>CM035841.1:309933329-311367079 GCA_020510985.1 Pholidichthys leucotaenia | reverse complement strand
GTCATCCTAACTCAAAGTGAAGAGACAAGTTGTTTATTCTGAGCCCAGTTTTATTTTTATTTTATCAGTGTCACAATTCCACCAAAGCCGGCCACAGATCCTTCAACTGTGTCACACTTCATCATACCACTTTCCGCTGTTGTATGAATATACATAATTTTGTCTAACTGATAATTTAACCATCTGTTATCTTCTCTGTGTGCAGAGAAATTGCAGACAATATGAAGATCGACAGCATTCCTGCTAATTCCTTCCAGGGCATCACAGAGGAGTATGTTGACATGTGGGTATAAATTCTGTTTGTTACATTGTCACAGCTAAGAGCAACAGTTTGTTACTATTTCATAAATGCTTATGTAACTGAAGGTTCAGTTTTCTGACCTTGTTGATGTGCTCTTATGAAAGCAAACTAAGATTTATAACTTTGTGCCCTTGACAGGAACCTGGTTAGAAATGGCTTCAAAGAAATCCAAGCCCATGCATTCAATGGAACCAAGTTCAATGCACTGTATGTATTTTTAAAATAGCAGCAACACTATAGAAATACTACTACCACTTTACAATAGCACTATCCTAATAGATAGGGAGCCTATCAGTGTACATACGTCTATATAACAAGATTAAGGGGCAGATTTACTAAGGCAGTGCAAATTAGCAAATGCCCAAATTAGACAGCTCGCCTAAGGGAGTGGCCAATTTTTGCCAGTGATCTACTAACAACACACAAAATTATGAAGACAGATGCAGACACTTCATTTTAATAATGCCCACCCATCCACCAAGAGCACCGCAAAATTGCACACAGGCACACCTGATGAGGAAGCGGGTCATCAACAAAGGCACAGCAAGTTCAGAGGAGCATAACATAGTTTTTTTAAGCTTTTGTTTAAGTGCAAACCCCAGTAAAATACTTTATTTTTGTTTATCATAAATCAAGTTTTGATTTTCATTTCACATGGCAGACTCCTTTGTCCGCCAAGGTCTCCGCCTTTGACCGCCACCTAATCCACATAGCACCGGACCCCCATGATCCCTCCTGCAGGTGGTGAACCACCTCCAAGTCCGAGTCTATGGTCCTCAGCCGGAAAAAGGTGGATTGTCCTCTCCGGGTTGGGGACAGGCTCCTGACCCCAAGTGGAGGAGTTTAAGTATCTTGGGGTCTTGTTCACGAGTGAGGGGAAAATGGAGCGAGAGATCGACAGACGGATTGGAGCAGCATCTGCAGTGATGCGGACGTTGTACCGGTCTGTTGTGGTGAAGAGGGAGCTTAGTTCTAAGGCAAAGCTGTCGATTTACCAGTCAATCTACGTTCCTACTCTCACCTATGGTCACGAGCTTTGGGTAAAGACCGAAAGAACGAGATCGCGGATACAAGCGGCTGAAATGAGCTTTCTCCGTAGGATTGCTGGACTCACCCTCAGAGATAGGGTGAGGAGCTCAGTCATCCGGGAGAGGCTCAGAGTAGAACCGCTGCTCCTCCACATTGAAAGGAGTCAGTTGAGGTGGTATGGGCATCTGATTAGGATGCCTCCTGGACGCCTCCCACTTGAGGTGTTTCAGGCACGTCCCACTGGGAGGAGACCCCGGGGCAGACCCAGGACTCGGTGGAGAGACTATGTCTCCCAGCTGGTCTGGGAACGCCTTGGTATCCCCTCTGAAGAGCTGGAGCAGGTGGCTGGGGAGAGGGAAGTCTGGGCTTCTCTGCTTGAACTGCTGTCTCCGCGACCCGGACCTCCGGAAAAGCGGTAGAAGATGGATGGATGGATGGATGGACTCCTTTGTTTAATATGTATAAATTAAGGACTACTCATTTTTGTCAGGTCAGGCATTGGCTTGCTTGCTACCGGATAACCATGAAAACCGGTACTACCTGTCTCATGGGTCGGGGCGTCGGCAACTCAACCGGCATCCCCGCCCTTCCGAGGGCATGGAGGGTGAAACAGGGCATCCTGGCAGAATTAAAAACAATATCTGCCACAGGTCTGTGGTGGACCACTCCCAGTTACACGGGGTGAGACTGGACATCCTGGCAGATAAACACATCTGTCGCAAGGTCTGTGGTGGCCTGTGCCAGTCGGTGCATCGTGACATGCACTACACAGACAGCAGAGATAAACAAACCTATCATCTGGTCAGTCACTGCAACAGATACTGGAGTCAGTTTGTCTTGGCTTGTCCTTGCCATTGATAATACCTTTATCTGCAAAGAATGTGCTGCTAGTCCAGCAAAAGCTAGCGGTACTCAAATACTTTGTAAGCAGTTTCATGAAATGGTCAGTCAGAAAGCAACTCATACCGGATCGGATGTCGCCTGGGCTAACAAGGTTCACGCTGATCTGTTCACACTCCAACAGGCAGCGAAAAGTAAGCTAGGTGCAGGAAGACAAAAGAAGAGGAATACAGCAGCCTTGTGTGTAGCAGAATGGAATGTACACACTCTGTTGGACAGAACAACATCACAGTGCTCAGAAAGACAGACCGGGCTTGTGGCCCTGGAAATGAACAGGTACAATGTAGACATAGCTGCACTTAGTGAAGCAAGATTGCCTGGATATGACAGCTTGGAAGACCATGGGTACATCTTCTTTTGGAGTGGGAAATCAACTCAAAAAAAGGAGAGAAGCAGGAGTGGGCTTTGCAGTTAGAAAGGAGATAGCAGCAATGCCACTGAAAGGCCAAAAGAAGCAGGAAGAAATTACACAGGAAATGGATGAAAACTTGAAAGACTGGGACAGCAACAACTCAGAGAATGACATAGAAGAGAAGGGGGCAACACTGATGGATACAGTGTAATAGACTGTGAGTGATGCATTAGGCCACCCTGAGAGGAAACATCAAGATTGGTATGATGAGCAGGATGAACATCTGAAGAAACTCCTAGAAGCGAGGAATATAGCTAGGCAGGAAAACCTACAGTGTAACACAAGGTCAAAGAAGAAGAAATACTCAAAGGCTCAGAGTGAGCTACAGAAGTACACCAGAGAGATGAAGTCCAACTGGTGGGATGAAAAAGCGGAGGAACTTCAAACTGCAGCAGGCAGGAAGGACATGAAACCATTCTTCACAGGTTTGAGAGAAATCTACAGCCCTAAACCAAGAGGATTGATCCAACTAAAGGCTATGGATGGTGAAATGGTTTTGCAGGAGAAAGACAAGATCCTGGACAGATTTGCAGACCACTTTGACCAACTACTAAACAACCCTGGAGATCTCACTGAAGAGGCTAACGAATCTTGAGTGCAATGACCAGCTGTATCAAGTCTAGATGAACCACCAAAACTTGATGAACTAATGGCAGCTATAAGGACAACACAGGATGGTAAAGCTCTAGGAAGGGATGGAATTCCAGTAGAAGTGTGGAAATTTGGTGGCATTCAGCTGACCAACTGCCTGCACAAGCTCATCCAAGAGATATGGGATGCCCAGAAAGTACCTCAAAACTGTAAGGATGCAAGTATTGTACCTTTGTTCAAGAAAGGTGACAGGAAAGATTGTGGAAATTACCGAGGTATATCACTGCTAGCCACTGTTGGTAAGATTCTCTCACGTGTACTACTGAACACACTCAATGAACACATCTCGCAGAATGTATTACCAGAAACCCAGTGTGGCTTTAGAAGTGGAAGAAGCACAATGGACATGATTTTCTGCTTGAAACAGGTTCAAGAAAAGTGTATCGAACAGAACATGCCGCTTTATGTAGTCTTCATAGACTTCAGTAAAGCCTTTGATACTGTTTCGCGACAAGGATTTTGGAAGGTACTCAAGAAATATGGCTGTACAGAGAAGTTTGTCAGCCTGATCGAGGCACTCCATACAGGTATGCAAGCAAACGTGGCAATGAATGGTTCAGTATCTAAAAACGTTTCAGTAAGCAACGGGGTGAAACAAGGGTGTGTGGTGGCGCCTACACTCTTCTCACTATATCAAGCAGCCATGCTTGAGGTGGCCTTCAAAGACACTTCAGAAGGAGTATACATTCAAACAAGGAAAGAAGCAGACTTGTTCAGTGTGGCACAGTTTAAAACCCAGAATAAGACATCGATAAAGGTAGTAAGAGAAATGCTCTTTGCCGATGACAGTGCTCTAGTTGCACACAGTGCAGAAGATATGCAATCTTTAGTGGAGAAATTTGCAAGAGCAGCTAGCCAATTCAGCCTCAAAATCAACATCAAGAAGACAGAGTGCCTTTATCACCCACCAAAGTTCCAGTTATCAACATGACTACCAGAAGAGATCAGCACTGGTACAGAGCCACTAGTCAAGTGCAAGACTTTCAAGTATCTAGGGAGTACTGTCTCAGAGAATGCTAGGCTGGAGGATGAACTATCTCTCAGAATGGGAAGAGTGAGCGCTGTGTTTGGAAACTTGAGGGAGAGACTGTGGAACAATCGACATGTGTCTATCCGTGTGAAATGTAAAGTGTACAGAGCGACAGTACTGGCTACTCTATTGTACGGTGCTGAAACTTGGACTGTCTACAGAGTGCAGGTAAAGAAACTCCACGCGTACATGATGACACACCTTCGAGCCATAATGAACATCTCATGGAAAGACAAGATAACCAACATAGAAGTGTTGAAACGAGCTGGTCTACCATCAATGGAGGACATGCTAATACAGGTGAACCTGAGATGGCTCGGACATGTTGAGAGGATGGACCACCAGTGTCTCCCTCGGCAGTTACTCTACTCACAGTTATGCAAGGGCAAACGCAATCAGGGTAGACCAAGGCTCAGATTTAAATACACTGTAAAAAAGAAACTTGAAGAAGCTGGATGTAGACAGGAGTTCCTGGCAGCAGAAGGCTAAGGACAGAGCTGCGAGGAGGAATCTGATCAGACCTAAATGAAACAGTCATTATCGCCCACGACAGACTGCTATGATGATGATGATGATGATGACTTTATAAATCATTAAAGAAGAGATTAGGAACCTATCCTAATCTGTTCTCTCAAACTTCAGACATCAGTTTATTTAGATTACTCTGCATCTCATCAGCGAAATTTTCACAGTCAATCAAATTTTATTTGTATAGCACCTTTTGTACAAGTTAATGCAATTCAAAGTGCTTCGCAGATGACTGACAAAGCCTATTATTACTGATTCAATCATACACATTTCTAGCTCAAAGGTGTAAAGGTATCTTGATCTTGCCAAATAGTGAGCCTGCATCAGTGTATGAAATGTCACTTATAGACATTTGTATTTTGCTTATTTGTGAGTTATATAGCATTTATAACCTACATCTATAACATAATTAATAATATTACTTAAAGTCCTTTATCATGGTAGTCTTATTGTAAAGCTGTTCCACAGTATTGTATTCTTTTGTTTTGATGAATCACAAAAAGTATCAGACTAAACATAGATTGGATGCTGTTTTGTTTTCTTGCTTTATCCCATAATGCTGAGTGTTGTTTTGGATGAGATGTGCATTGACACCCCGCAGTCTCCTCTGCTTTGATGTTAAGAAAACAGAAAGTACAGATGAAAAATAGTTGAAGGCTTTATTATCTATTAACATGTGGGAACTGCCCTCCAGAAACAAAACACTACAATGTGGGATGGAAGTCACTGTCTCATGTCTGCTTCCTTTAATATATTTTCTAGAATTCTGAGAGATAATAGATATCTCCGCCATATTCAAGATGATGCTTTTGATGGAGCCACAGGTCCTACTTCCCTGTAAGTAACAATGATGTGCACATAATCTCATACAGCAATGAAAACCTATACACATGAAACTTTTTTGGAGTGACTTTTACATTTAGTGGTGGGAAAGATATTTACACATTTCATTATTATTTAATAAAATGAAAAAAAGGATCAGAAATCTGGAAATAATTTGGCATGTCAGTAGAGATTAGTAGTAACTAGCTACATTCAAGTACACATATTCTAGTAACTTTTTTGTAAAATTGTACTTTTGTGAGTAGTTTTTCTGTAGGATGTTTTACGCTTATTTAAGTACATTTTGTCATAAGTAACTTTTAATTTCACTGATTTGAAAGCTAGATAGAAATGTGTTTCTACAGTAGCTTGTTCTTACCAGAAATGACAGCCTCTTTAGTCACATTAATGAATTTACCATTTTATTTCATTGGAATAAGGAATGAGAAAAAAGATTTACAAATTTAAAGGGGTCATCGATTGCACTTTTTTCTACATTTTAACAGCTCACACATCTTAATGAAATGTGTTGTTCAAATTTTCTTCAATTATTTAATTATTGCAGCTATGTTTTTTTTTTAAATTTTCCAGCCTTTCTGAAAACGGCCTGTTTTGAGTGTGTATACCTTTAAATCTTCAGACTGGATTCACCTGCACCCTCCCTCTTATACTGCTAACATTGACTAGCCATTTAGAACTGGCATTTAAGAACGATATACTGTATATGGTCAAGTGTTGATAGATGAACATTATTCCAGTGGGGGGGATAGAATTTATAGAAAATAGCGATCCAAACCAACTGGATCAACAGGTATGCTAGCGTTAGGCAGCCTGTCAGTCACGTCATGTGACCAATGCCGACCAACCACCTAGTCAAGTTAATGCTAATAGAGCTCAAAGTGGCATCAAATGGCGTGAGATATATTGTTGACTGTGGATCAGTGAACTAGGTAGAGACAGTTATGTCTATCAGGGGGACTGAAATTGAAAGAAAATAATAATATAAACCATGTTTGATAATATTACTTGTTAGCTTACTGTTGTCCACATGATTGACAGCTAGGCTGGCCAATAACAGGGCAGAGGGTGGGTATCAGCCTGAGCTGGTTTACTATGGAAGTGACATGGCAAATCGGGAGCATTCAGTTTTGCTGTCTGGAGCGAAAAATGATATCAGGCTTTGGGTTTTTTATACAGAAGTGAGCATTTTGATATTTTTTCATTAATCGTGACCAATAGATGCCTCTCAGAAGGTTAAAACCTACAAAAACGCTGCACGGCTGCACGGTGGCGCAGTGGTTTAGCACTGTGGCAGCACAGTTTTACCCTCGGCTGGGGGATCGCGGGGATCATGAGATCGTGGGTTCGATCCCAGCCCCCGACCAACAGTGAGCTGTGTGGAGTTTGCATGTTCTCCCCGTGTTGCGCGGGTTTACTCCGGGATTTCTCCGGTTTCCTCCCGCACACCAAAAACATGTAGGTTTAGGGCGCTCGCGCACGCAGCGACCAGCAGCCGGTGGCTTGTCACCAGACTGCAAACCAAGTCTACCTACGGGTACAAATAAGTAACAAAAAAAAATAAAAAACAAAACACCATTTTCAGTCAATAACGCCTTTAAGAGAAAAAAACTCCTAATCTTATCAAAGAATGCTGCATTCTTATTATAAAATGCCACAAATTTATGATTAAAAAAATCTCAAATTTATGAGAATGAAGTCATAAGTTTTCAAGATAATTTTATTATAAAAATATTAAATAAGGGTCACAACTTTATGAGAATAAGAACTTGCAAATTTATTATGAGAAAAAAGTCATCAATTTAAGACAAAAACATCATAAATTGATAAATGTAAACCTGTTACATATTTTCTCTTTTTTTTGTGACTATTCTTTTGTCACTAAGGGTTGAAGAAAAACATCTTCTTCTAGTATTATTTGTGAAATGTTTTGTTGCTGCCTTTATTCTGCTGGCTCTGTATTTGTGCTGGTGTCTTTTAAGCCCATTTGGGCTGGACATGATCGTGTGTGCGTGATACAGCATTAAAAAAAATTAAATCACTCAATCACACTCACTCAAACACTACATTGAATCTCTGTAACTGGAACACCAGACTTTTTGAGACTGCCATAACGTGGAGGTCTCATGTTTTACTAGTGTGGGTGTTCTTAGTGTATTCAGTTTTCGTCTGTAACTGTGACATTTTATGAGGACTAAAATGTCACAGTTTAAAGCAAAACTCCAGATAGTTCTTGTCTTGTACCGTGCAGTAGTTGTGGTTCACTCTCATTAACTTCTGCTACAGAAGAATTATTTGATAACCTGATGACCGCTCTGCTTTCAAGTGGCTCCATCATCACTCCTTACGCCACCTTAGCACCCGTAAAAGAGAAACTCTTTAGAGTTCAGAGCTACAAATTACCATGTGACCTATAAAGATATGTATTATCATATATGCAATTTCACCTCCTACAATAACTGGAAGTGGGTCAGAGGAGATCTTTAATGAGCAGCCCTTGTATGCGGTAGTGAGGTGATGGGATATAACAGTTTATTTGTAATGCAACTATGATTAATCTGAAGCACTCTGTATACCGTCTGCAGTTTAACATAAAACATATTTGATAAATTGAAAGTGTCCCCTACAAAATAAAGTGTAAATGTACATGTGATGACCCTGTGGTGTGTGATGAAGAACAGAGAAGCATTAAAAAAAGAAAATTATATTTGAGCAAGTGTGTACTCTTTCAAACATTAAAGAATTAATACATTCGATCAACATCATTAAAGCGATTATATTTCAGCTAGGTCATAAAGCAAGATTGGTATTCATGACGATGTTTGTTTTATTGTATGAGCAATAGGGTGGTGCCAGTCTGTCTGTGTAAACAACCAACAAGGCAGGCAGGGCTGCTGAATGCTGATTAGTGAGCAAATACCCAAATCTGTAGTGTTTACAGCTTGCAAGGTCTCTGATTGTATGTAGCTCCTTGCAGTTAGATGTGTTCTTATCTTGCTTATGAACTGCTAGCTTTGGATTTCATTGACACAGGAAACAAAAAAAAAAAATGTCTTTTTGCATGTTTACAGCCCAGTGCGGTGCTTGTTTCGATGTTGTGCAGGAGCGAAGACAGTCCTCTATTGTTCCTTTAGATAAAGACACATTCAGTCGCTAATTACAACCTCTGTTGTGTCATTAAGCAGTTTTGTTGTGAGAGAGCATCTCTTCAGAGAGGTGGCGTGATTTTCTCATTGGCTTGATGAATATGAAAATGTAAATTAGGGTTTTGCTTCCACAGTTGCAAGAAACTCTGCGAACACCTGCGGGAGATTCATCAGATTGGCCAGAAACAGCTTCTTTTTTTTTTTTTTTTATCACCATCAGTAACATCAAATGGCTTTTCTTGTTTGATGTACTTGTTTCGTAACCATCCAAAAGTTTAAATGACCCATGAAAGATGAAGAGAAAAATCAGGCATTTTCTAATAGCAAGGAGTAGCTGAATGCTTTATTGTGATCATTTTTCTTTCCTTATCTGTACTGAAATACACGTCTACATTCTTTTGTGTTTGTGTGATTCAGGGATGTTTCCGCCACAGCTCTGAGTTCTCTCCCCACTAAAGGCTTGAGGCAGGTCAGGTTTCTTATCGCCACCTCTGCCTTCGCTCTGAAGAGCCTCCCTCCACTGGAGAGCCTGGACAAGCTGCTGAAGGCCGAGCTCACGTACCCCAGCCACTGCTGCGCCTTCCACACGTGGCAGAGGAAACAACGGTAACCAGCAGCAGTGGCTCTCAAATCCATTCACCTCTGCATCAACAGCCACAGCCGTCTCCGCTGAATACAGAGAATTCATGCGATGGTAGTTAGTACCTGGTTTTATTGAGGTTTTGTGGAGTTTAATGTTTTTCATTGTTCTTTTTTTCTCAAAGGGAAAGTACCTTAAAGAATTTAACAAAGATATGTGATCACATCGGTGAAGAAATGTAAGTCACTCCTGCATTTTGACAGATGCTACAAAGTTGATTTTATGTACATACCATATATTATCAAACACGCATATGGAGGGTGTGAAACAGTTAAAACAGTCTATCCCCGGGGCTGTCAACTTCTACAATGGAAAGAGCCGTTTTAAAACAATTAAAGAGTCTAGGTTAAGATAATTATTACTAATATTATATTGGGAATTAAAGTAACTGTCAAACAGCTGAGTTACTGATTAAGAATAAACTGGCCTGTCGACATGTCATGTTTTTTCATTCTATAAAAGAAAGTCCCCTTATAAATTTACATTTTATCATAAATTTATAACTTTCTTTATAAATTTGCTTTTTTCTTGTAAATGTACTACATTTTTTTTCGATAAATTAGTAAAATTTTCTGATGAAATTACTTTCTTATAAATGCACTATTTTTTTCCTTGTAAATTAGTGACTTCTCTTTTTTCTTATATTTTCTTCCAAATTTATATATTTTTCTAATATTTTTACAACTTTTTATATGAATTTTTTCCTTTTTTCTTGAATCTGGGGTTTTTGTGATGTTTGTCTCTTAAAGGGGTGGTTGACTGAAAAATAATACTAATAATGCATGAGATTTATACAGCGCATTTCATAGACACTCAAAGATGCTTTACAATGGATACATTATTCATTCACTCCACAGACAATGGTAGTGGTAAGCTACTACTGTAGCCACAACTGCCCTGGGACAGACTGATGGAAATGTGGCAGCCAATTCTCGCCAACAGCCTCTCTGACCACTACCAAACATTTATACACATTCATACCCAGTGTCATGGACATTGGAGGCAAGGTGGGTAAAGTGTCTTGCCCATGGACACGACGGCAGGATGGCTGGGGAGAGCGGGATTCAAACCACCAATCCTCCGGTTATTAGACGACCCGCTCTACCTCCTGAGTCACTACCGTCCATGACAAAGGGTGTTTGTAGGTTTTAACCTTGTGAAATGCGTCTATTGGTCACATGATTCCTCTTCTTTCAGCTGCTCCTTGAGGGGTCGCCACAGTGGATCATCTGCCTCCATCTCACCCTATCCCTTGCATCTTCCTCTGTAACACCAGCCCTCTCCATTTCTTCCTTCACTGCATCCATGAATCTTCTCTGTGGTCTTCCTCTTTTCCTCCTGCCTGGCAACTCCCTCTTCACCGTCCTTTGTCCAATATATCCACTATCCCTCCTCTGCACATGTCCAAACCATCTCACCCTTGCCTCTCTTACTTTTTCTAAATCGCTCAACCTGAGCTGTCCCTCTGATATACTCATTTCTAATCTTGTCCCTCCTTGTCACTCCCAGTGAAAATCTTGGCATCTTCAATTCTGCCACCTCCAGCTCCACCTCCTGTCTTTTTTGTCAGCGCCACCGTCTCCAAACCATACATCATAGCAGGTCTCACTACCGTCTTGTAAATCTTCCCTTTCACTCTTTCTGCTACCCTTCTATCACAAATCACCCCTGACACTCGTCTCCACCCACTCCACCCTGCCTGCACTCTCTTCTTCACCTCTTTTGTGCATTTTCCATTGCTTTGGATGATTGACCCCAGGTATTTAAACTCATCTACTTTCACTACCATTACTCCTTCCATTTTCACTGTTGCACCTGCCTCCCTCTCATTCACACTCATGTATTCTGTCTTGCTTCTATTGACTTTCATTCCTCTTCTCTCCAGAGCATACCCCCACCTCTCCAGGTTCTCTTCCACCTGCTCCCTACTCTCACTACAGATCACAATGTCATCTGCAAACATCATGGTCCATGGAAACTCCTGCGCCATCTCGTCTGTCAGCCTGTCCATCACCATGGCAAACAAGAAGTGGCTCAGAGCCGATCCCCGATGTAATCCCACCCCTACCTCAAATCCATCTGTCACTCGTACAGTGCACTTCACCAGTCTCGCTGTCCTCATACAGTGGTGTGAAAAAATGTTTGCCCCCTTCTTGATTTCTCTTTTTTTTTTTGTATGTTTGTCACACTTAAATGTTTCAGATCATCAAACAAATTTAAATATTAGACAAAGATAACACAAGTAAACACAAAATGCAGTTTTTAAATGAAGGTGTTTTTTATTAACGGTGAAAAAATTCAAAACCTACATGGCTCTGTGTGAAAAAGTACCCCCCCCCCCCCGTTAAAACAAACTGGTTTATCACATTTTTGGAAAGCTGAGTTCAATTTCTTTAGCCACACCCAGGCCTGATTACTGTCACACCTGTTCTAAATCAAGAAATCACTTAACCCCTTGCACTCCGGGCAATTTTCCTAAAAATGCCAAAAAATAACGTGCCCAAAGTAAATCGAAAGCTGTTCTTCAACCCTTTGCAGCATCTTCATGGGGTTGGTCTCATTTAAAAGAAAACACTTTGAATTTTTTGGCAAAAAAAACAATCTCTCTACGTGCTCCGGCCACTGAGTTAGTCATCTAAACATACTGAACTTGAAGAAAATAAATTTGGACATGGTGTTTTTTTGGATACAAATGCTTGCAAATAACACACAGCTGTCCGATCCGGCTGGAAAATGCAACAGAAATGTAGAACCAAGTGTTATCAAGCTGAGATCCAAATTTGGTAACAATACCACAAAAAATGAATATTTTACACAGCTTTGTTCTCAGGCTGTTCCCAGGCGTTTTGGAACTGTGCCAAATTGTGCCAAATGGCACAGTTTGGAAAAACATCTGTAACTTTTGAATAATTCAATGTAGAATCTTCATTTTAGGCTCTAATGAAAGGTCACATTCGCTACAAAAGACGGAGTTCGGCCCTCGCTACATGACGGATTACACTCCTTGCATGTTTTCACAGCGGCCCCCCTCGCTACTGTGTGTGTGTGGGGGGGGGGGGGGTTGTCCCCCCCCCTCGCTACAGAAGACGGCCATCGCTACATGACGGAATAGAGTCATATGCTTCCCCCCGCGGACCATGAACGCCCCCCCCCCCGCTCCTCTTCTGCAGCGGGGGGGGGGGGGGGGCCTTCACAGTCCGAACACGGCAAACCGTTTATCGCGGCGCACGAAGTACGAAGTGCGCCGTACAGTTGTAATTTACCGATCGGTCAAAAGTCATTTTTGGATTACAGTTTTCAGGGAGAAATAATAATTTAGCTTATAACACCTTACCTCTTCACAGCAGCAGAGTCCTGGCAAACTTCTCTTCCCCATTGTCAGACGAACGCAACGCTGCTCCGCTCGTGGATCCCGATCAAAACATAATTCCATTATTGCCGTTTTGGCGAATGATTTACGACTTTTGTCGTCGGCCTCCGTCGGTCTATGATGACGGAAGAGAATCCTAAACGTCTATTCTGCTGTAATGAGTGCAGGTCCCACTTGTGGGTGTTCTCCATGCTGCGGGGTCTGTAGCAGATTCGTCCAGCGTCCTTTTTTTCATTTGCTGCAACAGTAAATCTCTCTTCATCAGCCCGAATTTCTGTGCTTCAATTGGCTCCTGCATTCACAGTAGGCGGGTCCTCCTTCCTAGGTTTTCATTCATTGGCTCTTCAAGGTTTCAGAAACCCAATTCAAGGCTCTTATTAGTCGAATGAGAGGTCAATCAGATGAATTAATCTGTTCGCAGCTGTGTCTGCAGGTTTTTTTTTTCAGTGGCGCTTGGAGGCCACACCACCTACATCACCACCATCATGCGTCATGCGTCCGAGCGCGCACAAGTGCGCTCTCGTGCGCCCTAGGACGCAGAGACTTGCCTGCCTGTGGAACAACGGAGCGCAAGTGGTTAAATGGGACCTACCTTACGAAATGAAGTACAGCAAAAGATCCTCATCATGTTGTGATCCAAAGAAATTCCGGAACAAATGAGAAACAAAGTCATTGAGATCCATCAGTCTGGAAAAGGTTATTAAGCCATTTCTATAGCTTTGGGACTCCAGCGAACCACAGTGAGAGCCAATATCCACAAATGGCAAAAACATGGAACAGTGGTGGACCTTCCCAGGAGTGGCCGGCCAACCAAAATTACCCCAAGAGCACAGCGACGACTCATCCAAGAGGTCACAAAAGACCCCACAACAACATCCAAAGAACTGAAGGCCTCGCCTCAGTTAAGGTCAGTGTTCATGACTCCACTATAAGAAAGAGACTGGGCAAAAATGTCCTGCATGGCAAAGTTCCAAGATGAAAACCACTGCTGAGCAAAAAGAACATAAAGGCTCATCTCAGTTTTGCCAGAAAACATCTTGACGAGACCCAAGACTTTTAGGAAAATACTCTGTGGACTGACGAGACAAAAGTTGAACCTTTTGGAAGATGTGTGTCTCATTACATCCAGCGTAAAAGTAACAGCATTTCAGAAAAGGAACATCATACCAACAGTAAAATATGGTGATGGTAGTGTGATGGCCTGGGGCTGTTTTGCTGCTTCAGGCCCTCGAAGACTTGCTGTGGTAACTGGAACCATGAATTCTGCTGTCTACCAAAAAGTCCTGAAGGAGAATGTCCGGCCATCTGTTCATAACCTCAAGCTAAAGCACACTTGGGTTCTTCAGCAGGACAATGATCCAAAACACACCAGCAAGTCCACCTTTGAATGGCTTAAGAAAAACAAAATGAAGACTTTGGAGTGGCCTAGTCAAAGTCCTGACCTGAATCCAATTGAGATGCTGTGGCATGACCTTAAAAAGACTGTTCATGCTTGAAAACCCTCCAATGTGGCTGAATTACAACAATTCTGCAAGGATGAGTGGGCCAAAATTCTTCCACAGCACTGTAAAAGACTCATTGCCAGTTACTGCAAACACTTGATTGCAGTTGTTGCTGCTAAGGGTGGCCCAACCAGTTATTAGGTTTAGGGGGCAATCACTTTTTTTTTTCTTTTTTTTTTTTTTTTTTTTAAACACAGGGCCATGTAGGTTTTTTTTTTTTCCTTAATAATGAACACCTTCATTTAAAAACTGCATTTTGTGTTTACTTGTGTCATCTTTGTCTAATATTTAAATTTGTTTGATGATCCGAAACATTTAAGTGTGACAAACAGTCAAATCAGGAAGGGGGCAAACATATTTTCACACCACTGTGCATGCCCTGCACCACCCTCACATACTTCTCTGCCACTCCTGACTTCCTCATACAGTACCATACTTGCTCTCTTGGCACCCTATCATGTGCTTTCTCTATATCCACAGCGACAGTGCAACTCCTTCTGACCTTCTCTATACTTCATCAACACTCAAAGCAAACATTGCATCTGTAGCACTCCTTTTTGGCATGAAACTGTACTGCTGCTCACTGATTGTCACCTCTCCTCTTAACTTGGCTTCAACAACTCTTTCCTATATCTTCATAGTGTGGCTGATCAACTTTATGTTTCTGTAGTTACTACAGCTCTGAGTATCACCTTTGTTCTTCAAAATTGGTACCAAAACACTTCTCCACTCCTCAGGCATCTTCTCACTCTCCAAGATTGTGTTAAACAATCTGGTTGAAAAGTCCACTGCCATCTCTCCTAAACATCTCCATACCTCCATAGGTATGTCATCTGGACCAATCGCCTTTCCATTCTTCATCCTCTTCAAAGCTGCCCTCACTTCCGCCTTGCTAATCCTTGGGACTTTTTTGTTCACCATCTTTTCTTCATCCATCCTCCTCTCTCATTTTCTTTATTCATCAGTTCTTCAAAGTACTCCTCCCACTTTTTCACAAACACACTCTCGTCATTTGTTAGTACATTACCATTTCTGTCCTTCATCAACCTAACCTGTTGTACATCCTTTCCAGCTCAATCTCTCCGTCTAGCCAGTCGATACAAGTCCTCTTCTCCTTCCTTAGTGTCCAGCCTCTCATAGAACTCATTATATGCCTTATCCTTTGCCACCTGTCTCTTTTCCACATACCTAAATTCCAAATACTCCTGTCAACTTTCTTCATCTCCCTGACTATCCCACTTTTTTTTTTTTGCTAACCTCTGCCTTTGAATACTTTCCTGTACCTCTTTATTCCACCACCAAGTATCCTTGTCTTCCTTCCTCTGTCCACTGGATACACCACATACCTTTCTACCCATTTCCTTCAGTACTTTTGCTGTACTTTCCCAGTCATCTGGTAATTCTTCCCTACCACTCAGAGCGTGTATCAACTCCTTACTGTACTCTGTGTGACCTTTTTCCTTCTGTAACTTCCCCCACTTAATCTTTGGCTCTGCCTTCACCATTTTCCTCTTCTTGCTCTCCAAAGTCATCCTACAGACTACCATCCAATGCTGTCTAGCTACATTCTCCCCTGCCACCACCTTGCAGTCTCCTACCTTTTTCAGATTTCTCTTTCGGCATAAGCTATTGTCCACCTGTGTGCACCTTCCTCCACTCTTGTCAGTCACCCTATGTCCCTTTGTCTTCTTGAAATATGTGTTCACCACAGCGGTTTCCATCCTTTTAGCAAAATTCACAACCATCTGTCCTTCCATTTGTTTCCTGAAGACCGTACCTACCCAGGACTTCCTCATCACCTCTGTTCCCTTCACCTACATGTCCATTAAAGTCCACTCCAATCACCACTCTCTCCCCCTGGGAACACTCTCTACCACTTCATCCAACTTACTCCAGAATTACTTTCTCTTCTACCTGACATCCAACTTGTGGGGCATATGCACTGACAACATTCAGCATCACACCTTTGACTTATAGCTTCAAACTCATGATTCTGTCTGACTCCCTCTTTACCTCCTGAATACTCTTCACATACGCTTCCTTCAAGATTACTCCTACCCTGTTTCTCTTCCTATCTACACCATGGTAGAACCGTTTAAATCCACCTCCAATGCTCCTAGCCTTGCTTCCCTTCCATCTGGTTTCTTGAACACACAGTATATCTACCTTTCTTCTCTCCATCATATCAGCCAACTCTCTGCCTTTACCAGTCATAGTCCTTACATTTAACGTCCCTACTCTCACCTCCATACTTCTACCTTTCCTTTTCTCTCTCTCCCTCCTAACATGCTTTCCACCTGTCCTCCATCTTCAACCAACAGTAGCCCAGTTTCCACCGGCACCCTGTTGGTTAACAGCACCGGTGGTGGTCGTTGTTCACCTGGACTTCGACCGATCCGGTAAAGTCTCATTCATCATGATCCGCATGTTTGACTTGGCAAAGGTTTTACATCGGATGGCCTTCCTGACACAACCCTCCCCATTTACCCGGGCTTGGGACAAGCACTAGGAGTACACGAGCTTACATAATCATGTGACTATTGAAAACATATTTTTAAAAAAAACTTCTCTTAAAAACAGAGCCTTTATCTAATTTTTCTCTTCAAGAAACTGTTTTGACTCTTCCAGGTTCGCCTTAGGGCATTATAAAATAGTAAATCTAGCAGAGTACTTATTGTCCTTGACACCTACTCGCTGCTTTATTATTGGCCAGCCTAGGCGTAGGCGTAATTTATGGGGGGATGGGGGGTTCCAGCCCCCCCCAAATCAAATCTGTCCAGTATACCCCCCCAATAATCATGTAATTATAATTAATAAAAAATATCTACAAGTGAGAATGAAGAAGTTGTTGTTTTTTCATTTGCAAGCAACGAAAAGTAACATTTCTAATAATCAATGTACCCCCCCCTTCCCTGCAGACTTGGTATTGCCCAACCGGTCCATGCGCCTTCTCTGGTCAATACTATTCAGACTCATTTGTAGGGGTGGCAGATGAGGACGCTGGTCTAGTCTAGAATGCATTTAGCTCACAAGTGAGACAGAATGAAAAGAGCTCCATAAGGTCAAACAATTTTAAATTGTTGGTTGTCAAATAAAAGGACAAACCCCTCTGTCCAAAACAAGGTAAATATATATTGTTGTGTTAGCTGGTGAATTGTTGTCTGAAGTTAGCTGGTTGTTAGTTTGCTTATGTGAGTTAAAGGTCTGATGACACATTTTTGACTTCATCTACAGTAATTTTTCAACACATAATACAATATGACGAAATAGGTTGGTCTGTGCAGTTCTAAGTCAAACAGGCTTTTTTTCACCCAAATATCCGACGTTTCCATGAGCGCCACATCACCAATTGCGTCAGTGGCTGGAAAACCCCCCGGCCATGTTGTAACGTCATCGACAGAACACAATGCTTGGCTGCCCATTGTACACACGGGATGGAAGCAGTAGAAAACATTGACGATGGTTCCAGCACATGTAGTCTGGAATTGGTTTGTGTTGTCCAATCTTCAGACGATTATAGTTCAGAAGAATGGGATGACAATGAAGAATCTGTGGGCATCAGACCGTATAGGTTTGAGCCGTGCCAAGCGAGTCAGACTCAGAGAGTAACAGTGGAGAGGCACACATGCCCGCCGCAGCAGCAGCAACAAACACACGGCAGGGGAACACCGAGTGTTATGCTTTTGTTACAGATATTGCAACAAATTATTTGTTCATAAATATAATTTATTTAAACCCGATTTTTCAATAAAATCATAGCAGTGTATTCTCTGTGGCTCAGGCATCGGGTTTATTATGTATTATCTTTATGTATTTATGCATTATCTTTTGAATCCTGCGCGTAAATCCATTCATCATGACCCTCCGTGTGCTCTTACGCAGGGCACGGAGGGGGAGGATGAAATAACGAGGGTTTACATGCAGGGTTCACCACAGCACATTTAATACAGAAAGACAATTCCACAAAAAGGTGAAGGCGTACAAAAAACACAAACACACTTACTGATGCCGTTCGGGGGCCGGCATCACCCAGAGAACGAATGAGAGGAGACAAAGCCACAGGTGTGCCCCAGAGCCGACATCGCTTCAAGGACGCACGAGAACCACAGCAAACATGGAGTGACTAAAATGTCGTGAGAGTGCTGAAAATACTAACAGACTAACAGCACAGGTGACAATACTATGGACCAGCAGTGCATTAATGGCAAACGGCCGCTAAGTACATGCACTGCTGGTGATGGTGTGATGAGAAGCACCTGGGCGAGGACCGGGAAAGATAATCAGCGGGAGTTTGAATCAGCTGGTGATAATGAGAGGGGACGTGGCCGGACCAGCGAGCGTCAGCATGCGATCACAGAAAGTAGGTCCAAGCTGCGTGTAAATCCATTAATCCTTCCCCTCCTCGTGCGCTCCTCCTGCATAAAAGCGCATGAGGAGTGCACGAGGAGGCTTATGACAGTTGGAGCTGAAGCGTGTGATGTGGTCTTTCACGGCCTGCTGTTTATCTAAGCCTGCGACACAACGTGGAGGCATAGCCATAAAATTAAAACAAGAAACCAGAGAAACTGTGAGCTACAAAGCTGCTGTCATTCCAGTCAACAGCACCGGCATTCGTTCTGTTGCTTACGTCATGGTGGTGCCGCCCTTCATTCGGTGGGCGGCACCACAGTCCAGTCAGCGGCCGCGGTCTTTTGATGATAACTAGTTTATGCAGGCGCAGTTGTAAATATTATATTGATCATCGACAATGACTTTTGGGTTTACATAACATGCTAAAAAATGTCAAAATCGTGTCATCAGACCTTTAAAGCTATGGAAGTACACCCTATGTGCTGCCTGGTAGGATTTAGCTGATCTGAGAAGTGATTAGCTCTTCTCATGCAAATTTGGGCTTTACATTGTATTAATCATTTATGAAATGTGAACAGAACTGATTTGTTTGTCAACTGTTAGAGCAAAATTTACACGTTTAGGCACTCCTCAAAATGATAGCAGCTCTGAACATTTATAAAGTACAAACAAAACCTCTGTACCACTGGTCCTTAAATATAAATGCCTTTAAATATTGCTTATCATCCCCAGAAAATTCAAGTTAACCTTAAACTTATGTATTTTTAAAATGTCATGATTTTGATAATTATAAAATTCAATTAGAAAGCAAGTTTTACCACTTTCAATTATAGACCAAGTCACTCTGTAGGCTATTCTTAAATATCCACGTTAAAAAAAAATTATTTTCCCTGCAGATCATTTTCAGATCTTTTATCCTCTGTTAAAATACCACAACTGCACAAGAGAGTATCTAAATGAATATGTAAGAAATAAACACCAAATAGATGAATGAAAGAATAGATGCAATACTATCTCATCAAGGAAAATACAGCACTCTAAGTTTTATCCATATGCATAATGTGTTAAAATGAGTTCAAAGACATCACTGATTAATTTGGAATTTAATTATTGAGCTTAAAGTCACATTTCTAGTTTTGTGTTCCCATTTTATTTAATCATGAGACAGCATTACACAAATTAGTGACCAAACACTGAGATATTGATGGCTTATTATCATCACTGTATAGTGATTTAGCTCCTTGTATAACAAGATTTATCACCATAATACAGTACCTTTTGAGTTTGTTGGTGTTTAAGGGTCCATTTGCAATAAAGGGAGTGCTAAAAATATAAATTGATAAAAAGTTGCAATGCTTCTTCCAGCATTTTTTTTCCTGCAATATTTGTCACCTCCTCCCGCCTGTTGCTTTTCCTGTATGGTCACTTCAGTACTGAATATACGTATGTATATGTTTCTACATTATATATCAGCTAAAAATCGTCACTTCCTTGTGGTAACGTATCGTCACTTCCTGTTTTGCTGTCTGCCTGTGTGGTTTGCTCTCCAGCTCTCGAGCCACTAGCTATGGCTACTACCTCTCTTTCCTCTCCTCCTCTGGTGTGCTCTCTCTGTCAGATGTTTAGCTACACCTCTGCCTCTTTTAGTGATAACGGTAAATGTAATAAATGTTGTCTTTTTGAGGCGCTCGAGGCGAGGTTGTCTGATTTGGAATCCCGGCTCCGCTGCATTGAAACACCGTCTGCGCCAGTTAATCTCGACGGACGCCCATTAGCTGCAGCGGAGCTAGCTAGCTTAGGCCCCCCTGTCACCGGTTCCCCGGCTCTCCTCAGCAGCGAGGAGACTGAGTGGGTGACGGTGAGAAGGAAGCCTAGTCGCAAAGCCCCAGTTCACCACCAACCTGTTCACGTTTCTAATCGTTTTTCCCCGCTCAGCGACACACCCGCTGAGGAAAAAACTCTGATCATTGGCGACTCTGTAGTCAGAAACGTGAACCTAGAGACTCCATCGGCCATAGTCACATGCATTCCTGGGGCCAGAGCAGGCGACATCGAGTCAAATTTGAAAATGCTGGCTAAAAGTAACTGTAAATATTCCACAATTGTTATTCACGCCGGCATTAATGACATCCGTCTCCGGCAGTCGGAAGTCACGAAACTTAATATAGAATCGGTGTGTGACTTTGCAAAAACGATGTCTGCCACTGTAGTATTCTCTGGGCCCCTCCCCAATCTGACCAGTGATGACATGTTTAGCCGCTTGTCATCCTTGAACCGCTGGCTGTCTGTGTGGTGTCCTAAAAATGACGTGGGCTACATTGACAATTGGAGCTCTTTTTGGGGAAAACCTGGTCTTATGAGACGAGACAGCATTCATCCCACTTTGGATGGTGCTTCTCATTTATCTAACAATCTGGCATCTTTTTTATCCAAATTTCCAAAACCATGACTACTCAGAGTTGGGACCAGGAAGCAGAGTCTCAGTCTTACACGCCTCTCTGCAGCTCCTCTTCATCCGCCACCCCTCAGCTTAGCCCCTGACTTCCCCATCAGAGAATCGTTGTCTGCTCCCTCCAAAGTGAATAAAAATATAATGTATAAGCATCCCAAAGTGATAAAGCAAAATATTGGTAAAACTCAAATTAAACATAAAGCCTCTAAATTGAATGATTTGGCCTCTGTTCCTCCTCATAATTTAAAAATTAAATGTGGTTTATTAAATATTAGGTCTCTAACTCCCAAGTCTCTGTTAGTCCATGATCTGTTAATTGATCATCAGATTGATTTAATTTCCCTTACAGAGACTTGGTTAGGACAAGAGGATTATGTTGGTTTAAATGAATCAACTCCCTCTGGTTATTTAAACTGTCAAAATCCCAGAAGTTCTGGTCGTGGAGGAGGAGTAGCATCAATTTACCATTCCAAATTACTAGTTAATGTAAAGCAAAAAACATGTTATAATTCCTTTGAGGGCCTGGTCCTCAGTGTTGGGCACTTTAGCAATTCCAGGTTAAACCCAATTTTATTTGCCATAGTTTATCGTCCCCCATCAACCTATTCAGAATTTTTATCCGAATTTCCTGATTTCTTAGCTGATTTAGTGCTGAAATCTGATAGAATAATTATAGTAGGGGACTTTAATATACATGTGGATGTAGATAGTGACTGCCTTAATGTGGCTTTTAATTCAATATTAGACTCGATTGGGTTTTCTCAGAAAGTAGGAAATTCTACTCATTACCTCCACCATACATTGGACCTTGTTCTGACATATGGCATAGAAATAGAAAATCTTGTAGTGTCTCCTCATAACCCTGTACTGTCAGACCATTGTCTGTTAACCTTTGATTTTACTATTTCTGACTATTTGGCTCCTAAAGAAAAATATTATCACAGTAGATGCCTCTCAGATGATGCTGTTTCCAAATTTATGCAGATTGTTTCCTCTATGCCATGTGTCAACACAACGGAAATAAGCTATAGACAGCTTGCTCCTTCTGTAACTGATAACATGGTGGATAGTGTTTCAGCTTCTCTGCATCAGGCTCTAGACTTGGTGGCCCCCTTAAAAAAGAAAAAGTCTAATCAGAGATTTTTAACTCCTTGGTTCAACACAGAAACTCGTAGCTTAAAACAGAAGACTCGTCAATTAGAAAGAAAATGGCGCTCTACTAATTTAGATGAAATCTATTTAGCTTGGAGAAATCATCTTTTAATTTATAAAAAATCTCTTAGAAAAGCTAGAACGAGTTATTACTCTGCATTAATAGAAGAGAACAAGAATAATCCCAGGTTTCTTTTCAGTACTGTAGCCAGGTTGACAAAGAGTCAGGACTCTGTCAATCCTAGCATCCCCTTAGAGCTTACTAGTCAGGACTTTATGAACTTTTTCAATAATAAAATTTCATCCATCAGAGATAAAATCAGATTCTTCCCACAGTTAACTTAAATACTGTAACTACTACAACTCCTTCTATTGATGTCTGTCTTGATGAGTTTACTCCAATCGACCTTTGTGAGTTAGACAAAATAGTTTCCTCATCCAAACCTTCAACTTGTCTTTTAGACCCTATTCCTACCAGGTTATTTAAAGAAGTCTTCCCACTTATTGGTAGCTTTATTCTTCATATAATCAATTCTTCATTAACTTTAGGCCATGTACCGCAGGCTTTTAAAATGGCTGTAATTAAACCCTTACTCAAAAAGCCAACGCTAGATCCAGGAGCTTTAGCTAACTATAGACCAATCTCTAATCTCCCTTTCATTTCAAAAATCTTAGAAAGAGTTGTTGCTACGCAATTATTTGACCACCTGCAGGGAAATGGTTTATTTGAGGAGTTTCAATCTGGGTTTAGAATCCATCATAGCACTGAAACAGCCTTAGCGAAGGTCACTAACGACCTCCTCATTGCATCTGATAATGGACTAGTTTCTGTACTTGTCCTTTTAGATCTTAGTGCAGCTTTTGATACTATTGATCATAATATTCTACTTGATAGATTAGAACACTATGTTGGACTTAATGGAACTTCATTGCAGTGGTTTAGATCTTATTTATCTGATAGGTTCCAGTTTGTTCATGTAAATGATGAGTTTTCTCTCAGCTCAAAGCTTAGTCATGGAGTTCCACAGGGATCTGTGCTTGGCCCTACTCTTTTTAGTTTATATATGCTTCCGTTAAGCAACATTATTAGAAAGCACTGTATACATTTTCACTGTTATGCAGATGACACACAATTATACCTGTCAATGAAGCCAGATGATACTAATCAATTAGCCAAGTTAGAAGCCTGTCTTAAGGAAATCAAAGTTTGGATGACTTGTAATTTCCTGCTATTAAATTCAGATAAGACTGAAGTCATTCTTGTTGGTCCAAAAAACCTTAGAAATTCCTTTCCAAATCAAACTTTCAGTTTGGATGCAGTTACTCTTTCTCTTAATAGCTCTGTGAGGAACCTTGGAGTTATTTTTGATCAGGATTTGTCCTTCAATTCACATATTAAATTTGTTTCTAAGACTGCTTCTATCATTTGCGTAATATTGCCAAGATTAGGAGCATCTTGTCTCAGAGTGATGCTGAGAAGCTGATCCACGCTTTTGTTAGCTCGAGATTAGATTATTGTAATTCTTTATTATCAGGCTGTCCTAAAACATCTTTAAAAAGTCTTCAGCTGATCCAAAATGCTGCAGCAAGAGTTTTAACAGGTACTAGAAAGAGAGATCATATCTCTCCGGTTCTGGCCTCCCTTCATTGGCTTCCCATAGAGTTTAGAATTAAGTTTAAAATCCTTCTTCTTACTTACAAAGCTCTAAACAATCAGGCTCCTTTTTATTTAAAAGATCTGATACTACCGTATCATCCTAACAGAGCACTACGCTCCCAAAATGCAGGTTTACTTGTAATACCTAGAATCTCCAAAAGTACAATGGGAGGCAGAGCCTTCAGTTATCAAGCTCCTCTCCTGTGGAATCAGCTGCCAATCTGGATTCGGGAGTCAGACTCGATCTCTGTTTTTAAGAATAGGGCTAAAACCTACCTTTTTGATATAGCCTACAATTAGGGAGGGATCATGTGTTTCTGAACCCTCCCTTAGTTATGCTGCTAATAGGTTTAGTCAGCCGGGGGACCTCCAGTAATGCACTGGGCCTCACTCCTTTCCTCACTCTCTATGAAATATTTTTTTTTGCTGGTCATTAACATTTGTTTGTTCTCTCCCATAGATTGAGTCCCCATCGTGCTGTTTGCTCTCTACATGTCTGTTCTTTTCTTCTTCTCTGTCCCCTCACCCCCCAGCCAGTCGCAGCAGATGACTGCCCCTCCCTGAGCCTGGTTCTGCTGGAGGTTTCTTCCTGTTAAAAGGGAGTTTTTCCTCTCCACCGTCGCCAAGTGCTTGCTCACAGGGGATCGCCGATTGCTGGGGTCTTTCTGCAACTGTGGGGGTCCTCCCTACAGTTGATAGTGCTATGAGATGACTGTTGTTGTGAAATGGCGCTATATAAATAAAGTTGAATTGAATTGAAT
The DNA here is from genome assembly GCA_020510985.1 of Pholidichthys leucotaenia. Classification (NCBI taxonomy): domain Eukaryota; kingdom Metazoa; phylum Chordata; class Actinopteri; order Cichliformes; family Pholidichthyidae; genus Pholidichthys; species Pholidichthys leucotaenia. The sequence continues at coordinate 311,342,358 of CM035841.1, read as the reverse complement.
TGAATTGAAAAACATATTATAAATCCATTTAAAGTTAGAGCTGTCCTCACTTCCGACTTTTGGGGCTCCAAATATTCTGTCCAGTCTTTTTTCTCCTTAAGTAAACTTCAGTGTTTTCGTGTGTGCAACTTTTTTGGCATAGTTTTACAGCTTTTCTTGTAAATCAGACATTTTTTCTTGTAAATTTGCCTACTTTTTGCATTAAAAATGCAGTATTTCCCCCATGTTGTTTTCCCTCTAAATTCACAGTTTCTCATAAAAATGTTGCATTTTTCTCAAATTTGCATTTTTTGTCATGGAAAATAAGCCTTTTTCCTGCCATATTTGCAAAATCATTTAAATTTCTGATTTTTTTTTTTTTTTTTTTTTTTTTTTTTTAACTATCATCAAGTTGCTTCTTTCTTCTTGTGAATTTATACTATTTTCTCCTAAATTTGTATGTTTTTTCTGGTAAATTTGGCAAAGGTAAATTTATTATTTACCTTTTGGGGGGGGGGGGGGAATACCTGAATCCTGAATTTGAAAACTGACAGTCATTGTAAAAAAATTAAATGTCTAAATAATGAATCCAGAGTAAATTTTTAATACCAGGATGATTTAGTCACAGATCTACTCACAGATTTACTATGAGTAAATCACACCACACCGTGGTGTGCTGTGTTCATAATGCCTCTGCAGGCAGGATAACTGTTACTTTTGTCAGTCTACTGTATGTAAATTCATTTTTAAACATCCAGGTGTCAAATAAACTTTCAAAAGGAGTTTCATTTAAAAACACTGGACCAAAAACTAATTAAAATACAAGACGTTTCAGTGTTCATCTGAACACCATCATCAGTTGTCAGACTGCAGGACAACAGACTCCTGTTTCTGGATTGTGGGATAAAGGTTGGTGAACGGGGTGAGCTTCATGTTGAGGTGTACCGAAAGCCTACCGACACCGATCAGTATCTCATGTTTGATTCACACCACCCACTTGAGCACAAACTGGGAGTGATCCGTACATTGCAACATTGTGCAGAAACCATACCCACAGATTCAGAAGCTAAGGAAAAGGAATATATCCCTATAAAACAAGCTTTAAAACAGTGTGGTTATCCAGATTGAACTTTCATTAAAACTCACAGGAAATGTAAAAAGAATTCTAGGCCTCTAGGAGAAATGACGTGCAAAATCAAAAGAAAGCATATAGTCATTCCATATGTGGCTGGGCTGTCTGAAAGGTTTCGCAGGATTTTCTCCAAATACAGCATACCAGTGTATTTTAAACCCACGAACACTCTGTGACATTGGTTGGTTCATCCCAAAGACCAGATACCAAAACATAAAAAGAGCACCTTGGTATATGCTGTCAAATGTAGTGAGGAGTGTGACGATCTTTATATCAGGGAAGAAAAATAGTAGCTCTGTAAACGTATGTCGCAACATAGAAGAGAAAATTTGTCTGGACAAAATTCTGCTGTCTATACTCACAACAAAAACAACACACCTTTCGAGACCAAGATGTGCACGTTTTGTACAGAGAAGCGGGGTGGTTTGAAAGAGGTGTTAAGGAAGCCATCTACGTTAAAGTGGAACAGCCCTCCCTTACCAGAGAAGGGGGACTAAGACATCTATCCTCAGCTTACAACACTGTTAAAAACCATTCCTCAACACTTTATGGACAAATGAACTTGCTCCAAGTGTCAGGTTTAAAGGCAGAGCACTAGTTTTCTTTTCCCTCTTTTGTCACATACCATGGCCTATATCCCCCCCCCCCCCCCTTGGATGTACAGTATACCATGGACTACATTTCCCGTAAGTCATGTGACTTCTTTGCAGGTTATTTATTGGCCAGCGATACTTCCTGCTGCAGTCTGACAGCTGATGATGGTGTTCAGTTGGACACTGAAATGTCTTGTATTTTAATTAGTTTTTGGTCCAGTGTTTTTAAATGAAACTCCTTTTGAAAGTTACTTTTGTCATAGTATAGCTGACTAAACCACAGTAGTGCCCTTAGTTCACCTCCTTAGTAAGAAATAGCCACATGGTGGCAAGTGGTGACATAAATTAATGAAAAAACATTAGTCCTGTCAGAATAAATGTGTTAATCACCCCAAATGATTAATAACAAAATAAAATGAGTTAAGAGTAATGGTGATTAAGCCTCATTCAGTGGCTAGATTAATCTCAGTTAATACTGATTGCACTGTTAAGAAGGGGTGAAGAATATTTTACATCTTTCCAAGTTTTTGGCATTGAAAAATCTAGCATGAATTACATCCTCCAAAATTGTCCATGAAGTACCTCTTTTAAATCATTTGAACATTAACTGAGCTTTTTTATATCAGGAGCAAGAATGTGACAGCAGCAGGGTCAACCAAAAAGGAGAGAGGAAGTAAAGGTAACCAGCGAATCAGCACAGGTGTCCAGAGGGACAGAGAGACAGCACTGATAACTAGAGAGAGAGGAGGCACACATGACCAGGTAACAATAGTCAAAACTTGATTTCTGCCAGTGCTGAAATACTTAACACATAATAGGTATTAAGTAGGCCTGCTGCTTCATAGTGGCATAGACTATTACAAGGCTGAATATAGATTTGGTAAATTAGGGAAATAATTTTCACAACTGTTACTAATATGGGAATGCTAAAATAAAGGGGTAAATTAGACGATTTGGCGCTCTTCCTCCACACTAGGATGCATATACTGTCATTTTTTGCTTAAAAAAATCTTTTTCCTTTAAAAATGAAAAAGAGGACATTGGAGACGACTGCCTGTACTGATGACCTGACAGTCCTATAATAATTTTTTTTTTTTTAATTCCTTATACGGGCAGAGATGTCACCCCATCCCCCCCCCGCAATGTTTGAAACAAAGTTTCGCCCTTGAGCCTAAGTGTCTGTCATGCACATAGTAGATGGATGTGGAGCCAAAGATATTGGCTTCTGAGCTAAGGAAGCTTGCATCAAGCGTGGTTTATATTGTTGTTTTCTTTAGATTTCCATCACCCATAGACATCCTCATAAATATCCCCGTTTCCACCAGGTTCATTGATATATGGGGGTGGGGGGACTGAAAGGTTCAAAGGCTGAAAAGTTCATAGTGGTCAAATTTGACCAAATCTGGTTTATTATTCAACATACTCCCCTTCGGTCCACACACTTCTTCCATCGGTGTTACAGCACTTTGATCCCTGCAGTTGTAAAATAAACCACATCTGGTCAACTTTGACCACTATGAACTTTTCAGCCCCTCCTCCTCCCAGCCACCTGGATACGGTTGGTTTTGATTGCCGTTTTTTTTTTATAAATTCTGTTCACCACCACAGGATTCGTTCTTCATCTAATAACATGACCATATATTTTGTTCTTGGATCTTATTTTAGCTTAAAGTTTTATTTTCTCAGACTGTGATCCAAGGTGGCTAGTTGAATCTAGCAGGTTAGCCACTCATTCACATACGTTTCTGTGTTTATTGTACTTCAGGGACCGATCATATCTTATTGTCCAATAAAACCACACACCCCTGTCTACCAGTGATGTTTACTTCTTTCATTCTTAAAGACAAATTTGTGTTAGTTGGCTCAGGCTAGATCTACACAAGCCAGCTAATGCTAGCAATAGTGACGCAAGAGGGAGGGCAGAGTTGAATGTGGTCAGAGGTTTAAAGAGACATGCACTGAAACCAGGCATTTTCAGGAAGGCTGAAAATAGGATTCACAAGGATGCAGCGATAAAGAAAATTTGACCAAAATATGTCAAACATTTCATTAAGACATAAGTGAGCTATTAAAATGTGGGAAAAGTGCAATGACCCTTTTAAATTTTCAGCATATTTTTTGTCAACTTTTTTATTCTTAACCTCTTAAAATTCTGGTGTCCTGCCTGTGAGACATTTCACATTTTGTATTGCCACTCAGTGAAGAAATAATTTGATTTACTTTGTGTATGCTATTTTTAAGTATTTTGAGGAAAACTGGCTGAAATGCTAAGGGGTTAGATGTCTATTTCCTTATTTTTAGTATAAGTCCTAAATTTGCTTTCTTCCTCTTAAAGGCTCTCACATTTGCAACTCTCATAAATTAGTCTGTTTTTCCTCACAAGTGTGCAACTTTTTATTTAATATTGGTTCATTTATCTTTCAAAGCCACAGAGAGCCAGGGGTTATGCTTAGAAAGCCATATGTGGTTCTAGTTCACAGGTTGCAGGGGTTTTTTTTAAACAACAAATATCCAACCATTGTGATTCAGTGAACTCCATCTTTTTAGTTTGTATTTCATCTAAATGGGGACATAAGCTAATAAAAATGCTGTGACACAAACATCCTCTGATTCCTTCAAACATGGTCTTACTCTGGGATGATCTGGGAGGAGGAATAAGTTAAACAACCCTCCCTTCTAATCCCCAAAACAGACATCAAGCTCATTTTCTTTCTGCCACTTCTTGCAAATTTTTTTGTAGATTTTGATGATATCACATTTTTGTATTCCCCAGAGAGCCCACTTCAGGCAGCATGGATTTTTTTGATGACGTCACCTTTCAGTATCCAGACCTGGAATTTGATTGCCTGAACAACCCATTGGTCCAGTGCACTCCAAATCCAGATGCCTTTAACCCCTGTGAGGACCTGCTGGGCTTTCCCTTCCTGCGCTGTGCCACCTGGTTAATTACAGTTTTCGCCGTGATCGGTAACCTAGCTGTTCTGGTCATCCTGCTAATTAGCCACCATAAGTTAAGCATCTCCAGATTTCTCATGTGTAATCTGGCCTTCGCCGATCTGTGCATGGCGCTCTATCTGATCCTAATAGCATTCATGGACCACCACTCCGGCCACGAGTACTACAACCACGCCACGGACTGGCAGACAGGGCCTGGCTGTGGCATCGCTGGGTTTCTGACGGTGTTCGCGAGCGAGCTGTCAGTGTACACGCTTACCATGATTAGCCTCGAACGCTGGCACACCATCACCAATGCAATGCACGTGAACAAGAGGCTGCGCATGCACCACGTGGCAGGCATGATGGCAGCAGGCTGGGGCTTCTCTCTGCTGGTCGCCCTGCTCCCTCTTGTGGGAGTCAGCAGCTACAGCAAAGTAAGCATCTGCCTGCCCATGGACATCGACACTCTGGGGTCTCAGGTCTACGTGGTGGCCATGCTCATCCTCAATGTCATTGCTTTCCTGGTGGTCTGCTACTGTTACATATGCATATATCTCAGCGTTCATAACCCGGAACACTCAACCCGGCACGGAGACACCAAGATTGCCAAGCGCATGGCTGTGCTCATCTTCACAGACTTCCTCTGCATGGCACCAATCTCCTTCTTCGCCATCTCTGCGGCCCTTGGTATCCCCCTCATAACGGTCTCTCACTCCAAGATCCTGCTCATCCTCTTCTACCCCATAAACTCCCTCTGCAACCCGTTCCTCTACACCATCTTCACCCGGGCTTTCAGGAAGGATGTGGGCCTGTTGCTAAGGCACTGTGGCTGCTACCCTGCTAACGTCGACTTCTGCAGGTCACAGACTCTGGCATCACATCTGACCAGCACGCAGAAAATGTCCATCAGGGAGCCTCACTCACTCAGCTTTTATGCTCATCACATTAAGATGAAGGGATGCTTTCTAAAAAAGGGAAACACATGACCGTCATGATGCCAGATTTTATCCTGAATCTGCTTTTCTTTAAAATTTAGGCAAGCATATATTGATCATCTCTTGTATATCTAAGGCATCGAGTAAAATGTGAACCAGATTAGTCTGACAAAATGAGAATTTCAGATCTACGATATCAAACTGGGAACAGGTGCCACTGCCTCCAGTTCTCTACATGAATTATAAAAGATGAACAAAATAGGGTCTACAAAGAGAAAAGTTTATCAATAAGGCAAAACTTTCATTAGTAAGAATTATAGCCCACAAAAGTAAGTGCATATTATTTATTTTGCCAGTATAAGTTTATGTTAAGGAATAAGATGTTTTTGCATGTCAGAAATTAGTTTTAGTGCCACCTTTTGATCAACTCTCAGGAGTGTCTGCAAACATGCTAGGTATGAAATAAAAATGTTTTATTCTTGTTTTCATTTTTTTTTCTTTTATAACAAAGCAGAATATGTATATATGCCACATACTACATTTTTGGGGACTTTTTTTTTTTTTTTTTTACTTTGGTTGTTCTGTGTAATATGTCCTAAAATTAATATTCAGCACTATCCCAAAAACTGCCACTTCAATCACTTAATGATTTTACAAACTTTCTGAAACTGTAAACAATTTTTCAAAAGCAAATCAATCCATTTAATGTGGTCACTTGAACACATTTTGACAGTGTAAATGTTGTGATAGGTTCCATTTATTTAATGTAGCTTTTTCTTTAACTTGTTGTAGTTATTAAATATAAAGCTGTAATCTAGAACAAACCAGTGTTTATTTCTGAGCAATGCTTTAACTACCTCTGTGCAGTATGTTATGTTGACTTAATCTCATACATAATTAAATAAGTGAAGTGGGTTTTTTTGTTAACATGTGATCTGGGACCTTGTCTGAAATGAATCTGCTGTCCCACTGAGCCACACTTGTAATTAGAAATCTTCTGATATTGTATTGTTTAATATACCACAGTGATTGTTAATATTGCATAGCAAGAATGTCTACAGTTTTTAAATCTTTAACAGTAACTACAACAAAAAACATGGTTGTTTGCAGTACCACGTTTTTGTCAAGTTGTCATTACTAGTACATACCCGTGCATACCCGTCCATGCCCGTAGAAACCAAGTATAAGCAAGTATTTCTGCATGGCCTTTGCTGAAGGATCTGTCATCACAAGGCCTATGATCGTGAGTGATGCCTACCATTGATCTTTGATGATGTCATAGCAAGTCCTGTGATAGTGAGTGATGCCTGCCTTTGATCTTTGATGTCATAGCAACTTCTATGATCTTTTAGCGAGTCCTATGATTGTGAGAGATTTCTTGAATTATACCCGTCCATGCCCGTAGAAACCAAGTATTTCTGCATGCCCGTTGCTGAACGGTCTCCTCCGGTCTGAGACGGCTGTGTTGTTCACAGTCATGCCTGCGGCATTTCATCTCCAAGGCATCTTTTGACATGCAGCAGTTCTCACTCTATTACTCTCCATCTGGTGGGTCTTCTTCATTCAGACCACTGGTTGAGGGATAAGTGCGTTGTAATTCCAGTTCATGGACAGGATCATGAAAATAGATCTGAGCAAAAAGTGGCTTTCGACCCTGTTCAGGAAGACCCATGCATGCCCGTCGAAACCCAGAAATCGGAGCACCGGAAGAAAATCAGCGCTTTGCTTGGCATTTTACACATTTGTAGTGTAGACTGCCATTCTTCATGGGTACTGCTTTGAATGGGTGTGGTTTAGTGTGTCCTATTTTTAATCAGGTGACGGACTGACACACAGATTTCTTGAATTTATAGAGTGCCTTCTGCCTTACTGAGTGAGATTCCCAGATTTACTACTTCGAATGGGTGTGGTTTAAAGTAGTGTGTCCTATTCGGTCTCAGCTTCTGTGCCTTGCTTGGCGTGCAGCGTTGGCGGCCAGCCGACTATTCCACATCGCATCGCCTTGGTCTCAGCTTGTGTGTGCCTTGCCTGGCGTGCAGCATTGCTCACTTTGCAGGCATTTCGGGCTTCAATTGACTCAGCATGTGCATGACGCACTGCCACACGTTTCCTGTCTGTGCATCCCTCGTCTGTTGTACCCTATGACGTGCTCGAACCTCAGGCGTTTCATCTTCACAGCATCTTTTCTGACGTGCAACACACTCATGGCTGGGAGGTACTGCTTGAGCCTCAGCTGTACTATCTTCACGGGATCTTTCCTGACATGCAGCAGTTCTCCTCACTGTATTGCTTTCCATTTATGTAGCGTCTGGTTGGTTTATATGACATTAAGACATTGAGGTAGCCAGTCGTAAAATACATCAAGACAGGCATCGTGAATGATGGTCTATATGACAAAGACATCAAGGCAGGCATCATAGGCCACTACATCATAGGCAGCCAGTCCTATTGCCTATATGACGGCATTGCGAGTCCTATGTAGCCTGAGCTCATAGGACATCATAGGACACTACATCATAGGTAGCCAGTCCTATTGCCTATATGACGGCATCGCCTATATGACATTATCGCGAGTCCTATGTAGCCTGAGATCATAGGATCATCATAGGACACTACATCATAGGTAGCCAGTCCTATTGCCTATATGACAGCATCGCCTGTATGACATCATTGCAAGTCCTATGTAGCCTGAGCTCATAGGATCATCATAGGACATCATGCAGACATCATAGGCCGTTCTATGATCGTGACTCAATGACAGATTTCTTGAATTTATAGAGTGATGTTCTCTTCTTTCAGCTGCTCCTTTTAGAGGTCGTCACAGTGGATCATCTGCCTGCATCTCACCCTATCCCTTGCATCTTCCTCTCCAACACCAATCCTCTCCATGTCTGCCTTCACTGCATCCATGAATCTTCTGTGTTCTTCTTTTCCTCCTGCCTGAAAGCTCCATCAACATTGTTTGTGCAATATATATAGTAAGTGGTGTTCACTTGTATAGTGCTTTTTCTCATCTCTAGATGACCAAAGTGCTTTACAGATCCTGCTATCCACCCATTCACACAGTGATGGCAGCAGAGCGGCCATGCACAGGTGCTGGCCTAACCCACCAGGAGCAACTGGTGGTTCATCGTCTTGCTCAAGGACACTTTGACATATCCTTCCTCTCCACATGTCCAAAGCATCTCAGCTATGCCTTTCTTTGTCTCCATCTCACTCAATCTGAGCTGTCCCTCGGATATACTCATTTTTAATCGTGCCCCTCCTAATGAGAATCCTAGCATCTTCAACTCCGCCACCTCCAGCCTTTTTATCAGTGCAAAACCATACATCATAGCAGATCTTACCACCATCTTGTAAATCTTCCCTTTCACTCTAGCTTCTATCCTTGTCACAAATCACCCGACATGCTTCACTTCTCCTGTGCATTGTCCATTGCTTTGGAAGGTTAACCCCAGGTATTTAAACTCATCTACCTTCACTACAGTCATGTGCCGTAGCCATCTGAGGAGGATGACATCAGGCGGGCTGCGGCCGTTGTATACATTGTGTGTGTTCGCTCAAAGTTCAGTTGGATGTTCGGCATAAGACGACTCCCGTCTCACCCATTTCCATACATAACTACCCCTACTCCTTGCATCTTTACCATTGCATCCACTTCCCTCTCATTTACACATGTATTCCTTCTGACTTTCAATCCTCTTCTCTAGAGTGCATACCTCCACCTCTCCATGTTCTCTTCCACCTGCTCCCTACTTTCACTACAGATCACAATGTCATCTGTGGACATCATGGTCTACCAATAATCCTGCCTGACCTCATCTGTCAGCCTGTCCATCGCCCTAGCTGTACCCAATATAACATCAGTAATATATTTTTATGTTTGCTTCTGATTTTGCTTATTTCACAGAAGTCATGTTGACATAACAGTATTACTAATGATAGACATTGCCTTAAATCATTCCTCACACTCCCCTACAATTTTGTAAAACAGTTCATAAAAAATTGTCTACATTTAAGTGCTCTTCTAGAACTGTATAATACTGAATTTATATTGCATCAATAAAGACTGTTTAACCATGTTTTTGCCATTTTGGAAAATACTGGAAACCTTTTAGTTTGAGAAGTAAAAAGAAAATTTTGTCAGTCTGATTTAAGAGGCATATTTTCAAAGAAAGAAAGTGTTAATTAAATGCAGCACAACAGTTTAGTCCACTGTATTTCAGGCATGAAATTAAATAGCACATTTGGTATCATATTCACAACATTAAAACAAACCATTGCAGGTCAAATGATCTTCTGCTAATAAAGAAAACTTTCCAGCCATAGGTTATAAAAATGAAATGCCATTTATCTCGGGCACCTGGAGACACAATGCATGCTCTAAGTAATTGGCTGTAACTCTGTATAAATTATTTGTGGTGCTGTTTGGATAATTGCATAAGTAATTTGGCATTGGAGTGTCTTATCCATCAGCCAAACAAGCCAAATTAGATCATCAACAAGCAGTCTGAGTTCAGACCGTCTTTCACTTTTAATCGTTTCCTTTTTTTAACGAGGTGTTGAAGTGGACCTAACGCTCATCACCACTCTGCTTCTCCAACAGCCTTAGAGAACATGTAGTCCCTGCCTCCATAACACATCACTCCATCCTTCAAATGAAACTTCCAGCGGTTCTTACTGCGATGGATCTGTGACAAACATTTACAGAGTTAGTTATTATTCAGAGCATGATTTTACTGTGAGGTTAATGGTAGCCAGTTTAGGGACAAAATGTTCTTACTTTGTCAAACTGGCAAACAATTATATTGTCGGTGTCAAAGAGATCTGGGATGTCCTGCTCAACCACATCGTCACCTGAATTCAGAGGGTCCTAAGAAACAGAAAACAGAGGGGAAAAAAATTGTTTAATCTTGTAAATAAAGATTCCCTGCTGTAAAGAAAAGGTGTGCTGTACGAGAATGACTGATAAATGAAATTTAGTAAGTCAAATGTCTGATTTTCTCTTACCTCGTCTTCAATATGGGCGACCTCATCGGCTGCTTCACTGTCACTGCTGGAGGAGATGCTGTCATCGCTGCTTCCATTTTCCTCCTGCAGGGCCTTTATAGCTTCTGCATTGATTATACCCAGAAAGTCGTTCTCCTCCAGAGTAGACGCCTCTTCCTCCTCGTGGTCAGAGTTGTCTGCGGCACCGTCCAGCTGAATGATTTCTGACAGTTGGCTGTAGCTGTAGTCCAGTTCCATCTTAATGATAAAAAGGAAAATTACTAGATTAACTTTTACACAAAATTGTACTCTACAGAGTAGTTATTGAAGGATACTCTTACTCTATTACATCGGGAAGAAAAAAACTACTTTTACTCAAGTACATTTAATTGCACAGTTTCTTCTGACTTCAATTTGAAAAGGGCTTCAGATGTGTTTATACTGTAATAACTGCTTAGGACTACATCCTTAGTTATTTTACAGAAGTTATAATTTTATTTATTGTAATCAAAGTTTAAATCATTTTCCTCTGGCTCAGGGATATTTAATTCTCTACAGTTTACCGTTTCTTTATATGAAATGACATTACATTAGGGGACAGTCTGTATTTCATTTTCCTCAGACTCGCAGATTTAAGAGGAAAAAAATCCCAAATGTTGAGAGTAAAGTTACCAAGTACAAAGAAAAAAGCTGTAAATGCTCAAGTTTTATTTGCTTTTGGTTTGTTTGTTTTTTTTTAAGTCAAACTGGGAAAATAAACTTGAGAATAAAGTTGTAAATTTACGGGAAAAGTCTCAAATATTTAAAAAAAAACACCACAATATGATAAGTCTCCAGTATATTAAAAAAAAGTTGATATAAGAAAAAATGCTAATGAGTAAAAAGTTGCAAAATTATTTGTAAAAACCCACAAATCTATGAGTTCTTAGTCAAATAACTAATTGATACTTTACCTACATATTTTTTGGTTACTACTCTTACTTTTGACTAATATACTATAGCCGTTTCCTCCATAGTACAGTCTATGCAAATGCTATGGGCCCCAAGTCACTGAGGGAACCCTGAAGTGAGATACTGGGACCATGCTCCTCATGGTGCAGAACAGCTACAATCACAGCCATTTCCTCCATAGGGCAAAGTACATATATGCTATGCCCCCCTAAGCCATAAGGTGAAACTCTGTATCAACATAAGGAAATTCAATAACTACGTTTTCTACATTGAGACTGCCATTATGATCCTCTAGGGGGCGATGTGCCTCTTAAACAGTCCAGCAACAAAGGATGGTCTACCTCTGCTATACCACGCACACCAACGATGGTCACAAAGAAAAAAAGTTACAAATATCCCAACAGAAACAGCTTTAAAATATGCACAGCACTAACACACATTAAACTGACAGTCTAAGGCAGGGGTCACAACTAAAAGAGCAAGAGGTCCGATAAGTCAGACCTCCTCACCAGCTGAGGTCCGAATTAGGGCTGGGGATCTTCAGGCATCTCACGATACAATTATGATTCAGGATCTCTGATTTGATTCTAAAACAATTTTTGATGCATTTTTTTCTTCAAGATTTTTTTTCTCTCACTGTGTGACAGCTTGGTACTTTTAAAGCCAAGTGTTTGCAATGACCCATGAATTTACTTCAGACATATTTTAATAAAAGAAATGGAAGAGAAATGTGCCAAGTCACATGGACAAATTTATCTGAAAATGTGCTTTTAAAAACTGTCTTCTTTTCATGGACATTCTTTAAGAAGACCACGGCTGTCTCCAGCAAGCCAATATTTGCTTTTACACATTATTTTATTAAGCAGATGTTTTAGCTGCTTTTAGTTCTACATTTCTTTAAAGAAAAAAAATCTAATAAGTTCTTTGCTCACTTTCAAATAAAACGCAATAATTTAATCATAATACAGGGGAACACTAAATGCGGTTGACTTCAAATAGCTGAAATTCTAAAATCTACAACTTAAATCCTAAAAATGGGAAGTTTTATAGAAGAACACAAACTAAATTACATACATTTAAAAAGATTTACAAAATCTCAAAACTCCACCTCTATATTTTCAATATTAAAAAAGGTTCAAACTGTAAGCCTAAAAAAGGAACAAAAATATAATTCATTCCACAGTACAGAATTCCTTTAGAGGTTTTTTATGTCAATATTTTTATCTTTTTAACCTCGTCTGGGTAACTGTGTGGAACTTTTCATGATCAGTGTAGCGTGACCTTGAGTTCCAATTTATGGGAGTTATTGTTTGATTTCATGTTCATCTTCTTGATCATCAAGAGACAAGAACTCACAAGGGTTTGTTTTGTGACTGATTCATAATTGGTACAAAGAATTGTTAATAAAATTGTCCTTTTGGACTGGTGCCCTAACAAGGATTTGAGTGTAATGAAAGTAAATATTCATTCCTACTCACATTCATATTTACACCAATACTTGTACCAACATTATATTACCTATAAAAACCCATAAATCCACTACATCAGTAACACAGAGCAAATTGTTTTGATAGGACATCAGAGGGTCACGGAAATTACCTCCATAAACAACGTCATGACCCAACGGGGATGCTGTTCCACGAAGGTGTGGAGGAGCCACGGGAACCTTCCGTCAACAGTCCCCCGGGTGGACCCGTACCACTGCAGGCAGCCAGAGTGGCATTGGACACAATTACACAGCAGCATTTCACCGGGAAGGAAGCATGGCTGTCCACCCGCTGTATCCCATGGAGAAAATCCAAGGTCCCACCCCATAAAATGTCCAGGCAGCTGCCACCAAAACAGCACTTTAGTTCTGCTTTTTCGCGTGGTTAAAACAAAACAGTATATTTTTTTCCCCAAATTATATTGCAAAGCTTCGGAGTCCGGACCCGGAACGGAGTCCGCCAGTTGGTGACCCCTGGTCTAAGGAGAACATGCTTATTTTTTTAATCTTCCCATTTCCTATCAGCCCTTGCAGCTGCATTCAACCAGAAGGCTGCAACATTTGAGAGAATTAAGTAGCTGTTGTGGTGACAAAACACAAGATCACACCACCCAGGACTTTGGGGTATTGGGGGAAGGAGGTGAGGGATGGAAATGAGGTGAAGAAGGGAGAGGAACCAAGAATGGGCGCCGGAGTGCTAGGGGGTAATAAACCAAATGAAGACGCACCTTCGCTCCCGGTGTCTGTAGAGACACCCCCGCTGGAGTCTCCCCTTGCTGCATGCACCGTAGCAGTCAAACTCCCGGACTTTTGGCTCCACGACCCGGCCGCTTCGTTTATCCATGTGGAAGCCCAGTTTGCCCTCCGCGGAGTCTCAACTGATGACACGAAGTACTATCATATGGTGGCTCTGTTGGACTCGCGCTCCACTCGGCACGCAATGCACCTACTCCGAGCTCCTCCAGCCCAAGGAAAACACGATGCTCTCAAGCAGCTGCTGCTGCGATGTTACACCCTTTCGGACAGAGACAGGGCAGGAAAACTTCTCTCCCACTCGGAGTTGGGGGACAGATCAGCTATGGAGATGATGGAGAGCATGCTCGCGCTGATGGGCATAGACGACGGGTCTTTCCTCTTCGCCCACCTCTTCCTCAAGAAGCTCCCGGCATCGGCACAAGCGATCCTAGCAAACTCACCACTGCTGGCGGCCAAGGATTACCAAGCACTGGCAGAAGAAGCAGACTGCATCATCCTGGCAAACAGTTTCAGTGTCCAGGCAGTGGGACCAGGATCTCTGGAGGAGTCCAATGAGGTTAAGGAGCTGATTATGGTGACCGTGGAGATGCAGGAGTGGGACGGCGTGTTTTTATCCCCAGCGTTTTGGCGCTGAAGCACAACGTTGTCTGCCAAGGTGTCGCTTCAAGAAGTCAGGAAAAGGGCCTGCCGGCAGTCAGTAGCAGCTATGGCCACTGGCAACAGGGAGAAGCTGTTTTTCATCAAGGACACGTTCTGGGAGGCAGTTCTTGGTGGACTCTGGCTCCCAGAAGAGCCTCATTTTGCCAGTCAGCACAGACAGGCTGGCAGAAGGCTGCACTCCGTCGTTAACAGCCACCAACGGATCACCCATCAGGACGTTTGGTGAAAGGTCGGTGACTGTATGTTTGCGTGGACGCAATTATGAGTGGGACTTTGTGGTAGCTGCATGTTCGGTCCCTATTTTAGGTGCTGATTTTCTGTGTACTTATGGTCTCCTTGTTGATACTGCTAACAGACGTTTAGTGGACGCCGTTTCCTTTTCCTCATTGCCCTGCATAGCCCGGGGAGTTGGGCCACTAGCACATGCAAATGTTTTAGCTCCGGGGGATAAGTACCAGCATTTGCTTGACGAGTTTCTCACACTCACGGTGCCCACCTTTTCCGCTACCATAACCAAGCACGGGTTCGAGCACTTTATCACCGTGAAGGGCCCGCAGGTTTTTGCATGTCCGTGCCCCCTGGATGCGACTAAGCTAGCCATCGAGCGCGAGGAGTTCACTAACTTAGAATGCCTAGGGATCATTAGGCGTACCAACAGCCCTTCGGCGTCCCCGCTGCACATAGTGCCCAAGTCCGACGGTTAGTGGCAGCTGTGCGGTGATTTCCGTCACTTGAACAATGTCACCGAACGTGACCGTTACCCCATCCTGCACATCCAGGATTTGCACCTGGCCGGAACGTGCATTTTTTCAGAAGTGGATCTGGTCCACGGTTACCACAAGGTTCCGGTTCACGTTGAGGACGTCCCAAAAATGGCGGCAATAACTCAGTTTGGTCTTTAGAGTTTTTACGCATGCTGTTTGGGTTAAAGAGCGCAGCACAAACTTTTCAAAGGATGATGGACGCGGTGCTCCGTGACTGTTCATTTTCGTCTACTTAGATAACATTTTGGTGGCTAGCGCATCAGAGGAGGAGCACCTCGCCCATCTCAAGCAAGTTTTCCAACGGTTGGAAGCACACGAGCTGATTGTTCATCCTGCAAAGTATTAGTTCAGGCTGCCAGTAATCGACTTCTTGGGCTACCGCATCTCGCCGGAGGGCGCGATCCCACTGCCAGATAAGGTATTCGCAGTGGCAGATTTTCCGTGTCTGCAAACCGTGAGGGCGCTGCAGAAATTTTGGGGGATGGTCAATTTTTACAACCGTTTCCTCCCCTGCGCAGCCCAGCTGCTGCAACTGCTGTACGGCACACTCAAGAAGAAACCCGTGGATAGCATTGACTGGACCCCCGATTGGGTCCACGCTTTCACAGGCACCAAAACAGCGCTCGCCAATGCAGCTTTGCTGGCCCACACAGCCCCGTCAGCACGGATAGCGCTTACCACAGACACAATGGATGTTGCGGTAGGAGCCATGGTGGTGCAATACCACTCCAGTTCGTAGCAACCCCTCACCTTTTCCAGCTGTACTTTGCATGACAACAAGCACAAGTATAGCACTTTTTGGCTCCTCACCTGGCTACGCGTCATTTTCAGTTCTGGCTCGAAGGTCGCAAGTTCACCGCGTTTGTCGATCATAAACCACTGACCTACACGATGTCCAAAGTCTTGGAACCATGGTCGGCTCGGCAGCAACGACACTTGGCCGCAATTTCGGAGTTCACGACCAACATCCAACACGTAGCCGGTAAAATTAGCGTTGTGGCGGATTGCCTGTCGCATGCGCTGGTCTCTCCAGTCGATGTGGGTATTTATTTTTCCGCAATGGCCGCCAACCAAACGAGGGACGTGGACATTTGCACGCTCCAGTCCACAGGTACCGGATTAAAACTGGAGAGCATCGTGGTACAAGAAGGGTGGCTGCCCCTGCTCTGTGACGTCTCCACCGGTCATCCCCGCCCAATGGTTCCGAGCTCATCCACTCCTTTTCACATCCCTGCGTAAGCGAGGCCAGATGAATTTGGACCCCACCAGCTTAGCCGAAGCTCGTACGCCGGGATGTGAAAGAATGGGCCGCAGCATGCGTCGAGTGCCAATGGGCTAAGGGCAGAGACACAGCAAAGCCCCCCTCATGGACCACGTACACGTGGATAAGGTGTAAGGAGACCATCTGCATAGACGGGCTGAAGCCTGCTTACTGTATGTGTTGGCAGATGAGTATGTGGTGCTGGCCCAGGCTCCCCGGCGCGGACGCCCACCTATGGTGGGTCCACAGGTTGGTGTTCCCCCTACAGAGAACTGTTTTCAGGAGAAAATCTAAATCTTTCCTGTCCAGAAGACTGCTCGCCAGAGGCCAAGTTTTTCCTCCTACCCACTTCAACAGCAAGGCACTTTGGCTAGCCCGGCAGCTCTACATTACAGCTGTTATGAGCACTTGCTCAAGCCTAAAAGAGCGGAGGGTTAAAGCCCCTTCTGGGTGTTCGGGGGGGGGGGCTGTGTGGTCACAACAGTGTGGTGACAACATAAACCAAATGAAGATGCGTCTTTGCTCCCAGTATGCCAGACGTGAATCTTATTGTGTGGGGTGGAAGACGCTCACACCTTGGGTATGCTGGGTGTGAAAGTATTGTGTTGAGTCATGCTCTATTGTCGTGTATGTTAACGTGTGTACTCCGGGTGCCAAGGGCAGGAATAAAGCTGCAATAAAGAGATTCACTCGGGCACCCAGTTCAGTCTGTTCTGCTTGTTGGAGGAAATAAAGTGTGTGTCTTTAGCTGCTCATGTCTCGTCTGCTTCATCCTCCACACTGTCTTCATTTGTACCAGCCAAGCTTCTCATACGTTTAGTGAAGCACTTTAAAGCTGAACGTAAAATATGATAAACTGCAGTGACAATGAAGCTTTATCAGGGTAATCAATTTGATATAAGCACAGAGCTTGAAGTATATCTGGTGGAACAAGGTCACTTAGTTTTAAACTTTGAAAGGTATAACAAGGTCACACCCAGCTGACGTCTGTGTTACGCTGCTGTCAACATGACAGAAAAACAAGTTCCCATTTTTAAAAAAAATAAAAAAAGTGCAAAAATGGAGAAAAGAACAGGAGAAGTTGAGGACTTTGGATAATTTATGGGCCAATATATACAGTAGATACATAAGTATGAAGGCAAGGAAATTTGTACCGTTTTTATAAATATTTGACTTGTTTTAATATTTTTATATTTTAGTCATTTAATATTTTAAGGGGCAGTAGATCACACACATAGGACACAATATCAAGTTAAAAATACGGCGGGGAAAATAAGTATTTAACACAAAAACATTGTTCTCAAACATTTCTGAAGGAGCCATTGACCTGATTTTCACCAAATATCAGTATCAACCCAAGTAATCCATCGTCTGCCTCCGTCGGTCTATGATGACCATGGAAGAGAATCCTAAACGTTTACTCTGCTGGAACAGCACCGCCTGTGGCTGAACAGGCCGATGCGCGAATGGCAGTCCCTGTCACACAGGTCGCACTTGTGGGTGGTCTCCGTGCTGCTGGAGCTGTGGCGGTTCTTCCTGCGAGTCCTTTTTTCATCTGCTGCAGCAGTCAGTCTCTCTTCACCCGCCTTGAGATGTCTGGTCAGGGTGCCTCTCCATTTGGAGCGGCCTGTTGCAAGGTCCTCCCAGCGCTCTGTGTTGATCTCCAGGGCCTTCATGTCTCTCTTGCAGACGTCTAAAGCGCAGCTCTGGGCGGCCAACGTCTCTCCTGCCAGTCGCCAGTTCTCCATAGAGGACGTCTTTGGGGATTCTGCCATCCTCCATACGGTGAACGTGGCCTAGCCAGCGGAGCCTGCACTGCCTGAGTAGAGTGAACATGGAGGGAAGGCCGGCACGGGAGAGGTGAGGCGAGCGAGTGTGGAGGCTGATTTTCCAATCCTCTTGTCGATCTCTGTATCAAGAGAGAGGTTGCTGCTGATCGTTGACCCCAGGTACGTGAACTGATTCACGACCTCCAGCTCGTAGTCATCGATGGGGATGGTGCTTTTGTGCCTTGCGCCAAGACGTTAGTCTTCCTCAGGCTGATGGTAAGCCCGAAGTCCTTGCATGCCTGGGAGAAGCGGTCCATCAGGGTCTGAAGCTCCTGCTGTGTGTGGGTCGCGACTGCAGCGTCGTCTGCAAATAGCATGTCTCTGATTAGAGCCTCGTGTACTTGGGTTCTGGCTTTCAGGCGGGCAAGGTTGAAAAGCCTGCCGTCAGATCTTGTGTGCAGGTAGATTCCCTCTGTTGCTGTGCTGAAGGCATGCCTCAGGAGCATAGCAAAGAAAATCCCAAAGAGGGTTGGCGCAAGTACACAGCCCCGTTTCACTCCGCTGCATATGTTGAATGGCTCTGAGACTTTGCCGTCGTGCTGCACTATCCCCTGCATGTTGGTGTGAAACGATTTGATGAGGCTTTGCAACTTTGGTAGGCATCCTATCTTTAGCAGGATCTTGAAAAGGCCCTCTCTGCTGACCAGATCGAACGCTTTGGTGAGGTCGATGAAGGCGACGTACAGGGGCATGTCCTGTTCTCTGCATTTCTCCTGGAGTTGGCGGATGGAGAATATCATGTCTACCGTCGATCGCTCAGCGCGGAAGCCACACAGACTCGGGGTAGACACGTTCGGCAAGCTTCTGTAGACGAACGAGAACAACTCATGCGTAGACTTTGCCAACAACGCTGAGGAGGGAGATGCCTCTGTAGTTGCTGCAGTCTCTCCCCTTTGTTTTTGTAGAGAGTGATGCACCTTCCTTCTAGCACTGGCAGAGGACGTCATGCAATGGCAGCAGTAGGGCGGTCTTGCAGTGCTTGATCAGGTCGGGGGGTATGCCGTCGTTGCCAGGTGCCTTGCCAGCGACCAAGCTATCAATGGCCTTGCTGAGTTTGTCAATGGTTGGCTCGGCGTCAAGTTCATCCATGGATGGCAGGCAATCGATGGCATCAAGGGCTGACGGTGTCACGGTGTTCTGTCTGGAGTAGAGGTCGGAGTAGTGCTCCACCCATCTCTCCATCTGCTTGTTCTTTTCTGTGATCATCTCCCCAATGGAGGATTTGAGGGGGGCCGTCTTGCTCTGAGCCGGACCAAGTGCTTTCTTGATGCCATCGTACATACCACGGATGTTCCCTGTTATGGCAGCGGTTTGAATGTCTTGGCTGAGCTGAGTCCAGTACTCGTTGGCACAGCGCCGAGCAGTCTGCTGAACTTTGCTTCTCGCAGCCCTGAGAATCTGGAGATTCTTCTCGTTTGGGTACTTCTTGTACTCGGCAAGAGCTGAGCGCTTGGCTTCAATGACAGGGGTCATCTCGGTCAACTTGGCATCAAACCAGTCCTGTGACTTCGAGGTCTTCCTCCCAAAGGTAGCCAAGGCAGTGCGGTGGATGGTGTTTCGCAGCTCTTCCCACTTCTGCTTTGCAGATTCTCCTTCTTGTGGTACACCAAGTTCCTTCCCAAAGGTGGAGGCAAACCGCTCAACAAGTTCTGGTTGGGCCATCTTGCTGGTGTCAATCCGTGCCTTTCCAGGCTGTCTAGCACGATGGAATTTCTTCAGCTGCAGCTTGACCTTGCAACACACTAAAGAATGGTCTGTATCGCAATCTGCACTCTGGAACGAAAGGGGTAATTAGCACATTCTTCAGTGAGGTGCGCCTGGTCAGGATCAAGTCCAGCTGGTGCCAGTGCTTTGAGCGCGGCTGTCGCCAGGAAACCTTGTGTTGGAGCTTGGTCTTGAAGAACGAGTTTGTGATGCACAGATCGTGATAAGTGCAGAACTCGAGCAGCCGCTGTCAGTTGTCGTTCATTCTGCCCACGCCAAATGGTCCAAGACAGGAGGGCCAGGAGTCGTGGTCAGCACCCACTCTGGCACTGAAGTCTCCAAGGAGAATGAGTTGTTCAGAGTTGGGGATGATCCTGACCGTTGTTGTGAAATTCTCGTAGAACTCGTCTTTTGCCTCTGGTGTGGCTGTCAGTGTTGGGGCATACACACTGACGAGGGTGACTGGGCCTTGAGTGGTGTTCAGGCGGATGGTGAGGAGTCGTGCAGAGCCATTGCTGCCCGGTTCCACCATCTTCAGCAAGGTGTTCTTCACTGCGAAGCCCACTCCGTGTTCCCTGTGTTCGTCACTGCTTTTTCCCTGCCAGTAGAACGTGTAGTCCTTCTCTCTCGGTGTGTCTGCGTCAGCCAACCATGTTTCCTGGAGAGTGGCGATATCCACTTCCAGTCTCTTCAGCTCATTATTGATGATGGCAGTCTTCCTGGTGTCGATGTCCTTGAGGTTAGCAGTGAGTCCTGTCATCATAGTGCGGACGTTCCAAGTTCCCAGTTTTAGAGTTGGTCTCTTGTTTTTTTTGTCTTGCCTGGTGCGAAAGTTCTCAGCCTGTCGTTCGGACTTCTCATCCCTATGCACCCAATGAGGAAAGCACGCTGTGGCGGGACAACACCTTATTGGCTGGGGGCTGCCCAGCTTGAGGCGGGCGGTAGCTGTCCAGTGAGATCCACTGATCCCTCCCACCGTCGGGAACAACCCCTGGCGCCACGCTCTACACCAATTGAGCGGTGGCTTATAACCGGTAACTGTCATTCCCCGTGTTTTATCTACGCCAAAGGCGAAGCTGGAGTGTCCTCTCCAGTGATCCGGTATTCTACCTTCCAGCGTTGGGAGGATTCAAGCCTGGGCAGGAAGATATGGAGGACAAGATGTTGCCCATGCAGCATGTCCCCCCTCTCCACGTCACTGATGAATCCAAAGGAACAGCAGGGCTGCTACAGTTTGGCACCAGCGCTGTCGCAGGAGCTGCCAGAACGATGTTGAGCACAACAGAGAACTGCCTTAGGGACTCCGACTCCGGATTTTTCCTCAGGGTTGACTCCCGAAGCCTTTCCCGTGACCGGGTGTGCCGCAAGGCAGCAGAGGTTTGAAATCAGGTTTTACCTTCCCCTAGATGGGCTACCTTCCCAGGTTGACGAGCCACCATCTACCCGAAGCATCTGGTTTTAAGGCGCCAGAGATCCGCCCTCGCCCCTTCTCCTGTTAGTAAAAGCAGTTCCGCCGGGCTTAGAGACTAAACCACACGGGCAGGCTAGGAGTTGGACTTACTTGTCAGAGGCTTTTCGAGATGCACACCATAAGGAGCATTTTATAAGCATTGGGAGCTTAACCCCAGTGCCGCTCCTGGCTATGACAACCTTGGAACCCAAGTAATCCATACATACAAAGAAATCAAGGCAACTAGGTTTACAAAATAACTTATATTTAATAAAGTGGAATGACACAGGGAATAAATATTGAACACGTTTGGTGAAATTCATTTTAATATTTAGTAGAAAAGCTTTTATTGGCAACAATAGCTTCAAGATGCTTCGTGTATGGAGAAATTATGTGCAGGCATTGCTCAGGAGTGATTTTAGCCCATTCCTCCACACAAACCGTCTTCAAATCTTGAAGTTTCCATGGGTGTCTATGAACTCTGATCTTCGGTTCGTTCCACAGATTTTCAATTGGATTCATGTCAGGTGACTGGGCCATTCTAGCAGCTTTATTTTCCTTCTCTGGAGCCAGTTGAGAGTTCCCTTGGCTGTGTGTTTGGGATCATTGTCTTGCTGAAATGTCCACCCTCGTTTTACCTTCAGCATCTTGGCAGATGGCAACAGGTTCTTATCGAGGATGTCTCTGTAAATTTGTCCATTTATCTTTCCTTCAATTATATGAAGTCTGCTTGTACCATGTGCTGACAAACACCCCCCACACCTGGATGCTTCCACCTCCAAACTTCACTGTTGGTACAGTGTTTTAGGGCTGATCTGCAGTGCCATTTCTCCTCCAAACATAAGCTAATAGGTTTAGTCAGCCGGGGGACCTCCAGTAATGCACTGGGCCTCACTCCTTTCCTCACTCTCTATGAAATATTTTTTTTTTTTGCTGGTCATTAACATTTGTTTGTTCTCTCCCATAGATTGAGTCCCCATCGTGCTGTTTGCTCTCTACATGTCTGTTCTTTTCTTCTTCTCTATCCCCTCACCCCCCAGCCAGTCGCAGCAGATGACTGCCCCTCCCTGAGCCTGGTTCTGCTGGAGGTTTCTTCCTGTTAAAAGGGAGTTTTTCCTCTCCACCGTCGCCAAGTGCTTGCTCACAGGGGATCGCCTGATTGCTGGGGTCTTTCTGCAACTGTGGGGGTCCTCCCTACAGTTGATAGTGCTATGAGATGACTGTTGTTGTGAAATGGCGCTATATAAATAAAGTTGAATTGAAACATACTGTGTGTTGTAGCATTCAGAAAGATCAATTTTGGTCTCATCTGACCACACTATATTCTCCCAGTATTTTACTGGCTTGCCCAAATGTTGCACAGCAAACTTTAAATGAGCTTCAACATGCTTTTTCTTCAGCAATGGAGTCTTGCGACGTCGGTGGGAATACAGCCCATGTCAGCTGAGCACATTACTTATCGTTTTCTTTGAAACACCAGTACCTGCTAACTCCAGGGGCCTCATGTACAACGACTTGTGTGGATTGCCTACTGAAAGATGACGTACGTTTAAAATCAAGAAAATGCCCTAAGCAAAAAAAAAAAAAAAATCTACATGTATGAAACCATGTGTATGTAGGAATCCAAGCACATTTCCTTTGTACATCCCAATCTACTTGAAATTGAATGCACGTGAGGAAATCCCGGACTCCTCCCTTGACACACCTCTATTTGAATGCAATTAGATGCAAATAGATATATACAAGCACTGCATGTTTGATTCTCCTGTGTCCACAATCAAAAATAATGATTTAATGGAATTTCACGGACTGAGCTGGAGGTGCTCCTGAATGAGGTAGAGGCACAAAAACACTTGTTTTGACATGCTGTCCTCCAGCATTAGTACCGTATACAGGTAATTCAATAGCCTACTCACTGCCCTATAAGATTAGTTTACCATTTTCCTTTATTCAGACAGGGATGAGAAGGAGATGTTTATTTAACCCTGACATGTTGCAACTGATGTCTGCAGTCGTTCTCAGAAGTGTCAGCTGATCGTTGTGATTTGTGACCAGCCAGCTGGATCAGCTCAACAGCAATGAAAACAGTCATGAAAAAGAAGACGGTATGAACCTATTTCGTGGGTAGCCACAGTCACCTGTCAGTTAAAAGCAGATTATATTATACTCGACAAGTACATATTTTATGTCCAAAATGCAAATCTTGTCCTTTATAGTTATATACAACTTACATGGATTACACACACCAACTATTGTAATTGAATGAAGTGCACCAGGGAAAGGGTGACACTGTTGCATTTTAAACTTTACGCATGTGTTTACTGACATAACTACTGTACACACAGAGGCAATTGGGGGCTTGGTAGAATGCTGTGAAACTAGTTTAATCAGCAAAAAAAGGAAGTTGCTCAAACCACTGAGTTGTAATGAAGCCTTGAAGGCAGGGTGATATTTGGGGGCACACAGGCGCGTTGCACATGAGGTGGGTTGTTTAGGACAATTACATGAATTTACTCACCAAGAAGCCATCCATCCGCACAGTGCCAGCTTGTAGTTCGTTCCCAACAATGCTGTTCATTAGAATCATTAGAAAAACTGACTCTCACTGCAAATTGCACTTTGATGTTGGCCTGTTCAACTGCATTGTATGGGAATATGATGTACCTGGGTGACAGCCAGATAATGCCATCCCACTTTCCTGGCATAGCTTGGTGAAGGATCAACTGGGAAATTCCTGATCGGTCTGCCAGCTCCCTCTGGAATGCCCCTGTTGCCAGGAACCCCAGTGTTGTCAGCACATGCACTGGGACGAGCAGCGCACGGCTTCTCGCCATGGCGCCCTCTGTAGCTCTGAGCACAGTTTCACAAGGACTGCCTGTGTAAACTAAACCAGCTGACAAGCCAGTCATCCTGAGCCAGAAAATCTGTCTCTAAATACCCTTTCTCTGCACACTGCACGATCTGCAATCTCCTCTAATAATGCTAACGCCATTGTTGTTAAGAGGCATTTTTTGCACTTCTTTGCGCTTGCTTTGATATCCACTCATCTAATTGCACACACTTGGATGTTTGTTCATCATGTGTCTCTGGTGTGTGCAATAATTTTCACGTCATAAGTCTCCCAACATCACCTCCAAGTGTTGCTAACTGACCAATAACAGTAGAAACGTACATATGCCAGCCATGAAGTTGGTGTAGGGCTGCGCATATTTCCATGGTCATTTCATTCTTGATACATCTGAAATTTTATGTGGACGTGTTTTTGTGTGCAAGTACCCTTTGTACATGAGGCCCCAGGTCTTTCTGGAGTGAGTGGTTTTTGACTCTTGGAGAACTCAGGATAATTCTTTTGACTCCTCTGTCAGAAATCTTGCAAGGAGCTCCTGGACGTGACCGTCCATCCATCCATCTTCTTCCGCTTAATCCTTTTTGGGTCGCGGGGGGGCTGGGGCCTATCCCAGCATCTCTGGGCGAGAGGTGGGGTACACACTGGACATCTCGCCAATCCATCGCAGGGCCAACACAGAGAGAGACAACCATTCACTCTCACAGTCATACCTAAGGACAATTTAGAATCCACAGTTGATGCCAATTAACCTAACTTGCACGTTTTTGGCATGTGGGAGGAAACCGGAGAAATCCCGGGGTAAACCCACGCAGACACGGAGAGAACATGCAAACTCCACACAGATCACTGTTGGCTGGGATCGAACCTAGGATCCCCCGGCCAAGGGTGAGTTACTGTGCTGCCGCAGTGCTAACCACTCTGCCACCACGCTGCCCCAGGACTTAACCAGCTGAAATTAATTTGCACTGATGGAGGATGGGATGGCTTCCTAAATTCTGATGGATTTCAGCGGGTTTCTTGGCTTCTATGCTTTTTTTTTTTTTTTTAAATAAAATTTTATCTCAAAAATCAAAACCAGACAAAAAAAAACAAAAAA
The DNA here is from genome assembly GCA_020510985.1 of Pholidichthys leucotaenia. NCBI lineage: Eukaryota > Metazoa > Chordata > Actinopteri > Cichliformes > Pholidichthyidae > Pholidichthys > Pholidichthys leucotaenia. Next base: position 311,316,988 of record CM035841.1, on the reverse strand, counting down.
CTAAGGTTTATCAAGGAGATTATAAAGCTCCTTAGGTCTATGGGTTTATGTAGGTGGAAAATTTTGCACTTAAACTGTCAATTTAATTTTTTCTTTGTGCGTTTTTCATTTTGTATTTAGTCATTTTTATAGCTGGTATTCTGTTTCTTTTGTATTGTGTAAAATGTACTACATGTGGTTTGTGCTGTCTGCAAACGTATACTTGCAAAAAAACGTGTGTGGGGGGGGTACACAACCTGACTTTTACATGCAATTGTTTTATTGACACATCTTTTACTTATTACCCTGAGAGCAGCTCCGGTCTGGCCATCTAGACTCCTCGCCCTCTCTGCCTTCTCAGTCTCCTCTTCAATCACCTCCTTCAGGATGTCTTCGATGTCTCTGCTCTGCGACGTTCGTGCTAAAGCCTCCTCCTGGCTGATCTGGAAGTTTAATAACTGAGTACAGGGTGAGGCGGCCACATCCAGGTTTACTACTTTAGTTTGTGTATTCAGCTTGTTCTCCTGCGCTGGGACCTCCTGCTCGGGGGAACACTGGGAAAGACTGCTCCCCTGATGGGCAGGTGAAGTGGCATTTGGCTCCGTGACGGCAGCGGTAGGAACAGACGAGGGCTCAGGCTCTTGAGGAGGAATGGAATTAGGTGGGATTGGTGCTGGCTGAGGAGCAAGACCTTCCCTCTGCTCAGTGACTTTGTGTAGGGGTTGGGATGCAACCTTCAGACCTAATGGGGCCTGGGTGACCACTACGGGAACATTCACTTTATAGAGTTGACCTGTGAGTGAGAAAGCAGTACAGCAAAATATTTTCACCAGCCAGTTCAGATTGGGAACAGAGAGTTTTCAGCTATAAAGTCACTTCATACCAGAGTCAGTCTGTAGAGTGACGCCTGCTGGTATCTGCACAGGGTAGGTTAACCCAGCAGGGAGGGAGAAGGTAGCAAAAGTCTCCAAATTGTTCTGCAATGGAAAATGGGATTCAGTGCATCAAATAGTCATTCAAAAGCCATCTTCCATAAAATATATCTCCACATGCTAACCAGATTGTCCGATATGCTTGAATTTATAAAATGACCAAGTTGCTATAATGAAGTGACTGACCCCCAACAAGAAATTGTATATCATGACAATAAATGACCATGATAGGTTCAAGGGTACTTAGCTAGACTCAAGAGATCCAGCAGGTCAGTCCTCTGTTAAAAAAAGGTAAACATGCCTTTATTAAAAGTTCTAAAATATTCTGACTACAGGAATTTGTCCGATACTGTAAATATATTTTGGACTGTGCTCTCCTTTGACAAGTAATTTGGTTTGATTTATCAACCAATTTCAGTAAACTGGAAGCAGCCATTTTAGTCCAAGAAAAGGGAAGATGTATATATACACACACACATACACATATATACAGTATATATATATATACGTACAGTATATATACACACACACACACACATATAGTATATATATACACAAAACTACTTGCATTGTCCAAATGTCAAAAATTCAATCCAAGGAGTATTCTTTTACCTTGAAAGTAAGGCAGATATTACTTAAATAACTTCTGTAATTCAATAATTTTGTGCTTTTTTAGACAAATATGAAAGAAATAAAGGTAATTAAACCATTACTTTTGATGTGATGCAGCACAGTTTTATTCTTGTACTAGCATCGATACCCATTGAATATGACATGCAATGTTTAATTCTGCTAATACTACAGTAGCAAGGTCATGTCTTGCCTGTTAACCAATAAAAAAAAAAAAAAAAAAAGGTAGACTCATCATCCATCCATCTTCTACCGCTTTTCCGGAGGTCCGAGTCGCGGAGGCAGCAGTTCAAGCAGAGAAGCCCAGACTTCCCTCTCCCCAGCCACCTGCTCCAGCTCTTCAGAGGGGATACCAAGGCGTTCCCAGACCAGCTGGGAGACATATGGGAGTCTACAGTCCTTGGCGGACTGTAGACTCATCATGAATTGGAAAATTATTACACAGCTTAACATGACCAAGGGCTGCTGAGGACATGACTGTAATGCTCAAGGTTATAATGGGATGCAGTATGTAGTTAAAAAAAAAAGTTGACCAGTGATCTCCAATATTGAGTTGCAAGGGCACCAAGGGTCAGTTCTTGGCCACTGGGGATTTGAATCCATCAAGGTTCACCTGGCATCATGTGGGACATCTAATCAGGTCCCATATTGCTTGATCAGTGATCAGTCGAGTCTGTCAAGGTTTGCCCAACATCATCTCAGGACACCCCAGCAGGTTCCACACAGCAGAAGACAGATTTGACCATTAAACCCTGGTCAAGAGATCATCCAAAGTTAAGGGTGAGCAACCTGCTGACCAATTTGGGCAGCTCCCTGGACTTGAGGTCAAAACAAATGTATAGTTTATGTTGACCTTTCACATGATCAAGTGGTCAGTCAATGTTAAGGATCATGCACACCACACCCACTGAACCCTCCACACACCCCTGGGGTATACGAGGGTCCCAATGACTAAACAGTTCTGGTGGACCTTTAGACATGGTGAAGAGGTCAGAGACCATGCCCAACAACCCTCTGGTTGTAAGGAGGAAAATGGAAAAAAAAAAAAATTTTGACCCCCAAAATTAGGTCAAGAGGTCACCAGAGGTGAATACTTGACCACTGGTCAGTTAATTTAAGGTCCGCCTGACATCATTTCTGGATGTGCTGTATGTTCCACACAGCAGAATCTGACTTTTGACCCGTTCATGTGGTTATCCGAGGTCAAGGGTTAACCACACCAAACCTGCTGACCAACCTCGGCACCTCCCAGAGTTCAGCTGGGCTGCAATGAATATATGGCTTATGTTGACCTTTGACTTTATGGTCAAGCAGTTAGTGAGACCATGTCAGGTGCACTCAAGTATTGTGGTATCACTAGGGATAGGAATTGATAAGATTTTATCAATATTGTGGGACACGTGTATCACTTTAAGCTTCACATCTCAGAGAGAACAAAGAACTGGGTCTCCTTGGAGATAACAGGAGGATGTGAAAATTTAGTCTTTGGTATGCAAGAGACGGCCTTGGGGGATTTCCTGGTCTGCCACAAACTATGAGGAGGATGTGATAAGATTTAAGAGAAGATGCATTGTTACTTGTGATTAAATGCAATGTGACTGTGAGCTTTGAAGGTCCTGGATATATAAAGGACGAATGTCTGTTTTTCCTCTTTCTGCTTTGCTGATGTTGGAAGATGTGAATAAACCTGACTCGTAAGATAAACTCTGCCTCGTCATTTTCACATTTCCACACTGATGACCCTAAGACGTATCATGGATGAAAGAAATTCCCCCGGGCCAGCCGAGTCAGGAGCTCACAGCCAAGCGTATGCCGCTACCGTCCAGCTACCGGACTTTTGGCAAGACAACCCATGCTCCTGGTTCCACTTGGTCGAAGCACAGTTCGCCCTCCGGGGGATAAGGGTAGATGACACGAAGTTCTACCATGTGATTGCAAAGCTCGACAACCGCACGGCTCGGCATGTGCAGAGCCTATTGGAGCGGCCACCGGCCAACGACAAATACGGCGGGTTGAAGGCTGCGCTTATCCAGCGTTTCACTCTGTCGAGGAGAGAGTGGAGAGGCTCCTGGCTCTGAACGACTTGGGAGATGGCACGCCCATTGACCTGATGGAGAACATGCTGAGGTTGAGGGGATCAGACAACGACGACTTCATCTTCACCCACATTTTCCTCAGGACCCTACCGTCGGCCACGAGAGCGACCCTGGCCAGTTCGCCGTTGTTGGCCCAACGGGACTTCCGCGCGCTGGCCCAGGAGGCGCACCGGATTCTCAACGCCAGCAAACAGCGCGCGGCCACCGCAGCAGCGACGGAGTTCGGCGCGACGGCCGGAGATGGCGGGGGGCCAGAGACAGTGGTAGCAGAACCACCGACGACAGCGGTGGCCAAGGATCGCGGAGGAGACATCCTCTGTTTCTACCATCGCCGCTTTGCAGAGAAGGCACGCAAATGTATACAACCGTGCCAGTTCAAGTGCTCGGGAAATGCCAAGACCGGGGGTCGGTAGCAGCTGCGGCCCTCGGAGAGGAGAACAAGCTGTTCTACTTGAAGGATGCGCGCTCGGGGAGGCATTTCCTCGTGGACACAGGCTCCCAGTTGAGTTTCATCACACCTTCCTCCGCTGACCGGCTGGTGGTTTCCAGAGGTCCCGGGGTGTCAGCAGCGGACGGCTCGGAGATTAAGACCTTTGGTGAGAGGACTCCGCTTCTGTCCCTACACGGCCGTACATTTGAGTGGACTTTTGTCATAGCTGCAGTGAATTTCAATATGTTGGGGGCTGATTTTCTGTGCTCACATGGTTTGTTGGTTGATCTTGCTAACAGGCGCCTGGTTAATGCACTTTTTATTCTATTCCCTGTACAGCTCGAGTGGCCCCGCCAACAGCACAAGCCAACGTCACAGCTGCAAGCGGTAAGTTCCACACACTGCTCACTCAGTTCCCAGCACTCACGGTTCCCACATTTTCAGCAGCCGTCGCTAAACACGGGGTGGAACATTTTATTACTACCACCGGACCGCCCGTTTTTGCAAAAGCTCGGCGCTTGGATTCAGCTAAACTGACCATAGCGCGCGAGGAGTTTGCCAACCTGGAAAGGTTGGGCATCATCAGGCGTTCGAACAGCCCATGGGCTTCCCCGCTTCACATGGTCCCGAAAGCTGACGGCTCATGGCGACCTTGCGGAGATTTCCGCAGGTTGAACAACGCCACAGCGGACGACCGCTACCCAATCCCGCATATCCAAGATTTTTCTGTTCATTTGGCGGGGGCGTGCATTTTTTCTAAGATAGACTTGGTCCGCGGTTACCACCAACTCCCAGTGCGCGCTGAGGACATACCCAAAACAGCGGTAATAACTCTGTTTAGTCTATTCGAGTTTTTGCGCATGCCATTTGGGCTTAAAGGCGCTGCACAGACGTCCCAACGCATGATTGACGCGGTGTTGCACGATCTCCCCTTTGTATTCGTCTACCTGGACGACATCTTAGTAGCCAGCGTGTCCGAAGACGAACACGAAAACCACCTCACGGCAGTTTTCCAGAGGTTGGGAGAGCACGGTTTAATAATCAACCCAGCGAAGTGTCAGTTCGGGGTGACAGATTGATTTTTTGGGGCATCGCGTCTCTCCAGAAGGAGCGGTTCCGCTGCCTGACAAAGTGCGTGCGGTAGCAAATTTTCCCCAGCCACAAATGGTCAAGGCGTTACAGAAGTTTTTGGGAATGGTGAATTTTTTTATAACCGTTTCCTCCCCCACGCAGCGCAGCTCATGCAACCATTGTATGCTGCACTCAAAAAACAAAAACCCACAAATAAGATCGAATGGTCTCCGGAGCGAGAGCGAGCATTCTCGGAGGTCAAAACAGCCCTGGCAAACGCTGCATTGTTAGCACATCCAGACCCAACGGCCCGCATAGCGCTCACTACTGACGCGTCAGATGTGGCCATAGGGGCGGTCGTGGAGCAGCATGTAGCCGGGGCTTGGCAGCCGCTCGCCTTTTTCAGCAGGACTTTGCGCGATAGTGAACGAAAATACAGCGCATTCGACGGAGTTGTTAGCTCTCCACTTGGCCATTCGCCACTTCCAGTTCTGGCTGGAGGGACGCCGTTTCACCGCGTTTGTTGACCACAAGCTGCTGACATTCGCGATGGCCAAGGTTTCAGAACTGTGGTCAGGCCGGCAGCAAAGACAGCTGGTCGCTATCTCAGAGTTTACTACTGATATTCAGCATGTGGCGGGTAAACTGAATGTAGAGGCAGACTGTCTCTCGTGCGCCGTGGCGGCCCCAGTCCGCGTAGTGATAGATTACACAGCCATGGCCGCGGATCAGGTTAGTGACGCGGACATGCGCGCGCTCTAGTCTGGACCAACAGGGTTAAGGCTGGAGAACAGGGTGCTGCAAGACGGTATGCCCCCTCCTAATCTGCAATGTCTCCACTGGGCTACCGCGTCCTGTGGTACCGGCCGCGTGGCGCCGCCGCGTTTTTAACTCTATTCATTCTCTGGCGCACCCGGGAGTGCGCGCGTCAGTCAAAATGGTAGGAGAGAAATTTGTATGGCCGAGCCTGCGCAAACAAGTTAAGGAGTGGGCAGCATTCTGCATGGCTTGTCAACGAGCCAAGGTACACAAACACACGAGAGCTCCCTTGGAGCCATTTCACATCCCGGCTAAGAGGTTCGATCATGTTCACGTGGACCTCGTAGGCCCCCTCCCGCCGTCACAGGGGTGCACACACCTTCTGACAATGGTGGACCGCACCATGCGCTGGCCGGAAGTGGTCCCACTGGCGTCAACCATAGCCGAGGAGATGGCGCGCGGGTTTTTAACAGCATGGGTAGCGCGCTTTGGAGTCCCGTCGGACATTACGTCCGACAGAGGCCCTCAATTTGTTTCCAAACTTTGGTCAGCAATGGCCCACAGCCTGGGGGTTACGATCCACCGCACAACCACGTACAATCCGCAGGCTAATGGGTTATATGAACGTTTTCATAGGTCATTGAAAGCGGCTCTCAGAGCGTCGCTGATGGATGCAAATTGGGTGGACAGGCTACCGTGGGTTTTATTGGGGTTGCGTTCTGCACCTAAAGAGGACTTGGAAGCCTCCCCGGCTGAGCTAGTTTTTGCGCAACCACTTCGGCTGCCCGGGGAGTTTCTCCCAGATAATCCTGCGCCAGATAGCTCCCCGTCTCAGCGGTTGCAGCGTGGCACGGAATCGGGCACGCTGCCTGGCCCCGTTCACCACAGTTTTCCGCGCGTTTTTGTGCCTAAGGCTTTGAAAAACGCAGAATTTGTTTTTGTCAGACACGATGCCCATCACCCACCGCTGCGACCACCTTATGATGGACCATTTAGAGTGCTGGAAACGGGACAAACATTTTTTGCTAGATTTGGGGGGCAGGAAGGAAAAGATTGGTATAAACGGGCTCAAACTCGCCTTTGTGGTGGCGGACGAGGATGTGCCGCTGGCCAGGGCTCCTCGGCGCGGCAGACCCCCCCGGGGACGTTCCCCAGAACACCCACAGGGAGTGACAAACAGTTCTCACCCCAAGACAGCAGTGTCCCAGCGGGATGGCGCCGCAGAGGTGGCGAAGCCCGCTTACAGCAGATACGGGAGGAGACTGAGGCCCAAGCAGCACGTGGGTTAATGTGTAATGATTTTATCATGACATGCAGACTGTTATTCTGTTGTTCCATCTTAGATGTTTGGGAGGGGGGGTCATGTGGGACACCTGTGTATCACTTTAAGCTTCACATCTCAAAGAGAACAAAGAACTGGGTCTCCTTGGAGATAACAGGAGGATGTGAAAATTTAGTCTTTGGTATGCAAGAGACAGCCTTGGTGGATTTCCTGGTCTGCCAGAGACTATGAGGAGGATGTGATAAGATTTAAGAGAAGATGCATTGTTACTTGTGATTAAATGCAATGTGAGCTTTGAAGGTCCTGGATATATAAAGGACGAATGTCTGTTTTTCCCTCTTTCTGCTTTGCTGATGTTGGAAGATGTGAATAAACCTGGCTCGTGAGATAAACTCTGCCTCGTCATTTTCACATTTCCACAATATCAATTTTCCTTATCGATCCCCTTATCAATTTTTGATCAGTATTCCATGTGGGGCAAAAAAAGCAGGCCTTCATAGGATTTCAGCATCAGTGCATGAGTTTTGTTATTTTTCTGACTTTAAACAATGCTTGTTCTCTTAAAAAGATAAAATATAAAAGACTGTAAACATGTAAAAAAAAAAAAAGGGCATTTATGCCTTGTAACATTTATGTTTAAATGCTGAAAAGCAATATAAACTAGAAAAGCACTCAGAGCACATACCTCCGCCAAGGCTCCTTCCGTTTGTCATGGATCACCTCCAAAATGTAATGGGTTTGTGTGTAGGCCTATAGCCACTTGTGGCGAAAATTGCATCAAAGTCTGTTCATCAGTTTTGGAGTATTGTTGCTAACACACTGTGAGAAGATAAGAGCCTTGGCTGAGGTATGCATTCTCAGATCACCAAAATATAATGGGTTCCTCTCTAGCCCAAGAACCACCTCTGGTGAAAATGTCATCCAAGTCCATCCAGTAGCTTGTGTAATCCTGCTGCACAAATACAAACAAAGCCCTTGGTGGAGGTATGCACTCTCAGATCATCACCAAAATCTATTCATTTCTTCCTTGTCCCATTACGGACTTGTCCAGAAAATTTCGTCCAAATCCGTTCATAACTTTGAGTTATGTTGGTAACAGACAAACCCCAGTAAAAACATAACCTCCTTGGCGGAGGTAATAAAAGCAGTGTAAATGGAATACTGAAGCGATTAGAAACAACTGCACAATTATGTTATTTTAGCAATCAAAAATATATACTGTACTTGGAAGTAATTACCTCCGCCAAGGAGGTAATGTTTTTACCGGGGTTTGTCTGTTTGTCTGTTACCAACATAACTCAAAAAGTTATGAACGGATTTTGACCAAATTTTCAGGAAAGGTGTGTAATGGCACGGGGAACAGATGATTAGATTTTGGTGATTATCTCAGAGCGCATACCTCCGCCAAGGGCTTTGTATTTGTGCAGCAGGATTACACAAAAACTATTGCATGGATTTGGATGAAATTTTCACCACAAGTAGTTCTTGGGCTACAGAGGAACCCATTATATTTTGGTGATGATCTGAGAATGCATACCTCAGCCAAGGCTCTTATCTTCTCACAGTGTGTTAGCAACAATACTCCAAAACTGATGGACAGACTTTCATGCAATTTTCACCATAAGTGGCTATAGGCCTACACACAAACCCATTACATTTTGGAGGTGATACATGAGAAATGGAAGGAGCCTTGGCGGAGGTATGCGCTCTGTGAGTGCTTTTCTAGTTTTTGCCTGTTTTTTTGAATATATACACCCACGCATGCATAAAATAATTGTATATCAACATACTGGTAAAACCTTAAGATATTACACATTCTGGGAAAGAGTAATTCAGTATTAATCTGTAACCTACATCAGGTGCCTACTAAAACACAGAACGAACGTTAAGGACTAACGGAATGTTTCGTACAGAATGCCGACGGGAACATATGGATCAGAACAGCCTGCAAGGCTGCTAGCATCACATTAATATTCTACTAATAAGCTAATATTACCGTCACTAATGGAAGTGCTGCCATTTGGAAATCAGGCGCACTTCGTAGACTGTCAAACACATTGTAATCTTTCATTTTGTCCCATGCTGCCATGTCAAGAGACATTTCAACTCATGTTTATCATATGCCCTGCTGCTCGTGTTTACATACACTTCTGCCATTATCCTGCGGTAGCGACGACGTCATGGCGTTGCTTGGTAACAGCAGCGTGTGACGTATGCTGTTTTTTTTAAAAGAACTTAAGTGTTTAAACCTGCAGCACCAATAAGAGGAATTGATAACATCAGCGACGTACGATTCCAGGGGCTCAAAAAAAAAAAAAAAAAATTAGAACCGGTTCTCCAATTCCCATCCCTAGGTATCACCATGCAAGAAGTGAGACCCACCGGTCAAGTGGCCTCCAAGTCCATAGAGGACAAAGTTTTGTAGCTTATGTTGACCTTTAACATGGTCAAGCGGTCAGTGAGCCCATGCCTAAGATGCTCTCCAAGTACTCCAGCACCACACTGCAAGAGATGACCCGGCAGTCAAGTCACTTCTGAGTCCATAGAGGACAAAGGTTTGTCCACGTACCCACCCACACCTGTGACAGAATCCCTTTTATATAGATATAAAAAAATATATAAATATAAAAAAATAATCCAGTTACAAAGACCAGAGGAAACATCCCCTTAATGCCAACATCCTTTGGGGTCCAGATAAAAGGGTCTTGGTGGCCAGATTTGGATCAGTCTGTAAACCCCGATGGTGAGAATACTGTTTGACTTCATCCAGCTACATGTACAGGTGCATTTCAATAAATTAGAATGTCATCAAAAAGATGATTTCAGGAATTTCAATAAGTTAAAAATTGCAGACTCATGGTGTCACATTCTAATCAGCTAATTAACTCCAAGCACCTGCAAAGGTTTCCTGAGCCTTTAAATGGTCTCAGTAGTCTACACAATCATGGGGAAGATTGCTGACTTCACAGTTGTCCAGAAGACCGCCACTGACACCCTTCACAAGGAGGGTAAGCCACAAAAGATCATAGCTGAAGAAGCTGGCTGTTCACAGGGTGCTGTATCCAAGCATATTAGTGGAAGTTGAGGGGAAAGGAAAAGTGTGGCAGAAAAAGGTGCACAAGCAACAGGGATAACTGCAGCCTTGAAAGGATTGTGAAGCAAAGCCAATTCAAGAATTTGGGGAGATTCATTGAGTCAGTACTTAAAGAGCCACCACACACAGGCTTATCCAGGACATGGGCTACAACTGTTGCATTCCTTGTGTCAAGCCACTCCTGACCCAGAAACAGCATCAGAAGCAGCTTACCTGAGCTAAGTAGAAAACAGACTGGACTGTTCCAGATGATAGTAAACTTTGCATTTCATTAGGAAATCAAGGCCTCAGAGTCTGGTGGAAGAGCGGAGAGACACAGAATCCAAGTTGCTTGAGGTCTAGTGTGAAGTTTCCACAGTCACTGATGATTTGGGGAGCCATGTCATCTGCTGGTGTTGGTCCACAGTGTTTTATCAAGTCCAAAATCAGCGCAGTTATCTACCAGGAAATTTTAAAGCACTTCATGCTTCCCTCTGCGTACAAGCTTTATGGAGATGCTGATTTCATTTTCCAGTAGGACTTGGCACCTGCCCACACGGGCAAAATGTACCAAAACCTGGTTTGATGACCATGGTATCACTGTTGTAGCAACATGTGGAGACCCCATTAATATGTATATGATTAATAATTAATAACTGGAATTATTAATTTTTTAAAACTCTTGCATTACCTCGCTTGTAACACTAGGTGTGGCACCACTCGCGGTTTTAAGTGTCGCAAGAACTCTTAAGAACCAACTTAACTTAGGAATTTGGCAATTAAGTTAAGCATTAATTAATAATTTAATTAGCAATATTTGATCAGTTTCATAATCTGGCCATCAGTTCTTGACACTATGCAATTCTGAAATCTGGACAGAGAATACGCCGATGAGGTTAGTAAATTTATTACAGGAAAACCCAAAATGACACTAGACCACTGCATAACTTGTAAAATGGAAAAATAACCAAAAATAGCATGAACAGTGGTAATTTTGCATATATAAAGAAACAGCAAAACTTACATATTTACAGGTCTTGCATATGTGGCATAAGGGTGAAGTGTGATCGTGTGCTTGAACAGGGAATTGGTGAAGTGGAATAGTGGCAAAAATTATATAATGCAAAGTTAAAACGAATTTGGAAAAATGTTATGACAAGAAAAATAAAATTAACTTTACTTTATGTTCAAAAAGGGGCAGTAGTTACAGAAAAAGGTTATGGCTTTCCTTGGAGCTAATGCTGTCAACTGCCTTACCCTCTTGGCGTGGCTTGGCCCCAGGAGGGGTCACAGGCGTGGGAGGAATGGCTCTGGGTAGCCTGGCTTTGGTCCAACCTGGGCTAGAGATGAGCCTTGGCAGTAGTGGTCCTCTCAGCAGTTCTGTGCCCCGGGGTCTCGGCCAGGAAATCCTCGGTGAGATGGGGCCCAATTCAGGCCCGGAGCTCACATCTGTTGGAGGCAACTGTGGATCAATGGATTTCCCCTCCAGGACAGCATTTGGCAGTCAGGCTACTGCTAGTAGAAAGCCTTAAAATAGATTAAGCTCTAAAAAGTGTGATCACACTTGACTTACAGAAAAATTAAGATTATAGAAAAATTAAGCTTGATTGGCTTTAGAAAAAGATAGGACTGGGAGATTACTTCCACTAGTCATGGATTCCAAGAAAGATGTCTTGTGGCCGCACATGGCCAAAACATAATGAGCAGCATCTTTGATAACAAAGGGCAGAGTTTCCTTGGAAATAACAGGAAGCTGTGAAATGTGATCTTTTGTGTGTCAGAGACGGCGTGGAGGATCCTTTGTGTGCCAGAGACTGTGAGGGGGAAGTTAAGGGATTAAGGAAGTGCATGCAATGTGATCTTTTATGTGAATGCAATGTGACTTTTTGATATGTAGAAGGACCTGAGTATATAAGTGAAGAGTTCTGTTTGAGATGTCGTCTTTTCTACTATGCTCATGTGAGAGAATGTGTAATAAACTGCCTGAGACAAACTTGCCTCATCATTTACACACTCTACACTGGTGACCCAAGACAAAGCATGCAACACGAAGAGAATTCCCCGGAGCCAGCCTCGTTGGGAGCCCCCAGCCAAGCATATGCCGTTACAATCCAGCTACCGGATTTTTGGCAGCACAATCTGCGCTCCTGGTTCCACCTGGTTGAGGTGCAGTTCGTCCTCCGGGGGATATCGGTGGTTGACACGAAATTCTACCATGTGGTCGCAAAGCTCGACACCCACACGGCTCAGCATGTGGAGAGCCTGCTGGATCAGCCACCAGCCAGCGACAAATACGGCGCGTTGAAGGCCGCACTTATCCAGCACTACACACTCTCGGTTGAGGAGAGAGCAGAGAGGCTCCTGATGCGGACCGGGTTGGGAGATTGCACGGCTATTGACCTCATGGAGAGGATGCTGAGATTGAAGGGCTCGGACGACGACCATTTTTATCCACCTTTTCCTCCGGAACCTTCCGTCAGCAACGAGAGCGGCCCTGGCCAGTTCGCCGTCGCTGGCCAAGCGGGACTACCGTGCACTGGCCCGGGAGGCACACCGGATCATCATGGCCAGCAGAGAGCTCGCGACCATGGTGGCGGCGACGGAGCTCGGTGCGACGACCGGAGACGGCGGTTGCAGAACCACCGACGACGGCAGCGGCGGGGGCCAAGGAACGCGGAGGAGACACCCTTTGTTTCTACCACCACTGCTTTGCAGAGAGGGCACACAAATGTATACCACTGTGCCAGTTCAAGCACTTGGGAAACGCCAAGACCGGGGGTCGGTAGCAGCTGCGGCCCTCGGGGAGGAGAACAAGCTGCTCTACTTGACGGACGCACGCTCGGGGAGGCATTTCCTTGTGGACACCGGCGCCCAGTTGAGTTTCATCATGCCGTCCTACGCCGACCGGCTGGCAGGATCCAGCGGCCCCGAGATGGCAGCAGCAAACGGCTCGGAGATTAAGACCTTTGGAGAGAGGACTCTGCTTCTGTCTCTACACGGCCGTGCATTTGAGTGGACTTTTGTCATAGCAGCATTGAATTTCAATATATTGGGGGCTGATTTTTTGTGCTCACATGGTTTGTTGGTTGATGTCGCCAACAGGCGCCTGGTTAATGCACTGTCTTTTGACTCTATTCCCTGTACAGCTCGAGTGTCCCGGCCAACAGCACAAGCCAACGTCACAGCTGCAAGCGGTAAGTTACACACACTGCTCACTCAGTTCCCAGCACTCACGGTCCCGATATTTTCGGCAGCCGTCGCTAAACACGGGGTGGAACATTTTATCACCACCACCGGGCCGCCCGTTTTTGCAAAACCTCGGCGCTTGGACGCAGCTAAACTAGCCATAGCGCGCGAGGAGTTCGCCAACCTGGAGAGGTTGGGCATCATCAGGCGTTCGAACAGCCCATGGGCTTCCCCGCTACACATGGTCCCTAAAGCTGACGGTTCGTGGCGACCTTGCGGGGATTTCCGCAGGCTGAACAACGCCACAGCGCACGACCGCTACCCAATTCCTCACATCCAGGATTTTTCCGTTCATTTGGCAGGAGCGCGCGTTTTTTCTAAAATAGACTTGGTCCGCTGTTACCACCAAGTCCCAGTGCGCGCTGAGGACATACCCAAAACAGCAGTGATAACTCCGTTTGGTCTATTCGAGTTTTTGCGCATGCCATTCGGGCTTAAAGGGGCTGCACAGATGTTCCAACGCATGATGGATGCGGTGCTGCGCGATCTCCCTTTCGTATTCGTCTACCTGGACGATATTTTGGTAGCGAGCGCGTCCAAAGACGAACACGAAACCCACCTCACGGCAGTTTTCCGGAGGTTGGGAGAGCACGGTTTAATAATAATAAGTTTATTTATAGAGCACCTTTCACAGACAGAGTCACAAAGTGCTTAACATGGTAAAAAACAAAAAAACACAGGCACATGAAACAGTAAAACAAAGTAGACAGTAAAAGCACATAAAAATACAATCGGCACATAGTTAAAAAGCCAGGCTAAAAAGGTGGGTCTTTAGTTGCTTCTTAAAAACACCAATGGAAGGTGCAGCTCTAAGTTCAGAAGGCAAGGAGTTCCACAGTCTGGGAGCAACAGCAGCAAAGGCTCTATCGCCTTTGGTTTTGAGCCTAGTACTAGGAACTAACAATAGATTCTGATGAGAAGACCTGAGGGACCTGCTGGGCTGGTGTAGAGAGAGCAGGTCACTAATATAAAAAGGTGCCTCTTCATGAATGGCTTTGTAAGTAAGAACAAGAACTTTAAAATCAATTCTATAATTTACAGGAAGCCAATGCAAGGAGGCCAAAACAGGAGTGATATGACAGAATCTACTGGACCTAGTTAGTAATCTTGCAGCAGCGTTCTGGACTAACTGTAGGCGGTGTAAAGAGGATTTGCTAAGACATGTAAAAAGAGCATTACAATAGTCCAAACGTGAAGAAACAAAGGCATGAATAATGATTTCTAACTGAGCGTAGGAAACCAATGACCTAATTTTGGATATATTCCTAAGGTGGAAAAAACAACTCCGGGTCAGAGATTTGACATGCTGATCAAAACTCATCGATTGATCGAAAATGACACCAAGATTTTTTAGATTAGACCGTACGTTAGAGCTTAATGAACCAATGCTATTAACCAACTTAGGAATTAGATTATCAGGTGCTACAATAAGGACTTCAGTTTTATCAGCATTAAGTTGCAAAAAGTTACCAGACATCCAGTCCTTGATTGCAGACAGACAATCATGAATAATTTTTAAATTGTCAACATGGTCAGGCTTAAAAGAGAAAAGTAGCTGTAAATCATCAGCGTAGCAGTGATAAGACACACCTTTAAATTTGCTGATAATAGAACCAAGTGGCAGCATATATAGGGCAAATAAAAGTGGACCCAGAATAGAACCCTGAGGCACCCCACAGGTTAAAGGAACAGAGTCAGATGAATAAGAGCCAACAGCCACGGAAAAGCTCCTACCAGAAAGGTAGGAGAAAAACCAATCCAGAGCTTTTCCAGAAATACCTACCCAATCTCTAAGCCTTTGTAACAAGATAAAATGATCAATAGTATCAAATGCTGCAGTAAGATCTAATAACACTAAAACAGAGCATTTACCAGAGTCTGATGACATTAAACTATCATTTGACACCCTCAGAAGAGCGGTCTCTGTCGAGAGACTGCTGTCTATCATTCCAGCAAAGTGTCAGTTCGGGGTGACGCAGATTGATTTTTTGGGGCACCGCGTCTCTCCCGAAGGAGCGGTTCCGCTGCCTGACAAAGTGCGCGCGGTAGCAGATTTTCCCCGACCACAAACGGTCAGGGCGTTACAGGAGTTTTTGGGAATGGTGAATTTTTATAATTGTTTCCTCCCCCGCGCAGCGCGGCTCATGCAACCACTGTACGCCACGCTCAAAAAACAGAAACCCGCGAATAAGATCGAATGGTACCCGCCCTGGCAAACGCTGCGTTGTTGACACATCCAGACCCAACGGCCCGCATAGCGCTCACTACTGACGCGTCAGATGTGGCCATAGGGGCGGTCGTGGAGCAGCATGTAGCCGGGATTTGGCAGCCACTCGCCTTTTTCAACAGGACTTTGCGCGATAGTGAACGTAAATAAAGCGCATTTGACAGGGAGTTGCTGGCTCTCCACTTGGCTATTCGCCACTTCCAGTTCTGGCTGGAAGGGTGCTGTTTCACCGCGTTCGTTGACCACAAGCCACTAACATTCGCGATGGCCAAGGTTTCAGAACCGTGGTCGGGCCGGCAGCAGAGACAGCTGGCCACGATCTCAGAGTTTACTACCGATATTCAGCATGTCTCGGGTAAACTGAATGTAGTGGCAGACTGCCTCTCATGCACCATGGCGGCCCCGGTCCGCGTGGGGATAAAATACACAGCCATGGCCGCGGAGTAGGTTAGTGACGCGGACGTGCGCGCGCTCCAGTCTGGACCAACAGGGTTAAGGCTGGAGAGCAGGGTGCTGCAAGACGGTATGCCCCCACTAATCTGCGATGTCTCCACTGGGCGACCGCGTCCCGTGGTACCAGCCGTGTGGCGCCGCCGTGTTTTTGACTCGGTTCATTCTTTAGCGCACCCGGGAGTGCGCGCGCCAATCAAGATGGTAGGAGAGAAATTTGTGTGGCCGAGCCTTTGCAAACAGGTGAAAGGGTGGGCAGCAGCCTGCATGGCGTGCCAACAAGCCAAAGTACACAGACACACGAGGGCTCCCTTGGAGCCGTTTCACATCCCGGCAAAGAGGTTCGACCATGTTCACGTCAACCTCGTGGGCCCCCTCCCGCCATCACAGGGGTGCATGCACCTTCTGACAATGGTGGACCGCACCACCTCGGCTGTGGCGTCAACCACAGCCGAGGAGGTGGCACGCGCGTTTTTAACAGCATGGGTGGCGCGTTTTGGAGTCCCATCGGACATTACGTCCGACAGAGGCCCTCAATTTGTTTCCGAACTTTGGTCAGCAATGGCCCGCAGCCTGGGTGTCACAATTCACCGCACAACCGTGTACAATCCACAGGCTAATGGGTTATGCGAACGTTTTCATAGGTCATTGAAAGCGGCTCTCAGGGCGTCACTGACGGATGCAAATTGGGTAGACAAGCTACCGTGGGTTTTATTAGGGTTGCGTTCTGCGCCTAAAGAAGACTTGGACGCTTCCCCAGCTGAACTCGTTTTTGCGCAACCACTTCGGCTGCCCGGGAAGTTTCTCCCGGATAATCCTGCGCCGGGCAGCTCCCCGTCTCAGCTGTTGCAGCGTAGCATTGACACAGGCACGCTGCCGGGCCCCGTTCACCACAGTTTTCCGCACGTTTTTGTGCCTAAAACTTTGAAAAATGCGGAGTTTGTTTTTGTCAGACATGATGCGCATCGCCCCCACTGCGACCACCTTATGATCGACCGTTCGAAGTGCTGGAAACAGGGGACAAGCATTTTTTGCTAGATTTGGGGGGTAGGAGGGAAAAGGTTGGCATAAATATTCAAACCCGCTTTTGTGGTGGCGGACGAGCAAGTGCTGTTGGCGAGGGCCCCTCGGCGTGGAAGACCCCCACGGGGAGCTTCCCAGAGTAGAATTTCCCCAGAACACCCGCAGGGACAGACAAAAGGTTTTCACCCCCAGACAGCAGCTCCCCAGCATGACAGCACCGCAGAGGCGGTGAATCCTGGTTACAACAGATACGGGAGAAGACTGAAGCCCAAGCAGCATGTGGATTGATGTGTAATGATTCTGTCACAGCATACAGACTGTTATTCTTTTGTTCGATCCAATATGCTCCGGGGGGGGGGGGGGTGGCCGCACATGGCCAAAACATAATGAGCAGCATCTTTGATAAGAACAAAGGGCAGAGTTTCCTTGGAAATAACAGGAAGCTGTGAAATGTGATCTTTTGTGTGTCAGAGACGGTTTGGAGGATCCTTTGTGTGCCAGAGACTGTGAGGGGGAAGTTAAGGGATTAAGGAAATGCATGCAATGTGATCTTTTATGTGAATGCAATGTGACCTTTTGATATGTAGAAGGACCTGAGTATATAAGTGAAGAGTTCTGTTTGAGATGTCCTCTTTACTATGCTCACGTGAGAGAATGTGTAATAAACTGCCTGAGACAAACTTGCATCATTTACACACTACAGTCTAAGCTTAAAGAAAAGTCAAAAAGGTATCAAAGTTTTAGGCAGTTAAAAGCATTCTAGGAACCAAAAGAAGCTTCAAGTGTTACCTTCAGTCAGCTAAAAGAGCTGGATGAGAGTCTTTAAGGCCTCTGGGTGGGGGGGGGGGGCAGACGACGACCTCTCCCTCCAGGAACAGGCAGCAAAAGAGAGCAAACCAGACAGACCTGGAGAGGTCTGATCAGGATGAAGGCAGCAGGAAAAGAGAATGAAATCTGGTTTGAGACGTGATTAAAGGGTATTGGCACATACCCACTGGAAGGTCCTGAGTGGTCGGCCAATCAGAGCTTTGCATGACTATCTCACTACCCCTTTGATAAGTTTGCTTGTCCAAATGGGAAGCGAAATGGTCATAGGCACTTATCACAAAACTAGGCATACATTATTAAAATACCTCTCTGAATTTTCTAATCCATGAGGATTTATAAGTAAAAAAGCATGCACAAATAAAACATTTATGTCAACAGATAATGCAGCGACATTGTAACTACATTCAGAAAGCTCTTTAGGAACTGTGCTGTTCTTCAGGAGTTTTGGCTGGGACAGCCCAAGCTGCAGTCGTAAAACAATGTCTAACAATGTCTCAGTCTTATCACAGCTGGATCCTGTGGGGGTGATGAAACTGGGATGTATGGTTAACAGTCTTAAAGAAAAGAGTTCATAAGTTAGGCGATCAAAGTCCAATTTCGGTGTTCACTCTGGTTTGAGTCAGCTACACTGTGCTTGATTGGCCAGCGAACTCTCCAGACCTAAACCCCACAATCTGTGAGGTATTGTCAAAAGGAAGATGAAAGACAGCAGATCCAACAATGCAGACGAGCTGAAGGCTGCGATCAAAGCAACCCGGGCCTCCATAACACCTCAGCAGTACCACAGGCTGATCGCCTCCATGCTGCATTGATGCAGTAATTCATGCAAAGAATCAGAATCAGAATCAGGTTTATTGCCATTGTTCATGTAGTACACAAACTAGGAATTTGTCTCGGTACAATGCTGCAACATTAAACATGATAAGATAAGAGAAATAAACTATACATGTAATAAAGTGTAGGATAAGATTAAGTGATACTGGTCAACAGTTAAAATATATATTAGCCAGCAGCAGATACTGTGGAGAACTATATAGTGCAGTCGGTAATGCAGGAAGAAAACAGTGATGATTGACATGAGTCTGGTTGAGCTGCTGTACATGGTGCACGAGAGTCAATAAGTCACTTAGTGTTCAGCAGTCTAATGGCAGAGGGGAAGAAGCTGTTCATGTGACGGGAGGTTTTAGTCTGGATGGACCGAAGTCTTCTACCAGAGGGGAGGGGGGCAAACAGTACGTGACCAGGGTGTGAGGGATCGGCTATGATCCGGCCAGCACGCCTCCGGGTCCTGGAGATGTACAGATCCTGGAGAGATGGGAGCTTGCAGCCGATCACCTTCTCAGCAGTGCGCACGACGCGCTGCAGCCTTAGTCTGTCCCTGGCAGTGGCTCCTGCGTACCACACGGTTATGGAGGTGGTGAGGATGGACTCGATGATGGCTGTGTAGAACTGCACTAACATCTTGGTGGGTAGCTTGAGCTTCCTCAGCTGTCGCAGGAAGAACATCCTCTGCTGGGCTTTTTTGATGAGTGAGCTGATGGTCAGCTCCCATTTGAGGTCCCTGGTGATGGTAGTGCCTAGGAAGCGGAAGGAATCAGCAGTGGTGATGGGAGAGCCTGAGAGGGTGAGGGGGGGCAGAGGAGTAGTGACTTTCCTGAAGTCTACAATCATCTCCACTGTCTTCAGAGCGTTCAGCTGCAGGTTGTTATTGCTGCACCAGGACGCCAGCTGGGCCACCTCTCTCCTGTAGGCGGACTCGTCGCCGTTGGAGATGAGCCCGATGAGGGTGGTGTCGTCCGCAAACTTGATCAACTTGACAGACTGGTGGCTGGAGGTGCAGGAGTTGGTGTAAAGGGAGAAGAGTAGGGGGGAAAGTACACAGCCCTGGGGTGATCCGGTGCTGATGCTAGTATAGTCAGACAGTCTTTCCCAGCCGCACATGCTGCCTCCGGTCCGTCAGGAAGTCGATGATCCACCTGCAGAGGGAGTCAGGCACGTTGAGCAGGGACAGCTTGTCCCGGAGCAGAGCGGGGCGGAT
Organism: Pholidichthys leucotaenia; assembly: GCA_020510985.1. Classification (NCBI taxonomy): domain Eukaryota; kingdom Metazoa; phylum Chordata; class Actinopteri; order Cichliformes; family Pholidichthyidae; genus Pholidichthys; species Pholidichthys leucotaenia. The sequence continues at coordinate 311,296,924 of CM035841.1, read as the reverse complement.
GGTGTTGAATGCGGAGCTGAAGTCCACAAACAGGATCCTGGCGTAGGTTCCCGGGGAGTCCAGGTGCTGCAGGATGGAGTGGAGGGCCAGGTTGACTGCATCGTCTACAGACCTGTTGGCTCGGTAGGCAAACTGCAGCGGGTCCAGGAGAGGGGTGGTGATGGACTTGAGGTGGGACAGGACCAGGCGCTCAAAGGACTTCATGACTACAGAGGTGAGCGCTACAGGTCTGTAGTCATTAAGTCCAGTGATCCGTGGCTTCTTGGGGACAGGGATGATGGTGGAGGATTTGAGGCAGGACGGCACGTGGCATAACTTAAGGGAGGTGTTAAAAATGTCTGTGAATACAGGAGCCAGCTGTTTCGCACAGAGTCTCAGGGTGGAGGGAGACACGCCGTCTGGGCCGGGGGCCTTGCGCGGGTTCAGTCTGGAGAACTGTTTGAGCACATCCTGCTCACTGATGATAAGGGGAGGGGGGGAGGAGGGGGGGGTGCCTTAAATGAAGTAGGGAATGTGGAGGCTGTGGAGCTGGAGGGAGGGGGGGAGTTGGACACAGATGACGAGGTGTCAAAACGGGCATAGTGTTGGGACAGTCTTTGACAAAGCATGTGCGGCTGGGAAAGACTGTCTCAGACTATACTAGCATCAGCACCGGATCACCCCAGGGCTGTGTACTTTCCCCCCTACTCTTCTCCCTTTACACCAACTCTGGTTGGGGCTCCTGGCAAAGGAGCCCCAACCAAGTATTGAGTGTGTACATAGACACATTTCAGTCGGAGTTCTATTTCTATGAAAATTTTTATTTTTTTATTTTATGTAATCAAAAAAGGTGGTTTGTCCTCTCCGGGTTGGGGACAAGCTCCTGCCCCAAGTGGAGGAGTTTAAGTATCTTGGGGTCTTATTCACGAGTGAGGGGAGAAAGGAGCGAGAGATTGACAGACGGATTGGAGCAGCACCTGCAGTGTACCGGTCTGTTGTTGTGAAGAGGGAGCTGAGTTCTAAGGCAAAGCTGTCGGATTTACCGGTCAATCTACGTTCCTACTCTAACCTATGGTCACGAGCTTTGGGTAATGACCAAAAGAACGAGATCGCGGATACAAATGGCTGAAATGAGCTTTCTCCGTAGGAACGCTGGACTCACCCTCAGAGATAGGGTGAGGAGCTCAGTCATCCAGGAGAGGCTCAGAGTAGAACCGCTGCTCCTCCACACTGAAAGGAGCCAGTTGAGGTGGTATGGGCATCTGATCAGGATGCCTCCTGGACGCCTCCCACTTGAGGTGTTTCGGGCACGTCCCACTGGGAGGAGACCCCGGGGAAGACCCAGGACTCGCTGGAGAGACTGTCTCCCAGCTGGTCTGGGAATGCATTGATATCCTCTCTGAACAGCTGGAGCAGGTGGCTGGGGAGAGGGAAGTCTGGGCTTCTCTGCTTGAATTGCTGCCTCCGTGACCCAGACCTCCAGAAAAGCGGTAGAAGATGGATGGATAATCAATTTTTTTTTTTTTTTTTTTTTTAACTGAATTTTGGGTTTCATTGGCAATAAGCCATAACCATCAAAATTAAAAAAAATCTATATAATAAGAAAATCTATCAATCTATATAAAAGTTTTGTTTTTTGAATTGAATTACTGAAATAAAAATCAACTTTTGATCACATTCTAGTTTACTGAGATGCACCTGTATGGTTAAAATTTGAATTGGTCAATGCTTTCCGATAGAAAAGTTTCATATATGTGATTTGCTTTGCCTCCGAGTCTGTAAGTGTCAAGGATAAAGCTGTATTAGTTATCTTGTTTTCTTCCCTTTTTATATTGCTCCTGTATTACTCAAGTAAATCAGACAGACAGACATGAGTACTTCATTGATGCTCACTTGTGATGTTAAAAAGGTCTTACATTGATTTTTATCCCCTGCGCGTTCTCTGTGGGTCCACTTAATGCAGTAGAAATGCACACTTCTGTTGCGGCCTCAAACCGGGACCCCCAAGCCTCTACCGTGCCTAAAACCCGATTTAGACTTTGCAGTATCAAACGCTCGGTTTACAATTCTTTTATGCGTATTTTCAGACCAACCGCAGACTGTAACCGGGCATCATCAACAATTAAATTTATGGGGGAGGGCTTCTGTCCACAGCCGAGTTGGTCCCAAAACGCCGGAAACAGACGGGAGAGATATTTGGAGTCCCTGTGCCTCGAGCGCCAAGTATGTTAGAAAAATTCTTCTAAACCTTCAGTCAAAAACCAGGGTGGATCAGAGTTTCAGCAAATTTAATTACACTGGCCAGTGGAGAACAATACAAAAATAGTTTCAGAGCCTATCTGCGCACCATTCTGCTTCAAACACACATCACTCAGTTCTTTAAGCCCTTCGTTATCCGAGCGGTGGAGGAGCAATTGTCTATGATTGGCCCAGTACATCTGGTCAAAACTTGGTGTACAGATTATCTCTCAGGAACCATGATGCTCACTCACTACCAGTCACATGGGAGCCGCGCACAACATGAACTAAAAACAAGATAACTAATACAGCTGCATCCTTGACACTTTTACACAGATTCTGAGGCAGACTCAGACAAAGCAAATCACATATATGAAACATAATATGAAACTTTTATCACTTTCATTTTTAATTTATTTTCTTAACGGTCACACAATTCAGCCACAAACAACAACAAATGAAAGCCAAATGTGGAAGCTAAATTTTGAATTAAGCCAAATGGAATTCATATTTGAGACCAACGTTACTTTGTTTTTACTATGGCTAATCATAAATTCCCAACTCTGCAACTTCCAACTTAAAATATCAAAGACATGACTATGAGCAAAGCACATTCAGACAGTTTTCTACTTTCCTTGATTCAGTTAAATATATTGTTTGCCTACTTGTCTTTCTGGGAGAAAACTAAATTGGTTAATTTCATGAAACTTTGGGGTGATATGAAGCACATTTAAGTTACTTACAGTTTCAGTCAAAATTATTTGACACCCATAAACAGTTTAAAAGATTTTCTTTAAACAAATAGTTTAAAGTCTGTTCATTTTAAAAGTTAACTGTTTGCTGTGGGGTTGAATGATTTTGAGTGAAACTGTATCGGTGCATATCTGAGCTTACCTTGATAAGGAAGCTGGGAATGTTTTGATTTGCAGGAATCACAACAGAACCTAAAAGAAGAAATCACACAAAGCAGATGTTAGAGAGAAAAAAAAACACCATGTCTTAATCGTGAAAGAAAATTAACTAGATTGTATATATAATTTTATGAGTGGTTACTTGTGTGTTTTTGCTCAGGGCGAGTGTAGCTGGTAGGGAGTTGGAGCACAAAGTTTGAGGAGTTGAGATCATTTTTTCCAAATCCCTCCATGGCTTTGGACTGTATCATCTTTGTCTCCCAAAGCTGAATGGAAGAACACATGGAAGCATGTTTCCCTGGAATGGTTTGTGCTGATAACTTGGGTCAGTGTGTTCATGAAATGTTTAACTTACATGTCTTAAGTCATCCAGGACACGGTCTTCAAGTCCTTCATCCAAGAAGAGCTCCCTCATACTGTCAATCACATCGTCAATGATGGACAAGTAGAGCTTGGCCTGCAGTTGTTAACAAAACAAAGTCAAAACCATGGCACGAGCCGTTTGTCAGGAAAAAGGTAATCTACCACAGCCAGTAATTTATTCATAATACTGTATTTATAGCACAGCAGAACACCTACCAGGAGACATCTGCTCCAAGAGGCTGAGTGCTAGAAAATTTGGGCTGTATTTGTCACTCCACAGCTCAAGTTAACCAATACAATATGTAGATCGATGATGGCCTGGTAAATCTATCATTTCCACAGTAATAAAGTCAGGGGTATCAGACAGCAGATATGGAAGTAACCACATCCAGGGCCCATCTGAAACCAGGAATGTAAAAGTCAGATTTGGTTAGCAGTTGGTGGAGGAAAATGTCCATCCATCCATCCATCTTCTACCGCTTTTCCGGAGGTCCGGGTCGCGGAGGCAGCAGTTCAAGCAGAGAAGCCCAGACTTCCCTCTCCCCAGCCACCTGCTCCAGCTCTTCAGAGGGGATACCAAGGCGTTCCCAGACTAGCTGGGAGACATAGTCTCTCCACCGAGTCCTGGGTCTGCCCCGGGGTCTCCTCCCAGTGGGACGTGCCTGAAACACCTCAAGTGGGAGGCGTCCAGGAGGCATCCTAATCAGATGCCCATACCACCTCAACTGACTCCTTTCAATGAGGAGGAGCAGCGGTTCTACTCTGAGCCTCTCCCGGATGACTGAGCTCCTCACCCTATCTCTGAGGGTGAGTCCAGCAATCCTACGGAGAAAGCTCATTTCAACCGCTTGTATCCGCGATCTCGTTCTTTTGGTCATTACCCAAAGCTCGTGACCATAGGTGAGAGTAGGAACGTAGATTGACTGGTAAATCGACAGCTTTGCCTTAGAACTAAGCTCCCTCTTCACCATAACAGACCGGTACAACGTCCGCATCACTGCAGATGCTGCTCCAATCCGTCTGTCGATCTCTCGCTCCATTTTCCCCTCACTCGTGAACAAGACCCCAATATACTTAAACTCCTCCACTTGGGGCAGGAGCCTGTCCCCAACCCGGAGAGGACAATCCACCTTTTTCCGGCTGAGGACCATGGACTCGGACTTGGAGGTGCTGATTCTCATCCCAGCCGCTTCACACTCAGCGGCAAACCGTCCCAGCAAGAGCTGTAGGTCATTGCTGGATGAAGCCAACAGGACAACATCATCTGCAAACAACAGAGATGAGATCCTGTGGTCACCAAGCATGACACCCTCCATTCCCTGGCTGCGCCTAGAAATCCTGTCCATAAAAATTATGAACAGGACCGGTGACAAAGGGCAGCCCTGGCGGAGTCCAACTCTCACTGGGAATGACTCCGACCGAGTGTTGGCAATGCGAACTAAACTCTCACAACGGTCGTACAGAGACCGAATAGCTCGTAACAACAAGCCCGATACCCCATACTCCCGAAGCACCCCCCACAAAAATCCACGAGGGACGCGGTCAAATGCCTTCTCCAAGTCCACAAAACACATGTAAACTGGTTGGGCAAACTCCCACGAACCCTCAAGAATTCTCGAGAGGGTAAAGAGCTGGTCCGATGTGCCACGGCCAGGACGAAAACCACATTGCTCCTCCTGAATCCGAGGTTCGACCAACGGCCGGACTCTCCTCTCCAGTACCTTGGCATAGACCTTCCCAGGGAGGCTGAGGAGTGTGATCCCTCTAAAGTTGGAGCACACCCTCCGGTCCCCTTTTTTGAAGAGAGGAACCACCACCCCGGTTTGCCATGCCAAAGGCACTGCCCCCGACCTCCACGCAATGTTGCAGAGGCGTGTCAACCATGACAACCCAACAACATCCAGGGCCTTGAGGTACTCGGGGCGAATCTCGTCCACCCCCGGGGCCCGGCCACCAAGGAGATTTTTAACCACCTTGGCGACCTCAGCCCCTGTGATAGGCGAGTCATCCCCCTCGTCCCCAAACCCTGCTTCCTCTGTGGAAGGCGTATCAGTGGGATTGAGGAGATCCTCGAAGTATTCCTTCCACCGCCCGACGATATCCCCAGTTGAAGTCAACAGTGTCCCATCCAAACCATACACAGTGTGGACGGGGAGCTGCTTTCCCCTCCTGAGCCGCCGAACAGTTTGCCAGAATCTCTTTGAAGCCGACCGAAAGTCTTGTTCCATGGCCTCACCGAACTCCTCCCATACCCGGGTTTTTGCTTCAGCAACCACCCGAGCTGCACTCCGCTTGGCCTGCCGGTACACCTCAGCTGCTTCGGGAGTCCCACAAGCCAACCAAGCTTGATAGGACTCCTTCTTCAGCTTAATGGCCCCCCTCACCACTGGTGTCCACCACTTGGTTCGGGGGTTGCCACCACGAGATGCACCGACCACCTTGCGGCCGCAGCTCTGGGCTGCCGCTTCAACAACAGAGGTGGAGAACATGGCCCATTCAGACTCCATGTCTCCAGACTCCCTCGGAATGTGGTTGAAGTTCTTCCGGAGGTGGGAGTTGAAGACCTCCCGGACAGGGGCCTCAGCCAGACGCTCCCAGCACACCCTCACTATACGTTTGGGTCTACCAGGTCTGAATGGCTTCCTCCCCTGCCATCGGATCCAACTCACCACCAGGTGGTGATCAGTTGACAGCTCTGCACCTCTCTTTACTCGGGTGTCCAAGACATACGGTCGCAGGTCTGATGATACGATAACAAAATCGATCATCGACCTGCGGCCTAGGGTGTCCTGGTGCCAGGTGCACATATGGACACCCTTATGCTTGAACATGGTGTTCGTTATAGACAGACTGTGGTTAGCACAGAAGTCCAATAACTGAACACCACTCGGGTTCAGATCGGGCAGGCCGTTCCTCCCAATCACCCCCCTCCAGGTTTCACTGTCGTTGCCCACGTGCGCATTGAAGTCCCCCAGTAGGACAATGGAGTCTCCAGGAGGAGCACCCTCCAGCACCCCAGTCACAGACTCCAAAAAGGGTGGGTACTCTGAAACATCATTTGGTGCATAGGCACAAATGATGGTCAGGACCCGTTTCCCAACCCGAAGGCGCAGGGAAGCAACCCTTTCGTCCACCGGGGAAAACTCCAATATAGAGGCAGCAAGGTGGGGCGATACAAGAATACCTACCCCTGCTTGTCGCCTCTCGCCCGGGGCAACTCCAGAAAAGGCCAAGCTCCAGCCCCTCTCCAGGAGACTGGTTCCGGAACCGGAGCTGTGTGTTGAGGTGAGGCCGACTATATCTAGCCGGTATCGCTCAATCTCGTACACCAGCTCAGGCTCCTTCCCCACCAGAGAGGTGACATTCCACGTACCAAAAGCCAGTTTAGAAAGCTTGGGATCAGTCCGCCAAGGTCTCCGCCTTTGACTGCCACCTAATCCACATAGCACTGGACTTCCATGATCCCTCCTGCAGGTGGTGAACCTACTGGAGGGCGGACCCATGTAACTCCTTCGGGCTGAGCCCGGCCGGGTCCCATGGGTGGAAACCCGGCCACCAGACGCTAGCCTTTGAGCCCCTCCCCCAGGCCTGGCTCCAGGGTGGGGCCCCGGTAACCCCATACCGGGCGGGGTACACTGAATCCTTGATATACAATTTATCATGAGAGTCTGTTGGATCGTTCTTCGTCTGGCCCTTCACCCAGGACCAGTTTGTCTTGGGAGACCCTATCAGAGGCAAATTGCCCCGGACAACATAGCTCCTGGGATCACTGGGGCACGCAAACCCCCCCACCACGATAAGGTGACGATCCATGAGGGGGGAGGAAAATGTGTTTAAGCAAAATGAGATTACCTGAAATACTGTAGTTTAAAGCATTAATATCTCAGGAAACATTTAGCAACTCAGCAGCGGTCTCAGCTGAAAGATTTCAAATGCGTCTTACAAGTCCAGACCCATCAGAAGCTTTGAACCAAGGACATGCACTGGAACAAACTATTCGTACCGAGGCAATAGCCCATTTGCCATCTTTGTCTGTGCTCCTCCTCGAGGAACATTAAATAACTGATCAAAAAAATAACTTTTAAAACTGTCACTTTATACATGTAGCCAGGCATTCTCCCCTCCCCCTCATAATTTTTCTTCATGTAACAGACTTCTTCCTTATATTTGGCCTGTATTATAATAAATCTAGAACAATTTCTAATTATAAATTGTGACTTCTTTTCTCTGAAATTTGTATGGTTCTTTTTTGTTTTTGTTTTTTTTTTTTTTTTTTAGAGTTTTTTCCTAGTAAATTTGGAATGTTTTACAACCCCAATTCCAATGAACTTGGGACATTGTGTAAAAGGTAAAAGCAGAATACATTCATTCATTCATCTTCTTCCGCTTAATCCTTTTCGGGTCGCGGGAGCCTATCCCAGCATCTTTGGGCGAGAGGCAGGGTACACCCTGGACAGATCGCCAGTCCATCACAGGGCCAACACAGAGAGACAGACAACCATTCACTCTCAGTCATACCTAAGGACAATGTAGAATCCCCAGTTTGATGCCAATTAACCTAACTTGCAAAAAGCAGAATATAATGGTTTAAAAATCCTTTTCAACCTATATTCAATTGTATACACTACAAAGACAAGATATTTAATATTCAAACTAATAATTTTTTTTTCCACAAATATTCATTTTGAATTTGATGTCTGCAGTACATTCCAAAAAAGCTGAGGCAGGGGGGCATGTATACCACTGTCTTACATCACTTTTCCTTTTAACAACACTTAAGTGTTTAGGAACTGAAGACAATAACCGTTAAAGCATTGTAGATGGAATTCTTTCCTTATTCTTGTTTGATGTATGGCTTCAGTTGCTCAAACGTCTGGTGTCTCCGTATTTTGCACTTCATAATCAGTGTTGAGCAAGTTTTTTTTCCACAATATCTTTATTGAACCTTTTTTTTTTTTTTAACAAACATGATACAAACAATCAAACACTAACACTAAAGTACTACAAAAAAAAAAAAATGCACTAAAAACACCAACAACCACCAACAAAATCAAGTCTTCAACAATGCTCCTCTGTTTAGTCTAGACAATCCAATACATAAGTATACATATTATGTTCACCAGTTTGGAATTTACAAGGTCCACACACATCATTCACCTTCTTCTTCAAGAGTTATGTTTAAATTTTTTACATAATCAATAAAAGGTCTCCATATATTCTCAAACACAATTTCCTTTGATTTTAGTATATATGTTATTCTTTCTAATGGAAGGTTTGTTAACATCTGTCTTAACCACTGAGTCACATCTGGTCTATGAGTCTTTTTCCATAATAGTGCAATACATTTTTTGGCATTAAGCAAACTGAGGTCTATGAATGTTCTTTCACTTTTATTAAAATTATGCTTTTCTGGGTACAGACCCAACAAAAACAGTTTAGGATTCAATATGATTTGTTTTGAGATTATTTTTTCAATTGTTACCCTCACCTCTTCCCAAAACATTCTTATTAATCTACATTCCCATAAACAATGAAATAGGGTTCCTTTACTTTCCATGCATTTTGTGCATGTATCTGGTATATTTTTGTTATATCTATTTAACTCCTCCGGTGTAACATACATCCGCATTAACCATTTGAAATGTATCAATTTAAGGCGTGCATTTATTGATTTGGTTTGAGCTTCTGTACAAGCCAATTCCCATTGTTCCTCTGAAATTTCAATTTGCAGATCTTCTTTCCAGTAGTTTAATCTTTTCAGTGAATTTTCACTTGAAGATAGTGTCAATGAGTTATAAAACTCTGAAATAATACCCTTTTTACTATCTTTCATCATCATTTTTTCCAAGGATGAATAAATAGGTCGAGTGAGAGCTTTATTTTGATTTGATCGAATAAAGTTTCTAAGTTGAAGATATTTAAAAAAATGTGTTCTATTGATTAAATTTGATCCTCAGCTCTTCAAAAGACATTATGTTGTCTGCACATGGCAAATATAAATCCTGAATCTTTTGTATCCCTTTTAAATTCCATACTTTAAATACAGTGTCCGCTCTCCCTGGTTTAAAATATTGATTACCCCATATTGGACTAAATTGTGACAATAACTGTGGTTCTTTTAAATAGTTTTTAGCTTCACACCATATTTTGATCATAGACAAACGTAATCTAGCCCTCCTGTTGTTCCATATAAATTCCACTAACTTTTTTTTTTATTCTTGAGAATAGATCTAAAGGTGGTGATAAGGGAATGTATTGAAATAAATAAAGTATTTTAGGTAAAATATTACTTTTAAGTATATTGATTCTCCCGATCATCGACATTGGTAGTGACATCCATCTCTGAGTTAACTCATTGATATCTGTCATTAAGGCTTCATAGTTGACACTGGCGACTGATTCTAGCTTAGGCATAATTTGGATTCCTAAATATTTAAACTGATTTACAACATTGAATTGATTTACCTCAGGGGCTGGGTAATTTCTCTGGGTCTCATTTAGCATTAATATTGAAGATTTAGTTTTATTTATTTTATATCCTGATATTTCCCCAAAATTCTTTATTAAATTCAACAAGGTTGGAATTGATTTTTTTAGATTCGACATAAACAAAATTATATCATCGGCGTACAGCGAGATTTTATGTTCTGTTGGTCCAACTTTAATTCCATATATTTGTGAATGTAAACGTATCGCTATCACTAAAGGTTCAATTGCCATAGTAAACAGTAAAGGTGAAAGTGGACAGCCTTGTCGACATCCTCTATTGATTTTTATTGGTTTTGAAATATTGTTATTTGTTAGGATTTCTGCTGTAGCATTATTGTATATTATTTGAACCCATTTTATAAAATTATTTCCAAGTCCAAACCTTTGTAGGACTTCAAAAAGAAAGGGCCATTCAACTCTATCAAAGGCCTTTTCGGCGTCCAATGATAGGAGAGCTGTATCCGGTGCTTCTTTATTAAAATAAATAATATTAAATAGTCTTCTTACATTATGGAAGCCTTGTCTACCCTTTATAAAGCCATTCTGATCTCGATTAATAATATTTGGTAAAATTTCTTGTATTCGTCTTGCTAAAATTTTACAGATTATCTTAAGGTCGGCGTTTAATAGGCTTATTGGTCTCATATTTTCACATTTATTAGAGGGCTTACCTGGTTTTGGCAGCAGTATAATTAAGGCATTATTTATGTATGATGGTAAATTATTATTTTGAAATGCTTCTAAAACCATTTCCAAAAAAGGTTTTATTAATTTATTCTTAAATTTTTCATAAAGGTCAACTGGAAGACCATCTGGTCCTGCACTTTTTCCTGATTTCATATTATCAATGGCTAGCCCAACTTCTTCTTGACTAATTTTAGACTCCAATATCTCCCTGTTTTCATTTGGAATACACGGTTTAGATAGTTCGTTCAAAAACCCATTTAGTTTTGTTAAATCAGGTTCATTTTTGGTATCATATAATTTTTCATAGTAATCTCTAAAGGCTCTATTAATTTCTAAAGGATCTATAACTACCTGTCCGTTACTTATAATACTGGTAATTGGTGTTTTAATTTCCAATTGTTTAATCTGCCATGCTAATAATTTTCCTGATTTTTCACCTTGTTCATAAAAAGATTGTTTCAATCTTAGAAGACTCGAGGCAGCTCTATTCGCTGATTTTTTGTCGTATTCAGCTCTCAAAATCAGTAATTCATTCTCCAACCTTGGGTCACTTCCTGCATACACTTTTTCCTGAAGATTTTTTATTTTATGTTCCAATTTAGCTCTCTCCTCTCGAGTCTTCTTAGATTTTGATCCTGTATAACTAATAATATGTCCCCTAATAAAAGCTTTGAAAGCCTCCCACTTTACACATGCTGATGTTTGTGTAGTATTGATGTCAAAGAACTCGTCTATCTGTTTTTCTATATACTTGACAAATTCCTCATCCTGAAGCCATTTATGCTGAAATTGCCATCTACCTGATTCCTTTGTCAATTTTTTATCTACATATATTAGACAACAGGGTGCATGATCAGAGATCACGATGTTATCATAAAAGCAGTTTTGAATCTTGGACCTTAATTCTGTGGAAATCAAAAAATAATCAATACGTGAGAATGTCTTGTAGGTACTGGAATAACAAGAATAGGCTTTAACTTGTGGTTTCATTTCTCTCCATATATCTAACAATCTCAATTCTTTCATAAAATGATTAATAGTCATCCTACATCCAATGTGCGTACAATCCAGTCCTGTTGATCTATCCACACCTGGATTCAATGTACAATTAAAATCCCCTGCTATTATATGTTGCCCTGTAAGTGATGATAAGATGAGAAATAAATTAGCAAAGAACTTCTGATCATCTATATTGGGACCATATAAGTTCACAAGATTTATATTTTCTAATAGCAAAGAACCTTGAATGATTACATATCTTCCAAATTTGTCTCCAATTACATTTTTCACTTGAAAAGGAACTGATTTATGTATGAGAGTCATAACTCCCCTGGCTCGGGATGAAAATGAAGAGGTGAATACACTTCCCTGCCATCTACTCCTAATTCTTTTAACATCCTCCTCTATCAGATGAGTTTCTTGTAAAAACACAATTCTTGAACCCATGTCCTTTATTTTATTCATAACTTGTTTAAGTTTTTTTAAATTTTGTAGACCTCTGCAATTCCATGAAGTTAAATTAAGATTAACACTTTGGTCCATGATCAATAGAGAGTTTGGGATTACCTTGCAGTGTAAACATGCTCATACAGAGAAGCAAAAACATGAGTGGTTGAACATTCATCCTACAAACTACACACAAACAAATTTCCCCTTCCCACACTTGTGGCAAACCCCCCAAAATCAAAAGAAAAATTCTGTCTCCCGATATAGCCATCGACCGTTCCACACCCACGGGGAACAGCCTAAGCCACTCCTCCTTCATCCTCCCAATCACCCTAACTCTACTGCTTTTAATGACGTAACATTAACTCTCCTCTGTAGTTTTCCAACTTAACTCCAAAATTTTTAACAACTTTGTACATCATAGTTTTTTTTTTTGTTTGTTTTGTTTTTGTTTTGTTTAGTGTTGAGCAAGTTACTAAAAAACAGTAACCAATTACAGTTTCCAGTTCTTTTCAAATGTAACAGTTACTTTTGAGTTACTGCATGATTAAAGTAACTACTTACTTGGAAAAGTAACTTTCACGTTACTTTTAAATGCACACAAATCATCTTGCACACATAGCAAGATAATTTAATTAATGGATTACATTATGGGCTTATTAATGTCAGGCTGAAAACAGACGGTTTCAGACAGAGCTTTTACAACATGTTCAGTCTGCTTTATCCTGCCTTGAGAGCTTTTATTGTGGGAAAAATCTGAAGAAAATCAACAAAATTGCCAGTAATTTCCTCATTTTGGAGTGAGAAATAGAGTTTATGGAGTGAGAGAGGGGACAAGAGTGAGTTGGCAACACTGCATAAAGCTGTCAGTTTCTGACCTTTAATATTACTAGTACATACCCGTGCATACCCGTCCATGCCCATAGAAACCAAGTATAAGCAAGTATTTCTGCATGCCCAATGCTGAAGGGTCTTCTGTCTCAGAAGACTGTTGCTCACAGTCATGCTTGCAGCATACTGGTGGAACCTGAGGTATTTCATGTTCGTGGCATCCTTTCTGACGAGCAACAGTTCTGCTCATTCTATTGCTCTCCATCTGGTGGGTCTTCTTCATTCAGACCACTGGTTGAGGGATAGGTGCATCGTAATTCCAGTTCATGGGCACAATCCTGAAAAAGTGGCTTTCAACCCTGTTCAGGAAGGCCCGTGCATGCCCGTAGAAACCAAGAAACCGGAACACCCGGAGAAAATCAGCACTTTGCTTGGCATTTTACAGATTTGTAGTGTAGACTGGCATTTGTCACGTGCAGCAGTTGTCGTCATTCTATTGGTCTCCATCTGGTGGGTCTTCTTCGTTGAGACCATTGGTTGAGGGATAGGTACATCGTAATTCTAGTTCATGGACAGGATCATAAAAATAGATCTGAGCAAAAAGAGGCTTTCCAGCATGGACTCACTGTATATGACATCATGAAGACATGAAGGCAGCCTTGATGTATATGACAAAGACATGTTGCCTGATGTCACTGTATATGACATCATAGGACGTCCTATGATGATTAGGCAGTGATCATAGGCCGTGTTCTATAAACGTGCTTTAAAGACATGAAGGCAGCCTTGATGTATATGACATCATGTTGCCTGATGTCACTATACTACACCATAAAGCCATGAAGGCAGCCTCGATGTATATGACATCATGTTGCTTGATGTCACTATACACCATAAAGCCATGAAGGCAGCCTTGATGTACAGTGGGGTAAAAAAGTATTTAGTCAGCCACCAATTGTGCAAGTTCTCCCACTAAAAAGATGACAGAGGTCTCCAATTTTCATCATAGGTATACCTCAACTATGAGAGACAAAATAAGAAAAAAAAAAATCCAGAAAATCACATTGAAGGATTTTTAATGAATTAATTGGTAAATTCCTCGGTAAAATAAGTATTTGGTCAATAACAAAAGTTCATCTCAATACTTTGCTATACAGTATACCCTTTGTTGGCAATGACAGAAGTCAAATGTTTTCTGTAAGTTTTCACAAGGTTTTCACACACTGTTGCTGGTATTTTGGCCCATTTCTCCATGCAGATTTCCTCTAGAGCAGTGATGTTTTGGGGCTGTTGCTGGGCAACACAGACTTTCAACTCCCCCCAAAGATTTTCTATGGGGTTGAGATCTGGAGACTGGCTAGGCCACTCCAGGACCTTGAAATGCTTCTTACGAAGCCACTCCGTTGCCTGGGTGGTATGTTTGGGATCATTGTCATGCTGAAAGACCCAGCCACGTTTCATCTTCAATGCCCTTGCTGGTGGAAGGAGGTTTTCACTCAAAATTTCACGATACATGGCCCCATTCATTCTTTCCTTTACACGGATCAGTCGTCCTGGTCCCTTTGCAGAAAAACAGCCCCAAAGTATGATGTTTCCACCCCCATGCTTCACAGTAGGTATGGTGTTCTTTCTTCTCCCAACACGACAAGTTGAGTTTTTACCAAAAAGTTCTATTTTGGTTTCATCTGACCATATGACATTCTCCCAATCCTCTTCTGGATCATCCAAATGCTCTCTAGCAAACTTCAGACGGGCCTGGACAAGTACTGGCTTAAGCAGGGGGACACATCTGGCACTGCAGGATTTGAGTCCTTGGCGGCGTAGTGCGTTTCTGATGTAGCCTTTGTTACTTTGGTCCCAGCTCTCTGCAGGTCATTCACTAGGTCCCCCCGTGTGGTTCTGGGATTTTTGCTCACCGTTCTCGTGATAATTTTGACCCCACGGGGTGAGATCTTGTGTGGAGCTCCAGATCGAGGGAGATTATCAGTGGTCTTGTATGTCTTCCATTTTCTAATAATTGCTCCCACAGTTGATTTCTTCACACCAAGCTGCTTAACTATTGCAGATTCAGTCTTCCCAGCCTGGTGCAGGTCTACAATTTTGTTTCTGGTGTCATTTGACAGCTCTTTGGTCTTGGCCATAGTGGAGTTTGGAGTCTGACTGTTTGAGGTTGTGGACAGGTGTCTTTTATACTGATCACGAGTTCAAACAGGTGCCATTAATACAGGTAACGAGTGGAGGACAGAGAAGCCTCTTAAAGAAGAAGTTACAGGTCTGAGAGCCAGAAATCTTGCTTGTTTGTAGGTGACCAAATACTTATTTTACTGAGGAATTTACCAATTAATTCATTAAAAATCCTTCAATGTGATTTTCTGGATTTTTTTTCTCAATTTGTCTCTCATAGTTGAGGTATACCTATGATGAAAATTGGAGACCTCTCATCTTTTCAGAGGGAGAATCTGCACAATTGGTGGCTAACTAAATACTTTTTTGCCCCACTGTATATACATATTGAATAACAATGGCCCCAAAACTGAACCCTGTGGGACTTTGAAAGTGACCTTCAGTAACTGAGTTTTTGCTACCAATACATACATACAGATATCTGTTCTTTAAGTAACTACATAACTAGGACAGTGCTACACCCCTAATACCATAATTTTGTAGTTTCTTTAATAATAAATTATGATCCACTGTAAGATCCAGGAATAACCCAACTGAATACTCTATTTTCAACGGCAATTGATATTTTTTTTTCTATAAATTCCATTACAGCAAATGCAGTTGTCCTCTTGTGTCTGAACCCATACTGCTGCTCACACAAATTATTCTTAATTATGAAGTTGTCAATTCTCTCACAGAATATTTTTTCCAAGTATCTTGGAAAATTGCGGCAATAGTGAAATAGGTCTATAGTTTGAAAATTCCCCCGTCACCCGTCTTGTATATCGGAATTACTTTAGCCATTTTCATTGCACTGGGTTACAAATATACGTCAGTGGCTTCACTAAGCATTCAGTGATAGTTTTGACTAAAAGCATGTCAATACCATCACAATCCGTAGATGTTTTACTTTTAAACGATTTAAGAATTTCAATGACCTCTCTCTCGTCTGTGTTCTTTATGAAAATGGAGTCTTTTATAGCAATGTTTTTTTTTTCCACAATATCTTTATTGAACCTTTTTTTTTTTTTAACAAACATGATACAAACAATCAAACACTAACGCTAAAGTACTACAAAAAAAAAAAAAATGCACTAAAAACACCAACAACCACCAACAAAATCAAGTCTTCAACAATGCTCCTCTGTTTAGTCTAGACAATCCAATACATAAGTATACATATTATGTTCACCAGTTTGGAATTTACAAGGTCCACACACATCATTCACCTTCTTCTTCAAGAGTTATGTTTAAATTTTTTACATAATCAATGAAAGGTCTCCATATATTCTCAAACACAATTTCCTTTGATTTCAGTATATATGTTATTCTTTCTAATGGAAGGTTTGTTAACATCTGTCTTAACCACTGAGTCACATCTGGTCTATGAGTCTTTTTCCATAATAGTGCAATACATTTTTTGGCATTAAGCAAACTGAGGTCTATGAATGTTCTTTCACTTTTATTAAAATTATGCTTTTCTGGGTACAGACCCAACAAAAACAGTTTAGGATTCAGTATGATTTGTTTTGAGATTATTTTTTCAATTGTTACCCTCACCTCTTCCCAAAACATTCTTATTAATCTACATTCCCATAAACAATGAAATAGGGTTCCTTTACTTTCCATGCATTTTGTGCATGTATCTGGTATATTTTTGTTATATCTATTTAACTCCTCCGGTGTAACATACATCCGCATTAACCATTTGAAATGTATCAATTTAAGGCGTGCATTTATTGATTTGGTTTGAGCTTCTGTACAAGCCAATTCCCATTGTTCCTCCGAAATTTCAATTTGCAGATCTTCTTTCCAGTAGTTTAATCTTTTCAGTGAATTTTCACTTGAAGATAGTGTCAATGAGTTATAAAACTCTGAAATAATACCCTTTTACTATCTTTCATCATCATTTTTTCCAAGGATGAATAAATAGGTCGAGTGAGAGCTTTATTTTGATTTGATCGAATAAAGTTTCTAAGTTGAAGATATTTAAAAAAATGTGTTCTATTGAGATTAAATTTGATCCTCAGCTCTTCAAAAGACATTATGTTGTCTGCACATGGCAAATATAAATCCTGAATCTTTTGTATCCCTTTTAAATTCCATACTTTAAATACAGCGTCCGCTCTCCCTGGTTTAAAATATTGATTACCCCATATTGGACTAAATTGTGACAATAACTGTGGTTCTTTTAAATAGTTTTTAGCTTCACACCATATTTTGATCATATGCTTTACAAATGGATTTTTAACTTGTTTTTGTAATTTTTTTGCCGAATCTGAGTATATGAATATGGGAAGAGGTAAAGGTAAATTGTATGATTCCATTTCAGTCCAGTGAGGGAGATCATTTGATGAAAAATAATATGTCAGACCTCAGTTGTGCCGACCAATAATACAACATAAAATTTGAACATTTCAGACCTCCACGATCAAATGGTAAATATAATAAAGACAGACGTAATCTAGCCCTCCTGTTGTTCCATATAAATTCCACTAACTTTTTTTTTATTCTTGAGAATAGATCTAAAGGTGGTGATAAGGGAATGTATTGAAATAAATAAAGTATTTTAGGTAAAATATTACTTTTAAGTATATTGATTCTCCCGATCATCGACATTGGTAGTGACATCCATCTCTGAGTTAACTCATTGATATCTGACATTAAGGCTTCATAGTTGACGCTGGCGACTGATTCTAGCTTAGGCACAATTTGGATTCCTAAATATTTAAACTGATTTACAACATTGAATTGATTTGCCTCAGGGGCTGGGTAATTTCTCTGGGTCTCATTTAGCATTAATATTGAAGATTTAGTTTTATTTATTTTATATCCTGATATTTCCCCAAAATTCTTTATTAAATTCAACAAGGTTGGAATTGATTTTTTTAGATTCGACATAAACAAAATTATATCATCGGCGTACAGGGAGATTTTATGTTCTGTTGGTCCAACTTTAATTCCATATATTTGTGAATGTAAACGTATCGCTATCGCTAAAGGTTCAATTGCCATAGTAAACAGTAAAGGTGAAAGTGGACAGCCTTGTCGACATCCTCTATTGATTTTTATTGGTTTTGAAATATTGTTATTTGTTAGGATTTCTGCTGTAGCATTATTGTATATTATTTGAACCCATTTTATGAAATTATTTCCAAGTCCAAACCTTTGTAGGACTTCAAAAAGAAAGGGCCATTCAACTCTATCAAAGGCCTTTTCGGCGTCCAATGATAGGAGAGCTGTATCCGGTGCTTCTTTATTAAAATAAATAATATTAAATAGTCTTCTTACATTATGGAAGCCTTGTCTACCCTTTATAAAGCCATTCTGATCTCGATTAATAATATTTGGTAAAATTTCTTGTATTCGTCTTGCTAAAATTTTACAGATTATCTTAAGGTCGGCGTTTAATAGGCTTATTGGTCTCATATTTTCACATTTATTAGAGGGCTTACCTGGTTTTGGCAGCAGTATAATTAAGGCATTATTTATGTATGATGGTAAATTATTATTTTGAAATGCTTCTAAAACCATTTCCAAAAAAGGTTTTATTAATTTATTCTTAAATTTTTTATAAAGGTCAACTGGAAGACCATCTGGTCCTGCACTTTTTCCTGATTTCATATTATCAATGGCTAGCCCAACTTCTTCTTGACTAATTTTAGACTCCAATATCTCCCTGTTTTCATTTGGAATACACGGTATAGATAGTTCGTTCAAAAACCCATTTAGTTTTGTTAAATCAGGTTCATTTTTGGTATCATATAATTTTTCATAGTAATCTCTAAAGGCTCTATTAATTTCTAAAGGATCTATAACTACCTGTCCATTACTTATAATACTGGTAATTGGTGTTTTAATTTCCAATTGTTTAATCTGCCATGCTAATAATTTTCCTGATTTTTCACCTTGTTCATAAAAAGATTGTTTCAATCTTAGAAGACTCGAGGCAGCTCTATTCGCTGATTTTTTGTCGTATTCAGCTCTCAAAATCAGTAATTCATTCTCCAACCTTGGGTCACTTCCTGCATACACTTTTTCCTGAAGACTTTTTATTTTATGTTCCAATTTAGCTCTCTCCTCTCGAGTCTTCTTAGATTTTGATCCTGTATAACTAATAATATGTCCCCTAATAAAAGCTTTGAAAGCCTCCCACTTTACACATGCTGATGTTTGTGTAGTATTGATGTCAAAGAACTCGTCTATCTGTTTTTCTATATACTTGACAAATTCCTCATCCTGAAGCCATTTATGCTGAAATTGCCATCTACCTGATTCCTTTGTCAATTTTTTATCTACATATATTAGACAACAGGGTGCATGATCAGAGATCACGATGTTATCATAAAAGCAGTTTTGAATCTTGGACCTTAATTCTGTGGAAATCAAAAAATAATCAATACGTGAGAATGTCTTGTAGGTACTGGAGTAACAAGAATAGGCTTTAACTTGTGGTTTCATTTCTCTCCATATGTCTAACAATCTCAATTCTTTCATAAAATGATTAATAGTCATCCTACATCCAATGTGCGTACAATCCAGTCCTGTTGATCTATCCACACCTGGATTCAATGTACAATTAAAATCCCCTGCTATTATATGTTGCCCTGTAAGTGATGATAAGATGAGAAATAAATTAGCAAAGAACTTCTGATCATCTATATTGGGACCATATAAGTTCACAAGATTTATATTTTCTAATAGCAAAGAACCTTGAATGATTACATATCTTCCAAATTTGTCTCCAATTACATTTTTCACTTGAAAAGGAACTGATTTATGTATGAGAGTCATAACTCCCCTGGCTCGGGATGAAAATGAAGAGGTGAATACACTTCCCTGCCATCTACTCCTAATTCTTTTAACATCCTCCTCTATCAGATGAGTTTCTTGTAAAAACACAATTCTTGAACCCATGTCCTTTATTTTATTCATAACTTGTTTAAGTTTTTTTAAATTTTGTAGACCTCTGCAATTCCATGAAGTTAAATTAAGATTAACACTTTGGTCCATGATCAATAGAGAGTTTGGGATTACCTTGCAGTGTAAACATGCTCATACAGAGAAGCAAAAACATGAGTGGTTGAACATTCATCCTACAAACTACACACAAACAAATTTCCCCTTCCCACACTTGTGGCAAACCCCCCAAAATCAAAAGAAAAATTCTGTCTCCCGATATAGCCATCGACCGTTCCACACCCACGGGGAACAGCCTAAGCCACTCCTTCTTCATCCTCCCAATCACCCTAACTCTACTGCTTTTAATGACGTAACATTAACTCTCCTCTGTAGTTTTCCAACTTAACTCCAAAATTTTTAACAACTTTGTACATCATAGTTTGTTTTTTTTGTTTGTTTTGTTTTTGTTTTGTTTTTTAAATATATAATACAATCTATATTTTGTAAACTTACTATTTACTTCAAGTCAGTCAGATGCCTGTGCAAATGCTTAATTATTCTACCTTATATTTTGTTCATGCTTAGCTCCCACCAGTCTCTTCTTCTTCTTTGATCTTCTTGATGAACTCCTGCGCCTCCTCTGGGGTCTTGAAGATGTGGGTTCTGCCCTCATACGTGGTCAGCAGTCTCGCAGGATAGATTACACCATGACAAATCCCAAGGTTGCGCAGCTCCTTACGTACGGGATCAAACTGCTTCCTCAATTGCTGGATTCCTGTGGCCAAATCTGGGTAGAACCGCACCTGCTGGTCCTGGTGTTTAATCTCTCCTTTAGCACGTGCAGCGTTGAAGATCTTCATCCTGTCTCTGTTGCTAAGAAACTTCATAATTAAGGTCCTCGGCGGTCCCTTATCTCTCTGTGGGCCAATACGATGTGCTTTTTCCAGAACCACTGCTGATTGCAACTCCTCGCTGCCCAGCACCTCCGGAATCCACTTTTCCAGAAAGGAACATACGTCCCGACCTTCTGATTCCTCTGGAAGACCCACCAGCCTCAAATTGTTCTGTCTCGACCGAGATTCCAAATCCAAAATATTATCTTCCAGAGATTTTTTTTTTTTTTTTCCAAAGTGCGCACCTTTAATTGAAGACGGGTGACGTCATCTTCAGCACTAGCGAGACGGAGCTCCATCTGCGCCGTTCGTTCTACACAGTCACCCAATTCCTTTCTTATTCCTTCCAACGCTGTCATAATCCCATCAAATCTAGAGGAAAAGTCCGCTCTCATTGAACTCATGGCAGCCATCAGCGCATCTGCGCCATTCCCCGCAGATATTGCAGCGTTGCCAGTCTCCTCCGCCATATATGGAGTTTTGTTTACTGCGTCACAGATCTGAAAGTCCGTTAATTTGGACTGTTTCGGCGGCTCGCTTTTTCCTTTTCCTGGTTTTCCAGCCTTAGGCTTCGCCGACATATCTTCGCCCAAATGCTGGGATACGTTCTGTCCCAAATGAGAGAGTTATTTGCCGATTTTTTTTTTTTCCAGGAGCAGAGCAGAGCGAGACACGTCCGTCCTACGTGGCAGCCATAACCGGAAGTCTATAGCAATGTTTTTGCTTACTGTATCACCTGTAGATGCCGTAATGGGCATTTCTCAAGCCAAATTAGGACCAATGTTAACAAAAAATGTATTAAATTCATCTGCAGGTGAGACCGCATTCACACAGTCTTTTTTTTTTTTTTTAAAGATTGGTTGGGTAGCCTGTATTTCTGTTTTTCTTTCCAAGAATATTGTTAAATATTGTCCATGTATTTTTAGTGTTCTGTTTTTCTCCAGTTCTTTACTGTAATAGTCTTACTACATCTCATTATTATATTAATTTATTTTTGTATGTTTTATACCGCTGCTCTGATTCTGTCCTTTTCTTTAGAAAAGCTTTATATAATGAATTTTTCTTTTTACACACTTTTTGTAATCCTTTGGTTAACCGTGGCTTGTCGACAAATTTCTGTTTAAGCTTTTTCTTCACTAAGACTTTTTTTTTTTCCATAAAGGGAGGTTACAATGTTCATGAATGAGTCATAGGCTTCATTTACATCTGATATATAGACTTTTGTCCAGTCTTACTTCAGCAGGTCTTCTTTAAAAGAACTGAACATTTTGTGATTTGTATCTGAAAGATTTTAAAGTTTTTTCCTGTATTGGCCCCTGTGTGGCCATGGATAAGTGCAAAGACTGGCAAATGGTAACTTATGTCATTTATCAATAATCCACTTTATTTTCTTATCAATAATATTAACAAACAGGTTATCAATAAGTAGCAGTGTGAACTGTGATTCTACAGGGATGTGTTATTGTGGGATATAGACTCATACTGTACATAGAATTCATGAAGTCTTGTAATTACATTTTGTTGAAATGGATTTAGTAAATCAATATTGAAGTCTCTACAAATTACAACCATTTTCTTACTAGTTATATTATTGTACAGCTCGACTAATTTATCTCTGAATGTCTCAATGCAAGTTCCCGGCATTCTATATATACAGCTTATTAGATTTTTTGTTTTATCTTGGTCAGTCTCAACAGTAACACATTCCAGAATCCCTGGTAAAGCAAAGGACATTCCATTTACAAGTTTACACCTATACAGGTCATCAATATACAGTGCAACACCACCACCCTTTTTTTGAGATCTATTAATATAAAACATCTGAGATCCCTCTATTGCCATCAGAGAAGTCTGCTCTTCATTGAGCCAAATTTCAGAGACTGCGATAGCTGTAAATTTTCTGTCTAGCCATTTTAAATAGTCCTGAATCTGTGGAAAGTTTTTGTTAAGACTTCTGCTGTTGAAGTGTATTATTGATAGTTTACCATCTAATTGCACTTGACTTTTGAATTGCTTTTCAGTATAATATTCACAGTGATTATGAATATTATTGAAGAAGTGGTTATCAGGATCAATATCATTCTCCATCTCTTGTAGTTTATGTTCAGCACAATGGCATATTTTCAGAGTCTGAATTTCCTCACTGTGTCAAATGACTTCCTCCAACGGGATGATTGTCTACTAAAGTCAGTCATAAGTTTTTTGCTTTGTTTTTTTAAAGTACATTGATATGGTATGTCACAAAAGAACTGTTCTTGCCGTGTGTGTGGATATGGATTATCGTAGTCTCTTAATTTTCTTAGTGTTCATCTATATTTAAGTCAGTGAGATCTCTTATTATGGTCTTTGCTTCCTCAGGTGTTCCATTTAGTTTGATCCAAACTCTACATTTTCTTGTCCATGTTGCTTGTATCTTTTGTCTTTTCAGCATCCGTGCTTGCCGTGCTATTTCAGCATTAGTCTTTGTTAAATGTTCATTTAGGTAAACTTCTGTTCCCTGTAGCTTTCTGGCCTGCCTCAGTATGTCATTCTTTACCCTTCTGTTCACAAAGCGCATCACAATTGATTTCTTTGTTTCATTATCCTTTCTGGGTAAAGTATGACAGGCTGAAATTGCATTTACTTCAACCTTTATGTTTCTGCTTTCAAGGAACTGAAGCACCTGGTTTTCCAGGGAGACTGATTCACTTAGGGGAGCCTCCTCACCTCTCATTCCTGCTGTAGCATTGGCATATGATTGTTATTTAATGTCTAGTCCACTAACAATTAAATCATCCATACGAGAATATTGTTCAAAATCCTCGATGCGTCGCTCCAAGTCTGCAATTTTTTTGTCTCTTTCCTTAATTGTTAACTTCAATTCTCGGACTTCCTCCATTAGCCCTAATAGTTTAGACTGTTGATTGGCCACTTTGATCAGTTCTTCTGACATGAAGTTCAGAGATTTTTTAATCTCTTCCATTTCCTCCTTCTTTGGTGGCATTTTTTAACTGACCTGATGATAAAACAACCTCTGCCGGTGTCGCCGGTATCCGATCCAGCCGACCTTTATGTTTTACACAACGTCCCAACTTCACTGGAATTGTGATTTTGGAACATTCACATGAACTGACTACTTTTGTTTGAAATTATTTTTCTTGCAATTAGATTTTTCACTAAATTCTGAGACTTTGAAAATTTGAGGATTTTTCCCCTTTAATTTCACATATTTTTTGTTACAACTTTGCCAACTTTTGTCAATATTTTGTCTTTAAGCCTTTCCATTTATATTTTTTTACTTCTCATAATTGTGACTTTCATGAATTTAGTGCCTTACTACAGTTCTTGTTTTCTCGTACATTTTCTGTAATTGTACATTGACACTTATAAAGGTGCCATTTTTCTCATGAGTTTGTGACTTGTCATAAATTCACATTCTTTTCTTTGTAATTTTGCCCTTGTTTCAGACTAGAGCAACAGCCCCTTAAAATGCCTGTGCACATCCCTGCTTTGGACATTAAAACATACTATGCCATCAAGATTGTTGACTTTCATTTTACAGGCATTTAAGTGTTTTTTGTTCCTCCATTTCAGGCATAAATATTAGCCTTTAAAATAAATTACAATGAGCTAAATCTTGCTGAAAAAGTGATTTATCATTCATGATGGTTACCCTTTAGTAATAGCAATAGCTGTTCAAAACAAGAACACTTTTTTAACGGGGCAGGGGTACAAGACTTGCGCTGCTCTAGACCTCAAAATTTGATGTCACTTAATGCTTTTTGGCAGTGTTTATGATACGGAAGCTGTATCCCTATTCGACATGTCTGTTGCTACGGAAGAGTTGACAATCCGACAAAGCCTTTTCAGATCAACTTCAAGCTAGCTGCCACTGTGGCTTAGGTAAACAGTGTTGCCAGATGGGAAATGAAGAAATATGATACGGTTTTAAAATCATCGTATTTTGACCCAAACCATCATATCCATCTATAAATGCAAGGAATTTCTGTGTCCGTCTGTCTGTTCCTCACACATCTCTCAAGCTGTTCATCAGACTGGCCTCAGATTTTATAAGTGCTTTGCTGAGGTTAGGAGTGTGTGCATCCCCAAGTATGGAGTTGTTCAATCAAAATATGTCATTTTTATCAATAAAAGTTTAGTCATTGCTTTCTCTTCATGCTCTGGCTTCTAGAAGTGTGGGTGGGGTTTTGGATTGACTCCGTACTGATTGGATAATACGCAACATCATGGCATCAGTAACCACAGTGCTCCGTGAGGAAAACAAGGAAGCTAAAAGCAACAAATTTGACGAGAAAAAGATAACACTCAAGATTTAATGCTTAAAAAGTTACACCATAAAGTTGCCATGATCGCGTAGGTCTAAAGGATAATTCAGCATATATGGAGAACATGAAGCATGTGAGCAGACTGGGCGGAGCATCAGCGGGGACCCGGGTCTCACAAAGAACACTGGTGTATCCAACACAGGACACGCCAGGAGAAGCAGCGGCCCGACCGGGTGGACCACCGTCCTTCAAGGGGAGGCATGCCCAGCCTACCCGGTCAGTGGTAGACGTGAGTACCGACTGCTGCTTCACCCGTTTGGTACCACAGTCCTTTGCAGGACTGCGAGTCCCCCTTCCTACACGAGTATCTAAAAATTAAAAACTTAATAATAATACTGGCATGACTGGAGCGGAATGACCAGAATGATTTAACAACCAAACAGGACACAAAAACACCCAAATAATGAAATAAATCATTTTTAGTTAAATATTTACTGACAAAGGGGCAACACTGATGCAACGGTTGCAGTGAAACGGGTTCCTCTGCTGTGCGTAATAATGTTGGCCGTTTTGTAGTTAAGTCAATTGATTACGGTTTGATTACAGTTTTAAAAACCTTTTAATAAAATACTGGTACAATATAAAATGATGCACTACAATGGGTGTCAAATATTTGTAAACATGTCCTGTTATAGTACTGCATGAGTTTGACGATGGACTATAAACTACACATTTAAACTAAGGCTCTATTCACACCAGGATAGTCCGGGAGTCTCGATTCACCTCAGCAGGGGATGGCGAGAATTTTCAAGCCTTCATTTGGTTTGGTTTGCATTCACACAGCGCTTCACTCAAGCGGACCAAACTGCTTGGACGTCACACAGTTACAACAGCTGCTCGTTTGTGGTGCCGTAGCCAAAGCCACCACTGACCAGGATGAAAAAAAAATCTCGGCGAAGAAGAGAAATCCAGCTCATCGATTGGCCAGGACCAGTGTTATGCTGAGAATTGCTCACGTGCCAAGAATTGCATCCCATGCACCAAAACTATAAAACATTACAGCCAGGCTTGTAAGCATTTGTGCATTTTTAGAAGTACCCATTATTCATTTTTAGAAGTAAAAATTGTTATTACCTCTTGTAAATTATCTTTAAATTATGTTTATTTGACAATGGGATGCAATTCTCGGCAAGCGAGCAATTCTCAGCATAACACCGTTCCCTTCAGTAAGGTGTTTATGCACCACAAACTAATAAAAATGAAAAGCTCCGCAGTCTGTATAAAACCCCCGTGCTGCCATCATGTTGCTTAACGTTTTAAAAACATCGGTATTCTTGTGTGTAGCCACAAGCAGCTGAGAAATCTGGTTCTCAGACCAAATATCTATCAGTGCCTGCATCTCACTCCTCACTACTCTAAGTCCAAGAGACTTTTTTTTAACTTTTCTCCTTGGTTTTCTCTGGTAAAAGTATTTCTTGGATCCATGCGGTTGACTTTGTTATTTTCTACCCAAAATGGAGGCTGAAGAACCAGGAGCTCTTCAGCTGAATTGGGATGTTGGATTTATTTATCTACCCACGGATTCCTGCCACGGATGTGCTGCCAGGAAATACACATCAAGTTTTCAACAGGGACTTTTTCAGGTGAGTGCCAACTTCGCCTGTCTGCATCTCACCCAGACGGTGAATTCATGTCTTTTCATGCATTTACATTGAGTTATAATGTAATGGTGCTGCGCGAAAAATTTGCCCATTCGCGTGTGATGTGAAGGCACCTTTACAGTCAACGCCACTTTCTCTTCTCACTGTGTGCTGCTGTTGTTACACAAACGCAAAGGGGCACATCTGCCCTGTGGTCCGCTGGATACTCCGTTTGCATTCACACAGCAAGCGAAGCGCACTAGACTGCGTTTGCAAGCAAACCGAGACCCCCCCCCTTTTTTTCAGGGGGGCCAGAGTTTGTTTGGTCCTGCACCAGAGCTCCAGGCACATTCAGACAGCGCCAAATGAACCGAACTATCCACAGAATATACACTTTGGTCCTTTAGTCTAGACCAAACAGCGGCCATGTGAATGCGCCCTAAAACAATTAATGGTGACCGAACAATTCCCAAACTACAAGATACAACACTTATGAATACAAGTCATAAAAATCACACAAATAAGTCTGACAAACAAATAAACAAGGATTTTTAAACAGTCACTAAATATTGCATGTGCCATTCATTAAAGAATTCTGTAATTAATATTCATACAATCAAATAAATCTTAGTGTTCAGTCCCTTTTATGTTTGTCAAAGTCTAACATGTGATTGCCTACATACAGGCTACACCTCTTGGTATTCCACTTTCAAACACACCCTACATTTGGGCCTGTAAAGCCTGATTGGCCTACCTGTTTCAGACAGTAATACTAGCCTTCTACAGGCATGCACTAAAACAGGGGTGTCCAACCATGTGCCATGGAGAGCCAAGACCCTGCAGGTTTTACCTCCAACCAGTGTCTTCAACAGCAGATTTCTGTGAACTTCTTCCCACTGATTGCTGATAAGTGAAAACACCTGCTGAAGAGACTGGGTAGAAGAGAAAACCTGCAGGGTCTTGGCTCTCCATGGCACATGGTTGGACACCCCTGCACTAAAATAACTTGAAAAATCACAGACTAGAACAGTGCATCTAAAAACAAAGCTATTCTATATGTATGGAACTGCAGTAACCTAAGGAATAAATGCAGAGGCTCAGCCATTTGAATGAAACAACTGTTTTATTCATTGTCACACTCAAACACCCACCCACACAGTGAACTGCACCCCTTTGCAGGCGATAAAGCTGCTGTGCCTGGCGGAGTTGCTTTGTTTTCTTACTGGTGTCTGTGTTAAACTCTTTTCTGCAATACTTTTTTTCCCTCCAAGTCCGAACTCATTTTCACAGATTTTTTTTTTTATTTGTTGTGATGCGAGTGTAGCTGCACAAACAAACATAACCTAAGTGCTGCTGACGTAACTGGCACATTTGTTGGTGAGGAGGAGCCAGCCAGGTATGAGCTGATCAGCTATGAGCAGGCATCAGTTTCTGGTGATTTGTGGGTGTTCACATAAGTCAAAATGACGTTTTGTTTTTTTAGAGGGTACACAGAAATGCCAAAACTATAGTATATTTGGCCTTTTTTTTAAAGTATTGATTATATAGGCCCTAAAACTATTGTATACAGGTACATCTCAAAAAAATTAGAATATAATGAAAAAGTTCAATAGTTTTTGTTACTCATTTCAGAAAGTGAAACCCATATATTATGTAGATTCATTACACAGAGTGACATATTTCAAGCATTTATTTATTTTAATTTTGATGATTATGGCTTACAGCCCATGAAAACCCCAAATTCAGTTTCTCAAAAAATTAGAATATTACATAAAATTAATTTTAAAAAAATTGTTTTTTAATAGAAATGTTGTCTGATTGAAAAGTATGTCCAAGTACACACTCAATACTTGGTCAGGGCTCCTTCTGGATTAATTACTGTATCAATGTGGCGTGGCATAGAGGTGATCAGCCTGTGGAACTACTGAGGTGTTATGAAGGTCCAGGTTGCTTTGATAGTGACCTTCAGCTCGTCTGCATTGTTGGGTCTGGTGTCTCATCTTCTTCTTGACAATGCTCCATAGATTCTCTATGGTGTTTAGGTCAGGAGAGTTTGCTGGCCAATCAAACACAGTGATGCCACGGTCATTAAACCAGATTTTGATACTTTTGACAGAGTGGGTTGGTGCCAAGTCCTGCTGGAAAATGAAATCAGCTTCTCCATAAAGCTTGTCAGCAGAGGGAAGCATGAAGTGCTCTAAAATTTCCTGGTAGATGACTGCAGTGACTTTGGTCTTGATAAAACACAGTGGACAAACGCCAGCAGATGATCTCTGTTCAGATAAAAGTAAATTTTGCATTTCATTTTGAAATTAAAGTCCCAGAGTCTGGAGAAAGAGTGGAGAGGCACAGAATCTAAGTTGCTTGAGGTTTAGTGTGAAGTTTCCACAGTCAGTGATGATTTGAGGAACCATGTCATCTGCTGGTGTTTGTCCACTGTGTTGTATCAAGTCCAAAGTCAGTCCAGTCATCTACCAGGAAATTTGAGAGCACTTCATGCTTCCCTCTGCTGACTAGCTTTATGGAGATGCTGGTTTCATTTTCCAGCAGGACTTAGTGCCTGTCCACACTGCCAAAAGTACCAAAACCTGGTTTAATGACCGTAGCATCACTCTGCTTGACTGGCCAGAAAACTAGCCTGACTTCAACTCCATAGAGAATTTATGGAGTATTGTCAAGAGGAAGATGAGATACACCAGACCCAACAATGCAGATGAGCTGAAGGTCACTATCAAAGCAACCTGGACCTTCATAACACCTCAGCAGTGCCACAGGCTGATCACCTCCATGCCATGCCACATTCAAATCAAACTTTATTGTCATATTGCTGTACATACAACTGTAGTGCAGGCAAGATGAAATTGCATTTCTCTCGGCATCCATATAAGAAGCAGCATGATTTAAGACACACTCCCACATAGCTCCACCCCCCCATCCATTCACACATCCCTGAGACATACTTGTGGGAAAAAGAATAACTAACTATAATATACAAAATGTCCGTAGGTGCAGTAGTATGTATGAGAGATTCCGGGTCAACTGTTCAGCATCCTGACAGCTTGTGGAAGGAAGCTGTTGATCAGTCTGGTGGTTCTGCCTCTGATGCTCCGGAATCGTTTACCAGATGGAAGAAGTTCAAGGTGTTTATGCAGAGGGTGAGAACGGTCCTTGACAATGTTCAGTGCCCTGTTCCTACAACGGTTCTGAAAAAGTTCTTGGACAGAGGGGAGGGAGACTCCAATTACCCTCTCCGCCCCCTTGACTATCCTCTGCAGGGCTTTTTTGTCTGACATACTGCAGCTGGAGTACCATGTAGCAATGCAGTACGTCAGAACACTCTCCACCACACCTCTGTAGAAGGTCCTGAGGATGCAGATGGGGAGAGAGGCCTGTTTGAGTTTCCTCAAGAAGTGCAGTCTCTGCTGAGCCCGCTTCCTGATCTCCAAGGAATTCTTGCTCCAGGTCAGGTCCTGCGAGATCTGCACTCCGAGGAACTTGATGTTCTCTACTCTCTCCACTAAACGGCCGCTGATGCTGAGGGGGACGTGCTCAGGCTGTGACCGCCGGAAGTCGATAATCATCTCCTTCGTTTTGTCCACGTTGAGCACCAGATTGTTCTCCCTGCACCAGCCCTCCAGGTTTCTCACTTCTTCCCTGTACATTGATTCCTCATCCCTCTGAATAAGTTCCACCACCGTGGTGTCATCTGCAAACTTAATAATCTGGTTCCCCTCGTGTCTGGATACACAGTCATGTGTTAGAAGTGTAAACAACAGTGGACTGAGTACACAGCCTTGAGGGGATCCGGTACTCAGCGTGACAGAGTTGGAGATGTTTCCAACCCGGACAGACTGAGGTCTCTCAGTCAGGAAATCCAGGATCCAGAGACATGTGGCGGTGTTCAGACGGAGAAGGAGTAATTTCTCCATCAGTCTCTGGGGAATAATGGTGTTGAATGCTGAACTGAAATCAATGTACAGGAGTCTGGCGTAGGTGTCTTTCTGGTCCAGATGGGTGATGACAGAGTGTAGGGTGGTGACTATAGCATCCTCCGTGGAGCGGTTTGAACGATATGCAAACTGGAGCGGGTCGTGTGATGCAGGGAGGCAGGCTGTAATGTGTGGTTTGACAAGCCGTTCAAAACACTTCATCACAATTGGTGTCAGTGCAACAGGACGATAGTCATTCAAACAGGACACAACTGGTTTCTTTGCCATCGGTACAATGATAGAGGTCGATTGATACAGTAATTAATCCAAAAGGAGCCCCAACCAAGTACTGAGTGTGTACATGGACATACTTTTCAGTCGGTCAACATTTCTATTAAAAAACATTTTTTTAATTAATTTTATGTAATATTCTAATTTTTTGAGAAATTGAATTTGGGTTTTTCATGGGCTGTAAGCCATAATCATCAAAATTAAAATAAACACTTGAAATATATCACTCTCTGTGTAATGAATCCGTATAATGCATGGGTTTGGCTTTCTGAAATGAGTGACAAAAAATATTGAACTTTTTCATGATATTCTAAGTTTTTGAGATGTACCTGTAAATACGATGATTATCGTATATCTGGCAACACTGGGCAGACAGTATGGTGGGCCTGTGATCGAAGGTTGCCGTTTGGCGTCCTGCTATCAGCACTTTGCTCACACTATTTCACTTGATATTAGATTAAATTTAGAGGTAAACGGTAAAACAGACAAAGCATTACACATTCTACTGGTAATGTAACTAAATCATGATTTACCCCGAATTATACCACATACCTGGAACAATTGCACAGCCTGAAGAGGGGAAAAAGTTTCTCCTCCAGAAGACTGCTAATTTTAAATGCTTCACTTTAACTCAGCAGGCTACTTCCTGAAATAAAAAAAGGGGGTAAAATTAAGCTAATAAATGCTTACCACAGGGCCTGTATCGGTCAGCATCTCTTCATGAAAAACAACTGCACTCCTGTAACAATAGATTTCAATGTGGAAACAAAAGTTTGGTGAAGTGTGACTTGATGGAGGTGCGCACACAGGTGACAGCAATGATTATCAAGCTCCTCCTCCACAGAGTGTTTAAGCTGTTTTTAAAAAGGAAAGTAACCTCAAAAATCTAAAATAGTAATTATAAATGATATGCAATTTTAAGTAAAAATTGCTGCTGGGTTTTTTTTGTTTTGTTTTTTTTAATACTGTGTGGTCAGTCAATTGGAATTTTCTGTATGACCATATATGTTTCTTCTGAATTTGTAAGGACAACTGATTAATTTTGGGGGTTGATCCAGATTGGTGCCTCGATCAAGGAATTTTTATATGATTTTATTTACTAAATTGCTGAAGAGCCTTCTGTGAAAGACCTCACTTTAGTCTGTTATCAAAATTACATGATTTCGAGGACAAAAAAAACTTTTATTGGCATGATGCCAGTTTCAAAGAGGCTGTTAAGATGTACGTATTCAGATTAAACGCCACTAAAGTTACTCTATGGCCTGAACACACCTTTAGGAGAAATTAAAATATGAAGGAGAAAAGTGGCTGGCTTGGTGGCGTTTTCACTTTGAGTGCTTTACTGTCTCTTATATGATATGAATTATATTAGAGTATATATATGAATATTTCTTCTTCTGATCCATGTAATGATCCAAACTTGATGAAACGTCACAGTCACAACACTATTCTTCAGCAAAACACCTGATTTGATGCAGTTCTGTTCATCATTATGAAAGTCTATAAACCTTTGTGGCTTGTCAATGGAACATTTTGTTAGTGTGTGAGAGAGTCAGTGTTTGACCCAAAGCAGTCCCATGGTGTAGAGGTTAAAATGACTGTCTCTTGTGCTGGAGACCAGGGCTCAAATCTTCCTAGCAAAGTGCAATTCTTCTGAAATATAACATACCTCTTCTGTGCATTTGAAAATAATGTGTAACACACATTAAGATTTAAATGCTGCTCGAAATCCTTTTCAATGGGACATGTATCATCTGAGAAAGTTAGAGTGTAAGCTTCAGTGGCTTGTGGTGTTGTGGTTAATATGATAGTTTGGTGTGCTGGAGGTCCCAAGTCTGAATCTTGCCAGGGAAGTCTTCTGAAGTACAGCATGTGCATTTTGAAGTGAAAATTTTAAAGCAACACTATGTAAGATTTTCACTTCAAAATAATGTTTACAAAATTAATTTGAGGGACACCAACATTTGACCAAATGAATGTCACTTCTGACGTAGCCTGAGTGGGCCCACATTGCCTGCAACACCTCTTTTTTTTTGAGGGATCACTGGAGGGACAGTAGTTGTGGTATCTGTGGCCTTGGTCCCAGCAGCATATCACTTTAGCCACCAACAACAAAGCACCTTGTGACTGGTTGCTGGGACTGGGGTCATGGTCACCATGGTTACAGTCTTTTCAGTGTTCCTGCAAGGAATAAAAAAGTCACATAGTGCTTCTTTAAAAACTAATGTGTAGCACACCTTAGGTTTTAAATGTTGTTTCTAAACAACACAAGACCTTGAAGTCTAAATCTGCTTTATTCATTCATTCATCTTCTTCCGCTTAATCCTTTTTGGGTCGCGGGGGGGGCTGGAGCCTATCCCAGCATCTTTGGGCGAGAGGCAGGGTACACCCTGGACAGATCGCCAGTCCATCGCAGGGCCAACACAGAGAGACAGACAACCATTCACTCTCACAGTCATACCTAAGGACAATTTAGAATCCCCAGTTTGATGCCAATTAACCTAACTTGCATGTTTTTGGCATAAGATAAGACAAGATAAGCCTTTATTAGTCCCACAATGGAGAAATTCCAGGATTGCAACAGCACAGGGATAGCAACACTCAGAGCAATAATTAAGAAGATATGAAAAATATAAATAAGAGCAGTGGATATACATATGTACACATAAATATATAAATATATATACAAAGTGTGGAGCATTGTAGCAAGATGGAATAAACAGCATAACTGTCTACTTAGTTATTCTACATAGTATGAATATGTACCCATACATATTGTCACCCTCCGTAGCGACTGATATTGTCCTAGTTGTATACTGGAGGGGACCATTTGTGTAAGTCTGTTGCGTCTTTTGCATTCAATACTACTAGGTCGTCACGTTTTTTTGCTATCTCTGCGAGCAGCCCTGCTTAGGTTGTACAGTCTGACAGCCGTAGGTAGGAAGGACCTGCGAAACCTCTCGGTTGCGCACCTAGGATGATATAGTCTACTGCTAAATGAGCTCCTCAGTGCGTTCAATATGTCCTGCATAGGGTGGGATTCAGACTCCAGCAGAGATGACAGTTTAGCCACCATCCTTCTCTCTCCTACTCCACTGGGTCAAGGCGTTTCCCCAGGACAGAGCTAGCTTTCTTGATCAGTTTGTTTAGTCTCTTCCTATCGGCTGCTGTAGTGCCGTTGCCCCAGCAGACCACTCCAAAAGTGATGGCTGATGCCACCACCGTGTCGCAGAATATCTTCAGCAGCGCCCCTTGTACACCAAAAGACCTGAGCCTCCTCAGTGGGAACAGCCTGCGCTGTCCCTTCTTGTAGAGTGCGTCGGTATTGTGTGACCAGTCTAGTTTATTGTTCAGATGAACACCAAGGTACTTGTAGGATGTCACCATCTCAATGTCTGTTCCCTGTATGTTTACTGGTGCTGTGAGGGGTTGTCCTTGCCTGCGGCAGTCCACCATTAGCTCCTTAGTTTTCCTCGCGTTGATCTGGAGGCAGTTCCGATGGCACCAGTCCACAAAGTCCTGGATAAGTCCTCTGTACTCAGCTTCATCTCCGTTGGAGATGAGGCCGATGATCGCAGAGTCGTCAGAGAACTTCTGTAGATGGCAGTGTGCTGTGTTTTGTGAGAAGTCCGCAGTATAAAGGGTGAACAGGAAGGGAGCCAAAACCGTTCCCTGGGGGGCCCCCGTGCTACCGATGATCATGTCAGACAAACAATCTCGGGTTCTCACAAACTGTGGCCGGTTAGTGAGGTAGTCCAGGATCCATGATGACAGGTGCTGGTCCATCCCTGCGCACAGCAGCTTGTCCTTCAGGATCATTGGTTGAATGGTGTTGAAAGCACTGGAGAAGTCAAAGAACATGATCCTCACCGCATTCCCGGGCTTCTCCAGGTGGGACAGAGAACGGTGAAGGAGGAAGATCACTGCATCCTCCACCCCAATGCCATGCTGGTAGGCGAACTGGAGTGGATCCATCGCTGGTCCCACCAGGGGGCGGAGGTGAGCAAGAAGCAGTCTCTCCAGGGTCTTCATCATGTGAGACGTCAGGGCCACTGGTCTGTAGCTGTTCAGATCTTTGGGGTGGGAAGTCTTTGGTACAGGTACCACACAAGATGTTTTCCACAACTGTGGTACCCTCCCCAGCTTCAGGCTCAGGTTGAAGATATGCTCCACAATCCCACACAGCTGGTCTGCGCAGGACTTGAGGAGCTTCGCGCTGATGCCGTCCGGTCCCGACGCCTTCCTCGCCTTGATCTCCCTCAGCTCCGTCCTCACCTGGGTCTTAGTGAGGGTCAGGTTGGGGGGCTGTGTGCTGGGAGTGGGGGCGGTATTGGTGGAGTGGGGTGTGGACAGCAGGTCTCGATGACTTTAGAGGCAGCAGTGGTTGTTGTGCAGTCGGGGGGGAGGGCGACTGGTCAAACCTATTGAAAAACAGGTTCAGATTGTTCGCCCACTCCCTGTCCCCCATGGCCTGGGGGGAGGTATTCTGGAGCCCAGAGATGGTTTTAAGGTTTCTCCAGACCCCGCCGATGTCGCTCTGTTGCAGCTTGTCCTCCATCTTCTTCCTGAAGCTGTCCTTGCCTTCTCTGATCTTCCTCCTCAGCTCCCTCTGTAAGGACTTCAGCATCTCCCTGTTCCCCAACCTGAAGATCCTCTTCTTCTCTCTCAGAAGTGTTTTTATCTCAGGGTTGATCCAGGGTTTGTTGTTCGAGCAACACTGTATGGTCTTGGTGGGTACGGTGTTGTCCACACAGAAGCCGATATAGTCCGTGATGGTGTGAGTGAGGCCATCGATGTCCTCACCATGTGGATCGCAGAGCTGCTCCCAAGCAGTGATTTCAAAACAGTCCTTTAGCGCGTCCATTGCCTCCTCAGACCATAACTTCACCGTGCGCATGACCGGAGGTTGTCTGTGTACTAAGGGTTTGTACACCGGCAGAAGATGAACCAAGTTGTGATCCGATCTCCCGAGTGGGGGGAGTGGTGATGAGGTGTACACCTCCTTAGTATTTGCATAGAATAAGTCCAGTGTTTTATTGTCTCTAGTGTGGCATGTGACATACTGGGTGAACATGGGTAGAATGGGGGACAGTGAAATATGGTTGAAATCGCCTGAGATGAGGAGAAGAGCATCTGGGTGTTCTGTCTGCAGCCTGCCAGTTACTGAGTGGATGACGTCACGCGCTGTTCCAGCATTCACCGTTGGATTTGCATAAATAACAATGCAGATCACGTGTGAGTATTCCCTTGGGAGATATGTAGGCTGCATGCTAACAGCTAGCAACTCAATGTCTTTGCTACAGTGCTGTTCCTTAACCGTGATATGTCCCGGTCTGCACCAGCTGTTATTGACATACATTATCACTCCTCCGCCCCTTGCCTTCCCACTGTCTGGTGTTCGGTCTGCCCATATTGCGTGGAAACCCTCCAGTTCAATGTTAGCATCTGTTGCTAGTTCTGTTAGCCACATCTCAGTATATAGCATCAAACTACTCTCCCTGAAGACGCTCTCGTAGCGGGAGATAGCCGCTAGCTCATCAGTCTTACTGAGTAGAGATCGAACATTCCCCATAATAATGGATGGGAGGGCGGGTCTGTACCTTATATTCCTCACCCACCGTCTTACTGCAGCTCGACACACACGCCGTTTCCATCTTATCTCTCCCGGTATGTCGAGTTTTTAGTATGGCATGTGGCATGTGGGAGGAAACCGGAGAAATCCAAGAGTAAACCCACGCAGACACGGGGAGAACATGCAAACTCCACACAGATCGCTGTTGGTCGGGGGCTGGGATCAAACCCAGGATCCCCCGGCCAAGGGTGAGTTGCTGTGCTGTCGCAGTGCTAACCACTCCGCCACCACGCTGCCCCAATCTGCTTTATTATTTTATTTTATTTTATTTAGCCTTTATTTTATCAGGCGAATGCTTGAAATCAAAATGATCTCTTTTACGAGCATGGCCTGTGTCATGTCTGATATGGAGCCAAGGACGAGGCCAGGTGTAGAACCGAACACGCGTTTATTGAAGAGGCACAGGTGCAACACACAGCTGCCAGGCAGAGAGGATGGTAAAGAGGCTGCCCCTCCTGCCTGCAGCCCTTTCATAGTCACTGGCGGTGGCATGAGCAGGAAGTGGAGCCACCACCTCGTGCCTCACATTATATAATAAATAACAACACTACACCCCCCCTTCACAGAAGTCCCAAAAACACACACACAATTCAGACCCACCCCAGTTTAGGACCCGAGTCACGCACTAAAATGACAAAGTGAAATAACATAAATGGCCTAACACATTCACACCAAAACAGCTTAAGCTAGGGGGAACAGGTGGACTGCCGTCCCACCCCACATGGCGAAGCAGATTATTCTGCCGCTTAAACGAAATGAGAGTCCATATAAAACCAAAATACCGCCATGTCTCCTAAACTAAAATAAAACACCCAAATTAATCCCCAAAACTACATACATAGAAACCGCAAAACAGTCTAAACACATGCATCACCAAGCACCTATACATAACAATCAGTTTATGACACACACATAACTGATTCAAACACATGCACAACAGTTAACCTATATACATACCATCCTGTCATCAGTCCGATCCTGGAGGCAGCCAGCCTCCCGGACCGCAGCAGGTCGCCTCAGCACCAGTGCGCCTCTTCTTCATCACCACCGGCTGCTTCGCTCGTCCAGGCCCACATCCCTCAGTCCCCTCCCGGGCACGCCGCAGCTCGTTCAGGTGCCCCCACGAACCGTCTGGCAGCTGGAGATGAGCATCCTCCCATTTGGCCATGAAGCGTGAGCGTCCCTGGTGCTCCTACAACCGTCGACCGGCCCATACCTCCCGTGATTGCCTCTCCTCCCAAATCCAGTCCTTGACCCCCAGAGGGGTCCCACTCGGTTTGTGGGGTCTCTGCTTGGCACATCGTTCTACGTGCCTGATGGTCCAGCCCCGACCTCTTCTAAATTTGCCGTCACCATTGTGGTCCCCTGTTCACTGGCCCACTTCAGCCGAGATCTGGGAACAGGTGAAACCAGCCTCTTGACGTTGCCCGTCATCATAGATGTCCCGCCGTGCCGTCCAGTACCCTCGTCCAGGGTGACTTGGGCTCTGGCACAGGGACCTTCCTGTGATGACCCTGGAGGATATTGGTCTTGCACACTCTTCAGGGTGCCAGGCAGTTCCTCATCCCACACTGCGCCGTCTACCACTCTCGGGATCGGTCGGTCCCACAATCCACAGCCCGACCACTCCTCCCCAGCACCACATTTTTTTTTTCCACAATATTTTTTATTGAACCTTTTTTTTACAAACATGGCACAAACAATCAAACACTAACACTAAAGTAATTTAAAAAAAAAAAAACACTAACTACAAAAAAAAAAAAAAAATGTACTAAAAACACCAACAACCATTAGCAAAGGCAAGTCAACAACAATGCTCCTCTGTTTAGTCTAGGTAATCTATTACATAAGAATACATATTATACATTCACCAATTTGGAATTTGCAAGGTCCACACATATCATTCACCTTCTTCTTCAGAAGTTATGTTTAATTTCTTTACATAATCAATGAAAGGTCTCCATATATTCTCAAACACATTTTCCTTTGATTTCAGTATGTATGTTATTCTTTCTAGTGGAAGGTTTGTTAACATCTGTCTTAACCACTGAGTCACATCTGGTCTATGAGTCTTTTTCCACAATAGTGCAATACATTTTTTTGGCATTAAGCAAACCGAGGTCTATGAATGCTCTTTCACTCTTATTAAAGTTATGTTTTTCTGGATACAGACCCAACAAAAACAGTTTAGGGTTCAATGTGAATTGTTTTGAAATTATTTTTTCAATTGTTACCCTCACCTCTTCCCAAAACATTCTGATTTTTCTACATTCCAATAAACAGTGAAATAGGGTTCCTTTACTTTCCATACATTTTGTGCATATATCTGGTATGTTTTTGTTATATCTATTTAACTCCACTGGTGTAACATACATCCGCATTAACCATTTAAAATGTATCAGTTTAAGACGTACATTTATTGATTTGGTTTGAGCTTCTATACAAGCCATTTCCCATTGTTCCTCTGAAATTTCAATTTGCAGGTCTTCTTTCCAATAATTCAGTCTTTTCTGTGAGTTTTCACTTGAGAATAGTGTCAATGAGTTATAAAACTCTGAAATAATACCCTTTCTCTTACTATCTTTCGTCAAAATTTTTTCCAAGGATGAATAAGTAGGTCGGGTGAGAGCATTATTTTGATTTGATCGAATAAAATTTCTAAGCTGAAGATATTTTAAAAAATGTGTTCTATTAAGATTGAATTTAATCTTCAGTTCTTCAAAAGACATTATGTTATCTGAACGTGACAAATATAAGTCTTGAATCTTTTGAATCCCTTTTAAATTCCATACTTTAAATACAGTATCCGCTCTCCCTGGTGTAAAATATTGATTACCCCATATTGGGCTAAATTGTGACAATAAGTGTGGTTCTTTTAAATATTTTTTGGTTTCACACCATATTTTGATCATGTGCTTTACAATTGGATTTTTAACTTGTTTCTGTAATTTTTTAGCCGAGTCTGAGTATATGAATAAGGGAAGAGGTAAAGGTAAATTGTATGATTCCATTTCAGTCCAGTGAGGAGGATCATTTGATGAAAAATAATATGTCATAGACCTCAGTTGTGCTGACCAGTAATACAACATAAAGTTTGGACATTTCAGATCTCCACGATCAAATGGTAAATATAGTAAGGACAAACGTAATCTAGCCTTCCTATTGTTCCATATAAATTCCACTAACTTTTTTTTAATTCTTGAGAATAGATATGAAGGTGGTGGTAAAGGAATATATTGAAATAAATAAAGTATTTTTGGTAAGATATTACTTTTAAGTATATTAATTCTCCCGATCATCGACATTGGTAGTGACATCCATCTCTGAAGTAAGTCATTAATATCTGTCATTAAGGCTTCATAGTTGGCACTGGCGACTGATTCTAGCTTAGGCAAAATTTGAATTCCTAAATATTTAAACTGATTTACAACATTGAATTGATTTACCTCAGGAGCTGGGTGATTTCTCTGGATCTCATTTAGCATTAATATTGAAGATTTTGTTTTATTTATTTTATATCCTGATATTTCCCCAAAGTTCTTTATTAAATTTAACAAGGTCCGAATTGATTTTTTAAAATTCGACATAAACAAAATTATGTCATCGGCATACAGGGAGATTTTATGTTCTGTTGGTCCTACTTTAATTCCATATATTTGTGGATGTAAACGTACTGCCATCACTAAAGGTTCAATTGACATAGTAAACAGTAAAGGTTAAAGTGGACAGCCTTGTCGACATCCTCTATTGATATTTATTGATTTTGAGATATTGCTGTTTGTTAGGATTTCTGCTGTAGCATTATTGTATATTATCTGGACCCATTTTATGAAATTATTTCCAAGTCCAAACCTTTGTAGGACTTCAAAAAGATAGGGCCATTCGACCCTATCAAAGGCCTTTTCGGCATCCAATGATAGGAGAGCTGTATCCGGTGCTTCTTTATTGGAATAAATAATATTAAATAGTCTTCTTACATTATGGAAGCCTTGTCTTCCCTTTATAAAGCTATTCTGATCTCGGTTAATAATATTTGATAATATTTCTTGTAGTCGTCTTGCTAAAATTTTACAGATTATCTTAAGATCAGCATTTAATAGGCTTATTGGTCTCATGTTTTCACATTTATTAGGGGGTTTACCTGGTTTTGGCAACAGTATAATTAAGGCATTATTCATGTATGGTGGTAAATTACCATTTTGAAATGCTTCTAAAACCATTTCCAAAAGTGGTTTTATTAATTTATTCATTCATTCATCCATTCATTCATTCATTATTAATTTATTCTTAAATTTTTTATAGAGGTCAACTGGAAGACCATCTGGTCCTGCTCTTTTTCCTGATTTCATATTATCAATGGCTTGCCCAACTTCTTCTTGACTAATTTTAGACTCCAGTATCTCCCTGTTTTCATTTGGAATACACGGTATAAATAATCCACCCAAAAACCCATTTAGTTTTGTTAAGTCAGTTTCATTTTTTGTATCATATAGTTTTTCATAATAATCTCTAAAGGCACTGTTAATTTCTAAAGGATCTATAACTACCTGTCCATTACTTATAATACTGGTAATTGGTGTTTTAAATTCTAATTGTTTAATCTGCCATGCCAATAATTTTCCTGATTTTTCACTTTGTTCATAAAAAGTTTGCTTCAATCTTAGAAGACTCGAGGCAGCTCTATTCGCTGATTTTTTGTCATATTCAGCTCTCAGAATCAGTAATTCGTTCTCTAGCTGTGGGTTACTTCCTGCATACACCTTTTCTTGAAGAATTTTTATTTTACATTCCAATTGGACTCTCTCCTCTCGAGTCTTCTTAGATTTTGAACCTGTATAACTAATAATATGCCCCCTAATAAAAGCTTTGAAAGCCTCCCACTTTATACATGCCGTTGTTTGTGTAGTATTAATATCAAAGAACTCGTCTATCTGTTTTCTATGTACTTAACAAATTCCTCATCCTGAAGACATTTATGCTGAAAATGCCACCTACCTGGATCCTTTGTCAATTTCTTATCTACATATATTAGACAGCAGGGTGCATGATCAGAGATCACAATGTTATCATAGAAACAGTTTTGAATCTTGGACCTTAATTCTGTAGAGATCAAAAAGTAGTCAATACGTGAGAATGTCTTATAGGTATTAGAATAACAAGAATAGGCTTTGACTTGTGGTTTCATTTCTCTCCATATACACTACCGTTCAAAAGTTTGGGGTCACTTAGAAATTTCCTTATTTTTGAAAGAAAAGCACTGTTTTTCAATGAAGATAACTTTAAACTAATCAGAAATACACTATACATTGCTAATGTGGTAAATGACTATTCTAGCTGCAAATGTCTGGTTTTTGGTGCAATATCTAGATAGGTGTATAGAGGCTCATTTCCAGCAACTATCACTCCAGTGTTCTAATGGTACAATGTGTTTGCTCATTGCGTCAGAAGGCTAATGGATGGTTAGAAAATCCTTGTACAATCATGTTAGGTCTGCAATGCTGTAATTGCTGCAAATGGAGGATTCTTTGACGAAAGCAAAGTTTGAAGGAAAAAATTATTATTTCAAATACAAATCATTATTTCTAACCTTGTCAATGTCTTGACTATATTTTCTATTCATTTTACAACTCATGGTGGTAAATAAGTGTGACTTTTCATGGAAAACACAAAATAATTGTCTGGGTGACCCCAAACTTTTGAACGGTAGTGTATCTAGCAATCTCAATTCTTTCATAAAATGATTAATGGTCATCCTGCATCCATTGTGCGTACAGTCCAGTCCTGTTGACCTATCTATACTGGGATTCAATGTACAATTAAAATCCCCTGCTATTATATGTTGCCCTGTAAGTGATGATAAAGTAAGGAATAAATTAACAAAGAAGTTTTGATCATCAGTATTGGGGCCGTATAAGTTCACCAGATTTATATTTTCTAATAACAAAGATCCTTGGATGATTAGATATCTTCCAAATTTGTCTCCAATTACATTTTTCACTTGAAATGGGACTGTTTTGTGTATGAGAATCATAACTCCCCTAGCTCGGGATGAAAATGATGAGGTGAACACATTTCCTTGCCATCTTCTCCTAATTCTTTTTACATCCTCCTCTATTAGATGAGTTTCTTGTAAAGATACAATTTTTGAATCTATGTCTTTTATTTTATTCATAACTTGTTTAAGTTTTTTAGATTTTGTAGACCTCTGCAATTCCATGAAGTTAAATTAAGATTAACGCTTTGATCTATGATCAATAAGGAGTTTGAGATTACCTTGCAATATGAACATGCTCATACAGAGAAGCAAAAACATGGATGGTTGAACATTCATCCCACAAACTACACAAAAACAAATTCCCCTTCCCCACATTCGTGGTTATCCCCCCAAAATCAAAAAAAATTCCATCTCCCATTATAGCTAGTGACTGTTCCACACCTGCGAGGATCAGTCAAACCACTCTCTCTTTCTCCTCTCAATTACCCTGACTCTACTACTATTTTTAATGACATTAACTCTCTTCTGTAGTTTTTTCAACATAACTTCAAAGTTTTATAGCAACTTTGTACATCATAGCTTTTTTTTTTTTTTTTTATAATACAGTCTATATTTTGTAGACATGTTATATGTTTCAGATCAATCAGATGCCTGTACAAATGCTTAAATGTTCTACCTTTATCATGTTCATGCTTAGCTCCCACCAGTCTCCTCTTGGATCTGCTTAATGAGCTCCTGCGCCTCTTGAGGGGTCTTGAAGATGTGGGTTCTGCCCTTATATGTGACCAGCAGTCTTGCCGGATGAATCACTCATGTGACGAATCCCGAGGTTGGGCAGCTCTTTGCGGGCGGGGTCGAACTGCCTCCTTAATTGTTGAATTCCTGTGGCCAAATCTGGGTAGAACCGCACCTGTTGATCCTGGGATTTCCCCTTTAGCTTGCGCCGCGTTGGTGACCGTCATCTTGTCTCTGTAGTTGAGGAACTTCATAATCAGCGTCCTCGGTGGTGTCTTATTATCTCTCGGTGGGCCAATTCGGTGAGCGCTCTCTAAAACGACCGATGACTGCAGGTCCGCGTTGTTCAGCGCTTCTGGAATCCACTTTTCCATAAAGGAACATGGGTCCCGTCCCTCTGCTCCCTCCGGGAGGCCCACCAGCCTCAAATTATTCCATCGCGAGCGGGATTCCAAATCTAGAACGTTATCTTCCAGACGTTTCCATTTTAATTCCAGTGTTTGCAACTTTGATTGTAGGCTGGTGACATCATCTTCAGCGCTTGAAATTCGGAGCTCCGCCTGCGATACTCATTCCATACAGTCGCTTATTTCCTTTCTCATTCCTTCTATCGCTGCTATAATCCCATCAAATTTAGACGAAAAGTCTGCTCTCATGGAGCTGATGGCAGCGAGCACCGCGCTTGTCCCCTCCTCAGCAGTTCCCGCTCCACCGCTGGCTACATCCTCCGCCATAGTCTCTGGAGTTTT
The DNA here is from genome assembly GCA_020510985.1 of Pholidichthys leucotaenia. Classification (NCBI taxonomy): domain Eukaryota; kingdom Metazoa; phylum Chordata; class Actinopteri; order Cichliformes; family Pholidichthyidae; genus Pholidichthys; species Pholidichthys leucotaenia. Next base: position 311,252,786 of record CM035841.1, on the reverse strand, counting down.
TTCTGCTTCGTCACGAGCATGGAAGTCTGTTAGTTTGGATTGTTTTGTCGAATTACTTATTCCTCCACCTAATTTCCCAGCCTTGGTCTTTACCATATCCGCGCCTAAACGCCGGGATGGGTTTTTGTTCCAATTAAGAGAGTTTTAGCCAACTTTTTATTTTTAGGAGCAGAGCAGTGTGAAACACATCTTCCTACGTGGCCGCCATAACCGGAAGTCCCCAGCACCACTTTTAATGGCAAAGGCCAGACCACAGAGCAGGTCGCAGTCCATTATGTTTTCTTCACGGGTTGTCACGGTGAATTTCAGGTCACACATCTCAGCCAATTTGTACTGAGCCGTCAGTCTTAGCATTCTCACCATAGCCAGCTATCCTCCTCCACAACCACAATGTGGCGCCGGGTCATCCCCAATTCTGTAGTGCGGGGAAAAACATCTCACAGTCGTCCGACCCAACATGGAGCCCACCGCTCCCGCGTCGATCAATAAAGGCACCTCCACCCTGTCCCACTCCACCATACAGTACGTGTGCTCGGGGACACAGCGTGGACAACCATGGGGGCAGGAGAGTCCTCTTTGTGCCACGGACTTCCTTGCTCAGATCTGTGGCATCCCCTGGCGAAATGATGCAAGTGGCCACACTTGCTGCAGTGCTTTGCTCTTGCCAAACACTCTCTGGCTCTGAAACGGCACTTCATGGACCCACAGCCCATATGTATGGGCTTCCCCGGGGCAGACTTCAAATCCACAGCGTTGGCATCTGCCGTGTCTTCTTTCATGCTGCCATCGCTGTCTGGGTCCGCTATGGTATGGTATGGTAACAGGAAACTCCAGCTGTCGACGTGACAAATGATCGCTCAACAGGTCGCGAACCATCTCCTTCTCCAATGGTCCGAACCGACACATACTAACCAGCAGTTTCAAGTTGGCTACGAACTGCTGAATATGCTTGCCCACCTGTTGGCAGCGCTGTTGAAACCCGCTCCTCCGGACGGTGACATCTTCCAGGGCGCGAAAATTGCACACCATCAGCTCAGCCACATCCTCGAAGCAGTCCGAGCTGCCAAGCGTGCTCAGTATCCGCTGTCCAGTTCCCAAATTGTGCACCAACAACATGCTTACCCTCTGCCTGTCTATTCTTCCCGGGTTTAGTGACACCATGTAAGCCAGGAAGGCAGTGCCCTGTCTCGGCCAGGAAACTGGTGGCCCGCCCCAAAGCTCCAGAAACAGCCAAACTCCAAACCCACACGGCTCCATACCTTCTTAATCCTTTTTTCTCATCGTCACCAAAATGTTATGTCTGACATGGAGCCAAGGACGAGGCCAGGTGTCGAACCAAACACACGTTTATAGAAGAGGCACAGGTGCAACACACAGCCGCCAGGCAGAGGATGGCAAAGAGGCCGCCCCTCCTGCCTGCAGCCCTTCTATAGTCACGGGTGGTGGCGTGACCGGGAGGCGGAGCCACTACCCCGTGCCTCACATTATATTATAAATAACTACACTACAGCCTGACCAAGATGGAAGTATTTACACAGGACAATACATTACACAATACGCAACATTGATAAAACTCATAAGAGCACACAGTAAGACACCATGAAATATGCAAAAGGATGCCAAATGTGCAAATCATACAGCACATTTGCACCCTCCCATATCTGCCGTTAAAAAGTCTGTGACATGAGTTTTAAGCCCCATGATCGTCGCTTGCAGCTATATTTTACATTTTATTTTCCTCAGACTAGAGACGTTTAAAAGAAAACTCTTCCACACTTTTGAGAGTAAAGTCGCATATTTTCAAGGGAGAAAAGCTGCAGTCTTTTGAATAAAAAGCTGCACATTTACCTGAAAAGCCTAAAATTTATCACAAAAAGTCTAAGAATTTATTTTTTAAAAATAAGCCATGGGTTTTTTTTTTAATTCATACAAATTTAGACAAAGAGCAAGGCAAATTTAGAAGAAAAGACACAAGTTTAAGGGAAAATCCTTACAAACTGGTGAGTGTAAAGTCACTGCTCACTACTATAGATAGTTTTTTTTACACTCGGTTAACTTTCTTGGTGACTACACTTACTCATAGTTGAGTAATTAATATGATAAGGTTTACATGAGAAAAATGTTTGGCTACTCTATCCAGTATCCCACCTCTGGTATGGGGTGTCTGAGTTCAGACTTCTGGGGTTTCAGGATAAGAGACTGAGACACCAGCCTCATTGCAGCAGTATTTATAGCTATAAGACACATTGTCTACATAAACATTTTTTCAGCTTTAAAAATGGCTGAAATCCATAAGCTGTGGACAGCTGATTCAATACCTCCATCCAAACAAACAAACAAACTGTCCTTTCTATCTATTGTTACTTTCAATTCAGAAGTTCCACTGTTGCACACTTTGGCACAGTGCCAAGTTCTTAGTGCACTTTCTGAACTCATGAGTGTGTTGTGGCAGAAGTTAAAAATATTCCATCTTTGACAAAGCACTTCATTTTGAACTTGTTTTTCAATAAAATTCACAGCAGCAGGAGCCGTGACCCCTGCTTCCTACAAGCGTCTGTGTGGTGATGCTGAAGCTCTTTTAACACTGGGCTGACAGCTCTGATGAGGATGAGATGAAGCAGCTACAAAGCACCATCATGAGACACCCCCACCGATACTGCAGGAGCTGAGTATGAGGGTCATTTAGCTGTCATCTAACTGTGGAAGATACTTTGGACTCACTTCTGCAGAATTATAACAGAATGGGGACTTTAATTCCTTATACAATGATGATAATTATACATTATCGGGTTTAATGAGCTGAGTGGTGGCCTAGTTGATAGAGCATCCACCCCACAACCGGGAAGTCGTGGGTTCAAGCCCTGGCCTGGTCATACCAAAGACCATATAAAAATAGTACTTCCTGCCTTCTAGCTTGGTGCTCAGCATAATAGAATGGGGAAAGGAAAAAGTTGTTTGTGGGGGCGCCTTGCATGGCAGTGGCCCCCTCTGACTCTAAATGTGATTAACATTGTAGATAACAGAAATGTAATTTCATTCTACTGTACATGATGGACTGAATGACAATAAAGTTGGCTTCTTCTTAATGGTCCACATTAAGATAAAGGCTAATACCAACTGTTAAGGAATTAAGGCTGGCATAAGAGCTCATGAACTGGAATAAAACATAGCGAAATTACTTTTAAAACGCTTTCATTGTTAAAAGGCCACTCAACTGTTTCACTAGCCAAGGATGGTGTCACCTTTGCTTCTTTGCTTCATATTCATATTTGCTTCTTTGCTTCAAATTCTTAAATTTAGTCTCTATAATTTGTGATCTTTTTTGCAAATTTGTTTTATTTTCTAGTGAATTTACTACAGTTTTTACTTGTAGGTTTACATCTTTTTTTCTCTTAAATTTGTGGGGGATTTTTAAATTTAGTTTTGTGATTAAGTTATGGTCATTAGTTTTTTTGTTTTTCTTGTTTCAGACAAGGATGCAAAGGGAAATGGTTAAACTTTACCTTGGCATGTTTCGACTGGCGTTTGCAGTCTTCCCCAAAAGGTTATGGTCATGATGAAAAGAATGATTTTTTAAAAATAAATTTACAATATTTTTCTTTTAGATTAAATATTTTTTCATGTAAAATTGTGACTTTATATAAATATACGACTTTTTCTTGCAAATGTAATTTTCACCTTACAACTGCAATCTTTTGTTACTGCAAATATAATAATTTTGCAGTTTCTTACATCATACATTTGCTGACATTCTCAAATCTGTGTGGTTTTCTTTCTTGAAAATTTTGCAGCTTTTTTTTCTCAGATTTGTGACTTACTGATGGTAATCTTTTAAAACGGATTTTATTGTAAATCTGCATCATTTTGTTAACCTTGTTAACCTTGCAAATTTTAAGGCGCTGCAACTTTGAATTAATTCAAACTATCAGCATCAGTTGGAAGCACTGTGCCAAAACAAGTGAATCCCTATCTATATGACAGTAAAGACACCAAGTTCACACCTGCCGCTAAAACAGTGGAAGGAAGCAATGGTGAGGTCCTGGTTCTGTGATGCATTACATTTGCATCTTTGATATAATGTCATACCTGTGGCACACATATTTTGGATAATATGTATAGCACATTGATTGAGATGCTTAAGACTGCATATGTATTTTGTAACCTCACGTCTTTGAAGGAACAATATGTCTGGACCTCCTGGGGATAACAGTAGGAGGTGGAGGTGCCTTTGGTGAGGACTCTGAAAGGACTTCCTGACCTCCTGGGGTCAGGTGGAGGAAGAAGGGACCTGGGGGAGAGCTATTGTCGATGGGGGGTTTGATGACAAGGTGATTCTGTTCTTTGATGTCCCAGGTATAAAAGTGGGGGTTTGGGGGAGTTCGCTCTCTTTTTCTGTTTGAGAGATGGTTGGAGATGTGAGATCGTCAATAAACCTGAATTGAGAAATAAATTCAGCCTCTTCATTTCACGCTCTCCACAATACCTGTCATTTCTAAGCATTCTAATTATATTTATAGGTAATTTTCAATAATTTTAAAGGGGTCATTGACTGAAAAATTGCGTTTTTGTAGGTTTTAACCTTCTGAAATGTGTCACGTGATTATCAAAAAAATCAAAACACTCATTTCTCTTAAAAAACAAAAAAACAAAAAACACAGCCTTTATATCATTTCTGTGTCTGATTAACCATTTTGGCTCTTCTTTGCCATGGGATGTCAGTGGTAAATCCAGCCCAGCACCGTCCTTGATACCCACTCACTGCTATATTTTTGGCTAGCCTAGCTGTCTGTCATGTAGCTAACAGTGTTACAAGAAGTTTGTTTACCAAGCGTGGTTTATATAGTTATTTTCCCCAAAAGGCATCCCTGTTTCCATCTTCACAGACATTTTTAACACCTCCCTTAAGCAATGTCACGTGCCGACCTGCCTCAAATCCTCCACCATCATCCCTGTCCCCAAGAAGCCACGGATTACTGGTCTTAACGACTACAGACCTGTAGCGCTCACCTCTGTAGTCATGAAGTCCTTTGAGCGCCTGGTCCTGTCTCACCTCAAGTCCATCACCACTCCCCTCCTGGACCCGCTGCAGTTTGCCTACCGTGCCAACAGGTCTGTGGACGACGCAGTCAACCTGGCCCTCCACTCCATCCTGCAGCACCTGGACTCCCCGGGAACCTACGCCAGGATTCTGTTTGTGGACTTCAGCTCTGCATTCAACACCATCCGCCCCGCTCTGCTCCAGGACAAGCTGTCCCTGCTCGATGTGCCTGACTCCCTCTGCAGGTGGATCACCGACTTCCTGACAGACCGGAGGCAGCATGTGCGGCTGGGGAAGTCTGTCTCGGACTCTGTTAGCATCAGCATCGGATCACCCCAGGGCTGTGTACTTTCCCCCCTACTCTTCTCCCTTTATACCAACTCCTGCACCTCCTCCCACCAGTCTGTTAAGCTGATTAAGTTTGCGGATGACACCACCCTCATCGGGCTCATCTCCAACGGCAACGAGTCCATCTACAGGAAAGAGGTGGCCCAGCTGGTGTCCTGGTGCAGCCACAACAACCTGCAGCTGAACACTCTGAAGACAGCGGAGATGATTGTGGACTTCAGGAAAGTCACAACCCCCCTGCACCCCCTCACCATCACAGGCTCTCCCATCACCATTGCAGATTCCTTCCGCTTCTTGGGCACCACCATCACCCGGGACCTCAAATGGGAGCCAACCATCAGCTCCCTCATCAAAAAGGCCCAGCAGAGGATGTTCTTCCTGCGGCAGCTGAGGAAGCTCAAGCTACCCACCAAGATGTTAGTGCAGTTCTACACGGCCATCATCGAGTCCATCCTCACCTCCTCCATAACCGTGTGGTACGCAGGAGCCACTGCCAGGGACAGACTAAGGCTGCAGTGCGTCGTGCGCACTGCTGAGAAGGTGATCGGCTGCAAGCTCCCATCTCTCCAGGACCTGTACATCTCCAGGACCCGGAGGCGTGCTGGCCGGATCATAACCGATCCTTCACACCCTGGTCACGTACTGTTTGCCCCCCTCCCCTCAGGTAGAAGACTTCGGTCCATTCAGACTAAAACCTCCCGGCACATGAATAGCTTTTTCCCCTCTGCCATCAGACTGCTGAACACTAAGTGACTTATTGACTCTCGTGCACTATGTACAGCAGCTCAACCAGACTCATGTCATTCATCACTGTTTTTCTGTTGCATTATCAACTGCACTGTGGTACCCCATATTATCTGCTACTTGCTAATTTATTTAAAACTGCCTTGACTAGTATTACTCATTATTACTATTATTATTATTATTATTACTTATTTTTCTACACTTATTGCATGTTTTTAGTCCTTTAGTTTTTTAGTTTATCTCTTTATCTCATCATGTTTTTAATGTTGCAGCATGGCACTGAGACAAATTCCTAGTTTGTGTACTACATGAACAATGGCAATAAATCTGATTCTGATTCTGATTCTGATCTGGTTCATTAATCCACAGTTGATAGTATATTTTGTGTGTCATTCTAACTTTTTTTGTTGTATTTTTGATGTGATGCTACATCGATCTGTTTGCATTAGCTTGACTAGGTAGTTGGCATTCATGTCGGTGGGGAGGAGGTGACAGAGAGGCTGCCTAATGGAGCTGAATGAGAGATCTGAGAGATTTAAGGAGACATGCACTGAAACCAGGCATTCTTGGAAAGGCTGCAAAAGACGATTCACAAATTATGCTGCGATGATTAAGGAAAATTTTACCAAATTATGTCATAAACATTTTATTAAGACCAGTGTGAGCTATTAAAATGTGGAAAAATGCAGGCAATGACCCCTTTAAAGAAGAAAAACTACATATATTTCATTTAAATTGGTGATATCATCATAGATTTGGGACTTCTTACCACCTGCCACAGTGGCTAGCAAGAGCAACTGAGCTACAGACTACTGCTAGATTTCACTGATCAATCAGTACTAATTTCAAGTCCCAGTGGTTAGCTAAAATGTCCTGTTATACATGTCATTAAATTGGCAAGTTTAATTACTTATATGCAGTCGGGCTTCCATTGTGTTTCAGCACTCTAACATGACCTTTGATGAAGGCAGGGTCACCAAACTTGGCACACGGGTTGGCCTTGGGACTAACTGTGGCTGTGCTTTTGGGGTGGAAACATCAAGGTCATAAGTCTGGTAAGCCAACATGAACATACAGTTCCTCACTTGAGAACGCAGCAGAAGCATGGGTCTGCATCTTTGTGTTGTGCAAATTTAGTTAATTCAGCATTTCACAGTGAAACAATCAGTTGCATGTTTGACTCTTGATAATAGGTTATATACAACTTTAAACTCTTTCCCTCTAATAAAGAAAAAGCAAAATAGAACTCAAACCCCTTAATATAAATACCTAATTCCACAGCTACTTAAAAATAATACTGAAGTAAAAGTAGCTTTACCTCAAGTATAAGAATAGTCACCAAATTATTTAAAATTTCACCTGAAAATCAGTGATTTGAGCAGTAACTATCAAGCTTACTCTTGACAACTGGTGACTCTTCTCATAAACTTAAATTTTCCTTAAAAAAATTTTCCCCATGTAAATTACTCAGATTTTGTTTTTTCAATAATTTACAAAATTTTTTCCTCAATTTTTCCCATGTAAATTACTTTTTTTTAAATAATATACATTCTCATAAATTCATGACTTTATTGTCACAACCCCCCCCCCCCCACACACACACACTAAATTTTCAGAGTTTTGGTGATAAATTTTCAGTTCTTTCTACGTTAAGTTTCAGCTTTTTTTTCCTGGTAATATTATAATTCCACTCTTGCCAGTTTGTGGGATTTTCTCTTAAATCTTCTTTCAGCTGTGCCCTTTCGGGGTCACCACGGCAGATCATCTGCCTCCATCTCACCCGATCACTTGCATCTTCCTTTGTAACACCAACCTTCTCCATGTCCTCCTTTTCTGTGGTCTTCCTCTTTTCCTCCTGCCTGGCAGCTCCATCTTCAACATCCTTTGTCCAGTATATCCACTATCCCTCCTCTGCACATGTCCAAACCATCTCAGCCTTGTCTCTCTTACTTTGTCTCACAAACTACGCAACCTGAGCTGTCGCTCTGATATAATCATAATCCTGTCGCTCCTAGTAACCTCCGATGAGAATCTGAGCATCTTCAACTCTGCCACCTTCAGCTTTGCATCCTGTCTTTTTGTCCGTGCCACAGTTTCCCAATCATAGCTCGTCCCACTACCATCTTTTTAATGTGTGAGGAAAATGAAATATAAACTATCCATATGTTCTCTCTAGTATAATCATATCATATACAAAAAAACAGTAAAAAGAAATAAACTGAATATTTCTGAGCCAGAGCAATTATTTCAAACAAATATAAAGCTGAATCAGCACAATAGAGTATAAAAATGTTTAACCAGTTTTCAAATCAGAGAAATCAAAACTAGAGTGCCAAAAGGAAGTCTTTTTTCATAGTCAAATGGGAGAAAGAGTAACTTACAAAACAGACTGTGAAGTACAACTTTTGGTAAACAAAATACTTGAGTAAATTTAAGTAGTTATCCACTTCTGTTTATAGTAAATACAAACATGGCAAAACTTTTTTTGTTGTTGGTTTAGACATTAAACTGGTTCTGTTGTGTTTTAAATAAATTCATATTCAGCAGGTAGATGCTGTGTGACACCATAGTTGTGTTTGCATGAGGGTACTATCTCACTGGGCTGAGACAGCTCACAACTACTTGGGGATTTAAAAAAAAAAAAAAATATGAGACAAATCTGAGAATTTGTGACAATTTTCACTTGGAATTACACTGTCTCATGAATGTTGTAATAATGTTGCACAAACTCCCAGCAAGTTTTTGGCCAAAGTTCTTAAGGTGTTAGCATACATATCATACAAGTGTTGCAGGACATTCACGCAACATGTGTGAGACTACATTTATCCATCCATCCATCCATCTTCTACCACTTTTCCGGAGGTCCGGGTCATGGAGGCAGCAGTTCAAGCAGAGAAGCCCAGACTTCCCTCTCCCCAGCCACCTGCTCCAGCTCTTCAGAGAGGATACCAAGGTGTTCCCAGACCAGCTGGGAGACATAGTCTCTCCACCGAGTCCTGGGTCTGCCCCGGGGTCTCCTCCCAGTGGGACGTGCCCGAAACACCTCAAGTGGGAGGTGTCCAGGAGGCATCCTAATCAGATGCCCATACCACCTCAACTGACTCCTTTCAATGTGGAGGAGCAGCGGTTCTACTCTGAGCCTCTCCCGGATGACTGAGCTCCTCACCCTATCTCTGAGGGTGAGTCCAGCAATCCTACAGAGAAAGCCCATTTCAGCTGCTTTTATCCGCGATCTTGTTCTTTCGGTCATTACCCAAAGCTCGTGACCATAGGTGAGGGTAGGAATGTAGATTGACTGGTAAATCGACAGCTTTGCCTTAGAACTCAGCTCCCTCTTCACCACAACAGACCGGTACAACGTCCGCATCACTGCAGATGCTGCTCCGATCTGTCTGTCAATCTCTCGCTCCATTCTCCCCTCACTCGTGAATAAGACCCCAAGATACTTGAACTCCTCCACTTGGGGTAGGAGCCTGTCCCCAACCCAGAGAGGACAATCCACCTTTTTCCAGCTGAGGACCATGGACTCGGACTTGGAGGTGCTGATTCTCATCCCAGAAGCTTCACACTCAGCGGCAAACCGTCCCAGCAAGAGCTGTAGGTCATTGCTGGATGAAGCCAACAGGACAACATCATCTGCAAACAACAGAGATGAGATCCTGTGGTCACCAAGCATGACACCCTCCATTCCCTGGCTGCGCCTAGAAATCTTGTCCATAAAAATTATGAACAGGATCGGTGACAAAGGGCAGCCCTGGCGGAGTCCAACTCTCACCGGGAATGAGTCCGACCGAGTGTTGGCAATACGAACCAAACTCTCACAACGGTCGTACAGAGACCGAATAGCTCGTAACAACAAGCCAGATACCCCATACTCCCGAAGCACCCCCCACAAAAAACCACGAGGGACGCGGTCAAATGCCTTCTCCAAGTCCACAAAACACATGTAAACTGGTTGGGCAAACTCCCACGAACCCTCAAGAATTCTCGAGAGGGTAAAGAGCTGGTCCCATGTACCATGGCCAGGACGAAAACCACATTGCTCCTCCTGAATCCGAGGTTTGACCAACGGCCAGACTCTCCTCTCCAGTACCTTGGCATAGACCTTCCCAGGGAGGCTGAGGAGTGTGATCCCTCTAAAGTTGAAGCACACCCTCCGGTCCCCTTTTTTGAAGAGAGGAACCACCACCCCAGTTTGCCATGCCAAAGGCACTGCCCCCAACCTCCACACAATGTTGCAGAGCCGTGTCAACCATGACAGCCCTACAGCATCCAGGGCCTCAAGGTACTCAGGGCGAATCTTGTCCACCCCCGAGGCCCGGCCACCAAAGAGATTTTTAACCACCTTGGTGACCTCAGCCCCTGTGATAGGCGAGCCACCCCCCTCGTCCACAAGCCCTGCTTCCTCTGTGGAAGGCGTATTAGTGGGATTGAGGAGATCCTCAAAGTATTCCTTCCACCACCCGACGATATCCCCAGTCAAAGTCAACAGTGCCCCATCCGCACCATACAGTGTGGACAGGGAGCTGCTTCCCCCTCCTGAGCCGCCGGAGACTACATTTAATTCAACTTTATTTATATAGCACCAATTCACAACAACAGTCATCTCATAGCACTTTCAAACTGTAGAAGAAACCCCCACAATTGCAGAAAGGCCCCAGCAATCAGGTGATCCCCTGTGAGCAAGCAGTTGGCAACAGTGTAGAGGGAAAAAGTCCCTTTTAGCAGAAAGAAACCTCCAGCAGAACCAGGCTCGGGAAGGGGCAGTCATCTGATGCGACTGGCTGGGGGGTGAGGGGATAGAGAAGATGAAAAGAACAGACATGTAAAGAGCAAACAGCACGACGGGGACTGTCAGGGATGTTAATGATCAGGAAAAATATTTCATTTAGAGTGAAGAAAGCCCAGTGCAGGGTTTTTTTACACTCACGACAGTCCCGCAATGGCTGCCCAACATTCGAGACGAGGTCGAAACGGGTTTGAGATGACTGCAATGACTCTTGGGACTGTTCTGCGAGAAAGCAATCACAAAAATTTTTTGAACATGTTCAAAATTCCTGCAAGACCCGGAGACTGAGAGGAAAATGAGAACCACCAAGAATGTTTGGAGACATATTGGAAACTCCCTCGAGAATGCCATTCTCCAATTAGTCTCAAGCTGTCTCAGCCCAGTGAAATACCACCCTTACCCCATATGTTCTTTGAGAAGCAAATCCAATTTAGGTTAGCTTCACTTCACTGTACCTGCATCCTCCTTATCCAGCTTCACAAAAATGAAACAGCCCACAGCGTGCACTACTAATCATCTCCCACAACCCCGTTATTTACAACTCAGCACTGTAGTAGTAATCACTCCTGCATGTCTCCAAACAACACACCAGCGGGAAATTAGTTTTCACACTGCTTTGACCTTTTAAATGAGGTGCGTGTATAAAATTATTTTAACAAATCTAAGCTTGTTTTATTAAGTGTAGTATAAATATGTAAAATAATACCATTCCTCAGTCCAACAGCAGTGAAGAAGTAGCACAATGACTCATTCAGGTTTAATTCAATATTTACTCTTGTTATACATAATATCCAGCTTAAGCCAGGTACCTTATATATGTAAAAGGAACCACTAACAACCATGAACCAACACCATTATCTTTATGATCCACCCTTTTCCCAACCTAAAGAGAGAAAAAAATAATAATCATATAATAAAGATTTTATTTGCTTAAATAAAAAGTTCAGTCCTCAAAAATACAACCTTGGTATGAAACCAAAGGTCAGCTCAACATCAGCAACAGAAGCAAAAAAAAAAAAAAAGAATTTCATGTGATGAAGGAAAGGTCACTACAATGCATCTGGAAAGTATTCACAGCGCTTCACTTTTTCCACATTTTATGTTACAGCCTTATTCCAAAATGGAATAAATTCATTTTTACCTCAAAATTCTACACACAATACCCCTAATGACAATGTGAAAAAAAGTTCTGAGATTTTTGCAAATTTATTAAAAATAAAAAACTAAGAAATCACATGTACATAAGTATTCACAACCTTTGCTCAATACTTTGTTGATGCACCTTTGGCAGCAATTACAGCCTCAAATCTTTTTGAATATGATGCAACAAGCTTGGCACACCTATCTTTGGGCAGTTTGGCCTATTCCTCTTTGCAGCACCTCTCAAGCTCCATCAGCTTGGATGGGAAGCGTGGGTGCACAGCCATTTTCAGATCTCTTCAGAGATGTTCAATTGGATTCAAGTCTGGGCTCTGGCTGGGCCACTCAAGGACATTCACAGAGTTGTCCTGAAGCCACTCCTTTGATATCTTGGCTGTGTGCTTAGGGTCGTTGTCCTGCTGAAAGATGAACCGCCGCCCCAGTCTGAGGTCAAGAGCGCTCTGGAGCAGGTTTACATCCAGGATGTCTCTGTACATTGCTGCATTGACCCATTCACACTCCAAAACAACGTGAAAAAAGCCTATTGTATACTGCTAATCATGCTGTTGATAATTCATATTGTAATTCATTCATGCTGTTCATACTGTGTGATGTGTGTGTGTGAATAAACTGTTAAACTGAAACTGCATTCATCTTTCCCTCTATCCTGACTAGTCTCCCAGTTCCTGCTGCTGAAAAACATCCCCACAGCATGATGCTGCTACCACCATGCTTCACTGTAGGGATAGTATTGGCCTGGTGATGAGCGGTGCCTGGTTTCCTCCAAACATGACGCCTGGCATTCACGCCAAAGAGTTCAATTTTTGTCTCATCACACCAGAGAATTTTGTTTCTCATGGTCTGAGAGTCCTTCAGGTACCTTTTGGCAAACACCAGGCGGGCTGGCATGTGCCTTTTACTAAGGAGTGGCTTCCATCTGGCCACTCTACCATACAGGCCTAATCGGTGGACTGCTGCAGAGATGGTTGTCCTTCTGGAAGGTTCTCCTCTCTCCACAGAGGAACGTTGGAGCACTGACAGAGTGACCATCAGGTTCTTGGTCACCTCCCTAAGGCCCTTCTCCCCCAGTCGCTCAGTTTAGATGGCCGGCCAGCTCTAGGGAGAGATTTGGTGGTTCTTAACTTCTTCCATTTACAGATGATGAAGGCCACTGTGCTCATTGGGACCTTAAAAGCAGCAGCAGAATTTCGATTTCATGCTTGGTTTGTGCTCTGACATGCACTGTCAACTGTGGCACCTTATATAGACAGGTGTCTGCCTTTCCAAATCATGTCCAGTCAACTGAATTTACCACAGGTGGACTCCAATTAAGCTGTAGAAACATCTCAAGGATGATCAGTGGAAACAGGATGCACCTGAGCTCAGTTTTGAGCTTCATGGCAAAGGCTGTGAATACTTATGTACATGTGATTTCTTAGTTTTTTTTATTTTTAATAAATTTGCAAAAATCTCAAAAAACCCCCCCCAACTTTTTCAAGTTGTCATTATAGAGTATTGTGTGTAGAATTTTGAGGAAAAAAATAATTTAATCCATTTTGGAATAAGGCTGTAACATAACAAAATGTGGAAAAAGTGAAGCGCTGTGAATACTTTCCGGATGCACTGTACATATTTTCACCACCACCATCATAGTCTTTGTGAGTTCATTTGAAATTGCAACTTTATTCAGATTTAAATTACACATTATTGATGCACACTTCCCCTCTCAATCTATCAAGAATGAATGGAAAGATTTTATGTGAATGTAAAAAAATTCAAATTAACTAGACTGAAATATTACTGTACAATGACCCGACACCAAGCCTTAGCTTAACTCTAATTAAATAAATGTATCACGTCAATGCAGCTGATTATTTTACACGGTCCATTTGGTGTGTATTCATTAAGACCACTAATCAGGACAGTGCAGACAATGCAAACGCAAGCTTATATACAGTACTGCAATAAACTGTAATCTTACAATTCATATATCTGTTAGATAAAGTGCTATGCAATAAGACTGTATTAAATTGCTTATTGGTCTGGAATATTTCAGTCTGGGTTAGAAAATACAAAATCTTTTTATTAGATGACACCCATTTTAAGCAGAAAGCCTCTCAGTAATCTTATTTGAGATCCCTTTACACCTTTAAGAACAGTCTGAAAAATAATTTGGGTTCAAGGGATACTGTTCAAATCCTTGTTAACTATCACTGGGTCATGCAGCCGGACTGTCTGTGTGAGTCTGTTTCAATCAATTTCTTCTCCACCTCCACCTAAAAAGAAAAAAGAAATTACACTGGTTACAACAAGAGTATTTTAAAATATAATCTCAATACAACAGTGATTAAAAAAATAAATAATAACCTACTTGACAATGATAACGAGTCCAGCTGGTTACATGTTTCTGCGGCTGGATGTCGTTCACAGTGCCCAATGATTTGACCCTGGTCTGCGACACAACGGCACCCATAATTTCACATTCCATCGTGACAAAAGGGTACCAATCATTTGGGATCTCCTGATCGGATCCCAGTTCAAGTTTGCAGGAAAAAGAATGGGGATGATCCACTGCTGTAAAGAGAGAAACAACGATAACTTGTAGTTAGGGTGTTAAACCACTGGGGGGCAAAATACTGCTTATGTGCACAAGAATAGCTCAAGGCCAAAGAGCTAATGAGAACAGGATGTGTTATGGTACATGTCCAGAGGACCCATCAGTTCCACCTTTCTGACTGGCATTTATCAATAACAACTCCTGGTCATGGAGGATTATTTCACAAGCCAAAGAAGAAATCCCCAGGGTACCAATGCTGACCTCTTTAACAATGCAGAATGATTCAAAATAAATGTTGTGAAGGGGGCCAACACAGCACCATCACTAAGTTTAGGTCAACTTTTAGCCTGGCAGCAAATAGGGAAATCATAAACTCAAGAGTGAGCTGTTAGCAGCTGTTCTTCTGCCAGACTGCAGCCTCATTTTTAGGAACTGGATCCAAAAACTGGTGGGGAAAACATGGCTTCTAAGAGAGTAGTCTGCACTAGAGGGGAAAAAAGTGTTAACCAATAGTTAACAACTATCCAGGATTACAAATTAACTAAGGATGACACCTGTTAAATTGATCACTGATTGTCAACCAGACAAAGAAAAAATGTTTTTATGCTATAACATGTATCTACATCTGAATTTTAAGAGGAAAATAAATTTCACTTCAGTGCTTTTTCCCATCAGTTTGGGTCTCTGGAGCGGCTACCAACAGAAGATTTCTGAAAAAACGTAATCCGGTCACTTTGTGAGGACCCACCTTTGTCCCAACAGCACTGATTAAATGACTGGTTTTGATTTGGCTCCAGTTGCGACATGAGAATCAGAGCTCACTGGAACAGATCGCCCTCCCACCTCCACCTCCATGCATTGTACCCATAGTGGCGGGATCCCTGGGGACAGCTAAACCCACTCACCAACAGTGCTACTACCGAGTTAGCTTAATGACTACAGTTATATGGCTATTTCTGATATCATCCCACTGAACATCTATGTTCCCAGCTAGTTCATTAATCCACAGTCAATTTTATATATCTTGCATCATTCTGGCCCATTTTATTTATTTATTTTTTTTTGGGGGGGGGGGGGGCACAATGGCCAGTGAAATTGGGCTGTTGACCAGTGGTGCAATCGACATGAATGTTGTTTTTAATGATGACTGTCTTTAAATTCGAGACACTCCATTAGACATCCATTTTCCCACCTGGTTCATTAATCTAGATGATACAGTAATATATCTCTATTTTGGCTTATTTTTTGTTAGATTTTTGCCAGAAAAGCCCAACAGATCAGGCCACTAGCATTTTATGGTCTTATTCTACATAATCTATCTGCCTCACCAGATATCCCTGATCCTAGTCTACCAACACCTGACCATATATCTCATTCTTAAATGTCATTTTTGCTTATTTTTCAGCTTTTTGACCACTAGCTGTTAGCAGAGTTAGCCATTCACTCATTCAGGATTGTTTCTGTGCTTATTTTACTCCAGGTACCAGTCTTGTCCTATCGACAGCTCATACCACAAAAAAAAACTGGCTCCAAACTCTGAACCTAACAGCTAAAATAAGCATGGCATCAACTATAGATCTCAAGAGTGAAGGTGGGATGACCTGGGGCTCATAAGCATTTTAAAGAATCATGTAATGGCATGGCTCATTCTGAGGAAGGGTCTTTTCACCTAGGTAGAAAATGGTGGCGTAATATTTAAACCCTCAGGTGTTTTTAACCAAAGTATGTCACAGACATTTCATTAACACCTCTGGGAACTAGGGCTGTGCAATATAACAATATATATTGGTGACACGATAAAAAACGTCTACCGTTTCATATAAAACTGTATTGTTTATATCGGGATTTAAAAGACACATACCGCTTCTACTTGTCACCACCCACCTCTCCCTGCACTGTGCCAGGTGTGTGCAATAGTGGGTTCCTGTGGTTAACAGCTAACTGCAAGCTAATGTTTTGGTCATATAGCCACTACTTCCGTTTGCCAGGGATGTGAGTCTTTTTCCCACCATGCTGCGTCAGAGAGGACAGTCCTCTAACCTCGTTTTAATTGGAGGTAAGTGACATTAACATCATCTCTAATTGTAAAACAGTAAATGCTAAATGACTGATGCTAACTTGTCACTAATAGGAAACAGTGTATCAGACCATCATTTCTTTAGTTTAAATTACTGCCGAGTTTTTCTTTAACAAACTACTTCTTAATGTAACTTGATTTCTAATCATTTTTTATTAGTCAAGTAGTGATAATGAATAGCTGAATTCATTTCAAATGCACATTAAAAAAAAAACTATTTTATAACAACACTGCAAAATTAAGAGAGGAAAATGGGGGGCATAAAATTAACCTATAAGAACCCAGTCCCTCATAATGTTCCTTAGGAGAAAGAGGTCTGGGTTTTTATGGGTTAATGATAGATGAATTTGTACAACTGATTTTTTTTCACTATGTAATTTAAAATGTAGAAAAAGAGATGGTCATTTTTATTGATTATTATATATAAACTACAAAATTTACAGAAAATGTATATCGTGATATATATATCATTACCATCAAATGCCTACAAAACAGCTGAAACTCACAAAATGTGTTAAAATAACATTTCCACTTCAGTTAAAATGATTGGTTTATGAATTAGTCATAGAAAAACATGATTATTATTACGTGATTTATCTCCATAACTCGGCTTTTTGAGCGCAGTGAAACCCCGATGAATAATAACTAATTTCCCTCAGAAAACCTGCCCCACTCATGGACCACAGCCAGGAATGCTGTAAACTGGATCCCATTTCTGTAAATGTGACAGGGATAATAAAATTTGCCAGAGTCTCATAAGGCAAGGTGCACAGAGCCATCTCTTGTGGGGGGGGATTCTGGTCAACAAAATGCACTTTCGAATAAATCAACCCCCGGCTCCAGCGCAATAGGTGTTGTGAGGCAGAGGACAGGCGGATCCCTGAACCCCGGTAGCTGCAGTGGACACATTTGCATACACGCAGTTGTTTCTGAGTGAGGAGAGGTTTGGTCTAAAATATCTGTTTGGAGATTACAATCTGAAAATAAAAGGCTTTTATATTGTACAGCTCTGTGTGTTTGATTTTTTTTAAATTTGATTTTGTACACTTTATTAATCCCAGAGGGAAATTCAGGGCATCCACTTGGATGGATGAGGCAGCCAAGGTGTGGCGCCAATCCCTAAAGCGTGCCTGTGGTGGTCGTGAAAAAAAAGATATTATATTGAGCCCGTCTCATGTTCTAGTTCAAGTTTAAGTTTAAGTTCAAGTTCAAAGCAATGTGATATAAATCCATTGCTGATGTGCTGGTTCAGCTATGTCAGCAAAACATGGGTGCAGCCATACTAGCGGCTACATGGCCTGCCAGGATGCTTCCTGTGACGTAATATCGTTGGCACCGCGATCCGGATCAATATTGGCTGAGCCTGGAGTGCCCGGATGAGCAGTGGCTTTCAGGATATTCAAATTCAAATTCAAACGTTTATTTCAAACTCAGGGTTCATATTAAATGCAGAACTAAAACGAGTAGAAAATACACTACCGTTCAAAAGTTTGGGGTCACTTAGAAATGTCCTTATTTTTGAAAGAAAAGCACTTTTTTTCAATGAAGATAACTTTAAACTAATCAGAAATACACTCTATACATTGCTAATGTGGTAAATGACTATTCTAGCTGCAAATGTCTGGTTTTTGGTGCAATATCTACATAGGTGTATAGAGGCTCATTTCCAGCAACTATCACTCCAGTGTTCTAATGGTACAATGTGTTTGCTCATTGCGTCAGAAGGCTAATGGATGATTAGAAAACCCTTGTGCAATCATGTTAGGTCTGCAATGCTGTAATTGCTGCAAATGGAGGATTCTTTGACGAAAGCAAAGTTTGAAGGAAAAAAATTATTATTTCAAATACAAATCATTATTTCTAACCTTGTCAATGTCTTGACTATATTTTCTATTCATTTTACAACTCATGGTGGTAAATAAAAGTGTGACTTTTCATGGAAAACACAAAAATTGTCTGGGTGACCCCAAACTTTTGAACGGTAGTGTAAATAAATAAATAAATGCTTAAATTCAGTGGGTCGTCTCGTCTGATCTGAGGTCGTAACGGCTGCCAGACGGCCAATGATTCTAAAACTATATACAGAGCGGCAGACACTCGGCGCTCTTGTAACGACAAAAACATACAATGCGATATGGATATCGCGACATGACAGAATGTAAAGCCTTTGGATGTCTCAATAATAAGCGAAAAAACAAAGATAAACACTTCTTTTGTGTACCCAAACCCAGCTCACCTTGTCAGAAGATCGTAGCGGAAAAGTGATTGCGCAATCTCGGAACAGGGCACAGACGTTTCCTTTCAGACGAAATTGCGTTGTGTGTGAGGACCACTTCGTCACTTTGACCCTCAGAAGACCTTTCTGGCTCAAACCTGTAGCCATGTTGGACGAATTCTTCCTCAGAGTCCGACAATTCAGCCATAATAGTAATAAAAACACTCACAACAGCACCCTAGTCGCTCATACAGACGGGAGTATTGACTTTTCAGTGGCAACGTAATGACGTCACATCCGCATGTGTCATGGCTGCGCACAAAGTTTTCATTGGCTGGCCATGCCTGCGGTCGTATTTGCTTATTTCTCTGGTGGTATATGGCTGGCAATAATTATTTAACGAAATAACGAATACTTTGCCTAATGTTTTCAAGTTGAATGTGTTTAGACGACCACCACAGGTACCCTCACACACACATTCCCACCTAGGGCCACTTTAGAGTCTCTAATTAACCTAACTTGCATGTTTTTGGCCTGTGGGAGGAAACCGGAGTACACCCACACAGGCACGGGGAGAACATGCAAACTCCACACAGAAGGGTCACCGATGGTCAGGAGGTGGGATTGAACCCATGATGGTCAGGAGTGGAATTGATCTCATGACCTTCTTACTGTGCTGCCATAGTGCTAACCACTGCTCCACCAGGCTGCCCTGTTCCACCTGGTTATCGTGTATAATTGGGATTCTGCTGATAGATTTGTTTTGTCTTATCTTATCTTATCTTATCTTATCTTAACATCACATCTGATTGTCTGTCCCTCATATGTGGATTGACAAGGGTTTTCTCTCACAGCATTTTTCTTTTCCCCGTGTGTCAGCACTGGCTCCCCCTAGTCACCCCAGCAACACTCTGTCTATGAACAGTGATCCGGCTATTGACTTTAACTTTAATGACAGACCATTTTATTTTATTGGTTTATTTCAGTCTGAGCGGGCTGCATTAACTGCCATTGTAACATGGTCCACTCGGCAAACTTGCGTTTATTATTGATTCCGGAGGGTCAGAACAAAATTTTTTTCAAAATTTCTAGCCCCCTCTGTTATCAACACCTCAGTATCACACTCCATGAAGTTATTATTTTTTATGTTGCGCTTTTCACAGGATTGACAATCATTGTTTGACAAAAGGGGCATCTTTAGTAATTTACATAGTCATTACTGGGAAAAACAAAGGCGGCGTAGAGACTGTGCACACGTGCAGGTTTTCACGGTGAAGTGGGCTGTATAAAGAAAAGGAACATAGAATCTGACATGTGAATAGTTTTATACATCTGAAAATTTCTGTGCACATGTACTTTTCAGATTTTGCAAGTATGCCATCTTTCAGTATCAAAGTGGCACAATCTTTTTTTTATACATGAAGCCCCTGGTCTAGCAGCCCACCAGCGCTCCTATGTAAAGGAGTCCCTGTGGACATACACCATTAAATTGCCATTTATTGTTACCTGTATTCTTCGCGGGCAGTCTGTCGATCCTCCACACAATGGCTGAGTACACATTCTCGTACTTGATCGTGCCAATTGACACCTGCATGACAGGCTGTGAATCAGCAGTACTGATGGCACCCAAGCAGGTGTTTCTGTTCATGCGGGCCTTCAGTGACCGCTGTCGCAGTAAAGCCACCGTTTGTGTCACTTTAATCCAGTCACCTGGAACCGGCACACGGATCACTACATTCTCACACAGAGGGTAGTAAGTGTCAGAGGCTCTTGGGGAAGACAGAAAGGAGCTTGACATGTTAAGAAAGGCCTGGAGTTCCACATAGGCACCTTGAACTGTGACCACAGCTTTGATTGAGAAGGGAATTTCTGTGCATCCCAGTTCCGTTGTTTTGTATCGCATCAGCTCCACCCTGCATGCATCAGGAGGCACAAACTTAATAAGCCTCGACCGGTCAAACTCAGACTCTTTCACACATCTGTGAAAATGGCAGTCCGCAATCTCCATCCAGATTTCACTGCCCTCGTCAGACCTGTAGCTGGAGTTGAACTGCAGCAGCCCGAGATCATTGAGAGCAAGAAAACACTCCCCTGATCCGTTCAGAAAAGCAAGACAGTGAATCTGGGTGAAGGCTGCTCGTTCCATGACTCCCCCAAGCTTATCTAGTTGTATCCAAATGTGATCAGTGATCTGCAACGACAGCTCCTGCTCCTCATACTGCCGCCTCTGCTGGTGGGGCAAATTAAGTTTGAAGATCTCCTCCTCCATGGAAACCACCAGGTCCTCCATCTCATCGTGTGCTGTGGAGCCAAACTTGAGCAGCTGTTCCACTTCCGCCCCGTGACTGACCTCTAACTTCGGATGAAAACGTTTCTTTTCGGTGTAGGAGAAGTGTTCCACTTTGACTGTGAGAACTTTACGGGGCTCGCCATAGGTTTCTATTTTAAGATCAGAGAGCCGACACTGGGGGAGAAGCTGGAACTCCTTGAATGGCTTCTCCAACCCTTTCTCGTAATACATCTGCAGTACCCCTCCCGGAAGCAAACAGAGATGGATCGGCCCCCACTGTCGAGAGGACATCCGGTTCTTTTTTTCTGGGATCCTGAGCATGACAGGCCAGCCGTCTCTCTTCTGGCTACGAAACAAACCCCGTGGCACAAACTGAGATGAACTCTTACCTAACACCTCGTTTTTACAACTTAGCCGCCTCCTGCCATCATTTCTCACCTCAGGTTCAGGGTTGGTTTCTGTCCACAAGTCTTCCAGTTTGTCACAAACATAGGAACAAGAGCTCTGAAGTTGGTCACGTTGGGGCTCATGGCCATCTTTGGTCCGAATAAAGAAACGTGGAAGGCTGTTGTCAGATTCTGAATCTGAGGAGGAGCTGTCCCCATCGGTGTTGTGTCTGGATCCAACCCAGAAGGGGTTTGAGTGTCCTGAGTTACCCTGGAAAGAAGGAAAAGGGGTTGGTCCGTCTGAGGATTGACAGGTGACTTTTTGTGGAGGAGTGAGAACAGAGGTGGCAGCTGGGGTGGAAAAACTCCGGAAGAAGTCAGTTTTTTCCCGTGTACTGGAGTGAAATGGGGATGTGCTGGGAACCCCACTCACCGGAGTGCAAAAGGGTGTGTTACACGGTACACAGGGGCGGCCACTAACACTTGAGTGGCTTTGAGGTGACTCCAGAATATTGACGCTCCAGGAAGTGTCTCTGATTGGAGGAAGCACTAATTTCAGACCGTTGGGGCGCGGGACTGATGTTTTGATAAGGTCTGGTGACTGCAGCGGCTTCTGAGGTGATGAGAACGGTGCGTTGTCATCTTCAAATGTGACCCAATTTGAATGATTTGTGGAGCACATCGCTGAAGAGTGCTCAGGATTTATTCAAAATAAACAGTCTTCATTTGCTAGATCCTCCCAGGCTTTTTTGTCTACAAAAAAAGCAAAAGACAATCTTAAAGCTCAGTTACCATGATAAAACTTCAAATAACTTAATTAATCAAAGCACAGACAACTCCCCCTTTCCTATCAGCAGAAAAGAGGGCTCTTGTGGACATAAATAAAACATATACTACATTACATTAAGGTGCTCCATTAAAGCTTAATGAGAATCTGGCCTTGTAAATTTCATTTCTCTTAACACCACAATTAACTAAGGCTGAATAGATGTGAGAGCTGAGGTAAGCATTCTGCAGCTCAGTATCAGTGAAGCAGCAGTCCATTTTCTCTCACTGACACAGCAGACAGTGTTTCATTATTCGGGGCTTTAGGACAACCCTTCACTGCAGATGTTCATTAACTAAAATGTCTTGCACGTCGTGCTGCCGGAATAGTGGGGCGAAAAATTTTAGAGTTTTATCTTTAAGCTATAAAAATGAGTAATAAAGCAATAAATGACAGGAGAGGGTTCTTTTAAGAGCCGATTCTTGCTTTTAACTTGTTGCGGTGTAATGTGAATCTTTGTATATTATGTCTGTTACATGTGAAATGTCATAAAATACAGGAGGAGCATTAATACAGTACTCACTTTTTTAATTTACGCCCCTTTAGAAATAAGAAATGATGTGGAATAGTGGCCTCTATTCTTTACAATGATTTAGATGAATGAATAATAAAACTTATTTTAAATACAATTATTCTAGAAGCAAAATTTATTCACCATCTATCGCTCTAATCCCTTCCATAGCATGTGGGACACCATGTGGTGCATGGGGCATCGCCTATCTCCGTTTCACTGACCATAGGCCACCCAGCTACTGTGAGCACTGAGAGCTACAGTGGGGGGGTCAGTCCTCTGGTAGCTCTGTGCATTAACTTTCCTTTCCCCATTCTATTATGCTGAGCACCAAGCAAGAAGGCAGAAAGTATGGTTTTTGATATGATCCGGCCAACATTTGAACCCATGACCTCCCAGTTGTGGGGCAGATGCTCTAACAACTAGGCCACCAGTCTGGTCATTCACCAAATTAAGGTCTACCTTAAAACCTGCCTATAAAACACACACACACACACACACACACACACACACACACACACACACACACACACACACACACACACACACACACACACACAGAGGAACCTATTCAAATTATCTACCACCATCCCCAATCCAGGTAACCACAAAGACTGTGGTTCCCAGCATTTTTATGCCTTGTTCCTTTGTCCCTATGTTAAACAATACAGACTCAACTCTGACTGAACCCACAAACAATGTCTGTTAATCAATTCTGAATCGATTCCTTTGGTCCTCAGTTACTAGCACAATTCACCCTTTCACCCAGGTATGCTGTTCACATCACTGCTTATTACAAGTGAAGCTGTTAACAGCCTGTGTCCATTGTGTGACGCATCAGCGATGTTTGTGTATGTCTCTAGATGGAAGTCAATACACATGTTATTCTGTATGCTGCTCCAGGTACATTATTCCTGTGCAGAGTAAGAAATACAAAACAAAGTCACATTTTGAGTCATGATCAGTCATAACTGTAAGTTATCATGCAGGATAAGCCCAAATAACAGGCAAACATAACTTTGCAAAGTCATTTGACCCAGGACTAAATAGTGGCAGACCGGCTTCCCACTGCAGACAAAAGCTGGCTCTTGGAAGATTTTCCTGCCTGTTTGTTTTTTGGCCAGCAGGAAAGGAGCTTATGTGTGACTGCTGTTACTTGACTCCAGTATTTAATACAACATCCCCTTCAGGGTGGACCCCAAACTCTGTATCAGTTCCTTCATCGGCTACTGGATACTGGGCTTTCTATGTACAGCTGGATTCATGCTGCATTTCCTCTCTGGTCCACTTTGGTCCGTGTCCACTTTGGATGAGGCCAGCGCGCACGTGACTCTGTATATGCTTCACTTTTTTGTCTACTAGGCCAAGCGGCTGACGCATGCGCACAACTGTTGTTTGTAGTTTCGCCCCAGCCCTATGAGTAGCGCAAATGTGCCAACACGCCAGTTTGTTCACCAGTTATAAACGCAAGAGCAATGCACATTTTTTTGTAGCAACAATGGCATCGTTTCAAGGAAAAGGAGGATTTATCGTTTTTCAGTGCTCTTCTCCACTCAAACTACTGCAAAATGATTCATGTATGTTTATTCTCGTCTTCTGTTGCCTCTTTGTCTTCTTCATCTACGTTGACTTTGTATGCTGTGTCGTTAGCGCCACCTCATGAATGGGATGATCAAACTTGCGCATGCGCAGTCAACACGGGCAGGCCGTGTGGTCAGAAAATTTGGGTTGCATGCTGTCGTCCGCAAAAGAGCTCTGCAGACACTAGCAGACTGCAGTTGATGATGTAAATTCCGTCATACAAACCTCGCGGTCGAGCGGACGCAGAGGTGCAGCATGAATCCAGCTTAAAGGTGCACTCCAGCGGCTCTAAAACCACGTCAAAAACAAATATGTATTGCCCAAAATAGTATATTATAGCTTTTTACACAAAAAGAAATTAATTGCCTTAGAATCGCTTGGAAAGAGATTTTAAATCTTGCACCTTAACTATGCCCGGATCTCTGAATATTCTAATTAGCAGCCTGCAGGGACTGCACATGATTGGTTGCCGTGCTCCTGACCTGCAGGGCTTGCACGTGATTGGTCGCCGCAACTCCTGGTAGGTGGCCTGCTAAGTCTGTTCATGTTCAAGACACTTCCAGATGTTAAAAGTTTTGCCTGTGTCTTCAAAAGTAAAAAGCAAAACATTTTTTCTGAAAACGGTTGAGGCGAGAGATAAATATGTAATTGCCAAATATGCATTTACTTTTTACTAACAGCCAGCTCCCTGTCCGCCGGTGACTGAGCAAGGAGGGGAGAGACCTGATTTGAATGTGGCTGCTCTCAGCTCACAGTGCAGCGCCCGTCCATGGGTGAAGTGAGCCGAGAGCAGCTCGATCTGAATATGGCTGTGCAAGACCAGCCACATTCAGATCGCCCCCCCCCCCCCCGTTTCTGCCTCTCTCTCCCTCTGCTGCTACCCCTGCATGTGATTGGTCGCCTCCTACTCCACTGCTTTGCTATGCAAAATGGACGCCTTCATCCCCCTCTGCCTCAATCCTGTTGCTCCTCTGTTCTTCCCTCTTCCCCCGAGGTGGCCAAGAGTATCCGTCTGATTGATTATAACCAGTGTTGGGTAAGCTACTACAAAATAGTAACCAATTACAGTTACTAGTTACTTCTTTTGAAAAGTAACCGAGTTACTTTACCAATTACTGCATGATTAAAGTAGCTAGTTACTTGGAAAAGTAACTTTCACACTACTTTTAAATGCATACTTAAATCATCTTGCACACATAGCAAGATCATTTAATTAATGGATTACATTACAGGCTTATTAATGTCAGGCTGAAAACAGACTTTCAGACAGAGCTTTTAGAGCATGGTCAGTCTGCTTTATCCTGCCTTGAGAGCTCTTATTGTGGGAAAAATCAGAAGAAAATCAACATGATATTGCCAGTAATTTCCTCATTTTGGAGTGAGAGTTGGCAACACTGCATGAAGCTGTCCATGTTTATCTTACCTTTACGATATGGATTTAATCTGATGTGCAGTGATCCAAAGAAAATGTCCATTATCCACAGTCCAAATGTCTGTTGTGACAGAGACATGATCCAGTCCATCAAATTCCTTTTGGAGATCAAAATCCATTTTTGAATAATCTTTATCCAGGTAGCAAATACAGTAAATGTGTTTTAACTTCAGTGGCTCACAGTCTCAGTTGTTCGATGGAAATGATGGAAAGTGACTGTGGGTGGCAGTGGCTCAGGAGGTACAGCGGGTCACCAGTGTTGGCGGTTCGAATCCCGCTTTCCCCAGCCATCCTGCCGTTGTGTCCCTGGGCAAGACACTTCACCCACTTTGCCTCCAGTGTCCATGACACTGGGTATGAATGTGCATAAATGGTCAGTAGTGGTCGGAGAGGCCGTTGGCATGGATTGGCAGCCGTGTTTCCGTCAGTCTGCCCCAGGGCAGCTGTGGCTACAGTAGTAGCTTACCACTACCATTGTCTGTGAAGTGAATGAATAATGGATTTTCATTGTAAAGCACTTTGGGTTTCTTGAAAGGCGCTATATACATGCAAACCATTATTATTCTCACATCTTCAGTCTGTAACAACATATCTGGCAATCAGGTTTAATTCTTGCTGGGTCATTAACTGTCAAGATGAATACCTGTGCTTGAAATCCAGCCATGGCTGTTGAGACAAGAATATTTCCACTTTACATCCAGCTGTGGCTGTTCAGATAGCATAAATCCAGTAACATGGTGTTGTTAGCATAGCTATCTGTTACTTAACACTAGCTTTGTCAGAGCTTTGTTGCCGCTTCAAGCACTTCTGAGGACTGCAGTAGGTCTCAACCGGCACTTAGCTTCCAACCCACTGATATGCTTTTGTCCTTAACCGCGACAAAGTAAAATAATTTATTTCCACAAAAACAAAGTGGTTTCATCCTTTCCTCCACTCAGGAGTGAAGACTCAGCTCTCTGCAACAGGTCACGTCAACTGACAGCTTGTCTCAGCTACAGTAGGATCAGTTTGTATATAAGATAAGCCTTTATTAGTCCCACAATGGGGAAATTCCAGAACATGAATATTTATTTGTTTGCACTAAAAATATCTATCCATATTAATAAAACGAGTAATGCATCTGATCAAATTTCAGTAACTGTAACGCATTACTGAATTCTTAAACAGTAATTTCATTACACAGCACGTTACTGCAAAAGTAGTGGTGCTACTCCCAACACTTCCAAGGTTGTCATAGCCAGGAGCGGCACTGGGGTTAAGCTCCCAGTGCTCATAAAATTCTCCTTACGGCGTGCATCTCGAAAAGCCTCTGACAACTAAGTGCAACTCCTAGCCTGCCCGTGTGGTTTAGTCTCTAAGTCCGGCGGAACTGCTTTTACTAATAGGAGAAGGGGCGAGGGCGGATCTCTGGCGCCTTAAAACCAGATGCTTCGGGTAGATGGTGGCTCGTCAACCTGGGAAGGTAGCCCATCTAGGGGAAGGTAAACCCTGATTTCAAACCTCCGCTGCCTTGTGGCACACCCGGTCACGGGAAAGGCTTCGGGAGTCAACCCTGAGGAAAAATCCAGAGTCGGAGCCCCTAAGGCAGTTCTCTGTTGTGCTCAACATCGTTCTGGCAGCTCCTGCGACGGCGCTTGTGCCAAACTATAGCAGCCCTGCTGTTCTTCTGGATTCATCAGTGACGTGGAGAGGGGGGACATGCTGCATGGGTAACATCTTGTCCTCCATATCTTCCTGCCCAGGCTTGAATCCTACCAACGCCCAACGCTGGAAGGTAGAACACCGGTGCGCATCGGCCTGTTCAGCCACAGGCAGTGCTGTTCCAGCAGAGTAGACGTTTAGGATTCTCTTCCATGGTCATCATAGACCGACGGAGGCCGACGACGACTCCCAACACTGGTTATAACATTAACCAATCAGGTTAAGCAAGAATACTTATGTAGCTACAAACGCTCTGTCCAAATCTGCCTTTTATTTTGGGGGAGGGGGGGTGCTTAAGCAAACTTTCACAGCAGAAAAACACATACCTGAGAGTTGGGAATGATTTTGCTCTTGATATGTCTTGTAAATCACAACAAACATGTTACAGACATGTTAACAACAGAAAAAAACTAGATTTTTGCTGGAGTGTCACTTTAACAGACCCCAGTCTGTAAGGTTAGTCCACATCACCGCCACAACCCTCACTTTGAACACTAGCATCCCACAGGGCTGTGTGCCGTGCCTTCTCTTTAGTCTTTTCACCCATGACTGCTCACATGTGCAGTGTTGCAAGATCATACTTACATTTGTAGATTATGCCACAGTAATTGGCCTAATTAATAAGTGTTAAGCCTGCCTACAAGGCCAGCTCCTATCTGGATGGTTTACCAATAACAATGTGACCTTTAACGCACAAGGACCAAAAAGATCATTGTGGACTTTAGAAAGACTGGCAGCAACACACATACTTCATTGGTATCAGTGGGTCGAAGGATCACTGCATAACCAGCGTCAAGATTTGGGGGGGTCTACATAATTCTCATATGGTCAAATGACACTTCTACTCAAGTTAATAAGTCTGACCAATTTCTCTTATTCTTGAGAAAACCTAACAGGGTTTATCTGTTCCCAGAGATTCTGGTAAACTTCTACTCCACAATCTGCATCTCAGCCCTATAAAGCAGTGGTGCGTTCTTTTTTTTGTCTGAGGTTAAAAACCATCTAACAAAATGATGTCATGTTAGAGTCAACCTCATTCCATAACAACCTGGAAAATCAAGATCCTTAACCAGTGTTTTGGTGCAAATTTAATCAGCAAAAATGCTGAATTTCAACTATTTAACTTTTACATAGCGTTCATTTATATAGCACTTTTTTTTCTCATCCCTGGATGGCCAAAGTACTTTCAGCTAGATTCAGCTATCTACCAATTCACACACACATTTACACACTGATGGTGGCAGAGCTGCCATGTAAGGCGCTGGCCTGACTCACCAGGAGCAACTTGGGGTTCAGTGTCTTGCTCAAGGACACTTTGGCATGCAGACTGCAGAGAGAGGCTGGTGAAAACTGCCCATTACATCATCTATGCTCATTAGTCAGGGTAGCCATTAGTATTGTGCTTAATGAGGCATGATTTTTATAATCTCCGGAAGCAAAAAAAAGTTGCAAAGGAAAAGTTATATTTCAGTCCTGCTGCATTTTAAAATAAGTTTAATCTGGTTCTTTCACAGAACATCTGCGCTAAATTCTGAAAAAAGTTAAACCATCCTGGCTGGGATGCAGGCTCATTAAACGCTAGAGCCAGTGTTTCATTTACTTTACCTGCAGCTACCACTTGAAGATTCAGACAGCAAAAAAAGCTGCTTACATGTCTATGTGCCCAGAAGGAGCATGTTTTGTCCTCTCAAACATAAGACTCAAACATCAGACATTAGGGGCGCATCTCAATATAGGAAGTCACTTTCAGTGGTGAAAAAGTATTCAAACATTGCTAAACAGTGTTGGCATTTGGAGTAATTTCACAGTGGTTAAAGACTGAACATGTTTTAATCTCTAGACAATCTTGCAGTCAATTTTCCCACTACTCTATCGCAGTCTGTCCACTGATGTGCCCGTCCGCTCACTGCAATATCCGGCACAGAGGCCACAGAGAAGCCACTTACTTAATGCTGAAACTTCATCTCATCATAAAAAGGGGCAATTGCAGCCTCTCTGCTTGCTTCAAGAGGCAACCATGAATTACATGGAGGAGACACCCAGTGGAAACTTCCTCCAGCTATAAATAAGCAAGGATGTTGGGCTCTAATTCAGCAGATTGACAACTACTCAGTCAACCACTGGAGAACATCTTACTAACGAGGGGATGTCTGTAACAGCACAGACACTCTCCCACATGTTCCGCCATCTCTCTGACTTATAAAATCCATCAGCTTTTATTCAAAGAGGAGGAGGAGATCTCTGTGGGGGTTACTGACAGTTGCTCAGACTCATTTCCAACTAGCTGACTCTTCCTGGGCTCTCTACCAGACAACACAGAAATGAAATGCTACTAAATCTACAGAGGACAAAAGAATGCATTCCACGCATTCCTCTGGGACAAGCAGCTTTGCACACAGGAAATACCAGCCTGTTATAATTGTGCAAACTAACTGATAATATTATCTTAATGTCAATTTATCACATTGCAAAAAAAAAAAAAAATGCAGCATTTTTAGTGGTTATAAATCCTGATACAGACGGTAGTCGATCACTGTCAGAAGGAAAAGCATACATTAGATTTAATTTTCATAAAGATGTTACTTTTTTATTTTTATTCAAATTTATTAGAACTACTTGGCATGTGATGACTGTGTATGGCTTGTAACTGCTATAAAAAATATTCTAAAGCAAAACAATACTAAAGCTGCAAAAATAAATTACAGTTGAGGCAAACATTGGGCAAACCCCACCCCAGTAATTCTTTATTACCGTACTTATAGAAACACCTTGGGTAAGCAAAAAAACAAAAAAAAAACTGCACACCCCATTGACAAAAACAAAGTCTGATCTCATGTAATCACATATTTGCTGGCTTCACCTGAGTCACAGCATGTTGTCAGACAGCTGTGTCTGACATCATGCGGCAGGACCTAGGGAGGCTCTTCTGGCACTACTATATATTATGGTTCAGTTCAGTTTCCAACATGCAATTGCAACAGCACACTTACTCTACATGTATATGTGTGATTATGTGTAAATTCATGTGTATAAGTCAGTGGGGAAAGGTTTGTATTGGAAAGGCAGAAAATGCACCTGTTCCCTCAGCCAACACAAGGGGTCTTCAACCAGCAGCTTTTGAACCACACAACTGTTTTGCCCCAAATCAGTTTTTCCTTGTGAATTTGGCCAAAAAAATGCAGATTTATCCCAAAAAGTTGAAAATTTATGTGAAAAATGGTAATTTTTTTAAAACATAATAAGTTGGAGATTTTCAAAAATAAAAAACTAATTTAGAAGTTTCAAAAGTAAAGCATGAGAACAAATGCAAATATTTCAGAGGAAAAATGCGCCTTTGAATTACACTGACGTGCCATAAAAAGCAGGCACTTTAAAAAAAAATTAAGGCATCAATTAGGGCTGTGCGATATGATGATATATATCGGATGACAACATAAAAACGTCTATCATTTCATAGAATTCGCTAGCGTTTATATCGTTATTTAAAATGCACATACTCCCGTTTATTCAGTAAAGCTCTTCACCACTACTTGCCAGCGCCCCGTCTCTCCTCTGCAGTGCGCGCAGCGGAACAGCTGTGGTGGCTGGCTGGGCTTCAGTCCGGTGGTTGCTCATGCTAACTCCAAACTACCGGTTCAGATAGCTGCTACTCCTGTTTGCCAGGAATGTGGGACTGTTTTCCATCGTGCTGCGTCAGACAGGATAGTTTGCTAACCTGGTTTTAATAGGAGGTAAGTAACGTTAACACCATGTCCAACTATAAAATGCTAAATGATGATGCTAAGTTGTGCTAACTGGAAATGGAATGTAGCAGACCATTGTTTTTTTGGTTTAAATTACTGCAGAGTTTCTTCGTTTTGACTGAAAAATTTTTATTAAAGCTGCATAAGTGCATGATGGTGGCACATACACGCAAAATAAATAATAAACACATTAAAAAGGGTCAGAGGAGCAAGTTGCTCTTAATGTAATTTATTTAATTTCTAATCGTTTTAATTAGTCAGGTAGTGATAATGAATAAAGTTAAAGTCATCACATGTATTTTATTATATTACCTCTTCTGTCTTTGACTTTCAGATCATGGCCAATCTGAAATATTTTTACTAGGAAGCAAACAGGTTAAATCAGGCCAGAATGGCAGGCTGCAGGTCTACACTTACATTTTTACTGAGCTAAACTAACAGCTAATTTGTATCTGCAGGTGACAGCCATGGGTATTTTTTTTCCATTTTCAGACATTTTTATTTATGTTATTTGTTAGGAGTGTGCCATATCATATCGTTCACGATAATACCGGTATAATTTTTTTATACCGGTGTAAAAATGAATATTGCGATATTTGGGGTCTGTTATGCTGCCAATGGAAGTTACACGTTACCATAGAAATGACAAAAAAAAAAAAACATGGCGCAAGAAGTGGTGCTCTGTGCTTGGAACGTCTGCGTCTAGTTGTGAGGGAGTAACTTAGTTTTAAGGCTGTTTCAAACTGCTGCCTTCTTTAAAAAAAATGGTGCAGCGATGTGGATAATATGCCCACGTTTTTTTCCCGCACGTCAATAACGGCTTCAGTGAAAAGTTTTTCTTCATCCTGAAGCAGTGCTGTTGACGTCCAGACTCCGAAGTGTCCAGAGGTTTATTTTCGTTCCCTTGTGGCTGCTCCAGCTTGATTTATTCAATCAACCAAAAGAAAAAAAAAATGTTAACAGCCCCAGGAGTTGTCTGTACAACGGAGATTTCTAACGCGGGTAAACTGAGAGAAAGAGGGAGAGACGGGAGGTCTTGTTTGGTGAAACAGCAGACAGGTAGGCCAAATGATGAAATAATATTTTTAAATAACCCCACTCCCTACCTGTTTTATTTAGACCCTCTTCCTGACCCGGTGAAATAACGTGCTAAATCAGTTTAATATGTAAAAATTACCAAAATCCCCTCATGCCCCAGAGCATAGAAATAAGATGAAGACAGAAGTATTGTGGTGAATGATGTCTGCAGTTAAGTTATGCTGCTGTAGTTTAGGGTTTCTGTTTTTAAATGTAATAAGTAGGTTGCATTAACCATAGCTAAACTGCTCTTACATTCATAAGGCAATGTTTTCAGGACTATTCATGTTTTAAGAAAAACCTTTATAATTTTCAAAACTACAGGCTATATGTAGTCTGCAGTACCAACTTTAGTCTCATCTGCTTGTTACTGTTCTCTCCTAAATTTGTTTTATTTTCTCATTTTTTTTAAACATCTTTTCATAAGGGTACATTTTTTTTAAAATTTTGAACATTTTTGGTGACAAATTCATGACCTTTTTCATGCCTTACCTTGTGTTTTTATTCAGATTAAAAGTAAGATTAGTCGGACTTCCGGGAAGATGGCGGAGAGACATAACGCTTAAACAGAGAGCTCTCCCTAGCCGGATTAAAAATCATCAGTAAATGGCCAACTCGACATAAGCGGATCAATAAACTAAGGGATGAAAACACGAAGGAGCCGGGCACAAGGACAAAAGCAGAGTAAAATTAAAGAATTCCTCTTCAACAACGCAGGAGAAACCGCTGAACACGGGGCCCAAAAAAACGAGGTGACCGCAGCAGAGAAAATGGAAGACACAAAACTCGATACCATGAACACCGGCATCGCCAGTTTGGGAAAAGAGTTGAGAGACTTCAAACGGCAGCTACAACAGGATTTAGCGGCTCTTAAGGAGGAGCTGAAAAAAGAGATTAAGGAAGAAATTATGGGCCTCCGAAGAGAAATGGAGCGCAAGCTAGCAGAAAACATGGAGGAGCTGCGCTCCCAGCGGGCGTGTATGACAGAAGCGCAGGCCCGAATATCAGAGCTGGAAGACTGGAATAGCGAGGCAAGCGAACAGCTGCAGACCCTGACGGCACAAATGCAGAGGATGCAGGAGAAAGTAACCGACTTGGAGAGCAGGTCCAGACGGGGCAATATACGCATCTTCGGGATCCCAGAGGGCATTGAAGGCAACTCGATGACGAAATTCATGGATCAGTTCTTAAAAAAAGAGCTGGAACTGCCCAGCGAAGCGGATCTGCAGATTCAACGAGCGCACAGAGCCTCGGCACAGAACCCAAACCCACGCTCTACACCCAGGTCAGTTGTGGTAAACTTTCTGAAATATGATGTAAAGGAAAGAATCCTGACACGAGCGTGGAAAAAAAAGATACGAATCGGCGACAAGCAGATATTCTTTGATCATGACTACCCGGCGGAAATTGTGCAGCAGCGGAAGAAATATGCCAACATTAAAAAAACGCTGAAAGAAAAAAAAATTAGATTCCAAACGCCGCTAACGAAGATGAGGATTCATTGGGAGAACGGCGTAAGAACCTACAACACAGCCAGAGAGGCAGCGCAGGACATGATGGAGCGGGGCCTTGAGGTGTACGTGCCGGAGGAAACGGTAGGAGCAGCGGAGGCCCTGAACGCATCACGACAGCCGGAGTGGAGGCGAGTGAACGGCAAAAGACGGGGGGAGACGTGGCGCAGCGGGCCCAGGAAAGACTACAAGGCTTTCGACTGAAAGCCTAGATTATAACAAAGATTAAGAAAGACACAGAAGAAATGAAGGCCAAGAAGACAAGGTAAAAGAGAAACAGACGGCTAGGAGAGGTTTAAGTGATATTTGTTGGACATTTCTAGACTAATGACTATTACTTGGATAGTAAATACAGGTCTAGGGAGGGCCCTACACTCGGTGAGGACAATCCCTCCACCCACCAACAGGGACCAGTGGGCAGAAGAAAGGCCCAAAGTACGGAGGTCGAGATTTTTTAATGTGTTTTTATATAAATATGTGTTATTTTTGTTGTTAAAGGGGCTAGGAGCACAAGTTAAAAAAATGGAAAAACATGATTATGGGTAAAAATCTTAAGATAATAACACTAAACGTGAATGGTCTGAACTCACCTGTTAAAAGGGAAAGAATAATAAGAAAATTCAAGAAAGAAAAAGCCGAAATTATATTTATGCAAGAGACACATTTGAGCAAGACAGAACATGTGAAACTAAAGAGATTTGGCTATAAGAACTCCTACTACAGTTCATTTAAGGGAGGAACTAAAAGGGGGGTTATGATACTAATCTCAAATAAAATACAATTTGAATGTGAACAGGAAATCCAGGATAAAGAAGGCAGGTATGTAATAATAAAGGGTAGAATAGATGGAATGCAGATCACATTAGTGAACATCTATGCCCCACCAGAAAGTGACAAGGGTTTTTTTCAACATCTGTTTGATCTCATAGCAACACACAGTGAAGGAGTCCTAATTTGTGGAGGAGACTTAAATGCTGTCATGGATCATGAAATTGACACAAGTGTTAAGAAGACAAAAAAACATGTAACAAAATTCATAAGAA
Organism: Pholidichthys leucotaenia; assembly: GCA_020510985.1. NCBI lineage: Eukaryota > Metazoa > Chordata > Actinopteri > Cichliformes > Pholidichthyidae > Pholidichthys > Pholidichthys leucotaenia. The sequence continues at coordinate 311,217,777 of CM035841.1, read as the reverse complement.
CCTCACTGGCAGAAATGGGTATGGTAGACATTTGGAGGGACCTGCACCCACTCGAAAAAGACTATACACATTATTCAGCAGTCCATAAAGTACACTCTAGAATAGATTACTTCCTTATGAATGAAGATGACAGACACAGGGTGAGAAATTGTTGGATTGGAGGGGCAGAAATATCAGATCATAATCCTATATACATGGAAATAAATTTAAACAATAGAAAACGACAAACAACATGGAAACTTAATGTAGGACTGTTAAATGATGATAAAATGAAAGAAAGAATAAAAGTAAACATAAATGAATATATCCAAGAGAATGACAATGAAGAAGTGGACCCAACAATACTATGGGACGCACTAAAAGCCGTGTTAAGAGGTAAATTAATTGTTGAAACAGGAAAAGCAAATAAGACTAAACTGGAAGCATATGAACAAAGATGTGAGAGACTGAGGGAATTAGAACATAAACATCAAAGCACAAATGACCCAAAAATATATCAAGAAATTAAAGAAGAAAAAATAAAGATAAAAGAAACACAAATGGATGAAATTGAAAGGAAAAATAGATATCTAAAGCAAAAATATTATGAAACGGGACCAAAAGCCACAAAACTGCTGGCAAAACGGTTAAGAAAACAACAAACAATGAATAATGTATATAAGATTAAAGACCCCACCACAAATAAAACCACAGTTAACCCAGAAAACATCGAAGAAATATTCCATAATTTCTACCAAGAACTATACTCGCAACCTGAAGAAACAAATACTAAAGATATTAAAAAATTTCTATGCACATTGGACTTGCCATCAATAGGAAATCAACAAAATGAAAAGCTAACAGCAGAAATAACAACACAAGAGATTAGAGATGTGATTAAGTCACTTAAAAATGGTAAATCACCAGGTAGTGATGGATACCCTTCTGAGTTTTATAAACTGTTTATAGAAGAACTCACGCCACAGCTTCTAAAGTCATTTAATTGGACGTTGAACAACAACAAAATACCTCCATCATGGAACGAAGCCATTATTTCAGTCATTTTAAAGCCAGGGAAAGATAGAGAACAATGCGGAAACTATAGGCCAATCTCTTTATTAAATGTGGATTATAAAATATATACAACAATTATATGTAAACGAATAAAGACATTCTTGACGGAATTGATAGAAGATGATCAAACTGGTTTCATAGAGGGACGCCAAACACATGACAATATCAGGAGAACAATACATATAATTAACCAAATACATAAAGAAAAGAAAAGCGCAGTAATAATGAGTTTAGACGCAGAAAAAGCATTTGACAGGGTTAACTGGAAATTCCTATATAGTGTGCTGGAACGCTTTGGATTTAACGAAAAATCAGTACAATGCATAAGGACGCTGTATCAAGAACCTGTGGCAAGAATCAAGATAAACGGTAGCTTAACAGACAAAGTAAATATACAAAGATCAACTAGGCAGGGATGCTGCTTATCGCCCACCTTCTTTGCTCTGTTCATAGAGCCACTGGCTCAAGCGATACGACAAAATAAGAAATTAAAAGGTGTAACAATAAAGGGGGTGGAACACAAGATTGGGCTATTTGCAGACGATATTATAGTTTACCTTGAACAACCAGATGAATCAATAATGGAAATGATGAACTTGATAGAAAATTTTGGAAAATTATCAGGATACAAGATAAACATAACAAAAACACAAATACTGACATTCCACTATAACCCTCTAAACCAGATAACTGATAAGATCAAACTAAACTGGAAACAAAAAGAAATAAAATACCTTGGAGTGAACATACCTAAAGATCTAAGCAAAATCTATAAAGCAAACTATGATAGGTTGGAACAAGAAATAAAAAAAGATATTGATAGATGGTCAATCTTAAATATGGATCTGAATTCAAAAATTGAGACAGTCAAAATCAGCATACAACCTAGATTACTTTACCTCTTCCAGGCTCTACCAACAGAGATTCCAGATGCCCAATTCTCAAAGTGGGACAGGATGATATCGAGATTTGTTTGGGGAGGTAAAAAACCAAGAGTGAAATATAAAACTCTCCAGTTACCAAAAGAGAAAGGAGGCATGGGCCTACCGAGTCTAAAGGAATATTACTACTCAGCACAAATAAGATATATCATATGTTGGTGCGACGAGGGATATGAGGCAAAATGGAAAGAAATGGAAAAGGAAATTGAGGGACTCCCAGTACAAAGCATAATAGGAGATAAAGATGCATATAAGCAAATCAAACAAATAGACCCAATCACTAAATTTACTTTAGAACTGTGGTATAAAATAGTACAAAAGTATAATATAAAGGAAGACATAAAACTATTGAAATGGGTAGCATTTGACAGTCAGTTTGAACCGGCAAAACAAGATAGGGGATACAAAAATCTGGTGAACAAGGGAATCACAGCATGGGGCAATATCGGAAAAAAAGATCTCGGGAGCTTTGTAAACATCAGGAGAAAATTTAAACTAGAAAGATCGGAATTCTTCAGATATCTGCAGATGAGAGACTATTATATGAAGAAGATTAGGCATAACCTCCAAACAGATGTGAGTGAGATTATACAATTCATTTTAAGCTCATATACAGGAAATAAAACAAGAATTATTTCAAAGATATATCAGAAACTTATGGCAAACAATCATTCAAGTAACTATATAAAGGAGAAATGGGAGAAAGAGCTCAATTTAAACATAACAGAAGAAAGCTGGCAGGAAATATGGAAAACACAACACACGTCAACAAATTCAAGAACATGGAGGGAATTTGGATGGAAAAACCTGATTCGCTTTTTCATTACACCACAGATTCAAGGAAAGTATACAAATACCCAATCTATATGCTGGAGGGGATGTGGGGCTCAAAATGCAGACCACTCACATATGTTTTGGAAATGCTGCAAAATCTCATCATTCTGGAAATCTATACATGTGACAATACAGAGGATATTAGGATATAATATACCAATGAACTGTAACTTGATGTACCTATGTGATCTTAAAAGAGACAATGTTATACAGGCTGAGGACAGATATCTAGTTAATATCTTGTTGACTGCATGTAAAAAAACAATCACAAAAAAATGGCGATCAGAAGTTCTTCCTGACCAAGAGCAATGGACTGACATTATTGAGGACATACGTATGATGGAAAAACTAACATATCGACAAAGAATGCAAGAAGGACTATGGGGAAAAAAATGGCGGAAATGGACACACTACAAAGTGCAACAACGAGACAAATATTGAAAGAATAACCAAAGACGCTGGAAAAACCAGAAGAATTAAGAGATGGAAACTAAAAACTTGATGCTCCAACATTTGTCCCCCCCCCCCTTTTTTTTTTTCTCCTTTTTCTTTTTTACTCTAGCCCCTTTGTTTTTTTTTAAATGTAGACTGATCTGAATGCAATATATATAATGAAAAATGAATAAAAATCTTAAGTTACAAAAAAAAAGTAAGATTAGTCAATCAGTTGTTTTAATAATCAATAGATCAGTTGACTATTAAAATCTAAATTTATAATTTTCCTCCCAGCTGAAGGTTATAATTACATTTATAACTAGTTTGATGCCTGTTATTTTAAAATGTTGGCCTACTAAAACTGTGGTGGTTTCTGGTTTCCAACAACAGGGTGGCCGAGGATAAAGTCAAATTCCCGGCCTGAATTTTTGTCCCAGTCCACCCCTCAGTGCGCTTAAGATGTGGTGGTTTATAATATTTTCTGGAAATATAACTGCTCTTTATAAACTGGAGAAATAAGAGTTTGTTTTTGCAGAATATTTTGAACATAATTAATGCTGGCCTGTGAAACTGTACTTTATAAATTAAAAAAAAAAAACTGTATTCTGTGATATCGTGAAGAATATTGTTTTCGTGAAAATTCACAGAAATATCGTGATATCATTTTTGGGCCATATCGCCCACCCCTATTATCTGTTTGTTTGTTTTTTGCTGTTCTCCTCTGGCTCAGGAAATATTTAACTTATTGATGTTTACTTTTTATTCATATATGATTTAGAAGAAAAACCTGAAATTTATGAGAATCAAGTCTCAAATGCACATTACAAAACTATGTTATAACACTGCAAAATTATAAGGGAAAATGGTATATGTAAAAAAAAAGTAAAAAAAAAGACATGGTTCTTTTATGATTATCTAAACTGAAGAATTTACAGAAAATGTATATTGTGATATATATTTTTATTGTGATATAAGAGGACTTATATCGTGATATGAATTTTTTGTCATATCGCACAGCCCTAGCATCAATATACTGTATTTTGTGACTCCATGCAGATTTGAGGCGTGGTAGGGCAGTCGCCTGAGTCTATGTAACTGTCTGTGCTGTGTATCTGTGCTCTAACTCAAGATGAAATGATACTAGGGTAACCAAACGTGGCACACAGGTTGACCACAGGAGTACTACGTTTGGCTATGCTTTTGGGATCAAAAGGTCAAGCTCACAGAGTCATAAAAGGTCAAAGAGCAGCTCTGGCTTATAGTGACTCTCAGAGATAGAACCACCAACTTTTAACACAACCTAGAATGGGGTCTGAATCACCTCTTGAATGTCTAGTGACCTTGACCTTGCATGTGACCTTGAAGATTGGTGAAGTCTGAAAATAGCTCATGGCATCCCATCAGAAATGAAGCAGAAAGTCAACCAGGTATTTTCCCTACTATATGACATTCCAACAGGGATAGGGCGGTAAGGTGTGGGTCTGCTTCTCCGTGTGTCTGAATGCATTTCTAGGTTTGTGTTTTGGAAACCACCTCGAACTACCTTCGTGACGCCATCTACGACTCAGCCATGACCGCATTCGGAAAGAAAGAACGCAAGAATGCGGACTGGTTTGAGGCTCACTGGGACGAAATGCAGCCAGTCACAGAGGCCAAAAGAGAAGCACTGCTGGCTCACAAGCAGAAACCTTGCCCTGGCACAAGCGACACCCTTCGAGCAGCAAGAAACAAGGCACAGCAGATTGCCCGCCGTTGCACCAATGAGTACTGGCAGAACCTGTGCACCAACATCCAGGTAGCTGCCAATTGCGGATACGGCAAAGGAATCTATGAGGGCATCAAAACAGCTATCGGCCACACAAGCATCAAAACAGCACCGCTCAAAGCTAAGACAGGCAAAGCCATCACCAACAAGAGCAAGCAACTCCAGCGTTGGGTCGAGCATTATTTTGAATTGTACTCAACCCAGAACATCGTGACAGACGTTGGCCTTGACGCCTTGCCTGGCCTACCAGTCATGGAAAAGCTTGACGAAATGCCCACGCTGGAAGAGCTCAGTAAAGCCATAGACTGCCTCCCCTGTGGCTCCAGGGAAAGATGGTATCCCCCCAGAAGTTCTGAAACACGGGAAAACAGTCATCTTACAACCACTATATGATCTCCTCTGCCTTTGCTGGGAGCAAGGTCACATTCTCCAAGATATGAGAGATGCCAACATAGTCACGCTGTATAAGAACAAAGGCGACCGCAATGACTGCAACAATTACCACGGCATCTCTCTTCTGAGCATAGCTGGCAAAGTCTTCACCCGGGTCACCCTGTTCCGCCTGCAGAGCCTCGCTTCGCGAGTCTATCCTGAGTCCCAGTGTGGCTTCAGAGCCGGAAGGTCCACAGTGGATATGATCTTCTCCCTCCGTCAGCTGCAGGAGAAGTGTTGAGAGCAGCAGCAGCCATTGTTCCTTGCGTTCGTGGACCTGACCAAAGCCTTTGACTTAGTTAGTCGAAGCGGGCTCTTCCAGATCCTGCGAAAGATGGGTTGTCCACCAACGCTCCTTGCAATCATCTCCTCCTTCCACATGGACATGCATAGAACTGTTTGCTTTGATGGAGCCACCTCAGATGCCTTCCCAGTCAGCAGTGGAGTGAAGCAGGGTTGCGTTCTAGCACCGACTCTCTTTGGGATTTTTTTCTCAATGCTCCTCCACTATGCCTTCGCCGACTGTCCTGAAGGTGTCTACGTCCGCACGAGATCAGATGGAAAACTCCTCAACATCGCAAGACTTCGTGCTAAAACCAAAGTCTACGAGGTCCTCATATGTGAGCTGCTGTTTGCTGACGGTGCTGCTCTAGCATCACACAGCGAGGAGGGCCTGCAGCACCTGGTCGATGAACTGTCCCACACCTGCAAGGAGTTTGGGCTCATGATCAGCCTTAAGAAAACCGACTTCATGGCGCAAGATGCTGTCTCCTCTCCTGTCATTACCATTGACAACACACAGCTGGAGGTTGTGGACACCTTCACCTACCTAGGGTCCACTGTTTCAAACACGCTCTCGTTGGACACCGAGATCAGCTCCAGAATCACCAAAACAGCTGCTGTCATGGCCAAACTCAACAAGCATGTGTGGAACAACAATCTGCTGAGTTTGAAGACCAAGTTACTCGTATACCAAGCTTGCGTCCTGTCCACTCTCTTGTACGGCAGCAAGTCCTCGACAGCCTATGCCAGGCAGGAGAAGCGGTTAAACGGGTTCCACCTCCGCTGTCTTCGGCGCCTTATGCACATCAAGTGGAAGGACAGAGTCCCCCACACCGAGGTCCTTGAGCGTGCTGACTTGCCAAGCATCCCTGCATTTCTCAGCCAGAGACAACTCCGGTGGCTCGGCCACGTGCACCGCATGGAGCCTGACCGTCTGCTGAGAGAAATCCTTTACGGAGAATTACGGGTGGGCGTCCGCCATGTGGGCCGACCACTGTTGTGTTTTAAATGTCTGCAAACGCAACATGCGGTGTGCACAGATCAACGCCAATAACTGGGAGGTTACTGCCAAAGATCGAGCCACCTGGCGCCAGAGTGTCAAAGAGGGTATTCTCAAGATGGAAACGAACACGAGAGTCCAGATGGCGACGAAGCGTGCAGCGAGGAAAGAACACGCAGCATCAGCATGTGCACCATCAATCTTCATCTGCGCCAACTGCTCCAAAGACTGCCACTCAAGGATTGGGCTGTATAGTCATTCCAGGCGCTGCTCCAACCCTTGACGCACTAACCATCGCCTCTTCGAGATGAGGATGCCAGAGAGAGAGAGATGACATTCCAACAGGGATAGGGCGGTGAGGTGTGGGTCTGCTTCTCCGTATGTTTGAATGCATTTCTAGGTTTGTTTTTTGTTGCCAATGACAAAGGCTTAGTAGAGGATTCCAACCCCTGCCTTAAACATTTAGGTCATAAGTAACCAGACTTTTATTCTCTAACAAAAACCCACACTGTTAAAGTTAAAACCCATATTTACAATTCAATTGTCAAATACAGCAAAGGAAACTGATATAATGAGGAAGAGTCGTGGATATCACGAGAACATGAAAATGTTCTCAAAAAGGGGAAGAGCAACTCATCCACAAGTACTTAAGGTCCTTTTTGATAAATGATTACGGAATGGAAACTCCTGTGGATATTAAAAACGCACAGACACACACGTACACAGGCATGAACTTTAACTTGGCCCACAGATGCTTCCTGATTAGACAAGACCAATTCCTGATGGATCCTCAGGAAATTTCCTGTACAGTGGCACACTACACAGCAGATAATTTTCCTTTAGAACAAAATACATAAACAAAATAAGACACTATACAATTCAATTTAAAGAGGATGCTACTGTTGTGACCACAATGACAGTGCAAGCCGGAGCAGAGCTGAAAATGTGATGACCCACTTTCAGCGGCAACAATGACACTGCCTGGAGAGTGATTTCTGCATCAAACAAAACCCAGGACAAGGTTTAGGTGTGGCAGATTTTATGGAATAATGGCACACACACAAAAATAAGATGCTGAGTTAGCTGTGTGCTTTAGTCCCAGGAGTCTCTGGCATTTACTGGAGAGATTAGTTCCAGTTCAGACAGGCACAACTGGGAAAAGTACAGACGAATCAATGGGAGATGTCCATGCATGTAGTGATTGATTTTCATCTGGGGATTTACTAGTAAAACATCCTATAAAAATTTGATTTTTTTTTTGTTTTAACCCTTTATTGGGCAAAGAACCATATTCACTAACTTCAGGAGGCATAATATATTGTAATAATAATAATATAATAATAATAGTAATAATCATTGAAACAATCTTCTAATATCTGCCAATAATGGTCTAGGGTTGAAATTGAATTTTCAAATATATTAATGAGTGCCCTATAAAGGGTTAAAGTGAGACTATGTACCCTTTGAAAGTAACAGAATGAAAAAAACAGTTCAAAAGCAACTAAAGTGCCTATCAGCTACTATTGTGGTTCCTGATAAAGTTTTGAATCAAGGTTGTGTGTTCTGGTACATCTCAGAAAATAGAACATTGTGGAAAAGGTTATTTTTGTTTTAATAATTCAATTCAAAATGGTAACATACTCATACTTTCTATACTTAATATAACAAGTGAACTACTGTTTAAATTTTTGATCATTATGACTTAGCCCTTTAAATTCAATTACCGAGTCATAATAATATTATTATTATTAGATGCACCAGTGTAAACCCTGTACCACTGTAGTGGGTCTGCAACATGTGGCTCTAAATCAGAGGTTGCAATAACTGAATATTGCCCGTCACTTAAGCAATATTACACAAGAGGGAGTTCAGTGTCGTGATTACGTGAAGGACATTAGACATATTACAGCCATAATTAGTATAATCACGATACTGTAACAAACTCGAGTGTAATATTTCTTTTACACAACAGTTCCGCAAGCACAATTTGCGGAACTGAAGCACAATTTATTAAATAACAGCAATACTGGACAAAATACTATGATTTGTTTGTTTAACCAGTTCTTTTGTGCAGCTGAGAAAAAAGTAGCCCCTAAATCTAGCCAGTATCTGCTGCTAAATATCTCAATCAACATGAAGACGTCTATTGTCATGTCACACACATATAAACAAATTAAATATTGTCAAGTGCAAAAGTAAGAAGTGTTTATGAAACATACCTGTTGAGTCAGTATCCATTATTATTATTATTATTACTGCAGAAGATCCCAGATCAAAATGTATCCAACGCCGGTAACCAGAACCATCAGTTGTTAGCCGGTAGCTAGTAGTTAGTATGCTAGCGATTTAACACATTTTTCTTGCTTTTCTTCGCTTTTTCAGGTGAAACAAAGAGTCCATCACCACAAAGGTATTGTGGTTTGTTAATCGAGAAAATAAATCAAACTCTAGCACTGCCTATTTTTTTAAACAGATGTGAAATCGCTTAAAGAGCTTAAAATGACAGCAGGGCCGGGGTAAACGCAGGTGGACCTTTTCAAAAGGGTGGGACTTCTGGGTCACAGATGTATAATTTTTTGTCAAACAGCGCATCACTGTGGAAATTAAGATATCCAAAACAGTACTGCAATTGTCAGAGATTTACAGAAAATTACTGTTAGTAATTAACGGTTACATGAACACCTCTGAAGCGGAGTGATGCATATCCAGTGAAATTGGAGTGCAGTTATCATGGATTACAGTAAACCCTGGAATCCCTGTTGTCTAATCAAATTGCTCAGTCGGAACTAACTGTTGTATAATGACAGATGTATTTTTTTAGCAATGACAGAAAAATCTGTTATTATGACATATCACACTGAGGGTATTGTAACTTTTACTTGTAATTCACACTTGTCCTTTTTATGGGGCATATTAAAATAGCAATTATCTGGTGTAGTCTTGCCAATCACTGCAAATTTTTGACAAAAAAGTTAAATCTACAAGAAAAAAGCCACAGATTTGTGAGGAAAAATATGGCCAGTTTATCCACCTTATTTCTGGGGGTGCCACTGTAGGAACAATTATGGGCGGAGCTTCCGGTTTCGGCTGACCTAGTGTTAAATCAGTCAGTAAGAGTGGAGTAGCAGGGGCATTTAAAATAGTGTTTTTTTAAAGTTTTTCAAATTCATTTTAATGTATAGTCCACATACGTGTTTTGCACTCAAGTGGCAGCTAATTTCAGCTCTTGTAGTTTTTGTGGGTTTTTTAATGTTTTGGTATAGTTCTTGTACTCGTTGGTGGAGTTCAAGGTTGTGCCAGACTGGATAAATAGAAGCTTCTCACCACACGGTGACAGACGACATCCAAGCACGGTGTAGTGCCGAACGTCTGCTCTAAGGTAAATTTGATTATGTCCAACATATTTTAACAAAATGCAGCCAACTTTATTGCAATGGAGACATGCTGGTTGGAATGCCCACTGCGTCATTATGAGTACAGGCACCAAGATGTCATAAATCATGACTTTCTTTGTTTGGTAGGGTAAGTCCTGGGAAAACCCCATGAGTGCCTGGTATCATTGGAAAGCTTAGAAATCGTACTTTCTAAAAATACCTATGTTTTTGCGGAAGACGTAACTACCAACCAATCAAACGTGAGTTTTCAACCTAGCTAAAATATAAACAAATCATCTTTTTCTGGGTCAGTTTTTGCACATTACCTACAAATTATCATTTTGAAGGTCTTTCAATACAGAATATGGCAATAACATTACATCAGTTTTGAAAATGTCCTCAGTGACTCATTTTGCCAGCACAGGTCATTTGTTTACACCGTTATTATCTTAGCAGCGGCGCTAACTAACGGAGCTACTCTCTACGAGGCCACTTTTTAAGGTCATCTGCTCATCCCCTGATAGTCGTGGGAAGTGATATGATTATGTTACTGTTTTGAGGTGCAAGAGGCCGTGTTCCCACATTTCTGATGCCAAAGTCATTGTTTTTTAACAAGGAAAAGTGTCCCATTTCAGTGACAACCATATGCTCTAAACTAGTACCGGACGTTGCTACCATAATTCATGCAAGGCATCATGGGGCCTAGGAATGAGGTGGATAAGAAAAAAAATCAAAAATTTATGAGGAAAAAAAATCACAAATTTAAAAGAAAAAAGTCCCAAACTTATAAGAAAAAATATGCAGATTTATGAGAAAAAGGTAGTAAATTTCATAAGAAAAAAATTAAAAATTTAGGAGAAATTACAAAAAATCTGCAAATTAAAGTAGCAAACTTATTTGAAGAAAATCTTTTCAGAGAAAAAAGCAAATTTATGAGAAAAAAAGTTGTAAATTTACGAGGGAAAGTCACAAATTTAGAGTAAAAATGTGCAGCGTTTCTCTTTTGAATGTGGAATGGTGATACTCACCCCTAATAAATATATTTAAAGTGGGAAAAGTTGCCAAATAATGAGAAAAATTCACACATTTAATATTAAAACTCAAATCTGTTTTGCGGCTCAAGCAGATCTGACTTTTTTTTTGAGTCAGAATAGCTAAAAGTTGCCCTGCACTGTTGTCCGTGGCAGCGTGGGGTCAGTATAAATACCCCCGTGGACTTTGTGGAAAACAACGTCGGTGCCGTCTGGGTCAGAACAGAACCAGTACCATCAGAGGCCCAGACAGGGATCCGCTCTGACTGCGCCATTATTATGGTGCACGGAGTCAAGAGTAAAGTTGTTGTTTCGGCGTTACTTTGCGCCACTCACACAGACACAGAGACGAGCCACGACAACAACACAGAGCTGCAACAGTCGGGAAAAGTCCCCCAAACTACTTAAGTTTAGTCTGTTAGCGCTGAGTGAAGTCTGGCTGAAACACTCACCGACTCACACGGCTCCGCTCATGACTCCTGTTTGACGGACACTCCGGCTGCCTCAAAATGGCAGAGTGATAAATCCAGAGTTTAACAAGCTGCAGAGTTCACACTGAGGATGAGGATGGTGGCGATGATGGCGCTCCGACGGGACAACTCCATGTTGCCAGATCTGTTGTTATCACGTCTCATTAGGGCCGTCATTGAAATTAAAGGCGCAGTTGTGGAAGATGAAAGCACACGAGGCAGCGAGCTGAACGGCACACGAACTTTATTCCTCCATCCATCCATCCATCCATCTTCTTCAGCTTAACCCTTTTCGGGTCGCAGCGGGGCTGGAGCCTATCCCAGCATCTTTTGGGCAAGAGGCAGGGTACACCCTGGACAGATCGCCAGTCCATCGCAGGGCCAACACAGAGACAGACAACCATTCACTCTCACAGTCATACCTAAGGACAATTTAGAATCTCCAGTTTGATGCCAATTAACCTAACTTGCATGTTTTTGGCACGTGGGAGGAAACCGGAGAAATCCCGGAGTAAGCCCACGCAGACACGGGGAGAGCATGCAAACTCCACACAGGTCACTGTTGGTCGGGGGCTGGGATCAAATCCAGGATCCCTGGGCCAAGGGTGAGTTGCTGTGCTGCCACAGTACTAACCACCCCGCCACCACGCTGTCCAGAAGCAAATCCAATTTAGGTTAACTTCGCTTCACTGTACCTGCATCCTCCTTATCCACCTTCATAAAAATGAAACAGCCCACAGCGTGCACTACTAATCATCTCCCACCCCCACCCCATTTACAACTCAGCACTGTAGTAGTAATCACTCCTGCATGTCTCCAAACAACACACCAGCAGGAAATTAGTTTTCACACTGCTTTGACCTTTTTAATGAGGTGCTTGTATAAAATTATTTTAACAAATCTAAGCTTGTTTTATTAAGTGTAGTATAAATGTGTAAAACAATACAATCCCTTAGCCCAACAGCAGTGAAGAAGTAACACAATGACTCATTCAGGTTTAATTCAATATTTACTCTTGTTGTACATAATATCCAGCTTAAGCCAGGTACCTGATAGATACCTTATTGTGTCCACCTCCTCCCCCCACACACACACACACACAGAACTCTAACCCTCCAGCGCCTTGGGCTTGAGCTGGCGCCTGTAACGGCTGTAACATGGAGTCGCCTCACCAGCCGAAGTGTCTTGCTGTTGAGGTGGGCAGGAGACAAACTCGGCCTCTGGCGCGCAGTCCTGAGGAGGGGGAAAGGGTGGGGAAGGGAAAAACGTAGTCTGCTGCCAACAGTTCTCTGCAGGGGGAACACCAACTTGCGGAGCCACTGTAGGTGGGCATCCGCACCAGGGAGCTTGAGCCAACACCACCTGTTCGTCTGCAAACACATAAGCGGGCTTAAGCCTGTCGATGCCGACAGTTTCCTTATGCCCCCCAAAGTCTAACACAAAATGCTTTGCCCTGGTTTCCAGCACTCTGAACGGTCTGTCATAAGGTGGGCGCAGCAGGGTTCTGTGTGTGTCGTGCCTAACAAAAACGAACTTGGCAGTCCAAGATTGTCAAAAGGTGCGTGAAACCTTGTGACGGCAGGAGGGAACCTATCAAATCCATGTGGACGTGGTCGAACCTCCTGGCCGGAATTTGGAACGGCTCAAGGGGGGCTTTGGTGTGCTTGTGCACTTTGGCCCGCTGGCACGCGATGCACGCTGCAGTCCATTCTTTTACGTCCCTGCTTAAGTGCAGCCAGACAAATTTCACCGCCACCAGTTTAACTGAGGCGCGCACGCTGGGGTGTGAAAGGGAGTGGACTGACTCAAAAATGTGGCGGTGCCAAGAGCTCGGAACCGCCGGGCGTGGGCGATCGGTGGGGATGTCGCAGAGCAAGGGGGGGCACCCTTCTTGCACCGCCCTACTCTCCAGTTTTAACCCAGTAGGCGTGGACTGGAGCGGGCAAATGTCCGCGTCCCCCATTTGCTCCACAGCCATGGCGGGGAAATCTATTCCTATGTAGACCAGGGAGACTAACGCACATGACAGGCAGTCAGCCACAACATTAAGCTTACCAGCTACATGGTGGATGTCGGTTGTAAATTCCGAGATTGCGGCTGAATGTCATTGCTGCCGGGCCGACCACAGTTCCGAGACTTTGGACAATGCGTACATTAAGCGGCTTATGATCAACGAACACGGTGAACTCGCACCCTTCCAGCCAAAACTGGAAGTGGAACATTGCCAGGTGGAGGGCCAACAACTCTCTGTCAAACGTACTGTATTTATGTTTGTTGTCACACAAAGTACGGCTGAAAAATACGAGTGGCTGCCACGCACCATAAACGTACTGCTCCACCACTGCCCCTATGGCAACATCAGATGCGTCAGTGGTGAGTGCTATCCACACTGACGGGGCAGGGTGGGCTAGTAAAGTGGCGTTAGCGAGCGCTGTTTTGGCATTTGTGAAAGCCTGGATTCGCTCAGGGGTCCAGTTTTATGTTTTCTGTGGGCTTCTTTTTTTTGAGCATGGCGTACAACGGCTGCAGCAGCTGGGCTACTCTGGGGAGGAAATGGTTGTAAAAGTTGACCATGCCCAAAAATTCCTGCAGGGCCTTCACGGTCTGCGGACGCAGAAAATCCAACACAGCACGCACCCTATCAGGCAGCAGAATTGCGCCCTCTGGCGAAATGCGGTGACCCAAAAAATCAATCACTGGCACACCAAACTGGCACTTCGCCACATTAACGATAAGCCCGTGCGCTTCCAACCTCTGGAAAACTAGTTTGAGATGGACGAGGGGCTCCTCCTCGGACGCACTAGCTACCAGAATGTCGTCTAAGTAGACAAAAACCAAAGGCAGGTCACAGAGCGCCGTGTCCATCATTCTTTGGAAGGTTTGCACCACGCCCTTTAACCCGAACGGTATGCATAAAAATTTGAAAAGGCCAAAAGGAGTTATTACCGCTGTTTTGAGAACATCCTCTACGTGTACCGGGACCCGGTGGTAACTGCGGACCACATCCACTTTCGAAAAAACACGCGTCCCGGCCAGGTGCACGGAAAAATCCTACTGATTGTGTTCCGTGGCATTGCTCAACTGCCGGAAATCGCCGCACGGTCGCCACGACCCATCGGCCGTAGGCACCACGTGTAGTGGGGATGCCCATGGGCTGTTGGAGCACCTAACAATGCCCAGCTGCTCTAAGTTGGTAAGCTCCTCGTGCGCACTTGGTAGTTTAACCACATCCAGGCGCCAAGGTCACGTGAACACCAGTGGGCCTTTTGTGGTTATGAAATGTTCGACCCTGTGTTTGGTTACTGTAGCAGAAAAAGTCGGAACCGTGAGTGCTGGGAACTGTGAAAGTAAATGCTGGTACTTACCCCCTGGAGCTATAACGTTAGCCTGTGTTGTTGGCCCAACTTCCTGAGCTGTGCAGGGCAAGGAGGAAAAAGAGACAGCATCCACTAAACATCTGTTGGCAACAACAACTAACAATCCATAAGCACATAAAAAAATCTGCGCCTAAAATGGGGACAGAACATGCCGCCACGACAAAGTCCCATTGGTAATTGTGTCCATGTAAGCACACCGTCAACGTCCATCCGCAAAACGTCCGTTGGTGGCCGTGAGCTCAGGACCACTGCCTCCTGTCGATCTGTCTGCGCTGACTGGCAGAATGAGGCTCTTCTGGGAGCCAGAGTGCACCAAGAAACGTCTCCCCGAATGTATGTCTGTGATGAAAAGCACCTTGTTCCTGTCACCAACAGTCGCAGCTGCTACTGACTGCTGGCCGTGCCGTTTCCCTGGCTTCTTGAATTGGCATGGTGGCAGACAGCGTTGGGCATTTGAGCCGAAGTGGCGGTGATAGAAACAGAGCGTCCCCTTCCTGTGTCTCTTGGCGTCCGTCTCAGCCACCACCAATGGCTCCTTGACCTCGCTGGAGTCCTTCCCGGATGCCGGTGTTGTTGTGTGCACACTGAGAGTTCTGGTCGCTAGGATGATGTGGTCCGCTTCCTGTGCCAGAGCACAGTAGTTCTTGGTCACCAGCAGCAGCGAGTTGGCCAGGATCACCCTCACTGTAGCAGGTAGGTTCCTGAGGAAGAGGTGGGCAAACAGGAAGGATTTGTCATTCTTCCCCATTAATGCTAACATGCTCTCCATCAGCTCCACAGCTGATCTGTCACCTAACTCTGAGCGCGTTAGGAGTCTCTCTGTTCTCTCACTGTCCGACAGGGTATATCGCTGAATTAGCATCTGCTTGACTGTGTTGTATTTCCCCTGGGCCAGCGGTTCCTAGAGCAGGCTCGTCACTTGCTGTGTGGTGTGCACATCCAGCGCAGCGACCACATGATTATATTTGGTGTCGTCCGTTGTGATCCCGTGGAGTGCGAATTGGGCTTCCACATGTAGAAACCAAGTGGTTGGATTGTGAAGCCAGACGTCTGGGAGCTTGACTGTGACAGCACATGCCGCACTGCTGTTCTCCCTCTGGGTTGTCTCTGGGGCGGTGCTTGGCTCGTTCTCCATTGCACGTCTTAGGGTCACCAATGTGGAAAATAAAAGCAGACAAGGCAGCAAGCTAGACAACATACAAACTTTATTCCTCTTCCAGCATAAAACACAGAAACTCTCAACTCTGAGTGCCTGAGCAAACTCCTTTAAACACTTCTGTTCCCGCCTCTGGCACACAGGGTAAACACATTAACATACAGACATGAAAGACATGTACACACATTAACATGACGTTGACCCACACATCACAGAGCAGGTCTTGCTACCATACATTCGCACCCCTGCATTCTCAGGTGTGAACCTGGCGCGGCGGGGGGCGAAAGGCACATCTTTGTTTGTTTAGCTCCTCTCACCTTTCACCATTGGCATCCTTAACTATCTTCTCCCCCGCCAACCCAGTTGTCCTGGGTGGAGTGCCATGTGTATTGTGTCCACCACACAGTGTATAATAATCAGTGTTGGGAGTAATGCGTTACTGTAATGCCACTACTTTTGCAGTAACCTGCTCTGTAACGAAATTACTGTTTAAAAATTCAGTAATGTGTTACAGTTACTGAAATTTGATCAGATACGTTACTCGTCTTATTAATATGGATAGATATTTTAGCGCAAATAAACTGATCCTACCATAGCTGGCGCCGCCGTCAGTCTCCTCCCCCGAGGGTTGGTTTCCTGTTCTGCGGTGGGAAGAAATGCCGTGGCGACTTCTCATATGGAGCCCCGATCACCTGTTGTCCAAGCGGTGAGCAGCCCCCCAACAGCTCCTACCTCTGTGGTTAAACCTGAGTATTTTTTGAGCAAGAAGCTCGCATTTGTCCACAGTTGTGTAAGTTGTGTAAGTAATTGTGTGTAAGTTTTCTTAGCACAGAGAAAAAGTGACTCGGTTTGTTGCAGTAAAGAACAGCTTCTTGTAAGCGGTGAACTTTCATTTATCTGTGCTTTCTGTTTTATTTTATCTCATTCATTTACATGTTTATCTCATTAATTTACATGTTGTGATAAGCAACTATTTCATGGAAGTAAATCCTCTAAATATGCATTTTTAATGGGCTGGTCCAGGAGTGTCAAACATATGGCTCGTGGGCCAAAAACAGCCCACCAGGGGGTCCAAAATTTTCTCTGTTAATTCATAGCTTTATTTCTAGTAGATTTCTGACTTTCTACTGATTACAATAGTTCATGTAAATCTGAGACATTTTTCTCTGTAAGATGAGACTTTTTTCTCATCAATTTTCTGTTTCTTCTTTTTTCTGATGAGAACAAGGGGCCCTTGATCTTGCTGTGTGCAAGATGATTTAAGTATGCATTTAAAAGTAATGTGAAAGTTACTTTTCCAAGTAACTAGTTACTTTAATCATGCAGTAATTCAAAAGTAGCAGTTACTTTTGAAAAGAAGTAACTAGTAACTGTAACTAGTTACTATTTTTTAGTAACTTGCCCAACACTGTTAATAATATTCAGGATCATGTGGCAGTCAGATTTCAAAATGCAACCAATTCACATTTTATCAATCATTACCTTCTTCCAAATCATATCGAAGAACTTGAAGAAGCCGTTTGTGTAAATAAAGTTTGGCACAAAAACTTTTTTTCTGGGAAAAAAAAGGCAGGCAAATTTACAAGAAAAAATGGAAAAATATCTTGAAAAGTGGCAAATGTTTGTGGGGTAAAAAATGGCAAATCTGCACAATAAAAATACCAAGTGTTCAGGTAAACACCAGCTTTGCGGCTCTGATTGTAGGAGCTTTTTCTTGCAAATTAACAAAATGTTTTCAACAAACGTGCAGTTTTTTCCTTGTTTGCTTTTTTTTTTACTTTCACATTTTTCATTAATTTTCCATTTTTGTCACGTAAATTTTAATCTTTTTTCTTATATTTGCTCATTTATTCTTGTAAATTTGAGTTGCTACTGTTTTCTTGCAGTTTTTCCCCCTAAACCTAAAGTTTTGGTGGTTGTTTTTATTTTTTATTTTTTTTGGCAAAGTTTGGAATTTACCTTTAGCAAAACTGAGAGGTGGATCACTGGGAAAATGGATATCTGAATACCAGATCTGACAACCAAATACCAGTGTAATGAACAAATATGCCAATCATCAAATATTTGATTATAGCCCTGGCAAATTTATGAGAAAAAAACATAAATTTACAAGAAAAATGGCAAATTTACAGCAAGAAGCAAATTTTCAAGATAAAAGTGGCAAAATTAACAAAAAACATTTAAAAAAAGAAACTGAAAAAAAAAAAAACTTTGCATGTTGTCACCAGCATTCTCTTGTTAAATTCAGTTTACAAAATTGTTCTTTACTGACTTTTACTGCTGATACTTTTTGCTCTTACTTGAGTACATTTACAAAGAAAAAAATGTTTTTCTCAAGCAAATTTGGTTGCACTCTGAGTTACTTCTTATTTTACTGATGTAAAAACTGGTTTGAAATACTTGATTTTACTGCAATAACTTGCTCTTAAAATGAGTATCTTTAATATTTAGTATTATTAATTGGAATCAAGAGTTGAAGTCACCATTCTTCTATTCAGGATCAGGGTCTTATGCGTAGGCATAATTTATGGGGGGTTGAGGGTTATATCAAATCCATCCAATATAACCCCCCCAATAATCATATGATTATAATTAATAAAAAATATCTACAACTCAAGCAAATATGAAGAAGTTGTATTTTTTTCATTTGCAAGCAACAAAAAGTAAAATTTTTAATAATCAGACAATGTATCTTCCCCTGCTGCAGACTTGGTATTGCCCAACAGGTACTTGCACCTTCAATGAGTAGGAGTCAGTTGTAAGGGCGGTAGGTGAGCATGCTGGTATGGAATGCGTTCAGCTCAGTGACAGAACATGAAACGAGCTCCACAAGGGCAACAACATTTATCAAGTCCAAACAAAATCTACTCCGACCACCGGTCCATAAATATGTTTAAATATTGCTTGTCATCCCCACAAAATTCAAGTTAACCTTAAACTGTTCTGTATTTTTAAAATGTTATGGAGGAATGAACGAAGACGAGACACAGCCTTGTAGACAGAGACTTTATTCCTTCATCAGCAAAGTAAGACTGCTCTCTGGGTGCCAAAGCTAGCCTTTTGTACATCTTCACATTCTCTCCTTTGGCACTGACAGTAGGTGTCATTACCATAACATACATTACATCTCAATACATTCACACCTGCAATTCCCAGTGTGAAGGCATGTCTTAAGAACTTTTCTTCCCCCGGCGCTCTGGCGCCTAAACCTGCTTCTCATCTTTTCAACTCTCCCCCCAGGGTGCCACAGCACCTGTATTCCTCTCCCTCTCCTGAGGCACCCACATTACCACGTCTCCTTCCTTCCCCCATTTCCCAAAGTCCTGGGTGCGAATCAGACCTCCCGCTGTGCCACCACATGCCCCCCCCCCGAACATCCAGAAGGGGTCTTAACCGTCAGGTGCCTTAGGCTTGATCAATCGCCCGTACCGGGTGTAGCGTGGAGCCACCAGGCTGACTGAAGGGCCTTCCTGTTGCAGTGGATAGGGAGAAGACTTAATCTCCGATGCACAGTTCTCTGTGGGGGGAAAAGGCGGGAAGGGAAAAACCTTGGTCTCCTGCAAATGGTTCTCTGAAGGGGGAAAACAAACTCGTGGGTGGGCGGGCGACCCCACCGGGGAGCCTGGGCCAGCACCACCTGGTCCTCTGCTAAAACATAAGCAGGCTTTAGCCCATCTATGCAGACGGTTTCCTTCCGCTCCCCAGGTCTAACACAAAATTTTTCGCTCCCATTTCCAAAACTCTGAAGGGGCCGCCATAAAGCAAGCGCAAAGGGCTTCAGTGGGCGTTATGCCTAACAAAAATGAACTCGGCATTCTCCAAATGCTTAGGAATGAAGGTGCAGGGAAAACAATGGTGCACTGGCCCCGGAATGCAGCTAGCCCCTGCGCCGGAAAAAATGTGTGCGGACGAGTCAGCCACGGGCGTGGGATTTTCCAGCAAACGTTGACCCGGGATCCGCAACGGCTGACAAAAAACAAGCTCCGCCAGGGAAGCTGCCAAATCCTCCTTAGGCACGGAGCACAACCCCAGTAGGACCCAATGCAGGTGGCCAACCCAATTTGCATCCGTCAATGAGGCTCTGAGCGCGGCTTTAAGTGACCCATGGAACCTCTCACGCAAGCCGTTAGCCTGCTGTTGTACATGGTGGTTTGGTGGATTTTGACCCCCAAGCTCTCGGCCATCGCAAACCAGAGTTCTGAAACGAACTGTGGACCCCTGTCGGAAGTGATATCTGACCGAGAACCGAAACCTGAGACCCAGGATGAGAAAAATGTGCAGGCCACGTCGGCAGATGTGGTGGAAGCCAGCGGAATTGCCTCTGGCCAACACGTGGTACGGTCCACTATTGTTAAAAGGTGCGTGAACCCCTGCAACGGCGGAAGGGGGCCCACCAAATCAACGTGTACATGGTCAAATCTCCTGCTCGGAATCTGAAAAGGCTCGAGGGGGGCTTTAGTGTGCCTCTGAATCTTGGCCCATTGGCACGCAACGCACGCGGCGGCCCCTCTTTCACATCCTTGCGTAAGTGGGGCCAGACAAACTTAGACCCCATCAGCTTAACTGAAGCCTGGATGCCAGGGTGTGAAAGAGCATGGACGGACTCAAAAAAGCGGCAGCGCCATGTGATTGGAACCACCAGGCGGGGCCAGCCGGTGGAGACGTCGCAAAGCAAGAAGGGGCAAACCTCTTGTACCACTCTGCTTTCCAGTTTTAGCCCAGTACCCGAGGATCGGAGCATGCAAATGTCCACGTTCCCAGGTTGGTCGGCGGCTATAGCAGAAAAGTCAATACCCACATAGACCGGGGAAACTAGTGCATGCGACAGGCAGTCAGCCAAGACAATAAGTTTAGAAGCTACATGTTGAATGTCGGTAGCGCATTCCAAAATTGCGGCAAGGTGCCGCTGCTGCCGGGCCGACCATGGTTCTGAGACTTTGGATATTGCATAGGTTTGTGGTTTGTGATCAACAAACGTGGTAAACTCATGACCCTCGAGCCAGAGCTGAAATTGACGCGTGGCCAGGTGGAGAGCCAACAACTCTCTGTCAAAAGTGCTACACTTACGCTTGTTGTTGCACAAAGTACGGCTAAAAAAGGTGAGGGGTTGCCACGAACTGGAGACGTACTGCTCCACCACAGCTCCTACCGTGATGTCAGATGCGTCTGTGGATGAGCGCTATCCACGCTGACAGGGCTAGGTGGGCCAGCAAAGCTGTATTCGTGAGCACCATTTTGGCACCTGTGAATGCCTGGACCCAATCGGGGTCCAGTCAATGCTATCCGCGGGTTTCTTTTTCTTGAGCGTGCCGTACAGCGGTTGCAGCAGCTGGACTGCCCGGGGAAGGAAACGGTTGGAGAAATTGACCACCCCCAAAAATTCCTGCAGCACCCTCATGATTGCGGACGCAGAAACTCTGACACTACACATACCTTATCCGGCAGTGGAATCGCGCCTTCCGGCAAGATGCAGTGGCCCAAGAAATCGATTACCGGCAGCCCAAACTGACACTTCGTCGGATTAACAATCAGCCCATGAGCTTCCAACCGTCGGAAAACTTGCTTGAGATGGGCAAGGTGCTCCTCCTCTGACGTGCTAGCCACCAAAATGTCATCTAAGTAGACAAAAAGGAACGGCAAGTCACAGAGCACCACGTCCATCATCCTTTGAAAAGTTTGGGCTGCGCCCTTTAACCCGAACAACATGTGTAAAAACTCAAAAAGACCAAAAGAAGTTATTACTGCCATTTTTGGGACGTCCTCGGTGTGAACCGGGAGCTGGTGGTAACTGCGGACCAGATCCACTTTTGAAAAAATGTGCATCCTGGCCAGGTGCATGGAAAAATCCTGGATGTGCGGGATGGGGTAGCAGTCGTGTTCAGTGACGTTGTTCAGGTGACGGAAATCATCGCACGGCCGCCACGAACCATCGGACTTGGGCACAATGTGCAGCGGGGACGCCCAAGGACTATTGGAGCACCTAACGATCCCTAGTCATTCTAAGTTAGCGAACATGCAGCTACCACAAAATCCCACCTGTAGTTGCATCCATGCAAACACACAGTCACCGACCTCTCTCCAAAAGTCCTAATGGGGGAACCATTGGCGGCTGTTAATGATGGGCCACAACCTTCCGCCAGTCTATCCGGAGTAACCAGCAAAATAAGGCTCTTCTGGGAACCAGAGACCACCAAAAACCATCTCCTGGAACGTGTGTCCTCAATGAAAAGCAGCTTCTTCCTGTTGCTAGCGGTCGTAGGTGCTACCAACTGCCGGCTGGCCTGTTTCTCCGGCAATTTGAAACGGCACAGCAGGACACAACGCCGCACTTTGGCACCAAAACGCTACTGATAAGAACAAGTTGTCCCGTTCCTGCATCTCCGAGTAGCTGTCCCAGCCACCACCTTCGGCTCCTCGACCTCTGTTGGCTCCGCCGCCAATCTGGGTCTCACTGCCTGGACGCCAAAGCTCCTGTTTGCCAGGATAATGCGGTCTGCTTCTTCAGCCAGCGCATGGTAGTCCCTGGCTGCCAGCAGGGGCGAGTTAGCCAGGATCACCTGCGCCACAATCGGTAGTTTTCTCAGGAAGAGGTGGGCAAAGAGGAAAGATTCGCCATCCATGCCCATTAGTGCCAGCATGCTCTCCATCAATTCCACAGCTGATCCGTCTCCATGCTCCGAGTGTAAGAGGAGCCACTCTGCCCTCTCTCCATCCGAAAGGGTGTAATGGCATAGCAGCAGCTGCTTGAGCATGTCGTACTTTCCCTGGGCTGGAGGAGCTCGGACTCATTGTGCACTGAGTGGAGCGCAGGTCCAGCGAAGCCACCACGTAATGGTATTTCGTCTCATCCGTGGAGAGCAAACTGCGCTTCTACGTGAATGAACCAGGCAGCCGGGTCGTGAATCCAAAGGTCCGAGAGTTTTGCCGCCGTGGCGCATGCAACTGAGGGTCCCGGAAGGAAATCCTAGCGTGGATGTTCCCGTGGATGTTCCCATGGATGTGCTTGGTCCGTCTTCCATTCTCACGTCTCAGGGTCACCAATATGAAGGAATAAACAAAGACGAGACACAAGCTTGTAGACAGAGACTTTATTCCTCCATCAGCAAAGTAAGACTGCTTTCTGGGTGCCAAAGTTAGCCTTTTATACATCTTCACATTCTTTCCTTTGGCACCAAGAGTACATGTCATTACCATAACACACATTACATCTCAATACATTCACACCTGCAGTTCCCAGTGTGAAGGCATGTCTTAAGAACTTTTCTTCCTCCTGGCGCTCTGGTGCCTAAACCTTTCTCATCTTTTTAATTCCCCCCCCAGGGTGCCACAGCACCTGTATTTCTCTCTCTCTCACCTGAGGCACCCACATTACCATGTCTCCTTCCTTCCCCTCCTTCCGCAAAGCCCTGGGTGCGAGTCAGACCTCCCGCTGTGCCACCACAATGTCATGGTTTTGATAGTTATAAAATTCAATTAAAAAGCAAGTTTTACCACTTTTGATTATAGACTAAGTCACTCTGAAGGCTATTCTTAAATATCCACGTTTGTGGTGGCACACCAGGAGGTGTTACTCTCACCCAGTGACCATGGGAATAGGGAGAAGGGGCGAGAAATGGAAATGTGTGCACCTCAGGGGAGCGAGGCGAATACAGATGCTGTGACACCCAGGGGGGAGAGTTGAAAGGAGGAGATGCAGAGGTAGGTGCCAGAGTGCCGGGGGGAGAAAAGATGTTAAGAATGTGCCTTCACACCTGGGACTGCAGTTGTGAATGTATTGTGATGTTTTGTATGGTATTGTGATGATATGTACTCTTGGTGCCAAAGAAGGGAAGTGTAAGATGTGTAAAAGGCTTGCTTTGGCATCCAGAAGTCAGTCTTATTTTGAGGATGGAGGAATAAAGTCTGAATCTGCAAAGCTCGTGTTTCGTCTCATCAATCCTCCACACTGGCAACCTACGATGTGAGAATGCAAGATGAATAGAGCACCTCTGCCTGACCACCCATGCCAGGGTTTCCTCCCGCCGCATTCGCTGTGGTGGTAAAGCTCCCAGACTTTTGGCTCCACGACCCGGCCGCCTGGTTCATCCACGTGGAAGCCCAGTTAGCTCTCCGCAGAGTCTCTGCTGACGACACAAAGTACCATTAGGTGGTGGCTTCGCTGGACCCGTGCGCCACTCAGCGCACCATGAGCCTACTCCGAGCACCCCCCCCCCCCAACCCAGGAGAAGCACAACACTCTCAAACAGCTGTTGTTGCAGCGTCACACTCTCTCCGCCAGAGAGAGAGCAGAGAAGCTCCTTGCACACTCGGAGTTAGGGGACGGATTGGCTGTGGAGCTAATGGAGAGTATGCTGGCTTTGCTGGGCGGAGATGACGGCTCTTTTCACTTTGCCCATCTCTTCCTGAGGAAACTGCTGGTTTCGGCACGGACAATTCTGGCCAACTCACCGCTGCTGGCTGCCAGGGACTACCGCTCGCTGGCGAAGGAAGTGGATCACATTATCCTGGCGAACAGGAGTTTTGGACTCCAGGCGGTGAGGCCAGGGTCTTTGGTGGAGCACACCGACGGAGAGGAGCCAAAGATAGTGGCCATGATAGCCACTCGGGGAAGCTGGAATTGGACAACCTGTTTCTACCATCAGCATTTTGGCGCCAATACACGGTGTTGTCTTCTGCCATGCTGCTTCAAGATGCCGGAGAAACAGGCCAGCCAGCAGTCGGCAGCAGCTACGACTGCCAGCAACAGGGAGAAGCTGCTTTTCATAGAGGACACACGTTCCGGGAGATGGTTTTTGGTGGACTCTGGTTTCCAGAAGAGTCTCATTTTGCCAGTCAGCGTTGATAGGCTGGCAGAAGGCTGCGGACTGTCACTAACGGCCGCCAGTGGAATCCCCATCAAGACTTTTGGAGAGAGGTTGGTGACTGTGTGTTTGCATAGACGTAACTACAAGTGGGACTTTGTGGTAGCCACCTGTTCGGTTTCTATCTTAGGTGCTGATTTTCTGTGTGCTTATGGTCTCCTTGTAGATGTTGCTAATAGACATTTGGTGGATGCTGTCTTTTGCCTCATTGCGTTGTGTGGCTCAGGGAGCTGGGCCACCAACACATGCCAATTTTTTAGTCTCAGGGGATGTGTATCAGCGTTTGCTTTCCGAGTTTCCCACGCTCACGGTGCCCACCTTTTCCGCTACTGTGACCAAGCATGGGGTCGAGCATTTTATCACAACTCAGGGCCCGCCGGTTTTTGTTTCCTACCATTTCCTTCTGATGTCGTGGTAGGAGGGGTGGTGGAGCAGTACGTCTCCGGTTCATGGCAACCTGTCACCTTTTTCAGTCGTACTTTGTGCGACAACAAGCATAAGTATAGCACTTTTGACAGAGAGCTGTTGGCCCTCCACCTGGCCACTCGTCACTTTCAGTTCTGGCTTGAGGATTGCGAATTTACTGCGTTTGTCGACCAAAAACCCCTAACCTACATAATGTCCAAAGTTTTGGAACTGTGGTCGGCCCAGCAGCAATGGCATCTAGCCACAATTTCAGAGTTCACTACCAACATTCAACATGTAGCCAGTAAACTTAATGTCGTGGTTGACTGCCTGTTACACACGTTAGTTTACCCACACACGTGGGTATTGATTTTTCCGCCATGGACGCCGATCAACCAGGAGACGCCGACCTTTGCACACTCCGATCCATGGGGACCGGACTAAAACTGGAAAACGGGGCGGTACAAGAGGGTTGCCCCCACTTGCTTTGTGACGTCTCCACTGGCCGACCCCGCCTGGTGGTTCCAAATTCTTGGCGCCGCCACGTTTTCAAGGCCATCCACTGTATTTGACACCTGGGCGTATGGGCTTCGGTTAAGCTGGTGGGGTCTAAATTCGTCTGGCCCCATTTACGCAAGGATGTGAAGAAGTGGGCTGTGGCATGCCTCATGTGCCAACGACCTAAGATTCAGAGGCACACCAAGCCCCCACCCCCCCCGAACCTTTCCAGATTCAGAGCAGGAGGTTTGACCACATACACTTGGATTTGGTGGGCCCCCTTCTTCCGTCGCAGGGGTTCACACACCTTTTAACAATAATGGACCGCACCACGCGTTGGCCAGAGGCGGTTCTGCTGGCTTCCACCACATCCGCCGACATTGCCCGCGCATTTTTGTCATCCTGGGTCACACGTTTTGGTTCCCCATCAGACATCACTTCCGACAGGGGTCCCCAGTTTGTTTCAGAACTCTGGTCTGCGATGGCTGAGAGCCTGGAGGTCAAAATCCACTGCACCACCGCGTACCCACAGGCTAACAGTTTGTGCGAGAGGTTCCACAGGTCACTTAAAGCAGCGCTCAGAGCCTCGTTGACAGACGCGAATTGGGTTGACCGCCTGCCTTGGGTCCTACTGGAGTTGCGCTCCACGCCCAAAGAAAATTTAGCAGCTTCCCCAGCAGAGCTCGTTTTTTGTCAACTGCTATGGATCCCAGGTGAACTTTTGTTATTAAATTGTTATTTACCATGTTAAGCTCTTTGTGACTCTGTGAAAAGTGGGCTATAAATAAACTTATTATTATTTTGCCGGAAAGTCCCGTGCCCAGTACTAACTCGTCCGAGCGCATTTTTCCCGGGGCAGGGACTAGCAGCGTTCCAAGGTCGGTGCACTATTGTTTTCCCTGCACTTTCATTCCGAAGCATTTGGAGAACACCAAGTTTGTTTACGTTAGACACGACGCCCACCGAACCCCGCTGCGCCTGCCTTTTTTTTTATTTTTATTTTTTTTTTTTTTTTTTGTTACTTATTTGTACCCGTAGGTAGACTTGGTTTGCAGTCTGGTGACAAGCCACCGGCTGCTGGTCGCTGCGTGCGCGAGCGCCCTAAACCTACATGTTTTTGGTGTGCGGGAGGAAACCGGAGAAATCCCGGAGTAAACCCACGCAACACGGGGAGAACATGCAAACTCCACACAGCTCACTGTTGGTCGGGGGCTGGGATCGAACCCACGATCTCATGATCCCCGCGATCCCCCGGCCGAGGGTAAAACTGTGCTGCCACAGTGCTAAACCACTGCGCCACCGTGCAGCCTTATGATGGCCCTTTCAGAGTTTTGGAAACCCGGGCGAAAAATTTTGTGTTAGATTTTGGGGGGCATAAGGAAACCCTCTGTACAGACAGGTTGAAGCCCACTTATGTGTTGGCAGATGAGCAGGTGGTGCTGGCCCAGGCTCCCCAGTGTGGTCACCTGCCTGCGGTGGGTCCACAGGTTTGTTTTCCCTCTTCAGAGAGCTGTTTGCAGGAGACCAAATCTTTCGAATACAGGATATATATATATATAGAAGGCGAATATAGATGCTGTGGCACCCAGGGGGAAGAGTTGAAAGGAGGAGATGCAGAGGTAGGCGCCAAAGTGCCAGGGTGGAGAAAAGATGTTAAGAATGTGCCTTCACACCTGGGACTGCAGGTGTGAATGTATTGTGATATTATGTTCACTATTGTGATGATATGTACTCCTGGCGCTAAAGAAGAGAAGTGTAAGATGTATAAAAGTTTCGCCTTGGCACCCAGAAGTCAGTCTTGTTTTGAAGATGGAGGAATAAAGTCTGAATCTGCAAAGCTCATGTTTCATCTCATCAATCTTCCACACGTTCAAAGAAGATGATTATTTTCCCTACAGATCATTTTAAGATCTTCTGTCCTCCGTTAAAATACCACAAATGTACAACAGAGTATCTAAACAAATATATAAGAAATAAACACCAAATGGATGAATGAAAGAATAGATGCATTTCATATTCCTAAACTTTTTCTAAACTTTTTTACATGTGTTAAAATGAGTTCAAAAGCACTACAATACAGCATCACTTATTTATTTCATTTAATTATTGAGCTTAAAATCACATTTCTAGGTTTCTGTTCTCATTTTATTTAATCACAAGACAGCATTACACAAATTAGGCAGTGACCAAACACTGAGATATTGATGGCTTATTTTCGCTTTATAGTGATTTAGCTCCTAGTATGATTCATCACCTTAACACTATCTTTTGAGTTTGTTGGTGTTTAAGGGTCCATTTGCAATAAAGGGAGCACTAAAAAAATTTAAAAAATTGATAACTAAAAAGTTGTAATGCTTCTTTCAGCATTTGTTACCTCATTCAGCCTGTTGCTTTTCCTGTCAAGTAAGGGTCTCTGCAGAATGCTGCGCTGCACCTAGAGAAAGCATATTATAAACCCATTTCAAGTTAGAACTGTCCTCACTATCAACTTTTGGGGCTCCAAATATTTTTCTCCAATCTTTTTTCTCCCATCTTCATCAGTGTTTTATGTAGCATTTTGACATTTCTAATGTCACTTTTTCATGTGCGCAACTTTTTTGTCATAGTTTTACAGCTTTTCTTGCAAATCAGAGACATTTTTTTCTTGTAAATTTGCCTACTTTTTGTATAAATATGCAGTATTTCTCCCATGTTGATTTCCCCCAACTTCAGTTTCTCACAATAATGTAGCATTTTCTTAAATTTGTCGAGGAAAATAAGCCTTTTTCCTTACATATTTGCAAAATAATTTAAATTTCATATTTTTAAAATAATTTTTTGACTATCATCAAGTTGCTGCTTTTTTCTTGTAAAATTTAGACTATTTTCTCCTAAATTTGTACATTTTTTTCCTGGTAAATTTGGTAAAGGTAAATTTGTTATTTACCTTTTATGAGGGGAGGGGGCAAATACCTGAATCCTAAATATGAAAACTGAATGCCACTGTAAAAAATTAAATGTCTAGATAATGAATCCAGAGTAAGTTTTTAAGACCAGGACAATTTTCTCACAAATTTCACAGATTTGTTATCATTTAATGAGTGAAACATAACACACCTATGGTGTGGTGTGCCATAATCATAATGCCTCTGCAGGCAGGATAACTGTTACTTTTGTCAAAGTCTAGCTGACTAAATTACACAGTGTCCTTAGTTCATCTACTTAAGATAAGATAAGATAAGCCTTTATTAGTCCCACAATGGGGAAATTCCAGGATTGCAACAGCACAGGGGTAGCAACACTCAGAGCAACAATCAGAAGGCAAGAAAAAACAAGAACAGCTAGTATACATATGTACATATTACTATAAATGTATATAAGATAAGATAAGATAAGATAAGATAAGCCTTTATTAGTCCCACAACGGGGAAATTCCAGGATTGCAACAGCACAGGGATAGCAACACTCAGAGCAACAATCAGAAGGAAACAAAAAAAAAAAAAAAAAAACAAGCAAGCAAGAGCAGCTAATAAACATATGTACGTATTACTATAAAATATATATATATACACACACACACAGACACACAGTGCAGAGCATTGTAGCTGGATGGAATAAATATATGAATATATGAACACACAGTGCAGAGCATTGTAGCTAGATGGAATAAATATGTAAATATATAAACACCCACAGTACGGAGCATTGCAGCTAGGTGGAATAAATATGCAAGTATATAAACACACACAGTGCGGAGCAATGTAGCTAGATGGAATAACATGTAGATATATAAATATATAAACACCCACAGTACGGAGCATTGCAGCTAGACGGAACAAATATGCAAATATATAAACACACACAGTGCAGAGCATTGCCGCTAGATGGAATGAAACAGCATAACCGTCTACCCAGCTATCCTGCATGGTATGATTATGTGCCCATACACACTCTCACCCTCCATAGCGACCGGCATGCTCCTAGTTGTATGCCGGAGAGGACCACTGTGTAAGTCTATTGCATCTTCTGCATTCAAAAAACTATTAGTTTGTTACGTCTTTTTTGCTATCTCTGCGAGCAGCCCTGCTTAGGTTGTACAGTCTGACAGCCGTTGGTAGGAAGGACCTACGAAACCTCTCGGTTGTGCACCTGGGATGATGTAGTCTGCTGCTAAATGAGCTCCTCAGTGCATTCAGTATGTCCTGCATAGGGTGGAACTCGGACTCCAGCAGAGATGACAGTTTAGCCACCGTCCTTCTCTCTCCTATCTCCTCCATCGGATCAAGGCGCTGCCCCAGGACAGAGCTAGCTTTCTTAATCAGTTTGTTCAGTCTCTTCCTATCGGCTGCAGTAATGCCACTGCCCCAGCAGACCACTCCAAAAGTGATGGCTGATGCCACCACCGTGTCATAGAATGACTTCAGCAGCGCCCCTTGTACACCAAAAGACCTGAGTCTCCTCAGCAGGAACAGCCTGCGCTGTCCCTTCTTGTAGAGTGCATCAGTATTGTGTGACCAGTCTAGTTTATTGTTCAGATGAATACCCAGGTACTTATAGGATGTCACCATCTCGATGTCTGTTCCCTGTATATTTACTGGTACTGTGAGGGGCTGCCCATGCCTGCGGCAGTCCACCACCAGCTCCTTAGTTTTCCTCGCGTTGATCTGGAGGCAGTTCCGATGGCACCAGTCCACGAAGTCCTGGATAAGCCCTCTGTACTCAGCTTCATCTCCATTGGAGATGAGGCCAACGATCGCAGAGTCATCAGAGAACTTCTGTAGATGGCAGTGTGTTGTGTTGTGTGAGAAGTCCGCAGTATAAAGAGTGAACAGGAAGGGAGCCAGCACCGTTCCCTGGGGGGCCCCCGTGCTACTGATGATCGTGTCGGACACACAGTCCCGGGTTCTCACAAACTGAGGCCGGTTCGTGAGGTAGTCCAGGATCCATGATGACAGGTGCTGGTCCACCCCTGCGCGCAGCAGCTTGTCCTTCAGGATCATCGGTTGGATGGTGTTGAAAGCACTGGAGAAGTCAAAGAACATGATCCTCACCATATTCCCGGGCTTCTCCAGGTGGGACAGAGAACGGTGAAGGAGGAAGATCACCGCATCCTCCACCCCAATGCCATGCTGGTAGGCGAACTGGAGTGGATCCATCGCTGGTTCCACCAGGGGGCGGAGGTGAGCAAGGAGCAGTCTCTCCAGGGTCTTCATCAAGTGGGACGTCAAGGCCACCGGTCTGTAGCTGTTCAGGTCTTTGGGGTGGGAAGTTTTTGGTACAGGTACCACACAAGATGTTTTCCACAGCTGTGGTACCCTCCCCAGTTTCAGGCTCATGTTGAAGATATACGTCACAATCCCACACAGCTGGTCTGCACAGGACTTGAGGAGCTTTGCGCTGATGCCGTCCGGTCCCGGCGCCTTCCTCGCCTTGATCTTCCTCAGCTCCGTCCTCACCTGGGTCCTGGTCAGGGTCAGGATGGGGGGCTGTGTGTTGGGAGTGGGGGGGTGTTGGTAGAGTGGGGAGTGGGCAGCAGGACTTGATTTCTTTAGAGGCAGCAGTGGTTGTTGTGCAGTCAGGGGGGAGGGCGGTTGGTCAAATCTATTGAAAAACAGATTCAGGTTGTTCGCCCACTCCCTGCCCCCTGTGGCCTGGGGGGAGGTATTCTGGAGCCCCGAGATGGTTTTGAGGTTTCTCCAGACCCCGCTGATGTCGCTCTGTTGCAGCTTGTCCTCCATCTTCTTCCTGAAGCTGTCCTTGCCTTCTCTGATCTTTCTCCTCAGCTCCCTCTGTACGGAAGCTATATATATATATATATATATATATATATATATATATAGACACACAGTGCGGAGCATTGTGGTTGGTGAATGTGCAGCAGATACTTCTACTTGGTAGAAAAACAGCTACCCAGTGGTAAGCCTCATCCACATTCAACAGCTGCATTAACCTCAGTTCTGTGGCTAGAATGATGAACATGGTGTCAAAATAAACTAGACGACTTAATGCACCTGCTGATAGCACTGTTAAGATGCTATTAAGAGGGAGGGGGGGGCATTTTTTGCATGGGAAATTCTTGCATGAATTACATCTTCAAAACTGTCAGTGAAGCACCTCTCTTAAACCATCTGAACATTAATTGAGCTTATTTTATGTCAGGAGCAAGAATGTGAAAGTGACAGTAGCAGGGATAACAAAGAGGGAGAGAGGGAGAAGAGGTGGCCCAGGTGACCAGAGGGAGAGTGAGGCAGCACAGGAGGCACAAGTGGCCAGGTAACAATAAAAAAGGAACTTTGCGCCTTAGAGAACAGACTGCTGACTAGATCATCATAATAATGTTCTATTGAACAAACTAATGAATTTTAGACTTGTCCTCATAAATGATTGACATTTTCTTCTTGTTCATGTGATTTCCTCACAGAGAGACACAGGGTGAGGGCAGCAGTCAGGCAGATCCATTCTGTTATTACCACTGTATAGTGATTTAGCTAAGAGTCAGGCTAAGATTAATCCTAGTGACTTGTCTGTCAGTGCAGGGGTCAGTGCTATGAGAAATCAATGCTTTTCACACCATTAAAATGTAACCAAGTTTAGTGATGTGGGATGATGGGAGTTGGTGTCCGCTTGCCATTTAAACAAAAACTAAATATTACTCTGTTATTATATGACAGCCAACAACTTTATTTATATGAAAAGTTATCTTTTAAACTGACAGACATCATATGTGTAATTCATGGCAAAATTTGATCGGGCTCAAAAGATGATGTCGCTCTTGCCATTCATTTGAAGAGTTTTTTGGGGTTTTTTTCCGATTTAAGATCCAAAATTCAGAAATGGAGGGGGAGTGACTTAGGCTCTCTATACTGGCAGAGATCCCCCCTCCCCCCAGTGTTTGAAACAAAGTCACGCCCTTGGTCTTATGCCTGTATGAGTTTAATATATGAGTATACATGTGCATAGCTTGTATTTTATTTTACTCCAACAAACATTTTATATCATTATTAAAGAAAATAAATGACCAATTTCTCAGTACTCAAGTAACTCAGAATTTAGGTGATGCATTGCCTCTCTTAGCTGTTTTTTAACTGTATTGTTTGCTTGCATAATTAATATAAAGTAGCACTACTTTTATCTGAGTACAGTTTTGGTTACCCTACGCACTTCTACAGTAAAGCAGGCCTACTACAAGTAAATAAACACAGTTGTACTAATAGCATCACTTTCCCTTTCATTAAAAAAGCCAAAAGTCACGGGATATAAGCAGACCTGGCAACTACAGGTACATTAACCCAGACTGAGACGTATTCACTGCTGTTGGAAATATTTATGCATAGAGAAAAAGCAGAAAATTATCACAAATTTTCAAGTAAAGATGGCAACTGTGTAACAAAAAAGTAAACTATCTTTTTAAAAATCTGCAAAGTTAAATATCACACTGACTTTACAAGTGAAGCTGCAAAAAGAGTTGAACATTTATAAGAAATCAAAGCACTAAACAAGAATAAGTTGAAAAATTTTATTTTTTAAGAATGCTCACTGTTGGTGGTATGTGGGTTGGGGGGATTTGTTGCTGTAAATGTATATCATTTATTTATTATAATTTCCTGGATGAAATTAGTAGGCCAACTAAATTATATTATTATAAAATAATAATAATAAATACCATGATTGTTTTGGACCTGTAATTTTTTAAACAATTATTTTACAACTACAGTATTTCTTTTAAGAAAATGTGCCATTTCGTTGAGATTCGATTAATCTTTAAAGCTTAAGAATTGTTGATTTTATAACAAAAATAGACCCACCATATGTGGTGACCAGATTACTTTAACCAAATGACAATGTTTGAATGGAGTGAAATCAAAAATGCTACAAGAACTAAAAATAACTAGGCCATGCTCATAGTTGTCTCATGTTTATTCATCTATGTCCTGTTATCCTCTCACTGTCATGTCTTACTAGAGAAGCACAAAATTTTCTTTGAGATTAACAAATCGAATTATGAATCCGCATAAAACAAACAAGACGCAGTTACTGGTAGGGCTCTACTAATTCTGGAACTTCTGTTCCCCAGAATATTCAAAATAAAATAACTTTAAATTTAAAAAAAATACATATAGGCCTATTGTACTGAATCACTGGCAACAATGTATCCAGACAGCATATTTACAGTCTATGAAACCTTTTTCAGCTTTAAACCTCTAAGATTTTGAGCCAAGAGCACTTGAAAGCATCACATAGTCCACTAAAGTGAAACTCTACTTCTTCCAAAGAAAATGACGGCACCAAAAAAAAAAAAAAAAGATATTCTCCCAGTTTTCATGCGTCCATTCCATTTCACAGCCTTGTCTCATTTCCCAGTGGTTAGGGTGTGTAACAGGCTGCTTTCTCTCCCTCTTGCTTTTTAAATGACAGAGTATTAAAAATCCCAGCCTCCTCCCAACTCCAAGAAATGCAGCACGCAAAGTTAGGTCACTTGTGTTAAGGATCATCAATAACCATGGAACTAAATAAGAGAAGAATTTCACTTTTGAGCAAGCTCTTTATTCTGTTCCACACATATGTGCTTTTTGAACAAGTTACACTGTGAGAATACTTTTTCCCCAAAAAAATCTGCTAAGAGGGCGTTGGCAAATCTTTGACATCAAAAATCCGCTGGCAGCTACAGACTGGCAAACAAGAGGCTTGAATGAAGCGATCACTCCAACTGCTGGCCTTTTCTTTCATTTACCTCATGTCACTACAAGCCAGGAAGGTTTTATTTTACTGTAAACCTGAACTTCCCCCTGCCATGACTCAGAGTTGTCCAATCACCAGTTTAAGCACGGGCCGATCCCTTTGTTCACTTCCAGCCTCATTAGAAACGACTTGCAGATACAGTTTTCAATGTGTGGAAAATAAAGATTCATGTGCTCTGTATAGAGTGCCTTTAATATACAGACCCATTTACTGTATCTATACCGTCATAAAAAGAAATTATACATTACATTGTGATTTCACATGTATGTACAGTACTGTGCAAGAGTATTGAGCCACTCCTTATTTCTTTATTTTTTGCTTTTAAGTTGCCAGACATTCTTGTATTTCTTTAATGGTCTTTAGCAATAGTTCTCAATGTTTTTTGAAGGTCTTTAAAAGTTTTTCCTTGGACAACGGTTGCTTTTTCCACTCATTTTCAGTCTAGACTTTGTAACTGACCATTGTCCAGTTCCAGGAAACTGGACACTTAACGGACCAAAGAAGTGGCAGACCTAAAGAGCTATCTACAGTAGATGAACAGTATAAAATGTCATGTCCTTAAAGGAAAAGATTCAGCAAAAACCTGACATGGATCTGGCCCATCAATCGATCTATCCAGTGTTGGCTGAAGCCTCATTAGAAATCATTTCAATAGAAGGGTGACTGTCATGAAGCCATTCTATTGGTAGAGAAACACTGAGAAAAGGCTGAGGCATGCCAGACTACACAAGAAATGGACTGAAAACCTGTTGCAACATGTCTTATGGTGAATCCAGATCTGACTTTTTTTGGTTCAGCTCCTTGTCCAAATGTATGGAGGAAGTCAGGAGAGATGAACAACAGTGAGAACTTACAGCCATCTGTAAACTACAGTGGAGGCTCTGTCGTGGTATGGGGAATTCGTCAAAAATTGATGGAATTATGAATACAGAAAAGTACCGTCAGACTGGCAACAACTTTATTTTTCAGTATGACTTCTTAGTGGATTGTCACCTTATCATGATGGAGGGGTTTGTGTGCCCTATTGATCCCAGGAGCTATGTTGTTGGGGGCAACATGCCTCTGGTAGGGTCTCCCAAGACAAAGTCAGTTCTGGGTGAATGCCCAAACCAAGAACGGTCAAGTAGGTCCCTATGAAAGAAGAACAAGGATCCAGTGCACCCCAACTGGCATGAGGTTACCAGGGACCCACCCTACAGTCATGTCGGGGGTAGCAGCTCAACGGCAAGAGCCTGGTAACCGGGTTTCTTACTGAGCGAGCCATATGGGTCTGCCCTCCAGTGGGCTCAGCACCTACAGGAGGGATTATGGTGATCATATGAGCTATGTGAATTGGGTGAAGTCTAGCCATCTCTGCTTGGACTGCTGTCCCCACAACCCGGAACCCCAGATAAGTGGTATAAGATGGATGGATGGATGGATGGACAATGATCCCAAACACAATGCCAAATCAGTAAAAGCACAGCTGAATAGAAAGAACATACAATGGGACACTATCAGCCATGGATAAGCCTCTCCAGAGCCCAGACTTCAACATCATGACAGGGACTAGAACAACAGGCAGCCAACATCCAAAGGAGAGCTTTGGACTGTCCTTCAAGAACTCTGGAGAACTTTTCCTGATGACTTTAAAGAAAAAATTGCACAAAACCTTGGCTAAAAGAGCTCAGGCTCAGCTGAAGAATAAAGGCAATCAAATATTGACCTTCAAGCCTTGCCAAATATTGACCTTTGACCTTGCCAAATATTGACCTTCAAGCTTGAATCTGCACACCGTTTTTGCCTAACATACCGTATTTCCATTTATGTCTGCAGGTTTAAATAAATCCCTATACCTATTTCTCATGTTCAGAGCAAAACATAAAATACATAAGGGGTGGCTTAAGGCTTTTGCATAATACCGTAGTCTATTAACCCTTTTTATCCACATTACAACATTTAGAGACTGTAGTGCCACACCAGGCTTCTGAGAGCATATCAACACTTCCTTTGGTGATAAAGCAACTTGTTAGTAACTTCACGGGGACAGACTCGAGGCTCCAACTTGTCCGTCCCTTTTCCAATAAGGTAAACTCAGTCAATCAGTGCTTCAAGGGAGACGTCTTCGTCTTCTCTTTTCTTCACACTCAGAGGAAAAATTAAGAGTGGATTCAAGCAGGACTTCACTATTTCTTCATTAAGAATTAAAAGCTCTTCTTTTCAGAAGCTCATGATATATGGATGTATTAGAAGGTGAGTTAAACTGTTGTCCGTTTTCACAAATAATCTCAAAATTGTGTTGTTTTTTAAAAAAAACAAAAAAACAAAACAAAACTGTAAAACACTCATGTTGTAAAGCCTGATGCCAGAATCACACAATCACTGGTCACCTATACTCTCATAGATAAGCAGTGACAACACCTGATTTCATTTCCTCTCACACAAACATTAACCAGGACAATTACACTGATTACAGAGTTTGGTCTTCAAGTGTCAACAGTGAGTTTTAGGAACGTTTCTGCTCTTCTCTCCGGCTGCTTCTCTCCCGCCGTGCTTTGACCTAAAGGTCGAGCAGTGAATTCCTAACAATTTTTAGAAAACATTTTTCACCAAATCGTGGTAGGAAAAAAAAATGGAGGTGGGGGAACAAAGCATCTTCAGTCAAATCTCACATCAGTTCATCTCCTTTTTCCCCCACCGTGGGAGGGATCCTAGGCAGAAATAGCCATGCTGGGGTTTGTGACATTGGTGGGACCAAGACGCTACTGGGAGGCTCCACAGCACACATCTTGTCCCACGGTGCTACCTGTGGTGCCAGAGTGTGAGGGAGCGCTAGCGACCTTTGTTCTTTTTGGCATTTCCCTAAAAACAAGCAAACATAGAAAAAAAAATTCAAACAATCTTCAGTACTCGATAGAAAACCGAAAACTCAGATTTGCATTCTACTTCAAACAGCAAGACATGCTGAGGCTGCTCTGTGGCCTTCATAGAAAAACACCACCTTCAGATCCCAACGTGTTCGGTCCTGCACCTTCCCAACACGCAGGCATCTGTGTGTGTGTGCGTGTAGCAACATTCACTCTTAAAAATCAGGCTTCTCCTTTGCTGCAGCTTCAGCTTAACGACTTTTTCAGATGTCTACAGCAGGTGCTTTTCCCATCAAACTTTGCAGCAACCGCAACACTAAAGATGACCTCCAGATTCACCTCATAAATGTTGTCAACTCACAATTCACATTCTCTGGTTTCTCTGTCATGATAATGCTTCTGTAAGTATTTTTATAGACCCCAATCTGTGCACAATCGTGGTTTTTTTTGTAAATTTAAGCCTTATAAAAATGGCCAAGGGTCACATGTACAGTATACTGTTAAACTGCTCAATTCATAAAGAAATACACACTGCCTCTATATAAACTCTTAAAGAAACAAGAGGAATACACTTTCTTGGTTTTATGATGTCACGAACCACCAAACCCTGTCCTTTAATGGACCTCTTGCACAATGTAGAGTGACGTACTTCCGCATTCTGGCCCTCCCACAGCTCTGGTTCCGCTACCATTACATTTGTCCATTCCCTGGTGCTTTCTTGTCAATAAATCAATTTTATCACTTTCACTTATCATTGTACATACTGGAAATGGTGTGCGTTCAGATCGTTTTTTCTTTATAAAGTTTGTGTTTCACATTTTGATCATTTTTGTGACCATACTGGGATGTTTAATAGTTCGCCCAATTAACTTAGCAAAGCACAGCTTTTGTATTGTTTCTGACTCTGCTATTCCAAATACTACTGCATGGGCTGTAACACACCTGTGAAAATCACTGAAACATACAGTATGTCCAACTCCCAGTTGTTGCCTGACTTCTTTTAATATCACTTTGTGTATGCAGAATCCCTCAGTTATTGATGTTACCGTCACTGTTACTGATATTAGCTTGGTTAGCTTCCAGGTGCCAGTGTGTTATTTATTCTCGTAATAAATTTTGACTCACTCCTATTAACATTAGCCATGTTTACATGCGCAAAATTTCTTCAATCTGATTACAGTTCAGATCAGAACTTTACTGTATACATGGACCCTGAAAAAGTTGATCTGATTATGACCTGCGTTTACATGTGTCACACATTTGAATTGAACGGACTAAATCATTTTGACATGTGCAGAATTGTCTGACATTCCAGAAATAGTAGAAGAAGCAACTTCCGATGTAAACAAACCCGCTTCGTGTCTTTCTCTTTTTGAAATGGACCTGTATTGTTATTCAGACTGTACTTTTGCTTCTGCTGCTCTCCGTAATGAAGCTACAAGCCCAGCAGTACATACTTCTGCATATGAACAGAGGGAGACAGCAGGATAGCAGTCGTTTTACCCCAACTGCATACTCCCACCATGCCTTCTGCGAGCTGCTGTAAAAGCGGAAATATGTCATGTCGACGTGTGTGGCTGATGTACACACATGCGCAGTAAACATATTTCTACCCAAACTTCGGAATAAGTGTTTATATGCATACCAATCAGAGCAACAATTGGCATAATCCACCCGTCTCAATCGGAAGGAAATTTTGATCTGAAGGACTGTGCTTGGGTCAGAACCTTCAGATTAGCATGCTTACATGAAACATTTTTATTCTGATCAGGCTTTTAATCCGGTTACTTGTGTCCATGTAAACATGGCTATTGCATGGACTCAAACGAATGTGAATGAGTCTGTGTAAAGACTTTGCACAATCCATGTCCACACAAGTCTATTACAGCTCATGCATGTGTAACCCAGCTGAGAAAATGACCCTTTTTCTCAGATTTCATTTGTATTAGTGAAAGTGTGTGATTTTATTTTGAAAAACAGTTATTTTGAGAAGAGGAAGTGTGATCCTCGTTATCCAACTTTTAAATTCCCATTTCATGGTCAAGTTGGGTGATCTGGGTCTTTTCGTTCATTAAGAGCGATACTAGCCCCGCCTTCCGAGCAGAGTGTCGAGGCGCTCTGCTGGTCGTCGGTCTTTCATGATCCGAGAGCGGACGAGAGAGGCTGTGGGCGGTCTGGTTCACACTGATACCTCTTCTTGGTGAGTTAATTCAGAAAAAGGGGACAATTTCAGGGGACTACAGATGAAAACTAGCCTTTTGGCTAATTCTGGCTTTTTTAACCATGTGTAATCATGTGTTTTATGAAATTGCATTGTCCCTTTTCAAATAAACTAAACTAAACTAAAAATGCTATAAATGGATCTAAACACTCTCCAAATGCTAATTTGCAACCTTTATTATCCTAAGTTGACGGGAGCACGAGCTTGGGAGGCATTATGGCTGTGTCCTTTTGCTGTGTTCACATTGATACTTCATCTTGGTGAGTGAAAACCAAACAATACATGCTAATATTAGTGTTATGATAATGGTAATCACGAGTGGATTTTTTTCTGTTTAAAAACAATGGAAAAGGCTGTTTTTGTGTCTGTATGGTTTTCCTGAATGTGATTTCAGCTCCCAACAGTATGCTGAAGTACTTTTAGTTCGTATGCACTATTTCTGTCGAATGTAATGTGTAGTTTGATGCTAAAATGTAAAAGCATAGGTTATGCTAAACCCAGTAGCTCAGACTGGGTTTTACTGATTTTAAAAGGGAACATTGGAAGTAATGGGAGAGTATATTCCCTGGTTATGTGATAAATTACTTGTATTTCATTTCATGATTTACAAAGACAAGGTTAGAAAGGATTAATCCTAATTTCATGGTTAAATGATGTAGAGATAAAGAGAGGAATTCATTTAATTGGTTACATGAAAAAAGGGTATTTCATGTGCTACCAGAGAGATTGTGAGAAAAGAACACATGCATGTAAGATGTAAGATGTGAAATGTAAGATATTACTATATTGCTGGATTGTAATAATAGTAATATGAGAGGAGAATCTAAACACTAAGCTATAGTGTTATATAAGAAGGGATTGGAAAACGAATTACTCTAGCTGTAAACAATAATACCATTATTGTTGCGCAGGCTAGGTTTTTTTTGGTTGCCGATCAAGAACCTTCTGGATCCTGGATTCTCTCCG
Organism: Pholidichthys leucotaenia; assembly: GCA_020510985.1. Classification (NCBI taxonomy): domain Eukaryota; kingdom Metazoa; phylum Chordata; class Actinopteri; order Cichliformes; family Pholidichthyidae; genus Pholidichthys; species Pholidichthys leucotaenia. The sequence goes on along the minus strand of CM035841.1, from coordinate 311,177,112 downwards.
AATGGAGATGGCGAGCCTGACCCGAGATTGAACCGAGATCTGACCAAGATCTCGATTGAAGGACATCCTTCCTCTCTCCAGTACACAACATTCGAAGTGGTAACAACTCAAGCTGCCGCTTTAGAAAAAGGAAAAGAAACCCGAGTCTGGAGATACAAGATATCTAGACTGGTCAATCAACTAAACCGAAAGGACAACCAAACACTGAGCTCAGTAGGACATTTTTGGGGTTTTATTTCATGCCAGCCGTTGTTATATTTGTATATTTGTACATTGTTTGTATATTTTGCTCCTTTTATCTTTATTAATAACAGATATGAATTGCTCATTTCTTGCCTCCAGCTATTTCATTTCACACTCACTCTAATTCCCTACTGTAACCCTTACGAACCTAGCAACTGGTCTACACTTAATAATTTCCCTTACCTAATTAACATAAGGCAAGGGTTACACATGGTATTTGGAATGGCACAGACATAAACAAGATGATAGCTGTGCTACGCTAAGCTAACTGGGCAAACTATTAACAGCTCAGTATGGTTACAAAAACAATTAGAATGTGAAACACAAACTTTATAATAAAAAACGATCTGCCCGCACACTATTTCCAATATGTACAATGATCAGTGAAAGTGATAAAATTGATTTATTGACAAGAAAGCACCAGGGAATGGGTAAATATAATGGAAGCAGAACCGGAACTGTGGGAAGACCGGGATGCGGAAGAAGTACGTCACTCTACATTGTGCAAGAGGTCCATTCTTCAGATTAGCAAAAAAAAAAAACAACAAACAAACAAAAAACAAAAAAACACCCTTTCTTTCTTGTGATTGGTCCATTTGAAAAACCTTTACCCAATCAGATTGCAGGCTTATTTATATTAATGAGCAGGCTTAAAACTGTTTCACACTGAGCTTTAGACAACACAAAAATCTTATTTTTAAGTCATTAAAACTGTATGTACAGTGGTGTGAAAAAGTGACTGCCCCTTAAACCTAATAACTGGTTGGGCCACCCTTACCAGCAACAACTGCAATCAAGCATTTGCGATATCTGGCAATGAGTCCTTTACAGTGCTGTGGAGGAATTTGGCCCACTTATCTTTGCAGAACTGTTGTAATTGAACAGAACTGCGATCCAAGATGGCGCCCACAGCGGTCGACATGGTGCTTCGCTGTGCTCTTTGTTTGTTTTTGTTTGTCAATTGTGTGTCTGCTTGCACTTATACCCGTGAAGAACTTTTAAATATCAGGACTTTGACCCCCACGGACCTCCTCCCAGTTTTTCTAGCCCCTGCCGCCGATCTGGTTTATTGTTTGGCTCGGAAAGTGAGACGGCGGAAGAGAGGAAGACGAGCGGGCGCTCTCGTACGACTTCGCAGGAGAGGCTCGCGAACGGCGCTGCCTGGCATATTTCTGTCCAATACCAACTCTCTCTCTAACAAGGTGGATGAACTGAGACTGCTGATGCGTTTTAAGGACCTCGCCTCCTCAGCTGTCCTCTGCTTTACTGAGACCTGGCTCCGGGAAAATATACCGGACAGCGCGCTGCGCCTCGACGGCTTTCAGCTCTTCCGTGCTGATCGTGACACAGAGCTTTCCGGCAAGACCACAGGAGGCGGTGTCTGCTTCTACATCAACTGCAGCTGGTGCTCTGATGTAATGGTAATTTCCAAACACTGTTCTCCTGCCTTGGAATTTCTTGTTATCAATTGCAAGCCCTTCTATTCCCCGCGGGAGTTTGCTTCTTTCATAATGATCGCTGTATACGCCCCTCCCGACGCGGACACGCGCGAAGCTCAGCGCGTGCTCGCGGATCACATTCAACACACAGAGCGGAGTTTTCCAGACTCGCTGATTATTGTGGCTGGCGACTTTAATCAGTGCAATCTAAGCCACAATCTCCCCCGCTACAAACAGTTTATTAAATGCCCCACCAGAGGATTAAACACACTGGATCACTGTTACACCACAGTGAAAGACGCATATCGCGCTGTCCCTCGAGCTGCGCTGGGATTATCTGATCACGTGATGGTTCACCTCATTCCCACATACAGACAGAGATTGAAGCTCACTAAACCTGTTGTGAGCACTACGAAGATACGGACCAGTGATGCTGAGGAGAAGCTGGAAACGTGCATGGAAATATCTGACTGGGGCATGCTTAAAGGAGCCACGCATGATCTGGATGAGTACACGGACACTGTGAACTCATATATCCACTTTTGTGAAGAGAACATTCTTCCATCACGCACCAGGGTGAGTTACTCTAATGACAAACCCTGGTTCACAGCTAAGCTCAGACAGATCAGGAAGGAGAAGGAAGCAGCGCTGAAAAGTGGAGACAGGGACTGCTACAGGGAGGTTAAATACCGGTTTAACAGAGAGCTGAAGAGGGCTAAATCTGTGTACTCAGAGAGACTCCAGCAGCAGTTCACTGCTAATGATTCGGCTTCCGTGTGGAGAGGACTGAGGCAAATCACCAACTATCGACCTAAGGCTCCTAAAGGTCAGGATGACAAAGCCCTTTGTCAGAGACTGTCCCAACACTATGCCCGTTTTGACACCTCGTCATCTGTGTCCAACTCCCCCCCTCCCTCCAGCTCCACAGCCTCCACATTCCCTACTTCATTTAAGGCACCCCCCCCCTCCTCCCCCCCTCCCCTTATCATCAGTGAGCAGGATGTGCTCAAACAGTTCTCCAGACTGAACCCGCGCAAGGCCCCCGGCCCAGACGGCGTGTCTCCCTCCACCCTGAGACTCTGTGCGAAACAGCTGGCTCCTGTATTCACAGACATTTTTAACACCTCCCTTAAGTTATGCCACGTGCCATCCTGCCTCAAATCCTCCACCATCATCCCTGTCCCCAAGAAGCCACGGATCACTGGACTTAATGACTACAGACCTGTAGCGCTCACCTCTGTAGTCATGAAGTCCTTTGAGCGCCTGGTCCTGTCCCACCTCAAGTCCATCACCACCCCTCTCCTGGACCCGCTGCAGTTTGCCTACCGAGCCAACAGGTCTGTAGACGATGCAGTCAACCTGGCCCTCCACTCCATCCTGCAGCACCTGGACTCCCCGGGAACCTACGCCAGGATCCTGTTTGTGGACTTCAGCTCCGCATTCAACACCATCCGCCCCGCTCTGCTCCGGGACAAGCTGTCCCTGCTCAACGTGCCTGACTCCCTCTGCAGGTGGATCATCGACTTCCTGACGGACCGGAGGCAGCATGTGCGGCTGGGAAAGACTGTCTCAGACTATACTAGCATCAGCACCGGATCACCCCAGGGCTGTGTACTTTCCCCCCTACTCTTCTCCCTTTACACCAACTCCTGCACCTCCAGCCACCAGTCTGTCAAGTTGATCAAGTTTGCGGACGACACCACCCTCATCGGGCTCATCTCCAACGGCGACGAGTCCGCCTACAGGAGAGAGGTGGCCCAGCTGGCGTCCTGGTGCAGCAATAACAACCTGCAGCTGAACGCTCTGAAGACAGTGGAGATGATTGTAGACTTCAGGAAAGTCACTACTCCTCTGCCCCCCCTCACCCTCTCAGGCTCTCCCATCACCACTGCTGATTCCTTCCGCTTCCTAGGCACTACCATCACCAGGGACCTCAAATGGGAGCTGACCATCAGCTCACTCATCAAAAAAGCCCAGCAGAGGATGTTCTTCCTGCGGCAGCTGAGGAAGCTCAAGCTACCCACCAAGATGTTAGTGCAGTTCTACACAGCCATCATCGAGTCCATCCTCACCACCTCCATAACCGTGTGGTACGCAGGAGCCACTGCCAGGGACAGACTAAGGCTGCAGCGCGTCGTGCGCACTGCTGAGAAGGTGATCGGCTGCAAGCTCCCATCTCTCCAGGATCTGTACATCTCCAGGACCCGGAGGCGTGCTGGCCGGATCATAGCCGATCCCTCACACCCTGGTCACGTACTGTTTGCCCCCCTCCCCTCTGGTAGAAGACTTCGGTCCATCCAGACTAAAACCTCCCGTCACATGAACAGCTTCTTCCCCTCTGCCATTAGACTGCTGAACACTAAGTGACTCTCGTGCACCATGTACAGCAGCTCAACCAGACTCATGTCAATCATCACTGTTTTCTTCCTGCATTACCGACTGCACTATATAGTTCTCCACAGTATCTGCTGCTGGCTAATATATATTTTAACTGTTGACCAGTATCACTTAATCTTATCCTACACTTTATTACATGTATAGTTTATTTCTCTTATCTTATCATGTTTAATGTTGCAGCATTGTACCGAGACAAATTCCTAGTTTGTGTACTACATGAACAATGGCAATAAACCTGATTCTGATTCTGATTCTGATTCTAATTCAGCCACATTGGAGGGTTTTTGAGCATGAACCGCCTTTTTAAGGTCATGCCACAGCATCTCAATCGGATTCAGGTCAGGACTTTGACTAGGCCACTCCAAAGTCTCCATTTTGTTTTTCTTAAGCCATTCAGAGGTGGACTTGCTGGTATGTTTTGGATCATTGTCCTGCTGCAGAACCCAAGTGCGCTTCAGCTTGAGGTCACGAACAGATGGTCGGACATTCTCCTTCAGGATTTTTTGGTAGACAGCAGAATTCATGGTTCCATTTACCACAGCAAGTCTTCCAGGTCCTGAAGCAGCAAAACAGCCACAGACCATCACACTACCACCACCATATTTTACTGTTGGTATAATGTTCCTTTTCTGAAATGCTGTGTTACTTTTACGCCGGATGTAATGGGACACACATCTTCCAAAAAGTTCAACTTTTGTCTTGTCAGTCCACAGAGTATTTTCCCAAAAGTCTTGGAGATCATCAAGATGTTTTCTGGCAAAACTGAGACAAGCCTTTATGTTCTTTTTGCTCAGCAGTGGTTTTGTCTTGGAACTCTGCCATGCAGGCCATTTTTGCCCAGTCTCTTTCTTATGGTGGAGTCATGAACACTGACTTTAACTGAGGCAAGTGAGGCCTGCAGTTCTTTGAATGTTGTTGTGGGGTCTTTTGTGACCTCTTGGATGAGTCGTCGCTGCACTTGGAGGGTAATTTTGGTCAGCCGGCCACTCCTGGGAAGGCTCACCACTGTTCCATGTTTTCGCCATTTGCGGATAATGGCTCTCAGTGTGGTTTGCTGCAATCTCAAAGCTTTAGAAATGACTTTATAACCTTTTCCAGACTGACAGATCTCAATTACTTTGTTTCTCCTTTGTTCCTGAATTTCATTGGATCGCAGCATCATATCTAGCTTTTGAGGATCTTTTGGTCTACTTCACTTTGTCAGGCAGGTCCTATTTAAGTGATTTTCTTGATTGAAAACAAGTCTGGCAGTAATCAGGCCTGGGTGTGGCTAGAGAAATTGAACTTAGCTTTCCAAAGATGTGGTAAACCATAGTTAATTTATGTTTTAACAGGGGGAGGGGGCAACCACTTTTTCACACATTGCCATGTAGGTTTCGATTTTTTTTACCCTTAATAATAAACACCTTCATTTAAAAACTGCATTTTGTGTTTACTTGTGTTATCTTTGTCTAATATTTAAATTTGTTTGATGATCTGAAACATTTAAGTGTGACAAACATACAAAAAAATGAGAAATCAGGAAGGGGGTAAACACTTTTTCACACCACTGTATGTCCTGGAGGATGTCAAATCCTAAAACAAATTGCTGGAAAATGCACAAGTTGGGACCCTTAAAAGAATACTGGCAGCATGTCAGAACTGAAACATTTTAAAAAGCAGATGCAAACATCCTCCTCGTTACCTTGCTCCCCAGTTTGAGGGTGTCGATCTCCTCTCGCTGCTTGCTCAGTGTCTCGTTCATGCTACACAGATGGTCACTCATCATGCTCAGCTGATCCTCATAGCTCCTCTTTGTTGTAGTCAACTCGTCCTGTATGAGACAACATTTATGGTCAAAGTCAGTACTCATCTGTTATGTCACACTGACCTTGTTTACATGGTCACCAGTAAACCGATTACTGGAGTAAACCGATAAAGGTAATAAACAGTTTATGGTGTTTACATGCACAGAGTAAACGGTTTATTGGGCAAATAAACTAGGTGTGTTAATCCGTTTTCTCAAAAACCGATAATGGCCTTTAACTAACAAAGGTAATCGGATTACTCTGTTTGCATGACAGTTTAAATAATCAGGTAACTCCAGAAAGCTGATTATAATTGGTTTACTTGTGACCATGCAAACGGGGTCACTCCCTCAAAAAAGTAGCATTGCCTTGTGATACATCTTTGTGCCTTTTTCCTTGTAAATTTGAAATTTTTTCCACATACAGTATTTTAAAATCTTTTTCCACTTTAATTTTCTTTCATTTTTCACTAACATGTCTTTAGTCTCAGTGAACTGAAATATTTACTATGCACATGTACCTGCTATTATAATCCAACTGATATCATGTAATGGAACAGTAAACAGAAATGCACTGAATATTTCCTGAGTCAGATTAGAACAACATCAACTCTGACCTCAATAAAATTATAAATTCACTAAAATGACTAAAAATGCAGTAATTTTAGTTCAGTTAACTTTATTGTCCTCTGGGGAAAATTTGCTTTGCAGTTAAATAAAACCACAATACAATCCATGCACATTTACATACAATCAGTCATAAGAAACATCAGAAATAATAACACTAAAAATGCTGCTGTTATCAGACATCGTAATGAGCCATTTTTAAGATGTTATAAGATTCAGCTGTAAAGAGTTTTTCTTTATTTCTGATAAGAATAAGTTATCACAGTATATAAGAACATTTCTAATCAGTTTTAAACTCAGGTATGAGTAAAAGTACAGCTTTTTGTTCATAAATGTACTTGAGTAAAAGGTATCCTACAATAAAACTGCTCATTAAAGCACAATTTTGTGAAAATTTTACTTACATGTACAGTGGGGAAAAAAAGTATTTAGTCAGCCACCAATTGTGCAAGTTCTCCCACTTAACCTAAATAACTGAAACATCACTATTAGAGCATCTCTTGTATATATAACTGTGGAAAAAATAAGAGGCCAAAGAGACCCCTGCAAAATTATCACTTTATCTGGTTTTACTATTTATATGCATGTGTTTGAATAAAATGGACAATTTTGTTTCATTCTCTAACCTACTGAAAGCAACTTACCAAAATTCCAAGTCAAAATATTGTCATTTAGAGCATTTATTTACAAAAAATGACAATTGGCCAAAACAACACAAAAGATGTTGCTTTTCTATGTGCTTTTTGATTAACTAATGCAAAGAAAACAAGTTCATGTTCATTCTTAAACACTAGAATACTTAAGTTTTAACTTGGAAAGACCTCAGAAATCTGTATTTGTGTACCAACTCTGATTTGTATTCATAGCTTTCATGCCTCTTACCATGCTTAGTTGATCCCCTAATCAGTACCTCCTTAAGTAGACTGGGATGTCCTTGTGTTGGAATTTAATAGATACTCAAACTGTATGACTGTCATACATGTAGAGATGATAATTTAGGAAAGATTTTGCAGTGGTCTCATTTTTTTCCCCCACAACTGTACAGTATTTACGACAGTACTCATCAAGACTAGACTCTCCCAAGACCAGACAAAACCAAGACCTTCATACACAGTGGTCTTGGTCTTGATTTGGTCCTGACCCTTTAAAATCTTTGTTTTTCTACACTCTGGTCTCAATCTGGTTGTTACGACTCCCCCTCCATAGGGAATTAGTCCGTGGTGCAGTTCCTGACACCTTAAACTACACCGCCACTACTAGCCAAGTGCTGAGAGGAATTTCTCTTTGGCTCAGTGGTAGAGTAGGAGGTTTTCAGATCACGGTGTCATGGGTTCAAATCCCAGCCTGGGATATAGGTGTATGTCTGCCTTGCCTGTGTGCAAAGAGATTTATAGGTGTATATCTACCTTGCCTAAGGGCAAAAATGACTAGATCAGTCCACCGTGACGTAAGGGTCGAAATAGACTTGGAGATCCCTGAATAGGCAATTCTGACCTTGGTCCAGAAAGAGGGTCGTAACACTGGTCTTGACTACAACATTACTACACATAAAATAAAAGTCAGCCCTTTTCCAGAGCTTTTTACCTGCAAGCTTGTGACTTTCTGATTGGCCAATTTCACCTCCTCATTCAGCGTCTCTCTTGATTTTTCGGCAATGGTTAATCTCTTAGCTAAAGCTCGACACTGTAAAGAGAGAGATGAAAGTAAATAACTGGCTCTGCATGGTTTACACATCTGTTTCAAAACGAAAAAACTGAGTAATGGTTATATTTGAGAACAATGACAATGGTAATTGTACAAGACAAAAAGAGGCAGTTCAAGCATCATATTGCACTGGTCAACATCAAATTTATTGTCTAAGTTTTTTTTAGCTGATTTAGGACAATTTTGATGTGCTGAATCCAAAAATCACACTGGTTTTGCTCAATCAGGTCAACTTCTTGAATTATGGCCACATGTTGTTTTATACGTTTATTTATACGTATTTTCACTTTATATGATGCAAAATTCTTTTTTATGTCTTGAAATTATCTGAATTTTGAACAATGACAACGTAACATTAAATTTATATGTACTTACCTACTTACCTTTATATAAAGGTAAGTACATGCACAGTACTAAGTAAGTACTAAGTAAGTACAGGTTTTTACTTAGCACCTGATCCGAGAGAAACAGATGTCATTTTCGGATTCAGTGGTGCAAAATTGCCTTAAATCAGTTGAAAAAACACAGACAACTTACAAAAAATTATTTTTGTAACCCTGTGTTATTGTTGCTACAATACTACATGAAGACATCAAACAAGTCAGGTGATCACAATGTCACTCAGTTCTCTACCTTCAGGTCCAGTCTCAAATACTGGGTGTCAGTAACTAAGGCAACACTGTAATTATCTGATTAAACAATCATTTCCAAAGTATAAAGAGGATAAAACCCAGTTCTCTGCTATACGAGGAAATAACTGATGCAATAGTGAGGGCTTCACCTCAGAGTGAAAGTGTACGGCTTTGCTATCAGAAATCTGGAGCTGGGTGGTGAGCTCTCCTACTCTGGCCATGTAGTGAGTCTTTATCAGCTGCTCCCTCGACTCCTCGTCTCCCACCTGCAAATGGGGGCAAAACATCCGGCCACATTACAACAGAACTTCTCTTGTTTTCATGTAACTGTGATGCATATGACAACTCACATGCTCTATTGTGGGTGTTGTGCACAGCATGCCAACCTGGTGACAAAATAAATAAACAAATAAATAAAATGTCAGAATAAAATGTTTAAAAAAATCAAGCAGATGATGCAAAAGGCAATAAACAGAAGATAAAACATGAGCATTACAGAGACGTTTTACAAACACTTCTCTTCCATGAACTCTGCACCACTAATCTTCTATTCAGTCACACAGCACACTGAAAGACTGAGGTTTTGTTTTTTTTTTAAATAAAACTTGCTTAGTGTGGGAGCTAAATGAAAACAACAATATTGCTCCCTTTGTTCAAGTAAATCAAACACCAGTGGAGCAAGGGCACTAAATCCCCTCTGCAAGTGAAAAAAACACAACAAAAAACGAGCAGCCGTTTGAGCAATGATCATACCAAGCTAGTGCACAACGTTGTCTCTTTCCCTGTGGCTTTCAGCTCGGTCTCTGCTTCCTCATGGTTCTGTGCGAGTGTGCTGGCTACAGCTGTTTGTGAGTTTGGACATCCTCCCAGAGCTTCTGCGAGCTGCACTTCCAGTTCCGCAATGCGCTGATTCTGCTTTTCTAGCCGCACCTTCCCCAGCTGGGCCTCCAGGAGCCAGTGCTCCTTCTCTTGTTCCAGCCTAGCGATCTTCTCCTGGCTCTGCTGCACCTGCAGGAGGCCAACAGGGAGAGGAGGGGAGTAGACAGTGAGCTTATGGACAGAGGGCTGAGGGGAGGCTGGGACAAGTCCAAGGACGAGAGCATTTAAGAAGGCATCGGGACATCTATACATCAAATTAGCTTGGCTGAATAGAGCAGGGAGGTAGATTCAATTATTAAGATAAGCTAATCCTTTATTAGTCCCACAGAAAGGAAATATACAGTATTACAGCAGCAAAAATTTGCAGTATTACAGCAGCAAAGGGATAACAGCATTTAGAGTAAACACTAATCAAGTTTCCACTCTAATATTTTCAATTGCCTCAAACACGGAGATAAAACTAGAAAAGCACTCAGAGAGCACACACCTCCACCAAGTCTCCTTCCGTCCATCCTGAATCATCTCCAAAATGTAATGGGTTCATGTGTAGGCCATGAGCCAGTTTTGGTGAAAATTGCAGCAAAGTCTATCCAGTAGTTTTGGAGGATTCTTGCTAACACACTGTGAGAAGATAAGAGCCTTGGCGGAGGTATGTGTTCTCGGATCACCACCAAAATGTTATGGGTTCCTCTCTAGCCCAAGGACCACCTCTGGTGGAAATTTCATCAAAATCCATCCAGAAGTTTTTGTACAATCTTGCTAAAATCAGACTGATGGATGGGTGGACAAACAGACAAACCACCCCAATTACATTACCTCCTTGGCGGAGGTAATAATGCAGAAAGACATTCAGTTTCCTATTCATTCAATCCCTGTGATTAACATTGTAGATAGGAGAAATGTAATTTTGTTCTACTGTACATGATTGGCTGTATGGACTGAATGACAACAGAGATTGCTTCTTCTTTTTCCCCCCCCTTGTCCTGTCAGGCAGCTAGGTAAGTAGAACAGAGATCCGTTACCCTTACTGTGCCAAAACAGATTTACTTTGCCAAAAGGAGCTTTATACAGTACCTAGCTATGTACTGCATATTGTCGTAAACTCCTCCTGTAATAACTTTTAATACTTTAAGTTATTTTACCCATGGAGGACCCAACAGGATGGGGAATAGGGAAAGGAAGTGTGTGGAGGGGGAAAGAAAAGGGAGGGGAGCAGACAAAAGACAAACAAACCAGCAATTAAAACAAACAGAAGACAAACTGCTTCTTCCACTGAAGATGTCTCAACACAAGTCTGGTATCCGCACCTGTTAAAGGAGAGACATTTGTGTGTGTGCGTTCGTGTGCGTATATATTCAATTCAGCTTTATTTATATAGCGCCTATATGAGAGCGCGCGCAAAAAAAGTGTGTGCATGTGAGTGGTTTGTCAGGAAACATACGAAGAGGGGGGCCGGTCGCAGCAGCTCTCAACCCGGGAACCCCGAGCAGGAAAGGCAGCACCGCCAACCCCCACAGGACACAAATGCCCGAGGTCAGCAAGCCCCAGGAAAGCCAGGCATCCACCCCCGGAGGGACGATCGAGCAAGGCCAGGCTGCCAGCACTGCCGGCCCACAACCCCAGGCCCGCCAACCCCCCACCCCCCTAGTGGGGCCAACAACAGTCCCCGGGCCCCTGGAGGCCAGTGCCCCCACCCCCCAGGACGGAGACTGGCCTACACCCCCTGGCGCATGCCCCCCCCAGGCACCCCCCTAGTGGGTCCGCCCCACCCCCACCTCCCACCCCACTCTACACCCCCCGGGGACCCCCATGCCCAAAGAAGTCCCCCCCGCCCAGGGGAGCCCACATAGCCGAGAGGCACTACCTCCCTCAATCCAGCACCTCCCGACTTGCAGGCACACACATCCCCACACCTTCACACCCTCATGCTCTCATACGCACCCACATGCACTCCCTCACTCTCACTCACCCACTCTCACACTCCCGGACCCACCCATTCTCTCTCACTCCTGTACCCGTTCAATCTCACTCCTACTCGCCCTCAGGGTCACCCACAACCACTCACATTCGCCCATGCACGCACTCTCGCTCTGACCTACTCACATCCATTCGTGCTCTCCCCACCCTCACACTCACCCACCCTCATTCACCCTTATTTCTTAGGGTGACTGCGATGCAGATGCAGTGAACCTGAACACCCACTAGCACCCGGCAGTGGCCAGGGAGACCACCGGCACAGGCCAGCGGCTACCCCTCCGCCGACCCAGGGCAGCTGGAGTCACAGAAGCAGACTCCCACCCAAGCAACTGATCAGCAGATCACCACAGGTGCCCTGAGATGCCAAACGCAAAGCACCACACAAAACCGACCCACCATCACCACCTCCATTCATCACTCCCTCACTCTTGCTTACTCTCTTATTCAGTCCCTCTCTCACTCCCCTGCTTGTATCTATACATTCAACAGCACCCAGGGATTTTGACAGGTCCCAGGCCACCCGCCGGGCGCCTAGCAGGAGGAGGATAACAGGGGTGGGAGTCCCCCTCCCCCTTGCATAAAACATGGTAGGTGTATGTCGGTTGTATGATGTGATTGTGTGTAAATGTGTGGACTACCATAGTGCAGTTAAAATTGGGGGGATGGTGGTTGGAGCACCACTAGCCACTGCGATAGGCAGCAGGGCCCCCATAACCCCAAGCCCTCAGTGTCTAAAATGCAATTAAAATTGAGGTGAAGGCAGCCCCACCGTGCAGCAGCGGTATCCCCTTCACTGACACAGTGCGGCACACCCCCGCCCCAAAGCCCTAAATGTATCCAAGAGGATGTATATTCCACCCAGATTCGGGGGGGGGGGGGTTAAAACTGGGAGGGAGGCGGTCCAAAAGCGAGGCTGTCCCCCCCCCCCCCCCCAGAAGCCAGCTCGTAAACTGGTTCATGAAGCCACCCACTGCCCCCAAATCCCAACCCAGGGCGAGGGCCACCAAGCCGAGCAGCCCAGGACCCACCAGCGTCACGCCCTGGTGCTTCCACCACCACAAACATGATGGAGCAGCCACACCCATTCCCACTCATCTTGCACACACAAACAAGCACAACAATAGTCACAATAGTGAACAATGGGCCGGACCCACATGGCACCCCACACGCCAAGCAACACCCCCGAGTACCTACTGCAAGCCCACCGACCACCCACCCCAGACGCACACCGACAGCAGCAGGCCGCCCCGCAGCCACAGCCACCCTGGAGCAGCCCGACGGCAACACAGCTACCAACCTGCACCAATGGCCCCCCAACCACCCCCGAGCACCCACACATACCCACTGCCAATGACACCAGGGGCAATGCGACAAAGCACCCCACCCCGACATCCCGACACAACAGTAGGGCGGCCAGGACAAGCAGGCCCTGAATCGCCAATCCCCATGCCACTAGATGGACTGCCTCACCCCCGCCACCCAACAAAGTTCTCCTACCCACACACACATCCTCCACCCCCACACATCCACCCACAGGTAACCGCACCTGCACACACACACCCCCACCCACCCTCATGTGCACACATACACACACACTCACCATCACACATGCCCACCTACATCCACACACAGCCCCACATGCCCACCTACATCCACACACAGCCCCACATGCCCACACACACAACACACAGACCCTCTCTCTCTCTCTCTCTCTCTCTCTCTCTCTCTCTCTCTCTCTCTCTCTCTCTCTCTCTCTCACACACACACCCACGCATACACACACCCACAGGCCCCAGAGGACGGGGAGGGTAACCTCCCAGGATGTAGGCACTTGCCTGATGGCCCCGCCAGGGCCCCAGAGAGGACACGACCCCGCCGCAAAAGGACGCACCGGGGCCGGCCCACCCAACCGGCGCACACCTGACCCCGGCCCAGGATGGGGGAACCCCCCCCCCCTCAAGCACCAGGGGCCCAGGGCCAGACCCAGCCCCTCCCAGGATCCAAAGCCAGCCAGCCAGGGGCCACGCCCCCCCCCCTTCCAGACACACGGCCACCCCGGAACAGGCCCCCCGGACACCAGCCCCTCGTGGTCGGGGCGGCAGCCAGCCGCCAGAGGTGCCAAGGACAGTGAGCCACTACTCGCCACCCCTCAGGTTATAAAATTAATAAGCGGGGACCAGAGAGAACTGAATTCACCCAATTGATTACACGAGGAAGAAGACATTTTCTCCAGGCTAATATAATCTAATACTAAGTTATTATAGTGAGTCATGCATAAATTATTTCTTGATTTCCAGTTCATGAGGATATTTTTCTTTGCAATGCATAAGGCGGTGAGAGATATGTGTGACATCCTTGCCTCTAGATTTATTTCACTTAAATCACTTAATATGCAAAGTGTGGGTGAGGATGGGACACGATACCCAAGGCACGCCGACAGGTCCCCACATGTCTTCCGCCAGAACTTTTGAACCGGTGCACAGGACCACATAGCATGCATATAGCTTTCCGGGATGTTGCTGGTGCAGTAGAAGCAGATATTTGTGTGACTCAGGCCCATTTTGAACATCCTTTGTCTTGTGTAATGAATTCTATGTAAAACTTTGTACTGTATGAGTTGTAAATTAGAGTTTTTAGTCATCTTAAAAGTGTTTAAACATATTTGTGTCCAGAAGCGTTCATCCTTATTGATCGATAAGTCTTGTCTCCCATTTTGATATTGGAAGAGATACTGACTCAACCAGTTTTGATAATAGTCCGTATATTTTTGATATCAATTTAGGGGAATGAAGATTTAGAAACTCTGCCACCTTAACTAGTACCTCTAAATCTGTCTGATTAAGACTGAATCTTGCTTTTATTATGGATTTAAGTTGTTGGTACTCAAGAAACTTTTTATCACTGATATTATACTATGACACTAATTCCTGAAATTGGATAAAATTTCCACCTTGAATAAGATGCTCCAAGTTTTTTATCCCCTTCTCTTGCCATAATGGAAAGTTTAACGTCCTCTTTTGTTGCAAGATATCAGGATTATTCCAAATGGGTGTGAGTTTACAAGGGACAAGCGAAGACCTCGTTATTTTTAAAAATTTCCACCAGGCTGTCAGAGAGGAGCTGATATTAATGCTTTTAATGTGTTTAATACAGGGACTCAAAAGGAAAGTCAGAGATATTTAGTGGCCCACAGAGAGCCTGTTCAGCATCTAACCATGGGTTTCCTAGTGGGGTTGATTTTGTCCATTTATTAACAAACTGCAATCTATTGGCTAAGAAGTAATTTAAAAATTTAGTAGCTCTAAACCTCTGCACTCTTTTGCTTTTTGAAGAGTTTTTAGTCTAATCTATGATGGCTTATCCTTCCAGAAAAATTTACTTATATTTGAGTCTAAAGACTTAAAGCAGGCCATAGGTGGTTGGGTAGGAATCATTGAGAACCAATAGTTGATTTTAGGAAGGACCATCTTCTTAACGGTTGCGACTCTTCCCATTAGTGATATAGGTAGTATCCTCCAGCGCATAAAGGTCGTCTTGTATTGTTTTTAAAAGGGGAGTGTGATTTAGTCATAATAACTCTGAGAGCTTGGGGGAGATATCCTAAGTATTTAATATTACCTGATTGTACTGGAATAATGGATGTATTTGAGAAATTACAATTTATTCGTAAGACTGTTGATTTACCCCAGTTAATAGAGTAGTCTGATAATGATGAAAACTGATCAATGAGTGCCACTTTCTGAAGAAGAGCTCTTTGTGAGTTTTCAAGGAAAATCAATGATTCATCAGCATAAAGACTTATCTTGTGTTCTTTTTCTCCAATTTGAATACCTCTGATATTAACATTCTGTTGTATGGCTGCTGCTAATGGTTCAATAAAGACGGTAAAAAGTGAGGGAGAGAGTGGACAACACTGCCTTGTACCTCTCTGGAGATTAACACTTTGGGAAGTCTGATCATTTGTTCGGACAGACGCAGTTGGACAGCTATATAGTGTTTTAATCTAGTTTATGAAAGATGAACCAAACCCAAACTTATTTAACACCATAAAAAGAAATTTCCAATTAACTCAAAGACTTTCTCAGCATCCAGAGATAAAATTGTAGTTTCTAAGTTATTGATCTCAGAGTAGTCTATTAAATTAAATAGCCTGCGTGTATTATTAGCCAAGTGCCTACCCTTGATGAAACCTATTTGATCTGGATGTATAATAACCGGAATTATCCTTTCCAGCCTTTTGGCGAGAGCTTTGCAAATTATTTTAAGATCAACATTCATAAGTGAAATGGGACGGTAGCTGGATGGAAGCGTAGGTTCTTCTCCAGGTTTAAGGAGCAGGATAATACTAGCCAAATTCATATTTGGAGGGATTACATTATCTTCTTTAATTTGGTTCACCATTTTAAAGAAAGTATGTGCCATAACAGGCCAGAATTCTTTATAAAATTATACTGGAAAACCATCTGGTCCTGGAGCCTTGTTGTTTGGGATGTGCTTAAGTGCCTCCTGGAGTTCGGACTAGGGATGGGCATAATTAATCGATTAATCGATAATTGATCATTAACAATTTCACCGAGGAAGTTCATTTTCGTCGACAAACCGATTTTTTTTTTAAACAATCCGAATGTAGGTTATTAGGCCTAGTGCACGGCCGTCCTCAAACAATGCAATGCATTTAACTGTGCCACTGGCAAAATTTGGGCACCAGGGGGCAACATTTCACCATTGCTGTACCCTGGCGTGCCTCAGTTGATACATGCGAGCTTCCGTAGGTCAATCGCCAAATCATGAAGAGGTCGCGGCGAAGTGTTGCGTGGGACCACTTTAATTTAAAAAATGACCAGGTGTACTGCAATCACTGCAATGCAGCATACAAATATACCTCATCGACAACACAAATGATGTATCATTTGAACACCACTCATCCAAGCCTGGTAAAAGACGGTGGTGGCGGTTCATCATCTCTAACCCAGGCTAGCCTGGACTCGATGCTAGCACGGAGGAGCTGCAGTGCTCAACGAGCAGAGAAGGTCACCGAACTGATAGCGAAGATGGTCGAAACAGACATGCTCCCTGTCAGTGCCGTGGAGGGCAAAGGTTTTCAGGAATTAATCAAATTTTTGGAACCAGAATACACCATGGCGTCAAGACACACCGTGACGAGACGGATAGAAACACACTACGAACAGAGGGCACAGGAGCTAGTTAAAGAGTTGTCCATGGCGGAGAAAGTGGCTATAACCACTGACTGCTGGTCTGCGTTAACCTCGGAGAGTTATATCACGATCACCTGCCACTATATCAGCGATGAGTGGAAAGTCAATTCGGCTGTACTGCTGACCGAAAGCCTGCCAGGACGACATACAGCTGACCATCTCGCTGAAAAGCTAAACGAAGCTGTAGTGCAGTGGGGTCTTGAAGGCAAAGTTCTTGCATGTGTCCATGACAATGCAGCGAATATTGTTGCTGCCAACAACGCCACCAGAGTAAGCTGGATTTCATGCCCTTGCTTTGCTCACACTTTACAGTTGGCAATCAATGACGGGTTTGCTCTGTACCTGCATCGGGTAATATCAGCGGCCAGCAAGCTCGTGAGCCACTTTAATCACAGCACATCAGCAACCACAGCACTGCTAAAGAAGCAAGAACAGATGGGGCTCGCAACTCACCGGCTTATCCAGTCATGAAGAACACGGTGGAACTCCGTGTGCGAGATGTTCGATCAGCTTGTGGAGCAGCGTTGGGCTGTTGTTGCTGTGCTATCGGATCGAAACATAACCAAACTCCAAGATGCCAGGATGCTGGAACTGAAGGATGAATATTGGCAGTTGATGGAAGACTGTACTGTCAGCACTTAAATGTGCCACCACAGTTATGTCTGCCGAAGAAGACGTGTCCATTTCAAACATATATCCTGTCACCTTTGGGCTCGTCAATATCCACCTCATTCGCCGTGAAGAAGACGGGGCCAGACTTGTCGAATTCAAGGAAAAAGTGCGGTCCTCCCTCATCGAGCGAATGAATGTAAGTTTAACTATTTTGGAAGCCTTATTTTATTCTATATGATTTCAAATTAAATGGCTATATAATTTCTATTAGTTATCATAATTGCTTAACTGTTCTGTTGTGTATAGAACAAAATGTATCCCAACTCTTACTTCATTTTCCACCATACAGGTCCAGTCTGATGAGTTTGTGTCATCCGTCAGCATGATAGCTACGATGTTGGACCCACGCCACAAGCATCTCGGCTTTCTTTCACCAGCACAGAGAGTGGTTGCCAATGCGAAACTGGTTCACCTGGCCACAGCAGTGGGGACTAATGAAGAAGAGGTTGTTCCACTGGATGGGGACGAGGTTACGTCTGACCGCGCAAACACTGCTGCTGCGGACTCAAAGCGCCACGTCTCAGCTATGGCACTCCTTCTTGGAGATGACTATGCCACTCATCACGAGACTGACATCGATGCGGAATTTCAGAACTTTTGGCGAGAGACTCCACCACCACTGGGTTGTACCCCAACCGACTGGTGGAGAGATAACGGAGTTCGGTTCCCAAGGTTGGCGAAATTAGCTAATAGGTACTTGTGCATCCCAGCCACGTCTGTCCCATCCGAACGGGTTTTTTAAGCGGCAGGACTGACGGTGACCAGAATTTGGTCACGTCTGACGCCAGAGCATGTGAATATGCTCATCTTTTTAAACAAAAATGGGTAGCCGTCTGTAATAATACTGGCGTTGTGATGCTATCCTGATAATTGGATATACAAAGGCCTTGTTGCCTTGTTACAGGCTTTTCGAGATTGTTGTTTTATTATTTTTATTTAGGGTAAAAAAAACGGCTGTTCCGTTATGTTGTCACTGACATGAGTTCACGTTTTACTGCCAAACACTGAACAAGCGCATTTTTTTTTTAACAAAAAGCAGGCCTATAATTCTGACGCCGTGATATAATGGGATAGCCTACGCAAAGGCAAATTGTTGTGTAGCTTTCTTATTTTGATATCCTTGTTTTTAAACAAAGGAAAAGAAAAAAGTAAAAGAAATATATGTTCCGTTATGTGTCCTGTATGTGTCTTCCGTTACTGTCTGGCTCGCAACTTGAAGCCTCCCTCGTTTGCGCAATGCGCATGTGTTCACGTTTTACTGCAAACTTGTCTTGTTAATAAATTCATCCTCGAAGAAAAACACTCTGTATTTTTTTTTCCACAATATCTTTATTGAACCTTTTTTTTTTTTTTTAACAAACATGATACAAACAATCAAACACTAACACTAAAGTACTACAAAAAAAAAAAAAAAATGCACTAAAAACACCAACAACCACCAACAAAATCAAGTCTTCAACAATGCTCCTCTGTTTAGTCTAGACAATCCAATACATAAGTATACATATTATGTTCACCAGTTTGGAATTTACAAGGTCCACACACATCATTCACCTTCTTCTTCAAGAGTTATGTTTAAATTTTTTACATAATCAATAAAAGGTCTCCATATATTCTCAAACACAATTTCCTTTGATTTCAGTATATATGTTATTCTTTCTAATGGAAGGTTTGTTAACATCTGTCTTAACCACTGAGTCACATCTGGTCTATGAGTCTTTTTCCATAATAGTGCAATACATTTTTTGGCATTAAGCAAACTGAGGTCTATGAATGTTCTTTCACTTTTATTAAAATGATGCTTTTCTGGGTACAGACCCAACAAAAACAGTTTAGGATTCAATATGATTTGTTTTGAGATTATTTTTTCAATTGTTACCCTCACCTCTTCCCAAAACATTCTTATTAATCTACATTCCCATAAACAATGAAATAGGGTTCCTTTACTTTCCATGCATTTTGTGCATGTATCTGGTATATTTTTGTTATATCTATTTAACTCCTCCGGTGTAACATACATCCGCATTAACCATTTGAAATGTATCAATTTAAGACGTGCATTTATTGATTTGGTTTGAGCTTCTGTACAAGCCAATTCCCATTGTTCCTCTGAAATTTCAATTTGCAGATCTTCTTTCCAGTAGTTTAATCTTTTCAGTGAATTTTCACTTGAAGATAGTGTCAATGAGTTATAAAACTCTGAAATAATACCCTTTCTTTTACTATCTTTCATCATCATTTTTTCCAAGGATGAATAAATAGGTCGAGTGAGAGCTTTATTTTGATTTGATCGAATAAAGTTTCTAAGTTGAAGATATTTAAAAAAATGTGTTCTATTGAGATTAAATTTGATCCTCAGCTCTTCAAAAGACATTATGTTGTCTGCACATGGCAAATATAAATCCTGAATCTTTTGTATCCCTTTTAAATTCCATACTTTAAATACAGCGTCCGCTCTCCCTGGTTTAAAATATTGATTACCCCATATTGGACTAAATTGTGACAATAACTGTGGTTCTTTTAAATAGTTTTTAGCTTCACACCATATTTTGATCATATGCTTTACAAATGGGTTTTTAACTTGTTTTTGTAATTTTTTTGCCGAATCTGAGTATATGAATATGGGAAGAGGTAAAGGTAAATTGTATGATTCCATTTCAGTCCAGTGAGGGAGATCATTTGATGAAAAATAATATGTCATAGACCTCAGTTGTGCCGACCAATAATACAACATAAAATTTGGACATTTCAGACCTCCACGATCAAATGGTAAATATAATAAAGACAAACGTAATCTAGCCCTCCTGTTGTTCCATATAAATTCCACTAACTTTTTTTTTATTCTTGAGAATAGATCTAAAGGTGGTGATAAGGGAATGTATTGAAATAAATAAAGTATTTTAGGTAAAATATTACTTTTAAGTATATTGATTCTCCCGATCATCGACATTGGTAGTGACATCCATCTCTGAGTTAACTCATTGATATCTGACATTAAGGCTTCATAGTTGACACTGGCGACTGATTCTAGCTTAGGCCCAATTTGGATTCCTAAATATTTAAACTGATTTACAACATTGAATTGATTTACCTCAGGGGCTGGGTAATTTCTCTGGGTCTCATTTAGCATTAATATTGAAGATTTAGTTTTATTTATTTTATATCCTGATATTTCCCCAAAATTCTTTATTAAATTCAACAAGGTTGGAATTGATTTTTTTAGATTCGACATAAACAAAATTATATCATCGGCGTACAGGGAGATTTTATGTTCTGTTGGTCCAACTTTAATTCCATATATTTGTGAATGTAAACGTATCGCTATCGCTAAAGGTTCAATTGCCATAGTAAACAGTAAAGGTGAAAGTGGACAGCCTTGTCGACATCCTCTATTGATTTTTATTGGTTTTGAAATATTGTTATTTGTTAGGATTTCTGCTGTAGCATTATTGTATATTATTTGAACCCATTTTATGAAATTATTTCCAAGTCCAAACCTTTGTAGGACTTCAAAAAGAAAGGGCCATTCAACTCTATCAAAGGCCTTTTCGGCGTCCAATGATAGGAGAGCTGTATCCGGTGCTTCTTTATTAAAATAAATAATATTAAATAGTCTTCTTACATTATGGAAGCCTTGTCTACCCTTTATAAAGCCATTCTGATCTCGATTAATAATATTTGGTAAAATTTCTTGTATTCGTCTTGCTAAAATTTTACAGATTATCTTAAGGTCGGCGTTTAATAGACTTATTGGTCTCATATTTTCACATTTATTAGAGGGCTTACCTGGTTTTGGCAGCAGTATAATTAAGGCATTATTTATGTATGATGGTAAATTATTATTTTGAAATGCTTCTAAAACCATTTCCAAAAAAGGTTTTATTAATTTATTCTTAAATTTTTTATAAAGGTCAACTGGAAGACCATCTGGTCCTGCACTTTTTCCTGATTTCATATTATCAATGGCTAGCCCAACTTCTTCTTGACTAATTTTAGACTCCAATATCTCCCTGTTTTCATTTGGAATACACGGTATAGATAGTTCGTTCAAAAACCCATTTAGTTTTGTTAAATCAGGTTCATTTTTGGTATCATATAATTTTTCATAGTAATCTCTAAAGGCTCTATTAATTTCTAAAGGATCTATAACTACCTGTCCGTTACTTATAATACTGGTAATTGGTGTTTTAATTTCTAATTGTTTAATCTGCCATGCTAATAATTTTCCTGATTTTTCACCTTGTTCATAAAAAGATTGTTTCAATCTTAGAAGACTCGAGGCAGCTCTATTCGCTGATTTTTTGTCGTATTCAGCTCTCAAAATCAGTAATTCATTCTCCAACCTTGGGTCACTACCTGCATACACTTTTTCCTGAAGACTTTTTATTTTATGTTCCAATTTAGCTCTCTCCTCTCGAGTCTTCTTAGATTTTGATCCTGTATAACTAATAATATGTCCCCTAATAAAAGCTTTGAAAGCCTCCCACTTTACACATGCTGATGTTTGTGTAGTATTGATGTCAAAGAACTCGTCTATCTGTTTTTCTATATACTTGACAAATTCCTCATCCTGAAGCCATTTATGCTGAAATTGCCATCTACCTGATTCCTTTGTCAATTTTTTATCTACATATATTAGACAACAGGGTGCATGATCAGAGATCACGATGTTATCATAAAAGCAGTTTTGAATCTTGGACCTTAATTCTGTGGAAATCAAAAAATAATCAATACGTGAGAATGTCTTGTAGGTACTGGAATAACAAGAATAGGCTTTAACTTGTGGTTTCATTTCTCTCCATATATCTAACAATCTCAATTTTTTCATAAAATGATTAATAGTCATCCTACATCCAATGTGCGTACAATCCAGTCCTGTTGATCTATCTATACCTGGATTCAATGTACAGTTAAAATCCCCTGCTATTATATGTTGCCCTGTAAGTGATGATAAGATGAGAAATAAATTAGCAAAGAACTTCTGATCATCTATATTGGGACCATATAAGTTCACAAGATTTATATTTTCTAATAGCAAAGAACCTTGAATGATTACATATCTTCCAAATTTGTCTCCAATTACATTTTTCACTTGAAAAGGAACTGATTTATGTATGAGAGTCATAACTCCCCTGGCTCGGGATGAAAATGAAGAGGTGAATACACTTCCTTGCCATCTACTCCTAATTCTTTTAATATCCTCCTCTATTAGATGAGTTTCTTGTAAAAACACAATTTTTGAACCCATGTCTTTTATTTTATTCATAACTTGTTTAAGTTTTTTTAAATTTTGTAGACCTCTGCAATTCCATGAAGTTAAATTAAGATTAACACTTTGGTTTATGATCAATAGAGAGTTTGAGATTACCTTGCAGTGTAAACATGCTCATACAGAGAAGCAAAAACATGAGTGGTTGAACATTCATCCTACAAACTACACACAAACAAATTTCCCCTTCCCACACTTGTGGCAAACCCCCCAAAATCAAAAGAAAAATTCTGTCTCCCGATATAGCCATCGACCGTTCCACACCCACGGGGAACAGCCTAAGCCACTCCTTCTTCATCCTCCCAATCACCCTAACTCTACTGCTTTTAATGACGTAACATTAACTCTCCTCTGTAGTTTTCCAACTTAACTCCAAAATTTTTAACAACTTTGTACATCATAGTTTTTTTTTTGTTTGTTTTGTTTTTGTTTTGTTTTTTTTAATATATAATACAATCTATATTTTATAAACTTACTATTTACTTCAAGTCAGTCAGATGCCTGTGCAAATGCTTAATTATTCTACCTTATATTTTGTTCATGCTTAGCTCCCACCAGTCTCTTCTTCTTCTTTGATCTTCTTGATGAACTCCTGCGCCTCCTCTGGGGTCTTGAAGATGTGGGTTCTGCCCTCATACGTGGTCAGCAGTCTCGCAGGATAGATTACACCATGACGAATCCCAAGGTTGCGCAGCTCCTTACGTACGGGATCAAACTGCTTCCTCAATTGCTGGATTCCTGTGGCCAAATCTGGGTAGAACCGCACCTGCTGGTCCTGGTGTTTAATCTCTCCTTTAGCTCGTGCAGCGTTGAAGATCTTCATCCTGTCTCTGTTGCTAAGAAACTTCATAATTAAGGTCCTCGGCGGTCCCTTATCTCTCCGTGGGCCAATACGATGTGCTTTTTCCAGAACCACTGCTGATTGCAACTCCTCGCTGCCCAGCACCTCCGGAATCCACTTTTCCAGAAAGGAACATACGTCCCGACCTTCTGATTCCTCTGGAAGACCCACCAGCCTCAAGTTATTCTGTCTCGACCGAGATTCCAAATCCAAAATATTATCTTCCAGAGATTTTTTTTTTTTTCCAAAGTGCGCACCTTTAATTGAAGACGGGTGACGTCATCTTCAGCACTAGCGAGACGGAGCTCCATCTGCGCCGCTCGCTCCACACAGTCACCTAATTCCTTTCTTATTCCTTCCAACGCTGTCATAATCCCATCAAATCTAGAGGAAAAGTCCGCTCTCATTGAACTCATGGCAGCCATCAGCGCATCTGCGCCTCCCCCCGCAGACATCGCACCGTTGCCAGCCTCCTCCGCCATATATGGAGTTTTATTTACTGCGTCACAGACCTGAAAGTCCGTTAATTTGGACTGTTTCGGCGGCTCGCTTTTTCCTCTACCTGGTTTTCCAGCCTTAGGCTTCGCCGACATATCCTCACCCAAACGCTGGGATACGTTGCAATTGCAAGCAAATGGAGTGTATGGACTTGGGTGCACGTACTTAAAGTTATTTCCTATAAACCAGAAGTATGAGAGACTAGAAAAGCACTCGGAGAGCGCAGACCTCCGCCAAGCGCCACAATTCCCCCCATACAGTGTTTGTGTGTACGTTTTCAGATTCCTTGAGCATGTAAACATATGACTAGCAATTGGATTCACAATGATTATTTGTTTATTTGACAGGGACAGTGCAATAAACACACAATTAATCAATGACAATCAATCTGATAGTGATAGGATTAGTGGTTCAGTAGTAAAAGCATTGCCTCCTTGGCGGAGGTAATAAACTGAAGTGTTGCTGTTGTGTCCATCTCCTCCACTGACGGATGCAAATTGGGTAGACAGGTTGCCGTGGGCTTTATATTATATTGTAACGTGCTGCTCGACATGGCGACGTCCCACCGGGAGTTTCGAACTCGCGCCTCCCGCTCCGGAGTCCCGCACTCTACCTGTGTCGCCAATAGGGTCAACCCACTTGTTAAGCCAAGTAGGGTGCTCATATTGAGTTCGCTACAATATTATTTTTTTGGGGGTTGCGCTCCGCGGCAAACGAGAATTTAGAAGCTTCGCCGGCAGAGAGCTCGTTTTTGCGCAGCGCCTATGGCTGGCCAGTGAATTTCTGCCAAATGCGCAGCTCCTATGGCTGGCCGGGGAATTTCTGCCAAAGAATCCGTCGGCAGACAGCTGCCCGTGTGAGGTTTTGCAGTTGCGCGCAAACACAGGCACGCTGGCGGGCCCAGGCCAGCAGTGTTTTCCGCGTCCTTTTGTGCCCTAAAACGTTGAAGAACGCAGAGTTTGTGTTGCAGACACGACGACCAGCGCCCTCCATTGTGCCTGCGCACATGTTGAAAATGGCTGTATGTCACAGTGTTGAATGAAAAATGCTTTAAAAAATTCCTATATCCAGACGGTGAACCGGATCACCCCCAAAATTTAATCAGTTCTTCCTTGTACCATTTCCAACAACGCCTGAAAGTTTCATGGAAATCCGTCCAAGATTTTTTGAGTTATCTTGCTAACCAACAGACAGACAGACAGACAGACAGACAAACAAACACACAGACAAACCCCGGCAAAAACATAACCTCCTCCTGGCCTTTTCGGCCTGGCGGAGGTAAAAATGGGCATAAAGGGTAGCAAATGGTGAAAAAATGCAGATAACACAACAACGACCTAACAGCTTAAACAAAATTAGTTACAACAGACAAACAAGCAAACAACAACCTCAGCAGAAAAGAAAAAAACATTAGACAAATGTTAACAAATTAAACCGAGATCGAATAAGAGACCAGCACTCAATCACACTTTTTTCCACCTGTAGCTAAGAAAAAAGTAAGTTCTAGAATAACCAGGGAGTTATGGTTTCATCCATAAACAACTTGCCATCTACATACAATCTATCCACAGAGACAACAGCTCGTTTACCTTCTTGGACTTTTTGTTATCTTATGTGAAAAAGCTTCCTTCTCCTTTCCAAGATTTCCTGTGGAAATTGATCATTTAGACCATAACTGGTGTTTTTAAGCTGCCTGCCCTGCCTCTGTACGAAAATTTTTTGCTTGAAATGCTCAAATTTGGCAACAATAGGTCTGGGACGTTTATTTTGAAGATTATTTTTGCCAAATTCTGTGGACTCGGTGGAAGGTAATTGATTTTGTGACTTCGGTGGACAATTTCAGTTGTGTGGACATAAATTCCTGGACCAGCTGTTCTGGATTTTCATTATTTTTTTCAGCAATTCCAGAAAAAACAAGGTTATCTCTCACGCTGCGTGACTGCAAATTGAGAATTGTTTCCTTTATCTTCCTGTTCTCTCTTTCAACAACGCCAAGTCATGTGGTTAGCGTGTCTACTGACTTTTTCAAAGTATTGTTTTCCTTTAGGACAGAGACAAGCTGCGCCTGACTGTATTCCAGACTCTCACGCACACTCTGGAATTCTTTATGGAGCAGCTCTACTAATGCTAGTCTGCCATCCATGCTGGTAAGTTTATTTTCAATAGAAAAAAGGATGTCACTAACCTCAGAGCAGTCTTGTGATTTCTCAGGCGTTATTTTCGGCGAGTCTGCTGGTCTCAGTCACTTTGACTGAGAAGCAGGGATAGGAGACTGCTCCATGACACAGCAACGGAAATAAAACTCGTCAATATAATTCTCTAGTTCCTCCAGCTCCGTACGAAAAAAGAAAGCTAGAAACAGACAGTCAGTTAATGGATTAATTACAAAAAGCAGAAAAAAATAAACTACTCATGGAAAAGTTTATTTATGCTCGGTCGGTAGGTGCCGCCATTTTTGGTTATTGCGCAACAGTCTCGGAATGTCTCATGATCACAGCATCGGCCCCTCCTCCTTCTTGTTCTTTTTACATATTCATATTTCTATATATTCTCACCTTCTGCTGATGGTACAGTTTTTAGGACCCTATCAAAAAGCATTTCTGACAGCTGGAATGGCAATAACTAAAACCACAGCAATAAGGAAGAAGATGTCAGGATTTGAGTTGCTTCTGTTTATCATTCTCCATTCCTGATGACCACAGAGTTGGAAATGCAGAGTCTGAGCCAGAAGCGTTGAACGTTTAATGTAAAATCTGATTCACCCGCTCTAACTGTACACTGATGTATGCATAGCACAGACAGTCAGTATCCCACAGTGTAATACTCGGAGACATTTCCTTTCTTAGAAAACATTTATTTCTCTACTTCACTGTGCGGCTACGCATGCTAACAATCTATTTGAAGAGTTTAATTAAACTGTATTTATTATATAGTACTACTATGTAATAAAGCCTGGACTTTGTCATTTGTGAATTTTTGTTATCTAAACAGTAGGTGGTTACAGAAATTCTGAATATGTCAGGTGTTCGTTCTGTAACAGCAGCACTTACTGCATACCTGCAAACTCAGAAGGGATGAAAAAGGTGACAAACTAAAACCCTGTAGAGTGATCTGAGGGCTTCCCCCCAGGGAAAAAAAAGTGATTTTAACACGTTTCAGATAACAAAGTGCATTTATTTACAGTGTTTAACACACTTAACACTTAAAACTATTTTTTTTTCAACCTTTCAATGCTACACATTAATGTAGCAGTAAAATTAATCTATAAATATCCTATACAATAATGAAACACCATTTTACACAATGACCACTTTTACTTTGTTTTTTTGTATGAAGTAAGAATGAACATTTTTTTTAATATTTCATACTTAAAGTCATTTGGTTGAGAATACTTACATATGTAACTCAAGTTTTGAATGCAGAACATGGGTCATATTTTTGGGTGTTATTAGACTGCTTTTACTGGATCTGAATACTTGTGTCGAGAGTCACACCTGGCCACAATTAACCCTAATGGTAGTCTCACTCTGCTCATCTACTTAAACAGCTAAGCCTACAAGCTTATATTTCATGAATAAAAATGTTTTTCTCAATAAATTTAGGTTCAAAACACAGGTAAAAGTGTCAGAATCATTATCAAATGTACTGTTTCAGGGTAAACTCAGCCAGAAGACAGCAAAAAACTATATAACTATACAGAACTATAATTTTCAGCTCCACCTAAAAAAATGCAATATGACTATATTTATATGTGATTAGTGCAGTGTTTGATGTTTTTTTTGTGGAGCTTCCTGTTCTACCCGGGAGACCCTCGGACAGGTTGGAATCACATAACAATATGGATGCGGTGGAGATAGTCCTCCCAAAATTATTCACTTTGAACCGAGTGATACTGTAGGCCAGGGATCTGCAACCTTTGTGAACCAAAGAGTTACTTTCCCCTCTCTGACTAAAACTGAATTAGCTGAGAGCCACAACAGCTGTTTAATCGCTAAAATAAAGATTATACTGCTTATAATAAAGTTTTATATATAGCACTGAATACACAAGAAATGTAGTTTGTGACATTTATGAATTCATACTACAACAGTGAAGAAAACTGAATTTGAAATTTTTCGAACTGAAACTGAATTACCAATATATTTTACTCTCTGAAGCAACATGAAAAAATATCTTATAGAATCGGCTTTATTGTCATTGTACAGTTGTACAGCACAACAAAATTGTGGGTGCTCCACCAGGCTACTGCACAATAAAGTAAGAGAGAAGAATTAGAATAAAACACAGTTACAGAACACACGATTAAACATACGACTGAAATAAAAACAAAAATAGCCCATAGGTATATACACAGGTACGGTGGTGGCTTCATGGATGGAACTATGTACATAAGAGTGCGGAGTGCAGAACACATAAGAGAGTAAAATGGCCCAAGGATTAGGGAAAATATGCACAGCAGTGATTTCACAGATTGGTCAATATATATGAAGGTGTGGGGTGCAAAGACAGGTGAGTTATAGTGATAATTAAAAGGTCCTCAGTTCTGTGCATGTGAGCATTCGGCGGAAGGGGGGCCTCTGACTGTTTGTAGTTCGGATGGCCCAGGGAAGAAACTGTTTGTCAGTCTGAAGTTGTGGGACCTGATCGATCTGAACCGTTGTCTAGAAGGGTCTGGCCTTGATCTTTCTGAGACAGGAGGATCTGGGGATGTCCTCCAGGGAGGGCAAAGGGCTGCCGATAATTTTTTGCACGGTGTTGATGACCCTCCGCACAGCCTTCCTATTCTCGGCCATGGAGCCAGTGTACCACACTCCCAGACAGTAGGTGAGCACGCTCTCCACTGAGCAGCGGTAGAAGGCCAGATGCAGCTTCTGGTCCAGGTTTTCCTTTCTCAGGACACGGAGAAAGTGCAGCCACTGCTGGGCTTTCTTCACCAGGGCCTTGGTGTTGACAGTCCAGGACAGGTCAGAGGAGATGTGGGTGCCCAGGAACCTGAAGGCGGGGATGTTTTCCACGGGGTCACCATTTATTTGGGAGGGGGGTTCTGTCTGTTCTTCCTGAAGACCAGTAAGAGTTCTTTGGTTTTTTGGACATTCACCTTCAGGTTGTTTATTTGGCATCACAGCAGCAGATTTTCTACCTCCGTCCTGTATGCCTTCTCATTGTCGTTGGTGATGAGCCCAACCAAGGTGGTGTCGTCTGCGTATTTCACGATGACGGTGGTTGGGTGGGTTGGAATACAGTCAAAGGTGTACAGGGAGTACAGTAGAGGGCTTAGTATACAGCCTTTGGGGGAGCCAGTGCTGAGCGACAGTGTGGAGGAGTGGTGGGGGCCAAGTCTGACTGTTTGTGGGCGGTTAGTGAGAAAGTTTTTTATCCAGGAGCAGGTGGGGGAGGGGGGGCCTGGAGGAGATGCAGTTTGTTGATCAGGATGTCCGAGATGATGGTGTTGAAAGCTGAGCTGTAGTCCACAAAGAGCATCCTCACATAGCTCCTTGGGTTCTCCAGGTGGCTCAACGCTCTGTGAAGAGCGGCAGCAATGGCGTCTTCCGCAGACCGGTTCTTTGAAATTAACTGAAAACCAAAATATGCAGGCCAACATTTGAGTTCTTCTCATATGTGGGGAAAATAAATAAAGCAAGAACTAGCCCACTTTGAAATAAACCATAGCAAACTGTTGCAGGTTTTCACAAAAAAAGAAATTATAAAAATAGGCCAGTTTGTTCAGTTAAATCAATTTGTCTTGGTTTTTTTTTTTTTTTTTTTGCAGTGAGCATGAATTTACTCCCAATATCTTTTTTTTTTTTCCACAATATCTTTATTGAACCTTTTTTTTTTTTTTAACAAACATGATACAAACAATCAAACACTAACACTAAAGTACTACAAAAAAAAAAAATGCACTAAAAACACCAACAACCACCAACAAAATCAAGTCTTCAACAATGCTCCTCTGTTTAGTCTAGACAATCCAATACATAAGTATACATATTATGTTCACCAGTTTGGAATTTACAAGGTCCACACACATCATTCACCTTCTTCTTCAAGAGTTATGTTTAAATTTTTTACATAATCAATAAAAGGTCTCCATATATTCTCAAACACAATTTCCTTTGATTTCAGTATATATGTTATTCTTTCTAATGGAAGGTTTGTTAACATCTGTCTTAACCACTGAGTCACATCTGGTCTATGAGTCTTTTTCCATAATAGTGCAATACATTTTTTGGCATTAAGCAAACTGAGGTCTATGAAAGTTCTTTCACTTTTATTGAAATTATGCTTTTCTGGGTACAGACCCAACAAAAACAGTTTAGGATTCAATATGATTTGTTTTGAGATTATTTTTTCAATTGTTACCCTCACCTCTTCCCAAAACATTCTTATTAATCTACATTCCCATAAACAATGAAATAGGGTTCCTTTACTTTCCATGCATTTTGTGCATGTATCTGGTATATTTTTGTTATATACTCCCAATATCTTTTAATAAAACAAATGCAAGAAAAATGTGGCAAATCACATGGAAAATAAAAATCAACAAATTTATTTCAAAATGTGCTTTTAAAGGTGTCGGCCAGACGAAAATTCAATATCGCTAAATCATATCTTAAATTTTTGTGTGAGACGAGCTAATTTGAACCGCACATGTTTTGGTGTCAACAAATGTCGCATAAGGTGACAATGCGCTCTTGAAGTACGCTGTCCTTGAGAGCTGTCTGACTCAGCCGAGCGATCAGCGACTAAGATGGCCACTGACTGTGTGACATCATCACAGGGAGAGACACGCACACGCTCGGCGGACATTGTTTGTCGTTTACGTTTTAAAATCGGCGAATACGGATATTTCTCGGAG
The DNA here is from genome assembly GCA_020510985.1 of Pholidichthys leucotaenia. Taxonomy (NCBI): domain Eukaryota; kingdom Metazoa; phylum Chordata; class Actinopteri; order Cichliformes; family Pholidichthyidae; genus Pholidichthys; species Pholidichthys leucotaenia. The sequence continues at coordinate 311,146,073 of CM035841.1, read as the reverse complement.
TACTTGTGGATTACAAATAGATTATTTATTAAGATTAGGATTTCAGAAATTGAATTAATTATGGTTTGGCGTTGTGTTGTCTACGGGTGCGACGTTATACCAGCGGAGCATGCGGTGAGTGTTTTTGAATTTCCCGTCCTTGGGAAAATCAGAACGGCATGGGTGAAATTCGTTCAGAAAACGCGAAAAAATTGGAATGATGTCGCTAACTAACTAACTAACTAACCTGCACTTATATAGCGCTTTTCTAGTCACAAAGACCACTCAAAGCGCTTTCATTAATACTAACCCTCTATTCTAAGGGCCTATAGGAAACAAATATCTAGGGACAATTTAGAACAGCCAATTAACCTAACATGCATGTTTAGATCACTGTTGGTCGGGGGCTGGGATTGAACCCACGATCCCACGATCCCCACAATCCCCCGGCCAAGGGTAAACTGTGCTGCCGCAGTGCTAACCACTGCGCCACCGTGCAGCCGGTGGGCTGCACGGTGGGCTGCACGGTTACATGTTGGGTAACTCACCCAACATGTGCAGTAGACATTTTGTTGACAGCGATTTCGAGAATAAGATGCAATTTGTGTCACGACTCGCCGCTCATCAGCGGCTTCAGCTGCGCGCACACCTGCGTAGTACAAATACAAAGATGCGAGCACTACATACGATCCCGCAGCTCCTGAGAGACTGCAACCTAACACAAAAAACAGTTTCACACAATGAAACAACAGTGCATGTATTATATATATATAAAAATTATTATCCCATTGATTTTCATCATTTTTGGTCACATATCTCACACCTACAATTTATTTATTTCAGGGACAAAGGGCTGTGAAAAAGTTGTTGATATGATCAACAAAACACGGGTCCTCAGGGATGTGCGAAAGCTGAGTCCAGGGCAGCAAACTTCAAATGTGGAGGCTTTCCACAGTCTGATTATTCATTTTGCACCAAAGAGTGTACACTTCTCATTCCTTGGAATGTTGACAAGGTGAGGAGATGCAATATGTGACCAAAAATATGAAATGCAATTATAATAACAGTGCCAATTACATAGAGTTTCTGCTGATAGACAGATCACTTATATGTCCAAAAATAAATCATTGTGATAATATTCTAATTACAGACTTTGTTTAGCTGCAACGCACTTTAATGAAAATGCAGGCCGCAAGCAGGCACAGAATCGTGATGGTGAGCCGGTCTTCATCATCAGGTACCCAAAATTCAAAAAAGGCGGATATACACTGCAAGCAAAGAAAGTTAATCCAACTTTCGGGGAGTATAAGAAATATTAGTATCATTTTCTAGGCTTGTATATGATATTTACAGTGGGTGGAGGGTTGGTCTTCATTCAACTTTCACATTTCATAGCTTTTATCAAATTATGTTAATTTGGGTCAAATTTGTATTTCATACTGTAGTCAAATGGATGTCTAATTTTTATTGAATATATTTTTTTTCAGAATATGTGGATGATCTGATGAATACTCTGTTCAACAAAACCTTGGTTGATCCAACCCACTTATGGGAGCAGTGGCACTCTGTACAAGCCAGAGTTCCCGCCACATTGAGTGCCGAATTGAACCCGAATTTTATACCATAAAATGGTAGAAAAATTATTCAAATGTATATGACATGCAACTTTGATGAATGCTGAAATATTAGAATTATAAAATTGACATGAACATTAATAAACTCAATATATGATTTTACAAAACTTTATTTAAATATCATTTTTCACAAATCTAATCTTGGTAGGCAAAATCCCTTGTAGTGATCCGATGGGAATGTTTCTCTGATGAGGCTCACAGCACAGGCAGGCAATATCACCCTCACTTCTTCCTGAGCTGACGTCACTGCTGCCTGCCCCTATCGACAGATGGCGGTACTGCAGCATCACTAAGTGAAAGCTGGGCTATTACCAAATAAAGTCATTTATGGAGGCTGGTGACACATATTAAGATAAGATAAGATAAGATAAGATAAGATAAGCCTTTATTAGTCCCACAACGGGGAAATTCCAGGATTGCAACAGCACAGGGATAGCAACACTCAGAGCAACAATCAGAAGGCAAGAAAAAAAAAAACAAGCAAGCAAGAGCAGCTAATATACATATGTACATATTACTATAAAATACGTATATACACACACACACACACACACACACACACACACAGTGCAGAGCATTGTAGCTGGATGGAATAAATATATGAATATATGAACACACAGTGCAGAGCATTGTAGCTAGATGGAATAAATATGTAAATATATAAACACCCACAGTACGGAGCATTGCAGCTAGGTGGAATAAATATGCAAGTATATAAACACACACAGTGCGGAGCATTGTAGCTAGATGGAATAAATATATAGATATATAAATATAAACACACCCAGTGCTGAGCATTGTAGCTAGATGGAATAAATATATAGATATATAAATATAAACACACCCAGTGCAGAGCATTGTAGCTAGATGGAATAAATATGTAAATATATAAACACACACAGTGCAGAGCATTGTTGCTAGGTGGGATGAAACAGCATAACCGTCTATTTAGTTATCCTACATGGTATGATTATGTGCCCATACATATTCTCACCCTCCATAGCGACCGGTATGTTCCTAGTTGTATGCCGGAGAGGACCATTGTGTAAGTCTATTGCATCTTTTGCATTCAAAAAAAAACTATTAGTTTGTTACGTCTTTTTGCTATCTCTGCGAGCAGCCCTGCTTAGGTTGTACAGTCTGACAGCCGTTGGTAGGAAGGACCTACGAAACCTCTCGGTTGTGCACCTGGGATGATGTAGTCTGCTGCTAAATGAGCTCCTCAGTGCATCCAGTATGTCCTGCATAGGGTGGAACTCGGACTCCAGCAGAGATGACAGTTTAGCCACCGTCCTTCTCTCTCCTATCTCCTCCATCGGATCAAGGCGTTGCCCCAGGACAGAGCTAGCTTTCTTAATCAGTTTGTTCAGTCTCTTCCTATCGGCTGCAGTAATGCCACTGCCCCAGCAGACCACTCCAAAAGTGATGGCTGATGCCACCACCGTGTCATAGAATGACTTCAGCAGCGCCCCTTGTACACCAAAAGACCTGAGTCTCCTCAGCAGGAACAGCCTGCGCTGTCCCTTCTTGTAGAGTGCGTCAGTATTGTGTGACCAGTCTAGTTTATTGTTCAGATGAATACCCAGGTACTTGTAGGATGTCACCATCTCGATGTCTGTTCCCTGTATATTTACTGGTGCTGTGAGGGGCTGCCCATGCCTGCGGCAGTCCACCACCAGCTCCTTAGTTTTCCTCGCGTTGATCTGGAGGCAGTTCCGATGGCACCAGTCCACAAAGTCCTGGATAAGCCCTCTGTACTCAGCTTCATCTCCGCTGGAGATGAGACCAACGATCGCAGAGTCATCAGAGAACTTCTGTAGATGGCAATGTGTTGTGTTGTGTGAGAAGTCCGCAGTATAAAGAGTGAACAGGAAGGGAGCCAGCACCGTTCCCTGGGGGGCCCCCGTGCTACTGATGATCGTGTCGGAAACACAGTCCCGGGTTCTCACAAACTGAGGCCAGTTCGTGAGGTAGTCCAGGATCCATGATGACAGGTGCTGGTCCACCCCTGCGCGCAGCAGCTTGTCCTTCAGGATCATCGGTTGGATGGTGTTGAAAGCACTGGAGAAGTCAAAGAACATGATCCTCACCATATTCCCGGGCTTCTCCAGGTGGGACAGAGAACGGTGAAGGAGGAAGATCACCGCATCCTCCACCCCAATGCCATGCTGGTAGGCGAACTGGAGTGGATCCATCGCTGGTTCCACCAGGGGGCGGAGATGAGCAAGGAGCAGTCTCTCCAGGGTCTTCATCAAGTGGGACGTCAAGGCCACCGGTCTGAAGCTGTTCAGGTCTTTGGGGTGGGAAGTTTTTGGTACAGGTACCACACAAGATGTTTTCCACAGCTGTGGTACCCTCCCCAGTTTCAGGCTCATGTTGAAGATATACGTCACAATCCCACACAGCTGGTCTGCACAGGACTTGAGGAGCTTTGCGCTGATGCCGTCCGGTCCCGACGCCTTCCTCGCCTTGATCTTCCTCAGCTCCGTCCTCACCTGGGTCTTGGTCAGGGTCAGGATGGGGGGCTGTGTGTTGGGAGTGGGGGGGGGGTGTCGGTGGAGTGGGGAGTGGGTAGCAGGACTTGATTTCTTAGAGGCAGCAGTGGTTGTTGTGCAGACAGGGGGGAGGGCGGTTGGTCAAATCTATTGAAAAACAGATTCAGGTTGTTCGCCCACTCCCTGCCCCCCGTGGCCTGGGGGGAGGTATTCTGGAGCCCCGAGATGGTTTTGAGGTTTCTCCAGACCCCGCTGATGTCGCTCTGTTGCAGCTTGTCCTCCATCTTCTTCCTGAAGCTGTCCTTGCCTTCTCTGATCTTTCTCCTCAGCTCCCTCTGTACGGACTTCAGCATCTCCCTGTTCCGCGACCTGAAGATCCTCTTCTTCTCTCTCAGAAGTGTTTTTATCTCAGGGTTGATCCAGGGTTTGTTGTTTGAGTGACGCCGTATGGTCTTGGTGAGAACGGATTTGTCCACACAGAAGCTGAGGTAGCCCGTGAAGGTGTGAATGAGGCCATCGATGTCCTCACCATGTGGATCGCAGAGCTGCTTCCAGGCAGTGGCTTCAAAACAGTCCTTTAGAGTGTCCATTGTCTCCTCAGACCATAACTCCACAGTGTGCATGGCCGGAGGTTGTCTGTGCACTAGGGGTTTGTACACCGGTCGGAGATGAACCAAGTTGTGATCCGATCTCCCAAGTGGGGGAAGTTGTGATGAGGTGTACGCCTCCTTAGTGTTTGCGTAGAACAAATCCAGTGTTTTATTGTCTCTAGTGTGGCATGTGACATACTGGGTGAAAGTGGGCAGAATGGGAGACAGTGAAACGTGGTTGAAATCGCCTGAGATGAGGAGAAGAGCATCTGGGGGAATGGCCAGAATGGAATATTTTCATACAATCAGTTTATTGGTTCAATAAAAAAATGTCACCGTCCGAGGACTTTAAGATCTGCCTCATAGACGTTCTTTCAGAAGACTGTAGCTGTCTCCAGGCAGGCTGATATGATTTAACTTGTTTTTAGACAATTTAATAAGATTACACTTAAGCTGCTTTTAGAGCGGTACTGATTTTTTTGTTTTTTGCATTGTTTAACACTGTTTTTCCTCAGTCTGCTGTGTGCCAATATTTCCCTTACACCCACCTTCCTCAAAACGCTATTGTAAATAAGAATATTTTCATCATGACTTGCATGGTTAAGTAAAAATAAACAAGTAACATTGTCCATAAGTCAAAATACACATAATTTTAAACCTACAAATATTAGACTTTGGAGTATTAGACAGAATAGTAGGAGACCATTAGAAATCGGAAACAAACCTTACCCAGTCTGATCTGGTTTTGGCATTTTGTGAGGACCGCTCTGTCCATGGTGTGGTGTGGGTGTCCTGGATTATTGAAGCCCGAATGCGGGCACTTGTGGTCAGCAATGGCTGTCATGACCCCCCACCCCCACCCCAAACACACACACCGGATGTGGTGTGCGGTGTGGTTGCATGTACTTGCAATGCCCCCAAACTCCCGCTGATAATCCATCCAATGAGTAACAGCAACAAAAGTTGGGAAAGAAGATGGAAGACGATGCAGTTATCTTGATTGTGATTGGCCAAATGACGGTGCGTGATGCATTCCACCAAAGATGTTTTACTGTGAAGAAGATGACTGTCCCCTATGACAAGCCGTTTTAACATTTAATAGCTAGCCTGGATATGTATTGTAGATACCAATAATGCAATTTTTCCTAGTAAAACCGAACATTTCAGATATCCACAATGAAATTCTTCCTCTCCATAATGACCTTTTCTGAGATCTATGACATCATTCTTCCTAGAAGAAATGACATCACTTTTCCACTTTTTTGGATATCTGAAATAGAATTCTTACTAGGGGAAACTCTTATTTCAGATATCTATAATCCAGTTTATAGCTGCAGAAGCTATAAAAAATGTTCCTAGTTGAGAGCCTTACCTGCTGGGTGAGACCTTCTCTGCTTTCAGTGGAGCTGGTTAAAATACGGCGGTTTGACAGTGCTTCTCTGTATGGAACCGTCTGTGCTCTGGCCTAAATGGACAAAAACCAATTACTTAACTAAGAAAATGCATTTGTTAACCTTCATTTACATAATAATTACATCGTTGCTTTTATTTAATGCCTTTTGCACACCCAAAGATGCTTTACATATTCTGGAGGGAAAAGCAACAGATGAAGATGATAAATGCTCAGTAAAGAGAAAAGTCTGGATCTGACTCAAACATAGTTTAAAAAGAACAGTGACAGAGGGATTTGCGCCAGAAAATTTGTTTGAGGGCAACGACACTGGTGGCCAGGGCAAGTCACGGAGCAACTGGACCCAGTAAGAGTGTCCCCTAAGAACTTTGTTAGCAGAATTTTGGATATACTGAAGTTTCTGTAAACATTTTGGTGAGAGGCCAATGATGACTGAGTTGTAATAATCTATGTGGGAATTTGTGAAGTCAAGTCACAGATGGACAAAGATGAGCCATGTTTCACAGATGATAAGACCTTCAAAGAACTGAGCAAAAACAAATATAATTATATGAGTATTGTTGAAAGAAAAATACAGAAAAAGTAAAAATAAAATGATCAAATATGTAAAATATTAACAAAAGTGTTATTGACGACTTCGGTAACTAAAAATATATCTTTAAAAAATGAAAACATTATACCTTTTTGATAGTATGGATATAAGCGGCTGCTTTCTTTTTGTTAGCCAGCATACTCTCCGCTTGCATGGGGTTGAGGGCTGCAGTGCTTCCTCTGGGACTGTAGCCTGACGATGTGAAGAAGTCCAAGTTGTTGCTGAAGAAAGTGGCAATCTGCGAGAAATGATTGAGATGTTTTCCAATATACTGTTCAAACAAAAGATGTGTTTACAGTTTACTGAGCTAAAGAAACACTGATGTTTAGCCTTCTGTTTAGCCACAAATTATCCAGTGTGTTGACAGCAGAGAGTCAATTCCACCGCCAAGTGTTCAGGAAGATAAACGTCTTGGCAAATAGGCTTTTGCCTGTTCTCAAAGTGCAGCTGCCTCCACATATAAATGCACCCGCATTGGACTGTGACTGCCATCAAAACACACGTATTATAGCCAACAAATTACTTATTCACAACGAGAAATCCTTTATCCCTTTACTTATACTGGGGAGCAGCTGTGCAAACTGAGATTTGGACAATATCTTTCAACATTTATCGAGAGGCCACCTGAGTCCTACAGTTCAGTGCCATCATATCAGTGACAAATTACCACTGCAATCCAGTCACAGTGACAACTCTTTTCTACTTACAATTAAGCTTTTATATTAAATATTACCGCTAACAGATTAACTGCACTGCTTTGATATAATGTGGGAAATTATAACTTGGCGACTGACTCCCCCTGTTGGTCATACCTTGCCAGTGACGCTGGTCAGAGAACCTAAAGAGCCCAGGAGGCACTCCGTGGTGGTACGGAGCTTTTGGGTGACAGTAGGAAGTTCCTGCTCAATGCCCGCCTTCTGGTTGTAATGCTTTGACATCTCTGGGCACAAAGACACCAAACAGGAGACATTCATTGCATTTGCTGGATTTCTTTATCTACATTTTGTTTCATGGTCAAGGAAATGACAGAGAAGCAACAACTTATTTTATCATAAATTCACCGATATAATAATAATAATGCATCAGATTTATATAGTGCTTTTTCATAGGCACTCAAAGACTCTTTACAATGGATACATTATTCATTCACTCCACGGACAATGGTAGTGGTAAGCTACTTCTGTAGCCACAGCTGCCCCGGTGCAGACTGTGCAAACGTGGCTGCCAAACCCTGCCAAGGGCTTCTTCAACCACTACCGAACATTTATACACATTCATACGCAGTGTCATGGACACTGGAGACAAGGTGAATAAAGTGTCTTGCCCAGGGACACAATGGCAGGATGTCTGGAGAGAGCGGGACTCAAACCGCCAACCCTGCGGTTATTAGACGACCCGCTCTACCTTCTGAGCCACTGCCACCCACATTTCCCTCCTCCACTCCATTTTTGCTGAGCACCAAGCTGGACAGCAGGAAGTTCCATTTTTATATGGCCTTTGGCATGACCTGGCCAGGACTTGAACCCCAACCTCCCGGTTGTAGGGCAGATGCTCTACCTCTAATCCACCACTCCAGTAGCTTACAGGTAGAGCACACCAGTGTTATGGGGACGGCAGTGGCTCAGGAGGTAGAGCAGGTCGTCCAATAACCACATGGTTGGCAGTTCGAATCCCGCTCTCCCCAGATATCCTGCCGTTGTGTCCCTGGGCAAGACACTTCACCCCAATTGCTCCTGGTGGGTCTGGAAGCGCCATGTTAGGCAGCATGCCACCATCAGTGTGTGAATGTGTGTGTGAATGGGTGGATAGCAGGATCTGTAAAGCGCTTTGGTCATCAAGAGATGAGAATAAAAGCGCTATATAAGTGAATGCCATTTACCATTTATACTAGTATTGTCCCAGTTTTAGTTGGGACAATACTGTATTTAGTTACAGATATGAAGCAATTTCTCTGCTTTACATGTATGGCTGTTACAATCATATTGGCGTTTCTCTCTCATAGTCTTCATGGTTTTGAGTTTACATGTAGAGACTGAAGGGTTCACAACTCTACTGGAAACTACCAGAGGGCAGATACTGGACTCTGATACAGGACAAAAATGGCTGCCTTTTTCTGGAAGGCCGCTATTTTATACTGGCAGCTCACTGCTTTGTAAATGCTGAAATGTGTACAAAAATTCACCTAAACAAGACACCTCTCACTCAACTAGAGGAAAATAAAGTGTAACGCCATCCATGCATGCTTTGTTCATAATAAAAGGAGTTGATTGAGTTATTCTCACTTTGGGAAATGGAAGGAACCAACCAAATACCAACCGGAGTGGTGGCCTAGTTGGTAGAGCAACCCACGACCTCCCACACAACTGGGAGGTCGTGGGTTCAAGCCCCAGCCATGTCATACCAAAGACCAAATAAAAATGGTACTTTCTGCCTTTTAGCTTGGTGCTCAGCATAATAGAATGGGGGAAGGTGGCGGTGCCTTGCATGGCAGCGACCCCTCTGATTCTAGATGTCATTAACATTGTAGATAGGAGAAACATAATTTTGTTCTATTGTACAAGATTGGCTGTATGGATTGAATGACAATAAATTTGGCTTCTGCTTCTGCAAATATCTTAGCTAATGTGAACCAGACAATCAATAACTTTAGTAGCTTACTCCACCTGATGAAACCACCCTGAGGATATGAAGAGCCTTCGTCTCACTACACACACACACACAAGTATATAGCTTAGGCCTACTGAAAGTTGGAATGAGAAGTATTGATAGCTTGTGACCATTGACCTTGAGCACAACCTGGATGCAGACCCTAAGGATCATTGTGCTTGAGTTTGGTGAGCAGCCGGGGACTTGCCTTGGATGAGCACTGATTCCTGTGAAATTTGGATGGACAGAAAGAACGTTTCCTCTATTTCACTGCCAGCATACAAAGGAAATCTCAAGAATACCCTGCTGTCAAAATACTCGAGTTAAAGCTGCTATAGATAAAGTGGATGGGTTATGGTTTTTGAGCTTATATTTAATTTGGTATATTTTTTATGTATGGAACGACATTGATATTTTGGTCTTGTACTTATGGTTTCATAACTTTTTTCTTTTTTTTTGGAATCTGTATATACAGTGGGGCAAAAAAGTATTTAGTCAGCCACCAATTGTGCAAGTTCTCCCACTTAAAAGATGAGGGAGGTCTCCAATTTTCATCATAGGAATACCTCAACTATGAGAGACAAAATGAGGGAAAAAAAAAAATCCAGAAAATCACAATGAAGGATTTTTAATGAATTAATTGGTAAATTTCTCGGTAAAATAAGTATTTGGTCACCTACAAACAAGCAAGATTTCTGGCTCTCACAGACCTGTAACTTCTTCTTTAAGAGGCTCCTCTGTCCTCCACTCGTTACCTGTATTAATGGCACCTGTTTGAACTCGTTATCAGTATAAAAGACACCTGTCCACAACCTCAAACAGTCAGACTCCAAACTCCACTATGGCCAAGACCAAAGAGCTGTCAAAAGACACCAGAAACAAAATTGTAGACCTGCACCAGGCTGGGAAGACTGAATCTGCAATAGGTAAGCAGCTTGGTGTGAAGAAATCAACTGTGGGAGCAATTATTAAAAAATGGAAGACATACAAGACCACTGATAATCTCCCTCGATCTGGGGCTCCACACAAGATCTCACCCCGTGGGATCAAAATTATCATGAGAACGGTGAGCAAAAATCTCAGAACCACACAGGGGGACCTAGTGAATGACCTGCAAAGAGCTGGGACCAAAGTAACAAAGGCTACCATCGGTAACACACTACGCCGCCAGGGTCTCAAATCCTGCAGTGCCAGACGTGTCCCCCTGCTTAAGCCAGTACATGTCCAGGCCCGTCTGAAGTTTGCTAGAGAGCATTTGGATGATCCAGAAGAGGATTGGGAGAATGTCATATGGTCAGATGAAACCAAAATAGAACTTTTTGGTAAAAACTCAACTTGTTGTGTTTGGAGGAGAAAGAATGCTGAGTTGCATCCAAAGAACACCATACCTACTGTGAAGCATGGGGGTGGAAACATCATGCTTTGGGGCTGATTTTCTGCAAAGGGACCGGGACGACTGATCCGTGTAAAGGAAAGAATAAATGGGGCCATGTATCGTGAGATTTTGAGTGAAAACCTCCTTCCACCAGCAAGGGCACTGAAGATGAAACGTGTCTGGGTCTTTCAGCATGACAATGATCCCAAACACACCGCCCGGGCAACGAAGGAGTGGCTTCGTAAGAAGCATTTCAAGGTCCTGGAGTGGCCTAGCCAGTCTCCAGATCTCAACCCCACAGGAAATCTTTGGAGGGAGTTGAAAGTCCGTGTTGCCCAGTGACAGCCCCAAAACATCACTGCTCTGGAGGAGATCTGCATGGAGGAATGGGCCAAAATACCAGCAACAGTGTGTGAAAACCTTGTGAAGACTTACAGAAAACGTTTGACCTCTGTCATTGCCAACAAAGGGTATATAACAAAGTACTGAGATGAACTTTTGTTATTGACCAAATACTTATTTTTCACCATAATTTGCAAATAAATTCTTTAAAAATCAGACAATGTGATTTTCTGTTTTTTTTTTTCTCATTTTGTCTCTCATAGTTGAGGTATACCTATGATGGAAACTGGAGACCTCTCTCATCTTTTAAGTGGGAGAACTTGCACAATTGGTGGCTGACTAAATACTTTTTTACCCCACTCTGTGTGTGTGTGTGTGTGTGTGTGTGTGTGTGTGTGTGTGTGTGTGCGTGCGTGTGCGTGTGTACGTACACACATATACATATATGTGTAAATACATATGTGTGTGTTTGTGCGCGCGCGCGCGCGCGCGCATGTGTATTATGTATTAGAATTTAGGTGGAGGCTTCAAATAAGCCCTGTTGGTTTTCTGCCTCCCACTGCACGTTTTGTATTTTATTATTTTGCTATTTTTCTACATTTCTTGAACTGCACAAATAAATAAAATCCTAAATCCTAAAGATAACAGTGTGGTGCACATATGTAGTTTCACGGGCTCACATGTATATGACTGTTCATATGCTCTCATGTATATTCCTGTGTGCTTATTTTGGCTTCACATCTGAAGAGGAACAAAAGGTCTGGACCTCCTAGGGAGATGAGGAGGATGTGAGAATTGGCCTTTTGATATGCAAAGAGATGGACATGAAGGATTTCCTGACCACCCAGGTTTGGGTGAAGGAGATAGGAACTGCAGGGGGGATGCATTGTGTTTGGGATTTAAAGACAATGGGATTTTGTGCTTTGATGTCAGGGGTATAAGACTGGCAGATGTTGGGGGTTCTGTCTCTTTCTGATTTTGAATGTTGGAGAGTGTGTTGAGAATAAAATGGAACTTGAGAAATAACTCAGCCTCAGCCTTTCCACACAATCTCCACACTGGTGACCTTAAGACGTATTATGGCCGGTGACGATTCTCCTGCACCGGACTCATCAGGAGCCAGCCAGGCTAATGCAGCTACCACAGTACAGCTACCGGATTTCTGGCAGCATAGCCCGCGCTCCTGGTTTAACACAGTCGAGGCACAGTTCCATCTTCGGAAGGTTTCAGCAGATGCCACGAAATTCTACCATGTGGTTGCAAAGCTGGACAGCCACACAGTCCAGCGAGTAGAGAGCCTAATTAACCACCCGCCAGATGACGACAAGTATGGCACATTGAAGGCTGCTCTCATCCGCTTTTTCACCCCCTTGCTGGGAGAGCGAGCAGAGAAGCTCCTGGCGTTGACTGAGTGCGAGGTCGACAGACCTGTAGACCTGATGGCGAAGATGCTGAGTTTGAGAGACTCCGAAGATGGTGGTTTTATCTTCGCCCACCTTTTCCTCAGGACACTACCGTCAGCGGTGAAAGTTACCCTGGCCAGTTCACAGCTGCTGGCCCACCGGGACTACCACAAGCTGGGCCAGGAGGCGCAGTGACTCGTCGACGCCCATAGACGACACACGGCTACGACCGCAGCAGCGGAGCTGGGCGCAACATCCAGAGATGGCAGGGGGCCAGAGGCTGCAGCACCAGACTCGCCGACGACAGCAGTGGCGGGGGCCAGGAGACGCGGAGCGGACGACGTCCTTTGCTTTTACCATCGCCGTTTCGCCGAGAGTGCACGCAAGTGCATTCCACCGTGCCAGTTCAGGCGCTCGGGAAACGCCAAGACCGGGAGTCGGTAGCAGCTGCGGCCCTCGGTGAAGAGAACAAGCTGCTCTACCTGAGGGACGCGCGATCGGGGAGGCAGTTCCTCGTGGACACGGGGTCCCAGCTGAGTTTCATCACACCTTCCTACGCTGACCGGCTGGCGCCTTCCAGTGGCCCTGTGGCGTCAGCAGAGAACGGCTCGGCGATTAAGACCTTCGGGGAGAAGACCCTGTCTCTCTCTTTCCACGGCCGTACATTCAAGTGGACTTTCGTCATAGCGGCAGTCAACTTCAACATGTTAGGTGCTGATTTTTTGTGCTCACATGGTTTGTTGGTCGATCTTGTTAACAGACGCCTGGTTAATGCACTCTCTTTTTCTTCTATCCCCTGTACAGCGCGAGTGACTCCGCCAACAGCACAAGCCAACGTCACAGCTGCAGATGGTAAGTTTCACACACTCCTCACTCAGTTTCCAGCACTCACGGTGCCAACGTTTTTGGCGACCGTGGCTAAACACGGGGTGGAGCATTTTATTACTACCACCGGGCCGCCCATTTTTGCAAAAGCTCGGCGCTTGGATTCAGCTAAACTGGCCATAGCGCGCGAGGAATTCGCCAACCTAGAAAAATTGGCCATCATCAGACGTTCAAATAGCCCTTGGGCTTCACCGCTTCACATGGTCCCTAAAACTGATGGCTCGTGGCGGCCGTGCAGTGATTTTCGCAGGCTGAACAATGCTGCAGCACACGACCGCTACCCAATCCCACATATCCAGGATTTTTCAGTTCATTTGGCGGGGACGCGCGTTTTTTCTAAGATAGACTTGGTGCGCGGTTATCATCAGGTCCCAGTACGCGCTGAGAACATACCCAAAACAGTGGTAATAACTCCTTTCGGGCTTTTTGAGTTTTTGCGCATGCCGTTTGGGCTTAAAGGCGCAGCGCAGACTTTCCAACGCATGATGGACGTGGTGTTGCACGATCTTCCTTTCGTGTTCGTCTACCTGGACGACATTTTAGTAGCCAGTGCGTCCGAAGACGAACACGAAAACCACCTCGCGGCAGTTTTCCGGAGGCTGGCAGAGCACGGGCTAATAATTAACCCAGCGAAGTGTCAGTTCGGTGTGGCGCAGATTGATTTTTTGGGGCATCGCGTCTCTCCCGAAGGTGCAGTTCCTCTGCCTGACAAGGTGCGCGCGGTGGCAAATTTTCCCCAGCCACAAACGGTCAAAGCGTTACAGGAGTTTTTGGGAATAGTGAATTTTTATAACCGTTTCCTTCTCCGCGCGGCACAGCTCATGCAACCATTGTACGCTGCGCTTAAATAACAAAAACTCGCAAATAAAATCGAATGGTCCCCCAAGCGGGAGCGCACATTCTCTGAAGTCAAAACAGCCTTGGCAAACGCTGCGTTGTTAGCACACCCAGTCCCAACGGCCCGCATGGCGCTCACTACTGACGCATCAGAGGTGGCCATAGGGGCGGTTGTCGAACAGTATGTGGCTGGAGCCTGGCAGCCGCTCGCGTTTTTCAGCAGGACTTTGCGCGATAGTGAGCGGAAATACAGCGCATTCGACAGGGAGTTGTTAGCCCTCCATTTGGCTGTTCGTCACTTCCAGTTTTGGCTGGAGGGGCGCCGTTTCACCGCGTTCGTTGACCACAAGCCGCTGACTTTTGCGATGGCCAAGATTTCAGAACCTTGGTCGGGCCGGCAGCAGAGACAGCTGGCCGCAATTTCGGAGTTCACTACCGATATCCAGCATGTAGCGGGCAAATTTAATGTGGTGGCAGACTGCTTCTCGCGTGCCATGGCTGCTCCAGCCCGCATAGAGGTAGATTTTGCAACTGTTGCCGTGGACCAGGGTAGCGACGCGGAAGCGCGCGCGGCCCCAGTCCATGTAGGGATAGATTACGCAGCCATGGCCGCGGAGCAGGGTGGCGACGCGGACGTGCACGCGCTCCAGTCTGGACCAACAGGGTTAAGGCTGGAGGACAGGGTGCTGCAAGACGGTATCCCCCCCTAATCTGCGATGTTTCCACCGGGCGACCCCGTCCGGTGGTTCCGGCCTTGTGGCGCCGCCGCGTTTTTGACTTGGTTCATTCTCTGGCGCACCCGGGGGTGCGCGCTTCGATCAAAATGGTGGGGGAGAAATTTGTATGGCCGGGCCTGCGTAAGCAGGTTAGAGAGTGGGCGGCAGCCTGCATAGCTTGCCAGCGGTCCAAAGTGCATAGACACACGAGAGCTCCTTTGGAGCCGTTTCATATTCCAGCTAAAAGGTTTGATCATGTCCACGTGGACCTCGTAGGTCCCCTACCGCCCTCGCAGGGCTGCACACATCTTCTGACAATGGTCGACCACACTACGCGCTGGCCGGAAGTGGTTCCCTGTCGTCAACTACAGCCGAGGAGGTGGCGCGCGCTTTTTTAACTGCATGGGTAGCGCGTTTTGGAGTTCCGTCGGATATTACGTCTGACAGAGGCCCACAATTTATTTCCGAACTTTGGTCAGCGATGGCCCGCAGCCTGGGGGCAACGATCCACCGCACAACCGCGTATCACCCGCAGGCTAACGGGTTATGCGAACGTTTTCACAGGTCGCTGAAGGTGGCTCTCAGAGCGTCGCTTACGGATGCAAATTGGGTTGACAAACTGCCATGGGTTTTTATTGGGGTTGCATTCTGCACCTAAAGAGGATTTAGACGCCTCCCCAGCGGAGCTAGTGTTTGCACAGCCACTTCGGCTGCCCGGAGAATTTCTCCCTGACAACCCAGCGCCAGAGTTCTCCTCGGCTCAGCGTTTGCAGAATAGCATGGGCCCGAGTGCCCTACCCGGCCCCGTTCACCACAGTTTTCCGCGTGTTCTTGTGTCTAAAGCTTTAAAAAATGCGGAGTTTGTTTTTGTCAGGCATGATGCCCACCGCACAGCTCTGCGACCGCCATACGATGGACCATTCAGGGTGCTGGAAACAGGTGATAAGCATTTTTTGCTAGATTTGGGGGGCAGAAAGGAGATGATTGGCATAGACAGACTCAAACCTGCTTTTGTGATGGCTGACGAAACTGTGCAGTTGGCGAGAGCCCCGCGACGGGGTAGACCCCTAGGGAGCATTCCGCAGTCCTCCCACAGAGAATGACTAACAGTTTTAATTCCCAGACAGCAGCTTCACAGCAGGAGGACGCCGCGGAAGAGGTTAAGCCCGCCTGCAGCAGATACGGCAGACGGTTGAGACCAAGACAGCATGTGGACTGATGTGTGGTGATTTTATTATGACATGCAATCTGTGTTTGGTTGTTCTCTCTTAGACGTTTGGGGGGGGGGGGGGGGGTTATATGTGGTGCACATATGTAGTTTCACGGGCTCACATGTATATGACTGTTCATATGCTCTCATGTATATTCCTGTGTGCTTATTTTGGCTTCACGTCTGAAGAGGAACAAAAGGTCTGGACCTCCTAGGGAGATGAGGAGGATGTGAGAGTTGGCCTTTTGATATGCAAAGAGATGGACATGAAGGATTTCCTGACCACCCAGGTTTGGGTGAAGGAGATAGGAACTGCAGGGGGGATGCATTGTGTTTGGGATTTAAAGACAATGGGATTTTGTGCTTTGATGTCAGGGGTATAAGACTGGCAGATGTTGGGGGTTCTGTCTCTTTCTGATTTTGAATGTTGGAGAGTGTGCTGAGAATAAAATGGAACTTGAGAAATAACTCAGCCTCATCCTTTCCACAACAGACACATTTTGGATTAACTAGATCAGGGGTCGACAACCCGCGGCTCTTTCATCCCTCTGCTGCGGCTCCCTGTGGCTTTGGAAAATAATGAGTATTTAATTAAAATGTATTTTATTTTAGTTCATTAGTTTTTAAAATGTAATTCTAAATTTGAAGATTGCAGTGATCTTGTAAAATCTAAAAAAAAAAACGTGTTAAAGTTTAATCACCGTCAGCGAAAATCAACACGAAGTTGGAAGTCGTCTCCCGCGATAACCCGGATGTGTTGTGTTTAAGCTACTGCTGTATTGTAAACAGCCCTGCGATTGGATAGTTGCAAACGATTGGACCAATCAAATGGCTCGTTGTATGCTTTTTCAAAGATTCATGGCGGCGTGTTCTCAGGGATGTGATTTTCTGTTAATTTGCCAAATTCCGCTTTATCTTCCAGGAAGATTAAGTACGTTAGCGGCTTGTGGTCCACGAACGCAGTGAAGCTGCGCCCTTTCAGGCAGGACTGGTAGTGGCGTATGGCCACCGGTAATCGATATGGCCAGGTGGAGAGTCATTAACTCTACAACGGCTTTATGAGCTGGGCTGGCACGAGGGATTAAACGGTAATAAAAGTTAACCATCCCCTTTTATGATTCCAAACAGTTTGAAATTGACAGTGCACAGTGGACATTGACTCATAACTTTTGAATATTTCTAAGACTTGGCTACATCAGTGATTGTGCAAAATGAACTGCTCAAGACTCAATAGAGATTGAAACTGGTGATCTGAAATGAATGCTGAAATTATAAAAAGTAATGGTATGTTGGAATTTTATTTCTATTATGGAACAGATAAAATTAACTGATTTTGATTTGATCAAGTGTTAAAGCATGTGATGGATAATGCTTGTTGGAATATTTTAGGAATGCTATCTTCTTGGAACATAAGTCAATATTATACATTAATAAGTGGCATTCAGCTGTTTGTTTTATGTCATTTAAGCACAGTTCTGGTACTTAAAAATCATAAAAACCCAGGAGCTTCGGGGGGCTTTGCCCCCCTTGCCCCCCATCCCACCCCGGACCCCGCTGGGGGACTATGTCCTCCAGACCCCCTGCTGAATTTTCAGATAATTTCCCCAACCCCAAATCACATCGCTGGTTCGTGTTGGAATTCTGAGCTTTCGGTATTGTTTTCAGCGGAATTATGAGATTTTTATCGAAGGATCAGGAGTCATCAGTGCTAGAAATAGCACTCTCCTTTCAACCCAATGTCAACCTTCAACCCAATGTCTTTTTTTTTTCGGAGTTCAAAATGGTTTTGTTGCATGCAGAAATGTAATTTTGTTTTCTCTGCAGGAGTTCCTTGATTTCATAAATGCAACGCATTATAGTTTGTTTATAGATAGCATAAAGAGAAAAAAAGTTATATGCAGTGTTATTTCATTTTAAGTGTCAAAAGGGTTTTTGTGGCTCCCAGTGTTTTCTTTTCTGTGGGAAATGGGTCCAAATGGCTCTTTGAGCGGTAAAGGTTGCTGACCCCTGAACTAGATTGAGCTAGAAATGAGCAACCAAAACTACCGCTAGCGCATCGTCTCTATCAGCTCATTCCAAAAACCATTTCTAGGGAAAAATCTGATGTACATACCAAAACAAAATTATTGACTGACCAATACAAAAAATTATTGACTCTTCTCAGTCACTTTAATCATATAAATAGTTATGATTTTAAAAGAGGCTGTTGTTGTATTTTGAAAACAGAAAAACAATCCGACTTTTCTGAATGGCAACAGCCTCTCTGTGGCTGCATGAGGGAATCGTGCTGTGACTGGCTCTGGGCTGATGGCTCCACTCACCTTTAATAGCGTCATGAAGACTGTGTAGGCAGGCAGCCAGCTGGGTGAAGACAGCAGAGGTGTTGGTCTGTGGCATGGCTTCCTGCCGCACACCTGACAATGCAGTGTATAATGTTCATGACATCACTTTATAAAGCTGCTCCTTTTCTCAGGTGGAAAAATGACACATTTTAACTTGAATAACCTACAACAAAATGTAGAATAATGCCAACATGTTGAAGGAAAAACAGTTCAGGTGGATTGTGTTAACTCACTGGGTAAAGCCAAGAGGTTGATGTAGTTTTGCAGCTTCTCGAACACTGATGTTACTCTCTTGATATCACTCTGCAGCTCCTGGTTTTTAGCAGTAAGGGCAGCAGTACAAAGCGGTGCCTCACACTCCTCTTCCAGGCTGAAAGGACAAAATTGACATGAGAGCAGCCTCTTCCACTCCATTTGTCTCCCTCATAACACACACAAATGCTTGCACACACAAAACTGACCTTTTCAGCTGGTAGGGGAGAATCTTTTGCAGGAAGTGGGTGTATGAAGAGAAGTTATCGGCAAAATTCTTCAGCTTCACCACAGTTTCCTTTTAACAACAAAATGATTTTTTTTAATGTAGTTCTTTGCTACTTCCCCTTCCCCCATAGTGCCACCCAAACACTCCTGTTCAAAACTCACCAGCACTGTGACCGTGTCCTCTGTAATGCTTTGGTGTAACTGGACAAAACTCTCCTCAAGGGGGCGCACATAAGTTGCATTTTCATGTAGATAGTGTGAAAACTGAGATGAGAGAGTGATAAAGGGTCTGAGTTTGTACAATAAAAATGGGTTGCTTTTTATATTTTTTGAAAAGTTTATTTCAAAAAAATTTATTTCAGTAATTCAGGTCAAAAAGTGAAACTCATGCAGATTCATTACACACACAAAGAGATATATTTGAAGCATTTATTTCTTTTAATTTTGATGATTATGGCTAACAGTTAAGGGTGTGACATATCGTATTGGTCACGATAATACCGGTACAAAAATTAATACCGCGCTATATGGGGTCTGCTGTGTGATGACATCATACCGTTACGTTGCTGAAGTGTAACATAGAAACGGCAAAATAAACATGGCACGGGAAGCTGCCGCTCTGTGATTGGAGCAGCTGCATCTAGTTGTGTGGAAATATTTTAAGTGTTAAGGCTGTTTCAGACTGCTGCAATGTTTAAAAAAAAAAAAATGGTGCAGCAACGTGGATAATCTGCCTGCATTTTTTTCTGCACCTCAACAACATCGCTCCAGAGCAGTGTTCACGTCCGATGGCCAAAGTGTCTGCCGTTCTATTTTCGTTCCATTTTGGCTGCTTCAGCTTGATTTTGTTCACTCACCCAAAGGAAAACAAAACAAAAACAAACCAAACCATTGGTTCAATGAGACGAGAGCCAAAAAGCCCCAGGACACGTCTGTGCAACAAAGACTTCTAACGCAGGTAAACTGATTAAGCATAAAACCCTGACATCTAAGTGCACTTAATATGTGGTAGTTTATATTATTTTCTTGTAAATTAATTAATTTAACCCCTTGCACTCTGGTCAATTTCCCTAAAAACGCCAAAAAATAACGTACCCAAAGTAAATCAAAAGCTGTTCTTCAACCCTTTGCAGCATCTTCATGGGGTTGGTCTCATTTAAAAGAAAACACTGAATATATTGGCAAAACAGTCATAATCTCTCTAAGTGCTCCGGCCACTGAGTAACAGTCATCTAAACATACTGAACTTGAAGAAAATAAATTTCGCCTGGGTGTTTTTTTGGATACAAATACTTGCAAATAACACACAGCTTCAGATCCGGGCTGGAAAACGCAACAGAAATGTAGAACCAAGTGTTATCCAGCTGAGGTCAAAATTTTGTAACAATACCACAAAAAATGAATATATTACACAGCTTTGTTCTCAGGTAGTTCCCAGGCGTTTTTGAACTGTGCCAAATGGCACAGTTTGGAAAAACGTCTGTAACTTTTGAATGATTCAATATAGAAGCTTCATCTTGGGCTCTAATGAAAGGTGACACTCAGGGCTCTGTGTGTGTGTGTGTGTGTGTGTGTGTGTGTGTGTGTGTGTGTGTGTGTGTGTGTGTGTGTGTGTGTGTGTGTGTGTGTGTGAGAGAGAGAGAGAGAGAGAGAGAGAGAGAGAGTGTGTGTGTGTGTGTGTGTGTGTGTGTGTGTGTGTGTGTGTGTGTGTGTGTGTGTGTGTGTGTGTGTAGGGGGGGGGGGTTGTTTATTCATTCATTCATGAATGAATGAACAAACAAGGCCCCACACACACAAAGAAGCATGCCACGTAAAAAATGTGTGGCTTTTTTTTTTTACAAGAAAAAATAACCTACAGTGCACTAAAAATTATTCTAAAATATTTGTAATGTAGAAGATAACAACTCCCACCCCACCCCCCACCCCCCCGCTACAGAGGACAGACATCGGCCATCGCTACATGACGGAACAGTCATGGCGAAGTGGCGACCGCGGCACACAGTCCCCGCGGACCCCACGCCCCCCCTCCCCTCGCTACAGAAGAGTAGCTGGGGGGGGGGGGGGGGGGGGGAGGTTCCATGGTCCGGACGCGGCGCACGAACTGTGTACCGCGGCGCGCGGCGCACGGACTTCGGACTTCGTGCGCCGCAGTCTACTACGCACAGATGTAATTTACCGATCGGTCAAAAGTCATTTTTGATTACAATTTTCAGGGATAAAGAATAATTTAGCTTATAACACTTACCTGTCCACAACAGCATGTGGACGGTCTATGATGACCATGGAAGAGAATCCTAAACGTCTACTCTGCTGGGACAGCACCGCCTGTGGCTGAACAGGCCGATGCGCGAATGGCAGTCCCTGTCACACAGGTCGCACTTGTGGGTGGTCTCCGTGCTGCTGGGTCTGTGGCGGTTCTTCCTGCGGGTCCTTTTTTCATCTGCTGCAGCAGTCAGTCTCTCTTCACCCAGCCTTACACAAAACAGCTTTCGAACTTCTGTGCTTCAATTGGCTGGCTGTATTTGCAGATGTTGGTAGGCAGGTCCTTCTTGCTAGGTTTTCAGTCATTGGTTCTTCAAGGTTTCAGAAACCCAATTCAAGGCTCTTATTAGTCGAATGAGAGGTCAATCACATCTAAACCAATCAAAGCACTCCTTTGGCTTTCTGTTTGCGGCTGTGTCTGTAGTGGAAGAACGGAAATGCAGCTTTTTTTTTCAGTGCGCTCTAGGACGCAGCGCCCTCGTGCGCTCTAGGACGCAGAGACGTGCCCGCCCGCGGTACACAGAAGTGCAACAGGTTAATACAGAATAAAAAAAATTTTGAAACTCAATTTAAAACTCCTTTTGCTAATATTTATATATTAGAAAAAAAAGATGCATTGTAATCAGCTCAAATTGGAGCCCCCTCAATCATAATCGGCTTGAATCGTGAGGTGCCTAAAGAGTCCCACTCCTAGTGCATACATACACATTCTTTTCAGCAGGTCAACATTTCTATTAAAAATCCATTTTTAAATTGGTCTTATGTAATATTCTATTTTTTTCAGAAACAAAATTTTGCGTTTTCATTAGCTGTAAGCCATAATCATCAACATTAAAAGAAATAAAGGCTTTTACTATATCACTGTGTGTAATGAATCTATATATGAGTTTTACTTTTTGCATTAAATTACTGAAATAAATTATAACTTTTCAATGATATTCTAATTTACTGAGAAGCACCTGCACTGTACGTCACATTCAGTACTTTTTGAGCATGCCTGCCTCACCTTCTGGTTCAGAGGAGAGATGGGTTCAATGGAGGAATCCAGAGGATAGATGTGCACTCTCTGCTCCGTGTAGGAGTGGAAGTTCAGCAGAGCAGCTACCAGGTCCTGGATAAAGCTCAGGGCCTGACCTGCAACATCCCGGGCCTTAAGCTACATCCACAGAAAGACAACAGCACAACTGCTTTAGTATCTCTTACACACTTTGAATTCATCTGTGATGAATGTGGTACCTAATTTTGCTTTTTGCATGCACAGTAGGACTGAATCTTTTTACATCTTACCAACAGACCAAGTGTTTGAAAGCGCAAAGTGTAATGTCAACCTTCACTGAGTCAATATTAACAAGAGTAACCAGCGTTTTAAACAAAGATCTCACCAGGCATCTTCTTTGCTTTACTCCTGAAACACGCCTTCAAGTCATCCAACGACTGCATATACCTCCACACAAGATCTGACGGTCGCCTCTTCAACACAGCACGCTTGCATTCCAAGACAAAGATCAGAGCAGTCACAATCAGAGACTTACTCTTTGCAGATGACGCAGCCATTGCATCTCACACACAGGAAGGGCTACAAAGACTAATGGACAAGTTTTCAGATGCCTGCAATCTGTTCAGCCTGACCATCAGTCTAAAGAAAACTCAGATCATGGGCCAATCAACACCTATGCCACCCTCAATCAAAAATCAATGGGGAAAACCTGGAAGTTGTCCACCAATTCCACTACCTGGGTTCAACATCAACAGACACCCTATCCACTGACATGGAAATAAACAAGCACACTGGCAAGGCTTCAACAACTCTGGCAAAACTAACAAAGAGAGTGTGGGAAAACAAACACCTGACTGTCTCCACCAAGATCAAGGTTTACAAAGCTTGCGTCATCAGTACCCTGAGTCTTCGGCAACCTACATCTATCAAGAACAGAAACTTCCAAGTGTTCCACATGCGATGCCTACGCAGGACAGGGTCACAAACAATGTGCTAGAAGGAGCCAGTATACCTTCTATGTACACCCTCCTCCGACAAAGACGCCTTTGTTGGCTAGGCCATGTGTACAGCATGGAAAACAAGTATATACCCAAGGACTTGTTGTATGGTGAGCTTCCCACTGAAATACACAAAAAAGGGCATCCATATCTATGCTTCAAAGATGAATGCAAGCATAACATGAGGGCATGTGATACTGACGCAAATAACTGGGAATCTCACGCTGGTGACAGATCAGCCTGGAAAAACCTGGTTTCGAAAGGTCTGTCTCAGGATAAGAACACCTTGAGAGCACAATCAGAAGGAAAAAGATTAAAGAGAAAAACCAGTCAACTCCAAGACCATGACGAACCAAACAACGCACCAGTCTTTACTTGTGATGGCTGCAGCCAACAGTGTACAGTGCATCCGGAAAGTATTCACAGCACTTCACTTTTTCCACATTTTGTTATGTTACAGTCTTAGTCCAAAATGGATTAAATTAATTTTTTTTTCTTCAAAATTCAACACACAATACCCCATAACAACAACATGAAAATAGTTTGGGATTTTTTTTAGATTTTTGCAAATTTATTAAAAATAAAAAACTCAGAAATCACATGTACATAAGTATTCACAGCCTTAGCCATGAAGCTCAAAACTGAGCTCAGGTGCATCCTGTTTCCACTGACCATCCTTGAGATGTTTCTACAGCTTAATTGGAGTCCACCTGTGGTAAATTCAGTTGATTGGGCATGATTTGGAAAGGCACATACCTGTCTATATAAGGTGCCACAGTTAACAGTGCATGTCAGAGCACAAACCAAGCATGAAGTCAAAGGAATTGTCTGTAGACCTCCGAGACAGGATTGTCTCGAGGCACAAATCTTGGGAAGGGTACAGAAAAATTTCTGCTGCTTTGAAGGTCCCAGTGAGCACAGTGGCCGCCATCATCTGTAAATGAAAGAAGTTCAGAACCACCAGGACTCTTCCTAGAGCTGGCCGGCCATCTAAACTGAGCGATCGGGGGAGAAGGGCCTTAGTCAGGGAGGTGACCAAGAACCCTATGGTCACGCTGTCAGAGTTCCAGTGTTCCTCCGTGGAGAGAGGAGAACCTTCCAGAAGGACAACTATCTCTGCAGCCATCCACCAATCAGGCCTGTATGGTAGAGTGGTCAGACGGAAGCCACTCCTTAGCAAAAGGCACGTGGCAGGCCACCTGGAGTTTGCCAAAAGGCACCTGAAGGACTCTCAGACCATGAGAAACAAAATTCTCTGGTGTGATGAGCCAAAGATTGAACTCTTTGGTGCGAATGCCAGGCATCATGTTTGAAGGAAACCAGGCACCGCTCATAACCATACCAATGGTGGCGGCAGTATCATGCTGTGGGGATGTTTTTCAGTGGCAGGAACTGGGAGACTACTCAGGATAGAGGGAAAGATGAATGCAGCAATGTACAGAGACATCCTTGATGAAAACCTGCTCCAGAGCGCTCTTGACCTCAGAATGGGGTGGCGGTTCATCTTTCAGCAGGACAACGACCCTAAGCACACAGTCAAGATATCAAAGGAGTGGCTTCAGGACAACTCTGTGAATGTCCTTGAGTGGCCAGCCAGAGCCCAGACTTGAATCCAATTGAACATCTCTGAAGAGATCTGAAAATGGCTGTGCACCGACGCTTCCCATCCAACCTGATGGAGCTTGAGAGGTGCTGCAAAGAGGAATGGGTGAAACTGCCCAAAGACAGGCGTGCCAAGCTTGTGGCATCATATTCAAAAAGATTTGAGGCTGTAATTGCTGCCAAAGGTGCATCAACAAAGTATTGAGCAAAGGCTGTGAATACTTATGTATATGTGATTTCTTAGTTTTTTATTTTTAATAAATTTGCAAAAATCTCAAAAACACTTTTTGCATGTTGTCATTATGGGGTATTGTGTGTAGAATCTTGAGGAAAAAAATTAATTTAATCCATTTTGGAATAAGATTGTAACATAACAAAATGTGGAAAAAGTGAAGCGCTGTGAATATGTTCCAGATGCACTGTAAATCAAGGATCAGTCTTTACAGCCACAGCAGACAGTGCTCCGTCACAACCTCAACAGACACAACTCCATAGTCGTTGACTGAAGGATGACAAGGAAGAAACCAGCGTTTTAAAAAAAGATCTCATCAAGTCAAAGTCTGTATTTTTTTGGGTTGTCCCAATGTGTACAGAACCAAGGTCAGGAACCTGTAGCTTTTTTGCCCACACCCTCTGGCTGACATTTTTTTTTAAATAAACAAACCACAAATGGCAGCGGATCATACCAAAGCTCATCTGGGACAGCCCTGAGTCATGAGTTGGAATTAAGAATAAAATTATGTGTTGCACCTCATGTGTAACTTGTATGGATCATACAAAATTCCTTGAATGAGTACAGAGTAAACTTAATACACGTGGGATGAATACCACTGTACACCGGGTTATGTAAATTTGGTGGAAAATGCTGGATATTTTCTGACTGTTTATTTCAATTATTCATGCATTCTGTGACCTTGACCTGTGATCTTCTAACTTTAAAATGAATGCATGTGTGGAGGTTTACTTGCAGTATTTGTGCATCGGCTTTGGTGTTGACATCTCCATGTACTAGTGAGCTGCATCGATCTATACCAATATTAACCTGGACCTTAACATTTCCCCAACCCCAACATTGCCAACAACGACAACAAACAAACACATAAGCTCATCTCTCGGTTTATCGATCAAATGAGCTTAAAACTAAGAAAATATCTGTAATATTCCAAATTTGATTTAACATTCCTTTAAGAGATGCTTTACATTCCTCAGATGGATATACAGTATATTAAGTCTATACTGTCTAGACTGTAATTTACTGTACATACTCTGTTGTCATTGAATCCTTATTTAAATCTTATTTAAATCCTCCACCTGAACAATGAGAGCAAGTTTTTAGCCAAAGTCAAATTCCTTGTATGTGTTGTGCATACTTGGCCAATAAAGCTGATTCTGATTCTGATACAGAAATTAATAACAATATTCTATCAATTAAACCATATCAAGCTTGTGACATCATATTCAAAAAGATTTGAGGCTGTAATTGCTGCCAAAAGTGCATCAACAAAGTATTGAGCAAAGGCTGTGAATACTTATGTACATGTGATTTCTCAGTTTTTTATTTTTAATAAATTTGCAAAAATCTCAAAAACACTTTTTTTCATGTTGTCATTATGGGGTATTTATTTTGGAATAAGATTGTAACATAACAAAATGTTTAAACCTTTTAAGGCTGTCTTCTTAATTTAAGTAATAGCTAACATTAATGCATATTTACACATAACATGCATGTCTCAGCTTGAGTTCCACTATTATAATTTGTTAGGAAAAAAATCAAACACAAAGCAAAAAGATTAATCTTGTAAGAGTTTTGTGTTGTAAATTTGCGAGTTTACAAAGTTTTCTCATAAGCATGCAACTTTTTTCAGACATTTGGAGCTTCTTTCATATACATTTGCACGTTTTCTTTATAAATCTTCAAATTAATTGTCAGGATGTATTTTCCCCACCAATGGCCCTAATGTATGCTTACATCACCGTGGTTCTGTAATTTCATAATGCAAGAAATCATGGAATTACAGAATGAAAAATTTAAACATAATGAAAATAATAAGTACTGACTAATTATCGTATGTAGTAAAGTGATCTTTGAAAGAAGGCACATTTACACCAATTCATATAGAATAAGCTACTTTACTTTTTATCTTAAGGTTTAAATATGTTTTATGATTCCATGCAGATTTTTGTGAAAAATGGCTGTTTAGATAATACTTTGCTAACCATCGGTACAGTGCATGTGGGGTCATGTACGCTGCCTCCTGCACACACAATGAAAGCTCCCTCCACTGGATTGAGTATTTATATGATGTGAACAGATCTTCTATGTGTAGAGAACAAAAGTAAGTAGTCCTTAACCGTTTGGATCACGTATGAACAGAACAGCAAAAAGACACACACTTCCAAGAATTTACGAGACAATTACATGAGCTAACCTGACATCACACTGATTTAATAAATAGGAAGTGACTAGTTCAAGACCAGCTAATGGTAAGGCAACATAATAATGCTTATTAAAGTTTAAGGCTGAAGTACCTGCATGAAATTGGGGAAAAAGTTTTACATTTATTTTTCATAATATATAAGTAACTTGAAAAAAGCAGCTGTTCTGAATATGGCTACTTCAGGTTTAAAGTGCACAGAAATGTGATCTGACCCACCTGGTGCCTTCGATTGTGTGCCGGCACATTTAGACTGTTGTAGTCACTAAATTCTGCAGAGAACAATAAAAAAATGCTTTAAACAACACAGGAACCAGCAGACATAAACCCCGTTTCCACTACAGGAACCAGGAAACAATTCTACAGGTACTTCCCCCATGGTGCGTTTCTCAACTACAAGACGCAAGGATGCGGGATTCACAGAGCCAGCCAATGGGAGTCTGAGTTACCTCTGTGGTCATGCAGCTATACTGTATAACGCCTGAAAACGTAAAATGTAATACCATTGTGACTGTGGAGAGAAACGGCTAGAGATGCGGCCACACAGCTTTGCAATGGAAGGAAAAGGCACAGGACCAGTGGCTTGAGCTGTCTGCATTCGGCGTGTGGACCCACACCTTTAGCCAGACAGGGACAGTCTCCGTTAGCACAGCTATGTTGTACAAGTGATCCGTTCTTCTCCCCCTTGATTAAACAACGAGGTGGCAAGTTGGTCCTATGCACTCAAATCTGCATTCATTTCATCCATAATCATTTCTATATGATTTCAAAGTATTTTATGTTGCTGTGCTGTGGTCAAAAATGTCAGATGATTATGTCACAAACAAAACCTCTGTAAACTGATTGTTCCTACCCCCTAATAGAGACACAAAGGAGGAGAGGGCCAGATACAGGAAAGGCCCTTACCAAAGGTCCTGTCCCTTAAAATTGGTTCCTGGTTCCTGTAGTGGAAACAGAGCTACACTGTACATAGGGTATGTGTATGATGTCACAGAACAGAACTTATGACAGTTAAAAAAACACTGAGTGGCAAAATTGAGTGGCAGCATTAGGGTGTATGTAGGGCTGGGCGATATGAAAAAAAAAAATCCAGTCAGGGTAATTTTTTTTTCATATTGATCGAAATCAATATATATTGCAATATAAATCAAATCACTTTTTCTGTCAAGCTTAAAGGTTCCTTTTTACTGATAAGTAGTGCTGGACAAGTTACTAAAAATTAGTAATTAATTACAGTTACTAGTTACTTCTTTTCAAAAGTAATTGAGTTACTTTACCAATTACTGCATGATTAAAGTAATAAGTTACTTGGAAAAGTAACTCATATTACTTTTAAATGCATACTTAAATCATCTTGCACATGTAAGATAGCTTAAATTAATGGATTACATTACGGGCTTATTATTATTATTATTATTAAAGGCAGGCTAAAAACACTGTTTCACACAGAACTTCACAGATAGTTTTTTTTTTTTTTTGTGTTGGTGAAGCTCAACATGGCGTCAGTGTGTGGGACATAAAACTGTCCATGGTTATCTTACCTTTATGATTGTGGATTAATACGATGTGCAGTGATCCAAAGAAAAGGTTCATTATCCACAGTCCAAATGTTTGCTGTGACAGAGCCATGATCAAGACAGTCCCTCAAATGTTTTTTTGGATATCAAAATCCATGACTGAATAAGCTTTATCCAGGTAGCAGGTAAATGTGTTTTAACTTCAGTGGATCACAGTCTCAGCTGTCTGAAGTGACTGTTAATATCATGTCTTCAGTCTTTAATGACGTATCTGGCAATCAGTCGATTTAATTCTTGCTGGGTCACAAACTGTCCAGATGCATACCCGTGTTTGAAATCCAGCCATGGGGGTTCAGGGTAGATCCGCTTCACAGTGTTAGCTGTTAGCATAGCTAGCTGTTCCTTAGCACTAGCTTTGTCGGAACTTGTTGCTGTTTAATCAGGCGCTTCTGAAGACTGCAGTAGGACTCGATCGGCACTTAGCTTGCAACCCACCAATATGCTTTTGTCCTTAACCGCAAGAAAGGAAAAATAATCTGTGTTGTGCTCTTACACACACTGTTGTGTGCGTCAATTGAACGTGGCTAACTGTATTCCAGCCACATGATTGGCTCGATGCAATATATTCTCATTTTCATTGGCTTTTTGCATTGCCTGTCAAAACACGGAACAAACAAGTTCTATCGACGTTCTACTGACCATGTTTTATGTCTGTATCGAGGAAAAGTTATTTTGCAATAAGTATCGTTATCGTTTTATCGCCCAGCCCTAGGTGTATGCAGTAAAACACATAAAATACACACAGCATTCAGTCACAGCAGTAAATAGAGTTCCTGTTCACATTGTGGAGAGCTAGTCTTATCATTCCATCTTGTATTAATTGACAAAAAATAGATTAATAAATAATCGAAGGCTCAGAACCAGTTCTTCACTTTTGTGTGCTCTTACCCACACATCACGACAGTCAAGTAAATGGTGTGGTATTAACACTGCTTACTAAAATACGGAAGGAACGGTACAGAATGTTCCGAACACATTCCATACATGTTCTGTACGAGACATCTGCTGGTCCTGCCTGCTGTCAGTTCTTTGTCAATATGCCTTCGTCGTGAGCCACAGTCTGCACTTAGCATGTTCCATACATACGTCGCGCATGTTCCGTACCTGATGGTTGTAAATAAATGCAACTGCAATTATCAAAAAATAAATACATGTAATAAGAAATTAAGGAACATGCCGTAAGGTCTGTTGGTTTTCAGGTTGCCTGGTTGTGTTTGTTCATGAGTCCATTAATCCAGTAATCATTATTAATTCAGACAGTCATCAAAAAACATGGTTAACACCATGTATGTGTGGCCATGTAAGTTTTTTCTGGTAGGTTTGGTTTTATAAAACAGTCCTTTATACACAAATTGTCCCTAAAATGTGTAAAATGCCAAGCAACATGTGAAAGATAAAACCCAAAAAGCATGCAAGTTGTTGTTTTTTTTTTTTCTTTTTTCCGGTAGGTCTGGTTTTATTAAAAAAAATCTCCTTTATAAACAAACTGTCTCTGATGCCAATGTTTTTCTAGCGTTCCATATGGAAAGTTCAGTATCTACGGAACATGTACAGACCATTAGCTAGCAGGACCGCTACAGAACATGTACATGTAGTAAGGCTATATTTTCATGTTAGTAAAACACTTGAGCTAGCAGGACTAGCTAGTGTCCGTATCTAATATTACAAGTACATAAAAAACACTTGAGACTGCTAGCTAGTAGGACTGCTAGTTAGCAAGACCACTAGCATTCCAAAAGGAACGTCCCGTATCTATGGCACTTGGGAATGGGCACGTGACATCATCCGATAGAAAAACCGCAAGGAACTGTGAGAAAAGTGGTCTGCCTGTCTTTGTTCAGTAGTGAGCGACAAAAGTGGTTAAGCTGAAGTTTTTGAGAGGGTTGCTTCAGTGTGTTATTATTATTCATCCAAATACCACGTAACATTAGAAACTGCATTATCAAATGCAACAACCACACAAAGTTGTGATTTAAGCACATAAAGATTACTTCTATGTGCATGGAGTTATTGCTAACTTTTAACAAGCTGGCTGGGAATTCCCAGAGTGCAAGTTGCCTTCATTGCACATGGATTTAAAATCAGCTGGGGACTGAAGTCCATAGAATGTTTGGCATCGTTAGATTCAGCAGCTTCTCCTCTTTCAGGTGACTATAAAAATGTCACTGTCCTGATTTAGTATGCTTTTATAGCGGCTAATTACACTGGTAATTTTTTCGATGTGCCAGCATCGGGCTTATCACATTACTTGATTAGTATTTTATGTCCAGTTGTGTAATAATATGTATACACTTATCAAGCACCATATGACAAATTTGAACATAAATCCAAAATTTCACCGCTGGGACTTAGAAATGTCTGTAGCTGCAGAGACACATGCTAGTGCAGAAAACCATGTAGAAATAATGATTGCTTACCTTTGTGCAAACAACGGTTTTCTGATCGTTCATCCAAAGAGTTGAGGCGGCTGGACCCATCCATTGGCAAACTGAACATGAGCCTCTAATGATTTATAGTTGTTAAATTGCTCATGGGTGTATATGCTCATCCCACAAAGCAGGTAGGCAAATGGTCGAGATCCATTTCTTGTGCTCATATCGATCGATCCTGTTTATTTCTTTAATTTTTTGGGACATAGCACTCCTTTGCTTCCTTATTCAGCTTCTCTGAATAAGGAATTTTAATTTTCTGTTTGCTGCATTCCATCATACATATGTCTGTCCCCATTAACGGTTGCTGTAGACTACAAGTAAACAAAAAAGCCAGACCATGACGATGGCAACAACGGCCCAGAATGCAGCGCGGCATGACGTCAATGTCCATTCTCTACAAAATGTTCCATACCGTTCATTCCGTGTTTTAGTAATCTCTGGTCTTAACATCCTAAGTTAAAAAAGGGCACTCTGTGTAGTGCTGTGACTAAATGTTTTGTGTGATTTTTATGTTTTGCTGCATACAAATTTAAATTCCCACATGCGTTTGCCACTCAGTGCTGTGTTACTATAGTAACTGCCCAGTGACTGCCAAGAATTCTGTTCCACTGCATTCCCTCTATAGCAGGGGTATCCAATCATGTGTCATGAAGGGCCAAGACCCTGCAAGCTTTACCTCCAACCAGTGTCTTCAACAGCAAATTTCAGTGAATTTCTTCCCACTGATTGCTGATAAGTGAAAATACCTGTTGAAGAGACTGGGTAGAAAAGCAAACCTGCAGGGTCTTGGCCCTCCATGGCACACGATTGGACACCCCTGCTCTATAGCTTCAATGGTCTAACCTCCTGCCTCCTTCAGTGCAATACTAATGTTGGATGTAGCATTACACTGGTTTCTCCTGGGCAGATTGTTTTTTATGGTATTAGTGACAACGACTTAAAGGTACAGTGTGTAAAAATTTTTGGTAATCAGAAATCTGAAATTTAATGCAGCTTTGTTTTCACTGTTCTATAATCACTTTTCAGTGAAAGTTGTGGTTTCTAAGTACCTTAAGAAAAGATTTTTTAACACAGGAAGAGGGTCCTTCCTTATGGAGGTGGCCATCTTGGGCCATGAAAATGTCTTTCCAGGTTTTTGCATCAAACTTTACGCAAATGATTTCTGCAGGATTTCCTGTATGCTTTAGAAGAAAGCAATGACTGATAAAATGTGAATTGTTTGCATTTTTAAATCTGACTGCTAGTTTATGTTGAATATTACACATTGCACCTTTAAATGTATGCTCTATAGCAGACTGTATTGTTGGTCTGAGAAGCTTAAAGCTAGATACTCACTGGTGTCATTGAAGGGCACTTTCTCCTGGATTACACTGCTGCTTTGCTTCACTTGTCTGTTCAGCTCTGACTGGCACCGCCTTAACTGCTGCTGACTGTGAGGGGCATCAGAAACAGCATTTAATGTATTAAAATATGTATTTTTATGAATAAAATACAATGTGAGGTGCACATGCATATATTGAGAGAACAAAAATATTTCTAAAAGGAATTTTAATTCAGTTTTGAAATTTTAAGGATGCACACAGCATATATTAGGGAGCAAAGATGGGCGCAAAGAAAATTAAAGACTTAAATTTTGCTTTAAGGAAACAGATGACTTTTCATAGCTACTGCAGGAGTTGTAACAAAGCAGAAAAAAAGACTTTATAAATGCCTTATTCTCAACACTAACAGCGTGTTTCAGCAGCTGTCCTAGGTCCAGTCATTTACTGGAAGTTTTGAATTGGTTGCCCCACAAAGTTGGATTCCTGACCATAAAAGTGTTCCAGCACAACGTTTTTTTAACGAAGTCAAAAAAATCAACAAAAGACAGCTCCATGAAAGCCAATAGAGACATGCATGCACAGACATGACTCGCACACTTTCAGAAGCTCTAATAAAGAACTCATATTACTTAAACTGTTGAAGCTAGGCAGCCATTTTGAATCCTTAACTCCTCCTCAACTTGGCCATGGTGCTGGCTACCTGACATAATATGGTCAGAAATCCAACTTCAAAGGCTGGGCCATTTGAAACTTCTGGCAAGTGACTGGCCATATCTGACCTTGGACGATTCCTGGAATGCATCAAGTTGTTGTTGCTAGACGACAAAAAACTATCTTGCTTTTTCCAAATTATTATATGGATTTATTCTGAAGAAAAAAGTAGACTCACCAATCTTCTGTTCGCATTCTGCATTCTTTTGCTTCCCTCTCCAAAGTCTGTGCTTTCACCTGCAAAAAAAAAAAAAAAAACAAAACAAAAAAGAAGAAAAAAGAAAAGTTAAGACACTTTATTAACAAGAAAACAAAACAAAAATTAATAAACCACAAAACAAACCCCACCAACTTCCCCAGAATCCTTACCTCTAACCGCGCTTTGTCGCTCTGCAGTCGCTCTATTGTTTCCACGTACTTTGCAGTAAGTCCGTCCACGACAGCCTGGTGCTGCTCTGTGTCTTTCTCCAGTTTTTCCAGTCGTGCCCTCAGTTCTGCCTCCTGCCTCTTGTGCTGCTCGTCTGCTTCGTAGAACTGATCAATACAGAGAAGAATATGGAAACAGGTATGACCACCTTGATACACCACCTTCATATTCAAAGTAACTAATGCTGATTGATATAGACAAAATATATTCTGTGCCTACCTGGATGTGAAGTCGCTCATTTTCTTCTATTTTTTTCTGGAGGTCTTCATTGAAAACGCTCTGTGTCTGTAGGCCATGCTGTGAGGGAGAGTCTCCTCTGCTCTGTAGAGGGCATGTTGGCATTATTAATGACCAAATACATCTGTAAGCATTGATGTACAATAACCCTCCCCCCATGATCACCTTCCCCTTTTTGCCCCTGGCTTCACTAGCAGCCAGCTCCTCCTGCAGCAGCTCCACCCTCTTAGCCAACTGCTGGTTCCTAAAGCTGAGACTATCCATCTCCTGCTCCTGCTTCCTCAGGCTCTGGTCCCTTTGCTTCAGCTGCTCCTGGAGAGGGACAAAAATTAGTACAGTCAAAAACAAAGGCACACCCATTAGACAAAGCACAGTCATTGAAACAATTAAACCATTCTGTTGTTACATCGTAACATTACAATAAGTATACATTGTGGAGGAATAAGATCAGGGGAGATGGGACGAGCTGGAAAGTTGCAGAGTTTTATTTCCTCCATCAAAATGAGACATACATCGTAGCTCTGAGCTACTGTGTTCTACTGTCCTGTTGAGGCATGTATAGTAAGCTCTTTTATACAGACAGAGAGAATGCATGGCACATTAGCATACTGGTATACATATCAGTCAATACACATGATTAGCATGACCAACTGGCGCCCGGACGTCCTCTCCTTAATCTGGGAATGTATAAACAATAGTCCATTGTCTGGTTGTCCCCCAGGGGCTCTCTGTCCATATGCAATTTGTCCTCCGTTTCCTCCAGTCCTGCTGAGCATGAATAGTATCAGTCTGCATTGTGCTGGATGACCACAACATCAGTTTAATCTACACTGTATTACAACCAGAAAGCATCAATTCAGTGAATTCCTTTTCTGTACAAGTTTGAAAGGCATCTGATGAAAAGACATCATGTCTGAGTTGATCATGTTTCATAACAAAAATAAGATAAGCCTTTATTAGTCCCACAATGGGGAAATTCCAGGATTACAGCAGCAAAGAGATAGCAGCACTCAGAGCAATAGTAAACAAGGTAAGAACTGGTTAGCCAAAGCAGTAAATGAATGTCAAATCAAATCAACCTTTATTGTCATATTGCTGTACATACAACTGTAGTGCAGGCAGGATGAAATTGCGTTTCTCTCGGCATCCATATAAGTAAAAGAACAGGATTTAAGACACACTCACACATATCTTCACCCCCCCCCCCCACCCCACCCATTCACACATCCCTGAGACATACTTGAAAAACTAACTAACTATAATATACAAATAGTGTGCATAATGTCCGTAGGTGCGGTAGTGTATATTAGAGATTCCGGATCAACTGTTCAGCATCCTAACAGCTTGTAGAAGGAAGT
Organism: Pholidichthys leucotaenia; assembly: GCA_020510985.1. Classification (NCBI taxonomy): domain Eukaryota; kingdom Metazoa; phylum Chordata; class Actinopteri; order Cichliformes; family Pholidichthyidae; genus Pholidichthys; species Pholidichthys leucotaenia. Next base: position 311,110,778 of record CM035841.1, on the reverse strand, counting down.
TGTTGATCAGTCTGGTGGTTCTGCCTCTGATGCTTCAGAATCGTTTGCCAGATGGCAGAAGTTCAAAGTGCAGAAGTTCAAAGTGTTTATGCAGAGGGTGAGAACGGTCCTTGGCAATGTTCAGGGCCCTGCTCCTACAACGGTTCTGAAAAAGTTCTTGGACAGAGGGGAGGGAGACTCCAATTACCCTCTCAGCTCCCTTAACTATCCTCTGCAGGGCTTTTTTGTCTGACATACTGCAGCTGGAGTACCACGTAGCAATGCAGTACGTCAGAACACTCTCCACCACACCTCTGTAGAAGGTCCTGAGGATGCAGATGGGGAGAGAGGCCTGTTTGAGTTTCCTCAAGAAGTGCAGTCTCTGCTGGGCCCGCTTCCTGATCGCCAAGGAATTCTTGCTCCAGGTCAGGTCCTGCGAGATCTGCACTCCGAGGAACTTGATGTTCTCCACTCTCTCCACTAAATGGCCGCCGATGCTGAGGGGGACGTGTTCAGGCTGTGACCGCCAGAAGTCGATAATCATCTCCTTCGTTTTGTCCACGTTGAGCACCAGATTGTTCTCCCTGCACCAGCCCTCCAGGTCTCTCACTTCTTCCCTGTACATTGATTCCTCATCCCTCTGAATAAGTCCCACCACCGTGGTGTCGTCTGCAAACTTAATAATCTGGTTCCCCTCGTGTCTGGATACACAGTCATGTGTCAGAAGTGTAAAAAACAGTGGACTGAGTACGCAGCCTTGAGGGGATCCGGTACTCAACGTGACAGAGTTGGAGATGTTGTTTCCAACCCGGACAGACTGAGGTCTCTCAGTCAGAAATCTAGGATCCAGAGACATGTGGCAGTGTTCAGACCAAGAAGGAGTAATTTCTCCATCAGTCTCTGGGGAATAATGGTGTTGAATGCTGAACTGAAATCAATGAACAGGAGTCTGGCGTAAGTGTCTTTCTGATCCAGGTGGGTGATGACAGAGTGCAGGGTGGACTATAGCATCCTCTATGAAGTGGTTTAAAAGATATGCAAACTGGAGCGGGTCGTGTGATGCAGGGAGGCAGGCTGTAATGTGTGGTTTGACAAGCCGTTCGAAAGACTTCATCACAATTGGTGTCAGTGCAACAGGACGATAATCATTCAGATAGGACACAACTGGTTTCTTTGCCACCGGTACTATGATAGAGGTCTTGAAGCATCTGGGAACGATGGCCTGACTCAGGGAGATGTTATAAATGTCAGTCAGTACCTCCGCCAACTCGCTCGCGCAGTCTCGGAGCACACGTCCCAGGATGTTGTCCGGACCTGTAGCTTTACGTGGGTTGACTCTGGTTAGGGTCCTCCGTGTGTCCGCTGTGTTGATGGTAAAAGCTGGTCCGACCGATGGTGGGGATGGGCCAGCCCGCCCTCTGATTGTCGAGTTTGATACTTCAAAACGTGCAAAGAAGTCGTTGAGCCTGTCTGGAAGCAAAGCGTTGTCATCATTGACCCCCTGCCTAGACTTATAGCCCGTCAGTGTCTGAACTCCCTGCCACATCTGCTTGGTGTTCCTAGTGTCACAGAGGTGTTCCTGGATTTTCTCCGCATAGGCGCGCTTTGCCGTCTTAATTCCCTTTGAGAGCGCAGACCTGGCTGAGCAGAGGGCGATCCTGTCCTTCGCTCTGAAGGCTGCATCTCTGGCTGAAAGCAGTGAGCGCACCTCTGCGGTCATCCAGGGCTTGTGGTTTCCCCGCATAGTGATGGTCTTCACTGTAGTGAATATACATATGTACATAGATATATACACAGTGCAAAAGCATTGTAGTTAGATGGAATAAACAGCATTACGGTTTGTTAAATTACCCTGCAGAATATGAATATGTACCCAGACAGTATACTTCGCATTTGAATTAACAGTGTCGTTGCCACCCTCAATAATAACTGTTTTTGTCCTAGTTGTGTATTGGAGGAGACGATCTCTATTGTGCAAAGTTGTTACGTTAAGTACATTCAATATGACCTCTACGAGCAGCCCTGGTTAGGTTATAAAGTCTGACAGCTGAAGGTAGGAAGGACCTGTGGAACCTCTCCGTCGTGCACCTAGGATGGCACAGCCTACCGCTAAATGAGCTCCTCAGTGCATTCAGCGTGTCCTGCATGGGGTGGGACTCAGACTCCAGCAGAGATGACAGCTTAGCCACCATCCTCCTCTCACCTAACTCCTCCACTGGGTCGAGGCATCGCGCCAGAACAGAGCTAGCCTTTTTGATAAGGCTGTTCAGTCTCTTCCTGTCAGCTGCTGTGATGCCACTGCCCCAGCAGACCATTCCAAGTGTGATGGCTGATGCCACCACCGAATCGTAGGTCTTCAGGAGTGCCCCTTGCAGTCCAAAAGACCTGAGCCTCCTCAGGATGTACAGCCTGCGCTGCCCCTTCTTGTAGAGTGCGTTGGTGTTGTGTGACCAGTCCAGTTTATTGTTCAGGTGAACACCCAGGTACTTGTAAGATGTCACCATCTCAATGTCTGTTCCCTGGATGTTTACCAGTGCTGTGGGGGGTTGTCCTCGCCTGCGGCAGTCCACCACCAGTTCCTGAGTTTTTCTCGCATTGATCTGGAGGCAGTTTCGTAGGCACCAGTCCATGAAGTCCTGGATAAGTCCTCTGTACTCCGCATCATCCCCATCAGAGAGGAGACCGACAATCGCAGCGTCGTCAGAACTTCTGTAGATGGCAGTGTGGTGTGTTGTATGAAAAGTCAGCAGTGTAGAAGGTGAACAGAAAAGGAGCCAAAACTGTTCCCTGGGGGCCCCCATACTGCAGATGATGGTGTCAGACACACAGTCTTGGGTTCTCACAAAACTGACAGAGAAATGTGGCAAAGCAATGAGAGAAATGTGGCAAAGCAATATCATTTACTAGTGCCTTCAGGCAAATTTAACCAAAATACACCAGCATTTGGCTTATCTACTGTAAACAGGATTTTAACTCTTCAACTTTTATAATTTGCACTTCAAATGAATTACTTTTTCATTGTAAGAGTCAGTAAAATCAGTCTGCTCTAGACAGTTAGACATAGCAAGCCAAGCCTATTGAAAACAAGTTGGTAAATTCATGCATAAAAACACCATTGAGACATGTACAGAGGGAGAAGTTAGGTAGTACTGTGTGTACAACTGTCTAGAAGAGACATAAAACTGAAATGCTAATAAACAGAACTTTTTACACTACTGCTGATACAGTGGGGCAAAAAAGTATTTAGTCAGCCACCAATTGTGCAAGTCCTCCCACTGAAAAGATGAGAGAGGTCTCCAATTTTCATCAAAGGTATACCTCAACTATGAGAGACAAAATGAGAAAAAAAAAAATCCAGAAAATCACATTGAAGGATTTTTAATGAATTAATTGGTAAATTCCTCGGTAAAATAAGTATTTGGTCAATAACAAAAGTTCATTTCAATATGTTATATACCCTTTGTTGGCAATGACAGAGGTCAAACGTTTTCTGTAAGTCTTCACAAGGTTTTCACACACTGTTGCTGGTATTTTGGCCCATTCCTCCATGCAGATCTCCTCTAGAGCAGTGATGTTTTGGGGCTGTCGCTGGGCAACACGGACTTTCAACTCCCTCCAAAGATTTTCTATGCGGTTGAGATCTGGAGACTGGCTAGGCCACTCCAGGACCTTGAAATGCTTCTTACAAAGCCACTCCTTCGTTGCCCGGGCGGTGTGTTTGGGATCATTGTCATGCTGAAATACCCAGCCACGTTTCATCTTCAATGCCCTTGCTGATGGAAGGAGGTTTTCACTCAAAATCTCATGATACATGGCCCCATTCATTCTTTCCTTTACACGGATCAGTCGTCCTGGTCCCTTTGCAGAAAAACAGCCCCAAAGCATGATGTCTCCACCCCCATGCTTCACAGTAGGTATGGTGTTCTTTGGATGCAACTCAGTATTCTTTCTCCTCCAAACACGACAAGTTGAGTTTTTAACGAAAAAGTTCTATTTTGGTTTCATCTGACCATATGACATTCTCCCAATCCTCTTCTGGATCATCCAAATGCTCTCTAGCAAACTTCAGACGGGCCTGGACATGTACTGGCTTAAGCAGGGGGACACGTCTGGCACTGCAGGATTTGAGTCCCTGGCGGCGTAGTGTGTTACTGATGTAGCCTTTGTTACTTTGGTCCCAGCTCTCTGCAGGTCATTCACTGGGTCTCCCCGTGTGGTTCTGGGATTTTTGCTCACCGTTCTCGTGATCATTTTGACCCCATGGGGTGAGATCCTGCGTGGAGCCCCAGATCAAGGGAGATTATCAGTGGTCTTGTATGTCTTCCATTTTCTAATAATTGCTCCCACAGTTGATTTCTTCACACCAAGCTGCTTACCTATTGCTTACCTATTATGCTCCTGAGGCATGCCTTCAGCACAGCAACAGAGGGAATCTACCTGCACACAAGATCTGATGGCAGGCTTTTCAACCTCCCCCGCCTGAAAGCCAGAACCAAAGTATGCGAGGCTCTAATCAGAGACATGCTGTTTGCAGACGACGCTGCAGTCGCAACCCACACACAGCAGGAGCTTCAGACCCTGATGGACCACTTCTCCCAGGCATGCAAGGACTTCGGGCTTACCATCAGCCTGAAGAAGACTAACGTCTTGGCGCAAGGCACGGAAGAACCACCAACCATCACCATCGACGACTACGAGCTGGAGGTCGTGAATCAGTTCACGTACCTGGGGTCCAGGATCAGCAACAACCTCTCCCTTGATACAGAGATCGACAAGAGGATTGGAAAATCAGCCTTCACACTCGCTTGCCTCACCACACGAGTGTGGGAGAATCCCAAACTCTCTGTCAAGACGAAGATGGCAGTGTACAACGCCTGCGTCATCAGCACACTGCTCTATGGGAGCGAGACGTGGACAACACACGCCCGGCAGGAAAAGAGACTGAACTCTTTCCACTTGCGCTGCATTCACCGCATCCTGGACATATCCTGGCAGGACAAAGTGCCCAACACAGAAGTTCTCTCCCGCGCCAGCCTTCCCTCCATGTTCACTCTACTCAGGCAGCGCAGGCTCCGCTGGCTAGGCCACGTTCACCGTATGGAGGATGGCAGAGTCCCCAAAGACGTCCTCTACGGAGAACTGGCGACTGGCAGGAGAGACGTTGGCCACCAACAGCTGCGCTTTAGAGACGTCTGCAAGAGAGACATGAAGGCCCTGGAGATCAACACAGAGCGCTGGGAGGACCTTGCAATGGACCGCTCCAAATGGAGAGGCACCCTGGCCAGACAGCTCAAGGCGGGTGAAGAGAGACTGACTGCTGCAGCAGATGAAAAAAGGACCCGCAGGAAGAACCGCCACAGACCCAGCAGCACAGAGACCACCCACAAGTGCGACCTGTGTGACAGGGATTGCCATTCGCGCATTGGCCTGCTCAGCCACAGGCGGTGCTGTTCCAGCAGAGTAGACATTTAGGATTCACTTCCATGGTCATCATAGACCGATGGAGGCCGACGAGTTGATTTCTTCACACCAAGCTGCTTACCTATTGCAGATTCAGTCTTCCCAGCCTGGTGCAGGTCTACAATTTTGTTTCTGGTGTCCTTTGACAACTCTTTGGTCTTGGCCATAGTGGAGTTTGGAGTCTTACTGTTTGAGGTTGTGGACAGGTGTCTTTTATACTGATAACGAGTTCAAACAGGTGCCATTAATACAGGTAACGAGTGGAGGACAGAGGAGCCTCTTAAAGAAGAAGTTACAGGTCTGTGAGAGCCAGAAATCTTGCTTGTTTGTAGGTGACCAAATACTTATTTTACCGAGGAATTTACCAATTAATTCATTAAAAATCCTTCAATGTGATTTTCTGGATTTTTTTTTCCTCATTTTGTCTCTCATAGTTGAGGTATACCTATGATGAAAATTGGAGACCTCTCTCATCTTTTAAGTGGGAGAACTTGCACAATTGGTAGCTGACTAAATACTTTTTTGCCCCACTGCATGTGTGGCATGTGGGTGCAGCCATCTTGAATTCTTAAGTTTGTTGTTGCCAGATTTGCCCACTTCGCAAGCAACAAGAGCACTCTGAGGAGAGTGCAATATCCCTCACATCCATTTTCTTTGAAGATCCCAATACTTACTGATAGCAGCTTTGAGCGTTTCAATATAACTACTGTGGCAGAACCAAATTATGATAAACCCATCATCCAAAAATATATAACAAAGTATACAACTCAAAGTTGTAGGGCAGGATCCCGAGATGAACCTGTGTAGCAAGTTTGACACTAGACAGCTTTACATGTTCAATAGTAAGAGGGCATAGGTGTGTCAACATTGACCTTTGACCCCAAACCTGTCATCAGAGGTCATGGTCTCAGAGTGAACCTGTGTACCAGGTTTGGTGACCCTGGCTTTTTTTGCTGTTGAGATATAGTTTATAAGCCATTTTGATGTTGACCTTTGACCTTGCGATCCCAAAACTATAGTCACACTTCAGGGTCACAGGGTAAACTTGTGTACCAAGTTTGGTGACTCTAGCTTTACTCAATGTACAGTAATAAACTATAGAGAATGTTAATGTTGACCATAGACCTTTTGACCCCAAACCCATAGTCTGAGGTCAGGATTCCAAGGTGAACCTGTGTACCAGGTTTGGTGGTCCTAGCTTTACTTATTTTATAGTAATAGTGCAAATGGAGTAGTAACCTTGACCTTTGACCTTCTGACCCCAAACCCATATTCAGAGGTCATAATCCCAAGGTGAACCTTTGTAGCAAGTTTGGTGACCCTAGCTTTCTTTGTTGTTGAGATATAGTTTATAAGCCATTTTGATGTTGACCTTTGGCCTTGTGATCCCAAAACCATAGTCACACTTCAGGGTCACACGGTGAACCTGTGTACCAGGTTTGGTGGCACTAGCTTTACTTATTGTACAGTAATAAGGCATAGGGAATGTTAACTTTGACCTTTTGACCCCAAACCCATAGCCACACTGATGTATGAATGTGAATAAATGTTCGGTGGTGGTTGGAGAGGCCGTTCGCATGGATTGGCAGTCATGTTTCTATCAGTCTGCCCCAAGGCAGCTGTGGCTACAGAGGTAGCTTACCACTATCATTGCCTGTGGAGTGAATGATTAATGGACTCATTGTAAAGTGTCTTTGGGTGTCAAGATGCATCTTACATACAACTACTGCATCGATTTGAAAAGCTTGTATCATTCCTTTCAATAATTATCGCGTTCATCAGTGTGTGAATGTGTAAGTGAATGGGTGGATAGCAAATATCTGCAAAACGCTTTGGTCATTCAGTGATGAGTAAAAAGCGCTATATACTATAAATGAATGCCATTTACCAGTCACCATTTAAAAGATTTAGGAAAAATCTGACCTCTGACTTTTGACCTCAAGGTCATCCGATGAGAGTCAAATTGCAATATGCGCATCATCAGAGTATATCAAACCATGGTACCAAGTTTCAAAACATTTGGAACAAAACTGTAGAAAGAGTTGATTTCACAAGACAGTTACTGTCTATGAAGTGAGGTGAAACAGGATGTCATAAGTCAGGGGCTACAATTCCTGCAAAAATCATCTGATCAGAACCAAATTACAATATGCGCATCATCAGTGTATGTCAAACCATGGTACCAAGTTTCAAAACAATCAGAACAAAACTGTAGGAGGAGTTGATTTCACAAAAGTGGGACGGACAGACAGACTGACTCATAACATAATTTCCCTTCAGTCTTCACCCAAAGGTCTCTTCAACCTTCGGTCAACCCCTCTGGGCTTCGACCAGTGGGGAATAAAAAGCAGACTTCACAGCACAGAAATGCTTGTTGGGCCCACCCCAAATCCGACTTGCTCACAGAAAAGGAACACAATATCAGACAACTTTATCTATTAAAAGGGCAATTTAGCATCTAACATTCTTCCATGACCCTCGCAGACACGTGCAGTATTAAAGCAATCAGTCAACTGAAAGACACTACAGCTCTTTCTGATATGTCCTAGAGCTGTGTGATATGACCAAAATTTCATATCCCGATATAAGGAATCTTATATCCTGAGAACGATATATAACCCAAGCAGAGATTGTGCTAGACTTTTTTATCTATCATTTTGACACAGGGTTGTAAAACTTCTGTCATAATCTATTATTATTTGTCATGTTAATTGATTTCAACTAATCATCCTCAGTGTAATCTGTCAAATGGCTGATGTCAATGAAGGACAATTTTCAGTTAACGAAACCTCTGATCCCAATAATACATTTTCTATAAATTCTATAGATAAAATAACCACATAGAAAGGACCAACTTTTTTAAACATTTTAAATTATATCATGAATAAAATTAATTGTACAAATTCATCTGTCATTCATTTTCTCCTTTTACTTAAAGGTGTAATAATATCCTATTAACAGTCCTCTATTTCTTCCCTTTTCCCATCTGAATGTCAGGTTGGAAAACATTAAATATCATAAGGTTTATTTTGACTACACCAATATTCATTCAATGTTTCACATGCTTCATCCTACATGGCCTACAATGATTAATTACAGTGGTGTGAGAGTTTGCCCCCTTCCTGATTTCTCATTTTTTTTGTATGTTTGTCACACTCAAATGTTTCAGATCATCTATCTATAAATTCATGAAGTCTGTATGTCTGTTCCACGCATATCTCTTGAACCGTTCCTCAAACTGACGTAAGATTTTATACACTGTTTCCTGAGGTTACAAGGGTGTGCATCCATCCAGGTGGATGCCCTCAATTTCCCCTCTGGGGATCAATAAAGTATACAAAATTAAAATCCCCGAGTATGGAGTCGCTCAGTCAAAATATGTAATTTTTATTAATAAAAGTTTAGCCACCGCTCCATCACCGCTCTGTGCCGCTTCATGCCCTGGCTTCAAGAAGTGTCGGCGGGGTTTCAGATTGACTCCTGCTGATTGGATAACACGTGGCATCGTGGCCATACTGATTGGACAATATGCGGCATCACAACCACACTGACTGGATAGCACACAGCATCATGACCTGTCAGTCACCACAGTGTTCCCTGGACAAAAACAAGGAAATGAAAAATGTAATGTTTAAAAAAATTATACCAGGAAGTTGCCATGATTGTGTAGGTCTAAAGGATAATTCACCATATGTGGAGAATGAGGTACACGAGCAGACTGGGCAGAGCGTCAGCGGGGACCAGGTCTGATAAATCAACACAGAACATGCTGGGAGAAGCAGCGGCCAGACACGACCTGGCTCAAAGGCACACTAACTAATGGTGATAAAAAAAAGTTATTTTCAATAAAGTGGAAAAAAAGATAATGCATGGAGTGTGTTTTTGCCCTGAGGCTGATTTATCATGGAAAACAGCTGAGCTCTGTGGTTCGAGAAATCAGCTGATCCATCAGTGTTCTGACATTGTGGCATATCTATCAGAACAGCTGATATACGTACAGGACATACAGGAGAACTGAAATGGCATTTCTCTCTCTCTTCAGTGGTGTGCGCAATATAAAAAACAAAAGGAATAAGGCTGGAAAAACAACAACAGTCCATGTACAGTAATGCTACCAATAGTGCAAATAGTGACAAAAGAGACTTAACGTTTAATGCTTAAAAAATTATACCATAAAGTTGCTGTGATTGCGTAGGCCTAATGGATAACTCGACATGAAGAACACGAGGTGCGCCCGGGGTGGGGGGTGGGGGGGCAGCGTGAATCGCAGTCCTTCACAGGCACACGGGTAAAGCAGCAGCTAGTGGGTCTCAAATATTTGTAAATGTGTCCTGTTATAATATTGCATGAGTTTATTGACGATACACAGAAGAAATTCAATATTACACTTAACTCCATCACCGAAAAGTGATATAAACTAAAATTATGATGACTGAACAACTCCCATTCCCCAAAGTGAAAGATACACTATAATTTTGAATATAAGTGATAAAAGATCACACAAATAAGTGATCTGACAAACAAATAAACAAGGGATCTGAAACAGTCGCTAATACTGGATGTCCCATTCATTTTCAATATTTAGGTATTCTGTAATTAATAGTCACACAATCAAATAAATCTTAATGCCATTTACTCCCTTTTATATTCGTCAAAGTCTAACAAGTGATTGCTTACATATAGGCTACACCTCTTTGTATTCCACTTTCAAACACAGCCTACATTTGGGCCTGTAAAGCCTGATTGGGATACCGGTTTCAGACAGGAATACTTGCATTCTACGGGCAATGCATTAGTCAAACAAATTTAAATATTAGACAATAACACAAGAAAACACAAAACGCAGTTTTTAAACGAAGGTGCTTATTATTAAGTGAAAAAAAATCCAAACCTACATGGCCCTGTGTGAAAAAGTCATTCCACCCTAAACTTAATAACTGGTTGGGCCACCCTTAGCAGCAACAACTGCAATCAAGCATTTGCATCAACTGGCAATGAGTCTTTTACAGTGCTGTAGAGGAATTGTGGCCCACTCATCTTTGCAGAATTGTTATAATTCAGCCACACTGGAGGGTTTTCGAGCATGAACCGCCTTTTTAAGGTCATGCCACTGCATCTCAATCAGATTCAGGTCAGGACTTTAACTAGGCCACTCCAAAGTCTTCATTTTGCTTTTCTTAAGCCATTCAGAGGTGGACTTGCTGGTATGTTTTGGATCATTGTCCTGCTGCAGAACCCAAGTGCGCTTCAGCCTGAGGTCCCAAACAGATGGCCGGACATTCTCCTTCAGGATTTTTTGGTAGATGGCAGAATTCATGGTTCCATTTACCACAGCAAGTCTTCCAGGTCTTGAAGCAGCACAACAGCCCCAGACCATAACACTACCACCACCATATTTTATTGTTGGTATGATGTTCCTTTTCTGAAATTCTGTTTTACTTTTATACCGGATGTACAGTAATGGGACACACACCTTCCAAAAAGTTCAACTTTTGTCTAGTCAGTCCACAGAGTATTTTCCCAAAAGTCTTTGGGATCATCAAGATGTTTTCTGGTAAAACTGAGATGAGCCTTTATGTACTTTTTGCTCAGCAGTGGTTTTTGTCTTGGAACTCTGCCATGCAGGCCATTTTTGCCCAGTCTCTTTCTTATGGTGGAGTCATGAACACTGACCTTAACTGAGGCAAGTGAGGCCTGCGGTTCTTTGGATGTTGTTGTGGGGTCTTTTGTAACCTCTTGGATGAGTCGTTGCTGCGCTCTTGGGGTAATTTTGGTCGCCTGGCCACTCCTGGGAAGGTTCACCACTGTTGCATGTTTTCATCATTTGTGGATAATGGCTCTCACTGTGGTTCGCTGGAATCCCAAACCTTTAGAAATGGCTTTAGAACCTTTTCCAGACTGATGTGATAAACCACAGTTAATTTATGTTTTAACGTGGGAGAACAATCACTTTTTCACACGGGGCTATGTAGGTTTTGATTTTTTTTTACCCTTAATAATAAACACTTTCAATTAAAAACTGCATTTTCTGTTTACTTGTGTTATCTTTGTCTAATATTTAAATTTGTTTGATGATCTGAAACATTTAAGTGTAACAAACATACAAAAAAATAAGATATCAAGAAGGGGGCAAACACTTTTTCACATCACCGTATTAGTAAAATGCATTTATATACATTCAGAAATTCCCCGATAGCTTGATGAAAACAGTTGAAATGGCCAGTGTTCCACGAGCAAAAGCCTGTTTTACCATTTGACTCTGGTGTTTACTTTTAGGGAGTGGCTATGGGAACGAAACCATATGCTTAGAATGCTTGCTACAGACATGACTCAAATCTGATTGGCCCATGCGTTCTATTAGCGCCACATCTTAAAGTCAGTGGCTACAGGTATGTAAATCTGAGGCATTTATCAACAACTGCAGAATATTTCTTACATTAACCCATAATTTGCTTCAATTTGTTAATATCTTTTTATTACCTTTTTAACGTTATCCTTTCCCAAATCCTAAGGCTAACCTTTTAATTTTAACTTAGGATTCTAAATTCCGAACCACCGACCCTCCAACCAGAGGTCAGCCACACTCTACACCTGCACTACAGCCGCAGAAAACTTGTGTTAATCTCAAAAGGTTTTGTTGGATTGATCAACTCTTCCGTATCTGTAGATGCTCCCTTACTTTTAACAGCAGATCAGTTTTTCGCACCTCTAATTTGTAAACGCTCTCCATAATCTTTCCCTTGCTTGCTTCTTGCGGAGGTCACCATGTTGGAACATGCTGGGACATGCTCTGTCCAGACTGCGCATGAGCAGACTGCAAACTGTCACTAAAATGGCGTAAAGATGCTGCCGTAAACAGGGTATTTTGCAACACCCCAATATAAATGATAGAGTTTCATATGAAACAACACACTTTTATCTTGTCATCTGAAATATACTGTCACGTAGCACAGCCCTAATGTCCACAAATTTTCAAAAAACTGTCATTTTCTACCACGGGGTCTCCAACCTGGGGCCCCTGGAACGTTCAGGTTTCTGTGGGAAGTTTTCCAATTTCACTTCTTAATGGTCCAAAAAATTGCAAATAATTTGCTGCTGATGTACACATGTTCTGTTGGCATCCTTGCAACCATGCACAACAACGGCAAATTATTTGCAATTTTTTTGGCCCAATTAAGAAGGGAAATTAGAACATTTCCCACAGAAACCTGATCATTTCAGGGGCTCCAGGTAGGAGACTCCGGTATCATGAGATATTCTGCATATCTAAGATGTTGCTTACCTTTACTGAACTGGAGTTGCCCTGTTCATCCACAACTGCCTTTTTCAGCACCTGGTTTTGGGCACGGAGCTATGAAGACATACAGAGAAAGACATGAAATAAAGTCTGCGGTGAGGACGAAGACAGAAAGGCAGTTTTCCAGATAAATATTTATGACTGTGTGCAGCATCCTGCATTTACGTTAATTAGCATGTACACAAACAAATCTTACACTTATAAGTGGTCTGTTTTCATTCATGACTACATAATATTAATAATAATTAAGACTATTTTTGCCATTTTAACACTGAATTTGCCTGGTGTTCTCCATTTCAGTTTCTTTGCCTCCCAAAACGAGCAAAGTATTAGAATTAAAATTCTAGGGAAAAGGGAAACTTACTTCCTGTTACAAGTGTTTTATTTCAATCGTACTGTTTAACAGACGTGTGATACACTTAACTTCCTATTAGGTTCAGGTTCCTTTATTTGTACCCGTAGGTAGATTTGTTTTGCAGTCTGGTGACATCCATATTTACAAGCCACAAATTACATTCAACATAGACACAAACACAGGCACACATGAAGCTGACTATAAACATGATAAAAATACTCAAGGCTCCATCAATCAGGGTATAAAAAGACAAAGAGATGGGAGAAAAACCAGAGGTAAGAGAGAAGGGTCATATTAAAAGTTAAAAACTAGTCAAAGAGGTTAAAAACTCAAAGGTCTAAAACCCAATAAAATATTTAGAACCCAAGTAACATCCTACAAAAATAAGTAAATATAAAATGGAGTTAATAAATAGGTACCTAAATTATGTGCAATATATTGTTGTTACAGCTTGTCCAACTCTTTGACAGCAGCAGGAACAAAGCTGTTTTTGTAGCGCTGGGTTCTACTTTTTGGGACAGCAAACCTCCGTCTTGAGGGAAGAAGCTGAAAGTGGCAGTGCAAAGGGTGGGAGTCATCATTTAAAATGGAGGTAGCCATCCTCTGTACTTATCTGGTGTACAGGGATGTCAGGCTCAGCTGTGGCTCACCAAGCAAACGACTGGACCATCTAACTACCTGATCCAAGGATTTCCTCTGTTTCAGTTTTATCTGACCAAACCATGACACTAAAGAAAAGGATAAAACAGATTCAATAAAAGCCCGATAAAACACTGTCATTATGGTTCGGTCAATTTGGAAGCGTGCAAGTTTTCTCAAGCAATGCAAATGTTGCTGACCCTTTTTGCACACCCTTTCACAGTTCTCTTCAAAGTTTAAATTACTATCACTAATCGTCCCAAGATATTCGTAGGATTGTACACATTCGGTGGTCTGGCCTTTTAGTACGGTGACTTTGTGCCTGGGATTTTTCCTCCTAAAGTCAATAATCATGTCTTTAGTTTTTGTCGTATTCAGCTGCAGGTAGGAATCCTCACACCAGTGAACAAAATCATCAACTACTGGGCCGTGGCCACTCTCACCATCCTGGAGGAGACTGACGATAACTGAGTCATCAGCATACTTTATAATGTGTCTGTTGTCATGTCTGCTCCGACACGTTTGTGTATAGGATGAAGAGTAGTGGTGACAGCACACACCCCTGAGGAGATATTATTAATATTGTTTTAATATTGTTTGGATTATTAATCCAAACAATATGAATAATTTTTGCCATAAGAAGACAAAAAGAGATAATTAAAATCAGAACGTTTAAAACAGCATCCACTCATATGTGACTGACAGATTTCACTTTTTTTTTTAAGCAGAACAGGAGCATGTGTGACAGTCACACAGTCAGCACTTCCTATGCAGGATATACTGTAATGGTGTGGCTAAGGGGTGGGGGAGAAGGATCAGGAAGCAGCTCCCACTCCCGTGGATGTCAGCTGACATAAAGGGCCCATGTAACCCAAAGGACAAAATTCAAGACATAATTTTTATGTTTAGCTTTACTGTCACTTTAATCATTAAAATGTTTACAGTCCTTGCACAAAGCATAGTTCAGTTTCTTTGAACTTTAAATGAGGCCTGAGAAGTATTTAAAAGATGCAATTCTCTCAACCCAGGACAGATCGTAAGTTTTTAAGATAAAATATACAGAGAAAGAAGAAAAACAAAGCTAATGAGTTTCATAAGCTTGTTAACAACAGAGGGAAATCCTAAATTTAACATCATCTCACTAATATGAGGCGTATATAAAGTACAACAGAACTGGTTCAGTATAAATATTGTGCACACTTGGCTTTGTCTACATGTCTTTACAGGTATGTATGTATGTATGGTCCCCTCTAATGGTTTCCAGCATGGTAATGTGTAATTACAAATATTGACAGCTTCTGTGCTCCTGCCACCAATATCACAGAATATTTTAAACAGGTTTATCAACAGTATCATAGCTGTGAGGGGAGGGTTTTACCTTTGAATACTCCTGTGCCAACTTGCTGTATTTTGTCTGCAGGTCTGTCACGTTAGCCATTTTCGCTGGAAACGTTAAAACAGTCGACGATAATAAACTGGAATCCTTACTAGTCGCGCTAGAGCGGTGCTATCTACTTAGCTTGTCTCGACTGCTTAAAAATGTTCACGCCGGATACAGCTGCGATCAAGCTAGCTCGGGTAAGCTAACCCACTGTTATAACTGACTAATCCAGGGCGGCTTGTTCCGTTGGATAGGCAAACTGACCCCGGGTTCATATTTGACAGGGGACGGTCACCAGCCCCCTAAAAGGAAAAGGGAGGAGATGGTGGTCAGTGGTTCATTTCCAAAGCCGGGTGTCATCCCCGACCTGACAGTAATGTTTTTGTGAATAAGCACTGTTAGCTCAGAGAGCGTCCGTTAGCTAACTGACTAACCGTAAGCGGGGTAGCAAAACAAACCGCAACCCGGAACAGCATATGGAGTTCGGTGTCAGCTGACAGGAGTCGGCTAACCCCAAGTATCCCTAAATTGTATTAACGAATGAGTGTCGTTACTACTAAGCTACTCGAAGCGCCTTAAATTTTCCATTTATCTTAAGGAGTGCTCTCATTTTGTAGCTAACCCACAAACCCACAAACCTCGCTCTGCCAGTGAGGACTGAGGAGCGACCAGGACCAGAAACAAGAGGAGGGTCGGAGTTGAAGCGGCGCAGGACGGATGAAAAGCAGAAAGTAGGACGCCGCCTAGCGAGTGAAGGTCTGTGGATTCACACACACAGTGGTAGGTTTCGCCTTTATCCTTGTGAAGCTATTGCAGTTGGCAAAAGAGTTTTCTTTGTCGGTGCAACATCTCCTTTCGGTATGTGAAAAATTTGGTGAAAAAATGACATCTTGTTCAACTGTACTAAATCTATGTGTACCGGTATGGCTTTCAAACCGAAGGGTGTCAATACGTCGAATCCTGTTATGCCACTTTGTGGTAATAGCTTGAACTTTGTTGAAAAAGTCAAATACCTAGGTGTGTGGATTGAATCTGATAAGACCAATGTTGACTGTAACAGGCAACTCAGGAAACTCTATGCTCAAACAAATTTATTGTTGCGAAATTTCCATAGATGTTCTCCTGATGTCAAATGTATGTTGTTCAAGACCTTCTGTACCTCAATGTACTGCTCGCCTTTATGGTTTAATAGCAATGTTGCTGTCAGGAACAAAATCCACATTGCATATAATAACTCCCTAAGAAGGTTGTTAGATATACCACGAAGGTCGAGTGCAAGCAAGATGTTTGTGTCCGTGAACATTCCGTCTTTTGGCGAGTTGATACGAAAGAATGTTTACAGTTTTATGAGAAGGTTGCTGGCATGTAACAATCATCTTATATCAGCAATTGTCAACTCGTCACTCACACTTCACTCCAGCATTTGGAAGTGGTGGCGTTCCATTTTATACTGAGTCCAGTATTGTATGTTATTGTTGTTACAAGAGCGCCGAGTGTCTGCTGATCTGTATATACTTTTATTTATTTATTTATTTATTTTCTACTCGTTTTAGTTCTGCATTTAATATGAACCCTGAGTTTGAAATAAACGTTTGAATTTGAATTTGAATTTCTAGTCGCTCTGCAGAACAAGGAACGGTGTGACTCAATCACCACAACAAAGGCAGCATATACTGTCTCTATATCTGTGTCACTGCTAAAACTTTTAACCATAATAGGGTTGCAGCTAATGATTCTTTTTGTTGCAGAACAATCCGCTGCTTTTTTTAGTCATTTTTAGCACCTTGGGGGAGCCAGATTATTTAGCATCTCAGACAAGAGACAGTGGATAAACATGGGAGAACAATACTCAGGAGGTTCCCGGCGAGATAGCAGGAAGGAGTCAAGGATGTAGGGGGTTGAATACAGTGTGATGCAAATGTCATGTTGTGTGTGGAGAAATGCCATGAAACTTAAGAGGAGAGTGCCTGCTGAAATGTTCAGTCTGTTCTTGCTTGTGAGATGTGAGTGTGTAATAAATCGTCTGAAATGAATCTGCCTCTTCATTTACACACTCCACACATTAATCATTTGGTATATTTAAAAAACAGTCAAAATGTCCATCACAGTATC
Organism: Pholidichthys leucotaenia; assembly: GCA_020510985.1. Taxonomy (NCBI): domain Eukaryota; kingdom Metazoa; phylum Chordata; class Actinopteri; order Cichliformes; family Pholidichthyidae; genus Pholidichthys; species Pholidichthys leucotaenia. The sequence continues at coordinate 311,093,555 of CM035841.1, read as the reverse complement.
CCAGAGCTCAAGGTGGCCTTATTAATTAATTATCGTCTTGATTTTTCAAATCAAGTACAAAGCTCAAAATCATTCAACTTGTAATGCAAAAACAGTAAAAGTGTTGTTCATGCTTGGGAGCCTGAACTGATCACATTTTTGAATTACACGTGATTAGTCAAATGTCAAATTTGTTGTCAATTAGTTTTCTGTCATTGACTAATCATTTCATCAACTAAGCATAGATAGATGGATAGATATTAAGGGTAGGAATCTATCTATCTGTCTGTCTGTCTGTCTGTCTGTCTACAGTATTGTGACATTTGCAGGGTTCACACAAAGACAATGGAGCAGATGGCTGTGATCAACCTGATTTATTTTTCACACACCCCGACCCCCAACCTGCTTCTAACTAACTAACTAACTAACTAACTAACCTGCACTTATATAGCGCTTTTCTAGTCACAAAGACCACTCAAAGCGCTTTCATTAATACTAACCCTCTATTCTAAGGGCCTATAGGAAACAAATATCTAGGGACAATTTAGAACAGCCAATTAACCTAACATGCATGTTTTTGGCATGTGGGAGGAAACCGGAGAAATCCCGGAGTAAACCCACGCAACACGGGGAGAACATGCAAACTCCACACAGATCACTGTTGGTCGGGGGCTGGGATCGAACCCACGATCCCACCATCCCCACAATCCCCCGGCCAAGGGTAAACTGTGCTGCCGCAGTGCTAACCACTGCGCCACCATGCAGCACACAGAGGAGTGGAGGTCATTCCCCCAGACCTCCGTTTCAATCATGGTTACACACACATGATACATCTTGCCCTAATCCTGCTAAACACTGCTGGGTCATTATAATGCAGTTATAATGACCCAGCAGTATAACTCAGAAGTAACACATTTAACACACACAGTAACGTTTCAAACTGGCAAAGCATGCTGGGAAATCCCTGGCTCCCTTAAAATGGCCCCGACGTTACACTGCCCCCCCCTGGACTGGTTTCTGTCCCCAGAAAATTCAAAGTCCACTTTCAGAAATCCAACGCGAGTCAGCCCGGTGCCAGGGCGGCATGCACGGGCCGTCTGAGTCTCGGTCAGAGCATCTGGTTGGGGTAGGGTTCCGGTTTGGCCATCAGCGGGCGGATGGACACATCTGACAGCCTCTGTAGGACCACGCACAGTCCCTTCCCTGGCAGCGGGAGTCCCAGGCCCGCTCCGGCCGACTCCCACCGCTGCCAGTTCTTCCAGGCGGCCGCTGGCCCGCGTCCATGCGTCCAGCCCTTGCCGCGCCTGGAAAATGGCCGCATCTTCGTCCTGCTCGCTCCGCTGCGTCGCTCCTGCGCCGGGGGCCCCCGTGACATCACGGAAAGGGAAAGCATCTGCAGGTGGCGGTAGGACTACGCACAGTTCCTCCTCTGGCAGCGGGAGTCCCATGACTCCCACCGCTGCCAGGACCTCCCAGTCGGCCGCTGGCCCGCGTCCAGGTGTCCAGCCCCTGCCGATCCCGAGAAAAGACCGGATCTGTCCTGCTCGCTCCACTGCTGCTGCGCTCCAAAGGCCTCTGTGACGTCACCTGCCGGGGGAAGCATCTGCAGGAGGCGGCTTTTTCCCCGTCCATGCCACCTCGCTCTAATTTAACGTCGGCGAGGGGCCAGTTTGTCGTGCGCTGTGTGCGGGGCAGTACCATGCCATGTACCCTGGCTCTGTGCAGCGGAAGCCGCCCTTCCTCGCGTCGCCACGGCTGTCTCCTTCGTGCACGCGCTGCTGTGATCTGCCGTAGCTCCTCCTCCACTCGCTCTCAGCACGGTGGTTTCCTCCGATGATCAGCGCGGCAGCCAACTCGACCTGGGCCAGGCGGTCATCCAACAGGTTCTCGCCGTTGTAACGGGGAATCTTGGCCCGCTGCTGGATGGATGGGACGGTCATCTCCCAGTCGATTGCCGCTCCTAATCGCTCTGGAATCGCCAGCCCGTCCTGCTCTAAAAAGGGCGGGAAACGGGGCTGGTTTGTTCTGCTCCGTCCATCGCGGCGAAGCTCTCCAGGGGCCGGCGTCTCAGCTCTACACTCCGTTCCCGGCTGAGCGATGAACCGCTCCGGCCGCTGGACCTCCGCCTGGATCCTCATCTTGCTCCATATCCCACTCCTGACACCAGTGTGACGTTTGCAGGGTTCACACAAAGACAATGGAGCAGATGGCTGTGATCAACCTGATTTATTTTTCACACACCCCGACCCCCAACCTGCTTCTAAGCACACAGAGGAGTGGAGGTCATTCCCCCAGACCTCCGTTTCAATCATGGTTACACACACATGATACATCTTGCCCTAATCCTGCTAAACACTGCTGGGTCATTATAATGCAGTTATAATGACACAGCAGTATAACTCAGAAGTAACACATTTAACACACACAGTAACGTTTCAAACTGGCAAAGCATGCTGGGAAATCCCTGGCTCCCTTAAAATGGCCCCGACGTTACAGTATCTATCTGTCTGTCTGTCTATCTATCTATCTATCTATCTGTCTGTCTGTCTGTCTACAGTATCTGTCTGTCTGTCTGTGTCTGTCTATCTGTCTATCTGTCTGTCTGTCTACAGTATCTATCTGTCTGTCTGTCTGTCTGTCTATCTATCTATCTATCTATCTGTCTGTCTGTCTGTCTACAGTATCTGTCTGTCTGTCTGTGTCTGTCTATCTGTCTATCTGTCTGTCTGTCTACAGTATCTATCTGTCTGTCTGTCTGTCTGTCTGTCTATCTATCTATCTGTCTGTCTGTCTGTCTGTCTACAGTATCTTATCTATCTGTCTGTCTGTGTCTGTCTGTCTGTCTGTCTGTCTATCTGTCTGTCCAGTTCTGGTGAAGCTGGAACATTGTGTAAAATGTTCAATAAAAACAGAATACAATGATTTGCAAATAATTCTCTACCTATATTCAATTGAATACATTACAAAGACAAGATATAAGAATAAGAATATAAGGAAACATACAAGTGAATAAGCATACAAGGAATGGAGCTCATCTAATATATTAGAGTGTAATGTAGTGTGTACCACTGTCTTTGTGCTCACTAGACTCTGTTGATGCTTTTAAAAAGCAGCTGAAGGCACCTCTGTTTAAACAGACTTTTTAGTTTGATTATGGATTATGGTTTTTATGTTTTTAATGTCTTTATACTTGTTTTTAATGCCTTTATTGTTGTATTTGTGATTGTGTGTTTTATTTTATTGTGAAGCACTTTGTGATTCTTTCTGTGAGAAGTGCTATATAAATAAATTTTACTTACCTACTTACTTAAACTGTGGAGAAGAGGTGGAACTCGATAAGCTGGTTCTTTTTCCCACTCCTTTTTGAATGTGCGATTTTGGTTGTACTCATTTTTTAAGATTTGTTTGTTTTGCCTTGTTCTGTTTACTTATTATTATTTTGACATTTCAGTTATGTAAGATTACAATTTTGGTACAAATTCACTGTATGGCTAGACATTCAAAATAAAACTCATTGAATTGAACTGAAAATATTTAATGTCCACACTAATAAACTTTATTATTTTTTTTTTCAAATATTTACTTATTTTGACTGTGAAGCCTGCAACATGTTCCAAAAAAGCTGGGACGGGGGCATGTTTTCCACTGTGTTACATCACCTTTCCTTTTAACAACACTCAATTACCATTGAGGAACTGAGGACACTAATTGTCAAAGCTTTGTAGGTGGAATTCTTTCCCATTCTTGCTTGATGTATGACTTCAGTTGCTCAACAGTCTGGGGTCTCCATTGCCATATTTTGTGCTTCATAATGCACCATGCATTTTCAGTGGGAGACAGAACTGGACTGCAGGCAGGCCAGTTTTGTACCTGCACTCTTTTACTACAAAGCCACACTGTTGTAACACGTGCAGAATGTGGCTTGGTATTGTCTTGCTGAAATAAGCAGGGACATCCCTGAAAAAGACCTTGCTTGGATGGTGACAGCTGTTGCTCCAAAACCTGTATGTGCCATTCAGCATTAATGGTGTCTTCACAGATGTACAAGTTGACAGTGCCATGGGCACTAGCACACCCCCATACCATCACAGATGCTGGCTTTTGAACTTAACACTGATAGCAATCTGAATGATTGTTTTCCTCTTTCGCCCAGAGGACATGACGTTCATGATTTTCAAAAACTGTTTGAAATGTGGACTCATCAGACCACAGCACACTTTTCCACTTTGCGTCAGACCATCTCAGATGAGCTTGGGCATAGAGCAACCCATGCCATCTCTGGGTGTTGTTGATATATGGCTTTAGTTTTGCATGGTAGTTTTAGCTTGCACTTGTAAATGCAGTGATGAACTGTGTGCACTGACAATGGTTTTCCAAAGTGTTCCTGAGCCCATGTGGTAATACTGTATCTTTAACAGAATGATTTCAATTTTTAAAGCAGTGCTGCCTGAGCGATCAAAGGTCATGGGCATTCAATGCTGGTTTTCAGCCTTGCTGCTTACATGTAGACATTTTTCCAAATTCTCTAAATCTTTTGATGATATGATGAACTGTTGACGATGAAATCCCTAAATTTTCAACAATTGTACATTGAGAAAGTTGTTCTTAAACTGTTGGACTATTTGCCCACGCAGTTGTTCACAAAGTAATGAACCTTGTCCCATTGTTGTTTGAGAATGACTGAGCCTTTCAGGGATGCTCCTTTTCTACCCAGTCATGACACTTACCTGTTTCCAATGAAGTTGTTCACCTGTGAAATGTTCCAAAAAGGTGTTTTTTGAGCATTCCTCAACTTTCCCAGTCTTTTCTTGCCCTGTCCCAACTTTTTTTGGAACGTGTTGCAAGCATCAAATTCAAAATGAGTAAATATTTGCTACAAAACAATGAAGTTTATTAATTTAAACATTAAATATCTTGTCTTTGTAGTGTATTCATTGTATTTTGTTTTTATTTGTTTTACACAATGTCCCAACATCACTAGAATTGATTAGATAGATAGATAGATAGATAGATAGATAGATAGATCTGGTGTAGAGAGACGAGTTGCTGTTTGTGCATCAATTCTGAATTTTCCACATACGCATCTCAATGCATCTAAAAAATGATTATTTCCTCTACTCTACCCCTATATATTACTGCTGGTCTCCAGCCAAATGCCAGTGGCCTGTAGCTCAGTTCCTTTTTTCTAGTGACTTGGTAGGGGGGTATTCTGTTATACACTTCCTGGCCAAAAAAAAGTCATACACTCTAATATTTCGTTTGACCACTTTTAGCTTTGATTACAGCATGAATCATCATTGATGGAATAACCTGGTCATTCAGTATATTCAGGTAGTCAGCTGACCTCATTTTTTGGGCACATAACATTGCTGAACCTAGACCTGACCAACTGCAGCAACCCCAGATCATAGCACTGCCCCCACAGGCTTGTATGATAGGCACTAAGCATGATGAGTGCATCACTTCATCCGCCTCTCTTCTTACCTGATGCGCCCATCACTCAGGAACAGGGTAAATCTGGACTCATCAGACCGCATGGCCTTCTTCCTTTGCTCCAGAGTCCAATCTTTATGCTCCCTAGCAAATTGAAGCCTTTTTTCCCCACAGTGGTGGTGACTTTTTTTTTGGCCAGGCAGTGTATAACTGATAAATTAATTGCAATATTAAGAAAAAAGTGGGAAATTTACATTAAAGCTCCGAATTTGAACGAGAGCACTCTGAGGCGAGTGCAATATCCCTCACCTCCATTTTCTTTGAAGATCGCAATGCTTACCGAAGAGAAGTTTTCAACTTTTCAATATAATTATTGGGGCCCAGCCAAATTATGATAAACCTATCCTCCATGAAGATAAACAAATATAGTCATATACAACCCATGTTGCAGGTCAGGATCCCAAGTTGAACCTGTATAGCAAGTTTGGTGACCCTAGTTTTACTCATTCTATAGTAATAGTGGAAATGGAATGATGACCTTTGACATTTTGACCCCAAACCCATACTCAGAGATCAGGGTCTTAGAGTGAACCTGTGTACCAAGTTTGGTGACCCTAGCTTTATTCGTTCTATAGTAATAGGGCATAACTTTGAAATTTGACCTTTTTCCCCAAAACTCTCGCAAAAGTCATCCAATCGGAGCCAAATTTTAATATGCACATCATCAGTGTATATCAAACCCTGGTAACAAGTCTCAAAACAATCAGAGCAAAAGTGTAGGAGTTGATTTCACAAAAGTAGGACAGACGGACAGACAGACAGACGGACCACCCCAAAACTTGAAAAATTCAGAGAAAAAAAATCAAATGGTCCCACATTGATGAAAAAAAAAGTGGTCAGTTTACAAGATGAAGTTACAAATTTACTCACTTGATGCACAATATTTTAAAATGATTTTGCTTCCACTGACATAAAACATATTGCTCTCCCCAGTTTTGAACATCTGACACAATTTCATTAACATAATTTTTTTGTTTACAGTTTCAAGTCTTTGCTGGTTTGGATATGATGTAAAGATTCATAAAAGCCATACCTTTCTCAATATTGTTGACAATTAAGTTATGTGACACGATTGCTAAACTATTTATTTTGCTGCCTTCTTTCCGTTTGATGAGCTGCATTAATAAAAAACAAGGTCAGAAATCACAAGCGGGTTGCAGCACTGTCAACTCTGTGATTTCCCTTTAAAACTCACATGACCTCATTTAAGCTAGAAGTGAAATGACATGTTGCTAATGCAGCCATCACAGCACAAATCCTACACGATTAATTTCAACTAATCCATAATAATCTCTTTAGATTTTCAACCACATACTATTATTGGTTCTTTATTTCCACTGCAGCTGTCTGCCTATCACTAATCTTAAATGTATATGGGCAAAACACAAACTCTCTTACAGGCACACTACAGCCAGTGGCTCCAGCATTGTCTGGTTGCCTGGCAACTGTCGGCGTGGCGTAGTTGCTATGGCTGTGTGGGAAGGGGGGGAGGTGATGCTGCTCTGATTTCCAGCTGAATTGAGGCAGTCAGTAGGGAGAAGCCCCCCTCTTCCCATCGACACACAGGACTCTATTGAACAATAGAGCCATGCCAATGGGCCCGAGGCTAGTCAGACAAGTCCTTGTTCAGGGTCACACTGTGTTCATCCCACAGTCCTCCATGACTAATTAACTTACGGCAAAGAGTGTCGTTAGCACATTTGATGATGCATCCATCACCGGCACAGCCTCGGAATTTACATTAACGTGAGGTGCATTTTTGGCAGCCAGCCACATTGGTGCACTTTGCTGAAAAAAAGGGAAAGTGTAGTGGAGTTACCAAAGACACTGCTGAGCAAAGCTTGTGCGGTCAAGAGAGCCGAGTAAATTGACCTGGTGGGAAATATTTACTGGCAGTAACATAGTTATGTAAAAGCAGACAAGCATCGGGTATCATGAGCTAGAACAGCAGATGGCAAATTTGTTTAAAGATGTACTGCGGTGGACATAAATCCCCTTAAAAAGAAATCCACATTATCTAAAATGGTATCTCATGCCCCCCCCCCAAACAAAAAACAAAAAAAAAACCTTTTATTGTCTTGCAGTTGCTTGTAAAAATCTTTTCCTTTTTTCTCTTAATTTGAATGTCAGGATCTAATTAGGCCCACCCACACCCCACCACTAGGACACAGCAGTCTGTAAGCTGGCAAATTTGCACTGCCAGTTCTTAGTCCTGATTGGCTCACCTGTTATAGTGACATCATAAAATGCTGTCTAAACTTGCCTTTTTTCAAAGGGAGGAGTTTAATTGAATTTTCACAGCAAAAAACAAGCAAACAAACACAGACATGACACATAAGAATTCCAGTCAAAGCCTTGGAAAGGCAGATTAACACCTTTCTTCGAAGATGGCTGTCGGTACCCAAAAGCTTCTCTTCAATTGGCCTGTACAGCTTAGGAAGCAAGCTGCAGCTTCCAATAACATCAGTCATTGAAGAGTTCCAGGTGGCCAAAGCCCAGCAGGTGATAATGCTGCGTGACAGCAGAAACCGACTCGTGCGCCAAGCAGATATTACCATCCGCACAGGACAGAAGTGGGCAGTAAGCAAGGCTGTGGTAGATGCAGAGGAAAGGCTACGCCACAAAGACATTGTGGGGACAGTCAACCAAGGCAGGCTGGACCTAGGAGTCATAACCAGGGCAAGGTGGAGGGAGGCAGACACTAAAGGCCGCCACAGCCTAGTGCAAGAAGAGCTTTGCATAATGGAGGAGGAGGGCAGACAAGCCAGGGCAGCATCCATGAATAGCCAGGGGAGGTGGACATGCTGGACAGGTGTTCAAGGAAGGTCATTGGGGTGGAGGGATATGTGGGGCATGGAGGAGCAGCGAATAAAGTTCCTCCTATGCTCCACATACGATGTCCTGCCAGCACCAGTAAACCTCCACTACTGGGGACTGGTTGAGAATCCAGGTTGTATGCTGTGTGGAAAGCCGGCAAGCCTTGAACACATGCTGTCATCATGCCAAGCTAGTCTGGTGGATGGCAAGTTCAGATGGAGGCACAATCAGATATTGTCTGAGCTTGCCGCAGGTCTGGAGGTGGAGAGGAGGAAGACCCACAATGCCACCAGGACGACAGGGCCCCACCTGATTAGGTTTGTTAGGGCAGGGGAAACCTCTAGTGGGACACAAACAAGTGTAGGAATCCTGGCATCTGCTGCTGACTGGGACATGAGAGTTGACCTCAGCAGACAACTTAAGTTTCCAGAGGAAACATCGTCAACCCTCAGACCAGACATAGTTCTGTGGTCCAGATCATCAAAACAAGTGGTTCTTCTTGAACTGACTGTGCCATGGGAGGAGAGGATGGAGGAGGCCCATGAGAGGAAATTTAGGAAGTACCAACCCCTCATTTATGAGTGCTAGCAGAGGGGATGGCGGGCGTGGAACTTGCCAGTGGAAGTGGGCTGCCAAGGATTTCCTGGGCAGTCACTCTGGAGTGGCCTGTCCAGACTTGGAATTAGAGGTTGCAATAGAAGAAGGCTAGTGGCTAATATCACCAAGTGAACCAAGGCAGCATTGAGATGGCTGTGGCTGAAACGCTGCAAGTGCTGGAACAACCAATTGGACATGAAGGAAACACTATAGAGCAGTGGTGGTGGAACCCATGGGGCCGAGGGGACTGCCTCAGGACGCTGGGGTCAGCTGTCAAGCCCCTGGAGGTGTTGTGGGCTAATTGACGAAACACCAATGATCACCTGATGACCCAACGAAAGCACCATGGGTCCATGCCACAAGTCTCAGTCATTTTACTTGTAAAGCATAAGTGCTGGGCATCATCCTCTAGAACATGGCTGGGAGCCTACCCAGCCATTGAGGTGAGAGCGATGGATTCATCGAATTATAGATGATTTTGCTCATGATAGTCTTCTGAAAAACATGTTTTAGTCAAGTTCACAAGAAAAAACTTTCACTGGTATGTCACTTTAAAGATTTTATATAAGATTAGAACAGGAGTCAGCAACTTCTAAGATACAGAAAGCCATTTTGAACAATTTTTAGTCTAACAACTGCATGAGGCTGCAAAAACATTTGCGTTTTAAAATGAAAGTTAAAAAAATTGAGTTACAACTATAAAATGGTCTGTCAACATTCATAGCAGGCTCAATTTTTCCTCTTAAATATTTAAACTTTTTTCCACATAAATTTGTGAATTTTGTCCATAGAAATTTGCATATATTTTTCTTGTCTAAACTTCTTGGGAGAATTTACAGTGCCGTGAAAAGGTATTTGCTCCCTTCCTAATTTCTCATGTTTTTGCATGTTTGTCACACTTAAATATTTCAGATTGTCAAACAAATTTCAATGTTAGACAAAGATAACCCAAGTAAAAACAAAATGCAGTTTTTAAATGACTTAATTTATTAAGGGAAAAAAAAAACCTTTCCAAACCTACCTGGCTCTATGTGAAAAAGTAACCCCCCACCCCCATATCAGGAATTGACTGTGATTAACCACATTTTTTGGAAAGCTGAGATCAATTTCTCAAGCCACACCCAGGACTGATTACTGCCACACCTGTTGAATCAAGAAATCAGAACCTGTTTGATAAAGTGAAGTAAGAGATAAGACCACTCAAAGTGCTTCACTAGCACTAACCCTCTACTCTAAGGGCCTGTAGGAGACAGATATCTAGGGACAATTAAGAACAACCAATTAACCTAACATGCATGTCTTTGGATTGTGGGAGGAAACCGGAGCCCCCGGAGTAAACCCACGCAGCACAGGGAGAACATGCAAACTCCACACAGAAAGGTTCCTACCCCTGCCAGCCTGGGGATTCAAACCTAGAACCTTCTAGCTGTAAGGCAACAGTGCTAACCACTAGGCTAAAAGATCTCAAAAAGCAACACATCATGCTGCGATATAAAGAAATTCAAGAACAGTTAAGAAACTAAAACCCAGAACAACATCTAAAAAACTGCAGGCCTCACTTTATTCAGTTTGGACACTGGTCCATGATTTAACAATAAGAAAGAGGGACTTCCGGTTATGGCTGCCACGTAGGACGGACGTGTCTCGCTCTGCTCTGCTCCTGGAGAAAAAAATCGGCAAATAACTCTCTCATTTGGGACAGAACGTATCCCAGCATTTGGGCGAGGATATGTCGGCGAAGCCTAAGGCTGGAAAACCAGGAAAAGGAAAAAGCGAGCCGCCGAAACAGTCCAAATTAACGGACTTTCAGGTCTGTGACGCAGCAAACAAAACTCCATATATGGCGGAGGAGGCTGGCAACGGTGCGATGTCTGCGGGGGGAGGCGCAGATGCGCTGATGGCTGCCATGAGTTCAATGAGAGCGGACTTTTCCTCTAGATTTGATGGGATTATGACAGCGTTGGAAGGAATAAGAAAGGAATTGGGTGACTGTGTAGAACGAACGGCGCAGATGGAGCTCCGTCTCGCTAGTGCTGAAGATGACGTCACCCGTCTTCAATTAAAGGTGCGCACTTTGGAAAAAAAAAATAAATCTCTGGAAGATAATATTTTGGATTTGGAATCTCGGTCGAGACAGAATAATTTGAGGCTGGTGGGTCTTCCAGAGGAATCAGAAGGTCGGGACGTATGTTCCTTTCTGGAAAAGTGGATTCCGGAGGTGCTGGGCAGCGAGGAGTTGCAATCAGCAGTGGTTCTGGAAAAAGCACATCGTATTGGCCCACGGAGAGATAAGGGACCGCCGAGGACCTTAATTATGAAGTTTCTTAGCAACAGAGACAGGATGAAGATCTTCAACGCTGCACGTGCTAAAGGAGAGATTAAACACCAGGACCAGCAGGTGCGGTTCTACCCAGATTTGGCCACAGGAATCCAGCAATTGAGGAAGCAGTTTGATCCCGTACGTAAGGAGCTGCGCAACCTTGGGATTCGTCATGGTGTAATCTATCCTGCGAGACTGCTGACCACGTATGAGGGCAGAACCCACATCTTCAAGACCCCAGAGGAGGCGCAGGAGTTCATCAAGAAGATCAAAGAAGAAGAAGAGACTGGTGGGAGCTAAGCATGAACAAAATATAAGGTAGAATAATTAAGCATTTGCACAGGCATCTGACTGACTTGAAGTAAATAGTAAGTTTACAAAATATAGATTGTATTATATATTAAAAAAACAAAACAAAAACAAAACAAACAAAAAAAAAAAACTATGATGTACAAAGTTGTTAAAAATTTTGGAGTTAAGTTGGAAAACTACAGAGGAGAGTTAATGTTACGTCATTAAAAGCAGTAGAGTTAGGGTGATTGGGAGGATGAAGAAGGAGTGGCTTAGGCTGTTCCCCGTGGGTGTGGAACGGTCGATGGCTATATCGGGAGACAGAATTTTTCTTTTGATTTGGGGGGGTTTGCCACAAGTGTGGGAAGGGGAAATTTGTTTGTGTGTAGTTTGTAGGATGAATGTTCAACCACTCATGTTTTTGCTTCTCTGTATGAGCATGTTTACACTGCAAGGTAATCCCAAACTCTCTATTGATCATGGACCAAAGTGTTAATCTTAATTTAACTTCATGGAATTGCAGAGGTCTACAAAATTTAAAAAAACTTAAACAAGTTATGAATAAAATAAAGGACATGGGTTCAAGAATTGTGTTTTTACAAGAAACTCATCTGATAGAGGAGGATGTTAAAAGAATTAGGAGTAGATGGCAGGGAAGTGTATTCACCTCTTCATTTTCATCCCGAGCCAGGGGAGTTATGACTCTCATAGATAAATCAGTTCCTTTTCAAGTGAAAAATGTAATTGGAGACAAATTTGGAAGATATGTAATCATTCAAGGTTCTTTGCTATTAGAAAATATAAATCTTGTGAACTTATATGGTCCCAATATAGATGATCAGAAGTTCTTTGCTAATTTATTTCTCATCTTATCATCACTTACAGGGCAACATATAATAGCAGGGGATTTTAATTGTACATTGAATCCAGGTGTGGATAGATCAACAGGACTGGATTGTACGCACATTGGATGTAGGATGACTATTAATCATTTTATGAAAGAATTGAGATTGTTAGATATATGGAGAGAAATGAAACCACAAGTTAAAGCCTATTCTTGTTATTCCAGTACCTACAAGACATTCTCACGTATTGATTATTTTTTGATTTCCACAGAATTAAGGTCCAAGATTCAAAACTGCTTTTATGATAACATCGTGATCTCTGATCATGCACCCTGTTGTCTAATATATGTAGATAAAAAATTGACAAAGGAATCAGGTAGATGGCAATTTCAGCATAAATGGCTTCAGGATGAGGAATTTGTCAAGTATATAGAAAAACAGATAGACGAGTTCTTTGACATCAATACTACACAAACATCAGCATGTGTAAAGTGGGAGGCTTTCAAAGCTTTTATTAGGGGACATATTATTAGTTACACAGGATCAAAATCTAAGAAGACTCGAGAGGAGAGAGCTAAATTGGAACATAAAATAAAAAGTCTTCAGGAAAAAGTGTATGCAGGAAGTGACCCAAGGTTGGAGAATGAATTACTGATTTTGAGAGCTGAATACGACAAAAAATCAGCGAATAGAGCTGCCTCGAGTCTTCTAAGATTGAAACAATCTTTTTATGAACAAGGTGAAAAATCAGGAAAATTATTAGCATGGCAGATTAAACAATTGGAAATTAAAACACCAATTACCAGTATTATAAGTAATGGACAGGTAGTTATAGATCCTTTAGAAATTAATAGAGCCTTTAGAGATTACTATGAAAAATTATATGATACCAAAAATGAACCTGATTTAACAAAACTAAATGGGTTTTTGAACGAACTATCTATACCGTGTATTCCAAATGAAAACAGGGAGATATTGGAGTCTAAAATTAGTCAAGAAGAAGTTGGGCTAGCCATTGATAATATGAAATCAGGAAAAAGTGCAGGACCAGATGGTCTTCCAGTTGACCTTTATAAAAAATTTAAGAATAAATTAATAAAACCTTTTTTGGAAATGGTTTTAGAAGCATTTCAAAATAATAATTTACCATCATACATAAATAATGCCTTAATTATACTGCTGCCAAAACCAGGTAAGCCCTCTAATAAATGTGAAAATATGAGACCAATAAGCCTATTAAACGCCGACCTTAAGATAATCTGTAAAATTTTAGCAAGACGAATACAAGAAATTTTACCAAATATTATTAATCGAGATCAGAATGGCTTTATAAAGGGTAGACAAGGCTTCCATAATGTAAGAAGACTATTTAATATTATTTATTTTAATAAAGAAGCACCGGATACAGCTGTCCTATCATTGGACGCCGAAAAGGCCTTTGATAGAGTTGAATGGCCCTTTCTTTTTGAAGTCCTACAAAGGTTTGGACTTGGAAATAATTTCATAAAATGGGTTCAAATAATATACAATAATGCTACAGCAGAAATCCTAACAAATAACAATATTTCAAAACCAATAAAAATCAATAGAGGATGTCGACAAGGCTGTCCACTTTCACCTTTACTGTTTACTATGGCAATTGAACCTTTAGCGATAGCGATACGTTTACATTCACAATTATATGGAATTAAAGTTGGACCAACAGAACATAAAATCTCCCTGTACGCCGATGATATAATTTTGTTTATGTCGAATCTAAAAAAATCAATTCCAACCTTGTTGAATTTAATAAAGAATTTTGGGGAAATATCAGGATATAAAATAAATAAAACTAAATCTTCAATATTAATGCTAAATGAGACCCAGAGAAATTACCCAGCCCCTGAGGTAAATCAATTCAATGTTGTAAATCAGTTTAAATATTTAGGAATCCATATTATGCCTAAGCTAGAATCAGTCGCCAGTGTCAACTATGAAGCCTTAATGTCAGATATCAATGAGTTAACTCAGAGATGGATGTCACTACCAATGTCGATGATCGGGAGAATCAATATACTTAAAAGTAATATTTTACCTAAAATACTTTATTTATTTCAATACATTCCCTTATCACCACCTTTAGATCTATTCTCAAGAATAAAAAAAAAGTTAGTGGAATTTATATGGAACAACAGGAGGGCTAGATTACGTTTGTCTTTATTATATTTACCATTTGATCGTGGAGGTCTGAAATGTCCAAATTTTATGTTGCATTATTGGTCGGCACAACTGAGGTCTATGACATATTATTTTTCATCAAATGATCTCCCTCACTGGACTGAAATGGAATCATACAATTTACCTTTACCTCTTCCCATATTCATATACTCAGATTCGGCAAAAAAATTACAAAAACAAGTTAAAAATCCATTTGTAAAGCATATGATCAAAATATGGTGTGAAGCTAAAAACTATTTAAAAGAACCACAGTTATTGTCACAATTTAGTCCAATATGGGGTAATCAATATTTTAAACCAGGGAGAGCGGACGCTGTATTTAAAGTATGGAATTTAAAAGGGATACAAAAGATTCAGGATTTATATTTGCCATGTGCAGACAACATAATGTCTTTTGAAGAGCTGAGGATCAAATTTAATCTCAATAGAACACATTTTTTTAAATATCTTCAACTTAGAAACTTTATTCGATCAAATCAAAATAAAGCTCTCACTCGACCTATTTATTCATCCTTGGAAAAAATGATGATGAAAGATAGTAAAAGAAAGGGTATTATTTCAGAGTTTTATAACTCATTGACACTATCTTCAAGTGAAAATTCACTGAAAAGATTAAACTACTGGAAAGAAGATCTGCAAATTGAAATTTCAGAGGAACAATGGGAATTGGCTTGTACAGAAGCTCAAACCAAATCAATAAATGCACGCCTTAAATTGATACATTTCAAATGGTTAATGCGGATGTATGTTACACCGGAGGAGTTAAATAGATATAACAAAAATATACCAGATACATGCACAAAATGCATGGAAAGTAAAGGAACCCTATTTCATTGTTTATGGGAATGTAGATTAATAAGAATGTTTTGGGAAGAGGTGAGGGTAACAATTGAAAAAATAATCTCAAAACAAATCATATTGAATCCTAAACTGGTTTTGTTGGGTCTGTACCCAGAAAAGCATAATTTTAATAAAAGTGAAAGAACATTCATAGACCTCAGTTTGCTTAATGCCAAAAAATGTATTGCACTATTATGGAAAAAGACTCATAGACCAGATGTGACTCAGTGGTTAAGACAGATGTTAACAAACCTTCCATTAGAAAGAATAACATATATACTGAAATCAAAGGAAATTGTGTTTGAGAATATATGGAGACCTTTTATTGATTATGTAAAAATTTAAACATAACTCTTGAAGAAGAAGGTGAATGATGTGTGTGGACCTTGTAAATTCCAAACTGGTGAACATAATATGTATACTTATGTATTGGATTGTCTAGACTAAACAGAGGAGCATTGTTGAAGACTTGATTTTGTTGGTGGTTGTTGGTGTTTTTAGTGCATTTTTTTTTTGTAGTACTTTAGTGTTAGTGTTTGATTGTTTGTATCATGTTTGTTAAAAAAAAAAAAAGGTTCAATAAAGATATTGTGGAAAAAAAAACAATAAGAAAGAGACTTTGCAAAAGCGGCATCCATGGGAGAGTTCCAAGGTGAAAACTACTGCTGACCAAAAAGAACACAAAGGCTCATCTCACAACTTGCCCAATAACATCTTGATGATTCCCAAGACTTTAGTGAAAATATTCTGAGGACATCCGAGATTAAAGTTGAACTTTTTGGAAGGCGTGCGTCCTGTTATACAGTATCTACTAAAAAAAATTAAAACTAAGACAGCATTTCATAAAAAGAACATCATACCACTAGTCGAACATGGTGGTGGTAGTGTCATGGTCTGGAGCTGTTTTGCTGCTTCAGGACCTGGACGACTTGTCGTAATTGATGGAACCATGATTTCTGCTCTCTATGAGAAAATCCTAAAGGAGAATGTCTGGCCATCAGTTCATGACCTCAATCTCAACCCCTCCAATGTGTCTGAATTAAAACAATTCTGCAAAGAACAATGGGCCAAAATTCCTCGACAGCAATGTAAAAGATTCATTGCCAGTTATCACAAGTGCTTGACTGCAGTTGTTGCTGCTAAGCTTGGCACAACCAGTTATTAGGTTTAGAGGCCAGTTAATTATGTTTTCATATAGGGCAATTAAGTTTGCATAGCTTTTTCTCCCTTAAAAAATGAAATCAAAAACTGCATTTTGTATTTACTTGGGTTGTCTTTGTCTAACACTAAAATTTATTTGATGGTCTGAAACATTTAAGTGTGAAAAATATAAGAAATCAAGAAGGGAGCAAAACATTTTTTTACAACACTGTACAGTGGGATGTAAGATTTGGGCAGCCCTTGACAAATAGCATATTTTGGTAATTTTCTGTACTGGCATCTTTAAGTGTGCAGGATGTTCATACTTGTGTGGTTTCACAATTGTGCATTTATTTTTCTTTTGTTCCATTTATTAAAGGAAGTGGAAATATGCATTAATGTTTGGTGGTAAAGTTGTATTTTTCAATATCTACAGAGACTGGATTTACATCTTTTCAGTAAAAAATATGCAAGTGGCCAAATTTTTGCATACTATTAAATTTCATTTTTTCCAAAACATGCATTTCTGAAGCTGCTGTCTAGAGACCCCCAGACTAGAATGAAAATATGCACACCATAATATCAAGAACAGGTTTTTATTAATATTTTGTAATACCATATATAATGCAATTGCATATCTTTGGCGAAAATAAATCTTATAAACATTTTATCAACAGAGGTTAGCATACAAAAACCAAAAAGGTGTGTCGGTCCAACAGACATGGCAGAAAACTGACACAAACTGATACTGGGTTGGCAGCTTTGTCCAATGCAAGAAAATAAAAAAGCTCATCACACCCATAGGAAATGCAACAGAATCACATAATCAATATTAAAGAGTTCTTCAGCAATGAAGCAAATGGTTTATGAGTTGTGTAAATTGTTTAGGCAGATCATCCACAGATAAACTGACTCAGAGTTACTTTTACAACCAGTGTATTATTATTTTATATAGTAAGTGCTACAGAAAGGCAGAGAGATTTTTTTTTCCTCTACAAGTCTCTCAATTTCTCTAAAGTTCTCCAAAATGTAGGTCTAATACCACACAGCAGCTGCCTGGGGACTGAGCTAGTCTGATCCAGTTTACAGTGATATCCAAAACATCTCCCATACCAATATGTGGAAGCATGAGTTATTAATGGCAGTAGTTTTTCAGATTCTATTCTGTGGAGAAGTCTTCGATTTCTGACAACCAAAAAGTTATCAGACCTACACATAAACCATACACTTGACAACTGATTAGCTTGTACAGTACATGGGGGATAGATCAATCTTTAAGTTCTATACCCCAGCTGTACATCAATTTTGGCAACAAAAGGTTTTCATGATCAATGTTAATTAGCTGTTTTCTATCCAGCCTAACAAAAAGAGCAAAACAAAACATCAAATAAACCTGGCAGTCATGGTTAAATTGAAAACACCCGCTCTAAAGAGAACAGACATTGGCAAAAAATACTTAATTACTGTAACAAGGAAAAGAAAAAATAGCATAATGCTGTAAAATAAACAAGATAAAACAAAATACTTCACAGAGTGAGAAAAAATAATGTGCCTAGTCATTTGTCTGACCAGTGTTTGATAGAGTATGCATTCAAAACTCCCATAAATTAAATTCATAAATAAGGTGGTGATTGATGAACAATTATTTGTTCTTTTTTCACAGCTAAACAAGAACCAGTGTATTTGAGAACCACAGCTTAGTCCCACCCCAGAGTGACAAATGTAAACCAAACGATTGGCTGGGTTAATAATGCGCTGACCAGAGACATCTCACGTTTCCCAATTCAAAAAAGCTCCAACTGCTAATACGGTGCATTATGGCAGCAGGGAAATATTGTGATGGCCAGTTTTACTACAGTGGCACACATTATTGTTTGGCACTGACCATGCATGCTATACTAATGGTGCCACAATGCTATCAAGTACAGTGGGAAGAAATATTTCAAGTTTGGTTATTACCCTTGTTGCCCATGCTGCTGTGTATTGGGAACTGCCAGTGAAATGAAAACTGTGGCCTGGTATACAAGTAGCATGCAACTTCCCTTCAGTGAAATGCCTGCAATCAACTTGACGATAAACATTTCATTTTACAGCGTGAGAAGAGAACAGGCACTTCCTTATTTTGTTCTAAAGAGGACAAAACACCAGTAGCCAGCCAGAACTGATTTTAGGGTATTTCAGGCCTTCCACATACAGAGTTCAGTTTCTGCCCCTTCTCAATCTCACACACACAAACCTTTCTTCAAGATGTGAATTAACTTGGCCACAGCATCAGCAAACAGAAGGGATCTGTATAATTTAATAATTTTCTAAAATATATGGTATGAAAACGAAGACAAGCGTGAAGATGTAATCACACTGTAAAGCCAAATAATGGAGCAAGATGCCATGGTAATTTACTATCTGCTCCTGTCCCTTATTATTAGCCCAGAATCAGACACAAGCAGAGCACCAAAGTAGCAACTACAATAGAGCAGTAGCAAGGAGATGTGTCATTAAATCAGTTAATCATATCTGTCAACAGAACAAGAGCATCTGACTCAAACTCAGTGTGGACGTAAGCTGACATGCACTATGATACACACAAAAACAAAATAAAGTCTATGGGGGGGGTAACCTATGAGCACTCAGTGAACATCTGGAAATGAGTGGAAGATGCTCACTTTGCATAGGCTGTCTCCAGTCATGTGAATAAATGTTCCACACAAATGACAAGAACATGCTGATGAATGAAGCAGATGGACAGTATGAACAGTAGGTTTGGGGAGGGGAGAGGACAGTAATGGCCACACAAAACTGAGCTAAGTACTAGCTAACTTTGCAACTAAATTTGGCAGTGGCGGAGTAATACTATTTTCACATCTTGCTAATCCTGAAATTGAGCCAGAGCTCATGTAATAAGTTTATCGCATGACAAGATCATAATACTACTCCATTCATTCTCTTAATTGTAAAGTTTAACTAGCATACTCGACTCTGGAAAATACCACCACTGGAATAATGTCAAAAAGTTAAGATTGAGGATTAATTATTGCATGTCTCTTATAAGAGGATTCAAAATAAGAACGCCTTTCGAAAGGGTGGCATTTCTTTTCTTTAGCACAAAAAGGAGAAATGATAACACCAGGAGGTTAGACTTTGTCTGTTACAAACATGCACTCATTCGCTTCATAAATAGATTCACTTGGAAGAGGATACAGGTTAGAGGAGGAAGCATGCAACGCTTTGAGTTAGAAAATTAGCTTTCAGCTTTTTTCCCCCCCATTTTTGTCTTTAAACGAAAATTCTTGAATCGCAATCTTCTAATCCAACAGAAGTAGGCAGGTCATTTTGGATACATATCTTGATGGTTCTCCATGGCCCAAACACCCAGACCCAGTAGTCACCCCAGAGGTACACTATATGGCTTTGTTCTCCTGTGTGAACGATACTATTGCCATTTGTTTTGTTGGACAGCGATACTCCCAACCAAAAAGGCTCAAAATGGCCAGTGAACGATCAGATAAGGAGAAGGAGGCACACTGGGACACACGATCAGGGGTCAGAGGTTAGGATTCACAGGGTCCAGAGTCTTATGGGGGCAAAGGGAACTTTATTTTCTGTTAAGTTTTGTGCTCTTGATAGTACGTTTGGAGCCGTCTGTGCAGCTGCGTATACCAGCAAGGTGCAGCAAGGAGCCAGCAGCTTCCTTCAGCTCTTCATCCAACTCCTGCTTGACCTCACGTCGTGGCCTCTTGGTTGTCGGCCACTTAATGGCCGGCGGACGTCGAAAAGTCTGGTGGACGCCCCTCTCGTCCCAGAGGTCGGAGTCCTCGTCACTGTGGAAACCCTCACTGCCAGCCCGTTGAGACTGCCTACGTTCGCAGCCCCCTTCGTCCAGGGATGAGAGAGAAGAGGAGGAGGAACGGGACGAGCATCGCTGCAGGGCTGCACTGCTGTAGTTGTGGTCTTGCTTTGGGTCACTGCTCACCAAGACCGAATCGGGTCGAGAGAGGTCCAGAGGGCCGTCTGAATTGCCTGAGGAAAGCAAAAGACTCATAAGTGTGTCGTGTAATGCAAGAAGATATATTACAGATTTGTTGCACCCCAAAAATTTGGTCAGAGTAAAATAAGGTCATCTTGTAACTTTATTTTTTTTTTCCTAAAGAAGAAACACCAGGTTTCAGACACTGAACTGTACACACACAGACTGTAGCTTTAGCTTGTTTTATTTACAGCTCAAATATAAAGCAGAACTGAGACTTGTCTTGGTCCAACAAGGAAAACAAGACTTAAAAATACCTTGTGACATACAAACCCTTTTTAAAAGAGGAATTAACTTAAGTGGGAACAGTGCAAATAATAGCAGAACACTAGTAGCAGTTATTTCTTTCAAAGATAACTTAGCTATGAATCAAATGAACCAGATTACTGGTGCATCATGTTCCATGGCTGTTTTAATGCCAGCCCCTTGGCTGAATGTGTTGCAATAGTTAGATGGACAATAAATTAAAAACTGTATCAAGAAACAGGGAAATTTAAGCTATATGTTTAGCAACAAGAGCATGTGTCTGAATGGCTATATCAGAGACCTGACCCTGACTATCAAATGGCATGTACAATACACTTTTTTGTCTGTGAAAAATGTTTGCCAGTATCATAAGCAGCCACATGAAATTTCTGAGCTGTTATTGCTGCATTTTAGTGACTTTCCAATAGGTTCCATAAAGGTATTAAAAGTGCAACTATGTCTATAACTGCCACACAGAAAATAAGATTACATACAATAAGTTAAAAAAAAAAAAAAAGTGGATTTTTTTTTCTTGCACCCACAGAAATAAATGACAAGTAAAAAGCACACAAAATAAAAATAAAATTCAAGCAATGACAGGATGATATGTCAGGGGTTGGATACAAAGAGCTACAGTGAAGGGGGGGGGGGGCACTACTTTTGTATTCTCTTACATGGGTCAACGTGGTGCCCTGGGGCAGAGTTTAAGAGCATCATGGCTGTGGCAGCATCAATGTCAGACTCTGGAAGAGGAGAGAACATGCATGATGGTCAGTCCTATGATGTGATAGCATGACATCTTTTCTAGGACTGGGTGGACAGGGGTCCTCCAGTAATTTTTAACTGGACACACACTGACCCATTCAGTGCTCACTTAATGAGAAGGACAAACAGAAGATTTACTGAAACAACACAAGGGGGGTCAATTCAAAGCCCTGATATTCAGGATGCATCCAATCTTTTCAGACCTGACAAAGTGTCTGAAAGCCTCACAGCTCACTTCTGGGGCTCTAAATTATTAATGATTACAGTTAGACTGAGTGCTCAACACTGAGCACCAGCAAGAACCTCTGCCTGTCGTCAAGGTTACAAATCCAAGAGGCAGGGGGAGAGGAGGCTGAGACACTGGCAGCAGATCTCAGCATTATGGTCGACATGAGACATCAATGACTTGAAAGCAACAAATCAAACCAAGAGTTGAGGATAAAAGCACAGTGATGCTGAATGTTCTGGGACTGAAATGTGCAAAGGCAACATAATCAACATACTGCACAAACAAAAGCTTTAAAAAAAAAAAAGTGCCCAATAGACCAACACACTCTTGCTGGGCAAGCGGCTTTGACTGCACATTTATGAATTTTAAAACTCAAGCTTTCTAAGTCTTACCTTTGAATGAGCAGCCTTGTAGGAAGAGATGGCGAGGAGGTGAGGAGGCACTGTACAAAAGTAAACAAGAAGTGTAGGGTCAATTTTTGAGTTTATGTACAGATGTAAAGATAGGTACTTAAATAGCAAATATGGGGGGGGGGGGGTGAAAAGTTCATAGTGGTCAAATTTAACTAAATATGGTTTATTTTTCAACCACAGGGATCCAAGCGCTGCAACACCAATGGAAGAAGTGTGTGGACCGAAGGGGAGACTATGTTGAAAAATAAACCAGATTTGGTCAAATTTAACCACTATGAACTTTTCACACACACACCCCCAGCCCTCGTAGATAGGGTCTATGATAATGGCTCAGGTGTGATAGATATGGTTGACAGAAACAAATATAAGCCTACCTTCACATACAAGTCAGGGTAAATAACAATCCCATCTAGCAACTTCTACATATGGTTTACATATCAATTATTTCACAATAAAAACTCTGTTTATATAAAGCAATAATGCTAGGGCATTCATTTCCACAGTGGAAGGATGGTGTTTAAATTAGGCCATGTAGGAGCATTCTGTCAAAATTAGTTGTTCCATTATGGGGTTTTTTTTGCTAATTTTTTGCTTCACACTGAAAAGCTAAGCAGTGACACCTTGACAGCAGTATGTTCCCGATAGTACAGATATGTATGTAGATGATGCTCTGCTTTCTTTTACTTTTGAATTGTTCCAGCCATTGCATTGCAGCTTGTCACAGATGACTCATCCCTCTCTAGTTAGTGTATTGCTACTTGCCTGAAAGAGCTAATGGAAGCATATAAGAGCGCAGCTTAATATATGACCACTTATTTTAACGACACAAGGGTTATTAAAAATAAAAGCCTGACTGTACACAGACCAGCTTCAAACACAGGCATACTACAAGGGTAAACAACAAAAGCCCTGGACATTGAGGAAAAAAATGTTGCTTGTAACAATGTGGAGTTCATTATAATCTTTCTAAAATATGTTTGAGACAGAGTTGATTGAGTTGTTAGGGGTTTGATGAGCTTACAATTTCCTGCAACATCAAAGGCACTGTACAAATCACATCATTTAGAGAACAAATGAAAGCCTACCTGGGTGGGGAGGCGGGTGGAGTGCAGAAGGCATGTGCAGCTGGGAAGTGCTGCTTCTTAAGGGCTTGGATAAGATTGGGGCGGTACTCGGGGTCAACACACCAGAGAGAACCTTTTCCATTGGCCTGCAGACAGAGGAGGGACAGTCATGAGTCAACTCACAGGATGTAGAATAATTGCCACAAACTTTAGTTAAAATCCCATTTCAGTAACAATATAGGTTTATAATCTTTATAGCTCGGGGCGGCTGTGGTGCAGGTGTAGTGTGGTCGACTACTGATTGGAGGGTCAGGGGTTCGATTCCAGCTCTGTCTGCAGTCTGCATGTCAAAGTGTCCTTGAGCAAGACACTGAACCCCCAAGTTGCTCCTGGTGGGTCAGGCCAAGCCATCAGTGTGTGAATGTGTGTGTGAATGGGTGGATAGCAGGATCTGTAAAACGCTTTGAAGAAGCCATCTCTATTGTCATTCAGTCCATACAGCCAATCATGTACAATAGAACAAAATTACGTTTCTCCTATCTACAATGTTCGTCGTCGGCCTCCGTCAGTCTATGATGACCATGGAAGAGAATCCTAAACGTCTACTCTGCTGGAACAGCACCGCCTGCGGCTGAACAGGCCGATGTGCACCGGTGTTCTACCTTCCAGCGTTGGTAGGATTCAAGCCTGGGCAGGAAGATATGGAGGACAAGATGTTACCCATGCAGCATGTCCCCCCTCTCCACGTCACTGATGAATCCAAAGGAACAGCAGGGCTGCTATAGTTTGGCACCAGCGCCGTCGCAGGAGCTGCCAGAACGATGTTGAGCACAACAGAGAACTGCCTTAGGGGTTCCGACTCCGGATTTTTCCTCAGGGTTGACTCCTGAAGCCTTTCCCGTGACCGGGTGTGCCGCAAGGCAGCGGAGGTTTGAAATCAGGGTTTACCTTCCCCTAGATGGGCTACCTTCCCAGGTTGACGAGCCACCATCTACCCGAAGCATCTGGTTTTAAGGCGCCAGAGATCCGCCCTCGCCCCTTCTACTATTAGTAAAAGCAGTTCCACCGGGCTTAGAGACTAAACCACACGGGCAGGCTAGGAGTTGGACTTAGTTGTCAGAGGCTTTTCGAGACGCACGCCGTAAGGAGCATTTTATGAGCACTGGGAGCTTAACCCCAGTGCCGCTCCTAGCTATGACAACCTTGGAACCTCTACAATGTTAATCACATGTAAAATCAGAGGGGTCGCTGCCATGCAAGGCACTGCCACAAACAACTTCTTCTTCCCCCATTCTATTTTGCTGAGCACCAAGCTATGGTCTTTGGTATGACCTGGCTGGGACTTGAACCCCCAACCTGTGGGTTGTGGGACAGATGCTCCATCAACTAGGCCACCACTCCAGTCATCTAGAGATGAGAAAAAGTGCTATGTAAGTGAACACCATTTACCATAGATTCTTCAATAGTATTTGTCAGCTAAAAAGTCCCATTGTTCGTTTGTTGTTTTGTAATTCAAAAATGTTTATACAGTTATAATCAAAACCATTCAACCCCCATCACATTTTAGGTTTATTGGCAAAATTTAAAATTTTCAGGTGTTTAAACAAAGAACAGTTTAAATAGTTAAATAAAACTAATATTATAAGGATTTTTATCCAAATTCAACTCTAAATCCTACTTTCAATGACTACTGAAGTCTCAAAATTATTCAACTCTCTGAACTGAATTCCTCATAAGAGCATACATTTGCAAATTAGGTGTGGTCTCAAGCACACCTGATGCAACCAATCAAGGGCTTCATTAGCTGCATCCGGTGTGCTTGAGGTAGAACACCTCCAATACCTGGGCTGCTGACGGTGACGTTTGATTGCATGTTAGAAATATGTCTAACTCAAGAGAATTGTCTGAAAAGTTCAGAGAAGAGATCATTGCCTTGCACAAACAAGGAAAATGATACAAAGATAGCTAAGGTACTGAATGTTCCTAGAATTACAGTTGGAAGCATAGCTTGCAAGTTTAAGGTTAACCTGTTGCACTCCGGTGTACCGCGGGCGGACACGTCTCTGTGTCCTAGAGCGCACGAGGGCGCTGCGTCCTAGAGCGCACTGAAAAAAAAAAGCTGCATTTCCGTTCTTCCACTACAAACACAGCCGCGAACAGAAAGCCAAAGGAGTGCTTTGATTGGTTTAGATGTGATTGACCTCTCATTCGACTAATAAGAGCCTTGAATTGGGTTTCTGAAACTTTGAAGAACCAATGACTGAAAACCTAGCAAGAAGGACCCGCCTACCAACGGCTGCGAATACAGCCAGCCAATTGAAGCACAGAAGTTCGAAAGCTGTTTTGTGTAAGGCTGGGTGACACACAGGTGTTCGCCAGTCTTTTTTTCTAACTACTGTTCTTATTTGTTTTGAAAAATCGTTCGCCAAAACTGCAATCATGGAAGCGCAAAACCGCAATAATGGAATTATGGTTTGACCGGGTCGCGTGACCAGAACCACGAGTCCGTAACAAGCGGACCAGCTTCATGTTCGTCTGACAATGAGGAAGAGAAGTTCGCCAGCGACTTTGCTGTTGTGGACAGGTAAGTGTTATAAGCTAAATTATTCTTTATCCCTGAAAATTGTAATCCAAATGACTTTTGACCGAACGGCCCCCCCGTCATATTGTGAACGCCCCCCCCCCCCCCCGCTACTCTTCTGTAGCGGACTGCAGATATATTGCTGATATTTTAGTCCAACTGTGCGTAGTAGAATGCGGCACACCGTGACCGCGGCGCACCGTGACCGCGGCGCACCGGACGATGTCTGTCCTCTGTAGCGGGGGTGGGTGGGGGTGGGGTGGGAGTTGTTGTCTTCTACATTACAAATATTTTAGTATAATTTTTAGTGCACTGTAGGTTATTTTTTCTTGTAAAAAAATAGCCACACATTTTTTATGTGGCATGCTTCTTTGTGTGTGGGGGCTTGTTTGTTCATTCATTCATTCATGAATGAATAAACACCCCCCCCCACACACACACACACAGCCCTTCACCTTTCATTAGAGCCCAAGATGAAGCTTCTATATTGAATCATTCAAAAGTTACAGACTTTTTTCCAAACTGTGCCATTTGGCACAATTTGGCACAGTTCAAAAACGCCTGGGAACAACCTAAGAAAAAAGCTGTGTAATATATTCATTTTTTTGTGATATTGTTACAAAATTTTGACCTCAGCTGGATAACACTTGGTTCTACATTTCTGTTGCATTTTCCAGCCCGGATCTGAAGCTGTGTTATTTGCAAGCATTTGTATCCAAAAAAAACACCCAGGCCAAATTTATTTTCTTCAAGTTCAGTATGTTTAGATGACTGTTACTCAGTGGCAGGAGCACTTAGAGAGATTATGACTGTTTTGCCAAAAAATTCAAAGTGTTTTCTTTTAAATGAGACCAACCCCATGAAGATGCTGCAAAGGGTTGAAGAACTGCTTTTGATTTACTTTGGGTATGTTATTTTTTGGCGTTTTTAGGGAAACTGACCAGAGTGCAAGGGGTTAAAGGAATAGTGGCTACACTACCTGGACGTGGCAGAAAGAGGAAGCTATCAATGGCTGCCACCAGAGTCCTGAGGAGGCAGGTGGTCAAAAACCTTCAACTGACTGTGAAAGACCTGCAGCAAGACTTGATGGCAGCAGGCACTGAGGGTTCAGTTTCCACAGTAAGGCGCATAGTAAACGCTGAAGGGCTCCATGCTCAAAAGCACAAGAAAAGTAGGCTCCAATTTGATCAAAACCAAATAAGAGGTTTTGGGATTCTGTTCTGTGGAGCAATGAAACAAAACTGGAACTTTTCGGGCCTATGGCTCCGTGGTATGTCTGGAGGAGGAAGAATGAAGCATATGCTGAAAACACAATTTGCACAGTTCTTCCAACCAAAAGTTGAGGTGTAACTTGTGTATTTTATAAACACAAGACAATCTAAAAAAGTATAAAAGCTTTAATGCAACAGAAAATGACTGTTTGCAGTTAGAACTCACCAAATAAAAGCAAAGCAAATACACAGCATGCACAGATTTCTGAGTTGATACTAATGATAATACACTACCAGTCAAAAGTTTGGACACATCCACCCATTCATTTTCAATGGGTAGATGTGTCCAAACTTTTGACTGGTAATGTATACTGGTAATGTATCAAGTGAATAAATGTGCTCATCTACATTTGTGAATGAATCATGAATTGTCATTTACCCTGAAGAAATGGTTACATGATTTTCTGACCAGGTCACATCCACCCCTAGAAACACCAAATGCATCACTAAAGGCTAAAAAAAAAAAAAAAAGTTCAGTATTGTTCCTTCGTCATTTTACACTAAACAGGTCTCCCTTGAAAAAGAGATGGCAATCTCAAGGGACTGCCTGGTTAAATAAAATTAAAATAAAAATACACTTAGTGGGGAAAAAAGAAAAAGCGAAATGGGACATTTGTCAGATGTGCTCACAAAAGCATGGGTTTGTGGCATGCATCTTACACAAGGTAACTTTAAAGTGACACTCTGCCAAAAATCAAGTTTTTTCTGTTGTTAACATGTCTGTAACATGTTTTTTGTGACTTACACAATATATCAAGAGCAAAATCACTCAAATGTCTCATCTGTTTTTTTATGATACAATGCAACTTTATTGTCAGTTATTACTGAAATTTGTTTTGCAATTCATAGGACACTCCGTTTTCAAGCATACAAAAAAACTTAGCTGTAAAGTTTCACTTAAGCCCCCCCTCAAAAAAATGAGTTTGGACAGAGCATTTCTAGCTACATTAGTATTCCTGCTTAGCCTGACTGGTTAATGTTATAACCAATCAGGCTAAGCACTGGGTATGGCTACGGACCTAAGTTGTTTTTTTTTTGATTTTGTATACTTTATTGATCCCCAGAGGGAAAATTGAGGGCATCCACCTGGATGGATGAAGCAGCCACGGTACGGCACTATCCCTTTACTATTCACACACACACACATTCACACCTAGGGCCACTTTAGAGTCTCCAATTAACCTAACCTGCATGTTTTTGGCCTGTGGGAGGAAACCGGAGAACTCCCGGAGTAAACCCACACAGACACGGGAAGAACATGCAAACTCCACACAGATCACTGTTGGTCAGGGGCTGGGATCGAACCAGGGATCCCATGGCCAAGGGTGAGTTGCTGTGCTGCCATAGTGCTAACCACTGCGCCACCGCAAGTTCACTGTCTCAGGGGAAAGATGGAGGAGCCGAGGAGCAGCAGGAGCTTTTACAAGTTGGGAAAGATGGCAGATTATACATGTTCATTTTTTTTGGCTATGTGAGCAAGAAATTCTGTTTTAAATTACATGTCTTACAAACAGACATGAAAATACGACGGCAATGATTCATTTTCTTTCGAAAAACCTCAGTGTCCCTGCTAAAATACTGGAGAGGACATGGGTTTGCAGCCTGCATTTTACCCTGCATGCTGGCGGAGACGGCTCTGGGGTGTGTGGTGCAACGTCTGGGGCGAACCAGCGAGTATCGTCATAGGTGACCCGGGGGAAGGATCATTCTCGGTGGAGCGGCGAGTCATTGCCTAACCCTGCATGGATGCTGGAGGGCACCTCACCGGACTCTGGTTGCCCGCTCGCCACAGATCTCGCCAGCTCACTCAGAGTCAAGGAGGCGAGCCCGTCTGCTGGCAAAGCGAGCTCGCTGGGGGCCGGTGCTCTGGTGTGCCTGCCCGCCGGCTCGTGTCCTTTGGAGCGAGCCGAGGAGATCTGCAGCAAGTGGGCAACCAGAAACCGGCGGAGAGCCCTCCAGCCTCCATGCGTTGCCGAGCAGCAACTCTCCACTCCACCAAGAATGATCCTTCCGCAGGTCCATCTATGGAAACCTTGTTACGACTCTTACTTCCTCAAGTTGGATCGCCTTCTCGGAGCCTTGTGCAATGTCCTCGTCTTCTTCCAGCTACTGGTGGGCAGGAGTATGGGTGGAGCTAATTAGAATATTTGGAGCTCCACACATACTAAAGTTGGTGGAAGATGTAAAAGCTCTTTCCAAGCAATTCTATGGCAATGAAAGTTTGTGTATAAAAAGCCACAATATACGATTTTGGGCAAGACACATTGGTTTTTGAGGTGGTTTTAGAGCCGCTGGAGTGCATCTTTAAATATTCAGTTAAGGAGTTGACAATCAATCTGGATGATCTGTATAGGTGAGTAATTGCAGTGCTACAAAAGACAAGATCATTAGTTATCAGGAAAAAAAGTCAAGTGTGACCCTAACCTTTGATAGATTAGTCACTGTGGAAACGTGCTTCATTTCAAAATCATTTTTTCAATTATAAGCTTCATGGCACCTTTTAAGCAAGACATGATGAAACTGCTATAGTAAAAAAAAAGAGGAACTGCTGATATTTTTCAGCTGATGTCTGCAGATGTGGAAGAGGGAAAAGTATAATTTTAGAGGGCACTGGAAAGTTGAAGCAAAAAATTTAAAAAATGAATTCCAAAAAAAAAAAAATGTCATGTGTGCACAAGTGTGTGTCAGTGTCACTTTATCTGATGGTGGCCTATTCTTGCCTGCTCTTGGAGAACAGAGTGAGGGAGGGGAGAGAGAATAACCTTGACTCAGATTACCAACCAGCACTGATGCAGGAAGAAGGAAATGTCTCCATGGCAACGGAAACCACCAGCCAGTGTCATGTGAAACTGGTGCTGGTGTCTCAGCAGACGAAGGCCTCATGCTATGCACCTGCATGCTAAGCAATCTGCATGTTGCTGTTAAACGAGTTTAACCTCCCTCTTTTCCCATCGTAGCCTGGGTACTGCCAGCTCAAATCACACTCACACAATATCAGTGAAGTAGTTACAGTATACAGTACTAACTTTATGGGAGTTCAGAGTTATTTACTCATTTAATCGCATGAAGAAATGAGATGCAACCATGAAGTACTTTAGCAATTTCATATTTTCCATTCTGTTGACCACAAGATTCTCCAAATCCACTTATTTTCTCTACTTTCTGTAGAAGAATGCAACATCAAAAGAGGATTTGTAACTCTTCCAAAACCAGGCAGAGGACAACTGTTCCTACAAAAACATCTCTGAGCTTTGCGCCTCCTACTTGCACTGTGACATTTAGGTTTCTAAAGTGGAATTCTTGTGTCTGGTTAAAATAGTTGCACTACCTTGAAGTGCCTCAGGAGATAATGCCCTTTCTCAGTGTGCTGTGTTTGCATTTCCTCTGCAGGAGTATCTGTGACCTTGACTGGAATCCACTGTTATCACAGCCGAGTCAGAGGTCCCCACAGCTGCATTAAACTCCCAGACACTGTCACAGGAGCCACACTGCAGCTTCACACCGCAGCATGCTGGTTATTCTGACCCTGTGACCAAGCAGTATCACTTCATCAAATAAAGGTATGCTAATGGCAATAGATAGATTTAAATATAAAGGAGAAATCAGTTGAAACCAGAAGTTTACATACACTGTATAAAAAGACCCCCTCACCGTCTGACATTAAATCAGACTAAACTTTTCCTCTTTTAGATCAGTTAGGATTATTAAAATTATTTCTATTTGCTAAATATTTTTTATATTTGCTAGATTTTTTATTACTTTCTTCAAAGTCAGAAGTTCAGATACATTGCCTTAGTATTTGGTAGCAGTGCCTTTAAACTGTATGACTTTGGTCAAATGATTCGGGTATCCTTCCTCAAGTTTCTTAAAATAGTTTGTTGGAATTTTGGCCCATTCCTCCAGACAGAACTGGCGTAACTGAGTCAGGTTTATAGGCTGTCTTACTCGCCCAAGTCTTTTCAGCTCTGCCCATAAATTTCCTATGGGATTGAGATCAGGGCTTTGTGATGGCCACTACAAAATTTTGACTTTGTTGTCCTTAAGCCGCTTTGTAACAAATTTGGTAGTATACTAAATGTCACTATCTATTTGGAAAACCCATTTGTGCCCAAGTTTCAATTTCCTGGCTGATGTCTTGAGATGTTGCTTCAATATTTCCACTTAATGTTCTTTCCTCATGATGCCATCTATTTTGTGAAGTGCACCAGTCCCTCCTGCAACATGATGCTGCCACCTCCATACTTCATAGTTGGGATGGTGTTCTCAGGCTTGCAAGCTTTCCCCATTTTCCTCCAAATATAACAATGGTCATTATGGCCAAACAGTTTAATTTTAGTTCCACCAGACCACAGGACACGTCTGCAAAAATTAAGGTCTTTGTTCCTGTGTCCATTTGCAAACTGTAATCTGGCTTTTGTTGTTGTTCTTGTTGTTCTTGTTGCTGGTCTTGGCTTTTTGCTTTTGTTCTGGGGTTGATATGCACATTTTGCACCAAAACATGTTCATCTCTGGGACACAGAACCTGTGTCCTTCCCAAGCGGTATGATGGCTGGCCATTCCCATGGCGTTTATACTTGCGTAAAATTGTTTGAACAGATGAACGTGGCACCTTCAGGCATCTGGAAATTGTATCCAAGGACAACCAGACTTCTGGAGGTCCACAATTCTCTTCCTGATAGTAATGTATTTAAACTTCTGACTTTGAAAAAAAGCAATAAAAATTTCCCTAAAAAATTATTTAACAAATATAAAAATTATTTAGTAAATAGAGAAAATTTTGTTAATCGTAACTGACCTAAAACAGGAAAAGTTTAGTATGATTTAATGTAAGACACTGAGAAAGAAAAGGTTGTGTGTCTTTTTATACAGTGTATGTAAACTTCTGGTTACCTCCGCCAAGGAGGTAATGTTTTCATCTGCGTTGGTTTGTCTGTCTGTCTGTGTGTATGTATGTATGTTTGTTTGTTAGCAACATAACTCAAAAAGTTATGGACGGATTTTCATGAAATTTTCACAGATTGTCAGAAATGGGGTATCCTACAGATGATTAGATTTTGGTGGTGATCCGGATCACCGTCCAGAAGAAAACCGCCATTACGGAAAATGCGATTTTCGTGAATAACTACTGAACCACTAATCCTATCATTGTGAATCCAATTGCTAGTCATATGTTTTCATGGTCAAGGAATCTGAAAATGTACACACAAACACTGTAAGGGGGGAACCGTGGCGCTTGGCGGAGGTCTGCGCTTTCCGAGTGCTTTTCTAGTTTCAACTGTATCTGCATTAACTACAGGAAAATTCATAGACATGACTTGCCCAGTTTTAAAGATATCAACTGTAACAAAAAAACTTTTGAGCAGTTTCTTTTTCAAAAAATTATGTCTACCTTCATCAGATACTGTACAGCTAACAAACACTACAGCTCTCAGGGGCTCAGCCACTACTCTTTACAATTTTTGCAGGTGTACTTCGTCAGCCACCAATTGTGCAAGTTCTCCCACTTAAAAGATGAGAGAGGTCTCCAATTTTCATCATAGGTATACCTCAACTATGACAGACAAAATGAGAAAAAAAAAATCCAGAAAATCACATTGAAGGATTTTTAAAGAATTTATTTGCAAATTATGGTGGAAAATAAGTATTTGGTCACCTACAAACAAGCAAGATTTCTGGCTCTCACAGACCTGTAACTTCTTCTTTAAGAGGCTCCTCTGTCCTCCACTCGTTACCTGTATTAATGGCACCTGTTTGAACTCGTTATCAGTATAAAAGACACCTGTCCACAACCTCAAACAGTCAGACTCCAAACTCCACTATGGCCAAGACCAAAGAGCTGTCAAAGGACACCAGAAACAAAATTGTAGACCTGCACCAGAATGGGAAGACTGAATCTGCAATAGGTAAGCAGCTTGGTGTGAAGAAATCAACTGTGGGAGCAATTATTAGAAAATGGAAGACATACAAGACCACTGATAATCTCCCTCGATCTGGGGCTCCACGCAAGATCTCACCCCGTGGGATCAAAATTATCACGAGAACGGTGAGCAAAAGTCCCAGAACCACATGGGGGGACCTAGTGAATGACCTGCAGAGAGGTGGGACCAAAGTAAAAAGGCTATCATCAGTAACACACTACGCCGCCAGGGACTCAAATCCTGCAGTGCCAGACATGTCCCCCTGCTTAAGCCAGTACATGTCCAGGCCCATCTGAAGTTTGCTAGAGAGCATTTGGATGATCCAGAAGAGGATTGGGAGAATGTCATATGGTCAGATGAAACCAAAATAGAACTTTTTGGTAAAAACTCAACTTGTCGTGTTTGGAGGAGAAAGAATGCTGAGTTGCATCCAAAGAACACCATACCTACTGTGAAGCATGAGGGTGGAAACATCATGCTTTGGGGCTGTTTTTCTGCAAAGGGACCAGGACGACTGATCCGTGTAAAGGAAAGAATGAATGGGGCCATGTATCGTGAGATTTTGAGTGAAAACCTCCTTCCATAAGCAAGGGCATTGAAGATGAAACGTGGCTGGGTCTTTCAGCATGACAATGATTCCAAACAAACCGCCCGGGCAACAAAGGAGTGGCTTCGTAAGAAGCATTTCAAGGTCCTGGAGTGGCCTAGCCAGTCTCCAGATCTCAACCCCAGAGAAAATCTTTGGAGGGAGTTGAAAGTCCGTGTTGCCCAGCAACAGCCCCAAAACATCACTGCTCTAGAGGAGATCTGCCTGGAGGAATAGGCCAAAATACCAGCAACAGTGTGTGAAAACCTTGTGAAGACTTACAGAAAACGTTTGACCTCTGTCATTGCCAACAAAGGGTATATAACAAAGTATTGAGATGAACTTTTGTTATTGACCAAATACTTATTTTCCACCATAATTTGCAAATAAATTCTTTAAAAATCCTTCAATGTGATTTTCTGGATTTTTTTCCCCTCATTTTGTCTCTCATAGTTGAGGTATACCTATGATGAAAATTGGAGACCTCTCTCATCTTTTAAGTGGGAGAATGTGCACAATTGGTGGATGACTAAATACTTTTTTGCCCCACTGTACTTCCTACACATACAGAAATCTGTTCACTTCAAGGTTTGTGAGCTTGTGATTTCAAGTTAAAGTGCCATGACTAAAATAACTTGTACAACATTGCTGCTGATATTCTTTTGACCATTTATTTTTTGAGTGTTCTGAGCAACAGAAAATGCTACTGTATTTAGTTACAATAATTTAAGCTGATGTCTGGACAGCTTACAACAACACCCATAACAATGCAGAGTAGACTGATAAAGAGCATCACAGTTTAACAGAAACTCGGAAAGCATACCTTTCCCAAACTTCTGTCGACTTTGCGGAAGCATTTGTTCAGGGACAAGTTGTGGCGAACTGAGTTCTTCCAGCCAGTGGGAGCATTGGAGAAATAAGGGAAGTGTTCCAGAATCCACCCATAGATTTCTTTAACAGGCAAGGACTTGCTAGGTGATTGCTCAATGGCCATATATATGAGCAGCGAGAATGAAAACGGAGGCTTTGACTTCAATGACTCCCGGTCCCTGCCTCTACTTTGTGATGATGAGGAAGATGAAGGGCCTTGGTTGGAGCCGTAATCTCCTTCTATGTCAAAGAGAGGACTGCCACTTGTCTGAGCTTCAGGACCCCCAAGAGTGAAGTTCTGAAGCAGGTTCTCGTGCAGCCAGTTGAGGTTGGTGAGCTCCTCATCCTCTGTACCTCCAGTACGATCAACACTAGTTGCCAGAGGACTAGATGCGCACTCAGCCTCGGGCAGTGTTCCCACACCACATGCACCTCTGAGACCTGTCCGCTCCTCTTGCATACCCGGAATTTCCGTTTTCTTATCTGGTGACATCCCAATAATTGGACCCATTAAATCACAGAGGTCTGGAGAGAGAGAAAAAAGAAGAAACTCGTTAATGTTGAACAAATTAATAACAAGAGACAAAACTGTTTTGGCAGTGAAATAATTCAAAAGAACAAAGTTGGCAGAATGGAATAATGGGATGTGGCATTTTGGAATGATGTGCTCTTCCAAGCGTTGACCTTGTTTTCTTAAGTTTCCCTAGGGGCACACCTCCCGTAGTTGTCTGCCTCTATTGCAATGTCTGGCCCTCTCACCACCCCTCTCCTCCATGCATGGCAAGGACAGAGAGGCTCTCAGCTCTCCCTCCTCTTAACTTCAGCCAAGGAGCTTTGAGGACACCCTCTCAAGTAACTGAACTGACTTAAAGCTCCAGTCCTCAACGCCTACCTCATTTCAGACAAGTCCCAGCTGCTCATTATGTGTAAATGAGCGTGAATCCAGTCAGTGACTGCAGGAATAAGTAGAAGGACTCCATCTTAAAGAGTGGATGGCTCTTACAAATGCTTTCAGCCGGGATCAAGTCTCAGTTTGTCGCATGCCAGATTAAGTAGTGTGAAGAGGGTGCAAACCTGTCATTGAACAAGAAAAGGGAATTAAATATCCAACAGTGGCACTTTTATTCATAACCCAGTGACACTTAAAAATAATTTTTTTAAAAATCTCAGATTAAGCCACAGATTTTGTCAAGAGACAGATGATCCAGCCTACAATAACTCTAATATTACTGCAAATTTAAACTTATTCATTCATTCATCTTCTTCCGCTTAATCCTTTTCGGGTCGCGGGGGGGCTGGAACCTATCCCAGCATCTTTGGGCGAGAGGCAGGGTACACCCTGGACAGATCGCCAGTCCATCGCAGGGCCAACACAGAGAAAAAGACAACCATTCACTCTCACAGTCATACCTAAGGACAATTTAGAATCCCCAGTTTGATGCCAATTAACCTACCTTGCATGTTTTTGGCATGTTGGAGGAAACCGGAGAAATCCCGGAGTAAACCCACGCAGACACGGGGAGAACATGCAAACTCCACACAGATCACTGTTGGTCGGGGGTTGGGATACTCCCTGTACATAAATTCTGTTCATTATGAGACCACATATGTAAACAGAAAATGTTTTTTTGCACATTGCTTTTTGTGCTTTAGGTTTGGGCAAATAAAAATGAATTGAATTGTTTGGTGAGGCCAAGAGCGCAAAGGGATCACTCTTTGTCTCGGCTCACAACAAGCTTTATGTCCTGGGTGTCACCATGACAACCATGCCATCTATTCAATTAAGAGTAGCAATCCCATAAACAAGAGTCTATACCAAAAAAAAGGTAGGGGAGTGTAAATCCATGCAGGCTGAGTCTGGAAAGGAGGACCACAGAGAAGCCCCTCTAGTATTGAAATGTCTCTTCTGTGTCCATGTGGGACATCTGATGTTCTGGATCAACACCGAGATGGAAGGAAACAGGAAGGCTGAAGAGGTAAAGGAGCACAGTGTAGTAGATGGCCATGTCTTTTCACTTCTGTGATAAGAATTAGGTCAAACTCGTGTTTGTACAGTGGCTAAGACAGGAAAGGGAACACGCACACACAAATCAGTTTGTCAAAGCCAGCCAGGATGGAGAGGAGGGGGAGGAAAATGGATGCATTAGTGCATTTACAGAATGATCTTTGAACTTGAAATGAACACATACACAAAACAGCAGACAGACACTATTTTGGTAGCACACAAATCCCAATTGACCCCCTTTGGCACTTGCATGTTTATTTAGGTGATTGTGGGGTCTTGATGATAATTTCTTCCCACTTTCCATAATGTACGAGCCATCCTCCTCAACACAAGGCACCACCAAATAGATGGGTATGGCTAAGAGCTGAAATTATAACAAGGCCTGAAATGCTCAATGTGGCACTCTAGTCAAAATCTATTTTTTTTCTTGTGAACATGTCTGTAATATGCTTTTTCATGACTTACAAGACATATCAAGAGCTAAATCATTCTTATGTGTCATGTCTGTTTTTCTGCTGTGAACATTCAGTTAAGGTCCTCCCCTTGGAAACAGGCAAGTTTAGACCAACTGTTTTGGCGATGTCACTACAACAGGTGCACCAATCAGGACTAAGCACTGGCTGTTCAAATTTGATAAGCTGCGTTCCAATCGCCCAATAGTATACTCCGAAGTGGACTGCACTCAGGGTATCTGCCATATTAACTCAGATTCCAAATCAAAGGGAGCGAACGATCTTCAGTTCAAAGGGAACTGAGAACTGAGCAGGGAAGACATGAACAACCGTACATCACTTCACCGAAAGCTGACAAGAAGATTACCCAGAAGCCATTGTGCCTCAAAAACGAGTAAAACAAACTATTGTCGCTAACATTATTAACACGCTAAACTGATGTTGGTTATTGTTTATATCAACTGATAGTAATAAAAATATATTTGTATTCATATTTTATTAAAGAAATATAAATTATCCACCATAGTATCAGTAGTCTATGGTTACCGTGGTAACACTCAGAGGAGGGAGCCGACGGTTACAGGGTGTTTCAAATGGACACACTTTGTGAAGGGCAGTTCACTGATATTCCCTGAGAACAGAGCAGGGAGTAGGGAATACACTTAAAGTACACTGTGGATAGGAACGTAGCTAATGTTTGCAGACTTCTGTCTGCTGGTGGGTGGGCCAAATTAGATCCAGGTGTATGAAGGGGGAGGAAAAGAGAAAAGAATTTTACAAGCAACTGTAAGACAACGAAAGTCTTTTTGTGGGGAAAAAAAGGCATGAGATACCATTTTAGACAATGTAGACTTGTTTTGAAGGGGACTTATATCCACTGCAGTGCATCTTTAAGAGCAAGCAGAAGACTTTTCCATCCTTAAACATGTATTATTCCTCCACCAAGGGAGAAGGTAATGTTTTTGCTGGCGTTGGTCGGTTTGTTGGTTTGTCTGACTTTTAGCAACGTTACTCTAAAAGTTATGAACAGATTTTGATTAAATTTTCAGGAAGGGTGTGTAATGGCATGGGGAACCGATGATTAGATTTTGGTGGTGATCCAGATCACGATCTGAATCCAGGAATTTTTTTGAAAATTATTTTATATATTAATATGGCAGTTTTCATGTACTGGCCCTTTAAGACATGTCCACTGAATTATGTGAGTGGCCACGCCATAGGGCCATGCACCTCCACAACCCAGAAGCCAAACACTGCAGAAAAAGTATAAAATGGCTTGGAACAAAAACAAATGTGGTCTTTATCAACACAGTATGTGATGATTGACATTATTTCATCTGAAGACCTCAAGAAAAAGCAGCAAAGTGTGCGGTTTAAGACAGGGTTTGGAGTACGTGCGGACGTAACTCCGGCCGGCAGAAAAGGATGTTGTTGCAGCCACATGACCCACACGGTATGTAAACATAGTAAACTTCAACACTGGACAACTTTTAATTTTTTTTTTGTTTGTGAAATCACAATAGGCCTGTTTTTTTAATGCTCATTTTTTTTTCCCACAATATTTTTTTATTAAACCTTTTTTTTTTGCAAACATAACACAAACAATCAAACACTAACACTAAAGTAATTTAAAAAATAAATAAATGTACTAAAAACACCAACAACCACTAACAAAGGCAGGTCTTCAACAATGCTCCTCTGTATAGTCTAGGCAATCCTTTACATAAGTATACATATTATACATTCACCAGTTTGGAATTTACAAGGTCCACACACATCATTCACCTTCTTCTTCAAAAGTTATGTTTAAATTCTTTACATAATCAATGAAAGGTCTCCATATATTCTCAAACACAATTTCCTTTGATTTCAGTATGTATGTTATTCTTTCTAGTGGAAGGTTTGTTAACATCTGTCTTAACCACTGAGTCACATCTGGTCTGAGTCTTTTTCCACAATAGTGCAATACATTTTTTGGCATTAAGCAAACTGAGGTCTATGAAGGCTCTTTCACTCTTATTAAAGTTATGCTTTTCTGGATACAGACCAAACAAAAACAATTTAGGATTCAATATGATTTGTTTTGAAATTATTTTTTCAATTGTTACCCTCACCTCTTCCCAAAACATTCTAATTTTTCTACATTGCCATAAACAATGAAATAGGGTTCCTTTACTTTCCATACATTTTGTGCACGTATCTGGTATGTTTTTGTTATATCTATTTAACTCCACCGGTGTAACAAACATCCGCATTAACCATTTAAAATGTATCAATTTAAGACGTACATTTATTGATTTGGTTTGAGCTTCTGTACAAGCCAATTCCCATTGTTCCTCTGAAATTTCAGTTTGCAGGTCTTCTTTCCAATAATTCAGTCTTTTCTGTGAGTTTTAACTTGAGGGTAATGTCAATGAGTTATAAAACTCTGAAAAAAATACCCTTTCTCTTACTATCTTTAGTCAAAAATTTTTCCAAGGATGAATAAGTAGGTCGGGTGAGAGCATTATTTTGATTTGATCAAATAAAGTTCCTAAGCTGAAGATATTTAAAAAAATGTGTTCTATTAAGATTAAATTTGATCCTCAGTTCTTCAAAAGACATTATGTTATCTGAACATGACAAATATAAGTCTTGAATCTTTTGAATCCCTTTTAAATTCCATACTTTAAATACAGCGTCCGCTCTCCCTGGTTTAAAATATTGATTACCCCATATTGGGCTAAATTGTGACAATAAGTGTGGTTCTTTTAAATATTTTTTGGTTTCACACCATATTTTGATCATATGCTTTACAAATGGATTTTTAACTTGTTTCTGTAATTTTTTAGCCGAGTCTGAGTATATGAATAAGGGAAGAGGTAAAGGTAAATTGTATGATTCCATTTCAGTCCAGTGAGGGAGATCATTTGATGAAAAATAATATGTCATAGACCTCAGTTGTGCTGACCAGTAATACAACATAAAGTTTGGACATTTCAGACCTCCACAATCAAATGGTAAATATAGTAAGGACAGACGTAATCTAGCCTTCCTATTGTTCCATATAAATTCCACAAACTTTTTTTTAATTCTTGAGAATAGATCTGAAGGTGGTGGTAAAGGAATGTATTGAAATAAATAAAGTATTTTGGGTAAGATATTACTTTTAAGTATATTAATTCTCCCGATCATCGACATTGGTAGTAACATCCATCTCTGAAGTAACTCATTAATGTCTGTCATCAAGGCTTCATAGTTGGCACTGGCGACTGATTCTAGCTTAGGCACAATTTGAATTCCTAAATATTTAAACTGATTTACAACATTGAATTGATTTACCTCAGGAGCTGGGTGATTTCTCTGGGTCTCATTTAGCATTAATACAGTGATCCCTCACTTATCGCGGTTAATGGGTTCCAGAACCGACCGCGAAAAGTGAAAAACCGCGAAGTAGCGTCATCCCTAATGACGTCACCCATAAATAATACGTACATTCATTCTCTCACTCTCTCTCTCATATGATACGTGTGTGTGTGTGTAAGTGTACATACATACATAGATGTAAATAAAGTGTACATAAATATGTTTTTAGGACTCTTTTATTCTTATAACAAGATACGTAACTCAAGATGAAGATGATTTACTGCACAGGTTAATGAGAGCTTTACTGCTCCTCAGGTGACGCCTCATCGTCAGGTGCTAGAGGCGCAGGATCGTCGAGGGCAGCTTCCGATAGAGCTGGAGAAGCTGCAGGAGGCGGCGTAGTGGCTCGACGGGAAGACTATTTCGCACAAAATGGCACAAGAGAACAGCAAAAAGTTCCACGCGGCGAGACTAAGCAACACGAGCGATAAAGAGCAATGAATGCGGTCTTCCTTCGCTGCATGGGCGCTCGGCAGGGAGAGAAGGTGGGTGAAACGTCTCGGCCAATCAGCTTGTGGGGTGAAACGTCTCGGCCAATCAGCTTGTGGGGTGAAACGTCTCGGCCAATCAGTTTGCGAGATTTCCGAGCCGAGCCAACACGAGAACAGCGAACAGAGAGGTGGATTTTGAGTTGTGCGGGCTCTCCGTGTTGATACCTGATGGTCTAATGTAGTCTCCCTGCCTTCTGCTAGCGCCCGCTCATTATTTCTCAATTTTGAATTTTTGATGAATATTTTTGAAAAATCCGCGATGCACTGAGGGCGTGAAAGGTGAAGCGCGAAGTAGCGAGGGATCACTGTATTGAAGATTTAGTTTTATTTATTTTATATCCTGATATTTCCCCCAAATTCTTTATTAAATTCAACAAGGTCGGAATTGATTTTTTAAGATTCGACATAAACAAAATTATGTCATCGGCATACAGGGAGATTTTATGTTCTGTTGGTCCTACTTTAATTCCATATATTTGTGGATGTAAACGTACTGCCATCGCTAAAGGTTCAATTGCCATAGTAAACAGTAAAGGTGAAAGTGGACAGCCTTGTCGACATCCTCTATTGATATTTATTGATTTTGAGACATTGCTGTTTGTTAGGATTTCTGCTGTAGCATTATTGTATATTATCTGAACCCATTTTATGAAATTATTTCCAAGTCCAAACCTTTGTAGGACTTCAAAAAGAAAGGGCCATTCGACCCTATCAAAAGCCTTTTCAGCGTCCAACGATAGGAGAGCTGTATCTGGTGCTTCTTTATTAGAATAAATAATATTAAATAGTCTTCTTACATTATGGAAGCCTTGTCTTCCCATTATAAAGCCATTCGGATCTCGGTTAATAATATTTCGTAATATTTCTTGTAGTCGTCTTGCTAAAATTTTACAGATTATCTTAAGGTCAGCATTTAATAGGCTTATTGGTCTCATGTTTTCACATTTATTAGAGGGTTTACCTGGTTTTGGCAACAGTATAATTAAGGCGTTATTCATGTATAGTGGTAAATTACTATTTTGAAATGCTTCTAAAACCATTTCCAAAAATGGTTTTATTAATTTATTCTTAAATTTTTATAGAGGTCAACTGGAAGACCATCTGGTCCTGCACTTTTTCCTGATTTCATATTATCAATGGCTAGCCCAACTTCTTCTTGACTAATTTTAGACTCCAGTATCTCCCTGTTTTCATTTGGAATACACGGTATAGATAATCCGTCCAAAAACCCATTTAGTTTTGTTAAGTCAGTTTCATTTTTTGTATCATATAGTTTTTCATAATAATCTCTAAAGGCACTGTTAATTTCTAAAGGATCTACAACTGCCTGTCCGTTACTTATAATACTGGTAATT
The DNA here is from genome assembly GCA_020510985.1 of Pholidichthys leucotaenia. Taxonomy (NCBI): domain Eukaryota; kingdom Metazoa; phylum Chordata; class Actinopteri; order Cichliformes; family Pholidichthyidae; genus Pholidichthys; species Pholidichthys leucotaenia. The sequence goes on along the minus strand of CM035841.1, from coordinate 311,051,341 downwards.
GGTGTTTTAAATTCTAATTGTTTAATCTGCCATGCCAATAATTTCCCTGATTTTTCACCTTGTTCATAAAAAGATTGCTTCAATCTTAGAAGACTCGAGACAGCTCTATTTGCTGATTTTTTGTCATATTCAGCTCTCAGAATCAGTAATTCGTTCTCTAACTTTGGGTCACTTCCTGCATACACTTTTTCTTGAAGAATTTTTATTTTATGTTCCAATTGGACTCTCTCCTCTTGAGTCTTCTTAGATTTTGAACCTGCATAACTAATAATATGCCCCCTAATAAAAACTTTGAAAGCCTCCCACTTTATACATGCTGATGTTTGTGTAGTATTGATATCAAAGAACTCCTCTGTTTTTCTATGTACTTAACAAATTCCTCATCCTGAAGCCATTTATGCTGAAATTGCCATCTACCTGGTTCCTTTGTCAATTTTTTATCTACATATATTAGAAATGAAAACCAACCTGAAAGATTCAATAAACCATGATGTTGATTTAAGGTGGAATTGCCCAGCCCCAATATATGGTCAATACAATTATGACAGTCTTGTTATTATTATTATGTAGTCAATAATGTAGTCCCATTGTTTTTGCTGCCATTTCTCTGTCTGTTAAGCAGGATCAAGCAAAAACTCCTAGATGGATTTGGATGACATTGTCACCAGAGGTGGCCCTTGGCCCAAAGATGAGCTCATTTGATGTTACCGCTTTTCCAGGAATCCGGGCCGCAGAGGCAGCAGTCCAAGTTGAGAAGTCCAGACTTCCCTCTCCCCAGCCACCTCCTCCAGCTCTTCAGAGGGGACACTAAGGCCTTCCCAGGCCAGCTGGGAGACCGTCTCTCCAGCATGTCCTGGGTCTGCCCCGGGAACTCCTCCCAGTGGGATGTGACCAAAACACCTCAAATGGGAGGCGTCCAAGTGGCATCCTGATCAGATGCCCAAACCAGCTGTACTGACTTTTGATTTTTACTGCTAAATGCTGGAAAAAAATCAGTTTACAAAAAGTAAAACTTAATTTCTAAAAACTAAGCAAATATGTGGTTTGACCAGCTTTGTAATAGATTTCTCTAGACTCATTAAGATAGATAGATAGATGGATAGATAGAGTGGAACAAAAAAGTATTTAGTCAGCCACCAATTGTGCAAGTTCTCCCACTTAAAAGATGAGAGAGGTCTCCAATTTTCATCATAGGTATACTTCAACTATAAGAAAAAAATCCAGAAAATCACATTGAAGGATTTTTAATGAATTAATTGGTAAATTCCTCAGTAAAATAAGTATTTGGTCACCTACACACAAGCAAGATTTCTGGCTCTCACAGACCTGTAACCTCTTCTTTAAGAGGCTCCTCTGTCCTCCACTCGTTACCTGTATTAATGGCACCTGTTTGAACTCGTTATCAGTATAAAAGACACCTGTCCACAACCTCAAACAGTCAGACTCCAAACTCCACTATGGCCAAGACCAAAGAGCTGTCAAATGACACCAGAAACAAAATTGTAGACCTGCACCAGGCTGGGAAGACTGAATCTGCAATAGGTAAGCAGCTTGGTGTGAAGAAATCAACTGTGGGAGCAATTATTAGAAAATGGAAGACATACAAGACCACTGATAATCTCCCTCGATCTGGGGCTCCACGCAAGATCTCACCCCGTGGGGTCAAAATTATCACGAGAACGGTGAGCAAAAATCCCAGAACCACATGGGGGGACCTAGTGAATGACCTCCAGAGAGCTGGGACCAAAGTAACAAAGGCTACATCAGAAACACACTACGCCACCAGGGACTCAAATCCTGCAGTGCCAGACATGTCCCCCTGCTTAAGCCAGTACATGTCCAGGCCCGTCTGAAGTTTGCTAGAGAGCATTTGGATGATCCAGAAGCGGATTGGGAGAACGTCATATGGTCAGATGAAACCAAAATAGAACTTTTTGGTAAAAACTCAACTTGTCGTGTTTGGAGGAGAAAGAACACCATACCTACTGTGAAGCATGGGGGTGGAAACATCATACTTTGGGGCTGTTTTTCTGCAAAGGGACCAGGACAACTGATCCGTGTAAAGGAAAGAATGAATGGGGCCATGTATCGTGAGATTTTGAGTGAAAACCTCCTTCCACCAGCAAGGGCATTGAAGATGAAACGTGGCTGGGTCTTTCAGCATGACAATGATCCCAAATACACCGCCCGGGCAACGAAGGAGTGGCTTCGTAAGAAGCATTTCAAGGTCCTGGAGTGGCCTAGCCAGTCTCCAGATCTCAACCCCAGAGAAAATCTTTGGAGGGAGTTGAAAGTCTGTGTTGCCCAGCGACAGCCCCAAAACATCACTGCTCTAGAGGAGGATCTGCATGGAGGAATGGGCCAAAATACCAGCAACAGTGTGTGAAAACCTTGTGAAAACTTACAGAAAACGTTTGACCTCTGTCATTGCCAACAAAGGGTATATAACAAAGTACTGAGATGAACTTTTGTTATTGACCAAATACTTATTTTACCGAGGAATTTACCAATTAACTCATTAAAAATCCTTCAATGTGATTTTTTGGATTTTTTTTCCTCATTTTGTCTCTCATAGTTGAGGTATACCTATGATGAAAATTGGAGACCTCTCTCATCTTTTAAGTGGGAGAACTTGCACAATTGGTGGCTGACTAAATACTTTTTTACCCCCACTGTAGATAGATAGATAGATAGACAGACAGCTAGATAGATAGCAAACTGGGAAATTATAGTGTGACAGCAGCATGACAGTAGACAACCAAACGACAGAAACACACACAGCATAATAGACAAAGGGATTACCCATGGAAAGTAAAACTGCTTAAAAAAAAACTTACTGTATATACATCATAGATGAATAAATGGTGACCCGTATAGATACATGAATCATACCTGCTGTACAATGCAGGACTATCAGGTGCAGAGTGAAATGTGAGGCACCAATTACACTGTAAGGTGCAGTATGGCAGCATAGTTATAACCAGAAATCAACATTAGAGTGAGTGATTGTACAGTGAAATGGCATGTGGCATGGCATGTGGCAGGAAAGATTTCCTGTACCTAACCGTTCGGCAGCAAAGCTGTAGCAGTGTGGTGGAGAAAATGCTCCGCTGTCTGTCCAGTGTGTGGTGGAGGGGGTGATCAGGATTGTCCATGATGGATCACAGTTTATTTTGTGTTCTCCTCTCCACCACAGTCTCAAAGGTCTCCGGCCTGAGACCAATTACAGAGCCAGCCCCCTTGATACAGTAATCTTGTCAAGTCTGTGAGTGTCGCTGGCTCTGATACTGCTACCCCAACAGACGGCAGCAAAGAAGATGGTGCTGGTGACAACAGCCTGCTAGAAAAGCTTCAGCATCCTGCTGCACACGTTGAAGGATCTCCGCTTCCTCAGGAAGTAAGAGTCTGCTCATCCCCTTCTTGTGCGCAGCATCAGTGCTGGATTTCCAGTCCAGTCCATTGCTGCTCATGACACCCAGGTATTTGTAGTCCTCAACTACCTCCACATCATCCCCCCTAGTCTGCAATGGCTGTGAAATCGTCCTCTTCTTCCTGAAGTCAATCACCATCTCCCTGGTCTTGCTGACGCTCAGCCTCAGGTGATTCTGCTCAGTCCACTCCACAAATCTGTCTACCAGTGCCCTGTACTCCAGCTCCTCTCCCCCTCTTATACACCCAACAACAGCTGAGTCGTCAGAGAATTTCTGCTGGTGACATGACTTGGTGTTGTACTGAAAGTCAGTGGTGTATACGGTTAAGAGAAAAGGAGAGACCACAGTCCCCTGTGGAGCTCCCGTATCACTAACCACCACGTCAGACAAGACACTGCCCAGCCGGACAAACTGCTGCCTGTCAGGTAGTCAGTAATCCAGGAGAACACAGAGCTGTCGACCCCCATCACTTGCAGCTTCTCACCCAGCAGCAGTGGCTGGATGGTGTTAAAGTCACTGGAGAAATCCAAGAATGTGATTCTTAGTGTCTCCTCCAACATCCAGGTGCAGATGGGCTCGTTGCAGCAGGTAGATGACAGCGTCTTGCACTCCTAAATGGGGCTGATATGCAAACTGCAGAGGGTCCAGCCATGTCTTCACCTGCGGCCTCAGGTGGGCTAGGACCAGTCTCTCCAGGACCTTCGTCACATGGGATGTGAGGGCAACTGGTCAAAATCTCCAATTTCAGAAATAAAATTTACATGATCAGTCCCTTGTACAGTGGAGATCAAAATTAGAGAACAGTGTATTAATACTTGATTTATTCTAACATATGTTATTCTTCATTGTTCAGAATTTGACAGAATATCAGCTGTGGCTATACCACTGCTGTACTAGCATGTTTTTAAATAACCAAGGCACTTCAACATAAACATTTATTTTGTAAAATATTTATTTTATTTTGTAAAAAAAAAAAAAAAAAACAAGCAGTGAGCAAAATTAGAGAACAGTAGCCACTGTGTGAGAAGAGAAGTTTTAAACAATGTTCTTTAGGGCTATAGTATTCGAAATTAATAGGGCACGTAGAGGCCCTTGCTTTGAATGACTTCAGCACATCTGCACCCACAGGACATCACTAGTTTCTCACGCTGCTCTGGTTTGGGGAACAGGATTATGCAAAGACTATGAATGGGGAATCAGTTCAACACTGCAGCTGGAATTACTTGTCAGTTCACTGCTGAAAAGGGCAAGGATCTGTCTCAGCACAGAGTGTCTCTCTGTTTAAGGCAATCTGGACTCAAAGCTCACTCTGCAGTGACCAAACCTTTTATCAGCACAAAGAATAAAAAGGCTAGACTTGCCTTTGGTGAGGAGCATGTTGTGTGGACAGAGGAGAACTGGTCCAGAGTGCACTTCAGTGATGAGAGTAACTTCAATTTATCTGGGTCTGATGGGAAACAGTATGTTTGGTGTCAAACTGGGGTAAGACTGAACCCAAAGTGTGTGAAGAAGTCAGTTAAATTTGGAGGAGGAAGTGTCATAGTTCGGGGAATGTTTTCTGGAGCAGGAATTGGGCCTCTTGTACAGCTACATGGCACGGTGAATGCAAATGTTTATGTGAACCTCCTTTGGTAACATGCAGTTCCTTCACTGCAATTATCTCCCAATCAGCCCACAATTTTCATGCAAGACATGCCCCCTGTCACAATGCAAAATGGGTTAAACAGTTCCTTGAATCTAACAATACTGAAACAATGAAATGGCCAGCCTAGAGTCCAGATCTAAACCCCATAGAGAATTGCTGGAAAATCCTTGGCGACAAAGTAATGGCTAAGAAACTCACTACAGTTACTGAACTGTGGAAGAGACTGCAAGAAGAATGGACCAAGATCAAACCAGAGCAGTGTGAGAAACTAGTGATGTCCTGTGGGTACAGATGTGCTGAAGTCATTCAAAGCAAGGGCCTCTACACTTCCTATTAATTTTTGAATCCTATAGCCCTAAAAAAACATTGTTTAAATGTTCTCTTCTGACACAGTGGTTACTGTTTTCTAATTTTGTTCACTGTTTTTTTTACAAAATAAATGTTTGTGTTAAACTGCCTTGGTTATCCACCTTCTTCCGCTTAATCCTTTTCGGGTCGCCGGGGGGGGGTGGGGGGGGGGGGGTGCTGGAGCCTATCCCAGCATCTTTGGGTGAGAGGCAGAGTACACCTTGGACAGATCGCCAGTCCATCGCAGGGTCAACACAGAGAGACAGATAACCATTCACTGTCACAGTCATACCTAAGGACAATTTAGAATTCCCAGTTGATGCCAGTTAACCTAACTTGCATATTTTTGGCATGTGGGAGGAAACCGGAGAAATCCCGGAGTAAATCCACGCAGCCACAGGGAGAACATACAAAGTCCACACAGATCACTGTTGGTCGAGGGCTGGGATTGAACCCAGGATCCCCCGGCCATGTTATTCTTCATTGTTCAGAATTTTACAGAATATCAGCTGTGGCTGTACCACTGCTGTACTAGCATGTTTTGTTTTTTTTTAATAACCAAGGCAGGGCAGCGCGGTGGCGGAGTGGTTAGCACTGCAGCAGCACAGCAACTCACCCTTGGCCTTGGTTACTAAAAAAACAAAACATGCTAGTAAAGCAGTGGCATAGCCACAGCTGATATTCTGTAAAATTCTGAACAATGAAGAATAGCATATGTTAGAATAAATCAAGTATTAATACACTGTTCTCCAATTTTGATCTCCATTGTATTAAAAAAGTAAACGGGTGTGCCAACAAAAGTAGCTATACTAGCCCATCACCATCCGTTAAATTTCACCTCCTCTAATTTGGTCACTGGAATTAAACTTGTCCTTCCTGTTTTTAGAGACAGTCCCTGATATAAAAGGTTCATATTTATTTCATATTTGTGATATGCTTTGTCTCAGAGTCTGTGTGAAAGTGCTAAAGATGCTGATGCAGCTGTGCTTTATCACTTTGTTTTAGTTCTACAGTATGTACTGTTCCTGTGTGACTGGTGCTGAGAGGGTGTGACGGTTCCTGAGAAAGAGATAATCTGTACACCAAGTTTTGACCAGATATACTGAAGCAATCATCATACCCATTCTCTCCTCCACCTCTCAGATAACGAAGCGCTGAAAGGACTGAGCGATGTGTGTTTGAGTCAGGATGATGAGCGAATAGGCTCCGAGACTGTTTTTGCATTGTTCTCCACTGGCCAGTGTAATTAAATTTGCTGAAACTTTGATCCTGCCTGATTCCTGACTGAAAGTTAAGAAGAATTTTTCTAACATACTTGGCACCCGAGCTACAAGGACTCCAAATATCTCTCTTCCTGCTTCCGTCATTTTGGGACCAACACAGCTGTGCATGGCTTCGGAGAAAGCCCTCCCCCACTGGCCCCAAAGAGTCAGCTTTGTGGAAGTGAGGCACGGTCCAGAGACGCTGGGACTGGACCGGAGGGTGACGGAGCCAACCCACAGGCAAACTGAAGTGAGTAAATTTAATTATTAATGATCTAAAAGTGTTTCATCCCAGTCAGAGTCCGCGGTCTAAGAATACACGTAAAGAGTTGAAAGTTAAGTGTTAGTTACTGTAAGGTCCAAACTGGTCCAGGTCCGGTTCGGTAAAGCTTGACTGTGTCCTGGTTGGAGTCTGTCAAAAAAAGTGCATTTCTGTTGCATAAGTGGACAAGTAGAGCGCGCGAGCAGTATCACGGCAGGATACTCCAGGAAAAATAGAGCGGCTGGTTACCACAGAGTGATACAAAAAAATATAAAAGACAAAAAAATAGAGAAGATAAGGTTATAATAACAAATAACCTTAAGACAGAAAGACACAGAAAGAGAGGAAAGACAAAAAATGTAAGACAAAAAACAGAGGTGATAAAGGTTATGATAACCTTTAAATAGAAAAAGGGAGACAGAGACAAAAAATTACAAAGGCAAAAAATAGAGAATAAAGGTTATAACGAGAGATAACCTTAAAATAAAGATAAATAGCGCTAATATAATAAGGATTAACTTTAATATGATAATAACAACCCAAATACCTTAAACATATAATTCAAAATAAGTTTAAAATAAAATAAAATAGCCTATAAAACAATAAAATAACCTCTAATGAAAATAAAATAAAATAAATACATTAAATAAATAACTGCAGTTTGTTTGTCTGGTCATTCACGTACTTGTTTGTGTGTGTTTTTAATGTTTTATGGTTTACTGTGATGAAAAATGGGTAACTGTTGTAGCAGAGGGACAGACCGCGAGAATGCGGAAGTCAGGCAGCGTGGCAGAAGCTGAGGTTGTTTTTCTTGTTGTTGTGCAGCGCAAGAGGATGAGAATGAGATTTTTGTGTTATCAAGTGATGGTAAATTTATGCATAGGAAAGACAGGAACAGTACACGGTTTTTGGCAAAGATGACAAAAATGAATGTGTTTTCAGAGCGGCGGAAGATGACTGATGGAGGGACCACGGTGAAGCACCCATCTTGGCCAAACCGGGGGATCTGGTCCTTATCAAAGTCATCAAAAAGAAAAACTGGGCCAGCGCTCCCTGGCAAGGACTACGCAAAGTCATCCTGGCGACACCAACAGCCATGAAAGTCAAAGGACGTGACTCTTGGGTGCATTTGACACATTGCAAACTTTACCCCGATCAAAACCCTCAACAAGAGACTGTTTAATCCCCATTGCAAACTATATCCCACAAAAAATGCTCAACAAGTGATTGTTTAACTGTTTAACCGTTTCTCTATACAAGTGTCGACTGACGGTGCCCTTGTTGGTGTCCAGCAACGGCTTGTATAGTGAAACAACCGTTGTTTATCATGGAGAGACAAAATGCCAGAGAGAGAGAAGGTTGGCAGCGGGAGGATGTGAATGGTACACCTGTTTTTTCATCATCATCATCCTTGTGTTTTGTTTTGGTTATTTTTAGGGACACCATTACCTATCTATCGTAGGGCTAGGTACATTACTCACACACATCATGACTGGCTAGAAGAACCAGGCTATGACGACCATGTTTATGCTGGTAATGTGTGGTGGAAGTATGCTAACTACACAGCCAAAACAGCTAATCATTCAAATTGTTGTGTGTTCTTTGCTCCCACTCTCAGCTGGCCAAATATCTGTTACTGCTAAACCAATGGAACTATCAGAAGCTGTTTGTTTCTTGCAAGAGGCTATGTATGGTAATAGGACAGCAAGCATTAATTTGAAATCACACCTGCCACATTGCCTATGACTCCACTGACCGGAGACACAATGACACCCCTTACTCGGTGAAGGCAAGGTTAACCTCGCTGGGGAATTTTTCCTTTTGTCTAAAAAGGTGTAGAAACATCTCTTTGGGCAGTTTATCGCTTTCCAGGCGTGCAACAATGCATAGTACGTCTCGCCCCTGTACTGCAACCTGCCAGACCAGCGTAGTGGGCAAAAGCTGTCCTGAAGATCCTTTTTGTCAGTCTAGAAGCCTGGAAGGCAATGTCACCCTGCAGGAGCTCTGTCGTGCCACAATTTGTGATTCTCACAAGTATGGTACGCATATGGTGACAGGGGGTTGGTGGCTGTGCGGCCATCGTGCCTACTCACACCTGCCCATGAATTGGGGAGGGGTGTGTGCCCCCGTTGTGGTGACTGACCATACCATCATATTGTCGGCAGAACAGGCGGGCAGGGTGAAGAGAGATGTCTCTTTTACACTGCATGATCCCATCTGAGGCACAGATGTGCCAAAAGAATTCAAGTTAGAAACTACAGGGCAGAAGGTACTTCATTCCCTGTTTCCTTGGGTGGGAGTGGCTAAGAACACCTTGTGGACTGAAACAACTAATTATAGATTACAATCATTTGTGAATTTTTCTTTGTCTGCTTTTTCTGGTATAAATGAGGAATTAAAGGCTCTTAGACTTATGTTGACCCAAAATAGAATGGTTCTTGATCAAATAACTGCCACCCGAGGGGGCGTGTGTGCAATTGTAGGCGATTATTGTTGTACCTTTATCCCTGAAAATGATGCAGATGGTTGTGTGATTGCCTCAACCATACAGAACCTGACTGCTTTACAGGCTGCTATGGCCAAGGACAATGCTACTGATGAACATACCTGGTTAAGTTGGTTACTGTCTTCATGGAGAAGTCTCATCATGAGCCTGTTAATGATTTTTGTGGTATTATTTTTGGCCTTTTCTTGTGTCATTCCCTGTATCCGTAGTATGATGATGAGACTTGTGCATGTTAACTTAGTGATGTACCATGAAGCAATTGCCGGGGATGGCGGGGATGATGAATAAACAGTGTGAACTCAAGGTGTCTCTCCATGACCCAAGTACAGAGTAAAAGTATGATTGATATGCAGAAAACCGAAAGGAGTTACATGATCATGATGTGAAGTTAAAATGTACTACCTGTGAATACATTTATGAAGTCTGAAACATTTTTAACTTTTATTTTGTTTTTGTTACTCTTATTTATGTTTTTACATTGTATTATTGTTTTGTTTTATCCTTTGTTTTTATACAAGCTGCAATAACACACATAGCTATGACACACACATATCCTTATTAAAGTATTATTCTTTACTATTATTTCATCATCATTCTGATTTCACTTTTTTTTTACCATTGATTACTTTCATCATTAATTAATGAGTTTTATTGTTCCATTTCTCCTCCTTAAGGACTAAAACATTAGCTGGTGCCTGGGGCAGCAGGGCCGTTGTGGACTTTCCCCGTCACTAGCTAGTTAGGATCTGTTGCACGCAAATGCATTGGAGCTTAGCATACCTGCCAGATGGTGTTTTAGATGCCATAAATCGTTCTTTTATGATGCCTTGCATGGCATCGGGGGGGGGGGGGAATGATAGAAAAGTTTCATATTGATGATGCATGATTTGCTTTGTCTCAGAGTCTGTGTGAAAGTGCTAAAGATGCTGATGCAGCTGTACTTTGTTATCACTTTGTTTTAGTTCTATGTACTGTTCCTGTGTGACTGGTGCTGAGAGAGTGTGACGGTTCCTGAGAAAGAGATAATCTGTACACCAAGTTTTGACCAGATGTACTGAACCAATCATCATGGACATTCTCTCCTCCACCTCTTGGATAATGAAGGGCTTAAAGGACTGAGCGATGTGTGTTTGAGTCAGAATGATGAGCGAATAGGCTCTGAGACTGTTTTTGCATTGTTCTTCACTGGCCAGTGTAATTAAATTTGCTGAAACTTTGATCCTGTCTGATTCTTGACTGAAGGTTAAGAAGAATTTTTCTAACAGTCCCCTTTGGAGTTTTGTTGTTGTTGTTGTTGTTTTTAAACAGAGCCAACATGCAGCAGTGATGTGATGCGGCCTGTGTGAACCTGGGGTACTGCAACTATTGTTGAGTTTAATAGAAAGCATCATATTGGCTATGCTTATATTTTGGATATCGTCTAAAGTATAACTCAATACCACCATAAAATCCAAGTGTGCCATTTCCATGATTTCAATCAACATTTTTTTTAAATGATTTGATATTGATTCACAAAATCCTAAGACTAATCTTTTTAATATAAGGCTTTTTCATGTGTGCAACTTGTAAGAGGTTTACAGGAGGTCTCTTGTGTGGCTGAATTCTTGCATTCATTGTATTTACACAACAATTATATCTTGGTACAATTTACAGCATGACATCTCTGAGGAATTCTTTCATATGCAAGGAAACTGAATTGAATCAATTCTGGAAATCACTGATGATTTCCAGCCCTATTTTTTATGCATGCTGTTTAAACAGTTTTCAAGGACATTCAAGTGTTTGTTGAATCTAGCTTGTTCATTCTATTGCAGCTTACTAACAAAGTATGAGGGATTTACTCATATTAATACTTCCATGTACTTGCATGAAGTGCAGAATTACAATCCATGGAAGTGTGATAAAATGGATCGATATAGAGCCCATCTGACATGGTTCTCAGTCCATTTTCACAACACAATCATACTGGGGACAAATAAAGCACTGACTAACCACAAAGGTTGAGATTAAACAGTTTTGTTTGTTTGTTTTTGTTGTTTAAATCTGGTTAAAAATTTAGGTCAAAGTAAACCAAACTAACAAAAGTGTGGCATACTTATATTTTGGGTAGATCATTAGATTAAGTTTAAGTTCAATGTTTATTTGAAAGGAATATTATATACTAATGAACATTAACACAAATGTAAGTACGCCAGATTTAGTAATACTGCTAATTTGCATCTGTAGTCCCCTGGCGGGTCACAAAAACACACAAACAAACAATTGTACATGAGCAGAACATACTGTAAGTTTGGCCACACTGTTTTTAATGGAGTAATCTGTAAACCCTAGATCAGGGGTGTCCAATCATGTGCCATGGAGGGCCAAGACCCAAGAACCAGTGTCTTCAACAGCAGATTCCACTGAATTTCTTGCCACTAATTGCTGATACGTGAAAACACCTGCTGAAGAGACTAGGTAGAAGAGAAAACCTGCAGGGTCTTGGCCCTCCATGGCACATGATTGGACACCCCTGCCCTAGACAGTTCATTCAGTTTTATGTATGTAAGATGTGACTAACTCATAACCCTGTTGTATAGTCAGACCAGTGATTAACCTCAAAACACAAAAAAGCAACAGCTCTGTTGTTGTATTTCACAATGTAGAGCTCTAACCTGAGCCCTTGGACACTCTTCTTCTGAGGGCTCCTCTAGGTAACATTTGAGTATCAATAGAGGTAAGGTGGACAGATCGTTACGGCCACAACTGGGCCAAGGCCAGAATTCCCTGGTTACCTGGGATCTCAAGTCTGTTTCGACTCTCTATCAGGACAGACCTATAGTCATTTTCACCCACAGGCAAGGTAGACTAACACCTACAAAGTCTTTTCCATACTCAAGCAAGATAGACTGACACCTAGTATTCCAGGCCAGGATTTGAATGCATGACACCATGATCTGAATCATCCCACTAACACTGAGCCAAAGAGGAATTCCTCTACTAGCACTGAGCTAGTAGTACAGGTGAGCCCTAAGGTGTCAGTAGACTGCACCACTGACTAGTTTCTTATGGAGGAGGGATCCACAACACAGATGAAAAAAAAAAACAACTCTTGCCTCCATCAAAACAGAGGAACTGGAGTTACCATTACAATGCGGGCAATAACAGGACACTTGCATGGGGAGAAGGAGCCAATAAGATGGACTGACCGGGTGACTGCAGCTCATCTTTGAACATACACCAAAGCTGCAATGGTGCTGACCTGACGGCTCATCTGCAAGTTAAAATAGCCCTGCATCCATCACCAGTCTCGTCATATTCATGTGCAAACAGGCAGGCTAACAGCAGGTGCCAAGGCACATTTTTAACCCCCTTTCAAACTGCTCTTTTATCCTGTTAAGTACTTAGCCTATTCAAAAAATACACAAAGACATATGGAGATAGCTTTAAGTGGCACGTCAAGCTGTTCAAGTGTCAGATATATACAGTGCAAGGGAATTTAAAAATGATGGGGTATTAAAATTAAGAGATACAGGTTTGAAATGTTTTGTGGGAGTGGATTGTCATAATTAGGACTTAGTTGCCACGGTAGCCAATGCTGTAAGGGAAGCAATTGTGCTCATGTCTGTGCATGACGAGAGGGCTAATGTGGGGAGATCAATACAGGCGGAAAATGCTGAGACCAGCAGTCTGCTGCTGTTTTCCACAAACCTGTCTGACAAAGAGCAGCAGGGAAAGACCACTGCCAACCTGGATGACATGGCACCATGTGCCATGAAGGTGTTTTTTTTTTTTTAACATGGACTTTGTATTATAAAGATATTTCAATAAATTTACAATTACATAAACTTATCAGTTTTCATGTGCATAGAACACATTGTAAAAAAAAAACTCCTGATACGATTAATGTAAATACACTGAATATATGCAAGTACACCACACCCTCTTCACAAGAAATAAGCCAGTTGACAAAAACCTGTTTAACCTCTGTAACAGATACACTAAGGTGTGTCGCAAAGCCCCACAGTGATGCCTGTTATTTGAAACCACAACTGATATTTAGATGACTACCTGGTGTGGATGGAGGTTAAAAATGTGAATGTAACAATTGTGAATGTAACAATTGGGATTGCGTTAGAGTAGACGAGACAGAAAAGCCAGTCCAGAGCAGAGTAGCCAAGTAGTCTGGTCTTTTAGTTCAAGGAGGGTCGAATTGTGTCTTTACAAATAAAGCATCCACTATTGTGAAGGTTAATCAGACTAATGTTAAAGCAGACCTAAATGACACATTTTTAAATAACACTGCTGGATGAATTAAACAATCTAATCAGAGCCTGAGGTGAAAGCAAATGAAAACGCTTGCACAAAGCATTACCACTGGCCCCACACACTGTCCTTACAAAGGAGCAGTTGTTTTCACTCTAGTCGTGTTTCCGAAGTGCTCAGTATTCACCTCGCAGTTTCAAACAGAGGACCAGGAGGGAAGGAAACACCTCCTGCCTGTTGAGGAAGTTCATTTTCAGAAAACAAACGGAGACTTCACACAGAGACAGTTAGGCCTGCTATACAGCGAGAGGCTGAGCAATAGAATTTACTGAAGCAGCAGTATTTACTCCAGCAATCTATGAATTCCATCTGCATGTAGCTTAGAAACAGCTGACAAACACCCTGGATGAACGTGATGTATCGACTAATGCAATCACTGCCGGAAAAAACAAGCAATCAAAACAACAGAAAATGATTCTGTTCATGCTAGTAAATGACATTAACTTCACAGCGTGATTTGAAACTCAAATACTCAACACTGAACTTTGACTGTCAACAGAGGTGGGGCCTTCCAAAGTACATGCCAGCCCCTCAGAAACCTTATCTCTTGGTCATGTGCTTTTAAGTTTAGTGTAACAACACACAAGCCACAAATCAACATAAGTAACAACCTCTGTTACCTTCAATCTGTGGTTATTCAATAACTGCTGTAACTTCCATTTCATTTGCTTTACGTGTGTAAACTAGGGTTAAATTTTCCTGAAAGATATTTTTTCCCCATACTTTAATTAGTTAAAGATGAAATACATGTAAAATATTAGAAAGCAGTCTGGACTGTTCAATAGTCAGATGGAATATGCTGCTTTACATCAGTTTGCACTACTACATATTTTAAGTGTGGTTTAAATAAGAGAAGCCTGGATAGATTACAAAAGAGGGTGGCCTCCCAAATAATGGAGAAAGCAACAAAATATCAGCCATTCAATTTCTATCGTGTACGCAGACATTACACACACTGCATGCTAGAAGCAATTTTTAAGACTTGCTAATGTCCAATCTGGTTGCACTGAACATTTGCCTCCTCACATAAGCCTCTACATGACAAGTTTTAGAAAAGTTCAAAACTGCAGTATATGGGGGGGGGGGGGGTGCTGAAAAGTTCATAGGCTAAGAAGTTCATAGTGGTCAAATTTGACCAAATGTGGTTTATTTTTCAACTGCAGGAATCCAAGCGCTGCAACACCGATGTACGAAGTGTGTGGACCGAAGGAGAGACCATGTTGAAGAATAAACCACATTTGGTCAAATTTGACCACTATGAACTTTTCAGTTATATGCTGAAAAGTCCAAAACAGAAAATCAAGCAATCAAAGCCTTTATTTCTGCCACACAAATGACAGTTGCACTAATACAATTCATCAGAACGTACAAGAAAGTACAGTGGGAACAGCAATCAGAGATACCAAAACAAATCTAAATTAGGCATTATCAGTGACATCACCTGTTGAAGTGAATAGACCAACTACATTTCATAATCACGGTCATCATCATCATGTCTGTCACTTTTAGGCCCGTGCATACGAAAATGTTTTTAGCCAAACTTCTTTTACAGTTCAGCTGTGTCTGCATACGATGTTGGGATTTCTGAGGTGTTCTGAAACCAATCTTCAGAGTGGTAAGGTTGGCTAGCACTTCTTTCCTCTTCTGTGTGCATGGGACAAATGGCCAAGCAGCACATACAGTTGAAACCAGAAGTTTACATACACTGTATAAAAGGACACATAATGCTTTTTCCCCCTATCACTGTCTGACATTAAATCAGACTAAACTTTTCCTGTTTTAGGAAAAGGCATTCAGCCATTTAGAAGACAAGGGGAGCTATGTAAGAATGTTGTTTGTGGACTATAGCTCAGCATTTAATACAATTATTCCCAACATTCTCATCACCAAATTGCTTCAACTTGGTCTGCCTATTCACACTTGCAGCTGGATTAAGGACTTCCTAACAAACCGAACACAGACTGTTAGACTTGGACCCCATTCCTCCGCTACAGTCATGCTTAACACAGGCTCACCACAGGGCTGTGTGTTGAGCCCCACTTTGTATTCATTGTACACATATGACTGCATACCTGTTCATCCCACAAACATTATAGTGAAGTTTGCAGATGACACAACAGTAGTGGGGCTCATATCAGGAGGAGATGAGTCCGCATACAGAGATGAGGTCCAGAAACTGGTGAGATGGTGCTCAGATAATAATCTGCTATTGAATACAAAAAGAACCAAAAGAACTCATTATTGATTTTAGGAAGCATAGCAGTGAGCTGCCTCCTCTATATATAGGCAAGGAGTGTGTGGAGAGGGTGGAGGCTTTTAAGTTTCTGGGTGTTCATATTTCTCACAACCTTACCTGGGCAGTTAACACCATAGCTACGATAAAAAAGGCTCAACAACATCTACACTTTCTGAGGCTCCTCAAGAATGGCCTGAATGCACAGTTGCTGGTTTTATTTTATCGCTCTGCTATTGAGAGCATTTTGTCATATGGCATCACGGTTTGGTATGAGGGCTGTTCAGCCGCAGACCGCAAAGCCTTCCAGAGAGTGATCGAAACTGCGCAAAAAATCACTGACTGTTCTCTCCCTTCTCTGGAAGAGATTTTCAGGTCTCGGTACCTCAACAGAGCTACTGCCATCATTAAAGACTGCACTCATCCAGGCCATGATTTCTTTCACTTGCTCCCCTCAGGAAAGTGGTACAGATCCCATAAAACCCAGACTACCAGGTTTAATCATAGTTTTTTCCCAGCAGCAATACGTATTTTGAACGGATTTACTATATGTAACACGTACAGACTGCTGATATTATTTTATGTTATTTTAGGTTATTTTGTGGCAATAACCCTGTGTGTATAAGCTGGTCTTATATATTTATCGCTCAGTATGTTTTTATTATTGCTATGTACATATTGTATTCAGCTTTTAGGTAATATTGTTTCAAGCATTATTTATTATGAGAATGTTAAATGCATGAATGAACTGTGAGTGTGATAGTTTGTTTTTAGGGAGCAGTATCTCAATTTCATTGCATTGTTTATTAGCAATGGAATGACAATAAAGGCACTTTGACTTTGACTTTTAGGTCAGTTAGGATTACCAAAATTATTTCTATTTGCTAAATAATTTTTATTACTTTCTTCAAAGTCAGAAGTTTACATACACTTATATCAGGAAGAGAATTGATCACCACCAACCTGCCCATAGGACTGAAGATGGAAATTAGCCGTTTGGCTATAATCTTGCATATCTACATGTAAAAATGTTCATCAATATGCATTGTCCCATTTTTAAAAATAAATCACAGAATTGTGGACCTCCACAAGTCTGGTTCATCCTTGGGTACAATTTCCAGATGCCTGAAAGTGCCACGTTCATCTGTTCAAACAATTATAAACAAGTGTAAACGCCACTGGAATGTCCAGCCATCGTACCGCTCAGGAAAGAGACTGGTTCTGTGTCCCAGAGATGAACTTGTTTTGGTGTGAAATATGCCAAATGCCTACAGGCACAAAGACCTTAATTTTTGGAGACATGTCCCGTGGTCTGATAAAATTAAAATTGAACTGTCTGGCCATAACGACCATTTGGAGGAAAAAGGGGGAAGCTTGCAAGCCTGAGAACACCATCCTAACTATGAAGTACGGGGGTGGCAGGATCATGTTGTGGGGGTGTTTTGCTGCAGGAGGGCCTGGTGCATTTCATAAAATAGAGTCAGGCTATCAAGGTCAAGCCTACTGTCCGTGCCCAGAGTTAGAACCAAACATGGTGAGGCAGCGTTTAGTTTTTATGCTCCTCACATACTGTATGGAACAGACTCCCAGAAAGCATCAGGGCTGCTGAAACTCTCAGCTGCTTTAAATCAAGGTTAAAACTTCCCTGCAGCCTTTGCTGCAGCCTTTCAGTAGAGCAACTGTTCCTACAATGTACTGTAACTTTTATTTCTTGCACATTTTCTGTCTTATTCTATTTTAGCTTGTTTTTTTCTCTAATTTACTTTGTAGTTTGCTTTTACATTCTTATGTATTCCTTTTGCAACTTGCTGTAATGCTTTAATGTTTTTATATAAAGCACTTTGAATTGTTTTGTACACGAAATGTGCTATACAAATAAACTTGCCTCGCCTTCACAAAATAGATGGCATCATGAGGGAAGAACATTATGTGGAAATATTGAAGCAGCATCTCAAGACATCAGCCAGGAAGTTAAAGCTTGGATGCAAATGGTTCTTCCAAGTTGAGAATGACCCTAAGCATACCATCAAAGTAGTTACAAAGTGGCTTAAGGACAACAAAGTCAAGCTTTAGGAGTGGCCATCACAAAGCCCTATCTCTATCATAAAAAATTTGTGGGCAGACCTGAAAAGATGTGTGTGAGCGAGATGGCCTACAAACCTGACTCAGTTACACCAGTTCTGTCAAGAGGAATGGGCTACTTCACTCCTACTTCCAACAAACTACTGTGGGAAGTAGGAGTGTGTCATATTGTATCGTTCATGATAATACCGGTATAACACTGGTATAAATTTTGATGCTGGTGTAAAAAATGAATATTGCGATATTTGGGGTCTGCTGCATGACAACGTCACACTGTTACACTGCCAACGAAGTTAAACATTACCATAAAACGGCAAAACAAACATAGCACGGGAAGCTGTCACTCCGTCTGCATCCAGTTGAGTGGAAATATTTCAGTTTCAGTTTCTGTTTCAGACTGCTGCCATGTTAAAAGAACAAAAAAAAAACAAAACAGTGCAGCAATGTGGATAATCTGCCTGCATTTTACCGCTGTCCAGTGTTAACGTTGGACAATATGCCACTCAAAGTGTCTGTACTTGTATTTTCGTTCCGTGTTGGATGCATCATCTTGATTTTATTCAACCACCCGAGGAAAGGGGGGGGGCATCCATTCAGTGCAGTGAGACCCACAAAGCCACAGGTAAAGTGATTCAGCATAAAACCCGACATCTCTGTGCACTTAAGCTGTAACGGTTTATATTATTTTCTTGTAATATTTGATAAAGAACGAAAAATATTTTAAACTAAATCTGAACTGCTGTTTATACACTGGAGAAATAAGTTTTTGTTTTTCCTGAATATGTTGAAGGTAAATAACGCTGGCCTGTGAAACTGTCCTTTTTGCATAAATTTAAAAGAAAAAAAACTGTATTCTGTAATATCATGAAAAATATAGTTATCATGAAAATTCACAGAAATATCATATCATTTTAGGCCATATTACCCACCTCTAGCGAAAAGCTTGTGGAAGGATACTCACAACATTTCACCTAAGTCATACAATTTAAAGGCAATGCTACCAAATACAAAAGAAATGTATGTAAACTTCTGACTTCGAAGAAAGTAATAAAAAATTCTCTAAAAAAATGGTTTAGCAAATAGAAATGATCTTGGTAATCCTGACTAACCTAAAACGGGAAGTTTAGTCTGATTTAATGTCAGACAGTGAGGAAAAAAAAGGTTATGGATCTTTTTATACAGTATGCAAACTTCTGGTTTCAACTGTACATGTCAATCGTGCCCCATTCACGTTCCTGTGATGCTGATATCCCCATTATAAAACACACGAACTGTACCTCATCAGTCAGCGTGTCCACCGGAAGGCAGTCTGTTCAAGTCTATTTATTCCCATCCAAGACGGTGCGGGGGTGAAAAACTTTTTCCTGTATCTTCAAAACTAAACAGCGAAACATGTTTCTGAAAACAATCAAGGGGAGAAATATGTAAATGTAGTTGCTGAATATGTGTGGACTTTTCACTAACAACAGCTATTTTAAAAGTTTAGCACGAGCTCGCTGAAGGATTGACGGTTGACAGGAAGTCGTACATGGGGCTGTAAAAAAGTGGCACTGCCAGCTCCTGGCCCAGCATAGTTACAACTGCAGTGTTCGCACCTTGGGTGGTCCCATGTAAACGCACTGTGGTTTCTATGACATTCATATGTGTGCGCACTGCGCAGATCTTTTTTTCCTGTTTCAATAAAAACATTTTCATGTGCATGGGGCCTTGATGTCCTGTTAGAATAAGCACTCACTTATTATCTCATTTCATGAGATCCAACTTGTTAGCTTTGTGATTTATGCATCAAGCTTTTCCAATTCTTTAAACCCTAACAGTTCATTTCAGCTGTTTATATGGGGCACATAATGCTTTATTAAAAGTTCTCCTATTAAGGTCACCTTCCATTTAAGTCATTTCTTCTGACTGGTTGTCTCTTACAAATTGAAAAGTTTAACATCAAATGGGAACGCTGCATGCTCCCGGCTATAATTTTGTAACTCAACAGACATCAGAGATATCCCTCTCTAAAGCTGGATTTATGCTGCAATTCCGCTGTCTGCGTACGTGCAACCGGAAACCTTGTGTGACGAAATTTACGTCTTCTCCAGTCCGCTAGTATCCACAGGGCTCTACTGTGGACGACTGCATGCAGCCCAAATTTTATGACCGGGCAGCCTGCCCACGATCTGAACGCGTTGACAGCACCTGTGCAAGACTGAATGTCCCATTCACGAGGTGGCGCTATCAGCACAGCATACAAAGAAAAGTAGACAAGGAAGACAACGAGGACGTGGAGGACAAGAATAAACATACATGAATCCTTTTGCAGCAGCAGCAGCTTGAGCAGAGAAGAGCACTGGAAAATGGTAACTCCTCCTTTTTCTTGAAACGATGCCATTGTTGTTGCTACAAAAAAAATGTGCGTTACTCTCGTGTTTATAGCCGGTGAACAAACTTGCGTGTTAGCGTACGCTAGCCATAAAGCTGGAGTGAAACTACATACAGTATAACAGTTGTGTGCATGCATCAACCGCTTGGCCTGGTAGATGGAAAAAAATGAGCATGTACAACGCCACGTACACGCCGGGCTCGTCCAAAGTGCACGCGGACCAAAGCGGACCAGAGGGGAAATGTAGCATGAATAAGGCTTTAGACATAATTTCAGAGCAGATAAGAAGCTATCACGAAAGACACATTTATGGCATTCTGAAACCTGAACTTCGGGGTTTACTTGTACCACAGTCATGTTCAATACGTGTCTAAATGCTTAATATGACAACTTCAGGTTTGTGAACGTTAAATTGGGCCTCATATGAAAACAGTGATAAATAAATATAACCTATTCACTTACACGTGATCATATACAAAAAAGCTGCACAGTATACACTGTTGAATCAATTCAATAAATCCCATTAATTCAACCAAGGGTGATGAGACAAAGACCCATTGTGAGACGGGACACAAGCGTCTTTACCCCTTCCTTTCGCTCAATCAAGGAAACAGTCACATCAGTTGCTGCCTCCAGTGAGGCAGGCCCTAATGAGCTGCGTCCCGCTCAGAAATGAGACAGGCAGAGGAGCAGTCTAGGGGTTAGAGAGCGGGGCGGAGAAGACGATGACGGAGAGCACACACTATAGACAGCCAATGACCAGTCATTCAGGAGATGTAAAAACAAGCAGACTACAGCGACAATGAGAACACTCCTTAAAAAAAACTATAAAACATAACTGCACAGAGGTTCAAAAGAGTAAAACAGATTTTCATACTTGCAGAAACAAATCTGTTTTTGTCTTTTTGTCAGCTCACAACACAAACGGTTGATGGCAGTTTGTAAAACAGTGACAGCTGTGGAATGATGTGGGAAGCTTGGGGCATAAAAATAGACACCGTGATCTCTCAAGAGAGGCTAAATGAAAAAAAAAAAAAAAAAATCACCAAAAGCAGAGAAGTTGATCATCTAAACAAGACAAAAACAAAAATCACAACCAGAAAAAATAGTGAGGGAGAGTGTAAACAAGTCTCTCAAGGTGTTAATATTGACAACTCTAATTCAGAGTTCCCACAGACTGTTTGATTAGAAGGCAAAACAACAGGAGACTACTTCAAAAAACACCCAGGGGCTGTGGGCTGGTGATTATTCAAGCCAACCACAAAACTACATAAAGCAGCAAGCCAGTCAACCCCACTGATTAGTTAATCTCAAGTTAGTGTTTCCATTTAACAATTTCCTCCTTCAATAATATGTCAAAGGAGGAATCTGACAATTTCTACATAAAAACAACCCGTTTAAAATTTTCCCCTTACTAATCCTGAAAATACACTGCTTGCAGCTAATGTACATTATAGCCTATTTTCTATTTTTAAATGGTAAAAACACTGCAGTAAGCACATACGAGTAGGGAATATAGTCACAAGAAACAGAACAACTTCCTCATTCTGTCAATCACACTGTTCAAACTGTTCAATTGCAGCAACAAGCACTAGCAAAAGTCCAACCGTTTAAAAGCATCAGCAAAATAAGCTGCAATTGACTTGGTAATAGCAGTTTTTGTCAGAATCCAGGAGGTTAAAAATGTTTTAAAGCTTTTCTATGCCAATCATTGAGAACTAAGCTTTATTCTGTGTTAAGCAATCCAGAAAGTTTCCTCAACATGGGTCTGCTTTTGTGACAAATTCCAAACCACAGTAACTCACATAGCCACAGACAGCACTAAGGATTTTAGAGGACAGAGACCTTCATCTGCTGTAGGCCACAGTACATAAGTCAGTGATAAGTCGTGACAAGTGTTTCTCCCATTTGGATAAAGATTTACATTGACGTGCTACAGTTCAAGCCTGTCCCATGTCTTAATTAAGGCATCGGAAAACAATTTATCTTTATATTGAATAACTGTGATAAGTATAGGAGAGTGTAGAATCAGTGGAATTTAAAATTTCAGTCTAACCTGTGCTGCGGTTGTCCCTTCATTGTTATACAGCACATCCTCTAATGAGCGTCTTCCTGCTCCATAATCAGCACAGTACAATGGGAAAACTTCTCAGAAATATGACACCAATGTGTTCACAAAGTTGTGAAAATGAAGTGTGGATTTCTTGAGCGTCCTAATGGAGCTTGAGATACATTTGATAGTGCTGTAGCCATTACTGAGCTCAGCTGGTGTAAAATGCCCCCAAATAAAGTGAAATAAACCCAGACGGGTATCATTCAAACATGGACACAGAGGAGAAGATTGGAGTGTCTGACTAAAAATGTTATTACTCTTTTGGTGGGAAAAAGAAACAAAAAAGGAAATTACATTAAATTAACATTTTTTTTAAAAATGCAATTGTTTTTGTAATACTAGTCAACATCCCCATGGGTTTACAGTCAGGATTACACGATGGAAATTCCAAACTATGAGTCATGCAACTGACTGTCACATGAACTACTTCAATCTCAGTCTCAGATGTTCCAGGTACCTTTTCAAATTATTTTATCTCCTACTAACACAGAAAACAACAAAAAACTATGAATAATTTTGCATATTTACACGACAACTCCAGTTTCAGCAAGTGAAATAACCTTGCGATGGTGCACTTGTAAAGAAAATGCAACTCTTCTGACAACACTGTAGATCCCTGTAGGCATTAAAGCCCTTTTCACGTTGTGATAACCACAGTACTGGGTTATGGCAAGTCTTATTTATAATAATGAATTTCAGTAAAGTTTGTGTACCTCATCTATTCTCAGAGGCAAATTTACTTCAGAGGCTTCAGTAGGCATAAACATATACATGAGTGAATACATGTCAGCACTGCAGACAACAGCAAATACAGCAGATGGTTTGACCTACAATATGACCATGGAGATTCTGGCAATAAAATAATGGCAGACTGACAACATCTGCTTCTTTTTTGTCTTCCTCGGTCCCTTAAGCTCCTGTTGCCTTTGTCTTCTATTTATCACTGGGGCTTTAACAACTGTCAAGCAAAGTGAGAGAGCAAAGTCAGTCTATACCGATGTTAGAACCTCACAAAAAGTAAAATAAATTTGCCACCATACACACAGAAACCTACGGAGCACATGTAATGAATTTTAAATGAAGTTTGACCAGCCCAGTAAACGCAGCGCAAACAGACAGGGGGGTAGAGAGACTGTCAGGGGGGCAGGCACCACAAACATGTGAAATAAGATAGAGCAAATCACACACACACAGTCAGCAGCAACATATGAAGTATATCCAAGTGGAGTATGCAGAGATATTTTTCCTGCACGCCGACATTGTTTGTAGAGCACTGTATCTGGGACAATCTTGTGATAATCCATTACATCATGTGTTCAGCCAGTGCAGCCTCTCAACCGCTGGTACCGCTGATATTGTATACCATGAAATATTTAACTATTTATAGACATGAGGGACGATACAGTTATGTGTTACAGTAGCACCAATAAGCATTGAATTAGTGTCTCCACAAGCCAGGGAATCAATGGGCATAAGTGAGTGAATACAATTAAGAAAAGCATCTAATGGAAACTGACCTCCATATATATTCTTTAGGAAGTCAACAAAGATGTCAGTTCCACCATTGTGAATTTACTAATATCACTCAAGAAATCATATTGTATTATGTTTGAATAGGGTTTGGGTTTTTTCCCCAGGTACTGACTTTAGCCACTAATAATAATTATAGTTATACTAGGCCTTTTGTGGTTAAATGACCCATAAGCTGCAGATATTTTTGCATTTCTGGGATATGGACAGAATAATTTCATAGTTTATAAGGCTTTTTTTTAGTACCAAATGTGTAGTTCTGCCATTTAAATATTTTAAAGAACAATACCAACACCCTGTGAAACCAGTGAGCCAAAAATCGAACAGAAAAGACAAGCTGCAAGTGCTGTTAGCACCGAAAACTGGTGTATGCTTTGGAGCTACTAAAAACACCACAGATACAAAGTTGCAAGCAATTACGTGGACTATTGCACAACATTTACAGACATACGTGGCTCGTTGGGAGCTAACTTCCACCTGGTTAATTAGTTCTGAGCTTTAATTTATACAGCGGTAAATGCAGTTAAGATAATTAAATATAACATTAACAAGTTCGCCCAGAACAGCCGTGAGGTAAAGTAGCATTAGCAGTCGCGAAGGCAAGCCAGCCCCTAGCGTTAGTGTGGACATTTCAATGACGTACAGTTGCATAATTACACTTAGTTTACTTAACATTTCCCCAAACAGTTGACCCGTCCTCACACTCCCCGGAGGACAAGGAGAAGTAGCTTTAACATTAGCTAACTGGCCACATGCTGTCGCTTGTTCTGCCATGCTGGCTGCTCTCAGCAGAGTCACTTGATCACATTTACTTTTAGCTTGTTCGAAACACAGCCCGGCGCCGTCTAAATAACAGGGAATTTAAAGCGGTTCGAGTACTCACAATCATGCACAGCTCGCCTCGGTGCGGTGTCGTTTAAAAGACACGTCTGCGCGCAGTTTATTCAGGCGTCTGTCTCACACAAAGTCAGAGATCAGATCAGCAGCTGCTTCCTCCATACACGCAGCGCGCAGATCACACAGCGCACAGCAACGCTACCAAACCCCTCGCCGTAGTCATGGCAACAGGTCCACTTCAGCCAATCAGCGCCTTTCTCCTCCTATCTCCCCTGGCAACTGCCGCAGCGCTGGAACTCCGCGAACGCGCACGCCTTCCAATTTCTTGCACCGTGAAAATGTGCTTTCACTTTTTTTCTTTTTTTTTTTTTTTTATCAGAGGCTGCTTGTAGCGTAACCTAGAGGACGGAAATAGGTTTTAATGAGGTTGTGAGGAGATTCACTGGACAAGCAGGTAAGAAATAGTAATTCGAATGGGTTTTTAATAAAATAATAATTAAAAAAAATGAGTGAGATATCAAGTCGGACAGGTCCCACAGCAGCACTCCCGCGTTTCATTCAGGCTGGACAAACACTTCGGGGCGGAGAGAAAAGATGTGTCACCACACCCAGCGCCGTGACGATAATGGACCCTCAGCAGGGCCCCTCCTAGAGTAAACGATGACACAAGGAGGTAAAATAATGATGGATACAACACAGATGTATGCTGGGTAATGTCTGAGCACACAGACAAAGCAGAGGAAGTCAAAGAAAACAAAGGAAAGTGTGCCTTTCTCTGTTTGCCTTATGAAGTACATCACCTTTGCATTAGGAAGAGGATCAAACTGCCGAATCCTGCCATTTCCAAGGAAGTGCAGCTTTGCTTTTCCTGTGCTTCAGTTTAGCCAGTATTTTATCAGTGCCTGACTATCAGTGGAGTGCAGCTTTACTTTGCTGGCCAACTGACTTCACAGCAAACTGCAACTTTCACATAATGGTGATACTTTACTCATCTCTGCCACTCCATTTCATAAGTAGCTCTTTGTCGACCGATCTAATAGCCTCTCTATTTTCTTTCGCCGTGCATAAAGCCAGCCTGCCATGCAGCAATGCTGTAAATACCTGGGTGCTGATGCACACCCATGCTCTCCTATTTTCTGTTTAAACTGGACAAACGGGTTCGGCAGTGGCGCAGAAGTGTGTTTGTGTCAGGATGAATAGCAGTGTATCGCTCAGGAAAGTTAATGTGTTTATCTGCGCCTTAATGCTTGTCATCAGTTGGCGGCTACTTCAGTGAGTTCCTCATCTTTTGACCCCTATACCAGGCTGTCCACAGAAACTGTGAAGAATAGTATATTGATGTGGAAATCGTCACCCTCACAAAGAAGCGGGTGACACACTTTGCCTAGGTGCCACTGAATCAACTCATTCATTCATTCATGTTTTGGAGCCTTTGCTCAGATTGCTGTGGCATAATTTCCTTGTGCGCTGAGCTATTCTTAGTGGCCGGACAGCAGCGCAGACAGATTCTGCCCCATTTTTTTCCCTTCCAGCATCACTCCCAGGGATGATGAAGTTGCAAAGCCAGCAAATGAGAGGCAGGAGGACAAGATGCATTAATCACCACGGAAACAGCTGATTGAAGATGCCTTGAAAATGCAGAGCCATTAGTATGTGTGCCTGCAGTGGTGCTAATCTGATTGTAGAACTGTTAGGCTAAAACAACATGCCCCACTGACCACCATCAGTGATTTTGTCAAAATTGTGTCAAAGCACTTCCTGTACTGCATGACATACTTCTAGGATTATTTTACTGCTGACCGAAATATGAAACAATCAATAGGAAGTAGCAGAGAGAGTTGGGAGAACTGTGTTAACCGAGAGTAATGACAGCAAACAGCCCACTTTTTGTGTAAAGGGGATTACAGACTTTGAGAGGAGTCCATGGGAGGCAGTAAAAGTGGTGCTGATGACGGGATGAACAATGGAGATGCTGGCCCGTGATGGAGAGGAGTGGCCAGGCATGAATGAGGGTCCAGTGTGCTTCCGCAGCAAACCCGCGGTGGCATAGTGGTCAGGAGGCCTGCTGCTTTAATGGTCCATAAATCTGTGTGGACTGGCTGGTCTGATGCCGCCCCTGTGAGACCCTCTCATGCAGAAAATGAATCAGACCATTTTTACGGATCGCAAGTGTGGACGTTCACGCCTTCCCCTGCCCCACTGCCAGTGAGCTGATAAGAGCTGCTGCACACGTACAACACTCCATTTCAGCAGGTCTGGAGCTCATAAAACTCTCTATCAGGGACAACCTTTGTTTGTATGGTGCTCTTCATTCAGTCTGCAGCCGTGCCTTTGTTGTTTTCTCTCAATTTCCTTTCCCCCCTCCTTCATTACACCTTGCGTTGGTTTCTGTAGTGGGAACACAGATGCCTGCACTTTGGTACACAGCCAGTAAAGAGGTGTAAACTTTGACGATAAATCACATACCAGACGAAATTACTTCACAACTATACATTCTCTCTATTTAAAAGAAAAAAAAAATCTCATACATGCTAAAGTATAAAAGAAAGATCCTGGGTGCCTTTCCTACTCCTGCTTATTCTTACATGCACATATGGCACAATAGATGCTGTTAAAAGATGTCAAGAAAAATACTTTCTTGCTTTCTTTGTGACATAAGGGACATTGTTGTACTCAAGTATAAACCATTATGTGTCGTTTGGTACTTTTCTCTGACTCTGCCTTGGGCAGGTGAATGCCAATACGTGAAAGTCTGTATCTTGGTCCTTTCAGAAGACTTTCAAACCTGCAGACATTCAGCTCCCTGAGCTAATTAGTTTGAACCTTTTATTAGGTAGTAATCAGCCATCAAGAGAATTATGACATAGATTAAACAGTGCTAACATATGCTGATGAAGGCGTACTTAACGTGCATGCATGAAGGGTTTGCAGCTTTTCTAGATGGCCACAGTTAAGGTGGTAACTAGATGAGCAGGTATTTTGCATTCTCTCTGTGAGAAGAAGGAAATAGCAACTGTCTGTGAAGCTCCAGCAACCACCTGCTGTGCACTGACAAACACTGGAATAACACATTTATTTTCTCAAGACAGGAGAAGCCATTCTTGTCTTTTATAAGCAGAGAGCACAGGGGCTGTTCTTTTTATCTTTATATAGTAGGCATTAGTTGTTAAAAACTCATGACTGTTATGCAGCCATGTAAATGATGGCTGTGCTTGTCCTCTAACTGTCAGCAGAACAATCAGATGTGGTCAACTTGCTTCAAGCGCAACATTTTCTTTGTTCCTGGGGTTGTTTTCCCTCGAGGAACTCACAGCTATTGCCTGCAGATATCCTCAGCTGAAGAGTGTGTTTGCCTTCAGAAGCCTTTGTTTGACAATTCTTTCTGCTAAGCGGGTCTTATGAATTGTGTCAGCATTGTGCTGATTGTCTGTTATCTTTCTGCTGATAAGTGCCTCCTTTAATGCACTGGCAATAAAATTCAACATGTAGGGCAGGGGAATGATCCTTTCAACAGTCAAACAAACGTGCTCTAATTCTGTATTGATTCAGTCTGTTTGCTCATGTTGGGATTGAAAAAAAAAAATGCTTGTATGATCAGGCCAAAGTGTAAGTTCGTTGTAGTGGAGGATTAGACATGCCAGCAAGACAGCAAATTAAATTTGATGAAAGTTTGTTGGAAAAAAATTCTCCACTGTTTAATGAGAGACAACCCTATAACTGCTTAATGTTTTTAAAAAAAAATCATTTTATTTTACGTTGGCCTTCTTTGATTATTTGCTCACAAGTAAAATGAGGTCAAAGAGCTGTGTTCATCAAAAAGAAAAAAAAATCAGTGAACTGTTCATGTAAAATAAGTCACAAACTGGGACCAAACCTGCACTAATGGTCCCATTCAAATCTCCTCCTACCACGATCAGAGCTGTTGCAAGTAATGCGGGACCACGAAGTGGCATTCACCTGGTCAAAAGTTGGTGTACCATCAAAGTAATTTTGGAAACATTATTTTAGTGTGAACAATTTACATAGTGTTGCTATATTTACTATATGCATGATTAGTCTCTACATGTTTGATGGGGTTGAAGCTTCATCAAACTCGCACTTTAAAACATCACTATATGTAACTTTCCTGTTCCTGGTAGGAGCACTGAAGAGACTACAGCTGGTATATTTACAGCATGTGTCTCAGTGGCCATTCAGAGGGTGCTTTGTAGTGTTGAAGCCCTACCCTGTGATTGGCCTCAAGCTGTAAAGCATGCCAGTTGAAGTCTTTTGGATGTTGATATAAAAACAGGGAAATTATAGGAGATGCAAGCCTATTCAGGCTGCGGAGGTAGCAATATTCACCTAGTCAACGGCGGATGTACCGTCAAAATTATTTTGGAAACATTTTAAGATGAAAAACTTACATACTGTTGCTTTGAAGACATTGAAGTAACTGATTACTTTAATACTGCGTAAAACAACATTGCCTCTCTGTAAAAAAAAATATGGTCAGATGAAGCCATAAGCAAACAAACATATTAAAGAATGGCTGTCACTTTGATTTGACCATAACGACTTGTTTTAGATTCAGGCAAGTTGTGGCGTGTAACAAGCCTTTTCACCAATTTTAAACGATGTCATAGTTGTTTGAAAATAATACAGGTAGCAATAGTTAGGTTAACTGGCATCAAACTGGGGATTCTAAATTGTCCTTTGGTATGACTGTGAGAGTGAATGGTTGTCTGTCTCTCTGCGATGGCCCTGCGATGGACTGGCGATCTGTCCAGGGTGTACCCAAAGACGCTGGGATAGGCTCCAGCCCCCCCGCGACCTGAAAAGGATTAAGCAGAAGAAGATGGATGGATGGAAATAAATAGTAAAGTTGCTAGTCAAAATTTTCCCACACACAATAGAGACTGAAACATTCATCACAGGTGAATGTTTCATCATAGTGTACATAGTAAAAACACTTTTCTAAACTTGACTGTAACATTGTCTTTTGCATGCACTGTAACTATGGTTTCATTGTCTCCAAACACAGCGCTGGACTTTGATCTTTTTTTTATTTCATTGCCTCCATCCTATCTTGTTGTTCTTTTAAGCACAGTAAAACTGCATGACTCCAATATAACGGCTTTCAAATTGTCTTGCTACAATATGCCACATGCAGGGGCAATTGAATTAACCCATTGATCTCTGGCTGCTCTATTGCAAAGCTAAATTTTGTTATGCAGTCCTAATGACTGCCCCTTGAAGCCAAATGAACACTTGTAGTCAATTAACCACGGAGCAGGAGGATAAAGGAAAGACAACCCAAAATGACATGTGATGTCCTACCAAAGGTTTAAATTGGAGTCGACACATCTGTGGAAACATTCAGCTAATGTAAACAAAAACATAACACCAAGAGCTTTGTTCTGCCACACTCCCTTATCTTTTCACAGCATCTGGTCCTCCCCGCCTCGCCTTGGTCACAAGCATACTTTATCTTGTTGCACAATAGTGGTTTTGTGCCCAGCACTGCTGTCTGGCACTACCAGCTTCATAGTGGGCTATGACACATATGAGGGATCGCTCATGTTCTTCCAGCAGTAATTAGCAGTCTGCCCGCTGTTCACGTAAGTTATATACAGTTTTACACTTACATATATATTTGAAGGACAGTTAAATATATCACATCCAACTGTTATATATTCCCATATTACAACAAGCAGCACAGATGTGATGGCGCAGGCACGGATGACGTCAGCACGCCATGCCTATAATAGGGGACTGTTAGTGGCAAGCTAGCCTCTTTGGCATGCCGCCTCTAGACGTACACCAACCTGTATCTCTTATTAGTTAGCATATATCCTGTTTGTGTGTAACATGTGCTGTTAGCAACTCTGTTAATAAAACCACCATTCAGCACAGCCACCGCCTCCGCTGTCCATATTTCTCAGATATAACAATGGCGACGAGGAGGAAAAATTGGTCTTCTGGAGAAAAAACATTTTTCCCGAAGATGGAAGTGTGTCTGACAACCTGGCTGGAGAGTGAAGTGGCTCGACAAATCAAGCTCCGCCAACACCGACAGGGAGTGGGAGAGACGATCCAACAGTATGTTGCAGACCTCCGGTGTCTGGCGAGCATGTCCAGGTTTGGGCAACTAGAGGACGGAATGGTGCGGGACCAGCTAACGGAGTACACCAACAACCCGCGGCTGCGGGCGAAGCTGCTGATGGTGCTGGGTGGCCTGCCGCTGGTGAAGGCGGTGTAGTTAGCATTCCAGCTAGAGGCCGCCAACAAGCTAACATCACAGCTAAGTGACCAGCAACAACAGACCCTGCTAGCACAAGCAGTTACCCCGGCAGAAGAACCCGGTTACACCGTGACCTTCTGGGAGGATGCCGAGATGAACACCGCGGGACAATGGAACATTACGAGACACCAAATGTGCAGTAACTGTGGTTCCTGACACACCAAGCATGCGCGCATTCCTGCCCGGCCAGGGGAAAGCAATGCCAGCACATGGAGAGAGGGCATAAACTAGACTTGCCTCTGACCCTTGCCAGGCATAAGCTTCAAGGAGCCGCCACAGAGCTGCAGGAGAGGGAGTTCGTGGCCAAAGGGAACCCCGGTGAATGATGACAACCCGGCGCATGTCCCAGCATCAACGAAAACAACACATCACCGTAACCACAATCAGCACAAGGAGAGAGGGGGCGGAAACCAGACTCGTCTCAGATCCTCACCCAGCATCAGCCTCAGGGAGTCGCCGCAGCACTGCAGGAGAGAGAGTTCGTGGCCCAGCAGGATCCAGCAGAGCAACACCAATCGAGGGCACATCCTGCCGCTGGCATGAAAGGCACGCTGCCACAACACCAACCAGCATTGGGAACGAGAGAGCAGCGCCAAGTGCAGCCGAACCGATCACCACTCACAATGCTGGATTGGGTTCGGGCCCGCCGATCCGAATGCCTGGACCCACAAATGCTCCAGTCACCACCGGTGATGATCACCATGCAGTTGGGGCCAGCCACCTTCCAGATGGCCGATGGTTCGAGGTGGCATGCCAGCCATCTGTGAAAGGTAAGAGCAGCTGCCCCAGATGAAGGCGTGACACTGGAACCGAGTCAGCCAGTGTGGGACCCAGACTGGGACTTCCCTGACGAGAGAGCACACCCAGGTCCGCTGCAGCTGGTGCCTCCACCCGGTGGCCCAGGTTCAGGATTGAATTGTTGTGAATTCATATGCCTGCCTTGACGTAAATAATGGTTTTGGTTTTTCCCAGGGAGGAGGTGAATGTTGTATATTCCCATATTACAACAAGCAGCACGGACGTGACGGCGCAGGCAAGGATGACGTCATCATGCCATCCCTATCCACCTTATTCCTAGGCCCCATGATGCCTTGCGTGAAGTATGGTAGCAACTTCCGGGACTAGTTTAGAACGTATGGTTGTCAGTGAAACGGGACACTTTTCCTTGTTAAAAAACAATGACTTCGGCATCAAAAATGCGGGAACACGGCCTTTTGCACCTCAAAAACAGTAATATAATCATACCACTTCCTTAAAAAGTGGCCTCACAGACAGTAGCTCTGTTTGTTAGCGCTGCTGCTAAGACGCTAACGCTGTAAACAAATAAAAGCTCTGAGATATATCAATGTCTCCACCGCAATAAAGTCGGCTGCATTTTGTTAAAATATGTTGGACATAATCAAATTGACCACAGAGCAGACGTACGCCACAACACCGTGCTTGGCTGTCATCTGTCACCATGTGGGAGACGCCACAACACCGTTGGCTGGTATATGCAGACAGCTACAGCTGTTCATTTTACCCTGAAATTAAAATGCTCATGCTGCTGTCATGCCATAAATGGACATGACATGACAATATGGACTTCAGCATGCTTCAGCATGCTGAAGTCCATATTGTTACAAGGCAGTGCAACGAATGGAAAACGCCCCCCAAAAACTGCTTGATATTTTTCTTAAATGGTTAAGCCTTAGGGAGCAAATCGTGACTATTTTTTTATTATTATTATTGTACTTCGTGCAGCCTTCATTCTGGTGACATAACACATAAATGTCAGATCTGTGACATTCATATAAGTGAAAACACACCTGATGGTGATGTGTCTGTCCTGTGTCTGTACCACCGATCACACCAACAGTCCTTTTTCATTCAGTGCATGATCTACGCATTGCTGGTGAGAAGCCTCCGTTTATACAGTCTATGGCACAACCAGCAACACCAGCAACAAGTACCGGAACTACGCCACAACATTCAAAAAATACAAAAACTACAAGTGCTGAAATTAGCTGCCACTTGAGTGTAAAACACGTATGTGGACTATACATTAAAATGAATTTGAAAAACTTTTAAAAACGCCATTGTAAATGCCCCTGCTACTTCACTCTTGCTGACTGATTTAACACTACTGCAGCCGAAACCGGAAGCTCCGCCCATAATCGTTCCTACAACGGCACCCCCAGGAATAAGGTGGATAACAGGGGACTGTTAGTGGCAGCCTAGCCTCTTTGGCGCTCCGCCTGTAGACGTACACTGACGCGTATCTCTTATTAGTTAGCATATAGTCTGTTTGTATGTAACTCGTGCTGTTAGCAACTCTGTTAATAAAAGCACCGTTCAGCACAGCCACCGCCTCCGCTGTCCATATTTCTCGGACATAACACCAACATGGGATGATCTATGAAATCAATCTATTAATACGTGGATGGAATAATAAAGTTAACAAAGTGAAAATTCAGTTCAATTCAATTCAACTTTATTTATATAGCGCCATTTCACAACAACAGTCATCTCATAGCACTTTCAACTGTAGGGGGAACCCCCACAGTTGCAGAAAGACCCCAGTAATCAGGCGATCCCCTGTGAGCAAGCGTTTGGCGATGGTGGAGAGGAAAAACTCCCTTTTAACAGGAAGAAACCTCCAGCAGAACCAGGCTCAGGGAGGGGCAGTCATCTGCTGTGACTGGCTGGGGGGTGAGGGGATAGAGAAGATGAAAAGAACAGACATGTAGAGAGCAAACAGCACGATGGGGACTCAATCTATGGGAGAGAACAAACAGATGTTAATGACCAGCAAAAAAAAAATAAATATTTCACTGAGAGTGAAGAAAGGAGTGAGGCCCAGTGCATTATTGGAGGTCCCCTGGCTGACTAAACCTATTAGCAGCATAACTAAGGGAGGGTTCAGAAACACATGATCCCTCCCTAATTGTAGGCTATATCAAAAAGGAAGGTTTTAACCCTATTCTTAAAAACAGAGTTTGAGTCTGACTCCTGAATCCAGATTGGCAGCTGGTTCCACAGGAGAGGAGCTTGATAACTGAAGGCTCTGCCTCCCATTGTACTTTTGGAGATTCTAGATATTACAAGTAATCCTGCATTTTGGGAGCGTAGTGCTCTGTTAGGATAATACGGTAGTATTAAAAGCTAACTGTTATGCACAAATCTTGAAAACCTAAGAGAGGGTAAAAGAAAAAGGATAAATAATTGAAATGGGAAAAAAAAAGTTTAATGGACTACAGCAAATAAAATAAAAATAATGTAGGGGTCAGAAATTTCTACTTTTGTGAACATGCAGCTTGATTGTTGTGTGTTTTTTGATATTCTTTTTGCTGTATTCTAATACTGTAGATTGTTTGACTGGAGAAATTGAAGAAATCAGCCAGTGGATTCCAAGTATAGTGAAGTCTTTTATCAGTGATATTCAAGTAAGTTTGAAGTCCTCAAATTTGTGATTTAAGTTAAGTTGTGTGATACATGCCCTTCGCTACTGCTTACAAGAGAATAAATGTAGAATATATGAAAACTAAATTGCAAAAACAGCAATTCAGAGAAGGAATTTGATGAAAATTCAGTATAGCTAAAAACTGATAAATGACGGTTGCCAGGATAAATTTTAAAAGTAAATACATATACAGGTATGTATATACAATAGAGGGAATGCACATCGTGTCACAGAACAGAACTCATGGCAGTTAAAAAACACTGAGTGGGAAAAATGAGTGGCAGCATTAGGGTATATGCAGTAAAACATAAAAAAATACACTGTATTTAGTCACAGCAGTACACAGAATGCCTGCTTGCATTGTGGAGAGCTAATCTTATCATTCCATCTTGTATTAATTGACCAGAAATAGATACCAATCAATCAATCAATCAATCA
The DNA here is from genome assembly GCA_020510985.1 of Pholidichthys leucotaenia. NCBI lineage: Eukaryota > Metazoa > Chordata > Actinopteri > Cichliformes > Pholidichthyidae > Pholidichthys > Pholidichthys leucotaenia. The sequence continues at coordinate 311,016,253 of CM035841.1, read as the reverse complement.
ATCAATCAATCAACTTTATTTACAAAGCACCTTGAAACAACAAAAGCTGATAGCAAAGTGCTGTACATCAAAAGTAATAAAACACTATCTTAAAACACAAATAAATAATTAAAGACTGCTAACTGCTAGTTCTTATGTGTGCTCTTACCCTCACATCACTACAGTCAAGTAAACAGTGTGGCATTAACATCTAAAGTTAAAAAAAAGCACTCTGTGTACTGCTGTGTCTAAATATTTGGTGTGATTTTTATGTTTTGCTCCATACAAACTAAAGCTGCCATGTGTTTGCCACTCAGGGCTGGGTAACTATGTGGTAACTGCCCTGTAACTGCCAAGAGTTCTGTTCCAATGTATTCCCTGTATAATTATGCAATATTACACGAGAGGGATTCCCTGTATAATTAAGCAATATTACATGAGAGGGATACGGTATTAAAGAATATAGTAACTGCGGGTGTGATACGTCAGGCATTAGACACATCACACCTGTAGTTATTATATTCATTGATACCGTATGACCTCGAGTGTAATATTGCTTTTATACAACAGTTCCGCAAGAACAATTTATTAAATGACAGCAATACTGGACAAAATATTATGATTTGTTTGTTTAACCAGTTATTTTGGGCATGTGAGAAAAAAATAGTCCCTTCTACATGTACCCAGTAACTGTTGCTAAGCAGCTAAATACCTACCGGTCGTCTGTTGAGTCGGTACCGCAGAAGGGCCTAGATCAATGCCAGTGGCTCAATAGCATGCTAGCGATTTGGCTTCAGCACACTTTGCTCACTTTTTATTGGAATTTTCAGATGAAACAAAGAGCCCATCACCACAAAGGTATTGTGTTTTTTAATTGAGTCAGTAAATTCAATTCTAGCCTTGTTTAAACAGATATAAAATATGTCACTGGATGTTTAAAAGGACAGGACTTCCATATCAGAAAATTGAGTGAATTAAGACTATCTAGTTGCTTTTCAAACAGCGCCTCACTGTGGAAATTAAGGTATCCAACACAGTATTGCAATTCTCAAGTCTGCAGATTTGACCGTAAATTACTGCTAGTAAGCTGAGTGATACATATCCAGTGAAATGCTGGAGTGCAGTTATCATGGAATATAGTAACTCCTGAAAACCCTGTCGCAAATGAAACTGCTCAGTCAGAACTAACTGTTGTATAATAAACAATAAACCAGTGTTTTTCAGCCAGGGTTCTCAGGAACCCAGGGGTTCCCGTGAGAGAATGTTTAGGGTTCCCTGTGAAATTGTCTAATTTAAGTTGCTGTTATTCTGCATTGGTGCCTGTAATTGCTCCTCCATGTCAGTAGGTGGCAGTATGAATGCAGTATGGTTGTCATCTTCTTCTTCCTCTTTTTCTTCATGTGTTTTACAGAGGTTAATGACCTTGTGAAGACGTGCTTGATCATGGTGACTAGATGGAAAACACTGATGGACAAATATTTGAAGAGGGAAGATTCAGACACTGAAATGGGTCCTGGACAAAATTCTCACCCAGGTGAAGGGCTGAGCAGTTGTCAAAAGAAAGTTAAGACGGTGAAGACAATGCAGTACAGCAAAAGTTACCTTTCCTTTACTTCCACTGAGGATCCCACCTGTTATGTTTGGTGTGCAGGGAAAAGCTATCCAACAGTGTCATGGCCCCATAAGCTTAAACATCATCTCCAAACAGAATACCCATCACTTCAAGATAAGAACACAGACTATTTTGTTCATCTCCATGAGCACACAGAGAAACAAGTAATTTGAGAAAAACCTGGGCTTTTCAAGCCCCACTGCTATAAAAACTAAAACAAGAGAGACTGAGAGCTGTGGAGGAAGAGCTTTGTGTTTGCCTTTCTTCAGTTCCTGCCAGGATATCGGCTTTATGTTCATCTAAAAAGCCCCAGGTTTCACACTGAGTATAAATTAATTGCAAGACTAAATTGTCATTACATTTGCTGTAATAGGCTACAATGTGTCATTTTGTAACATTTTCAGTTGGTGGGGTGCTGTGAATTTTTTTTTCCCATGTAAAAAGGGTTCTTTGGCTCAAAAAAAAATGAAAAACACTGCAATAAACTTCAGATAAAGTTTTAAAATAGATAACAAAGCATACAAAAAGCTATTAGTCATTTAAACATGCATGAGGTAAAGAATTAGCACAGCACAAAAGTTGGATCACTTAAGTCTTTGAATAAATATATTAACATTCATCATTATATTCATGTGTAACTGTTAGATTAAAAATTTCTACTTAAAAATCAGTTCAACTGAACAAATTTAGAACATGACCTTACATTAAAATTTTGTAATTTTCCAGTTTGGGATCAATAAAGTACCTCTATCTATCTAAGTACATTTATCTATGACACAGAAGGACAAAACAGATCTGAAAGCACTGCTTACTACAGAGACATTCCACTGTTGTCTCTCCACTATGCATATAGATTGTGTATGGTCGCTAGGGGCCAGATATAGACTGGGGGCGCATATAGCCTGCCTGGTCTATGGCTAGCCTGGTTGTAAGGCTGTGAGCGGGCACATGGCTGTAATGCAGAGAAAGTGGTGCAGTGCCTCTCTGTGCCTGGCTGAGCACTGGGTAATGAAGCGTGGCAGAGGAGAGAGGAAAGGAGTGTGTCTGCAGGGTAGGCATGGCCCTCGTGTTCCTATGCAACCAGGGCGGATGGCTAGGTGATGGAGGGCCTCCTCTGCTCTGCTTACTTGTCATGCTGCTGCCACACTTTCTTTCACTCGATCTAGTTAGTCATTATTTTTCTCTCTTTCCTCATCCCTCTTCACCCCAACACACATCTGTGACATTGTCAACATTGTGCCCCAGTTCCCCAAGGAAAATATGCAAAATGTCTCAGAACAAATAGGTGTTTGTTGCATGTTAAGAAATTAGATCATCTTGATCTTAAACCACAAGTGTGATAATCCTGAAGATATTTTTAAAGTATATGACTATGTAAAATAATTTCTTCAAATTGGACTTCATTGTACTCCAGCTGATTTCTGTTCCTGCCCGTCTGTGAGACATTTGACTGCTCCTGCCCTTTCAATCAAAGGTCTGAAGAGACCAGATGTGCTATTGTTTCAGAGGTGCTGTCTTTGCAGAAATTCTTTCCATGAGGAAAAAATACCCCCTCACCCTTCAAGGGCTTATTTTATGCCTTTTACATTTATATACACAGTCCATAAATATAACAGTCACTTAAAGCAACACTATGTAAGATTTTCACCTTAAAATAACATTTCCAAACTTGTTTTGATGGTACATCAACCTTTGACCAGGTGAATGTCATTTCCCCCATAGCCTGAGTGGATCTGCATTACCTGCAACAGCTCTGTTCTTGGTATACTGAAAGGACTACTACTATGGCAACCATGACCTCAGTCCCAACAGCCAATCACAGGGCATAACTTTAGCCACCAACCACAAAGCACCCTCTGACTGGCTGCTGGGACTGAAGTCAAAGCCATCATAGTAAAAAGTTACATAGTGATGCTTTAAGTAGCTAGAGCAGCCAGCTGAATTGAACATTAAATAGTTAATTGAGTGTATGTATTTATGCTTAATCCAGCTGTATTGGTTTCCTCCTACAGGGCATAAACATGTACATGTTATCTGTAAGTGGTTCTCTCACTTGCTACTGTACGTATGTCCCTCCGGTGATTGACTAGCACACGTCCACTGTGTACCCTCCCTCCCATGAAGTATCAGCTGGGATAAGCTTCAGACACCATCCCCCTAGATGCCGCCACCACCATTACCATCACCACCGACTTTCTTTTGGTACTATCAATAGTGAGTAATAGGAATGTAATATGACTTTTCTGACAATTTTTGTAAGTGTGAAAAGTACATGGATCAAGGACATGGATTTCCTACTACTTGTCCATTTGTTGTGGGATGCCTTCCAAATAAAAATAACTAGAACAATAGCAAACCATTCTGCTTTGTATTGGTGACTATGTGGATCTGTCAAACACTGACAGCTGACAGATCATAAAGTCCTCGGCAGCTGCTGAGACATGCTAAATATTTGAACCCAGTGTATCAGTTCACCTTCCATAATGTGCTTTTGTTTGTCATGTAAGAAAATAACATCTGAAATACAAACTGCTATTTTCTTGACTAAATAGTGAGCCTCCAAGAGAGCATTACAATACTACAAAAGCAAACTCTTAACATAATATCATCTGCTGTGTTGTACAGCCACTCGTTTCCTGTTGGCAACAAGTGTGGATCTATTCTTAGCTGATGGCCTGGGCTTCAACACTTTCCACTCCTGCTTCTCATAGGCTGGACGGGACGAGGTGTGATGCAGTCATGCCAGGTCTCCCTGTGTCTGTGTAGACTATGTCCAGCTGTAGCGATGGTGGGGCCCGTCGACCATCTGTCTGTGACCGACAGATTCAAGGCTCGGTCCCCAGAGCAGGGCGCGAGGGGGCGGGAGTGGGATGAGGTTGGATGGGGGAATCAGCTTTGTGTTGCCATAAAGCTGTTTTTCCTCTCTCCTAGCAACGGACTTCCATTTCCTTGGTTTCGGGCGGCCTGGTCCTGTTGGTTGGTGTACACGGCCCCCTTACTCTCTCACTCTCCCTGTCCTATTTATGGTAATGAGCCATCTGCCCTCTCTTTAACAGCCGCCCAAATAGAGGAGAGGTTGGGAGGAAAGGGAGGTGGGGAGTGCATGTGTCTGTGTTGGGGGGGGGGGGGGGGGTCTTTGACAGACAGGTCTGAGTCTGACACAAAGACGCTTATCCTGTTGTGTCTGCCTCTGCAGTTGTGGATGCCGTCAGATGTGAGCTCAGTAATGAGCAAGAGTGGAGACAATCCTGAAACATGAGCAGTTTTCAAGAGAGAAAATAATGCAAGGAGGAGAGATGAGTTAAAACGTTGACTCTCTCTCTTTGTGTGTGTGTCTGATAGCAGCGGAGAAAGTGGCAGCGCACGCTCACACCTGCAGGTCAGCACATTAGGCTGTTCAACACACAGTATTTTTTTTTAGATTCCTTTATTAGTTACACAATGTGGAAATTACAGGGCATCCACGTGAGTGGATGAGGCATCCAGTGGTGTGGCGCCCAACCCTTTCACCATTCACACCTGGGGCCACTTTAGAGTCTCCAATTAACCTAACTTGCATGTTTTTTTGGCATGTGGGAGGAAACCGGAGAAATCCCGGGGTAAACCCACGCAGACACAGGGAGAACATGCAAACTCCACACAGATCACTGTTGGTCAGGGGCTGGGATCGAACCCAGGATCCCCCGGCCAAGGGTGAGTTGCCGTGCTGCCGCAGTGCTAATCATTCCGCCACCGCGCTGCCCACTGGTATTTGTAATACCAGTACACACACAGCTGACCCCGAAGCTGAATATTACACAACCCTATCAAGAGCTCCTTCAATATGTGCCTCTGTGACTTGATGACATGAGAGAGTGGTGGGCATACCAGCCAATACAGAGCCACACAGCATTCAATAGACCTCTGTTGCCACTGGATACTAGATTGGTTACCAAGCCAACATGTGCCTCACTGTCGTATCTTCGAAAGAGTAATGTCAAAAACAATGAAAATCTTGACAGACTCTCCGTGTCTCTGGCTTGGATAAATTATCACGTTTCACTTTGTTATCCCTATAAGAAGAGCTGGTTTGAAAAAAGTAATAGAAATGAAAAAGGATGTATATACTACAGATTATGTAAGACCGGGAGAAAAATGTTGATTCTGGCCATAGCAACACTGATTCCAAGCACTTTACCAACAAAGACTCAGCTAATGCATCATAAATGCAAAAAGGATCATTTTTTCCCATTCAAAAGTAAAACAATTTAATAATCTGTAACATAGCTGTGTTTTTATCAATCAAACACATAAAGCAAAAAAGGCAAACGATTTAATGTAAACATTGATTGTGCAGTAAAATGTTGCATATCTATCTATCTATCTATCTATCTATCTATCTATCTATCTATCTATCTATCTATCTATCTATCTATCTATCTATCTATCTTTGTCTTTCAGCTGCTCCCTTTCAGGGTCACCACAGTGTGTCATCACCTTTTATCGTGATGATCTGCATGTTGATTTGGTAAGGATTTTTATGCTGGATGCCCTTCCTGACACAACCCTGCCGGGCTTGGGACCATCACAGGGAGCACACTGGCTTGTGCACCACCTTTAGCTGGGTAACCAACTTTCCTTCCTACATTCTATTTTTGCTGAGCACCAAGCTAGAAGGCAGGAAGTACCGTTTTTATATGGTCTTTGTATGACCCAGCTGGGACTTCAACCCACAACCTCTCAGTTGTAGGGCAGATGCTCTACCTCTAGGCTGCATATCTAATGTATTTGGACATATAACTTAATCAGACAGGCAAATTCATAGAAGGATTAATGACCACTGAGCAACATATCCCAGACGATCCTGTTAAGAAAACAGTATGAAAACAAAAGTATCTATACTGTAAATGTGTCTGAATTGCATTAGGAGACTATTAGATTTAGAGCTCTGTGTGATTCACTTGACTTTATTTCCACCAGTGAGAAAACTATGCAAATTTTTATCACATCGTCACATATTGACACATGTTGACTTTCTGAGCAGAACTTTCATAACAATACTGAGTAGTGTGAAATCTTTCCTGTATTATCAGAGAAGGAGGAATTCCCAAAATGCACATATTCAGTATTTCTGGCACAAACAACACTGATAAAACTTTTACATCTTGTCTGGAATTAAACTAAAGTGCATTTTGTCACTCACAAGTTACAAGATGTGAACATGGATATTCCTTTTTATAACTTATATTTGAGCAGCACTGTAAAAAATACAAACCCAGAAAAGGTGAAGCTTCATTCAGACAATGGAGACAAAGACAGGCACCATAAAAGGTGTCATATGATGAGCTTCCTATGCCCAGCATAGATGGCGAGAAGGCGACATCTAGTGGACAAACAAGCTACAGTACAAGAAAATAACCTTTGTGTAAAAAGAGGAGATTGGCAACAAACATCTATTGCTACTTCTAATAATATTAGTATGGTTAGCCCTGTTGCCTCGCATCTAGAAGGTTCCTTGCTCGAGCCTCTTGTCTAGAGAAAACTGTTCCACAAATCTCCATTTTTAAGCCACTAGAGCTACTTTTAGATTACCACGAAGTGACTCAAATCCAATTATTTTTACCCTATACAGACACGATTTTTAAGTGCCGTTTGAATACACAAATCTGAGCTAAAACCCATTCTTTCACACTGGATATGAGTCACTTTTCTATGTGGTCCTACTGGATCTGATGTACAGTTGAAACCAGTTTCAAATTCAAATTCAAATTCAAACGTTTATTTCAAACTCAGGGTTCATATTATATGCAGAACATGTGTAAAAAGAAAAAAAAGTATATAAAACGTGTAGAAAATAAATGTATATACAGTTCAGCAGTCGCTCGGCGCTCTTGTAACAACAATAGCATACAATGTTGAACTCAGTATAAAATAGAGCGCCGCCACTTCCAAATGCTGGAGTGAAGTGTGAGAGATGAGTTGACAATTGCTGATATAAGATGATTGTTACATGCCAGCAACCTTCTCTTAAAACTGTAGACATTCTTTCGTGTCAACTCGCCAAAAGACGGAATGTTCAAGGACACAAACATCTTGCTTGCACTCGACCTACGAGGTATATCTAACAACCTTCTTAGGGAGTTATTATATGCAATGCGGATTTTGTTCTTAACAGCAACATTGCTATTAAACCATAAAGGCGAGCAATACATTGAGGTACAGAAGGTCTTGAACAGCATACATTTAACATGAGGAGAACATCTATGGAAATTTCGCAACAGTAAATTTGTTTGAGCATAAAGTTTCCTGAGTTGCCTGTTACAGTCAACATTGGTCTTATCAGATTCAATCCACACACCTAGGTATTTGACTTTTTCAACAAAGTTCAAGCTATTACCACAAAGTGGCATAACAGGATTCGAAGTATTGACACCCTTCGGTTTGAAAGCCATACACATACAGTGGGGTAAAAAAGTATTTAGTCAGCCACCAATTGTGCAAGTTCTCCCACTTAAAAGATGAGAGAGGTCTCCAATTTTCATCATAGGTATACCTCAACTATGAGAGACAAAATAAGAAAAAAAAAATCCAGAAAATCACATTGAAGGATTTTTAATGAATTAATTGGTAAATTCCTCGGTAAAATAAGTATTTGGTCAATAACAAAAGTTCATCTCAATACTTTGTTATATACCCTTTGTTGGCAATGACAGAGGTCAAAAGCTTTCTCTAAGTTTTCACAAGGTTTTCACACACTGTTGCTGGTATTTTGGCCCATTCCTCCATGCAGGTCTCCTCTAGAGCAGTGATGTTTTGGGGCTGTTGCTGGGCAACACAGACTTTCAACTCCCTCCAAAGATTTTCTATGAGGTTGAGATCTGGAGACTGGCTAGGCCACTCCAGGACCTTGAAATGCTTCTTACGAAGCCACTCCTTCGTTGCCCGGGCGGTGTGTTTGGGATCATTGTCATGCTGAAAGACCCAGCCATGTTTCATCTTCAATGCCCTTGCTGGTGGAAGGAGGTTTTCACTCAAAATCTCACGATACATGGCCCCATTCATTCTTTCCTTTACACGAATCAGTCGTCCTGGTCCCTTTGCAGAAAAACAGCCCCAAAGTATGATGTTTCCACCCCCATGCTTCACAGTAGGTATGGTGTTCTTTCTCCTCCAAACACGACAAGTTGAGTTTTTACCAAAAAGTTCTAATTTGGTTTCATCTGACCATATGACATTCTCCCAATCCTCTTCTGGATCATCCAAATGCTCTCTAGAAAACTTCAGACGGGCCTGGACATGTACTGGCTTAATCAGGGGGCCACGTCTGGCACTGCAGGATTTGAGTCCCTGGCGGCGTAGTGTGTTTCTGATGTAGCCTTTGTTACTTTGGTCCCAGCTCTCTGCAGGTCATTCACTAGGTCCCCCCGTGTGGTTCTGGGATTTTTGCTCACCATTCTCATGATAATTTTGACCCCACGGGGTGAGATCTTGTGTGGAGCCCCAGATCGAGGGAGATTATCAGTGGTCTTGTATGTCTTCCATTTTCTAATAATTGCTCCCACAGTTGATTTCTTCACACCAAGCTGCTTACCTATTGCAGATTCAGTCTTCCCAGCCTGGTGCATGTCTACAATTTTATTTCTGGTGTCCTTTGACAACTTTTTGGTCTTGGCCATAGTGGAGTTTGGAGTCTTACTGTTTGAGGTTGTGGACAGGTGTCTTTTATACTGATAACGAGTTCAAACAGGTGCCATTAATACAGGTAACGAGTGGAGGACAGAGGAGCCTCTTAAAGAAGAAGTTACAGGTCTGTGAGAGCCAGAAATCTTGCTTGTTTGTAGGTGACCAAATACTTATTTTACCGAGGAATTTACCAATTAATTCATTAAAAATCCTTCAATGTGATTTTCTGGATTTTTTTTCTCATTTTGTCTCTCATAGTTGAGGTATACCTATGATGAAAATTGGAGACCTCTCTCATCTTTTAAGTGGGAGAACTTGCACAATTGGTGGCTGACTAAATACTTTTTTGCCCCACTGTAGATTTAGTATAGTTGAACAAGATGTCATTTTTTTTTACCAAATTTCTCACATTCCGAAAGGAGATGTTGCATAGCTGCAGTAGACAAACTTAACAAACAGAGATCATCAGCATAGAAAATGTGGTTTAACAGTGCACCATTAATGGAGCCACCCACATTAGTGTCACGACTCACCGCTCATCATCTGCCTCAGCTGCGCGCACACCTGCGCCTCATCAGCCGCGGGCTATTTAGCCCACTCAGCCCAGTGCAGCGGTCTGGAGCCGTCTGTTCACATCGGCACATCTTCGCAGCTGGATCGTCTCCAAACGACAGCTAAGCTACGCTCCTATGTAAGCATCTTACTCCTTACCTTTGCAAGTCTTCTCCCCTGTGCACAGGTGGATTCCTTGGCGGCGGATACCCCGTCATTGCTATCCAACCCTCACCGTCGTCACAGGCTCTGCAGGACGCTGTCTCCCGGGCTTCTCCCTTGGCCAACGCCAGCCGCCGGTTGCCTACAAGTAAGCAGCACTCTGCTCATTATACCTGCCTAGGTATGGTGCCCTTTACCCCTGTCCTCTGTTCTCTCCATAGGGTTGCCCGGCTATACGGCGCTCCGCTCTGCTTCCTGTACATCGGCGTTCACCCTCATTACATATTCATATCTCACACATCCATCCATACACGCCTGCTTGTTGAGTAAAGCTGTTAAATCTACCCTGAGCCTGCGTGCGTGTTTCCTGAGCCGGCCATTATGTCAGTACGGCTCCAGCAGAGCGGCTCAGCAGACAGCGGGCTCGCAAGCCGTCTTTCCACCCTTCAGGCTCAGGTGGATTTAATAGCCCACCAACAGCAAGTGATTTTGAATCAATTGACTAACATCACTCACGGGTTAGACCGCTTGGACCCCCAGCAGGTGTTCCCGCCGGCTCGTCAGGGAGGGGTAGCTCCTGCCGCCCCTGTGGCCGGCCAGTCTGCCGCGGGAACGCCAACCCGACTCACGCCAATCCCAACCCCCGCCCGCTTCAGCGGTAAGCTCGGCGGAGCGCGGGGGTTCATCATGCAGTGCGAGTCGGTGTTCCTGCGCGTTCCCAGGGATTCTCCCTCGGACCACAGCCGAATTGGCTATATTGGCAATCTCCTGGAGGGGCAAGCGCTGACTTGGGCTTACGCTGTCATGGCGAAGCCCAGCTACGCAAACCTCTCCTACAGGCAGTTCGTGCAGAGCTTTCTCGAGGTGTTCGATCATTCCCGGCGTGATAGCATCTTCGCTGACCGTCTCCTTGGTCTCCAACAGGGAAGCCGGTCAGCGGCGGATTACGCTATCGACTTCCGGGTCGCAGCAGAGGAGGTGGGCTGGGGTGAGGCGTCACTCTGTAGCATCTTCCTCCGCAGCCTCAGCTCTGGTCTAAGGGATGAGCTGGCCGGTCGAGATCTTCCGGAGACGCTCTCGGAGGTAATCTTCTTAACAATTAGCTTGGATAACAGGCTGCGTGAACGGTCCACCGAGCGGAAGTTACTCGGCCGCTCGCGTGGAGGTTCCGTCCGCACGCCTCAAGCTCGCCTCCTGGCGTTACCTCCTCCGGAGTCTCCCGAAGAGTTGGAGGCAATGGTAGTGGGTCGGTCAAAGCTCCCCCAGCGGAGAAACAGCACCGCCGGGAGCTGGGCCTCTGCATGTATTGCGGAGGCGATCAGCATTCCGTGGAGCATTGCCCGGAGAAGCCAAACGGGGGGGTCCGCGAGTCACTGTAGGGGGCCTCGCGGACTCTAATCGTTTGAATCCCCTCACAAGTCTATCTCTGCCCATTCGATTCTGTCACAATGCCACGGGGCACCTCACACACGCACTGGTGGACTCAGGAGCAGAGCAGAGCTTTATTTCAAAGAGCCTGGCAACCCAATTGGGCATCCCCTGCCACCCTCTGGCCGCTCCTCTCAGCCTGGTCACCCTCTCCCGTGCGCCCCTTGGACAAGTGGCTCATCGCACCCAGCCGGTCCCTGTAATAATCTCAGGTAATCATCGGGAGGATCTCACCTTGTATGTTCTATCCTCTTCTGTGTCGCCTGTCATCTTAGGCTACCCCTGGTTGCACCTGCACAACCCAGTGCTGGATTGGCAGACAGGAAGAATCGCTGCCTGGAGCTCCTTCTGTATGGCCACCTGCCTTCAGTCCGCAGCCTGCGCCCCGTCCTCTCCCCCTCCGGCCTCAGACGCCGCGCCTCCGGACCTCACCCTGGTGCCCTTGGAGTTCCATGACCTGGGCCTCGTGTTCAGTAAGTCCAGGGCGATGTCTCTCCCTCCTCACCGGCCCTACGACTGCGCCATCAACATCCGCCCGGGGGCGCCCTTGCCATCCGGACGTCTTTACAGCCTGTCAGCGCAGGAGCGGGAGGTCATGGACAGCTACATCAAGGAGTCACTCAACGCTGGAATCATCCGACCTTCTTCGTCTCCACTCGGCGCAGGGTTTTTCTTTGTTTCGAAGAAGGATGGGTCACTCCGCCCCGTATTGATTTTCGGGCCCTTAATGACATCACGGAGAAGGACCATTACACCCTGCCATTAATGGACACCGCTTTCCACTCCCTCCAGGGGGCGACCTGGTTCACCAAGTTGGATCTCCGCAGTGCTTACCACCTCGTCCGGATCCGGGAGGGGGATGAGTGGAAGACGGCCTTTCGAACACCTAGTGGTCACTTTGAGTATCTGATAATGCCGTTTGGGCTGACCAACGCCCCCGCTGTGTTTCAACGCCTCATTAACGACGTCCTGCGTGATTTCTTAGGCCTCTTCGTGTTCGTATACCTGGATGACATCCTCATCTTCTCCAGGTCACGGGAGGAACACCAGGTCCACGTGAGGCGGGTCCTACAACGGCTGCTGGAGAACAGGCTGTATGTCAAGGCCGAAAAGTGTGAGTTTTACGCCAAGACCACCTCCTTCCTAGGATTCGTAATCTTGCACAACCAAGTCTTTCCCGACCCCGCGAAGGTCAAAGCAGTGGTCGAGTGGCCCACGCCGACCTCCAGAAAGCAGGTGCAGCAGTTTATTGGGTTTGCCAACTTTTACCGCTGTTTCGTTCCCAATTTCGGTGCCATCGTTGCCCCTTGGACCCGCCTCACTTCTCCCAAGACCCCCTTCCGGTGGACCGAAGAGGTTGCAGCGGCTTTTCAGGCGTTGAAGACGGAGTTCTCCTCCTCTCGGGTCCTGACCCTGGTTGACCCCGCGTTGCAGTGCTTGGTAGAAGTCGACACGTCTGATATGGGAGTGGGGGCGGTGCTGTCCCAGCGATCACCCACCGATGGGGTCAAGTGACCCTGCGCCTTCTTCTCTCGGCACCTGTCTCCGGCTGAGCGCAACTACGACGTCGGGGACAGGGAGCTTCTCGCCATCAAGCTCGCCCTGCAGGAGTGGCGCCACTGGTTGAAGGGGGCTGCCTTACCGTTCGTGGTGTTAACGGACCACAAGAACCTGGAATACCTAAGATCTGCCAGATGACTGAATGCCCGCCAGGCGCGCTTGTCCTTGTTCTTCGCCCGGTTCCGTTTTACCATCACCTACCGCCCTGGTTCTAAGAACGGCCTACCCGATGCCCTGTCCAGGCAGTTTGCCCCTGAGACTTCGGAGGAGCCGGGTCATACCATCCTGCCCAGCTCGTGCGTTGTGGGGGCGATTTCCTGGTCCATCAGGGACAAGATCCGGAGGGCGCAGGAGACCGAACCGAACCCTGGCGGCGGACCGGAGGGGAAGCTGTTTGTTCCATCAACTGTCCGGGGGGAGGTCATCCATTGGGTTCACACCTCCAAACTCGCCTGTCACCCTGGTGTCTCCCGGCTAGTGGATCTCCTCCAGAGTTCCTTTTGGTGGCCGGGGCTTTAGAAGGACGCCACCAACTACGTCCGGGCATGCCCTGTGTGTGCCACCGGCAAGTCAGGTAATTCTCCCCCTGCGGGTCTGCTGCAGCCCCTGCCGGTCCCTGGCAGGCCCTGGTCTCATATAGCCCTCGACTTCATCACCGGTCTTCCGGTCTCCAACACCTACGACGCTGTGCTGACCATCGTGGATCGATTCTCCAAGGCTGCCCATTTCGTGCCACTCCTGGGCCTCCCTACGGCGCGGGAGACAGCGGACCTTCTAGTCCAGCACGTGGTCAGACTGCATGGGATACCGGTGGACGTCGTCTCTGATCGAGGGCCCCAATTTGTCTCTGAGGTATGGAGGTGTTTCTGCAACGCTCTGGGGACCACGGTAAGCCTTTCCTCCGGCCACCACCCGCAGTCCAATGGGCAGTGTGAACGTGCCAACCAGGAACTGGAAGCTGCTCTACGCTGCGTCACCTCCTCCAACCCGTCGTCCTGGAGTGCGCACCTGGTCTGGGTGGAGTATGCCCACAACACGGCATGGTCTTCTGCCACGGGCATGTCCCCCTTTAAGGCGTCCTTGGGGTACGACCCACCCTTGTTTCCGGAGCAGGAGGGCGAGCTGGCCGTTCCCTCCATCCAGGCGCACCTGAGACGCTGTCGGAGTCTGTGGACCAGAGCGCGCGATGTGCTATTATGCACGGCGGCGCGCAACAGCTCCACGGCGAACCGCCACAGGAGACTGGCCCCTGCCTACCAGGTGGGCCAACGAGTCTGGTTAGCCTCTCAGGACATTAACCTCAAGGCTGAGAAGAGGAAACTGGCCCCACGCTTCATTGGCCCTTTTACCATCTCAAAAATCATCAACCCGGTGGCTGTGCGTCTGGCCCTCCCCCCCTCCCTCCGCATATGTCCCACCTTCCACGTGTCCAAGATCAAGCCCGTGGTCTCCGATCCTCTCTGTCCCCCGCCCGCGGCGCCACCTGCACCTCTGATGATCGACGGCCATCCGGCCTGGAGAGTCGCCTCCACCATGGACTCCCGGCGCCGAGGTCGCGGGCTGCAGTACTTGGTGGACTGGGAGGGATTCGGTCCTGAGTGGAAGTCTTGGGTGCGCTCTTCCTTGGTGTTGGACAGGAGTCTCATCACGGAGTTCCACCGGGCGCACCCTGACAAACCAGCGCCAGGAGACGCTGGTAGGGGGGAGTACTGTCACGACTCGCCGCTCATCATCTGCCTCAGCTGCGCGCACACCTGCGCCTCGTCAGCCGCAGCCTATTTAGCCCACTCAGCCCAGTGCAGCAGTCTGGAGCCGTCTGTTCGTATCGGCACATCTTCGCAGCTGGATCGTCTCCAAACAACAGCTAAGCTATGCTCCTATGTAAGCATCTTACTCCTTACCTTTGCAAGTCTTCTCCCCTGTGCACAGGTGGATTCCTTGGCGGCGGATACCCCGTCATCACCATCCAACCCTCACCGTCGTCACAGGCTCTGCAGGACGCTGTCTCCCGGGCTTCTCCCTTGGCCAACGCCAGCCACCGGTCGCCTACAAGTAAGCAGCACTCTGCTCATTATACCTGTCTAGGTGTGGTGCCCTTTACCCCTGTCCTCTGTTCTCTCCATAGGGTTGCCCGGCTGTACAGCGCTCCGCTCTGCTTCCTGTACATTGGCGTTCACCCTCATTACATATTCATATCTCACACATCCATCCATACACGCCTGCTTGTTGAATAAAGCTGTTAAATCTACCCTGAGCCTGCGTGCGTGTTTCCTGAGCCGGACATTATGTCAATTAGTATTGTTCAACAGTACACTGAGATCATCAACATAGACATTAAACAACAAGGGTGACAGTATTCCACCTTGTTTAACACCATTGGTCACATGAAATTTGGATGAGGTAACATTGCCCCACCTAACAACCATAGACTGCCTTCTGTACCAGTATAACAGGATGCTAACAATGTAAATAGGAATACCTCAATCGATCAGTTTTCTAAACAAACACCAGTGGTTAATCCTATCAAAAGCTTTGCTAGCATCTAAAAACGTAGCATATACACTAGTGGATTGGCTTCTGAAGTAGTCAACAAATTCATGAAGTAGATAAACAGCCTTATCAGTTGAATGAGCTGGCTTGAAACCAAACTGATTGTCGTTTGTCCACAGATAATCCTCAATTCTGTTCAGAATTAAACCCTCTAACAATTTAGATATAACATTTGCAATAGCTATAGGTCTGTAGTTGTTCATATCAGACAGACTGGCACACTTGTTTTTCACCAAAGGAATAATAACAGAGTCCATCAACACATCTGGTATGTAACCATGAGCAAACATACAGTTAAAACACAATGACAACAGAATACACAAATTGAAATCAGCATTGATGAGGCATTCACTGGTGAGACAATCAGGGCCAGATGATTTGCCTTTCTTGAGAACTTTGATCAGTGAAGCAACTTCAACAGGAGTAACAGCAGAAATATCGGAGGTATCAAACATGTCATTATACAGGCGAACATCATGCATAACAGAATCCTTCATTGAAACATTCTTGACTGAGTTGAAAATAGCTTCATATTGACATTTCCACTTTTCTGCAACATTAACATCACCAGTCACACCATCAATAGTTTGATCTAATAGACCGGTGGGAGCTCATAGCCTTCATTTGTTTCCAGAATTCTACCATGTTCAGTTCACTCATATGACTAGCTAACTGGTCACATTTGATACTTTTTTCATTGCGCCAACATGCTTGTAGAGCATATTTGAACCTAGCCCTACAACTTTTCATGTTATCAAATATTGGACCATAACGTGGTTTGCTATTACTCCTCCACCATAAAAAAGCATCCCGAGCAGCTGTGTGAGCCTCGCTAACAACATCATTCCAGCCTGGGACGTTATAATGGGTGGCCACACTGTGACTAGGAATGCAATCACTCACACAAAAATTTAAAGCATCAACAATATCGCTGTAAAACCTATCGATATCATCCCTGTGTGCCGCACAATTACAGTCATGACACCTGATGGCATCCATAGGAGCACGGATATTACAGAGTTTCCTACGAGTAAGTTCCTTATATCTGGACAGGTCTGACGCTGTGGCATCACGCCATTTGTATGTCCTACTACCCGTTGTGGCCGAGGGAGCTCCCCGGGGGCCACTTACAGCACTTGATATCTCAGTATCCATAGATAAAGGTAAATGATCGGAACTCACGAATACAGAACTCTGATATTGGACACATTATCATGGCCTGAGGATGTAGTCACACAGTGATCAAGCCATGATGTAGAGCCATGGGCCATGCTAACATGAGTAAAGGTATCACCTGGTAAGATAATCCTGTCCGAAATGTGTAAAGAGTATCTCTCACAAAAAGACACCAGTTCATTTCCAAAACAACTTGAACGTGATATATTAGCGTTGAAATCACCAAGTATGTACACATATGGAGTTGGAAAATCCTCAGTGATACGTTTAACAAGACTCTTGCAGTGCAAGTATTCATCCAAGTTTTCAACACTATCCCAGGGGAAATATACACACAATATAAGACAGTGAAAGTCACCCAGGTTGACTTCAATACCTGTAACTCTTTCGCACTCGTAAGTTTTCACAGCACAACTGTTAGCAAGTGACTTCCGCCATAGGATACCAACGCCGCCATAGGGGCGACCTAAGATAACACGTTCTTCCGTATCCATAAAAGAAACACCTTGTCCTATAAAATCACCATGTAATCTGCTCAGAATAGACAATTCATGTTCAAACAACCAGTGTTCCTGCAACAACACAATGTCATGGTTATCACATAAACTGGAGATCTCATTAGTTGAAGTTTTTGTATTCTGGCAGCTGAATGAAATGAATGAACATATTCTTAGGTTGGTCCTACTACTGAATGTATATGATGACAAACACGATAATGACAATCACAAGTAGTTCATTTCTTCTCAAAAAACTGTCGATAGTATAAACCAGATGGCCACACATTTTTTCCAAGCAACTTCTTGCTACAACTGGCAGGACATGTAATTTTGAAAGAGGCATAACCAACATGCTTGGTTTCTAGTTGCTCAATCTTGAGATTGTCGTTTATTTTAACATGAGTTTTGATATAGGAGCGTACATGATGGGGTCTGGTGGTGGGGTCGAGTCGACTGATGAAGACTTGGAGCTTCTTATGACCTTGACCTTGACCCTGATGTCCGCCAGACGACCTACCAGACTTCGGTACAACGCGTAGCGAGGAGTCAGAGACTAATTTTTCTTCTTGCGGACCTCCGCACGCGCAACGGGACAGCCCCTTGACGTCGCGGAGCAGCAAGCAATTTTTGCGCGGCTCGGACAATTTCACCATCCCGGTCGGCCAGTACTACCCCCCTCCTCCCTCCCCCTCCGCCTGCAGCTAGCTTCTCCCACAGCTCGCCCCCATAGATGGATTATCGAGGTCTCGGCCCCCTGCCGTGCCCTCTGGGGGGGAGCGTGTGGCGGTTTGGTGTAAACCCCCACAAACAGACTGGACACACACAGCGCTCGGCTAGAGCAATTAACAGAACAGTGAAATGTGTGTATTAATGTCTACAGGCAGTCCCGCTCTTTCTGGCTCTCTACTGTGATGTTAATGTGCCTTTCATGTATTGTGTTCATGCGTCCTGTCCTTACTGTGACCTAGAGACTGAGAGCAATATGTAGATGTGCCCTGTAACCTCTTTGTTCTGCAGCTGAAGCAGAAGTCTAGCAATCTGCCTATTGTGATGTATGTCTCTCAAATGCAAATGTCTCATGCCTGTTCTGCAATCTCTTTGATCATACCAACTGCTGGGGAATGCTCTTTGATGTATTGTTGTAGTTGGGTATATATACGGCACTGTAATCCATGCTCACTCTCTCGTTCTGATTCTGCAACTGCTACTGCTGACACATTGTGTCTCTCTGGAGAGCCGCTGGGCTCGCTCCCGGCGCGCATGCACGGCGGCGGGAGTGGAGCTCGTGACGGCGGTATGATTTAATAAAACCAACTTAAAACCTCAGCATCGCTGCTTATTTTTTCATGCCGCCGCACCTTTAATTTTTTTGATATACAGTGATCCCTCACTTATCGCGGTTAATGGGTTCTAGAACCGACCGCGAAAAGTGAAAAACTGCGAAGTAGCGTCACCCCTAATGACGTCACCCATAAATAATACGTACGTTCATTCTCTCACTCTCTCTCTCATATGATATGTGTGTGTGTGTGTGTGTAAGTGTATATACATACGTAGATGTAAATAAAGTGTACATAAATATGTTTTTAGAACTCTTTTATTCTTATAACAAGATACGTAACTCAAGATGAAGATGATTTACTGCACAGGTTAATGAGAGCTTTACTGCTCCTCAGGTGACGCCTCATCGTCAGGTGCTAGAGGCGCAGCATCGTCGAGGGCAGCTTCCGATAGAGCTGGAGAAGCTGCAGGAGGCGGCGTAGTGGCTCGACGGGAAGACTATTTCGCACAAAAAGGCACAAGAGAACAGCGAAAAGTTCCACGCGGCGAGACTAAGCAACACGAGCGATAAAGAACAATGAATGCGGTCTTCCTTCGTTGGGTATGGGCGCTCGGCAGGGAGAGAAGCTGGGTAAAACGTCTCGGCCAATCAGCTTGCGAGATTCCCGAGCCGAGCCTACACGAGAACAGTGAACAGAGAGGTGGATTTTGAGTTGTGCGGGCTCTCCGTGTTGATACCTGATACCTGATGTTCTAATGTAGTCTCCCTGCCTTCTGCTAGCGCCCGCCCATTTTTTCTCAATTTTGAATTTTTGATGAATATTTTTGAAAAATCCGCGATGCACCGAGGGCGCGAAAGGTGAGGCGCAAAGTAGCGAGGGATCACTGTATATATATATATATATATATATGTGTGTGTGTGTGTGTGTGTGTGTGTGTGTGTGTGTACATATATACATACATATACAGTATGTGTATATATACATATATAATATGTGTGTGTGTGTGTGTGTGTATATATATATATATATATATATATATATATATATATATATATATATATTGTAGAGGATGCCTTTCACAAACGACACAGTTTATTTCTCAGGGTTGGTTTATTGCGAGGTCACATCCTCTAACAAGAACAGAATCTCAGAAAAGAGGGAGAGCAATCGTCTAACACAGCTCTTATAGTCTCCCAAGACACAAATCCCCCAACATCAAATCACACACCCCCAACCCACAGTCTTTAGGTAAACATCCAGCACCCGAGGCTCCTTGGCGTCTCCATTGTCTCTTGACCCTCTAGCGTCTGGGGCTCCTGCTGGGGCATTCTCTCCAACTTCACATCTCCTGCAAGGCCAACTTCACACCTCCCGTAGGTCCTCACAGGGTCAGGTCCTCTTTGTCCCTTAAGACGTGAAGTTTCTAGAATATGCACCGTCATGCCTACTAGGTGAATGCGGGGGATATGAATACAGTATATGCGCCCTAAATATGTGCCATATAACCCCCCCCAAACGTCTAAATAAGGACAAAGTGCACCCCAATATGCATAGCATCCTATCATAATACACAGAACAGCAAAAAAAGGCACAACACATCACACTTCCAGCTGCCTGGGCTTCAATCGCCTGCCATATCTGCTGTAAGCCGGTTTCGACCTTCCTGTAGCCGCTTCTTGCATCTGTGAATTAGAGTCGTTAGCACATCCTTGTGAAAGCTTAGAAGAGCGTCCTGGCTAACTGCACTTGTTCATCAGCCAACACAAAAGCGGGTTTGAGTCTGTTAATACAGACTAATTCCCTCCTGTCTCCCAAATCGGGCAAAAAATGTTTTTCCCCGGTTTCTAACACTCTGAACGGTCCATCATAAGGTGGTCTTAAACCTAACCTCTGTGCGTCGTGTCTAACAAAGACGAATTCTGCATTCTTTAAGGCTTTAGGCACGAAAATGCGTGGGAAACTGTGATGAACTGGGCCGGGGAGGGTGTTTGATCCCGCGTCGCTCTGCAGCAGCTGAGCGGGGGGGCGATCTGGTGCGGGGTTCTCTGGAAGGAATTCTCCCGGTAACCGGAGAGGTTGGGCGAAGACTAGCTCAGCCAGAGAGGCTTGCAAATCTTCCTTAGGTGCTGAACGCAACCCTAATAAAACCCATGGAAGTTTATCAACCCAATTTGTGTCCGTGAGAGCCGCTCTGAGGGCTGCTTTCAAAGACCGGTGAAAGCGTTCGCACAAACCGTTGGCCTGGGGGTTATACGCAGTCGTGCGATGAATTTTCACCCCCAGGCTGAGTGCCATGGATGACCAGAGCTCGGAAACAAATTGGGGTCCTCTGTCAGACGTTATGTCCGACGGGACTCCAAAGCGCGCGACCCAAGCCGTTAAAAACGCGCGCGCAACGTCTGCTGCTGTGGTTGACGCCAGGGGGACCGCTTCAGGCCAGCGCGTGGTGCGGTCCACCATAGTTAGAAGGTGTGTGAACCCCTGTGACAGCGGGAGGGGTCCCACCAAGTCGATATGCACGTGGTCGAAGTGTTTGGCCGGGATGTGAAAAGGTTCTAGAGGGGCCCGCGTGTGCTTGTGTACCTTTGCTCTTTGACACGCTGCGCAGGCTGCGGCCCATTCTTTGACCTGTTTACGCAGCCCCGGCCAAACAAATTTCTCTCCCACCATTTTGATCGATGCGTGAACGCCCGGATATGCCAGCGAATGTATTAAGTCAAAAACGCGGCGACGCCATGCAGCTGGGACCACGGGGCGGGGGCGCCCTGTAGAGATATCGCAGATTAGAGGGGGCATACCTATTTGATGCACCCTGTGCTCCAGCCTTTGCCCTGTTGGCCCAGACTGGAGCGCGCGCACATCCGCATCGTTGACCTGCTCGGCGGCTATGGCTGCATAATCTAACCCAACGCAGACCGGGGCTGCGAGCGCTTCCGTGCCGCAAGCCTGGCCCGTGTCTACAGCCACCGAGTCTGCCCCCTGGGGGCCTGGCATTGCAACTGCGCGCGAGAGACAATCTGCCACTACATTGTGTTTGCCCGCCACGTGTTGAATGTCGGTGGTAAACTCCGAAATCGCGGCCAGCTGTCTCTGTTGTCGGCCCAACCAAGGCTCTGAAATTTTAGCCATTGCAAATGTTAATGGTTTGTGGTCTACAAACGCGGTGAAACGGCGCCCTTCCAGCCAGAACTGGAAGTGGCGGATGGCCAAATGCAGGGCTAAAAGCTCCCTATCGAATGCGCTGTATTTACGCTCGTTATCGCGCAATATTTTGCTGAAAAACGCAAGTGGTTGCCAGCTCCCTGCTACCAGTTGCTCGACAACTGCCCCAACTGCTATGTCGGAAGCGTCCGTGGTTAGCGCCATGCGAGCTGCTGGCACCGGGTGTGCCAACAATGCAGCGTTCGCGAGGGCTGACTTGACCTGGGAGAAAGCGCGCTCCCGGTCCGGGGACCACTCGACCTTAGTTGCAGGTTTTTGCTTCTTTAGTGCCGTGTACAGTGGGTGCATGAGCTGTGCCGCGTTGGGGAGGAAGCGGTTATAAAAATTGACCATCCCCAAAAATTCTTGCAATGCTTTAACTGTCTGCGGTTAGGGGAACTCCGTTATCGCGCGCACTTTATCAGGCAGCGGGACCGCTCCTTCTGGAGACACACGGTGCCCCAAAAAAATCGATTTGCGCTACCCCGAATTGGCATTTCGCTGGGTTAATTATCAGCCCGTGCTCTGTCAGCCTCTGAAAAACCGCTGTGAGGTGGCATTCGTGTTCGACTTCGGATGCACTGGCTACCAAAATATCATCCAAATAGGCGAACACGAAAGGGAGGCCGCGCAACACCGCATCCATCATGCGTTGGAATGTCTGTGCGGCGCCCTTGAGGCCAAAAGGCATGCGCAAAAACTCGAACAGCCCGAAGGGGGTTATTACTGCCGTTTTGGGTATGTCTTGCGCGCGGACTGGGACTTGGTGATAACCGCGCACCAAATCTATTTTGGAAAAGATGCGCGCCCCTGCCAAATGTGCCAAAAAATCCTGGATGTGCGGAATCGGGTAGCGGTCGTGTGCTGAAGCATTATTTAATCTGCGGAAATCACCGCAAGGGCGCCACGAGCCGTCAGCCTTGGGGACCATATGCAGGGGTGACGACCAAGGGCTGTTAGAGCGTCTAACAATGCCCAGTTTTTCCAAGTTGGCGAATTCCTCGCGCGCAATGGCCAGTTTAGCTGGGTCCAAGAGCCGAGCTTTTGCAAAAACAGGGGGGCCAGAAGTAGTTATGAAGTGCTCGACCCCGTGTTTGGCTACTGACACTGAAAATGTTGGGACCATGAGTGCTGGAAACTGATTGAGTAGTGCATGAAACTTACCACCCGCAGCTGTGACATTGGGATGTGCAGAAGGCGGGGCCACCCGAGCTGTACAGGAGATAGAGTGGAAAGACAGTGCATTTACAATACGTCTATTAGTAAGATCAACTAATAAACTGTTTGAGCATAAAAAATCAGCACCTAGCATGTTGTTGCTAACTGCAGCTACAACGAAGGTCCACTCGAAGGTGCGGCCGTGGAGGGATAGGAGGAGCGTCTTCTCCCCATAGGTTTTGATCGTTGAGCCATTTGCCGCTAGCACCAGGGGTCCGCTGGAAGGCGCCAGCAGGTCCGCGTAGGAAGGCTTGACAAAACTCAGCTGGGAGCCTGTGTCCACCAGGAATTCCTTCCCTGAATTTGCGTCTGTCACGAAAAGCAGCTTGTTCTTCGCGCCGAGAGCCGCAGCTGCTACCGACTCTCGGTCTTGGCATTTCCCTGGCGCTTGTATCGGCACGGTGGGATGCATCTGCGCGCTCTCTCGGCGAAGCGTCGATGGTAGAAACAGAGGATGCTGTCAGCTCCGCTTCTCCTGGCCTCTGCCGCTGCTGACGTCAGTGGGTCCGGTGCTGCAGCCTCTGGTCTCCCCTCGTCTCGCGGGGGTGCGTTCAGCTCCGCTGCTGCCGTCGTGGCTGCGTGTCGTCTATGGGCGTCGACGAACCGCTGTGCCTCCTTGCCCAGCCCGTGGTAGTCACGGTTGTTGAGTAGCTGTGAGCTGGCCAGGGTGACTCTCACTGCTGGCGGTAGCGTTCTGAGAAAGAGGTGGGCGAAGATAAAGCTGTCGTCATCTTTGCCTCTCAGGTTCATCATCTTCGCCATCAGATCTGCCGGCCTGTCCGCTTCCCCTTCTGTTAACGCCAGAAGCGTCTCTGCTCGCTCTCCCAGCGAGGGAGTGAAGGCTCGAATGAGGGCGGCTTTCAGTGCGCCATACTTGTCGTCTTGGGGCGGGTGGTTGGTCAGGCTCTCCACCCGCTGCACTGTGAGGCTGTCCAGCTTCGCGACGACATGGTAGAACCTCATTGCGTCCGCTGAGATTCCCCGAAGGTGGAACTGCGCCTCCACAGTGGTAAACCAGGAGCGCGGGTTATGTTGCCAGAAATCGGGCAGCTGTAGTGTGGTAGCTGCGTTAACCCGGTTGGCCCCTGAAGAGTCCGGTGCGGAAAGACCGTCGCCACCGGCCATGGTTTGTCGTAGGTCACCAGTGTAGAGGATGCCTTTCACAAACGAGACTGAGTTTATTTCTCAGGGTTGGTTTATTGCGAGGTCACATCCTCTAACAAGAACAGAATCTCAGAAAAGAGGGAGAGCAATCATCTAACACAGCTCTTATAGTCTCCCAAGACACAAATCCCCCAACATCAAATCACACACCCCCAACCCACAGTCTTTAGGTAAACATCCAGCACCCGAGGCTCCTTGGCGTCTCCATTGTCTCTTGACCCTCTAGCGTCTGGGGCTCCTGCTGGGGCATTCTCTCCAACTTCACATCTCCTGCAAGGCCAACTTCACACCTCCCGTAGGTCCTCACAGGGTCAGGTCCTCTTTGTCCCTTAAGACGTGAAGTTTCTAGAATATGCACCGTCGTGCCTACTAGGTGAATGCGGGGGATATGAATACAGTATATGCGCCCTAAATATGCGCCATAATATATATATATATATACACACTACCGTTCAAAAGTTTGGGGTCACCCAGACAATTATTTTGTGTTTTCCATGAAAAGTCACACTTATTTACCACCATGAGTTGTAAAATGAATAGAAAATATAGTCAAGACATTGACAAGGTTAGAAATATTTGAAATAATAATTTTTTCCTTCAAACTTTGCTTTCGTCAAAGAATCCTCCATTTGCAGCAATTACAGCATTGCAGACCTAACATGATTGCACAAGGGTTTTCTAATCATCTATTAGCCTTCTGACGCAATGAGCAAACATATTGTACCATTAGAACACTGGAGTGATAGTTGCTAGAAACGGGCCTCTATACAGCTATGTAGATATTGCACCAAAACCCAGACATTTGCAGCTAGAATAGTCAGTTACCACATTAGCAATGTATAGAGTGTATTTCTGATTAGTTTAAAGTTATCTTCATTGAAAAAAAATGCTTTTCTTTCAAAAATAAGGAAATTTCTAAGTGACCCCAAACTTTTGAACGGTAGTGTGTGTATATACAGTATATATATGTGTGTGTGTGTGTGTGTGTGTGTGTGTGTGTGTACACATACATACATACATATATGCCCCTCTCCACATGCATAGGATGCTGATTTCATCACTTAGCGCCGTTGTTAGCATTAGTGCAGTTGCTACTAAAACAACTCACTGCACCAGAGTCTGTCTGCCTTTTCTCTTCTGGACCTCAACACAAATAGCTGACCAACTGCTTGCAGTCCTCAAGAGCAAAAACTTGAGTATATATTTACTAAAAATATCAGTTTTATCTGCTGAAAAGCAAAAAAGTAGTCACACAAATATAGTTGTGTTTTTCTTGAAGGCACATATTCATGTGCACATGCCATTTCAGAGGACAGATGTATCCATATTACACTCAGTTAAAGTTACTTGTAATTATGAATATGAACTGTCAAATCTGATCTAAACAAAAAATCGGAATGGAACATAAGGCTTTTAATGTGAATATAGCCATGGTGGTGGATTTTTTTAGTGTATCATGACCAGTGTTGGGCAAGTTTCTAAAAATAGTAACTAATTACAGTTACTAGTTACTTATTTATATTTGTATGTCAGGTCAGGCACTGGTTTGCTTGCTACCGGATAACTATGAAAACCGGTACTACCTGTCTCATGGGTCGGGCTGTCGGCGACACAACCGGCAACCCCACCCTTCCAAGGGCGTGGAGGGTGAAACTGAGCATCCTGGCAGAACTAAAAACAATATCTGTCACAGGTCTGTGGTGGACCACTCCCAGTTACACGGGGTGAGACTGGACATCCTGGCAAATAAGCACATCTGTCTCAAGGTCTGTGGTGGACTTTTGCCAGTCAGTGCATCGTGACATGCACTACACAAAGGGCAGAAATAAACAAACCTATCATCTGGTCAGTCACTGCAACAGATACTGGAGTCAATTTGTCTTGGCCTGTCCTTTTTTCCAATTGTCCATTTGTCCTTTTTTCCAATTTGTCTTGGCCTGTCCTTGCCACTTTGCCTGTCCTTGCCTCTATCTGCCAAGAATGTGCCGCTAGTCCAGCAAAAGCTAGCGGTATTCAAATACTTTGCAAGCAGTTTCATGAAATGGTCAGTCAGAAAGCAACTCATACCGGCTCGGATGTCACCCAGGTTAGCAAGGTCAGGAGTTCCTGGCAGTGGAAGGTGAAGGACAGAGTTGTGTGGAGGAATCTGATCAGACCTCAATGAAACAGTCATTGTCGCTCCCGACAGACTACTATTATGATGATGATGATGATGATGAGTTACTTATTTTCAAAAGTAACTGGGTTACCTTACCACTTACTGAATGATTAAAGGAACTAGTTACTTGGAAAAGTAACTTTCACGCTACTTTTAAATGCATGCTTAAATCATCTTGCACACATAGCAAGATAATTTAATTAATGGATTACATTATGAGCTTATTAACGTCAGGCTGAAAACTGACAGAGCTTTTTGAACATGTTCAGTCTGCTTTATCCTGCCTTGAGAACTCTTATTGTGGGAAAAATCTGAAGAAAATCGACACGAAATTGCCAGTAATTTCCTCATTTTGGAGTGAGAAATAGGGTTTGTGGAGTGAGAGAGAGGGGAAAAGAGTGAGAATCACTCCTAAAGAGTGAGTTGGCAACACTGTATAAAGCTGTCCATGTATATCTTGCCTTTATAATATGAAGTAAACCGATGTGCAGTGATCCAAAGAAAATGTCCATTATCCAAAGTCCAAATGTCTGCTCTGACAGAGACATGATCCAGTCACTCAAATTCCTTTTGGAGATCAAAATCCATTTTCGAATTATCTTTATCCAGGTAGCAGATAAATGTGTTTTAACTTCAGTGGCTCACAGTCTCAGCTGTCTGATGGAAAGTCACCGTTTATATTACGTCTTCAGTCTGTAACAAAGTATCTGGCAATCAGTCGGTTTAATTCTTGCTGGGTCACAAACTGTCCAGATGCATACCTGTGTTTGAAATCCAGCCGTGGCTGTTGAGAATACAGTAGATCCACTTCACGGTGTTGTTAGCATAGCTAGCCGTTACTTTGCACTAGCTTTTCTGGAGGAGCTTGTTGCTGTTTTCAGGTGCTTCTGAAGATTGTTATAATAAATAAATAGTGAAGATTAGTTAATTAGATATTACACAAAGTGCTTGCATACACATATCTTTTAAACCCACTCATACACCATTCACACATATACATCAGTTGCTTACACACATACAAACTCCACAGGAAAGTGTCTGTTCCTGTCTCCATATATGGGCATGGGGGTCATGTAGAAGACATATAGAAGACTAGCGGCTAAGGAGAAGACATATGGACGCTGAGAGGAAGCCATAAAGCCATGAAGGCAGGAACTAGCAGGATAGAAGCCATAAAAATGAGGAGACCCTGAGAGCCATCTGGACGCCAAGAGGACAGTTTGGACAATGGACATGTATTGTTGAGAAGTTACTAGGAAACGCCCAGTAACTTGCTTATATGGAGCTGTGAATTCCTTTGTGCTGGGTCTTTTCCAGGAGAGGGAGCTGGAGGAGACCTGCGGGCCGTGTACACTGACTCCCTGCATGGTTCAATAAAAGTTAAGCTGAGAAATAGTATTTCTCCTGTGATTATTGGTTGGTTAACTGAAAAGATTCTGCTAACTGTCCAAAATTAATTTTTACAGTTTGGGGGAGGATGTGGACAGTTAGCCAACTACTTTGACGATGCACATCGGGAGACAAAGCCTTTGTCTGCATGTCGTGGACAATCCAGGGCCCTACTGATCAGAAGGTAAGAACCTCTTCTAAAAATCTCTGTAGGACTGTCTGTGACATTCAGTCAAAGTAAGTCTTTGGTCCTGTTTTTTAAATTCTATTGGAAAACTCAATATAAAGATAGTGTTATATTTTGTAGCTATTTTTTTATGATTGTAAGAAAACACAGGGAGTCAAAATCATGCATGCATTCACATGTTAGGGACAGATTAAAGAGCTGCTTTTTATAGAGAAATAAGAATAAAGTACTATATATTACAAGAATATCAATTTTAATCAACAATTGAGTAATATATATATAAAGTGTTATGTATTACAAGAATATCAATTTTAATCAACGATTGAGTAATATATGAATGAAAATGGGAATTTAAGGAGCACAACACAAAAATCTTAAGTAAAAACAAATAGTGAGTGAATTGTGTCACCATAAGGAATGTAAAGAATATACGACACAAATACAAGAAACAGTGAGTAATTGTGTCAGCCAGTTTGTCAAAATTAGTTGGACTAATCTATATGATAAGCTATCACTGGTATTGATGACTGGACACAGCTCAATGTAAATAGCCTCTATATAATACAGTAGTTAAGCTGGTTCTATTAAGCGGCAGGGACAAATACATACACACAATAACTCTGTAAATATCTACTAACTCTTTTCCCCCATATATATATATATATATATATATATATATATATATATATATATATATATATATATATATACACAGTATATGCTTCTGTCTTTTGTCATATTGTGGCGGTTTGGTTGTTTTTTTTTTTTGTTTGTTTTTTTTTCTCTGTGACATTTTGTCTTAGATTTGTTTTGAATAGTAACCGCTTAACTTAGCTTAGTTTTCTTTTTTCTTTCTCTCAGTCACATTTTGTCTTAGCTTTGTTTTAAATTGTAATCGCTCTTGTCTTGTTTTCTCTTTTTTCTCTTTTGAATTCTTGGATGGAATATGGGTGGGCAATATAAGCTGCGGCTTCAGCCATCACCCATTTCGGACAACTCACGTGGAATTGTATAGAAGAAGGAGTCTTTGTCTAATTTGACCTTGTTGTTATATTATACAGTTTCTTTTAACCTGTACTGTACTATCCAAAATAAATTCATTCATTCATTCATTCAACCCCCACAAACAGACTGGACAGACACAGCGCTCGGCTAGAGCAATTAACAGAACAGTGAAATGTGTGTATTAATGTCTACAGGCAGCCCCGTTTCTTCTGGCTCTCTACTGTGATGTTAATGTCACCTTTCATGCATTGTGTTCATGCGTCCTGTCCTTACTGTGACCTAGAGACTGAGATCAATATGTAGATGTGCCTTGTAACCTCTTTGTTCTGCAGCTGGAGCAGAGTCTAGCAAATCTGCCTATTGTGATGTATGTCTCTCAAATGCAAATGTCTCATGCCTGTTCTGCAATCTCTTTAATCATACCAACTGCTGGGGAATGCTCTTTGATGTATTGTTGTAGTTGGGTATATATGCTGCAACTCTGTAACTCAAACTCTCTCTCACTCACTCTTCAACTGCTGCTGGACACACGCACTGTGTGTCTCCTCTTCTCTGAGAGCTGGTGGGCTCGCTCCCGGCGCGCATGCACGGCGCCGGGAGCGGAGCTCGTGACGGCGGTATGATTTAATAAAACCTACTTAAAACCTCAGCATTCACTGCTTATTTTTTCATGCCGCTGCACTGGTGACCCCGAAGACGCACACGCTTTGTGTGACGCAACCTTCTGGTCTGGACATCCACGCTGAACCGGCCGAGGGACACAAGATGTCTCCTCCCTCTCGCCGCTCCAACGCACCATGACCTGAAGGCAGAAAAGAACACGCTGCCAGTGAACGCTTCACTGGTGATCCCGAGCATGCACACGTTTTTTGCAAAGCAACCTTCTGACCTGGACAGCTGCACTGGTGACCCGTTCTTCATGATGAGATCTGCACGTCTGAGATCTGCTCATCCACGCTGGACCGGCCGCGCTCGCAGCTCCTCCACACGAGAGCGCAGGCACCTCGTCCACTCTCCACTACGGCGGCCTCCATGGCCGGCAGAGAACGCAACGCGTGGACCTGAACGCACCACGGCCGAGCGGTGACAAAGATCGTCTATTCCCTCCCACCGCTCCAACGCATCTGCACGAGCCTGAGGGACAAAAGATCGTCTATTTCGTCTCACCGCTCCAACGCACCATGGCCAATCTGCAGCCACAGCTCAACCTGGATATTATTAGCGCCGTCTGCGCCGATCTCCACCAAGATTCTGGACCCTGACTCGCCACTCCAGCGGCCCACCCACGCACGGAACCCCCGCGCACGCACCGGGGAGTTACGAGGATGGCGCACCACGCACGGGACAAATACGGCTCTTCTGACCGCCTTCCTTCTGCTGCACACTGGCCCTTCAGGCTTGCTCGTACACCTGAGGCCCGCAGCTTGCTCACTGGATTTTATGGTCTTAGCCACGGCACACAAGGGGAATTCAGCCGTCTGTGGTTCCCGAGGCTTTAGGGTTGCGCCTGCCCTAAAGTCAACACGCCAGTCCCTCTGCTTTTATTTTTTTCTTACCGCCGCTCCTGCTTTTCTTCATGGCCACGAGAGGAGTCAGAGACAAATTTTTCTTCTTGTGATCTCCGCACGCGCAACGGGACAGCCCCTCGACGTCGCGGAGCAGCAAGCAATTTTTGCGCGGCTCGGACGATTTCACCGTCCCCTGCCGGCACTTACTACCACCCTCCTCCCTCCCCCTCCGCCTGCAGCGAGCTTCTCCCACAGCTCGCTCCCATAGATGGATTATCGAGGTCTCGGCCCCCTGCCGTGCCCTCTGGGGGGAGCGTGTGGCGGTTTGGTGTAAACCCCCACAAACAGACTGGACAGACACAGCACTCGGCTAGAGCAATTAACAGAACAGTGAAATGTGTGTATTAATGTCTACAGGCAGCCCCGCTTCTTCTGGCTCTCTACTGTGATGTTAATGTCACCTTTCATGCATTGTGTTCATGCGTCCTGTCCTTACTGTGACCTAGAGACTGAGATCAATATGTAGATGTGCCTTGTAACCTCTTTGTTCTGCAGCTGGAGCAGAGTCTAGCAAATCTGCCTATTGTGATGTATGTCTCTCAAATGCAAATGTCTCATGCCTGTTCTGCAATCTCTTTAATCACACCAACTGCTGGGGAATGCTCTTTGATGTATTGTTGTAGTTGGGTATATATGCTGCAACTCTGTAACTCAAACTCTTTCTCACTCACTCTTCAACTGCTGCTGGACACACGCACTGTGTGTCTCCTCTTCTCTGAGAGCCGCTGGGCTCGCTCCCGGCGCGCATGCACGGCGCCGGCAGCGGAGCTCGTGACGGCGGTATGATTTAATAAAACCTACTTAAAACCTCAGCATCGCTGCTTATTTTTTCATGCCGCTGCAATATCATCAATAAACACAAATGACCCAATGCCATTGGAAGCCATGCATGCCCATGCCATCACACTGCCTCCATCATGTTTTACAGAAGATGTAGTGCTTTGGATCATGAGCTGTTCCAATTCTTCTCCAAACTTTCTTCTTCCCATCATTCTGGTACAGGTTGATCTTAGTCTCATCTGTCCAAAGAATGCTGTTCCAGAACTGGGCTGGCTTCTTTAGGTGCTTTTTGGCAAAGTCAATTCTGGCCTTTCTATTTTTGAGGCTGATTCATGGTTTGCACCTTGTGGTGAATCCTTTGTATTTACTCTCATGAAGTCTTCTCTTTATGGTAGACTTAGATACTGATACACCAACTTCCTGGAGAGTGTTCTTCACTTGAGTGGATGTTGTGAAGGGGTTGTGAAAGGATTCTGCAATCATCCACCACTGTTGTCTTCCGTGGACGTCCAGGCCTTTTTGAGTTCCCAAGCTCACCAGTGCACTCTTTTTTTCTCAGAATGTACCAAACTGTTGATTTGGCCACTCCTAACATTTCTGCTATCTCTCTGATGGATTTTTTCTTTTTTTTCAGCCTCAGGATGGTCTGTTTCACCTCCAGTGAGAGCTCCTTTGACCGCATGTTGTGTGTTCACAGCAACAGCTTCCAAATGCAAACGCCTCACCTGGAATCAACTCCAGACCTTTTAACTGCTTAATTGATGACATGTTAATGAGGGAAGAGCCCATGCAGCCTTGTTATTTTTTTTTTGCAGCCTTCTGTGTCAATTGTCCAATTACTTTTGGTCCCTTGAAAAAGAGGCGGCTACGTATTAAAGAGCTGTAATTCCGAAACCCTTGCTCCAATTTGGATGTGAATACTCTCAAATTACAGCTGAGAGTCTGCACTTTAAGCCCATATTGATTATATATGGATATGTTTTCGTAAACAGCTAAAATAACAAAACTTGTGTCACTGTCCAAATATTTTTGGGCCTAACTGTATATATATATATGGGGGAAATTGGACACACAAATTGGACACACCTTGGCAAGGTGCAGGAAAGATAATTACCAGGGCAAAAACAGCTGACTGTCAAAGAGAGAGGGGGCGTGGTCGGACCGGCGAATGTTAGGCAACGCCCACCAGAAAGTGGGTCAAACGGCTGCCCAACAACCGCCGGCCAGAGCGGCAGCTACAGGCATGGAAAAGAAACAGAACACAGACATAAAAACAACAAGAACTCAAAAGATAACAATACATAATAAACCTGTTCTATGTGCCTGAGCTACATAGAACAGTCAGAACGGAGCCTACAGGAAAACACGGGCTCGGTTCATGACAGAGCCCCCCCCCCCCTTCTAGGGGTGGATTCTAGACACCCACGGTAACATCACAGGGAAGGAACCACCCCCCCCCCACACACACACACCACCAACCCCAACATGCACAACAACACAAACTCAGGTAGGAGGTAAGGGGAACAGGAAAGGAGGGAACACAATACCCCGCCCAAGGTCCACAATTAACTCCCCCAAGTCCAAAGACGTGGAGGTTCAGGAGGCCGCCCAGAGTCCCAGGGCCAGCAGGCAATCCAATGAACAGCGTCTGGTGGCCTGCTGGAAAACACGGGCCATCTGGCCCAGGACTCAATCCCTCAGGCAGTCGGCCAGGGCGGTAAAGCCACCAGGGCCAGCGGGATGAAGCAGGAGGCGGCCTGCCCACCAGAAGGCTCACTGGTGGGTGACCAGACCATAGGGAGGGAACCCCCACGGCGTAGGACAGGGAGGAGAAGGGGAACACAGCATCCTCATGCCAATCTGCAGCACCCTCGGTGGTCCCGGCTTGGGACACAGCTGCACCCGCGGTGAACCCTGACCGGGCCAACACTGCACCCTTGGTGGGCCCTGACCAGGCCAACGCTGCACCCGCGGCGGCCCCTGGCTGAAGCTCTAAAGCACCCATGGTGGCTCCCGACCGGAGCTCTGCAGCACCTGCGGTGGACCACGATTGGGCCAAAGCTGCACCCACGGTGAGCGGGCCGACCTGCAGGAGCATCAAGCTGAAGAGGTGGTCGATGGGGGGAGCCCTGGCGACCCTGGCAGGAGGAGCAGGAGCAACGGCTTCTTCCGCTGGTCAGATCGGACCCACGATGGCCCCCAGCGATAGCACACCGTCTCCGGCGACCCTAGATGAAGGCTCAGAGACAGCAGGAGAAAAAGGGTGGTTAGGGTCGCCGGCAGCGGTGGAGCCCAGCGAAGGGAGCATAGATGTAGCTGCGCACTGCACTTGACTCTCCTCACCCAGAGCCAGGCAAGATCTCTCCAAAACTGACATGAGAAAAACAAGAGAGAAAACTTGCCTGAGCTGGCCCTCCACCGCCATCCAGGACTCCGTCGATGCTGGTGAAGAAATTCCAGGCCCAGCATCGAGGAGGTCCAACTCCAGCTCCCACTCCGCTGCTGCAGCCTCCGCAGCAGGTGAGATGGGGGTAACAGTCCTATAATCCTCCTGCAGCCACTCCAACGCTGGGGATTCCTCCGGCGTGACTGCAGAGGAACCTCTCCATGCTGGCTCTGGGGTGGTATCCTTCAAAACCACTGGCTCCTCCACCGCTCCTAGGATCACTAGGGCACACAAACCCCCCACCATGATAAGGTGACGATCCATGAGGTAAGATAAAGATAACACAAGTAAACACAAAATGCAGTTTTTAAATGAAGGTGTTTATTATTAAGGGTAAAAAAATCCAAATCTACATGGCCCTGTGTGAAAAAGTGACCCCCCCCCCCCCATTAAAACATCAATTAAATGTGGTTTATCACATCTTTGGAAAGCTGAGTTCAATTTCTCTAGCCATGCCCAGGCCTGATTACTGCCACACCTGTTGTCAATCAAGAAATCACTTAAACAGGACCTGCCTGGCAAAGTGAAGCACAGCAAAAGATCCTCAAAAGCTAGACATCATGCTGCAATCCAAAGAAATTCAGGAACAAATGAGAAACAAAGTAAATGAAATCTATCAGTCTGGAAAAGGTTATAAAGCCATTTCTAAAGCTTTGGGACTCCAGTGAACCACAGTGAGAGCCATTATCCACAAAAGGCAAAAACATGGAACAGTGGTGAACCTTCCCAGGAGTGGCTGGCTGACAAAAATTACCCCAAGAGCGCAGCAACGACTCATCCAAGAGGTCACAAAAGACCCCACAACAACATCCAAAGAACTGCAGGCCTCACTTGCCTCAGTTAAGGTCAGTGTTCATGACTCCACTATAAGAAAGAGACTGGGCAAAAATGGCCTCCATGGCAGAGTTCCAAGATGAAAACCACTGCTCAGCAAAAGGAACATGAAGGCTTGTCTCAGTTTTGCCAGAAAACATCTTGATGATCCCCAAGACTGATGGGAAAATACTCTGTGGACTGACAAGACAAAAATTGAACTTTTTGGAAGGTGCGTGCCCCATTAGATTTGGAGTAAAAGTAACACAGCATTTCAGAAAAGGAACATCATACCAACAGTAAAATATGGTGGTGGTCGTGTGATGGTCTGGGGCTGTTTTGCTGCTTCAGGACCTGGAAGACTTGCTGTGGTAAATGGAACCATAAATTCTGCTGTCTACCAAAAATTCCTGAAGGAGAATGTCCGGACATCTGTTCGTGACCTCAAGTTGAAGCACACTTGGATTCTGCAGCAGGACAATGATCCAAAACACCCCAGCAAGTCCACCTCTGAATGGTTTAAGAAAAAAATGAAGACTTTGGAGTGGCCTAGTCAAAGTCCTGACCTGAATCCGATTGAGATACTGTGGCATGATATTAAAAAGGCAGTTCATGCTCGAAAACCCTCTAATGTGACTGAATTACAACAATTCTGCAAAGATGAATGGGCCAAAATTTCTCCACAGTGCTGTAAAAGGCTCATTGCCAGTTATCACGAACGCTTGACTGCAGATGTTGCTGCTAAGGGTGGCCCAACCAGTTATTAGGTTTAGGGGGCAATCACTTTTTCACACAGGGCCAAGTAGGTTTGGATTTTTTTCCCCTTAATAATAAACACCTTCCTTTAAAAACTGCATTTTGTGTTTACTTGTGTTAAATTTGTTTGATGATCTGAAACATTTAAGTGTAACAAATATACAAAAAAAAAAAGAGAGAAATCAGAAAGGGGGCAAACACTTTTTCATACCACTGTACCTTTTCCAGGTTGACAAGTCTGCTTGTTGACCTGAGATTACATTCAGCCACTAATGCACACTTGAGTAAATGTCAACTTTTGGCTACCTTTTGGGTTTTTTTGGAGCAAGACTTTTGGTTGGCCTCAAAGAGATTCTGACAAACTGTCCGACGGCTCAGGAGGGGGAAGCAGCTCCCTGTCCACACTCTATGGTGCGGATGGGGTGCTGCTGACTTTAAGGACCTGTACTTATATAGTGCTTTTCTAGTCTCAAAGACCACCACTAGTACTAACCCTCTATTCTAAGGGCCTATAGGAGACAGATATCTAGGGACAATTTAGAACAACCAATTAACCTAACATGGATGTCTTTGGGTTGTGGGAGGAAACCGGAGCCCCTGGAGTAAACCCACGCAGCACAGGGAGAACATGCAAACTCCACACAGAAAGGTTCCTACCCCTGCCAGCCTGGGGATTTGAACCTGGAACCTTCTAGCTGTTAGGCAACAGTGCTAACCACTGCACCACCGTGCTTGCCCCACTTTGACTGGGAATATTGTCGGGCGGTAGAAGGACTATGTTGAGGATCTCCTCAATCCCACTGACACACCTTCCACAAAGGAAGCAGGGCTTGTGGACAAGGGGGACGACTCACCCATCACAGGAGCTAAGGTCGCTGAAGTGGTTAAAAAACTTTTCGGTGGCCGGGCCCCGGGGGTGGACGAGATTCGCCCTGAGTACCTCAAGGCCCTGGATGTTGTAGGGCTGTCATGGTTGACACGCATCTGCAACATTGCATGGAGGTTGGGGACAGTGCCTTTGGCATGGCAAACCGGGGTGGTGGTTCCTCTTTTTAAAAAGGGGGACCGGAGGGTGTGTTCCAACTTTAGGGGATCACACTCCTCAGCCTCCCTGGGAAGGTCCATGCCAGGGTACTGGAGAGAAGAGTCCGGTCATTGGTTGAACCTCAGATTCAGGAGGAGCAATGTGGTTTTCGGCCTGGCCATGGCACATCGGACCAGCTCTTTACCCTCTTGAGAATTCTCGAGGGTTCATGGGAGTTTGCCCAACCAGTTTACATGTGTTTTGTGGAATTGGAGAAGGCATTCAACTGCGTCCCTCGTGTTTTTTTTTGTGGGGGGTGCTTCGGGAGTATGGAGAATCGGGCTTGTTGTTATGAGCTTTCCGGTCTCTATATGACCGTTGTGAAAGTTTAGTTCATATTGCCAACACTCAGTCGGACTCATTCCCAGTGAGAGTTGGACTCCGCCAGAGCTGCCCTTTGTCACCAACCCTGTTCATGTCACGCCGCGCCATTCATCAGCGGCGCCACCTGCTCATGCACCTGCTACTCGTCAGCGGCGAAGGATAAAAGCCGCCTCGCCCTGAGCGTCGGCCTGAAGCCGTAGACTTCATTCCTCTTTCATGGGCTTCTACCACATTCTCTTCAGCATCCTCATCTCCGGTAAGAAAATCGCTTACCTCATCTCTCCAGTCTGCTCCCCTGTGCACAGGTGGATTCCTCGGCGGCGGACTATCCCGTCCCTCGTCTCTCCTCGCTGCTGCACCGAGCCCTGCAGGTGGCTGTCTCCCGGGCTTCCATCCTTGAAGCGCCAGTCATCTGTCCCAACAAGTAAGCTTCTCTCCCTCGCCTATTCTCCTCCTGTGTTGGTGTGTGCTCATCACCCTGTGTCTGATTTCTCCCATAGGGTTGCCGGCTGAACGGTCTCCTGCCTCTGGGTCCGAAGCAGACGCCACCACCAACACATTAACATTCCGCAGACACGCACCCAAACATCCCTGTTGTTAATAAACGGTTTGAACTACTCTGAGCCTGTGTGTGTGCGTCTCCTGAGCCGAACGTTATGTCAGTACGGCTTCAGCAGAGCGGCTCCGCAGACGGCGGGCTCGCACACCGGTTTACCATCCTCGAGGCTCGGGTGGATCAGATTGTTTATCAGCAACAGGTGGTTCTTAATCAATTATTAGAACTAACTAACCGATTGAACCGCTTGGACCCCCAACAGCCGTTCCTCCCGACTCGCCAGGGTGGCGCGGCTCCTGCAGTTCCAGCGGCCGTCCAGCCGGCTCCAGTGGCACCGGTTCGGCTCACGCCGATTCCGACCCCCGCCCGCTTTAGCGGTAAGCTCGGCGGAGCGCGGGGGTTCATTATGCAGTGTGAGTCCGTGTTCCACCATGTGCCCGGAGATTTTCCCTCGGATCACAGCCGAATTGGTTACATAGGGAATCTTCTGGAGGGGCGTGCGTTAACTTGGACCTACGCCGTAATGGCGAGGCCCAGTTATGCCACCCTCACCTATGACCAATTCGTGAGGCGCTTTCTGGAGGTCTTTGACCATTCTCAAACCGAAACGGTCCAGGTCGATCGGCTTCTCGCTCTCCAGCAGGGAAGCCGGTCGGCAGCGGACCACTCGGTCGACTTCCGGGTAGCGGCGGAGGAATTGGGCTGGGAGGAACGCTCCCTCTGTGGCCTGTTCCTCCGCAGCCTCAATAGTGATCTGAGGGATGAACTGGCTGGTCGGGATATCCCTGGGACGCTAGCGGAGCTGACGTCCTTAGCGATAAGTTTGGATAACAGGCTGCGCGAGCGCTCCTCGGGGCGGAGGTCTTCTTCTTCTCGCCTTCGTGGAGCCTCGCCGCACCTGTTCCAAGCTCGCCCCCTGGCGGCGCCGCCAGCATCGCGCCCCGAGGAGTCGGAGCCGATGGTGACGGGCTGGACTAAACTTTCCCCTGTGGAGAAACAACGCCGCCGTGAGTTGGGCCTCTGCATGTATTGCGGAGGCGACCAACACACCGTGGAGCGTTGTCCACGGAAAGCCAGTCGGTGGGGTCCGCGAGTCACTGTTGGAAGCCTCGCGGATGTCAATCGGTTAGGATCACTCACTCAATTGAAGCTGCCCATCCGTTTCTGCCATAACCCCACTGGGCACCTCACCCACGCACTGGTGGATTCGGGCGCAGAAGGCAGCTTCATTTCACAAAGCCTGGCAACCCGATTGGGCATCCGCTGCCAGGCACTCAACACTCCCATCTCCCTAATCCACCTCTCCCGTGCCACCCTCGGGAGAGTGACACATCAAACTGTCCCCCTACCGGTCATCATCTCGGGAAACCACCGGGAGGAGATGACCTTTTACGTCCTTCCCAACTCTGTGTCGCCCGTCATCCTGGGGTATCCCTGGCTCCGCCTTCACAATCCGGTCCTGGATTGGAAATCAGCTGGGATATCGGCATGGAGTACGTTCTGTATGGGCACCTGCCTTCAGTCCGCTGCCTGCTCTCCGTCCGCTCCTCCCCCTGCGACGGACGCTGCACCCCCGGACCTGTCTCTGGTGCCCCCAGAATTTCACGACCTGGGTATGGTGTTCAGCAAAGCGAAAGCTATGTCTCTCCCCCCTCATCGGCCCTATGACTGCGCCGTCAACCTCCGCCAGGGGGCTCCCTTACCTTCTGGTCGCCTTTACAGCCTGTCTGCGCCGGAGAAGGAGACGATGAACGCCTACCTGAAGGAGTCATTAAGTGCTGGGATTATCCGCCCATCATCGTCACCCGTGGGGGCAGGGTTCTTCTTCGTGGGAAAGAAGGATGGGTCCCTCCGCCCTTGTATCGACTACCGGGCCCTCAATAATATCACGGAGAAGGACCGTTACACCCTGCCTCTCATGGACACTGCTTTCCACTCCCTCCAGGGGGCGACCTGGTTCACCAAGCTGGACCTACGCAGCGCTTACCACCTCGTCCGGATCCGGGAGGGAGATGAGTGGAAAACGGCCTTCCGTACCCCGAACGGCCACTTTGAATACCTGGTGATGCCGTTCGGGTTAACCAACGCTCCTGCAGTCTTCCAGCGCCTCATTAATGACGTCCTCCGGGACTTCATTGGCCTTTTCGTGTTCGTCTACCTGGACGATATTCTCATCTTCTCCAAGTCCAGGGATGAGCACCAGGTCCACGTGAGGCGGGTCCTCCAAAGGCTGCTGGAGAATCGTCTGTACGTTAAGGCAGAAAAGTGTGAATTTTACGCCAGGAGTACGTCCTTCCTGGGGTTCATCATCGCCCACGATAAGGTGCTCCCCGACCCAGAGAAGGTAAAGGCGGTGGTGGAATGGCCCACACCTGCATCCCGGAAACAGGTGCAGCAATTTGTTGGCTTCGCCAATTTCTACCGCCGCTTTGTCCCCAACTTCAGTGCCATCGTTGGACCACTGACCCGCCTCACGTCCCCGAAGGTCCCGTTCCGGTGGACCGAAGAGGTCGCTGCCGCCTTTGAGGCGCTGAAGGCGGAATTCTCCTCCTCCCGGGTCCTTCGCCAGGTCGACCCCGCGTTGCAGTGCATTGTAGAGGTAGACGCTTCGGACACGGGAGTGGGAGCAGTGCTGTCCCAGCGGTCGCCGGACGATGGCGCCAAGCGACCATGCGCCTTCTTCTCCCGGCGCTTGTCCCCGGCGGAGAGAAACTACGATGTGGGGGACAGAGAGCTCTTGGCCATCAAGCTCGCCCTGCAGGAGTGGCGCCACTGGTTAGAGGGGGCGAACCTGCCGTTTGTGGTCCTCACGGACCACAAGAACTTGGAATACTTACGATCTGCCAAGCGCCTGAACGCCCGCCAGGCGCGCTGGTCCCTGTTCTTCGCCAGGTTCCAATTTTCCATCACCTTCAGGCCTGGCTCTAAGAACGTCCTGCCTGACGCCCTCTCCAGGCAGTTCGCCCCCGTGGAGTCGGAGGAGGCGCCCCACTCCATCCTGCCCAGGTCGTGCGTCGTGGGAGCCATCTCGTGGGACATCGAGAGCAAGATCCGGAAGGCACAGGAGGTGGAACCTGACCCTGGCGGCGGACCGGAGGGGAGGCTGTTCGTGCCATCCGCGGTCCGAGGAGAGGTCATCCACTGGCTCCACACCTCCAAGCTCACCTGTCACCCTGGCACCTCCCGGATGATAGATCTCCTCCAACGGTCCTTTTGGTGGCCAGGCCTGCGGAGGGATGCAGCCCGCTACGCCCGGGCTTGCCCAATCTGTGCCACCTGCAAGTCGGGAAATGCCCCTCCAGCGGGTCTGCTCCAGCCCCTGCCCGTCCCTGGCAGGCCCTGGTCGCACATCGCACTGGATTTCGTCACCGGACTCCCCGTCTCCAACTCCTATGACACCATCCTGACCATCGTGGACCGCTTCTCCAAGGCCGTGCACTTCGTCCCCCTGCGAGGCCTCCCTACTGCCCTGGAGACGGCGGACCTCCTCGTCCAACACGTGGTCAGGCTGCATGGGATTCCGGTGGACGTGGTCTCGGACCGGGGCCCCCAGTTTTCATCTGAGGTTTGGAGGTCTTTCTGCAACGCCATCGGAGCCAAGGTGAGCCTCTCCTCCGGCCATCACCCCCAATCCAACGGGCAGTGTGAGAGGACCAACCAGGAGCTGGAGGCTGCGCTCCGCTGTGTGTCCAGATCCAAACCCACGTCCTGGAGCAACCATCTTGCCTGGGTTGAATATGCCCACAACACCGCTCGCTCTTCTGCTACAGGGATGTCCCCCTTCAAAGCGTCCCTGGGTTACGACCCCCCGCTGTTTCCGGAGCAGGAGAGTGAAGTAACTGTCCCGTCAGTTAGGGCCCATCTCAGGCAGTTCCGCTCCACCTGGGCTGCCGCGCGCCATGCGCTATTACGCACAGCGGAGCGCAACAGGACTGTGGCGGACCGGCGTAGGAGACCTGCCCCGGCGTACAGAGTTGGGCAGCTTGTTTACATTTCCACCCAGGACGTCACTCTAAAAGGCGAGAGGAGAAAGCTGGCACAGCGCTTCATGGGTCCCTACCCCATCACCCGGATCATCAACCCGGTGGCTGTGCGTGTGGCTATTCCCCCCTCCCTCCGCATTCATCCTACTTTCCACGTGTCGAAGGTGAAACTGGCGGTTACTGACCCCCTTTGCCCTCCTCCTGCAGCGCAACCCGCGCCCCGGATGATTGGTGGCCATCCGGCCTGGTCCGCCTCCTCCATCCTGGACTCCCGGCGCCGGGGTCGTGGGTTGCAATACTTGGTGGACTGGGAGGGCTATGGGCCCGAGCATCGACAGTGGGTGCCCCCGTCGTTTGTGTTGGACCCATCGCTCATCGCGGACTTCCACCGAGCGCACCCGGATAAGCCATCGCCAGGAGGCGCTGCTAGAGGGGGGAGTACTGTCACGCCGCGCCATTCATCAGCGGCGCCACCTGCTCATGCACCTGCTACTCGTCAGCGGCGAAGGATAAAAGCCGCCTCGCCCTGAGCGTCGGCCTGAAGCCGTAGACTTCATTCCTCTTTCATGGGCTTCTACCACATTCTCTTCAGCATCCTCATCTCCGGTAAGAAAATCGCTTACCTCATCTCTCCAGTCTGCTCCCCTGTGCACAGGTGGATTCCTCGGCGGCGGACTATCCCGTCCCTCGTCTCTCCTCGCTGCTGCACCGAGCCCTGCAGGTGGCTGTCTCCCGGGCTTCCATCCTTGAAGCGCCAGTCATCTGTCCCAACAAGTAAGCTTCTCTCCCTCGCCTATTCTCCTCCTGTGTTGGTGTGTGCTCATCACCCTGTGTCTGACTTCTCCCATAGGGTTGCCGGCTGAACGGTCTCCTGCCTCTGGGTCCGAAGCAGACGCCACCACCAACACATTAACATTCCGCAGACACGCACCCAAACATCCCTGTTGTTAATAAACGGTTTGAACTACTCTGAGCCTGTGTGTGTGCGTCTCCTGAGCCGAACGTTATGTCAGTTCATAATTTTTATGGACAGGATTTCGAGGCGCAGCCAGGGAACGGAGGGTGTCAGGCTTGGTGACCACATGATCTCATCTCTGTTGTTTGCAGATGATGCTGTCCTGTTGGCTTCATCCAGCAATGACCTACAGGTCTTAAGGTGCCTTCACACCAAATGCAAATGGGCAGCGCAAATCCATACAAAGTCAATGGAAAGAGGCGAGCACACGTGAAATCGTGCATTCACACGTTCACGTCCGAGGGAATATCGCTAGCTTTGCGATTCTGCTGTCACTGGAGTAAAAGTATCAACTCTGGAGAGTAAACTAGTTTGAAAATGAGACTCCACTCACCTGGAGACAGACTTACTCTACTACTTTACTTGGACGGTTTGCTGCTGAGTGTAAAGCGGCTGGGATGAGAATCAGCACCTCCAAGTCTGAGTCCATGGTCCTCAGCCAGAAAAAGGTGGCTTATCCTCTCCAGGTTGGGGACAAGCTCCTGCCCCAAGTGGAGGAGTTTAAGTATCTCGGAGTCTTATTCACGAGTGAGGGGAGAATGGAGCGAGAGATTGACAGACGGATCGGAGCAGCATCTGCAGTGATGTGGACATTGTACTGGTCTGTTGTGGTGAAGAGGGAGCTAAGCTTTAAGGCAAAGCTGTCAATTTACCGGTCAAGCTATGTTCCTACCCTCACCTATGGTCATGAGCTTTGGGTAATGACCGAAAGAATGAGATCGCGGATACAAGCGGCTGAAATTAGCTTTCTTCATAGGATTGCTGGACTCACCCTCAGAGATAGGGTGAGGAGCTCAGTCATCCGGGAGAGGCTCAGAGTAGAACCGCTGCTCCTCCACATTGAAAGGAGCCAGCTGAGATGGTATGGGCATCTGATCAGGATGCCTCCTGGACGCCTCCCACTTGAGGTGTTTTAGGCATGTCCCACTGGGAGGAGACCCCGGGCAGACCCAGGACTCACTGGAGAGACTACGTCTCCCAGCTGGTCTGGGAACGCCTTGGTATCCTCTCTGAAGAGCTGGAGCAGGTGGCTGAGGACAGGGAAGTCTGGGCTTCTCTGCTTTAACTGCTGCCTCCACGACCCGGACCTCCGAAAAGCGGTAGAGGATGGATGAATGGATGTTTTGTTTGATAGATTTATATTGAAATATTTATTTTATTTCTTACTAATTTTCTGTTCATTTACAACCTGTGGTGTGGGTTTGAGTCTGTGACAGTTGAGCAGCCTTTATTATATGAATGTATTTTTATGTTTAACTTCTATGTTTCATGTGTGAGGAAGGTCACTGAGCTTTGGGGCTGGCATTAGGTTGGTAACACCCCTTGTAGGTGGAGGCATGATGAGATCACCTTTATAAGCCCACGTTGTGGTAATTGGCTCTAGTGATGGTGAAACTGAGGCCTCATGAAACAATGAACAACTTTGAGACAATTGCTTCATGATCGATAGTGTTATGAAGCATTTAATAAAGAGTGTGATCTGCTGACTGAGTGTCGGAACTGCATCTGAGTGGAAGACCTGAAAAAGCCTCAATACTCTATATCAGAGGTTGCACTACACCTTTTTTGTGCCTCGGTGAAACGGAGAGGCATATGGTAATCACGTAATGCGTCTGTGTGTGTGTGTGTGTGTGTGTGTGTGTGTGTGTGTGTGTGTGTGTGTGTGTGTGCGCGTTTGTGTGTAGCTATCCATCTGTCCGCCTCTCTGTTTCAGCTCACTCGGTCAAAATTAAGTGGAGCTAAAGACTTGCATCATTGTATTGCCATATTTTCTCGACTTTTAATTTGCCAGAATTCTGAGATAAGGCTTTGTTTTTGAAATAAACACAATTTAACTCACCTTTACCGTCAATGAAGCCAGGGGAAAAGGTATTGTAATAACTATGCTTGGCCACTAGAGGCAGCAGTGTGACTTTTTTATAGCACAACACAGCACATTTTTTTATAGCACATAGAGCTGAACTGTTATAAAATAGCGGTTGCTGAAAAAAATGTATTCAGCAACTACACC
The DNA here is from genome assembly GCA_020510985.1 of Pholidichthys leucotaenia. Lineage (NCBI taxonomy): Eukaryota > Metazoa > Chordata > Actinopteri > Cichliformes > Pholidichthyidae > Pholidichthys > Pholidichthys leucotaenia. The sequence goes on along the minus strand of CM035841.1, from coordinate 310,972,134 downwards.
ATTTATTCATCACATCAATTGTTTTCACGCTGGTTTTGCTGTTTAGTTTTGCAGAGGAAGGACGAGGTAAAACTCGTTGAAAACTCGCTAAAAACTCGAAGTCCCAACATTCCTCGCACGCAAATGGTTGCAGTGAACTGCACATGTGCCCGGAAACTCCCACCACAGGGAAGTACTGAGCAATCCGCCAATACTGGGTGAACAAATGTCGTCTTTTCGCCCATCTGTTTTCTTCCTCTGCCACTAAACAGCAAAAACTCCTGTTAGTCTTGATTGTCTTGTATTCACATACCTCCATTGCTTCCGCCATTTAGTGCTCTTCTTTTGTGTTTGGATTGCAGCTGTTCAAATCAGCTTGGTGGCTCTTGACTGCCACCAATAGTACAGACATGTGAACTGCAGATTATTTTCACTGCGAATGCGTGTACTCCAAAATTACTGGATGGATTTGGATGAAATTTTTACCAGAGGTGATCCTTGGCAAAATAACATTTCGGTGATGATCCGAGAATGCATACCTCCGCCAAGGCTCTGGCACTGAGGCATCATTTTCTCAGAAAGGCTTGTAAAAATTCTGTCAGTCTGTTATCTGTCATTTTAATGGACTTGAATTAGATCACCCTCTGTGTAATCTCTCAAACGATAGCCGGCATCAGAATTTTTAGTAACTGCTGAAAAAATTCTGTCGAAGGACAATTTTCAGTAAACAAAACCTCTGATATGTATATATACACTACCGTTCAAAAGTTTGGGGTCACTTAGAAATTTCCTTATTTTTGAAAGAAAAGCACTTTTTTTCAATGAAGATAACTTTAAACTAATCAGAAATACACTCTATACATTGCTAATGTGGTAAATGACTATTCTAGCTGCAAATGTCTGGTTTTTGGTGCAATATCTACATAGGTGTATAGAGGCCCATTTCCAGCAACTATCACTCCAGTGTTCTAACGGTACAATGTGTTTGCTCATTGCGTCAGAAGGCTAATGGATGATTAGAAAACCCTTGTGCAATCATGTTAGGTCTGCAATGCTGTAATTGCTGCAAATGGAGGATTCTTTGACGAAAGCAAAGTTTGAAGGAAAAAATTATTATTTCAAATATTTCTAACCTATGGTGCATATTTAGTGCACATATGTAGCATGCTGTATGGTACGCATTCTCCCCCACAGGCATACAGTGGCTCGACGGTGCAGAGCCTACAGTCAAACGTCCAAATGAACAATGCCCCAGCAGGGACCTCGGCTAGGAGGTGGGTGCTGGGGGAAGAAGGAAGTCAGAGACAATGTCCCGGCAGGAGCCCCGAGGTGGAGAAGAGAGCAGAGACGCCAGCAAGTCTCGAGGGCTATGTGTGACTATGGGTGCATATGTTTACTGAGCTTCTGTGGGGGTTAAGGTGTGAGATACGCTATGTGGGGGTTGAGTATCTCTGGAGGTTATAAAAGCTGGAGGAAAGTTGTGTTTCTTTCTCTTATTATGCTGAGAACTTTGATGATAGAAGATGTGACTTTCAATAAAGCTTCCTGAGAAATAAACTCAGTTTCGTTTGTAAGGCATCTTCTACACTGGTGACCTATGACTACTATGTCCAGTGACGACAACCTTTCCACGCCGGACTCCGCAGGAGCCCACCGGGTTAACGCAGCTACCATGCTACAGCTGCCCGACTTCTGGCAACATAACCCGTGCTCCTGGTTTACCACTGTGGAGGCGCAATTCCACCTTCGGGGTATCTCGGCAGATGCAACGAGGTTCCACCATGTCGTCGCAAAGCTGGACAGCCTCACAGTGCAACGGGTGGAGAGTTTGACCAACCACCCACCCCAAGACAACAAGTACGGCACACTGAAAGCTGCCCTAATCCGAGCTTTCACTCCCTCGCAGGAAGAGCGGGTAGAGAAGCTCCTGGCGCTATCAGAGGGAGAAGCAGACAGGCCAGCGGATCTGATGGCACAGATGATGAGCCTGAGAGGCGAGGATGACGACGGTTTTATCTTCGCCCACCTCTTCCTCAGGACGCTCCCGCCGGCAGTGAGAGTTGCCCTGACCAGCTCGCAGTCGCTCGCCAACCGCGACTACCACGAGCTGGGACAGGTGGCGCAACGGCTCGTCGACTCCCATAGACGGCGCACAGCCACGACAGCGGCAGCAGAGATGACCGCCCCTTCGCGAGAAGGAGGGAGACCAGAGGCTGCGGCACCGGACCCGATGACGGCAGCAGCGGCGGAGACCAGGAGAAGTAGAGCTGACAACGCCATCTGCTTCTACCATCGACGTTTCGCCGACAGAGCCCGCAGATGCGTCCCGCCGTGCCAGTACCAGCGCCAGGGAAACGCCAGGACTGGGAGCCGGTAGCAGCTGCGACTCTCGGCACGAAGAACAAGCTGCTTTTCGTGACGGACGCGAATTCTGGGAAAGAATTCCTCGTGGACACGGGCTCCCAGCTGAGTTTTGTCAAGCCTACCTACGCGGACACACTGGGGCCGGCCAACGGGCCCCTGGTGTTAGCGGCGAACGGCTCCACGGTCAAAACCTATGGGGAGAAGACACTCCGCCTGCCCTCCACGGACGCAACTTCGAGTGGACCTTCGTTGTTGCTGCAGTTAGCAACAACATGCTAGGTGCTGACTTTTTGTGCTCGAACAGTTTGTTAGTTGATCTTGCTAATAGACGTATTATAAATGCACTGTCTTTCTATTCTATCTCCTGCACAGCTCGGGTGGCCCTGCCTTCAGCGCATTCCAATGTCACTGCAGCGGGTGGTAAGTTTCATGCATTACTCAACCAGTTTCCAGCACTCACGGTCCCTACATTTTCAGCGTCAGTTGCCAAACACGGGGTAGAGCATTTCATAAGCACTGCTGGCCCCCCTGTGTTCGCAAAGGCTCGGCGGTTGGACCCAGCTAAACTGGCCATCGCGCGCGAGGAATTCGCCAACTTGGAAAAGCTGGGCATAGTCCGGCGTTCCAACAGCGCCTGGTCGTCACCCCTGCACATGGTACCCAAAGCTGACGGCTCGTGGCGCCCGTGCGGTGATTTCCGCAGATTAAATAATGCTTCAGCCCACGACCGCTATCCGATTCCGCACATCCAAGATTTTTCGGCGCATTTAGCGGGGGCGCGCATCTTTTCCAAAATAGACTTGGTGCGTGGTTATCACCAAGTTCCAGTCCGCGCGCAGGACATACCCAAAACGGCAGTTATAACCCCTTTCGGGCTTTTCGAGTTTTTGCGCATGCCTTTCGGCCTCAAGGGCGCCGCGCAGACGTTCCAACGCATGATGGATGCAGTGCTGCGCGACCTCCCTTTCGTGTTCGCTTATTTGGACGATATTTTGGTAGCCAGCGCGTCCGAAGCCGAACACGAACGCCACCTCACAGCCGTTTTTCAGAGGCTCACAGAACACGGGCTGATCATTAATCCAGCGAAGTGCCAATTCGGGGTAACGAAAATTGATTTTTTGGGACACCGCGTGTCGCCAGAAGGCGCGGTCCCGCTGCCAGATAAAGTGCGCGTGATAACGGATTTCCCCCAACCGCAGACGGTCAAGGCGCTGCAAGAATTTTTGGGGATGGTCAATTTTTATAACTGTTTCCTCCCAAACGCGGCACGGCTTATGCACCCATTGTACGCGGCATTAAAGAAGCAAAAACCTACAGCCAAGGTCGAGTGGTCCCCGGATCGGGAGCGCGCTTTTTCACAGGTCAAATCAGCCCTCGCCAACGCTGCGTTATTGGCACACCCGGTGCCGGCAGCTCGCATGGCGCTAACCACAGACGCCTCCGACGTGGCAGTGGGAGCGGTGGTCGAGCAACTGGTTGCAGGATGCTGGCAACCACTCGCATTTTTCAGCAAAACATTGCGCGATAGCGAACGTAAATACAACGCGTTTGACAGGGAGCTTTTGGCCCTACATTTGGCCATCCGCCACTTCCAGTTCTGGTTGGAAGGACGCCATTTTACCGCGTTCGTGGATCATAAACCTTTAACTTTTGCAATGGCCAAGGTTTCAGAGCCCTGGTCGGGCCGACAACAGAGGCAGCTGGCTGCAATTTCGGAGTTTACCACGGACATTCAACACGTGGCAGGTAAACACAATGTAGTGGCAGATTGCCTCTCGCGCGCGGTTGCAGCGACAGGCCCCCAGGGGGCAGAGTCGGCTACGGCAGACCTAGGTCAGGCTGGCGGCACGGGAGCGCTCACAGCTCCGGTCTGCGTCGGTTTAGATTACGCAGCCATGGCCGCTGAACAAGTTGGCGACGCGGACGTGCGCGCGCTCCAGTCTGGGCCAACAGGGCTAAGGCTGGAGCACAGGGTGCTTCAAAGAGGCATGCCCTCCTTAATCTGTGATATCTCCACGGGGCGTCCCCGCCCCGTAGTCCCGGCTGCGTGGCGTCACCGTGTTTTTGACTTAATACACTCACTGGCACACCCGGGCGTCCGCGCTTCTATCAAAATGGTAGGGGAGAAGTTTGTTTGGCCGGGGCTGCGTAAACAAGTCAAAGAGTGGGCTGCAGCTTGCACTGCGTGTCAAAGGGCAAAGGTACACAAACACACACGAGCCCCTCTAGAACCTTTTCACATCCCAGCCAAACGCTTTGATCATGTGCATGTCGACTTAGTAGGACCGCTTCCGCTGTCCCAGGGTTTCACACACCTTCTAACCATGGTAGACCGCACCATGCGCTGGCCAGAGGCGGTTCCTCTGGCGGCAACTACAATGGCAGATGTTGAACGCGCCTTTTTAACGGCTTGGGTCGCGCGCTTTGGTATCCCGTCAGACTTAACGTCCGACAGAGGACCACAGTTTGTTTCCGAGCTCTGGTCGTCCATGGCACGCAGCCTGGGGGTGAAAATTCATCGCACGACCGCGTATAACCCCCAGGCCAACGGTTTGTGCGAGCGCTTCCATCGGTCATTGAAAGCAGCCCTCAGAGCGGCTCTCACGGACACAAATTGGGTTGATAAACTTCCATGGGTTTTATTAGGGTTGCGTTCAGCTCCTAAAGAGGACTTGCATGCCTCTCCGGCAGAACTCGTCTTCGCCCAACCCCTCCGGTTACCGGGAGATTTCCTCCCTGAGAATCCTGCTCCGGAGCGCCTCCCCGCTCAGCGGCTGCAGAGCGACGCGGGGTCGCACACCCTCCCTGGTCCCGCTCATCACAGTTTTCCACGTGTTTTTGTGCCTAAAGCCTTAAAGAATGCAGAATTTGTCTTTGTTAGACACGACGCACAGTGGCCAGGTTTAAGACCACCTTACGATGGACCGTTCAGAGTGTTAGAAACCGGGGAAAAGCACTTTTTGCTTGATTTGGGAGACAGGACAGATTTAGTCTGCATCAACAGGCTCAAACCCGCTTTTGTGTTAGCTGACGACCCAGTCCAGTTAGCCAGTGTCCCCCGCCGCGGCAGGCCGCCCGGGAGACGCTCTGCTAAGTTGTGTTTCTTTCTCTTATTATGCTGAGAACTTTGATGATAGAAGATGTGACTTTCAATAAAGCTTCCTGAGAAATAAACTCAGTCTCGTTTGTAAGGCATCTTCTACAAACCTTGTCAATGTCTTGACTATATTTTCTATTCATTTTACAACTCATGGTGGTAAATAAGTGTGACTTTTCATGGAAAACACAAAATAATTGTCTGGGTGACCCCAAACTTTTGAACGGTAGTGTATATATATATCCAATCCAATTTTATTTATAAAGCACTTTAAAAACAATGACAGCTGACACATAGTGTTGTACATCAATGATAAATATAATACAAAAACATAAAAACAATAAATACAGCCCAAAAAGTATAAAACAGTACAAACAAAACAGTAGTCACACAATAAAGACAATAAGAATAAACAAAATCAATGTTTCAAACTGGGTCAAAAGCCAGAGAATAAAAATGGACAATAAAACTGGACAGTGAAGAGGCCTGTTTGATGTGTCAAAGGCAGATGAAATAAACATGAAAAGGGTGTAATGGTTAAACATTAGAGAGCATAAGCACTATGAGCCATATTATGATGATCTAGTCAGTCTATTGTCTTAGGCACAAAGTGCATTTATGGGTGTATCAAAGTCCATTTTGTTATCACAGCAGTGGGAAAATGGTCTCTGCACCGTGCGAAAAAGTGCAAAGGGACTGGTCTAATTATTCACAGGTGTGTTTTGGGTGTAATGAGCAATAACCCAATGAGAAGCACACATTTTCTTCCCTTTAATACACAGAAGTGCATGATCTAAGGCTGCGGTTGGCAGCATGCGGCTCTGGAGCCGCATGCTCTTCTGGCACTTCTTGGCGCCCTGGCTGCAATTACATCTCAAAATGTGATGGCAATGACGGTCATTACAATTTTATTTTTCACATGATTGTGTATTGGATGCATTTTTCATCTGAAATGCATGCAATGTGAACATTTATTTATTCCTTCATTAATTTTTTAATGTTTTATCGTGTTGTCAACTAAAACATGCCTTGCATCCGACCAAACTGCAGGCTCATCCACTTGAACCAGGACAGAAGCACAGAGGAGATGTGGACAACTTGGCTAATAAGTTGAAATATAGAACCATAAAGGTGTGGATGGAGAATAAATCTTACTGGAATGGATCTATTGGACCTGTACCAGTGAAACGGGACTGGATTCATCAGATCATTCTTAATGCTGGAACTGCAGGGAGTTGTGATCAGCAAGTGTCTGCTATTATGCTATTCTGCTAGGCCATGTGAGTAACTTGTTTGTTACACTGTTTGTGCTGTGGTGACTGTACGTGAGATCGAGTGATATTGGTGACCAGGTAGATGAAATTCTGGACTTTCAAACAATTTGTGTCATGGCAGGTTTCCTACATCATAGCATATAATCAGAGGATAAAACGTGACTCACCTAGCTTGTTTTATAACAATGGTGCAAGCAAGGTTAGTTATGTTTATTTTATTTATTTATCAACCTAACAAGGTGATTCGAAGGTGAATCTTGCTTGAATGGATCTGTTTTACCACTGGCAGTGACAAAGGACTGGATTTGTTTGACTGTTGTTGATTCAAGGTATTTGGAGAGACTTGATTGGCAGGTAAGGAGCTTTTTGTGGCAAGGACGCTTTTTTTGTGGTGGCTTGTTTGATTTACTGTTTGTTTCTGGTGTTGTGATGTACCTCAACTCTGTTTTAATAACCAAATAGACAAAATTTTATACTTTCAAATGGTGTATGGCATGACTACTAACTCAAAATAAGTTTACTACATGTCACTCTGACTGCAAAAAAAGTTGTGCAGGGTTGCATACCTCCTATGAGCGGGATGTTGGAATTGTAAGGCTTTAAATGAAATCTACAGTTCATATGTTCATAGCAATGCTCCAGTAACCTGATTAGACACCCAGAATTAAATACAATGAGGAGAAAGAACAAAAGAGTTTTAAGTTCAGTGTAAACAATGGCAGGAGTTTAGTGCAGGCTGTTTGTGTACTTTTCATGCGGTCACTTTTCTTGGGCTACATGGTCTGTGCTCGTCCTCTGCATAAGGGAAGATGACGCACTGATTAGCGGTGGGAATCGTAAGGGAGCTGGCAATTTGTTTTGGGTTGCAATTCTTGGGTCACGATTCGATCCTATCACGACTCAACGATAATCACGATACTGTGATAATCGAGTATCACAGTCCCATATATTTCAAATTTTTTTCACCTTATTCAACCTCAAATCATGTCCCAAAGTGGAGGACTTCCGGGAAGATGGCGGAGAGACATAACGCTTAAACAGAGAGCTCTCCCTAGTCGGATTAAAAATCATTGGTAAATGGCCAACTCGACATAAATACCAAGGGATGAAAACACGAAGAAGCCGGGCACACGGACAAAAGCAGGGTAAAACTAAAGAATCCCTCTTCAACAATGCAGGAGAAATCGCTGAACACGAGGCCCAAAAAAACGAGGTGACTACAGCAGAGAAAATGGAGGACGCCAAACTCGATATTATGAACACTGGCATCGCCAATATAGGTAAAGACATAAAAAACTTCAAGCGACAACTCCAACAGGATTTAACGGCTCTTAAGGAAGAGCTGAAAAAAGAGATGAAGGAGGAAATTATGGGTCTCCGAAGAGAAATGGAGCACAAGCTAGCTGAAAACATGGAGGAGCTACGCATTCAACGGGCATGTATGACAGAAGCAAAGGCTCGAATATCGGAGTTGGAAGGCTGGAAGACCGAGGCAAGCGAGCGGCTGCAGACCCTGACGGCACAAACACAGAGGATGCAGGAAAAAATAACCGACCTGGACAGCAGGTCCAGGCGGAGCAATATACGCATCTTCGAGATTCCGGAGGGCATTGAAGGCAACTCGATGACGAAATTCATGGATCATTTCTTAAAAAAAGAGCTTGAGCTGCCCGATGAAACAGACCTGCAGATCCAACAAGCGCACAGAGCCTCGGCACAGAACCCGAATCCAAACTCTACACCCAGGTCAGTTGTGGTAAACTTTCTGAAATACGACATAAAGGAAAGAATCCTGACACAAGTGTGGAAAAAAAAAGATACGAGTCGGTGACAAACAGATATTCTTTGACCATGACTACCCGACAGAAATTGTGCAGCAGCGAAAGAAATATGCCAACATTAAAAAAATGCTGAAAGAGAAAAAAATTAGATTACAAACGCCGCTAACAAAGATGAGAATTCATTGGGAGGACGGCGTGAAGACCTACAACATGGCCAGAGAGGCAGCGCGGGACATGACGGAGCGAGGCTTTGTGGTGAGCGTACCGGAGGAAGCGGCTGGGGCAGCGGCGGCACTAAATGCATCGCGACAGCCGGAGTGGAGGCGAGTGAGCGGCAGAAGATGGGAGACGGACGTGGCGCACCGGGCCCAAGAAAAACTGCAAGGCTTTCAATGGAAAGCCTAGATCAGGGGTGTCCAACCATGTGCCATGGAGAGCCAAGACCCTGCAGGTTTTACCTCCAACCAGTGTCTTCAACAGCAGATTTCTGTGAACTTCTTCCCACTGATTGCTGATAAGTGAAAACACCTGCTGAAGAGACTGGGTAGAAGAGAAAACCTGCAGGGTCTTGGCTCTCCATGGCACATGGTTGGACACCCCTGGCCTAGATTATAACAAAGATTAAGAAGGACACAGAAGAAATGAAGGCCAAGAAGACAAGGTAAAAGAGAAACAAATGGCTAGGAGAGGTTTAAGTGATTTTTGTTGGACATTTCTAGACTAATGACTATTACTCGGATAGTAAATACAGGTCTAGGGAGGGCCCCTCACTCGGTGAGGACAATCCCTCCACCCACCAACAGGGACCAGTGGGCAGAAGAAAGGCCCAAAGTACGGAGGTCGAGATTTTTTAATGTGTTTTTGTACAAATATGTGTTAGTTTTGTTGTTAAAGGGGTTAGGAGCACAAGTTAAAAAAATGGAAAAACATGAATATGGTTAAAAATCTTAAGATAATGACATTAAACGTGAATGGTCTGAACTCACCTGTTAAAAGGGAAAGAATAATAAGAAAATTCAAGAAGGAAAAAGCCGAAATTATATTTATGCAAGAGACACATTTGAGCAAGACAGAACATGAGAAACTAAAGAGATTTGGCTATAAGAACTCCTACTACAGCTCATTTAAGGGAGGAGCAAAAAGGGAGGTTATGATACTAATTTCAAATAAAATACAATTTGAATGTGAACAAGAAATCCAGGATAAAGAAGGCAGGTATGTAATAATAAAGGGAAGAATAGATGGTATGCAGATCACATTAGTGAACATCTATGCCCCACCAGAAAGTGACAAAGGTTTTTTTCAACATCTGTTTGATCTCATAGCAACACACAGTGAAGGAGTCCTAATTTGTGGAGGAGACTTAAATGCTGTCATGGATCATGAAGTTGACACAACAAGAGTTAAGAAGACAAAAAAACATGTAACAAAGTTCATAAGAACCTCACTGGCAGAAATGGGTATGGTAGGCATATGGAGGGACCTGCACCCACTCGAAAAAGACTATACACATTATTCAGCAGTCCATAAAGTACACTCTAGAATAGATTACTTAATTATGAATGAAGGTGACAGACAAAGGGTGAGAAATTGTCGGATTGGAGGAGCAGAAATATCAGATCATAATCCTATATACATGGAAATATATTTAAACAATAGAAAACGACAAACAACATGGAAACTTAATGTAGGACTGTTAAATGATGAGAAAATGAAAGAAAGAATAAAAGTAAACATAAACGAGTATATCGAGGAGAATGATAATAAAGAAGTGGACCCAACAATACTATGGGATGCACTAAAAGCTGTGTTAAGAGGTAAATTAATTGTTGAATCAGGAAAAGCAAATAAGTCTAAACTGGAAACATATGAACAAAGATGTGAGAGACTGAGGGAATTAGAACGTAAACATCAAAGCACAAATGACCCCAAAATATATCAAGAAATTAAGGAAGAAAAAATAAAGATAAAAGAAATACAAATAGATGAAATTGAAAGGAAAAATAGATATTTAAAACAAAAATATTATGAAACGGGGCCAAAGGCCACAAAACTGCTTGCAAAACGGTTAAGAAAACAACAAACAGTGAATAATGTATATAAGATTAAGGACCCCATCACAAATAAAACCACAGTTAACCCAGAAAACATCGAAGAAATATTCCATAATTTCTATCAAGAACTATACTCGCAACCTGAAGAGACAAATGTTAAGGATATTAAAAAATTTCTATGCACATTGGACTTGCCATCAATAGGAAACCAACAAAATGAAAAGGTAACAGCAGAAATAACAACACAAGAGATTAAAGATGTGATTAAGTCACTTAAAAACGGTAAATCACCAGGTAGTGATGGATACCCATCTGAGTTTTATAAACTGTTTATAGAAGAACTCACGCCACAGCTCCTAAAGTCATTTAATTGGACATTAAACAACAACAAAATACCTCCATCATGGAACGAAGCCATTATTTCAGTTATTTTAAAGCCAGGGAAAGATAGGGAACAATGAGGAAACTATAGGCCAATCTCTTTATTAAATGTGGAATATAAAATATATACAACAATTATCTGTAAACGAATAAAGACAACTAAACTGGAAACAAAAAGAAATAAAATACCTTGGAGTGAGCATACCTAAAGATCTAAGCAAAATCTATAAAGCAAACTATGATAGGTTGGAACAAGAAATAAAAAAAGATATTGATAGATGGTCAATCTTAAATATGGATCTGAATTCAAAAATTAAGACAGTCAAAATCAGCATACAACCTAGACTGCTTTACCTCTTCCAGGCTCTACCAACAGAGATTCCTGGTGCCCAGTTCTCAAAGTGGGACAGGATGATATCGAGATTTGTTTGGGGAGGTAAAAAGCCAAGAGGGAAATATAAAACTCTCCAGTTACCAAAAGAGAAAGGAGGCATGGGCCTACCGAGTCTAAAGGAATATTACTACTCAGCACAAATAAGATATATCATATGTTGGTGCGACGGAGGATATGAGGCAAAATGGAAAGAAATGGAAAAGGAAATTGAGGGACTCCCAGTACAAAGCATAATAGGAGATAAGGATGCATATAAGCAAATCAAACAAATAGACCCAATTGTGGGTGACCCCCACAACAGACTGGGACAAGCAGAGCGCTCAGCTGGGGCAATTAGCAGAACAATGAGATGTGTATTGAGATCAATAGGCAGCCGCTCTTTGTCTAGCTTCTTCCGCCAGTTCCGCTGTTGATATGTATGACTCAAATGCAAACGTTCATGCTTCCTGCTCTGACTGTGATGCAAATGTCCCATGCCTTTCATGTATTGTCTGTAACTGGGTATTTAAACTGCATCGCTCTGTAACTCACTCTCTCTCTGACCACTGCTTCTGACTGCATGCATTGCCTTCTGCTGAAGAGAGCCTCTGGGCTCACTCTGGCGCGCATGCACGGCGCCGGAGTGAGTCTGTGATGGCGGTGTGAGGATCATGAAATGATGAGACTGGATAATTTCTCAGTATGGTTTATTCATCTCAACTTCCCAGCTCTCTCTCTCTCAGTCAGGAAAAAAGAGGAAGAGCTGCGGTAAACCCACATACCTTTATACCCACACATCAAACACAATCACACAATCAAGTCAAATCCTTCTATTTACACTTAATCACTTCCAAAGTCCTCTTTGCTCTTCTGTCTGACCCCAGGAGGTCAGACAGTCCTTTCAGGCTCACGCTCCAGATCCTCTGACTTCCTTCCAAGTCCGCAGGTGGTCCAGACTCATTGTCCATCTGAGGCGTGATGTCAATACACACCGCAAGCTTAAAGTCCTTCTATGCTTGGGTCTCTGCAGTGAAATATGTGAGCTACATAATGTTACCATTTTGGGCGCTACATCACTCCCCCCCAAACGCCAAAGAATGGACACACCCGATAACCGTATCCTAATGGCAATACAGCATATGTCACCCCCCACCTGTGGAATTTACAGCACGGCCTACACAGTTTGATCGAAACACACATCACTCTGCCCGTAGTCTGGGCTTCAACCTCCTCCCAAACTTGCTGTACGCAGGTTTCACAGCCTGTGTTGTGCCGTCTTGCGGCGAATCTGTGGAATGAGGGGAAGAAAGGTTATTTGTCCCCTGCGGGGGCTCCAGGGGCCATTCCCTGGGTGGTCTGCCGCGTCGAGGCGTCCTCGCCGGTCGTACAGATTCGTCATGCAACATGAAGGCAGGCTTTAATCTATCAATACTGATTGTTTCTTTCCTGCCCCCCAAATCTAGCACAAAATATTTCTCCCCGGTTTCCAGCACTCGAAACGGACCGTCATATGGTGGGTGGAGACTGTGTCGCTGAGCGTCGTGCCTGACAAAAATAAATTCAGCGTTTTGTAAAGCCTTGGGAACAAAAACACGCGGAAAAGTGTGATGAGCGGGGCTCGGGAGCTCCCGTGCCATTCAGAGGTCCCCGAACCGGGGGGCGCCCTGGTGCCGCATGGGCTGGTAGGAACTCGCCGGGCAGCCTGAGAGGTTGCGCAAAAACCAATTCTGCGGGTGAGGCATCTAAGTCCTCTTTGGGTGCCGAACACAACCCCAATAAAACCCATGGTAGTTTGTTTACCCAATCTGCATCCGTGAGCGACGCTCTGAGGGATGCCTTCAAAGACCTGTGAAAACGCTCGCATAAACCGTTGGCCTGTGGGTGATAAGCGGTAGTGCGGTGGACTGCCGTTCCTAAGTCGCTGGCCATTGCTGACCACAGCTCCGACACAAATTGAGGTCCCCTATCGGACGTAATATCCGACGGAACCCCGAACCGCGTTACCCAGGCTGTTAAAAAAGCGCGAGCCACCTCTGCCGCTGTGGTCGACGTTAACGGGACCACTTCCGGCCAACGTGTGGTTCGGTCCACCATTGTCAAGAGATGTGTGAACCCTTGTGATGGTGGCAGGGGGCCCACTAGGTCTACGTGCACATGATCGAATCTCTTAGCCGGAATGTGGAACGGTTCTAAAGGGGCCTTCGTGTGCCTGTGGACTTTGGCCCGCTGGCAAGCCATGCAGGCTTTCGCCCACTCTTTCACGTGCTTGCGCAGGCTCGGCCAAACAAACTTCTCCGCTACCATTTTCACCGAAGCGCGTACTCCCAGGTGCGCCAGGGAGTGCACCGCGTCAAAAACGCGACGGCGCCACGTGGCCGGTACCACCAGGCGCAGTCGCCCGGTGGATACGTCGCAGATTAGAGGGGGTGAACTGGTTTGTAAACTTTTGCTCTCCAGCCTTAACCCTGTGGGTCCAGACAGGAGCGCGCGCACGTCTGCGTCTCTGCTCTGCTCCGCTGCCATGGCTGCATAATCTATCCCCACGTGAACAGGGGCCGCGTGCGCGTCCGCGCTGTTACCCCGCCCCGTGTCTGCGGTAGTACAACCCGCTTCCGCGCGGACAGGCGTTGTTACCGCGCGTGAGAGACAGTCTGCTACTACATTGAGTTTACCAGCTACGTGCTGAATATCGGTGGTAAATTCCGAAATTGCGGCCAGCTGTCTCTGCTGCCGTCCCGACCATGGTTCTGAAATTTTGGACATTGCAAAAGTGAGCGGTTTGTGGTCGACAAACGCGGTGAAACGTCGCCCCTCCAGCCAGAACTGGAAATGGCGAATGGCCAGGTGGAGCGCTAGCAGCTCCCTGTCAAATGTGTTGTATTTCCGCTCAGCATTGCACAAGGACCTGCTGAAAAAAGCGAGCGGTTGCCAAACCCCGGCGACTTGCTGCTCTACCACGGCCCCTATGGCCACATCTGATGCGTCGGTGGTTAGCATTATGCGGGCTGATGGGTCTGGGTGAGCCAGCAGCGCTGCGTCCGCCAGTGCTTTTTTAACCTCTGTGAATGCGCGCTCCCGCTCCGGGGACCACTCGATCGCATTGGAGGGCTTCTGCTTTTTTTTTTTTTTTTTTTGTCCTGTCAGGCAGCTAGGCAAACAGAACAGGGATCTGTCACCCTACTGTGCCAAAACAGATTTACTTCGCCAAGAGGAGCCTATACAGTGCCTAACTTTGCACTGTATATTGTGTAAACTCCTCCTGTAATAACTTTTAATACTTTATTTTAATTGTTTTACCCATGGAAGACCCAACAGGATGGGGAAGAGGGAAAGGAAGTGTGTGAAGGGGGGAAAGAAAAGGGGGGGGAACAGACAAAAAAAAAAAAAGACAACTAAAACAAACAAAAGACAAACTGCTTCTTCCACCGGAGATGTCTCAACACGAGTCTGGTTTCTGCACCTGTTAAAGGAGAGACACTTGTACATGTATGTCTGTGTGCCTATATATGAGAACGCGCTCAAAATAAGTGTGTGCATGTGAGTGGTTTGTCAGGAAACATACGAGCGGAGGGCCGGTCGCAGCAGCCCTCCTCCCGAGGACCCCGAGCAGGCAAGGCAGCGCCACCAACCCCCAGCCCCGAGGTCAGCAAGCCCCAGGAAAGCCAAGCATCCACCCCCGGAGAGACGATCAAGGGAGGGCAGGCCGCCCGGTGGCCGGCGCGGTGAGCCCACACCCCTGGACCCGCCCGACCCCCACCCCCCCAGCGGGGCCAACATCCGCCCCCGGGCCCCAGGCACCAGGAGGCCAGCGACCCCACCCCCCAGGACAGAGGCCAGCCAGCGCCCCCCGGCGCGAGCCCCCCCAGGTACCCCCACAGCGGTCCCGCCCCAGCGCCTCGGCCACACACCCCGGGGACCCCCACGTCCAAAGAAGTCCCCTCGCCCAGGTGAGCCCACATTGCTGAGAGGCACTACCCCCCCTAATCCAGCCCCTCCCGACTCGCAGGCACACCCCTCCCCATACCTTCACACCCACATGTTCCCATGCACACCCCTCTCACTCAGCCAGACTGACCCATTCTCTCTCACTCCAGTACCCACTTAAATTCACTCCTCATTCACCTTTATTTCAAAAGCCGACTGCGAAGCAGATGCAGTGAGCCTGAACATGCACCAGTGCCCGGCAGTGACCAGGGAGGCCACCGGCGCAGGCCACAGAGGGCTTCTGCTTTTTAAGCGCGGCGTATAATGGTTGCATAAGCTGCGCTGCGTGGGGTATGAAACGGTTATAAAAATTTACCAATCCTAAAAACTCTTGCAACGCTCTGACCGTTTGTGGCTGGGGAAACTCCGCCACTGCGCGTACCTTGGCCAGCAGAGGGATTGCTCCCTCTGGGGAGACGCAGTGTCCTAAAAAATCGATTTGCGCTACACCAAAATGGCACTTGGCTGGGTTGATTATCAACCCGTGCGTTCCCAACCTCTGAAAAACCGTGGTGAGGTGTTTTTCGTGTTCCTCCTCGGAGGCACTGGCGACTAAAATATCGTCCAAGTAGACAAAAACGAAAGGGAGGTCGCGCAACACGGCATCCATCATTCGTTGGAAAGTTTGCGCGGCGCCTTTAAGGCCAAAAGGCATGCGTAAAAATTCAAAAAGTCCGAACGGGGTTATTACCGCTGTTTTGGGAATGTCCTCTGGTCGAACCAGGACCTAATGATAACCGCGGACCAGGTCTATTTTAGAAAAAATGCGCGCCTTCGCTAAGTGCACTGAGAAATCCTGGATATGCGGAATTGGGTAGCGGTCCTGCGCTGTGGCATTGTTTAACCTGTGGTAATCACCACAAGGTCTCCACGAGCCGTCAGCCTTAGGCACCATATGTAGTGGTGATGCCCAGGCGCTCTCCGAGCGGCGAATTATGCCCAACCTTTCCAGGTTGGCGAACTCCTCGCACGCAATGGAGAGCTTAGCTGCATCCAAGCGCCGAGCTTTCACAAAAACTGGTGGGCCACGTGTGGTGATAAAGTGTTCCACCTCGTGCTTCGCAACCTTAGCTGAAAATGTGGGAACTGTGAGTGCTGGGAACTGGGTTAGAAGGGTGTGAAACTTACCACCTGCTGTGGTGACGTTGGTCTGTACTGGCGGCGGGGACACCCGAGCTGCACAAGGGATAGAACAAAAGGAGAGTGCATTTACTAGGTGTCTATTAACCAGATCCACTAACAAGCCATGTGAGCACAAAAAGTCAGCGCCTAACATGTTGAAACTCATCGCCGCTACTATGAAGGTCCATTCATAGCTGCGGCCGTGCAAGGACAGGCGTAGAGTCCTTTCCCCGAACGTTTTGATCGACGAGCCGTTCGCCGCCGTTGCTCCGTCTCCGTGGGGCCCCGCCACACGATCCGCATAGGTTGCGGTGATGAAACTCCTCTGGGCTCCGGTGTTCACGAGGAATTGCCGCCCGGAGCCCGCGTCTGTTAGATAAAGCAGCTTGTTCTGTTCACCGAGAGTCGAAGCTGCTAACGACCCCTGGCCAGGGCGTTTCCCTGTTTCTTGACTGCACGGCGGGATGCATCTGTGCGCCTTCTCAGCGAAGCGTCGATGGTAAAAACAGAGGCCATCCCCTCCTCTGCCTCGGGACCGCGCCGCTGCTGTCGTCGCTGGCCAGCGCGCGGAAGTCTTGCTGGTTCACACACCTCATGCCAGACAGGGTACCTCTCATGTGTGCTGGGAGGGTCCTCAAGAAGGTGTGCCTGAACAGAAACGCATCGTTGTCTGTCCCGATCATCTGCAGCATGTCCTCCATGAGGTCGGTCGCTCTGCGTCCTCCTCTGTCGCGCAGGTCCAGAAGCTGCCTGGCCCTCACCTCGGCTGATGGCACAAAACTCTCAATGAGGGCGGCTTTCAGGGCGTTGTACTTGCCAGCAGCGGGCGGCTGCTGCACCAGGCTCCGCACACATCGAGCTGTGCGGCTGTCGAGTCTTGCGATGACATTATGAAACTTGATGTCATCTGCTGATATTCCCCCAAGCACGAACCGCGATTCCGCGTGTTGGAACCATGAGTGCGGGTCGTCTTGCCAGAACTCGGGGAGCTTAATCGAGCCTGTGCTCGTGCAGTCGGTCTCCGGTGAATCCGGGTCAGGGTAACGTTCTCCCGGCATCGTACGTCTTGGTCACCAATGTGGGGATCATGAAATGATGAGACTGGATAATTTCTCAGTATGGTTTATTCATCTCAACTCCCCAGCTCTCTCTCTCTCAGTCAGGAAAAAAGGGGAAGAGCTGCGGTAAACCCACATACCTTTATACCCACACATCAAACACAGAATCACACAATCAAGTCAAATCCTTCTATTTACACTTAATCACTTCCAAAGTCCTCTTTGCTCTTCTGTCTGACCCCAGGAGGTCAGACAGTCCTTTCAGGCTCACGCTCCAGATCCTCTGACTTCCTCCCAAGTCCGCAGGTGGTCCAGACTCATTGTCCATCTGAGGCGTGATGTCAATACACACCGCAAGCTTAAAGTCCTTCTATGCTTGGGTCTCTGCAGTGAAATATGTGAGCTACATAATGTTACCATTATGGGCGCTACAGCGGTATGATTAATAAACTCCCTCAAAAACACCCAGTTCGCCGCTTATTATTCCATGCCGCCACACCAATCACTAAATTTACTTTGGAACTGTGGTATAAAATAGTACAAAAGTATAATATAAAGGAGGACATATTTTTAGTTGTAGTTTATGATGTCTATAAAGTTATTAATAATTATTAAGCAATTTTACTTTCCCTAGGTTATTCCTTTTTCTAGTTTCTTTACTACTCTATTATGCTGTGTGTATTTCTGTTGGTTTGGTCATCTTACTGTGTCATGCTGCTGTTCCACTGAAATTTCCCAGTTTGGAATCAATAAAGTACATCATCCATCCATCCATCCATCCATCCATCAAATTTCATGGAGCACAATGGGGAGGATGTGATTGAACAATTGGGATAATCAGTTGGGCTGATTTTAAATTAATTTAAGTTTAACATAGCACACATGGATGCATGACTGACTCGTTCCACTCTGTTGTGCAACATGCAGACATGAATGGGTTTGAAGCTTCAGGGAAAAGAGGAGGATCCACTGACTAACTTCATAAACTCATGCACCATTTTTTTCGATGCAGTGAAAAACTGTTTCTTCAAATGATTTTGAATATATTACAGGCTATGTGGCTAGATTGTATTTAATTGTCCTCAGATTAATGCATTCAAGAGAAAAACAACTGCTGAGTGTTTTTTTTTTTCCACTAACTGGGATAGGACACACGCACGGGTGGGCAAACGGACACAAGATCAAAGGAGATGACTATGAGGACATGAATGTGATAGATTATGTATGTGGACAGAATAGTTTGTCACAGCAGACAGATTTATAGTTTGAAATTTTCAGATTGACAGTCCCATCCCACCATGAGTTCATAGATATTACTGCCTCCATTCACCAGATCCATACTGGTCACTGTGTCTCTGGCCACCAGTTTGTCCAGAACCAGTCACAGAGGCCCCGCAAGCTTAGGCTAAGTGGAGAGCAGATCCTCCTGCCTTCACACATATCCTGAATGTTACAGTCTGTTGTGAAAAGTGAAATGCACACACTCCCTGTTTATTCATTCATTTCCCCCCAAAAAATAAATTAATACCTAATAGGCTATATCACTCCTGTAAGTTCATGATTAAAATGAAAATTCTGATGGAATATAAACTATTCAGTGTCTTATAATTAAATTAATGTATAACAATACTTTGATTAGATTGTACAGTAGCTGTTACAACTCAGTTCAGTAACATAATGGAAAACTCCAGCTCATGTTGTGTTTCCTCATGTGTCCCTGTCAATTTAAAATGTGCCCCTGAAATAGCATTAACAATGTGCGACTGACGATAGACCTGCTTTTTGCTGAACAAAAGTACATTGACATAAAATGCACCAAAATAACAATGCAAGATTGCACCGGTACCACACCTCTTTTAAATAAGTCCCGTCCTTGCAGCATAAAGTGGATGCACAGTCTACAGGTACATGGTGTGATGCAAAGCATGAAAACCAGACTATGTGCTGAAAGAAACAAACAAATCCACAGACACAAAACAGGAAGCATGGTGAAAATGAATGCTTTAGATCACTGTACAATTTTGATGTCTGTGGTGAAACTCTAAGCAGTTTCCTATGACCTTTGGTTTCATACAGTTTTTCTTCTTTCATCTTGATCCTTCATCATGATTTATTTCCGTAGAGTAAGCAAAACAGATCATGCATCGGCTTCAACATTAGCATTAGCCCACCAGCCAAATGATAGTGGAATTCAATAGACCCCTATAGATCAGTTACTCTTACTAGCCACTTTGGTTAGATGGCAGAGTTTGTTATGTAATGTCTGTGAAAGTCATGTGAAGTAAACAGCCCATTGCATTTATATGAAAAAGGTAGAAAATTTATAATAGTCACCACTTTACTGGAAACTCCCCCCACAAGTTCACCATGTGCACAAAACAGTTCGCCGAACATAGTTTGCAAAGCGGACTGACCTAAATGAACAGGCAGTTCTCGGCAAACGGTTTGTCTGTTTGGCTCACACATTCTGTAGCTGTGTAGCTCTATGGTCCTCTGTCAGCCGGTTAGAGGATACAGTAACTATATGTGGTACACCCAAATAGGGCACCACATTTGGAAATAATTCAGAGAGACTGTCATTTTATTTTTATTTTAAGAGTATCTAAATATATTTTGAGATTGTGGACGATCAATAATATTAACATTTTTTTTTTGTAATTTGAATTTTATTGGGTTTTCAATTTAGAAAATAAAACAGAAACAAACACAAAAAAAACAAAAAAAAACAAGTATACCCAGTGAGAGGATAAAACATTCCATTTCCACCCTAATACTCTTAAAATGATTAGCTTAATCTACTACACCTATAAAGGTAAGATAGGATCCCCACTTATTATAGAAGCTGTCCATCCTGTCCAGAAGTTTATATGAAAGGCGTTCTAGTGCAGCAAGCTTGCCCAACTCCCTGAGCCATTGAGCTACGGGTGGGGCAGAGGAAGATTTCCAGTAAAAAGTGATCAACTTTCGGCCCAGCATCAAAGCAGTCTGAATCCACTCGGCATCAGAGATTGGGTCCTGAATCATTGATGGATCCCCAAGGACAAAAAGTCTCTGAGTAAATGGCACTTCTTGCTTAACAATTGTCATAATATGTCTATGGATCTGCAACCAAAAGTCCTGTATTACTGGACAACTCCAGATCATATGGATTAATGTCCCCTCCCCCTGTAGACATCTCCAGCAGCTTGAAGAGTGAATGAGATTCGCTCTCAACATTTTACGAGGTGTCCAGTAAAATCGATTCAAAATTTTAAATTGAACAAGTCTGGTTTTCAATTCCCTAGACACTTTCTTCCCATTCTTTAAAATATTTGCCCATTCAACATCAGTAAATTGTGAATTCAGATCTTTTTCCCATACGTGTTTAAGGAATGTAGAATCTTTATTTGAGCTCTTGAGGAGCATTAAATAGAAATTTGAGGCCTTAGATCTTTTGCCACAGGAACTCAAAGCCTGGATGAGCCAATCTACATCAGGAGGAGGGGTAGTTGTAGATCCAAAGACTTGACGCAGCAGATGTCGAAGTTGTAAATATTTCCAAAACTGATTCTGTGGTAGTCCATACTGTGCCCGTAGAACATCAAATGATTTGAGAGCTCCCCCTTCATATAGATCTTTTAACATCAAGATGTCCTTTTTCACCCAGATTTTCCACATAAATGGGGATTTTCCAATATGGAGACTTGGGTTAAGCCAAATAGAAGCCATAGAATGAAGATGAGAGCTAAACTCTAGTATAGAAGCAACTCTCTTCCAAACGTATTGTAAAAAGGATATAATAGGATGCGACTGAAATTCAGAAGACAGTTTAATTGTGATTAGATGTACTAGGGCAGGGGTGTCCAACCATGTGCCATGGAGAGCCAAGACCCTGCAGGTTTTCTCTTCTACCCAGTCTCTTCAGCAGGTGTTTTCACTTATCAGCAATCAGTGGGAAGAAGTTCACTGAAATCTGCTGTTGAAGACACTGGTTGGAGGTAAAACCTGCAGGGTCTTGGCTCTCCATGGCACATGGTTGGACACCCCTGTACTAGGGGAAGAGGGCTGCTCAAATAACTCTCCAAATAAAACCAAGGGGGAGCTCTCTCAGGGGGGAGAGCCCAATGAATCAAATGTCTAAGACTAAAAGCGTAATGATATAAAACCAAATTTGGGACCCCCAAACCTCCTGAATCTATAGACTTCTGCAATCTTTTCAACTTTAATCTAGGGCGCTTACCATTCCATAAAAACTTATTGCACAACCTATCAAATTGTTGAAAATAACCAACTGGGATCCTAAGAGGAAGAGATTGCAGAAGGTAATTAAATCGGGGTGCACAAATCATCTTAATAACATTGACCTTGCCCCAGAGAGACAAAAAAAGAGGTGACCACCTTTCTATGTCTATTTTAAATTTTTCAAGCAAGGGTTCAAAATTAATCTGAATCAGATCTGATAAAATGTGAGGAAACAGGATGCCAAGATATTTAATTCCTAATTTTGGCCAAGAGAAGCCTATATTTTGACCAAATGTAAACAGTGTTTTAGGGCAATAAGATGTTAGAGAGAGAATTTCTGATTTTATCCAGTTAACTCTATAACCAGACAAACGTGAAAATTGGTTAATAATTTTAAGAAGGGCTGGAATTGATTTTTGAGGTTGTGTAATCAGTACCAATGCATCATCAGCATACAACATTATCTTATGGGTACTGCCATGGACCTGAATACCTGGAAAATTGCCGTCTTTGCGGATAGCAACAGCTAATGGTTCTAATGCCAAAGCAAAAAGCAAGGGACTTAAAGGGGAGCCCTGGCGCGTACCCCTATAAAGTCTAAAAGACTGTGATGTAACTCGATTTGATATCACTGAAGCTCTAGGTTCATTATATAGTAATTTAATCCAAGAAAGAAACTTTGAACCAAAACCAAAAGTCTCTAGAGTCGCAAAGAGATACTGCCACTCAACCCTGTCAAATGCTTTTTCAGCATCCAGGGAGAGGGCTCCCACTGGAGAGAGGTGTGCAAGTGAGGGATCATTTTGAACTAACCATATGATATCAATAAATCGCCTAATATTGTCTGCCGCACCCCTGGAACGAATAAAACCCACCTGATCAGGATTTATAAGAGATATCATTACTTTATCTAATCTTAATGCCAAAATTTTGGAGAGAATTTTACAGTCACAGTTTATAAGACTAATTGGTCTATAATTCTTACATTCTAACGGATCTTTATTGCTTTTTAAAATAAGCGAAATGAAAGCCTCTGTTAAAGAAGGGGGCAAACGGCCTTGTTCAAAAGATTCCGCAAACATTTCTAAAAGTAAAGGAGAAAGCTCATCAACACAGGCCTTGTAAAATTCTACAGTGAATCCGTCAGGGCCCGGTGCCTTTCCAGTCGGGAAGCTCTTAATCACTTTCACAATTTCCTCTTTAGTAATTGGGGCGTCAAGTAAGTCTATTTGTTCCTTCGTTAGGGAGGGCAAAGATAGGGATGATAAAAATGCATAGATCTCTTGAGATCCAGCCTCCATTTCAGAAGAATAAAGCGAGGTGTAAAATTCTCTGAAAGCACCATTAATTTCATTTAAGTCTGACACCAGAGTACCATCCTGTGTCCTAATAGCAGATATAGTACACTGAGCTTCTTTCATTTTAATATATCTAGCCAGCATTTTGCCAGCTTTATCCCCCTCCTCAAATTGTTTGTGCCTAAGACGAAATAGGGAAAATTCAACTTTTTGTGTTAGAATTGAATTCAGCTCATACTTAAGCTTCAGAAGAGGTGACAAATTTACTAAATTTGTGTCTTGCTTGAATGAAGTCTCTAATATAGCTATTCTCCTCTCCAAATCAATCTGTTTAGCAATGTTAGTTTTCTTTTTAAAAGATGCATATTGAATAATATGTCCCCTAATAAATGCCTTAAAGGCCTCCCAAGCAACACTGGCAGAGGGAGCAGAATCCCAGTTTGTCTCAAGATATAAGGAGATCTCTGCTTTCAAAGAGGACACAAAATCTGGATTAAAAAGAAAGCTTGAATTAAGCCTCCAGCTAGAATTTTTTTTCAACTGACAAGGCGGGATCATATGTAGAAAAACAGGGGCATGATCTGATAGTATTATGCTACCAATGAAGCTCGAATTTACAGAAGAAACAGAAAATTTTGACATTAAAAAATAATCAATCCTGGAAAACACATTATGAACAGTGGAATAAAAAGTGTAATCCCTTGTGGACGGATTAAAAAGCCGCCAAACATCTACCAAACCAATTGCATTGCACATGTCTTTCAATATAGAGCCAGATTTTGATGAACGCTGTGAGGGGGTGCTCCGATCTAAAATGTTGTCCATGACCTGATTAAAATCCCTGCCTACTAAAATGGGATAATTACCCATTTCGCTTAATTCGTGTTCCAATTGTGCAAAAAATGCACAATCAACTATATTTGGTGCATAAACATTAGCGAGTATCATCCTATGGCCCTGAATTTCTATAAGAATTATAAGGAGTCGTCCATCATCATCACTAACCTCTTTTAGACACTTGAACTGCAAATGTTTATGAATAAGGATTGCCACCCCCCTGCTCTGGCTATTACCACAAGACGCAAACCCATGGCCCACCCAGTCCCGACAGAGTTTTTTAGATTCTGTTTTAGTGAGGTGGGTCTCTTGAAGCAACGCTACATCCACTTTTTTTGATTTAATAAACGCCAAAATTTTTTTCCTCTTAATTGGGTGGTTAAGGCCTTTAACATTCCAAGTAATGAGGTTAAGAAAGCTCTGACAATTAGCCAACATCATAAATGGTACATATTACCATCCAAAATATCCAGCAATTCTCCACCAAAAACCCCCTCACTGGGCAAAAGACAAACACAATAAAAATTAAAAATACAAAAAAAAACAAACAAAAAAAAAAAAAACGAAAACCACATAATCATAAAGTAACATAATCGGTGACCTGAAACCAATGTCACCCATCGGTGCACAAAAACCGCACCAACCAAAAAAAAGAAAATAAAAAACTCTAGGACCGTGACTGTGAACAGTGCAACAAACTTAGGGAGAGCCGCAACATCGCAGCAGCCTCATGCCTATAGACAATATAGCGTGGGCAAAAAAAAGGAACCTTACATTAATACTGCATCAAATCCTCAGTCAAAAATATATAACAAATAAACATATAGCATATATTCATACCATTGTTCATCAATGTCTCACGGTAGTGAAAGAATCAGGTTCAATGCTTTTTTAGGGTCAGTGAACTCCTGTTTACCACTTGCCAACTTCACAACGAGAACTGCAGGGTACCTGAGAGAGAATGCAATCTTCTTCTGGTGCAGCAGATGTTTACACTGCTTGAACGCCGCTCTCATCTCGGATACTCGTCTGGAATAATCCGGGAAAATCATGATGTGATGACCATTCCAATCCAGCTTTCCCATCCTGCGCGCTGCCTCCACCATACGCTCCCTATCCTGGAAGCGCAGAAGTCGAATCAGGATAGCCCTGGGTGGCTGCCCATCAGGTCTGCGTCCGGCGAGGCTCCGATGCGCACGGTCAATTTCCAGCCCTCCAGGGAACTCCATTTTCAGCAGATGTGGGATAGCTTTGCGCATGAAGGTAAGAGCATCTGATTTTTCACAATTTTCTGGAAAGCCGACAAAGCGTAGATTGTTTCGGCGTGATCTATTTTCTAAATCGTCCAGCTTCAAAAGTAAATCTTCTACCTGCGTCTGGGTTGCGGGGGGATTAGCATCCAAAGCTGTATTAGCATCCTCAAGAAAAGCGATGCAAGACTCCACATCTCCCAGCCGGGTAGCTAACTCCATTAGCTTGGTGTCCACCGCCCTCATTGACGCCTCAATAGAGTTGAGTTTGGCGTCTTGCCTCTCCGATATTTCCTTCAACAGTGCAAAGATCTTAGAGATGTCCTCCGCCATTTGGTCTTTGGCAACACCTGCACCTGTTGAAGGTGGCGGAGAGGGAGGAGGGCTCGATGTGGTATCACCAGCTCTAGCCAGATTTTCCTTGCTAGCACTGGCTTTGGGGCGAAGATTAATTTTCTGCTGTTGCGTTGGCATACTAATCCTGTTCTCCACAAATCCAGTCTTGATGTAAAGTGTAGTAATAATAATAATTTCAGCTGAGGAAACAAGAGAAAAACGCCCTTGTAGAAGAAAAAAAAAGGCTGTCTGCACTGCGGTGCTCCTCACCTAAGCAGCCATCTTCACTGCCCGCGTCTCTCAATAATATTAACATTTGATATGTAGCCCTGTATAAATATTTAAGAGTAAGTAGCGGAACCTTTGGCACTGCGGTCGTCCCGCCCCAGGTAAACAATGAGGGTGCACTTCCGGCCCTCCTTTAGTACTATCTGGAGAAAGACACGAGTGGTCCTGTGTTCTGTCTTTCAAAGACTCTTTCTGTATTTTACAGGTCAGTATTTGGTTAAAAATGCCATAAATAAGAGCCTTAAGCTCCGTGTTATTTCTGTGTGTCGCGACGAGTAATACTGTGATGTTGGTGTGTCGTTTTGATACGTTTTATACAAGTTTAAGCTGCGGCCAGCGCCGGAGATCAAAGGTGAGCCGCATCGCGGTAGCGGTTTCGCGCCAGTCAAATTTAGCTTTGGGAAAGACGGTTAGCTCACATAAAATGTTTTACTTAATACAAGTACATTTTGCCCCGTGTGAATGTAAAAGTCTCCTGGTGTTAATTTATAGAGTTTGTCCTGTATAGAGTTTGTCCTGTATATATATATTTGTCTATTGCCAAGTCTGTGGAGTAATTTGTTATCTTTGTCTACTGCCAAGTTTGTGAAATAATTTGTTAAGGAAAATAAGAGTATTATCTGGAGAAAGACACGAGTGGTCCTGTGTTCTGTCTTTCTAAGACTCTTTCTGTATTTTACAGACCCAAGAGCAGACACGGAGGATCACGTTTTTTTTTAAAACCTATTTCTTTTTGTTATTGTGGTCACCTCGTCCGGGATCCGTAACAAACTGTGGGGGCTCGTCCGGGATCTCTCCTCTTCAGTCATCGAGGGAAGATCCAGTGATACCAGAACTACGAGACAACGGTTGCCAAGCTGCTACGTCAGACACGTCAGTCAGTGGGTGTCCAAGGAGGAAGATCAAAGAGAAAGAAAGGATCTTCAACCAAAAGTGGAACTGCACTGCTGTCAAGAAGGTAAAACGCAGCCTAGTCACTGTACAGATAATACAACACTCGAACTACAGATAGCTAAAGTACCATGTCGACAGCACGGAAAGAACTGATTTGGAGCATCAGAGGACGCTTGTTTGCCCTCTCGAGTAAGGATCTTTTTGGGCTAACAAAGAGCCTTGCAGCTGGAGACAAGGACACACAGTTCAGTGAAGACGATAATGAGAGCTGTATGGACTATGTCAATTCATATTTACGGTCCCCAACTCTGCTGGAACTTGAAGATGAGGGAATGAGTCAGTTGCTAATGTTGGATGATCTGCTAACTGAAGTGATACAAATGAGCGGCTCCACCACGCATCCAGCTGATCAGGCTGCAACACCAACCAAGTCAAGTCCTCATCCATCCAATATGTTGCCAGATCCACCATCACCATCTGCTGTTCCACCAGGCATTCAAGTTAGTGTGAACGCAAACGCAGAGTCTGTAGAGGAACTGAGGAAAGCATATGAGACACTGGGTGAAAGACTAAGACTGTGTGAAGTTGTGACACTCCAACCACCGGCAGCACCCAGTCGTCAGAGCCACTCACAACCGCAGCCAAGGGAACAAGGTAGTCCAGAAAGACATGTCACTCTCAAAGACCTTTCCTACCTGCCTCGGAGAGAATTCAAGGTTTTTGGAGGACAAATTGGAGACAACAGCTCTGAAATCAGTTATAACAGTCTCATGAGACAGATCAATGAAGGATTAAAAGAAGGATTTTCTGAAGCAGAGATCGTGAGGGGGGTACTGAGAATTGTAAAGCCTGGCACGTTCAGGGACATGCTCATGCTCAAAGATGAACTGGCTCTTTCTGAACTTCAGGGCTTTCTCCGATCCCACCTTGGAGAAAAGGCAACAACAGAGATATTCCAGGAGTTAATGTGCGCCCAACAAGCTGAGCAGGAGTCCCCTCAGCAATTCCTGTATCGCATGATTGGACTTAAACAGAAACTTATCTTTCAGTCAAAATAAGCCAATGCAGACATCTCGTATGACCCAAGGACAATCCAGGAAGTGTTTCTGCACACAGTCTATCAAGGCCTGGGAGTGAAGTATGCAGACCTGCGGCAACGACTAAGACCTCTTATATCAAACAACAATGTAACAGATGTAGAGATTCTTGGTGAGGTCACAAAGATAATCAGTGATGAGAATGAGCACCAGCGAAGGTTAGGGCAAACCCCTCATCTGAAGTCAGCACAAAGCGCTGTGATTGCAACAAAGGACACGACAGCCAAAGACCAACAAGTCTCACAGACAATCAAACAACTTGCTGCACAAGTAGAGACTCTAACCAAGATGGTGGCAACTTTCATGGAACAGAAAGCTGTAAACTCCTCCCCTCAGCGTTCTCAGCCTCCAGCCAACCAAAAGAAAACCTATCTCTGTCCGAAATGTACTGAACAAAGCTTACAGGAGTGTAGTCATTGCTTTGTATGCGGTGAGTCGGGACACAGAGCGGTTGGATGTCTGAAGCGACCCCAAGAATCAGGGAAACGGGAATCAGTCCCTGTCAAGGGACAGCCAGAGATCGGTACAGAGTCAAAATCCCAGCCAGTAAACTCCTCCTCTGTCGAAGCTTCAACTCCGCACCCCAAGTACCAGAGCAAGCAGCTGAGAAAGCAGGTCAAATGCAATAGAAGGAAAATGACAGAGGCGTACAGGATCACAAGTGCAAACAGTCAACAGTCAAGCTTCAAAGGAAAGACTAACTATGACAAACAATGCAAAGGTGTAGTCCTGCAAGTAGGAGACAGAGTGCTTGTACGGAACCTGGGCGAAAGAGGTGGTCCTGGCAAGCTAAGGCCCTACTGGGAACAAACGGTCTACATCGTGAGGGAGCAGGTTGGAGACAACCCCGTCTACAAAGTAAGTCCAGAGACAGGAGGTCGTCCCATCCGTACCCTGCACAGAAACTTGCTTCTCCAAGTCAACGACTTACCAGTTGACATCGTTCAAAGTCCAGTTGCCAAGTCACAAAAGAGAAACAACAGACCTACCGATATCAGACAAAACACACTGGAAAAGTCAAACAGTCCTGAAGCGAGTGATTCAGAAGAAGACGAACCCCTCTATTAGTTTCGTGTTCCCAGACACCTGCAAGAAAGTCAACGTCCAGTCGACCAAGTTCAATGTGAGTCACAAAGAAGACAGGGAACAACACAACAAAGACAAGTACAAGTTCCTATTCAATCTGAACAAGACAGAGACAATATTACGGAAGAAGGACAAGAAATACAAAGGGAAAGCGAACAAAACGTGGACCAACTTCAACCAGACGACGACAGGGAAGTGCTTCATCTTCACCAAGATGTTCCTGCTCCTAGTCCCGGACCTGCAGCTGATCCTGAGCCGGTGCCCAGTCCAGAGCCAGACCGCCGTCCTGAGTCGCCACCACGTCTGAGGCAGTCCACCAGGCAGAGACGACCCAACATGGTGTTCACCTATCCGTCCCTGGGCCAGCCAGCCTTCCAGACTCGTCCGTCGGTGAACACTGTCAGTGTTCAGCAGTCAACACCATATCCTTTTATGTGCTACCCTTCTTTCTATCCTCAACCTTTTTATCTTCCTTCTTTCACCTCTAACTACTTGCCATGTCAGTATGCTATTCCTTGCTATTAAACTAACCAGATCTTGGATAATACCTGAAGATTAAGGACACTTGAAAAGAAAGACGTTCCAGAGACTTTTGAATAGAGACTTTATTAGTGTTGAGATTTTGATTTGTTACTGTTAAGTGTCAGGAGCCACTTTTGTTGTTGGGGAGCGTGTGGTACACCCAAATAGGGCACCACATTTGGAAATAATTCAGAGAGACTGTCATTTTATTTTTATTTTAAGAGTATCTAAATATATTTTGAGATTGTGGACGATCAATAATATTAACATTTGATATGTAGCCCTGTATAAATATTTAAGAGTAAGTAGCGGAACCTTTGGCACTGCGGTCGTCCCGCCCCAGGTAAACAATGAGGGTGCACTTCCGGCCCTCCTTTAGTACTATCTGGAGAAAGACACGAGTGGTCCTGTGTTCTGTCTTTCAAAGACTCTTTCTGTATTTTACAGGTCAGTATTTGGTTAAAAATGCCATAAATAAGAGCCTTAAGCTCCGTGTTATTTCTGTGTGTCGCGACGAGTAATACTGTGATGTTGGTGTGTCGTTTTGATACGTTTTATACAAGTTTAAGCTGCGGCCAGCACCGGAGATCAAAGGCGAGCCGCATCGCGGTAGCGGTTTCGCGCCAGTCAAATTTAGCTTTGGGAAAGATGGTTAGCTCACATAAAATGTTTTACTTAATACAAGTACATTTTGCCCCGTGTGAATGTAAAAGTCTCCTGGTGTTAATTAATAGAGTTTGTCCTGTATAGAGTTTGTCCTGTATATATATATTTGTCTATTGCCAAGTCTGTGGAGTAATTTGTTATCTTTGTCTACTGCCAAGTTTGTGAAATAATTTAAGGAAAATAAGAGTACTATCTGGAGAAAGACACGAGTGGTCCTGTGTTCTGTCTTTCTAAGACTCTTTCTGTATTTTACAGACCCAAGAGCAGACACGGAGGATCACGTTTTTTTTAAAACCTATTTCTTTATGTTATTGTGGTCACCTCCCCGGGACCCGTAACATATAGCATATACTGTAGCCTACTTTAACTTAATATTACCTAAGAATTCTCCATTGTTTTAATCACCCTTATTGTCATTCAACCATACAACCAATCATGTACAGTAGAACGAGATTGTGCTTTACCTATCTACAGCGTCAATCACACACACCCCAGTGCAGAATCAGAGGGCCGCTGCCATGCAAGGCGCCGCCACAGATTTCCCTCCTCCATTCCGTTAATGCTGAGCACCAAGCTGGACGGCAGGAAGTTCCACTTTTATATGGTCTTTGGCATGACCCGGCATGGATTTGAACTCCTGCCTCCCGGGTGTGGGGCGGATGCTCTACCAACTGAGCCACCACTCCGGTCCAACTGAGCCATTATACCCCCACCAAAAACAGTATTTTATCCGTGGTATTGTTTTACTTACAAACATGCATAACCTCTACTCTTAAATTGGTGGAATTGCTCCAAAAAAAAAAAAGAAAACAAAAGGATATTGCAAACTATCTTACCTAGCCATCGTCTTTGTTCGCTACGCGAGTCACCTCCACAAAGAGTTCGGCCAAAGAGAAAATGGTTCGCAGCAACCGTGTCATTCAGTTATGGAAACTAACGAACAGTTCCAAATGGTTGCAACTGTTTTGTCAACTGAACGCAGGGCTGAACTGATTGTTTCCAATCAGCAAGAGCCAGTCAGTGAGCTCTAGCTGCAAACTCTTCCCTGGTGGGACCTATTAAAGGACGGTGTATGACTGTCGTCAGCGGACACATAGATTGGGACGCAGATTCGATCGAGATGGATGTTTGGATGGATGGATGGATGGATGGATGGAGCAGGCCTCTCTCCTCTCCCCCTGCCTGTGTCCCCTCCCTGGTGCCAGGATTCTCCACCAGGGACAAGTACAAAGGGTTTTGGTAGTGATGGGACGGCAGGCTCCGGAGTTTCGAGGGTGCTCTGAGCTTATCCAGGAAATATTTGGCGAGGTGTGTATTGCTGACCTATGTGTTGATGTCGTACCATGTGACTGGGTCAGGAAGCCATTCATGATTTTGCACGCAACATGAAATGAAGTGAGCAGCGATACACAATGGAAATCCCCGTCCTTCACATTTTGTGTTGTTGATGTTTGACTGTGTAAGGGATTTGTCACAGCCAATTTTCAGATGGAGGCAGCACCAAAAACATGGACTTCTCCCGTTTGGGAACATTTTGAGCGCATTTCTCCCATTGATGTATTTTCCCCAAATAGTGGATATTTATTGTAACTGAGGCTTAGCAGTAAAGCATCTGCTCTACAAGTGGGAGATCTGGGTTTAAATCCCACCTGGCTCATTCTTGTAATGTTATTTTTATTTACAAGGTGAAGTGTCTGTTGTGTTTCAAAGAGCTTGGATCATTATTACGCATCATTTTGCTGAGGCACTATTGCCATTGTGCCCTGCATGAGAATAAGGCCAAAGCTGAATATACTGGGAAAGACAGTATAAGACTGTTGAAAATTTATTATTTCTTAATAAAAATGGAAAAGTAGTACAAGCACACCAAGTAACACAGGCATATTTACTGTAGTCACCCCAGTTTTATTATTTCCTTTTTCCCTTATTATCATCGATGTTTCTTAAAAGACAGCACATTTATTGAATTTGAAAAAATACACACTAAACCAATCAGAATCAGAATCAGAAAAAGATTTATTGCCAAGTACATTAACAGATCACTGATAACATACGAGAGAATTTGACTTGACACAGAAAATGAACCTGCATTTCCGTGACGCGGCATGCGTCTGAAACGCGCCTGCCAACAGGAGGGTACAGGTAGCATAAGAAATAATACAATGGGAAGGAGCAAAAAAATCATTGATTTCAGAATACTGGTCACATGATCAATATTATGATTACAAAGAAAAAAAAAGCCCTCAATGCACACAGCAGACCAAAAGAGTTCACAGGACACAAAGAGAGCAGTGAGTGAATCATCTTGTTGTCAGTTTGTGGATCAGTATGAATGTAATGTTGAAGCAAGTGTTGTATCAGTAAGAACAACAAGGACACTTTGGCAGGAGATGTTTTGTCTGGCTACTGGCAATTGTCCTTGGCAATTGTCCATGCAGCTGCTGTCCAAGGCCATGTGCTCAGTGTTTTGAAAAAACAGAGACTGCAGACGATCAGGAGGATTTTTGTAAGGGAATTGAGCCAAATAGAACTGATCACAGAGAAGGAACTTTATATTCTTCTGCAGATTCAGTACTTAATCCTTCATTGCGGGGCATTGAGTCCGTCGTGGATAGACCTAAGCGTAATCATGATGTAATCCACCTTCCGAGACAGTTCTCCATTTGTCGCTATCAGGGTCTTCTCCATTTTTTCAATTTGATGGATGCACCTCGCCTGGCCAGCATTTTGATAGGTTGTATCCATCTTCAGCAATTTGCGGTACACCAGGACAATCCCAGATCCAATCAGAACGATCCCAATCACCATTATTACGAAGACATACAAATCTTCAATGTCTTCGATAGAGAGATTAGTCAGGCACAAGATTCTCCAATTACTTGTCTCCCGTAAATAGCCCGCTGGAGCCGTCCCTGCGGGGCAAACAGCTTCCCCCGGAGCACTTTTCCTTGTTGAAAAAATAGTGTCAATTGCGTTCAAAGCCCAGCTTTTTTTTTTTTTTCCACAATATCTTTATTGAACCTTTTTTTTTTTTTTTTAACAAACATGATACAAACAATCAAACACTAACACTAAAGTACTACAAAAAAAAAAAAAAATGCCCTAAAAACACCAACAACCACCAACAAAATCAAGTCTTCAACAATGCTTCTCTGTTTAGTCTAGACAATCCAATACATTAGTATACATATTATGTTCACCAGTTTGGAATTTACAAGGTCCACACACATCATTCACCCTCTTCTTCAAGAGTTATGTTTAAATTTTTTACATAATCAATAAAAGGTCTCCATATATTCTCAAACACAATTTCCTTTGATTTCAGTATATATGTTATTCTTTCTAATGGAAGGTTTGTTAACATCTGTCTTAACCACTGAGTCACATCTGGTCTATGAGTCTTTTTCCATAATAGTGCAATACATTTTTTGGCATTAAGCAAACTGAGGTCTATGAATGTTCTTTCACTTTTATTGAAATTATGCTTTTCTGGGTACAGACCCAACAAAAACAGTTTAGGATTCAATATGATTTGTTTTGAGATTATTTTTTCAATTGTTACCCTCACCTCCTCCCAAAACATTCTTATTAATCTACATTCCCATAAACAATGAAATAGGGTTCCTTTACTTTCCATGCATTTTGTGCATGTATCTGGTATATTTTTGTTATATCTATTTAACTCCTCCGGTGTAACATACATCCGCATTAACCATTTGAAATGTATCAATTTAAGGCGTGCATTTATTGATTTGGTTTGAGCTTCTGTACAAGCCAATTCCCATTGTTCCTCTGAAATTTCAATTTGCAGATCTTCTTTCCAGTAGTTTAATCTTTTCAGTGAATTTTCACTTGAAGATAGTGTCAATGAGTTATAAAACTCTGAAATAATACCCTTTCTTTTACTATCTTTCATCATCATTTTTTCCAAGGATGAATAAATAGGTCGAGTGAGAGCTTTATTTTGATTTGATCGAATAAAGTTTCTAAGTTGAAGATATTTAAAAAAATGTGTTCTATTGAGATTAAATTTGATCCTCAGCTCTTCAAAAGACATTATGTTGTCTGCACATGGCAAATATAAATCCTGAATCTTTTGTATCCCTTTTAAATTCCATACTTTAAATACAGCGTCCGCTCTCCCTGGTTTAAAATATTGATTACCCCATATTGGACTAAATTGTGACAATAACTGTGGTTCTTTTAAATAGTTTTTAGCTTCACACCATATTTTGATCATATGCTTTACAAATGGATTTTTAACTTGTTTTTGTAATTTTTTTGCCGAATCTGAGTATATGAATATGGGAAGAGGTAAAGGTAAATTGTATGATTCCATTTCAGTCCAGTGAGGGAGATCATTTGATGAAAAATAATATGTCATAGACCTCAGTTGTGCCGACCAATAATACAACATAAAATTTGGACATTTCAGACCTCCACGATCAAATGGTAAATATAATAAAGACAAACGTAATCTAGCCCTCCTGTTGTTCCATATAAATTCCACTAACTTTTTTTTTATTCTTGAGAATAGATCTAAAGGTGGTGATAAGGGAATGTATTGAAATAAATAAAGTATTTTAGGTAAAATATTACTTTTAAGTATATTGATTCTCCCGATCATCGACATTGGTAGTGACATCCATCTCTGAGTTAACTCATTGATATCTGACATTAAGGCTTCATAGTTGACACTGGCGACTGATTCTAGCTTAGGCATAATTTGGATTCCTAAATATTTAAACTGATTTACAACATTGAATTGATTTACCTCAGGGGCTGGGTAATTTCTCTGGGTCTCATTTAGCATTAATATTGAAGATTTAGTTTTATTTATTTTATATCCTGATATTTCCCCAAAATTCTTTATTAAATTCAACAAGGTTGGAATTGATTTTTTTAGATTCGACATAAACAAAATTATATCATCAGCGTACAGGGAGATTTTATGTTCTGTTGGTCCAACTTTAATTCCATATATTTGTGAATGTAAACGTATCGCTATCGCTAAAGGTTCAATTGCCATAGTAAACAGTAAAGGTGAAAGTGGACAGCCTTGTCGACATCCTCTATTGATTTTTATTGGTTTTGAAATATTGTTATTTGTTAGGATTTCTGCTGTAGCATTATTGTATATTATTTGAACCCATTTTATGAAATTATTTCCAAGTCCAAACCTTTGTAGGACTTCAAAAAGAAAGGGCCATTCAACTCTATCAAAGGCCTTTTCGGCGTCCAATGATAGGAGAGCTGTATCCGGTGCTTCTTTATTAAAATAAATAATATTAAATAGTCTTCTTACATTATGGAAGCCTTGTCTACCCTTTATAAAGCCATTCTGATCTCGATTAATAATATTTGGTAAAATTTCTTGTATTCGTCTTGCTAAAATTTTACAGATTATCTTAAGGTCGGCGTTTAATAGGCTTATTGGTCTCATATTTTCACATTTATTAGAGGGCTTACCTGGTTTTGGCAGCAGTATAATTAAGGCATTATTTATGTATGATGGTAAATTATTATTTTGAAATGCTTCTAAAACCATTTCCAAAAAAGGTTTTATTAATTTATTCTTAAATTTTTTATAAAGGTCAACTGGAAGACCATCTGGTCCTGCACTTTTTCCTGATTTCATATTATCAATGGCTAGCCCAACTTCTTCTTGACTAATTTTAGACTCCAATATCTCCCTGTTTTCATTTGGAATACACGGTATAGATAGTTCGTTCAAAAACCCATTTAGTTTTGTTAAATCAGGTTTATTTTTGGTATCATATAATTTTTCATAGTAATCTCTAAAGGCTCTATTAATTTCTAAAGGATCTATAACTACCTGTCCGTTACTTATAATACTGGTAATTGGTGTTTTAATTTCCAATTGTTTAATCTGCCATGCTAATAATTTTCCTGATTTTTCACCTTGTTCATAAAAAGATTGTTTCAATCTTAGAAGACTCGAGGCAGCTCTATTCGCTGATTTTTTGTCGTATTCAGCTCTCAAAATCAGTAATTCATTCTCCAACCTTGGGTCACTTCCTGCATACACTTTTTCCTGAAGACTTTTTATTTTATGTTCCAATTTAGCTCTCTCCTCTCGAGTCTTCTTAGATTTTGATCCTGTATAACTAATAATATGTCCCCTAATAAAAGCTTTGAAAGCCTCCCACTTTACACATGCTGATGTTTGTGTAGTATTGATGTCAAAGAACTCGTCTATCTGTTTTTCTATATACTTGACAAATTCCTCATCCTGAAGCCATTTATGCTGAAATTGCCATCTACCTGATTCCTTTGTCAATTTTTTATCTACATATATTAGACAACAGGGTGCATGATCAGAAATCACGATGTTATCATAAAAGCAGTTTTGAATCTTGGACCTTAATTCTGTGGAAATCAAAAAATAATCAATACGTGAGAATGTCTTGTAGGTACTGGAATAACAAGAATAGGCTTTAACTTGTGGTTTCATTTCTCTCCATATATCTAACAATCTCAATTCTTTCATAAAATGATTAATAGTCATCCTACATCCAATGTGCGTACAATCCAGTCCTGTTGATCTATCCACACCTGGATTCAATGTACAATTAAAATCCCCTGCTATTATATGTTGCCCTGTAAGTGATGATAAGATGAGAAATAAATTAGCAAAGAACTTCTGATCATCTATATTGGGACCATATAAGTTCACAAGATTTATATTTTCTAATAGCAAAGAACCTTGAATGATTACATATCTTCCAAATTTGTCTCCAATTACATTTTTCACCTGAAAAGGAACTGATTTATGTATGAGAGTCATAACTCCCCTGGCTCGGGATGAAAATGAAGAGGTGAATACACTTCCCTGCCATCTACTCCTAATTCTTTTAACATCCTCCTCTATCAGATGAGTTTCTTGTAAAAACACAATTCTTGAACCCATGTCCTTTATTTTATTCATAACTTGTTTAAGTTTTTTTAAATTTTGTAGACCTCTGCAATTCCATGAAGTTAAATTAAGATTAACACTTTGGTCCATGATCAATAGAGAGTTTAGGATTACCTTGCAGTGTAAACATGCTCATACAGAGAAGCAAAAACATGAGTGGTTGAACATTCATCCTACAAACTACACACAAACAAATTTCCCCTTCCCACACTTGTGGCAAACCCCCCAAAATCAAAAGAAAAATTCTGTCTCCCGATATAGCCATCGACCGTTCCACACCCACGGGGAACAGCCTAAGCCACTCCTTCTTCATCCTCCCAATCACCCTAACTCTACTGCTTTTAATGACGTAACATTAACTCTCCTCTGTAGTTTTCCAACTTAACTCCAAAATTTTTAACAACTTTGTACATCATAGTTTTTTTTTTGTTTGTTTGTTTTGTTTTTGTTTTGTTTTTTTAATATATAATACAATCTATATTTTGTAAACTTACTATTTACTTCAAGTCAGTCAGATGCCTGTGCAAATGCTTAATTATTCTACCTTATATTTTGTTCATGCTTAGCTCCCACCAGTCTCTTCTTCTTCTTTGATCTTCTTGATGAACTCCTGCGCCTCCTCTGGGGTCTTGAAGATGTGGGTTCTGCCCTCATACGTGGTCAGCAGTCTAGCAGGATAGATTACACCATGACGAATCCCAAGGTTGCGCAGCTCCTTACGTATGGGATCAAACTGCTTCCTCAATTGCTGGATTCCTGTGGCCAAATCTGGGTAGAACCGCACCTGCTGGTCCTGGTGTTTAATCTCTCCTTTAGCACGTGCAGCGTTGAAGATCTTCATCCTGTCTCTGTTGCTAAGAAACTTCATAATTAAGGTCCTCGGCGGTCCCTTATCTCTCCGTGGGCCAATACGATGTGCTTTTTCCAGAACCACTGCTGATTGCAACTCCTCGCTGCCCAGCACCTCCGGAATCCACTTTTCCAGAAAGGAACATACGTCCCGACCTTCTGATTCCTCTGGAAGACCCACCAGCCTCAAATTATTCTGTCTTGACCGAGATTCCAAATCCAAAATATTATCTTCCAGAGATTTATTTTTTTTTTCCAAAGTGCGCACCTTTAATTGAAGACGGGTGACGTCATCTTCAGCACTAGCGAGACGGAGCTCCATCTGCGCCGTTCGTTCTACACAGTCACCCAATTCCTTTCTTATTCCTTCCAACGCTGTCATAATCCCATCAAATCTAGAGGAAAAGTCCGCTCTCATTGAACTCATGGCAGCCATCAGCGCATCTGCGCCATTCCCCGCAGACATCGCACCGCCGCCAGCCTCCTCCGCCATATATGGAGTTTTGTTTGCTGCGTCACAGACCTGAAAGTCCGTTAATTTGGACTGTTTTGGCGGCTCGCTTTTTCCTTTTCCTGGTTTTCCAGCCTTAGGCTTCGCCGACATATCCTCGCCCAAATGCTGGGATACGTTCTGTCCCAAATGAGAGAGTTATTTGCCGATTTTTTTTCTCCAGGAGCAGAGCAGAGCGAGACACGTCCGTCCTACGTGGCAGCCATAACCGGAAGTCCCAAAGCCCAGCTTATTAATTCCATAATTTCTTTCGATAATCCGCAGTCAGACGCAGACAGACAACAGCAAGCTGGGATCCAGTTAGTTGGGGAGGTGGGGAGCTAGAGCAGAGAGAGAAAAGAAGCGTCTGCTCTCTTTGGAGGCGGAAGTAAGAAGGATACCAATAATGCCCTTGAAAAAAATCTGCATGCTGTTTACTTTTTGTCGACTACATGGCCTAGTAGAGCAAATGAAGTTTCACATGAGGCTTCGTTGATATGAACCATTTTGATGGAAAGGCTCAAGTCTTCAAGAAAGCCTTATTTAACTGTCATTAAGTGGTAACCTAGAGGTAAAATGTCTGTCTTGCATCTGGACAGCTGGGGTTCAAGTCCCAGTGGGGTTATTCTTATTTATTTTTATTTGCAAGATGAAGCCTCTGTTGTGTTTCAAAAAGCTTGGATACAACAATAACACATCATTATACTGAGGCACTGTTGTGCCCTGCATGACAATAAAGACAGAGCTGAATGTACTGGGAAAGCTAGTATAAGACTGTTGAAAAGTTATTATTTCTTAATAAAAATGGATAAGTAGCACAAGCATATTCACTGTAGTCACCTCAGTTTTATTATTTCTTTTTTCCCTTGTGATCATTGATATTTCTTAAAAGACAGCACATTTATTGAAATGAAAAAATGCACAAACCAATAACACCCTTGTAAAAATCTGCATGCTGTATACATTTTGTCCACTAGATGGCCTAGTAGAGAAAATGAAGTTTCACATCAGGCCTCGTCTTTATGAGCTATTTTGATGAAAGGCCTCAAGTCCTCCAGAAAGCCTCATCTGGCCATCACTAGGTTTTGGATGACCCCTGACAAACAGTACGTCTTTCTGGGGCAAGAGAGGACGGCAGCGTTTGATCCTGCTCCAACAGACAGCGGACACGCCCCCACCCACTATAAGACATGCTGAAGGCTTTTTTTTTCTGCCCATGCAGTTTAAAGGGTAACTCCCATTTTATATTAGTAGGACTAATGATATTCCTTCCCCCTGGATTAATTCTTGGGCATTTTTAGACCCCAAGGTGAGATTGCCATTTTTTTTATTTAAGCTGTTACAAATTTTTAACCTGTTTGTGTTTTTACTGAACTAGTGTATTTTGTAAATTATTCGAGATTTATACAATAAAACATTTAACTGATCTTCTGCCTCTGAGTGTTTGTGTTGTGACCCGGGAGTCTTATATTTTAGATTACGTGCTCACAATAATTTCCGTCCTCAAACTGTAACACTTTTCTGGCATTGTCTGGCAGGACTCCCTTTCTACACAACCCAAACATGGAAGGGCATGTTGAACGACAGGTTAAAGGATTAACCAGGTTCTCTGAAACATGAGTAGGGTATCTCACTATGGGACATGCTCCCCCGCGGTGTCCCCAGAAGCCCTATAACACTACGCCAGTCTTGACTGGCAAGAAGCGTGACGTCTGCTCTTCGGAGGAGGAGCCACCTCCTCCTATAAGAGCCTGACTGTGACGCACGCCCCTCAGTCTTTGTAAGCTCACATCTTCCTTGTTCCAGACAAGGAGGGGGGTCTGGTGAGATACCTCACTCATGTTTCAGAGAACCTGGTTAATCCTTTAACCTGTTGTTCTCTTTCAACATTCGTTTCGGTATCTCACTATGGGATGCCATTGCTCCCGTCTTGCCACACCAGCTTACTCTCAGACCACGTAATATTACAACATGTTAGATGTTGATCCTACACCCAAAACACTGTGTGACAGCGACAATGTGGTAACATCCAGCCTGTAAAATTTTGTGAAGGTGTATGGGGACGCCCAGCTGGCGGCTGCACAAACCCCTTCCACAGAGACACCATGAAAGAGTGCCCACGAAGCGGTCATGCCGCGTGTGGAATGAGCACACAAACCTGGCGGACTGAAGGCCTCTCAACTCATATGCTTTGACAATAGCCCCCATGATCCAGAGCGCTAGACGCTGCTTTGTGATGGGTTTTCCCAAACTGGATGTGGCCCATGACACAAACAGCTGATCAGATTTCCTAAACCCCGCTTTCCTGGCCACGTATGCACGTAGTGCATGGACAGGACAGAGTGCATTAGCTTCTCCTGCTCCTCATCAGAAAAGTGAGGATGACAGAAGGCTGACAACTCAATCGGGTGGTAGGAGACTGCAGGATTGAAAATTTTTGGCTCAAAGGCGGTGTTAGGTTTGAGTACAACCATAGAATCCCCTGCCAAAAACTGCAAACATGACGGGTTCACTGACAATGCATGGACGTCACTCACGTGCTTAGCAGATGCTAGCGCTAACAGTAGCAGTTTTCATGGAGAGTGTCTTGAAATCTACCTGATGAAGGGGCTCAAAAGGCGGGAATAATAAACTATCCAGCATGATAGTGAGATCCCACGGGGTCGTTAGACTCCTCTTGATGCCTTGTAAACGCCGCGCTCCTCTCATAAACTGGCAAATAAGCGGGTGGCGTCCCGCAGTCTTGTTTCCAAAGCCAATGTGGCATGCTGAAATAGCAGTCAAATACACCTTGACTGTGGAGAAGGCAAGACCTTTATCCAACAGCCCCTGCAGGAATGTCAGAATAACGGGAATGGGGCTCTGAAAGGCCACCATTCCTGCCTTTACACACTAATTTTCAAATGCACACCATTTGCAGTCATACGCAAAGTGCATAGAGGACACCCTGGCATTCTGAATAGTGGCGATGACATTAGGAGGAAGTCCGCTAGTGGCCAGGTTCATCCTCTCATTGGCCATACGCTTCGGGTGAGGATGAAAAATGTGCCTGTGACAGGAGATCCCTCCACAGAGGCAGGACCCATGGCTGATCGCACAGCATCTGGAATATCTCCGCTAGCCAGGTTTTCCATGGCCAGTGGGGGGCTATCAGGATCAGAGTTAAGTTCCTCTCTCGCACTCGGGCAAGAGTAGGGGTGATCAGCTCTAATGGGGGAAAGGCGTACAGAGGAACGGGTAGCCACTCGTGCGCCAATGCTTCCAACCCCAGCAGAGCCTGTTGATCTGTCAGGAAATAAAACAGCAGAAGCTCCACATCTGGTGTACAGATGCGCTCTCTGACCGTGACAGATGTACAGCACTGTTTATTAATACACAAACTTACGGCGCCCCCCTGACGTTTCCCTGTTACCTCTTCCTGCCGATCCAAGCAAAGTGGGGCTCCAAAACCATCAATACAAAGGTCCAGGTCCCGGTCATGATCCATAAGCCACGTCTCCGTGTAAGCCATGACACAGCAGTTCTTGAAATCCTTCTGATATCGTACATTTCCTTGGATTTCATCCACTTTATTTCTCAGGGATTGTACGTTCCCCATAATAATGGAAGGAAGAGGAATGCGTTTAAACTGATGCCTCCTCAGGTTTAATCTTACGCCTCCACGCTTTCCGCGTTTCCTTCTCTTGTTCTTCTTTTCATCGCTGTGTCCATGAAAGTCTCTTAAAATAAAGTCCGGCAGTTGCGGCACAGACTCAAACACAGACGCTGGATTATCCATGTTTAGCTGCAGTAACATATCTCTGGAGTAGTGCATTCTTCCCAGTGTGACCGCGCTGACATCCCAGACAAAGAGCCGGTAAGAAAGAAGCCACAGTGTGAAAACAAGAAGAAAATCCATACTGATGGAACCAAAGAGCTCTTCGTTATATAGTCCACAAACATTCAAGGACAAAAACGGCACAGAGAATTACGTTAAAACACATTAAAGTGCATAAAAACAGAGACTAAGGTGCCAAACTTTTTCACCCACTGCCGGTCTCTGCGTGGGCATGCGCCTGGGGGAAGAGGATGAGACACAGGGCCAGCCGAAACACCAAGAGAGATAATCCGACAGAAGTGATGGGCTGGAGAACAATGAAGGTAGTGAATGACATGCAGGGAGAATTGGCTACCGCGTATGGAGGCGAATGCCCTGACAATCT
The DNA here is from genome assembly GCA_020510985.1 of Pholidichthys leucotaenia. Taxonomy (NCBI): domain Eukaryota; kingdom Metazoa; phylum Chordata; class Actinopteri; order Cichliformes; family Pholidichthyidae; genus Pholidichthys; species Pholidichthys leucotaenia. The sequence continues at coordinate 310,929,694 of CM035841.1, read as the reverse complement.
CTTTCCTCTGGCGCACCCAACAAATACTCCAGAAGCTAACGAGAAAAGAGATTGCCGGTGTGGGAATGCGTGGGCAAAACTGATTAACACCAGGTGTGTGAGAGTGTGTGAAATGAGAATGAATGGAGTGTGTGCCTGTGTGTGTGCATGTGGATGTGTGTATGTGTGTGAGCACCAGGCAGTGCAGCTGACGGAGCTTGACAGGAGGAGGGGTGTGTCCGAGCTGTCAGGAGGAAACTAGGTCAAATCCTAACAATAAGCCAGAGCCGGGTTTGGCCTCCAAACCCGGATTCATGACAGCCCCCCCCCCTCTGGGGGTGGATTCCAGACACCCCATCACCATCAGCAAAAAAGAAAAGAAACAACACCCTCAAGGGAACACCCCCCCTCCCCCGCAACAAACACTAACCCAGGGTGGGAGGTGGGTGAAAACCGGTTAGGAGGGAAGCAACCAGTGAAAACACAATCAGCACAAAAAATAGAATAAAGAGCAAACCCCTCCTAACAACCCCCAACCTGGAACACTAACCCCCCTCCCCCGAAGTCCAAAGTTCAGGGGGTTGACCTGAGTCCCAGGCCCCCAGTATGGTGAGGAGTGGTAGATCGGGTGGCCTACCCCACTCCTAAGTCCAGCAGGTGGCCCGTGGGATAGTGTCCGGCGGCCTGCCCGGGCCGATGGGCCACCCGACCCATAAGCCAAGTCCTTCGGGTGGCCGACCAGCGTGGTGGAGCCACCAGGACCTGAGAGTAGGGCAGAGAGGCAGCCTCCAAACTCGGGAACCTCAGCGGTGAAGCCAAGGAACAGGAGCCCCCCTGCCGTTTGAGGCTTGGGGCAGGGGGACCGTAGCACCCGTAGGACCCGTAGGACCCGTAGTCCCGGTCTGGGACGTGGCTGAACCGGCGGTGGACCCCGGCTCAGGCTCTGCTGCACCCACGATGGGCTCCGGTTGGAGCACCGTTGCACCTGCGGTGACCCCCATCGGGGGCCTCATTGCTCCCGCGGTGGCATCCCCAGCGAGGGAGGTGATGCTCCTCTCGTCCTCCGGCATTGGACCCCGATCCTCGGTTGCTTCCAGTAGCTCTCTGGTGACCCTGGCCGGAGGCTCCGAACCCAAAGAGAGAGAAAGAGAAACTGGGTCAGGGTCACCGGCAGCGGCAGAGCTTGGTGTGGCAGTCCCGAGGGCTATTGTGAGCTGCCCTGGGTCCACCTCACCATAAGTCGGGCAGTGTGACATTAATATTGACACTCCTGACATAATGGAGCACACTTGCCTGACTTCTGGCTCCACTACCGTCCAGGACTCCGGCGATTTAGGGTGAGTAGGTCTCGCCAGTCTGTTGGGTGCTGCCTCCCCGTCAACCTCCTTCGGTACAACTGGACCCTCCTCATCGTCCATGGGCATCCCCGGTTGTGGTGGCTCCTCTCCACCGACCCTAGGAAGGAGTTCGAAGGAGACGGGAGAATGGAGATGGTTAGGGTCGCCGGCAGTGGCAGAGCCCGGCAAGGAAAGTTCGGATGCAGCTGGGGGCTGCACCCGACTCTCCTCCCCAAGAGCCAGGCAAGAACTCTCAACACATGACAGGCGAACTACAGGAGAGCTTACTTGCCTGTGTTCGAGTTCTACCGCCGTCCAGGACTCCGACGATAATGTTTGGGGTCCAGTCAGCTGGAGGTACGGTCCGGGGGATGGCTCTGCCGTGGTGGCCCCCACAGCAGGCATGATGGTCTCGGCAGTCGTGGTCTCCTCCAGTGAAGCCCCTAATGCCGGTAATCCTGCCGGCATGAAGTCTGGAGGTGGAGACCTGGGTGACACTGTGTCCGCAGAGACTGAAGCGGGAGGATGCTCCTTCATTGGCATCCACTTCCAGTTGGTCACAGCACTTCTCCTCTGGTCGTAGCGGATCTGCAGGGTGCAGTCCTCCAGCACCGCGCATTCCCTCCTCCCCAGATCGTCGAACTCCATGGCTGGTGGACACTCCCAGGCAGGGGATGGAGACACAGAGGAAATAGGTGAGTTCATCATAGGAGCAGCAGGGGGAGAGCACTCAGGCAACTGCCTAGCCTGAGGCTCTCTCCCAGGGGACAGACAAGGCTTATCCATAATGACCAAGGTTGCATGAAAACCCACTTGCCTGGCCTCCCGGGTCTGCATGCTGGCAGCTACCGACGGCGTGTTGTCCTCTCTCTCCATGCCCATAGGTTTTCTAGGCTCCTCGGTGATTGACGGAGGAGCTGGCCCAAACAGCACAGAGGTGGGCGGGTATGGAGTGGCACACACAATCTCTCCAGTGGCTGGGGTGAATGACCCAACGACGGCAACTGTGGCTGAAGCTGAAGGGGCGTCTGCTGGTATGACAGCTGGCACCGAGGGGGGCTTCGCCGCAGCAGCGGTCGGGCTTGACGTCCAATTAGGAACCGCCGATGAGATCATGGGCCTCTTCTGTCGCTTAGACCTAGGATTATCCTCACGCCGTGTGGTTAACTCCTCCTGCATCTGACGTCCTCTCCCGGGGCCAGCAGGGAGTGAAGGGAGACAGAAAACAGGGAATCAGGAGCCGTGACAGCAGCTGTTTGGGGAGCTTCAGCGGGTAACAATTTCTGAAGCTCCTCCACAGAAATCTGATTAATCACCTCAGGAGACATAGCAAGAGAATGGAGATGAACTTGCCTGAACTCCTGACTGGTGATAATGTCCGCTGCTGCGTCGGTGTCCTGCTTCGTCCTCCCAGGAGTAGGACGAGGAATCCGGCGGGGGGAGGAGCACTCTGGCTCGGGCGGCAAGCAGCAGGCTCCGGTCCTCCGGGAGCGCGTCATGGGAAGCCGCGGTAGAGTTCCGATGGCTCCTCCTGTCATTTCCTCCAGCTGTCGCCGTGACTCGTGGACCGTGGTGAGAAATGACGTCAACCCCGGATATTTCCAAAGACCGAGGCACGTCAGGATCACCCTGACAGCGATGTTGAACAGCAAGAAATTCTCCTCCGGGGAGTTGGTGGCTCAAGCCTGGGAGACAAATACCACAGCTCGATCAGCCACTCCACACTCCTCGGGGCTCAGCCCAAAAACAGAAAAATCCATGTGGACGACTAGGGGAAAAAGCACTAAGGGGAAGAAGCAAAAAACTCACTCATGCACCACCTCTCCTCTGGGTTTTTACACAGGTTGGGGCATTCTGTCACAAACTCCCGTGCGCCATAACACGGCACACGAGGGAGAGAATGAAAAACCCAATTGTGAGAGTGGAGAGTGCCATGTTTATTGAAGTCACCACCAAAACACAGTTCAGTAACAACCAAGTTTCAGTTCAGCTTCAGCACACAAAAATACAGAAAGGTGTAATGACAGAATGAGGCCACCAAACATACAGGGCACCCACTGGATGCTCCACAGCCCGGTCAAAGACACCTAGTGCCACAGGACCGTTTAGCACAAAATAGAAAGGCAATAAGCCTCGCGCTGCAGGGCTGCAAACAGCACGAAAAGAAAGGCGAAACAAAATGACACTTACAGGGCTGGAGCAGTCCGAGGTGAACTGAGCAGCCTGGAGGAAGAGGATGAGACGCAGGGCCAGCCGAAACACCAAGGGAGATAATCCGACAGAAGTGACGGGCTGGAGAACAATGAAGGTAGTGAATCACATACGGGGAGAACTGGCTACCGCGTATGGAGGTAAATGCCCCGACAATCTCTTTCCTCTGGCGCACCCAACAAATACTCCAGAAGCTAACGAGAAAAGAGATTGCTGGTGTGGGAATGCGTGGGCAGAACTGATTAACACCAGGTGTGTGAGAGTGTGTGAAATGAGAATGAATGGAGTGTGTGCCTGTGTGTGTGCATGTGGATGTGTGTATGTGTGTGAGCACCAGGCAGTGCAGCTGATGGAGCTTGACAGGAGGAGGGGTGTGTCCGAGCTGTCAGGAGGAAACTAGGTCAAATCCTAACAATAAGCCAGAGCCGGGTTTGGCCTCCAAACCTGGATTCATGACAGTATATTGCACGGGCAACTGCCTGGGCGAACGTCTGCCTTGGTGCAGCGGGGGGAAAGGGGGGGGGGCTTCCTGGGTAAACACAGTTGGAGCGCCTCCCCTTCTCTCCTTTTTTCCTCACAACGTTTTTGCATAATGGCAACCGCTGGGCCGAATAAGCCTTTTGGGTCCATGGGTCTTCTGTTTTGGAGAGAGGCTGAACAGGTTCAACCATCTGGCTGTCTCCTGAGCGACCATCAGTGCCATGGCTCTGCCAGCCGACTGCACTGCACACCTGTGTAGATGGAGGCTGAGGTCTGTGACCACACACAGTTCGTCCCAGTTCTGTAGCAGGTGAGTAAGAAATGTCCTGTAGTTCGGCTTGGTAGGCGAGCAGCAGGGACAATCCATTTAACGCTCTCACCAACACGGCCACCACCTTATAGCTTTTCTCTGTCACAGAGGACTGAAAAGTGTCAGCTTTGGAGAGCAGGGCCAGGCTCGCAGAGGTCATGGTGGACTTCTGGGCTGGGTGGAGGTGGGAGGCCACAAGAGGTCCTGTTGGAGGAAGGCGGGAAAAGCCCTTCTCTTCCATGTCGACCCAGTCTAGTGCTGACCCTCCTTGGATGGGGTTTTTGACAGACAAAGGATTGCTCCATGAGCGGGTCGCCTCTTCCAGGCATTCAGGGAAAACTGGCAGAAATTGTCTAGTGGACGTTTTGGCCCTCGGGAGGTGCTTTCCCTCATAGCGGGATGTAGTTGACTCGGCGAGGGCTTCAGGTCATGAGATCCCCAGCTTTGCAGCTGCTCTCTTACAGACTTCATGAAGGTCTGAACTAGCAGGGGTTGGGGACCCACTGCAAGCCCCACTCACCCCCGTTGGCGTTGCAGCCAACGGGATGTCAAACGGACTGATGTCCTGCTCGTCCTCATCAGAGTTGAGGCTTATGGTTTGGTCATCCGAGTCTGAAAAAGTTCCTGTGAGTCCGCAGTTGCCTGCCCATAGGTCGGAATCATGCTCAACAGGTAGAAAAAGCGGGGATATCTCATCTATGTGGCCAACCCAATTGGCTCTGGGGAGAATGGTGTCTCCTCCGGTGCTTTCCGCTGGTTTCTGTGATGACGGGGTAAATGGCGTCATCAAAGGGTCCTCAGCCGACAAGCTAGCTTGGCGTGCTAGATGACGACGGTGTGTTCGCAGCTAGCTGGTGATGTGAAAGCCTCCTGGGCATGTTGCAGCCCGAGGCAGGTGGCACATGTGGTGTGGGTGTCCGCTGCAGCTATCCTGTTGCCGCAGGTGCATGTTTTGGCCGGTAGCTTAGTTTGTTCCATGGTGAAGAAGGCTTTGCTCCAGTAAGGAAAATGCTCACTAAATGAAGCGTGCACTGGTTGCGTAGAGCTACTGTTTGGAGACAGTCTAGCTATGGCTCAGACAGAAAGGCCCAGCAATAGGTAGCGCCAGGTGACCGAGTGGTTAGCTCATTCTTACGGACAGTTAAGCTAGCCTGTTAACTGGTCCTACCTTCTGAGAGGAGCTTCTGGAAGTGAGAAGAGTGAAAAGACTGGGGAACGTGCGTCACAGTCAGGCTCTTATAGGAGGAGGTGGCTCCTCCTCCAAAGAGCAGACAGCACTGCTTCTCCAACAACAGACCATGGGTCACCAGTGACCTGAAAGCACCTTCTGAACAAAAAGAAAAGAGCTTTTAGGGCTGGAGACAAGGAGAAGCTGAGGGGAGTGCAGCATGAGCTGAGAGAGATGCTGAGGAGGTGCAAGGACAATTATAGGAGGAAGTTGGAAGAGAAACTCAGGCAAAACAACACTAAAGATGTGTGGGAGGGAATGAAACAAATAACTGGGTGCAAGGGGAGAGTCGGGCAGCCATCTGGGAGCCAGGAGAGAGCTGAGGAACTGAATCTGTTTTTCAATAGGTTCAACTCACAGTCTGTCACCCGAGCAACACAACCAGACCCCCATGCACCCCTCCCCACCCACGCTCACGTGCAGAACCTCTCTCCATCTCCCCCCTCCTCCTCCTCAGGGGGCACCAGGACCCTCCCTCACTTCACGGTGACTACAGATCAGGTGGAGAAACAGCTGGAGAGACTCTGTCAGCGGAAGACTTCGGGCCCTGATGGCATCTCCGCAAGGACCCTGAGGACCTGTGCCAACCAACTAGCTCCGGTACTGAAACACCTGTACAACCTGAGCCTGAGTCTGGAGAGAGTACCGGTGCTGTGGAAGACATCTTGCCTGGTTCCTGTCCCCAAGAAATCATCTCCATCGGATCTGAATGACTACCGACCAGTTGCCCTCACATCTCATGTGATGAAGGTCCTGGAGAGACTGGTCTTAGCCCATCTAAGGCCGCAGGTGAAGATGTGGCTGGACCCTCTGCAGATTGCATATCAGCCCCATTTAGGAGTTGAAGATGCTGTCATCTACCTGCTGCAACGAGCCCATCTGCACCTGGATGGTGGAGGAGATACCGTGAGAATCACTTTTTTTGATTTCTCCAGTGCCTTTAACACCATCCAGCTACTGCTGCTGGGTGAGAAGCTGCGGGTGATGGGGGTTGACAGCTCTGTGATCTCCTGGATTACTGACTACCTGACAGGCAGATCACAGTTTGTCCGGCTGGGCAGTGTCTTGTCTGGAGTGGTGGCTAGTGATACGGGAGCTCCACAGGGGACTGTGCTCTCTCCTTTTCTTTTTACCTTATACACCACTGACTTTCAGTACAACACTGAGTCATGCCACCTGCAAAAATTCTCTGATGACTCAGCTGTTGTGGGGTGTATAAGAGGAGGAGAGGAGGGGGAGTACAGGGCACTGGTAGACAGATTTGTGGAGTGGATGGAGCAGAATCACCTGAGGTTGAATGTCAGCAAGACCAGAGAGATGGTGATTGACTTCAGGAAGAGGAAGGCTCCCTCTCAGCCACTGCAGATTAGGGGGGAGGATGTGGGAGAGGTTGAGGACTACAAATATCTGGGTGTCAGGATCAGCAGCGGGTTGGACTGGAGATCCAACACCGATGCTGCGCACAAGAAGGGGATGAGCAGACTCTACTTCCTGAGAAAGCTGAGATCCTTCAACATGTACAGCAGGATGCTGGAGCTTTTCTACCAGACCGTTGTCACCAGCGCCATCTTCTTTGCTGCGGTCTGTTGGGGTAGCAGTATCAGGGCCAGAGATACCAACAGACTTGACAAGATTATCAAGAGGGCTGGCTCTGTAATTGGTCTCAGACCGGAGACCTTTGAGACAGTGATGGAGAGGAGAACACTAAATAAACTGCAATCCATCATGGACAATCCTGATCACCCCCTCCACCACACACTAGATAGACAGCGAAGCACTTTCTCCAGTAGACTACTACAGCTTTGTTGTCGAACGGCCAGGTACAGGAAATCTTTCCTGCCACATGCAATTTCACTATACAATAACTCACTATGATGTTGTATTCTGGCATAGCTATGCTGCCACACTGCACCTTACAGACTAACTGGTACATGACATTTTCACTCTGCTCCTGATAGTCCTTCTTTGTGCAATGGGATGATTCATGTGTTTATACAGGTCATCATATATTAAGCTATGATGTATATAGGTTTTATAGTTGTGTTAGTTTTTACTTTCCATGGGTAATCCCTTTGTCTGTTATGTGTGTTTCTGTTGTTTGGTTGTCAACTGTCATGCTGCTGTTACACTGTAATTTCCCAGTTTGGGATCAATAAAGTCCATCCATCCATCCATCCATCCATCTATCTATCTATCTATCTATCTATCTATCTATCTATCTATCTATCTATCTATCTATCTATCTATCTATCTATCCCACTTCTTGCTAGTCAAGACTGGCATAGTGTTATAGGGCTTCTGGGGACATCGCGGGGGAGCGTGTCCCATAGTGAGATACCGAAACTGAAATGTTTAAAGAGAACTTTCTGTTTCAGGTGAAAATAATCAGGCTGTAGTCAATAAAGTTGTCATGCCATGGTTTATGGGAGTACCTTGGGTCCCAAAGTTTTCTGGGGAAAATGGTTAAGTTTGGGGAATGGCTATGGCAGACTGAGGCAATGTTAAGAGCCCAGGGCCTCAATGATAATCAAAAGGTCGATTTTGTTATTGGGGCCTTAGAAGGCGAGGCCAGGAGGGAAATTTTGCTGATAGATTCTAACAAGAAGAAATGTTAGAGAAATTTTGGTTTATTTAAAGGTGTTGTATGGCAAGCAGACCCCCTTAACTGAATTACGGGTCCATTTTTTTAAGTGTAAGCAGAGGGAGGGAGATAGTGTGGGACGTTTATCCTGCACCTACGAGAGCTTTTTGGAAGGTGGCGTGATCAGGAAACTGATGGCTCAGTCCAAGATGAAAATACAGCTCGTGATCTACTAATACCTGAGGGCTGGGGCTGTTCAACAAGAGTTGCTGCAGCTTGTGAGACGTGAGCTGTGAATGACTTTCTCTGAAGCCTGCAATAAAGCTCGAGCTTTGGAAGAAGAACATCTGGGTCAAGAGCAAGTATGGACAGCGAGGGTAAACGCACCTGTACAGATCACACACAGGTCAGAAACAAATGACTGGAGAGAGAAGTTCAAGGCAGAAATACATCATGAAGTGCAAGAACAAATGTCCATGCTTAGCTGTACCTTGGTGGAGGAGATAAAACAGGGGCACTTCTTCTTGGGAGAAATGCATTTCTACTTCCTGCAGTAGGCCAGCTTTTCGGTGGGATGAACAAGGTCATCCCATTTGCAGAGGTTGCAATAAGTCAGGCCACATTCAAAGGTTTTGTCCTGACAGAAATCAATAGGCACAGGTTTTTAAACTAGTTGCCCCAGCCACCATTGGGCAGGTGGCTGAGGAAACTAAAACTGGGACTTTGAAGGAGAAAATGGTTGGCTCATGCCCAGGAGTTGAAGTGAAGGTGGCTGGTATAAAAGTTCCCCGTGTTTTAGACACAGGGTCTCAAGTGATATTGTTTTCTGAATCTTTCTTCCAGAAGTGGTTAAACCATGTCCCTTTACAAGATGTGGGAGAGCTGAAGTGGCTGACCCTTAAAGCAGCAAACAGCTTGAATATTCCTTATGTGGGTTATGTGCTGCTTGACTTTGAAGTTGCAGAGGTCAAGGTACCAAATAAAGGAGCCGTTATTGTGAAAGAAGCCTGTTTAGGCTCTGACAAGGGAATTTTGGGGATGAATGTTATTTTTAGCTGCTGGAAGTCATTGCTTCAGCGACCCCACCCTGGTCTTTCTGCTTTTAAAGTTACAGTGTTTCCTTCAGCCTGAGAACAATGGGAAAGAGCCTTTGCTGTTTGCAGCTGGGTGGCCCAGGAAGAATCGGTGGATGGGATAATAGGTGTGGCACGATTGTCCAAACAATTGCCTGTGGAGATTCCAGCCTGTAGTGAGATGGTGGTCTGGGCCCATGTGTTGGGGGACCGCCAGCTTCCAAGCGGACCTGTCCTGGTGGAAGGGGTGTCTGACAGCATAGAGTGGTGGGGTGCCAGGGCCGTGACTAACCTGGAATGGGGTAAAGTACCGATTAAAATATGCAATGTTAACCCTTACCCCATTGCTCTGCCACTGCGACAGGCTCTTGCCTCTGTATATTCTTTGTCTCTCGACCAGATATATTGTGTCAGGCAGCTGGTGCTGCATGCAGTTGGCCAAGATACAGTGGAAATGGACATTCAGACTGTTCAGATGCCTGAAACTACTGAACCTGTTTCATGGACTTTTAAGGGGGATAACCTCAGCCTTGAACAGCAAAGGGAGCTGGAACAACTTGTAAGTCGATGGAGTTCTGTTTTTGCCAAAGATGATGAGGACTTTGGTCATACTAGTGCAGTGCTGCACCAGATACCAACCAGAACTGTACCTCCAAGCAGAAAAAGGCACCGGCCTGTCCCCCCTTCCCTTTATCCAGAACTGCGAAGTCTGCTGCAAAGTATGTTGGATTGAGGAGTGGGCCAGAAAGAACAATTCATTGGAATAATCTCAGACCATGTCCCATCAGACCCAGTGACTCTCAGAACGATGTGCCAATTCCACAAACTGAGCCTGTAAACATTGGGACACGCCTATTTTTACCTGTTTCTTTGCCTCCTGTGGGGCAAGGGTTATTTCCAAATTTAGCTGCTGAAGCAGAGTGGTTACAAGAGGTGGTGCAGGTGCCTGATCAGTCTGCCTCATTATCATTTCAAGAACAGGTACCCCTGAGACATTCCCAGCGTAGTAATTTGGGTAAAAAGCCATCTAGATATAGTGACTGAAATGAATAGTAGTCGGGGACGACTGTTGCATAGTTATGTATAGTATTTATGTTCTATGCTTTTATCAGTGAGGCACAGTGTGGCGGTTCTGGCTTCTGGCCCCGCCGCCACACGTGCCTATAAAAGGGCAGCAGACAGGAGGGGCGGTCTCTTTGCCATCCCTTCTGCCTGGCGATTGTGTGTGATGTACCCGTGCAACCTCTTTAATAAACGCGTGTTCAGTTCGACACCTGGCCTTGTCCTTGGCTCCATATTCATACATAACATTTGGCAACAAGGATTAAAGGAGGATTAAAGTAGAGAAAAGGTATGGAAGTGTGTGTTTCTTCAATTTGGCTATTTTTGGAGCTCCCCGGCGGGCCACCTGTCCCCTGGCCGAGACGGTGCGCTGCCTTCCTGGCTTACATGGTGGCATGAACCCGGGGAGAATGGACAGGCTGAGGGTAAGCATGTTGTTGGTGCACAATTTGGGAACTGGAGGCCAGCAGATACTGAACACACTTGGCAGCTCGGACAGCTTTGAGGATGTGGCTGAGGTGATGGCATGCAATTTTCGCGCCCTGGACGACATCACCATCCAGAGGAGCGGGTTTTGGTGGTGTCACCAACAGGTGGGCAAGCTTATTCAGTGGGTCATAGCTAACTTGAGACTACTGGTTAGTGTGTGTCGGTTCAGACCGTTGGAAGAGGAGGTCGTTCACCACCTGCTGAGTGGACGCTCATCACGTTGACAACTGGAGTTTCCCATTATCGCACAAGTAGCGGACCCGGACAGCGATGGGAGCATTGAAGAAGATGCGGGAGATGCCAGTGCTGTGGAATTAAGGTCTGCCCTGGGGAAGCCCACACATATGGGCTGGGAGTCCGTAAAGTATCGCTTCAAGGCCAGGGACTGTGCTGCAAGAGTGAGACACTGCGGCAGGTGTGGCCACTGGAACTACTATGCCAGAGACAAGTCACCCTGGATGAGGGTACTGGGTGGTACGGCGGGGCACCTGCATCGACAAGCAACGCCAAGATGCTAGCTCCAGCTGTTCCCGGAACTTGACTAAAGTGGGCCGGTGAACATGGGGCTGCGATGGCGACAGCTGCAGTGGATCTACAAATGGTCGGGGCCACACTGTTGGGCACGGGAAGACCGTGCACCAAGCAGAAATGCTGCAAGCCGAGCAGAGCCCCTCTGGGAGTCGCGGACTGGATTCGGGCTCGGGAGGAGGCGTGATCACTGCAGGTACAGGCCAAACAGCGGTTGGAGGAGCACCAGGGATGGCTGCACATCGTGGCCAGAGGGAAGGTTTTCAGTTGTGTGGATGTTATGTGTGTGTGCTTGGCCTTTGGCGCTTGCTGTACCCGCCCTGTGTGGTGACGTCAGGCGGGCTGCAGCCACAGTATATATAGTTCTGCGTTCCCTCAAAGAAGTGTTGCTGTTCGCTGCTTGGCATAAGATGACTCCAGTCTCTGATTTCAGACATAACAATGACTATCTAAAAAGCGAGGGGGAGAAATGTCAGGAAAGCAGCTTCAGGGTTGTTTGGTGTGTATTTTATTTAACATATTGCAGCTCCAGGGCTGTTTAGTGTGAATTTTACTAGTTGCTTTAATATCTTGCATGTTGGATTTGTAGTGTTATTTGCATATTTTGAAACTTGATTGAGTTTGTTATTTCTTTTGTGTTCTGGTTTGGTTGTGAATGATTATTGCCAACACCTGAACTGACTGTTTCCAATCAGTGAGAGCCAATCAGTGAGTTCTAGCTGCAAATTCTTTCCTGGTGGGACCTATTAAAAGACGGTGTAAGACTGTGGTCAGCGGACACATAGACTGGGACGCAGATTCGATCGAGATGGATGGATGGTAGTGATGGCTAGATGAGGCTTTCTGGGGGACTTGAGGCCTTTCATCAAAATGGCTCATATTGACGAGGCCTCATGTGAAACTTCATTTTCTCTACTAGGCCATCTAGTGGACAAAACGTATACAACATGCAGATTTTTACAAGGGTGTTATTGGTTTGTGTATTTTTTCATTTCAATAAATGTGCTGTCTTTTAAGAAATATCAATGATAATAAGGGGAAAAAGAAATAATAAAACTGAGGTGACTACAGTGAATGTGCTTGTGCTACTTATCCATTTTTATTAAGAAATAATAACTTTTCAGCAGTCTTACACTGCCTTTCCCAGTACATTTATCTCTGTCCTTATTATCATGCAGGGTACAATAGTGCCTCAGCATAATGATGTGTTATTGTTGTATCCAAGCTTTTTGAAACACAACAGACACTTCACCTTGCAAATAAAAATAAATTATAAGAAAAACCCCACTGGGACTTGAACCCCAGCTAATTTACCTCTAGGCTACCACTTAGTAATGGGCAAATAAGGCCTTCTTGAAGACTTGAGCCTTTCCATCAAAATGGTTCATATCGACGAAGCCTCATGTGAAACTTCATTTGCTCTAATAGGCCATGTAGTCGACAAAAAGTATACAGCATGCAGATTTTTTTCAAGGGCATTATTGGTTTAGTATGTATTTTTTCAATTTCAATAAATGCGCTGTCTTTTAAGAAACATCAATGATCATAAGGGAAAAAAGAAATCATAAAACTGGGGTGACTACAGTGAATGTGCCTGTGTTACTTGGTGTGCTTGTAGTACTTTTCCATTTTTATTAAGAAATAATAAATTTTCAGCAGTCTTATAATGTCTTTCCCAGTATATTCAACTCTGGCCTTATTCTCATGCAGGGCACAATGGCAATAGTGTCTCAGCATAATGATGCATAATAATGATCCAAGCTCTTTGAAACACAACAGACACTTCACCTTGCAAATAAAAATAAAATTACAAGAACGATCCAGCTGGAATTCAAACCCAGGCCTCCCACTTGTAGAGCAGATGCTTTACTGCTAAGCCATCACCTCACTTACAATAAACATCCACTATTTGAGGAAAATACATCAATGGGAGAAATGCGCTCAAAATGTTCCCAAATGGGAGAAGTCAATGTTTTTGGTGCTGCCTCCATCTGAAAATTGGCTGTGACAAATCCCTTACACAGTCAAACATCGACTACACAAAATGTGAGGGACGGGGATTTCCATTGTGTATCTCTGCTCACTTTATTTCATGTTGTGTGCAAAATCATGAATGGCTTCCTGACCCAGTCACATGGTATGATGCCAACACATACGTCAGTAATACATGCCTCCAAACGCGTTTCACCAAATATTTCCTGGATAAGCTTGGAGCACCCTCGAAACTCCGGAGCCTGCCGTCCCATCGCTAATGGATGGACGGATGGATGGATTGATGGGGCAGGTACGGTGAGAGGAGAGGACGGCAGTTGAGGTGAGGCTCACGTGAGTGGGATTTTATGAATGCAGCAGGTGCTGGGATCAGCAGCAGTAGCTTGGGACCGAAGATGCCGCGAGGACGCCAGAGGGTGCAGCCGAAGGAGATGCAGTTGTGTGGCGAAGAGGCTCATACACAGATAAGTGGAAGGAATGTGCTTATTGCCTGTATGCATGTGAATGATTACCAGCCACCAGGTGCGTCTGTGGGGTGCTGAGTTTGTGCTGCGTTATGTGCTGCAGGTAATCCCAGGCGATGGATTCGCAGGAGCCTGCCTCTCTCCTCTCCTCCTGCCTGCTTCCCCTCCCTGGTGCCAGGATTCCCCACCAGGGATGCATACAAAGGGTTTTGGATGAGCTCTGACAAACAGCACATCTTTCTGTGGCAAGTGAAGCTAGATTCATGCTACACCTCTGCTGTCTGCGTAAGTGTAACCAGAAACCTCGTGTGACGAAATTTGCGTCATCATCTCCACTCCGCTAGTGTCCGCAGTGCTCGACTGTGGACGACCGCGTGCAGCCCAAATTTTGTGACCGCACCACCTGCCCATGATCTGAACGCGTTGAAAAGCACATGCGCAAGACTGAACATCCCATTCACAAGGTGGCAATATCGGCACAGCATACCAAGATAAAGTAGATGAAGAAGACAATGAGGAAGCAGAAGAAAAGAATAAAAATACATGAATCATACATAAATGTCATGAACCGGGCTCCTCCTGAGCCCGGCTTCATGGCGGCTTCCTGTTTCTTAAGTTATCTAAGCTTTATCTTTTGAGTTCCATATTGTGTTTCATTGTTCAGTCTTGTTCTGTTGTATTTTTGGTGCTCCTTATTTACTCTTGCCATTTGATCATCCTTTGAGTTATTTGTAAATTATTCCTTAGTCTGTGTTTGGTTTTGTGTTCATTTAACCCTGTCAGCCATGCCCTCTTCTCCTGTCAAACCTTGACAGTTGATCCCTGTTCCTTGATTTCTCGTCCTGTTTCCCTGCTCAGGTGCATCTTATCACTAATCCATTAGCCTGTGTACTTAGTCTGCTCGTTGTCATTCACTCACTGCTGGATTATTGTGTTCACTTGTACATGTTTGCTGTGTTTGCCTACCACATCTCGTCGTGGTCTTGTCTATTCTCTGTAGTACTACCTTAGTAGCTTCCCAGTAGTATTTTTCTCCTACACGTCTCATCGTGTCAACAGTAAGTTTCTCCTGCATCTTCGTGTGTCTTCACTTTTGGACTTTACATCAATAAATTTGTCTGTGGTGTAACCTACTCGTGAATCTGTCTCTTCTCCTCCGTGCGCTGCATAAAAGCGCATGGAATTCACGACAGAATATTCCAGCCCGATAAAGATTCAGCGGGTTACACCACGACAACCTTTTTTCATTTTTGAACTGTTTTTCCCCCCACCTGAGTTCCAAGTGCGATGGCTGAACTTGAGGATAGGGAGCTGCGCACGCTGTGTGTCCTGGAAGACATTCTTTCACGGACACTGAAGCCCTGTTCCCCCCGAGACAGTTCGACAGGCTCGGGATGCGACAGTGAAAATAATGGATAGGGATCCCAGCCTTTGGAACCATCCAGAGGCAACTGAAATACTCTACTCCATTTTCTCCCTGCCATATGGCTGGGTGAGGAGCTTTCAGCGATCGAGCCCCCCGCAGCTACTCCGCCTTCATCCTCGGATGTTACAGAGCTTCTCCGCTCCTTCTACTCACTCCCAAGCAATGAGCTGATGGTGGGGGTTCGTCTAGTGCCTGAAGCATCTACAGCAAAGAAGAAGCACCCTCGCTGTAAGAGGCCTCCAGCCTCTCCTGCGGCAGCTCCACCTCCTCCACCTGTGTTTTGGCCCGCTCCTTCAGATGAGGAACTGGAGGAACCAGACTGGTTCCACTGGCAGAGACAGACCTCCTCCTGGAGGCGAAACCATGGCTCCTCCCGGAGTTGGCCTGGGAGTTGGAGGAGTATTCCCCAAAGAAACCGAAGCCTCAGCCCGAAGTCATGCGCACTCCGACCCCAGAGCCTCCTTACCTCTTCGACCCCGGAGCGTCAGCTGATGTCATCACTTACCAGGAATTCAGGCAAGTTCTCATTCAACCACTTTTACTCTCACCTAAACTGCTTGCCTGATTCCTGATGAATTGTCAGCTGTCGCTCCCGCTTGTCTGTCTCTCCCTCCTGTTTTCCCCAAGTCACCGTCCATCCCAGAAGGTGAACCCCAGACGCAGGAGGAGTGCTCTTCGAGGGAGTTGGAGCCGACGCCCGAGGTGGAGCGCGCTCAGGCCGTGGAACACCCTTCACCATCTCATTGTCGCCGTTCCCGGAGGTCTCCCCAGAGAAACCTCACCGCCTCTACGCCCACTTTCCCTCTTTTATAGGAGGAGGAACATTCTACTGTGGAGCAACCCATTCCTCCAGTGGTTTCACCGGTAGCCACCAACTCCTCCACAGCTTTTACATCCGCCAACATGGAAGGGGCCATTTTACTCTCGGCTCACCCACCCCGTGCCTGCTTGGGAGGCTTCTCCTCTGTCTGCCAAGGAGCTAAGGCCTGCCAGAGACACGGAGAGGGATGAAAAAGCTCCAGATGCCACTAGAAACATCATTAATCAGGAGAACAGGCAAGTTTTCTCTCATTTAATTTTCTCTATTGACGAACAATCTTGCCTGATCCCTTATCGAGAGACTCAGGTTGTCCAGTCCCCTGAACTCTCTTCACCAGCGGAGAACATTAACCCTTCACCAGTCCTCTCCATGTGTTCCTGAGAGTTCCCCAGCCATGGAACCAAGCCACCAGAGGGAGGAGGAGCCTGATCC
Organism: Pholidichthys leucotaenia; assembly: GCA_020510985.1. Lineage (NCBI taxonomy): Eukaryota > Metazoa > Chordata > Actinopteri > Cichliformes > Pholidichthyidae > Pholidichthys > Pholidichthys leucotaenia. Next base: position 310,913,282 of record CM035841.1, on the reverse strand, counting down.
TGTCCCGGGGTCGGTGGTGAGGCAGTCCCCAGCTGCCACACCGGATTAGCTACCAATGTGGGAGACGTCGCTTGGGGGCCTCGTAACTGCGACCACCATCATGCCTGCTGCGGAGGCCACCGCAGCAGAGGTTGGACCTGCTCTGGACTGTTCCGAGGTCGGGGCAGAGACGTCGTCATCAGGATCGATGGAGTCCTGGACGGCGGTGGAGCTTGAGTCCAGGCAAGTGCTCTCACTGGTTTCCCCCTCTTTTGAATTAGAGCAAACTTGTCTGGCTCTTGGTGAGGATGGTCAGGTGCAGCCCTCAGCTGCATCTGAACTTGCCTCGCCGGACTCCACTGCTGCCGGCGACCCTAACCACTTTCTCTCTCCTGTCATTCCTGAGCATCCTCCTAGGATCGCCAGAGAGAATCCATCATCGCCAGGGGTCTCCATGGATTCGGTCCAACCCACTGACAACATTGAAGGTTCAGTCCCTCAGGCAGAGGTCGATGCTGGGGTTCCATTTCAACCCGGGGCATCCAGGGGTGCTACGTCAGCCCAGGCCGGGTCCACCATGGGTGCAACTCCTCTTCTGCCTGAGGAGCCTCCACCACCTGGATCGTCGGAGTCCTGGACAGCAGGGGAGCTCGAGCTCAGGCAAGCACTCTCTCTTGTCTCTATAATAGAGCAGTCTTGCCTGGCTCTTGGCGAGGAGAGCCGGGTGCAGCTACCCGCTGCGCCTGAACTCGCCTTGCCGGGCTCTGCCACTGCCGGCGACCATTACCCATCCTCTCTTTGTGCTATTTCTGAGCTCTTTCCCAGGGTCGCCGGAGAGGATCCCATTCCATCTGAGACCACCAAGGATCCAGGCTCACTGCCCGAGGTCGCTGTGGGCCCTGTCTCCCCCACGGTGGAATCTCCCGTGGGTGCAGCCATGTCCCAGGCCGGGACCACCGTGGGTGCAGCAGTGTCCCAGGCCGGGACCACCGTGGGTGCAGCAGTGTCCCAGACCGGGACCACCGCGGGTGCAACGATGTCCCAGACCGGGACCACCACAGGTGCAACTGAGTCCCAGGCAGGGACCCCCCGTGGGTGCTATGATGGCCCAGTCGGAGCCTGCGGTGGGTGCAACCTTGGCCCAGCCGGGGCCCACCATGGGTGCAGCTAAGCTCCATCCCGAGACCACTGTGGATGGCGTCGTGGTCCCCTTGTCTCCTTAGCCCGACGCCATCGTGGTCCCCTCGTCTCCTCAGATGGATGCTATTGTGGTCCCCTCGTCTCCTCAGCCGGATGCCATCGTGGTCCCCTCCTCTTGCCCTTCCAGTATCATCGGGGTCGCCCTTCTTTTGTCACCAGACACTAAGTGGCTCCCCCCCCCCCCCGGTCCTGCTCTCCGCCCTTGGGCCTTTCAGTGGGAGAACCACCTCCTGGTTCTCTCCTCCGGTCGTGGTGGCTGAAGAACTCAGGCCAGTCACCCAATAGACTGTGCTACTGGGTTGGGTGGCCCGTTTTCCCTGGCAGGTCATCCGACTCATTCCACCTGGTGGTCCGGCTGGTTTGGGACTTTGGCAGGCCACCCGACCGGTCTCACCTCATCACCCACTGGGCCTGGGACTTTGGTCGGCCCCCAGAACTCTTAAACTTTTTGGTCTGGGGGGTCTTATTCTGTGTTTGGTGGGGATTTATTCTGTGTTTTGTGGGATGGGGGGTTAATTTTGTGTTCTGTGGGGTTTGTGGGGGCTAACTCTGTGTTTTGTGGGGTTGGGAGGGGTATATTTTGTGTATTTCTGCTGTAGGTCCTGAGCGGGGTTGTTTTTTGTTCCCTCCTAGCCTGTTTCCCCCACCTCCCGCCCTGGGTAGTTTGTTGCAGTTCCTCCTGGGGTGGGGGTGGGGGGGCAGGTTTTTTCCTCTTTCTTTTGATGGTACTTTGGGTGTCTGGGATCCATCCCTTGAGAGGGAGCTCTGTCATGAACCAGGCTCCTCCCGAGCCCGGCTTCATGGCGGCTTCCTGTTTCTTAAGTTATCTGTGCTTTATGTTACCTTTTGAGTTCCATATTGTGTTTCATTGTTCAGTCTTGTTCTGTTGTATTTTTGGTGCTCCTTATTTACTCTTTGCCATTTGATCATCCTTTGAGTTATTTGTAAATTATTCCTTAGTCTGTGTTTGGTTTTGTGTTCATTTAACTCTGTCAGCCACACCCCCTTCTCCTGTCAAACCTTGACAGCTGATCCCTGTTCCTTGATTACTCGTCCTGTTTCCCTGCTCAGGTGTATCTTATCACTGATCCATTAGCCTGTGTACTTAGTCTGCTCGTTGTCATTCACTCACTGCTGGATTATTGTGTTCACTTGTACATGTTTGCTGTGTTTGCCTACCACGTCTCGTCGTGGTCTTGTCTATAGTATTCTCTGTAGTACTACCTCAGTAGTTTCCCAGTAGTATTTTTCTCCTACACGTCTTGTCGTGTCAACAGTAGGTTTCTCCTGCATCTTTGTATGTCTTCACTTTTGGACTTTACGTCAATAAATTTGTCTGTGGTGTAACCTGCTCGTGAATCCATCTCTTCTCCTCCGTGCGGTGCATAAAAGAGCATGGAGACTTCCGGTCTGGACGCCATGGTGATAGCAACTTAACGCTGAACCTCCCAGATCCAATCCAAGGAAAACATTGTCAAAATCAGACAACGGATTTTTGGAAGAATAAAAATCAAAAGACAAAAACACCATGCCTAACCAAAAACAGAAGAAACTGGCATTCCCCAGGTCAGGACGCGCGGCGGCCGCAGAATCTGACCCCGAGGACCTCCATTCAGGAGACGAAGAGCTGGGCCTAGCTAACAAAAAGGTTAGCCTGAAATCGCTATATGATGAATTACGACGATTTCGGGCCGAATTTCACGAATTCAGAGAGGAACTAATAAGGACGAACAGCAGAATGGACCAGGCCAAAAACCGAATCTTGGAAGCTGAAGAAAGAGTAAAAGTGCTTGAAGATTCTATGCTGGATTTACACAGAAAACAGTCAAGGCTGGAGGCTAAGCTAACCGACCAAGAAGGAAGACAGAGACGAGATAACATCAGAATTCACGGTCTGAAAGAAGGAGCTGAAGATGGTTTCAACACAGTGGCGGAATGCATGGAATCCTTATTGAGAGAGAAGTTGGATATTCCACAAACCACCGATTTGAAAATAGAAAAGGCCCATCGTACATTAGCCGCAAAGCCAGCGGCAGAAGCACACCCGCGTTCAGTGTTGGTAAGATTCTCCGATTTCAAAATAAAACAAGAGGTTGTAAGACGGGCTTGGCAGAAAAAAGGATTTATGCATCAAGAAAGAAAAGTCTTCGTGGAGCACGATTACGCCCCTGAGGTTCTTAAAAAGCGACGGGAATATAACGACGCCAAAAAGGTTCTATGGGAAAAGAATCTACGCTTTCAGACGCCATTTCCGGCGAAGTTAAGGGTCTTTTACGGTGAAGAGTCATGTCTCTACAATTCAGCGGAAGAAGCAACAATTGACATGGCGAGAAGAGGACTCCCGGTAACGGTGTTTAAACCCGCAGCGAATCTGAGCGAGAAAATCAGAGCTCAAACGTGGTCCACTCAAAGACCTTCTAAATCCACGGGCCAGCAGCGGGAAACCCAGCCTCAGAGCTACAAAGATAAGCTTTCCAGTTCCAGGAAGGAATAGCGACCTTTTTGTTTTTTTCTCTCTTTTCAGTCATTCTGCACTTCCATCCCCCCTCCTACAAGGTAACAAACATTAAAGGAGATGCAGAATCAGCATGTGGTAAAACCTTTCATGGAGCAGTTATAGCATTAGAAACAAATGTCTTCTTAATTTAAAGGAAAAAAAAAATCTTGTTAAAATAGAAATGTAACAATGACCCACATGTTCTCCCCACACTAACAAATACTGTATTAGAGTGAAGGTTTGCTGTGATGGGGGTGGGAGGGTGCACACAATCTCATAGGGTATAGGCATAAAAAAAAAAAAAAAATCATTACAAATTCAGATTGGGATCTGAAACTCACGTTAAAAGCATGGGACTACTTTCAGTGGTAAGAGAGGGCCCTCAACACGTAACAGAGTTTGAAGAATTTCCCTCAGAGCCTACACTCCATCAGCGCTCTTACAGGGTCTTTAAAGAGACCCCAGCTCAGGAAGTTTTTTTGACAGTTTTTTGTTTTAAAGTCTCATACACTATGTTCTTAATGTTTTTTATGTTCTTAATGTTCTTTCAGTTTCTGAGTAGCAAAAAAGAGGGCCACCACACTGTTATACTAAATAAGAAATGTCATATCCCGAGCGCTTTGTCCACGCTCGGGTTATTCCTCATCCCTGTCAGCTTTTGACAGCTGGTGTCGTCACACGGGTTTCCCGGGCTCTGATTGGCCAGACGCTCGGGAGCTCTCAGCTGTCAGAACCTGGGCAGCTGTGCCGCGTTTCCAATCATGAGCAGCTGGCTTTAAATGTCAGTGCGAGTGAACTGGACGGCGCGGCTGTCTCGTCAGAAGTCCTATGACTTTCCCCTGTCTCCTTACCACATGCTCCCTGGGTTCCTCGACGTATCCCGCTGCATGTAAGTGATTTATTTGGAACTGTCTTCTCCCTCGCTGACGTTCCTTCCTAACTACGGCAGACGAGAGCTCCTCGTCACTGCCATAACTCTCTTTTGTGAATTTATGTTGTGTTGTGTAACGAAGCCTGCGTGGCAAAGTTATGTTGTACACCTAAGTCCTGTGCTTTATAAATAAAGGAACTGAACTGCAATTTACTGAACTGAGGCGTCTTATGCTGGCTCGTGAGGGCCAGCCGTGACAGTAGACAGCCGCCAGAAGGAGACGCCGTTCTCAGTAAGTTGCGTTCTGGGAACTTTGTCCTTCCTGTCCAGGTACGCGGCGTTGGAAATATGCCATCTCAGCGGAGTCATTCTCGGGGTTCCCACGTCCTGCTGACCAAGGCGTTGGAGGAGGTAGATGAAATCCTCATTATCGCCTCCGACCTCGATGGGTATCCAGACACCTCCCTCGCCCCTCCTCTCCTCGGTTATCAGCCCAATGAACAGTGGTATTTAGACCGGGCTGAGGAGGTGCTTGACCGTCTGCCTTCCCGCTACAACGGTCACCCCGAGGTCGACGCGAGGAGACTCGACATCGCTGCCCAACGCCAGACAATTCTGATGTACGAAGAGGAGGAGGCTGCAAGGTGGAGTGATCTCTGGCTCCAGCTGCCTGAGGCGCTGGAGGAGGTGGATGACTTCATCAGCGCTTCCGCCAGCCTCGACGACTCATCCGAAGCGCACTACTACCTGGACTGCGCTGAGAGAACGCTCGACCGGTTGTCTTCCCGCTACACCGACCACTTGGACGTCCAAGCGAGGAGACAAGAGATCGCCGTCCACCGCGAGGCGATCGAGGAGGAACGAGGCCAAAGGCGGAGTAACCGGAGCTCCCGCTGCCCGCTCTGGAATCCGGATCCTTCCCTCGATCCAGTCCTGGAGTTCGCACCATCCGGGGCCCGTCGTAGACGTCGACACCGTGGCCAGAGACGTTCTCAGCGTGACTCCCCTCCGGAATCCGCTCCGGTTCACTGGGCTGACCCCATTCATCCCACTGCTGTCTCTTCGGCGTCTCACCTGGAGGAGACCCCAGCAGCCTTTCCCCCCGGGCCTGCTTTCCCCGCTGAGCTGTCAGCGCGTCACGCCCGGCCTGACTTGGCTGTTGCCTCCTCCGCTTCGACGCCTTCTCCAGCGGCTGGGAGTTTGAGAAGTTGTGCTCCAGTGGACAGCGCGGCTACACCATCCCGAGTGGCCCCCTCCCCTCCAAGAGAGTCTCCGGCCACCACCCGGTGGGAGGAGGATGGAATGACGTTCCCAACGGCAGGTTCCACCGCTCCTCCGGGAGCCAGGCAAGTTCAAGTTCACTTTTTTCCATCTAATAGTGATTTGTTCTGTCTGACTCCTGGGGGTGAGGCTCAGGGTTTGCAGCCCCCCGAGCCTCAACTCCCTGCTGATATGTTAATTAAACCCGCTGCCTCTGTGTCTCCCCCTGCTGAGCACGCTTCGACCTCTGAGGAGCGTCACCAGACGAGGAGTGAGCCTGCGGCCCTCGGGCAGAAGACCCCAGCCCCGCAGCCATTTTCTGGGCAGAGGAGGTCGGACGATTGGTTGGAGCCTGTGCCGACGACGGAGCGTCCCCGGGACTCCGCAGATGAACAGTCCGATCCAGCGGGCCGAGAGCCCCTCACCTCCACGCCGCATGAACTGCCAGCGTGGACGATGACGTCGGGGGGTCCTCGAGCTGCAAGAGCCCCTCTTCCAGGGGCGGATGACGTCGCGACGGAGTGGGAACCGGACGACGACCTCCTCCCGTTTGAACCCGGAGCATCGAAGTCCTGGATGGCGGCAGAACCCGAGATCAGGCAAGTGCTCTATTTTCTATCCCTCCTCTTCTTTCTGGAGCATTATTGCCTGTCTCTCGGGGGGGGCGAGCCGGGTGCAGCCGTCTGCTGCGCTCGAGCCTGTCTCGCCGGGCCCTGCCGCTGCCGGTGATCCTGATCCCGGTTCCTTTTGTCCCTCTGAGCCTCTCCCCAGGGTCACTGGAGGCGAACCTGCTCTTGGTGCCACCTTGGAGGGTCCGGCTCTCAGCATGGGGTCCACCGGGAGTGCTCCGCCGGTTCAAGCGGAGCTTGACGTCATGGAGGTTCCGGCCCAATCGGGGTCCGACGCGGGTGCTGCTCTCGCCCGATCGGAGCTTGACGTCATGGAGGTTCCGGCCCAATCGGGGTCCGACGCGGGTGCTGCTCTCGCCCGATCGGAGCTTGACGTCATGGAGGTTCCGGCCCAATCGGGGTCCGACGCGGGTGCTGCTCTCGCCCGATCGGAGCTTGACGTCATGGGGGTTCCGGCCCAATCGGGGTCCGACGCGGGTGCTGCTCTCGCCCGATCGGAGCTTGACGTCATGGGGGTTCCGGCCCAATCGGGGTCCGACGCGGGTGCCGCTCTCGCTCAATTGGAGCTCGGCACCATGGTCGTTTTGACCCAGGTGGGTTCTGGAGACTGTGTAGCTGACACGCCGCTGAGCGTTTTCCAGGCCATGCCCCGTCCTCGCCGTGGCCCCTTTTTCCCCGCCTTTGAGACTGCGGGGGTAAATTCCGGCTGGCCCGGTTCGCCGACCTTCCCCCAGCCATTCTGTTGGCAGGCCGATACTGCTCGACCACCCGGTGACCGGCTCTTTCCTTTTGGCGTCCGGGTCCGGCCTCCTGACAAGCTGGATGGTTCTTTTGGCGCCCTGGTCCGCCCGCCGGAGACATGGTTTCCCTCAGCCCGGTGTCTGGCTGGGCCGTTAGGGCACGTTCCGCTGCTTTTGCTGGCGGCCTGGATGCTGGGTGCTGGGAGGCCTCCTGAGCGGAGTTGTTTTACTCTATTCCCCAATGTTTTTTTTTGTTTTTTTTTTTTTTTTTCCTCTCCTTCTCTTGCCCCACCACTGACTTGTGACTGAAATACCCCACTGGGGATTGGACTTCATGTTTAAGGTGACTGTTTTCCGTGGATGGACATATGTTCTCTTGCCGTGGCTATCATGGGTATTGCATGTTTCCTTAGGGTGTGGTTGTTTATTTCCTATGTTACTCCCTTACTCGGGTCTAGTTCTCTTTTTTTGGCACCTGTGTTGTCTTTTGGTTTTGACGGTTTTCTGTTCACATTAACTTGGAGAAGAAGGTATTATTTGTCCTTTTATTTCCTTGATCCTGCCTTGTGGTATTGACTGGTGTTCCTTGTACCCTCATCTTGGCTTTCTTTTTTGTGGTTATGTGAGTGATGTCAATCTAGCGTTGACTTTTCTTTTTATTCATCTCTGTCCCCGTTTATGTACGGTTTCTGCCTTTTTTTTCTCTCTCCCTCCCTTCCCCGATGTTTTTGCCCCCTTGTTGTGAGTTGGCCCTGCTCTCCCTCCACCTGCTTCCCCCTCCACCCTCCCTGGGGTGGGGTGGGGGGGTCTGGATGTTGCGCGCGACCAGGAGTTCGCGTAGAGGGAGGGGCCCTGTCATATCCCGAGCGCTTTGTCCACGCTCGGGTTATTCCTCATCCCTGTCAGCTTTTGACAGCTGGTGTCGTCACACGGGTTTCCCGGGCTCTGATTGGCCAGACGCTCGGGAGCTCTCAGCTGTCAGAACCTGGGCAGCTGTGCCGCGTTTCCAATCATGAGCAGCTGGCTTTAAATGTCAGTGCGAGTGAACTGGACGGCGCGGCTGTCTCGTCAGAAGTCCTATGACTTTCCCCTGTCTCCTTACCACATGCTCCCTGGGTTCCTCGACGTATCCCGCTGCATGTAAGTGATTTATTTGGAACTGTCTTCTCCCTCGCTGACGTTCCTTCCTAACTACGGCAGACGAGAGCTCCTCGTCACTGCCATAACTCTCTTTTGTGAATTTATGTTGTGTTGTGTAACGAAGCCTGCGTGGCAAAGTTATGTTGTACACCTAAGTCCTGTGCTTTATAAATAAAGGAACTGAACTGCAATTTACTGAACTGAGGCGTCTTATGCTGGCTCGTGAGGGCCAGCCGTGACAAGAAAATACAATGGAGAAACAGGGTGTAACCAAAATAGCCTCATATAATGTAAAAGGGATCCTGAATCCAGTTAAAAGATCCAAGATTCTACGCAAAATGAAAAAAGACAAAGCAGAAATAATATTTTTACAAGAAACCCACCTAACAGACGTGGAACACACTAAACTCAATAGACAAGGGTTTAAAATGATCTCTTCATCTTCATATAAATCAGGGAGGAGGAGGGGAGTAGCGACATTGATATCAACCAAAATTACATTTGAAAAAAAATCAGAACACAAAGATAAAGAAGGGAGGTACAGTTTGGTAATTGGGCGGCTAGAGGGAGAAGATATCACCCTGCTGAATGTATATGCACCACCAGGGGCTAAATGGAAATTTTATAAAAATGTATTCGACCTAATGATAACTAAAGCCCAAGGTTTAGTGATATGTGGTGGAGACTTCAATCTAAGACTGAATCCATACTGGGATGCAACAGGTAATTCTTCACATCAAAATAACACTCAAAATAGGAAAACTCGGATGCTACTAAAAGAAATGGGAATCTGTGACGTATGGAGGGAATTCAACCCCAATGTAAAAGATTATACTTTTTATTCAACGCCACATTCATCTTACTCAAGGATTGATTACTTTTTTATGTTTAATAGAGACATTGGAAGAGTAAAAACATGTAAAATAGGACTGATGGATCTCTCTGACCACAGTCCGATCTGTATGGACTTAAACATCCAAAAATACACAAATAATACATTTTCCTGGAGGTTGAATTCAAATGTCCTGAAAGGACCACTGAAAGATGAATTGGAATCAGATATTTTCAAATATTTGGAAGAAAACGATAATGGAGAAGTATCCCCTTTAATACTGTGGGATGCGTGCAAAGCTGTAATAAGGGGAAAAATTATTGCAAAACTGGCAACCCAAAAGAAACTGAGACAAGAAAAACTAATCACACTAGAGTCAGAACTCAAGAACCTAGAAAAAGAACACAAAGACAACACTCATTCTAATGGCTCGCTCAAGATTAAAGAAATTAAAAATCAAATAAATGAGATCTACACAATAGAAATCCAGAAGAAACTTACATTTCTGAAACAAAAACACTATGAAGCAGGCAGTAAATCGGCAAAATTACTAGCCTATAAATTGAGGAAACAACAAACAGAAAGAGCAATCTACAAAATCAGAGACCCAGTATCAAAGGAAATAAAATTCAGAATTCAGGATATTCTTAAAAGCTTCGAGAATTACTACAAGAACTTATACTCCCACAAAAAACATAAAAACGCATCCGAGACATTCCTAAACACATTACACCTTCCCCAACTTACGGAATCACAAAATAAAACACTACTGTCAGAAATACAACCTAAAGAATTGGAAAAAGCAATTATGAAACTTAAAGCTAACAAATCCCCAGGAGCAGATGGCTATACAGCAGAATGGTACAAAACCTTTAAACAGCAACTATCTCCTCTCCTCTTGAAAACATTTAACTATGTCCTCCTCACAGGGGAAATCCCCCCCTCCTGGAGAGAAGGGGTCATTGCAGTTATACCTAAACCTGAAAAGGATAAACTAGAATGCTCCAGCTACAGACCAATCAGTGTATTAAATCAGGACTATAAGCTTTTTACCATTATCTTTGCCAAAAGGTTAGAAAACATACTGACAGACTTAATTCACTTAGACCAAACAGGTTTTATAAGACAAAGACAGACACAAGACAACATTCGACGCACTTTACACATAATTCATCATATAAAAAAATATAACTTAAATGCAGTCATATTGGGATTAGATGCTGAAAAAGCATTTGATTCGGTTGACTGGTCTTTCCTATATAGAATCTTATCCAGTTTCAATTTTCATAACAACTTCATTAGAACTATACAGGCATTATATAAAAAACCAACAGCTAAAATAAGGATTAACGGTAATTTATCATCATCTTTTGAGCTGGAAAGAGGATGTCGTCAAGGCTGCCCCCTGTCTCCACTGCTCTTTGCAATCTTCATAGAACCTCTGAGCCAATGGATAAGACAAAATCAAAAAATTCAAGGTATTACACTTGGTCAGAAGGAACATAAAATAGCACTCTTTGCTGATGACATTTTAATATACCTAGGGCAACCAGACACTTCTTTACCAGAACTAAACTCAGTTTTTTCAGACTATGGAGATTTATCGGGGTACAAATTAAACATGCATAAAACCCAAGTTTTAACATTCAACTATGACCCAAATCATTATTCACTAAGTGAACTCAAAACTAACTGGGAGCTGGAATCTATGAAATATCTGGGGATCAATATCCCGAAACAACTCAACAAAATTATAACACTAAACTATGATCCACTGGTGACAAAAATAAAATCTGACCTAGCAAGATGGAATATGATACCATTCTTAGGTACTGCACAAAGAATTGAAGCAGTCAAAATGAATATACTCCCACGTCTTCTATACCTTTTCCAAACAATGCCGGTAGAACCCCCCCAAAAAACATGGCAGGAGCTAGACAGAAGGATCTCAAGATTCATATGGCAGGGCAAGAGACCTAGAATCAGATATAGAACCCTACAGCTAAACAAAGACAAAGGTGGGCTTGCGCTGCCAAATATCAGGGACTATTTTATAGCTGCACAAATTAAAACTTTAGTAGAGATATGTAACCCAGTCTACACTGCACAATGGAAGGAGATGGAATGCCAAATAACAAGTGACATCCCCCTACAGGCGATAATAGGGAACAATGCCTTACCTAAACTCTTGAATAACACTAACCCGTGGATTGAGACCCCGCTAAAAATTTGGTTTAAGATAGTCAGAGAGAATCAAGCTAAAGAGCCCTATCGACTTCTGCAATGGATTGCCTATGATCAAGACTTTACCCCCAATAAAACAGACACTAGATTTAAAGAGTGGAAAGAGAAAGGGCTGATAAAATATTACGATTTCTTTAAGGAGCAAACTTTAAGAAGTTTTGAAGATTTGAAAAAACAAGGTCTAATAAATCAAGACCTTTACAGGTTCTTTCAGCTTAGACACCACATAAACAATATACTTAAAAAGGAGGATTTGGAAAGGGCCCAGTCAGGTGTTCTGAAGGTCTTCTTAATGGCATATAAAGGGATCCCAAGGATCAGATACATTTCTAAAATATACCAAGGTCTTCAAGACTTAAAAGGAGACAACACATCATATATAAAAGAGAGATGGGAAAAAGAGGGGAATTTCACTTTACAATTGGAAATATGGGAAAAGCTAAATAGACAGCAATGGAAAAGTACCTCATCCCTGCAGTGGAGAGAATTTGGATGGAAAAATTTGGTAAGATTTTTCAGAACACCTGCACAAAACAAATTTACCCATAAGGGGTTGAACTGTTGGCGCTTGTGTGGTGAAAAGACTGCAAATCATTTTCATGTGTTTTGGTCATGCCCAGTTATCCACCAATATTGGACCAATGTACAGACAATATTGGGGAAAATATTCAAAATAACAGTTCCCTTTTCTTTTGTAACTTTGTATTTGGGTTTATTACCGGACTCACTGGAAAGACGAGGAGATAAATACTTATTCAATGTTTTAATATTGGCAAGTAAAAAAGCCCTAACTAAAAAATGGATGCTGAAGGACTGTCCTACACCTGAAGATTGGATTAACGTGATTCAAGACATTTACTCGATGGAAAAGTTGACATTCGCACTGAGACAGGACATGGATGGGTTCATGAACTTTTGGCAACCCTGGATCGCATATGTGTCTTCCATTAGATCTAATCTTTGACAAATACCATTTCAATGATGGTCCCACTCTTTGTTCCAATGCTACTCAGATGCTCTTTTACTTTTAATTACTTAATTTTCTGTTTGTTTGTTTTTTGCTGTTCTGTTTGTTTGTTTATTCGGGGTTTTTTTTTGTTTGTTTGTTTAATTTAATTCTCTTTAATTTCACTTTTTCTTTCACTTTAAAAAAAAGGGGTGTTGTAATAACTATTCTACCAATGTTGTCAAATAGCAAAATATAAGGGAACGTACGATGAAAATATTAACAATGCAATGCTGTAATGACCTGTATACCCTTTACAAAAACTTAAATAAAAGAGCATGGAATTCATGACACATAAATACTTCAGCAGCAGCAGCATCTTCGTGGAAAAGGAGTGAAAACCGGGAAGTCAAGCAGCAGAAAGCAAGCAGCGTTTCTGTTATGTATAGAAAATAGCTGGTACTAGTAAGATGGCGGCTGGGTTGGATGTGGGTGGACCGGGGTGGCTGACTGCCGGTTTCCGGTAGTGACGCCACCCAGGGTATAAAGGGTGTGGGCGGAGGAGACTCTGCCTCTTTCGTTGTGGAGCCACCTGGCATGCAGGCGAGTGCCGTAAGCCTTTTGTATATAGTTATTTATTATCCTGAATAAACCCTGTTAACTGAGTTTAGTCTCACTCGACATTGCCAGTATTATGGACACAATATTTGGTGATGAGGTAAAAGCGGCAATGGAGTGTTCCATTGCCAGCTTTCAGGTGTTTCTCAAGGCCCCGGGCGAGCCACTCGTGCCGTGGCCTCGTTGGTTTGCTACTTTCACCAACTATCTCGTTATCTTAAACCTGGGCGAGATGGAGAAGTTCCGAGCACAAGCTGTGTTGGTGCATGATCTGGGAATCGAAGGGCAGAGGATTCTGGAGAACCTTGGAAGTGCTGACAGTTTTGACGAGGTGGTGCAGCTAATGGCGCGGTACTTTAGGGCGCCGGAAAACATCACCTTGAAGCGCATTCAGTTTCGACAGCGCTGCCAGCAGTCAGGAGAGCCGGTGAGAAGATTCATGGCAGACCTCTGTGAGCTGACGAGGGAATGCAGATTTGGGGCCCTGGAGGACGAGATGATTCGGGACCAGCTGGCAGAGCACATCTGCTACCCGGTGGCCCGGTCCAGGTTGTTGACACACCCAGGGGAGATGACGTTAGCTGAGGCTGTCGAGCTTGCCCAACAGTTCAAGGCGGCAGAGACCATCGCGAGGGGCCTTACTGAAGGGGCTTCTCTGGAAAAGAATGAGTCTTGCGCTAAGGCACTGATCCTGGACCCTTGTGATGGCGAGTGCGGAGAGGATGATTTTGCCTCCATGGTCAGGACAAGGTCTGCCCTGGTACACCGAAATGTTATGAATGTGGGTCCACTGGGCACCGCTATAAGTCCAGGGTGTGCCCGGCGAAAGGAAAGTGTTGTGGTAAGTGTTGTGTTTTGAACCATTTTGCCAGGGTGTGCGAAAACTTCGTACACAGGAGCCGTAGGGGTGAACCAGGTGCTGCGCAAAAGACTCCAATGGTTGTGCATACCGTCTCCCCAGAGACGACAGGGAGGATCGGCTGCACCGTCACGCTAGATGGCGTTGAGATCCCGCTCTTGGTGGACACTGGAGCAGTGATTTCTGTCCTGAATCTGGAAACCATGGAGAGACTGTTTCCCCACCGACAGATAAGAAGGCAGTATGAAGAGTATTATGGTTATGGACGGAACAAGTTGGCTATTTTGAGCTATGTGGAAATGGAGACCCGGTATAAGGACAGTGTGGTGCCCAGTGTTCGCATCAACGTTTCAGCATCCAGTGTTAATGTTATGGATTGTAACCTACTTTACAGTCTTGGGTTCTCCATCATGAACGTTTCGGGTGAAGAATGGTCCGGATGTGGACTGTGGGGCCGACCTGTTCCAGTCAAGGAGGGTGCTGAGGTGTGGGATTCAGACTGGGTGGACAAAGTGACAAAGGGAGAGCACACACTGCGCCATGCAGAGCCGTCTCGGGTTGGACCCGATGCCGTCACGCAGGCTGTCCTGGACAAGGGTGCTGGAAGGCACGGCGGGACCCCCGATGAGGCTCGTGAGGATGAGGCGCCAATGCCAGGAGAAAACGGGGCTAGACCGCGGAGCGTGGTGATCGTAAAGTGCTCCCAGCGACGGCCTGCCAAGAGGAGACCGAGACGAGCCCGCGAGCCAGAGCGATCAGTGACGGAGGCCTGTCGCAGGATTGGTGATCTGGATAAAAGGGAAGAGGGCTCCTTCGAAGACCAAGGTCGATGCTCGAGTACATCAGGATCACAGTCCACGCGAGCGGCGGGACACCCAAGGGGTCTGCGGCTGCCAGTGGTGGAGAGGAGACGGCGCAGCAGGAGCCCTGAGGTGAAGAGACAGAGACACCTTGAGAGGGATCCATCCAAGGACTGAGGGTTTTGATTTTGCATGTTTGTCGTGTTTTCTTCAGTCCTGTATGTGTTAGTTACTATTTAGTGCCCCGGTAAATTGTTTAAAAAAAAAGGAGTGAAAGAAGAATGAGTGCGATCGGCATAATGTGATGTTTGGTTGCGAACCTGAGTGGTGTGTTTGCATGATAGTCTTAGTAGCCTGTGTGGTGTTGCGCCTATTTTGCACTATGTTTGAAAGTATTTTATTTGGTTTTTAAGTATTAAATTTTACAGTCAGAATAGGGGCGGCTCTGTGAGTGTTCATTACTATGGTAAATTTGGGCCTGCCTGGTTTATTTGGTTTATTTAATTGAATTTCCCAACTTTGTTTTCTTTTGTGTGCCCAATGTGGGGTGGGAGCTGGGGAGGGCGCCGATAGTATATGTATTGTGGTTTTTGTGTGTGTGTTTATTATTGGTATGGGGGATTATTTAGCCTTAGTTGTGTGAGTGGATAGGTATTTTATTTGTTTCTGTACATGTTTTCCTGATTAGTGCGTGAGTTGGGCGACAAATTTGGGTGGGTTATTTGTGTGCCTGACATTTTTTTTTAAAGGGGGGGGGCGGATGTTATATATAGAAACTGGCTGGTGCTAGTAAGATGGCGGCCGGTTTGGAAGTGGGTGGACCGGGGTGGCTGACTGCCGGTTCCCGGTAGTGACGCCACCCGGGGTATAAAGGGTGTGGGCAGAGGAGGCTCTGTCTCTTTCGTCGTGGAGCCACCTAGCATGCAGGCGAGTGCTGTAAGCCTTTTGTATAAAGTTATTTATTATCCTGAATAAACCCTGTTAGCCAAGTTTAGTCTCACTCGTCATTCCCAGTATTATTGACACAACAGTTTCTTCGTTGGTGAAAATCCTGATGCGTCAGCGCATTGGTGCTATCGGGCAGGAGTGAAACTACAAATGATAGTTGTATGCATGTGTCAACCGCTTGGCCTGGGTAGATGAAAAAAGTGAGCATGAACAGGTCTTTGCCAAGGTACTGGAGAGGAGAGTCTGGCCGTTTACATGTGTTTTGTGGACCTGGAGAAGGCATTCAACCGCGTCCCTCATGGTTTTTTGTGGGGGGTGCTTCGGGAGTATAGGGTATCAGGATTGTTGTTGTTACATAACTACTTTAATAATCAGTTAACTCTAGAAATCCAATTATAAACGGTTTATTACCATGCACGTAAACATAACCATTTTGCTTATCATACTCCCATAAATTATATGTGGGAAGGCCCCAAAAATTGCTGTAGCCCAGGGGCCCACAACCTCCTTAACCCAACCCTGGCCTGACTAATGATATTTCTTCCCCCTGGATTAATTCTTGGGCATTTTTAGAACCCAAGGTGATATTACTATTTTTTTTTTTATTTAGGCTGTTACAAATTTTTAACCTGTTTGTGTTTTTATTGAACTGGTGTATTTTGTAAATTATCTGAGATTTGTACAGTAAAACATTTAACTGATCTTCTGCCTCTGTGAGTGTTTGTGTTGATGTGGCCCGGGAGTCTTATGTTTTAAATTACGTGCTCACAATAATTTCCATCCTCAAACTGACATACTTAAAAAAGACAAAATTTTTCAAGAAAAAAGTTGCAACTTTACAGTTAAAGTTGCAATAAAAAAAATAAAATTTATGAAATAACAAATTTGCCAAATTTATCAGACAATACAATTTTGTAATGAAGTATCATGAACTGACAATAAAAAATGCTAAAATTATGTGGGAAAATGCAAGAATAAAGTCACATATTTAAATGAAAGTGTCAAACTTACAAGAACTAAAAAAGCACTCAGAGCGTATACCTCCACCAAGGCTCCTTCCGTCCCTATGGATCACCTCCAAAATGTAATGGGCTTGTGTGTAGGCCTAGAGATGCTTCTGGTGAAAATTGCATCAAAGTCCATCCATTAGTTTTAGAGTATTGTTGCTAATGTTGCAGGCAGAGAGTAGGCAGACTCCGATTGGAGACTTCATAAAACAACTTTATTTTCCAGACCAAGAAAAACTTTTTTTTTTCTTTTTTCAGCCAAAAACCCCCCCCAAAAAACTGATCGGTGCGCTGGTGTTTCCAAGGCAACCAGTCTTAAACTGTATTGGCAAAAAAAAAATAAATAAAAAAAATAAAAATGTGCAACAGCACCATCTAGTGGTAGAAAAACAACATTACACAAACCCCAAACTGTCAGAACACACTCATCACCCGGAGCAAACAGAACCCACAAACAACTCTAAACATCAAATGCATTAATATCCCGTAAATTAAAACAATTTAAAAAAAACATGTTATACACACCATATTATCACTAGGCAAATACTGTACATTGTCCTCTTACACTCTCCCCCACTTGACAAATGTCATCCCGACATTTTCTTATACCTTTTGGCCTTGGACTACATGTCAGTGTGCTAAGAGTCATAAAGTATTATAGGCATAAATTTTTTTCACTTAACCTTAGTTTATGAGATACTCAGACCACCACATATTGAAGTCTGTAATACTCCTAATATTATCAGTACTTTTGTGCCTAAATACTCTTACAGTCAATGCATATCCACACAGTTAAGAATCTAGAGTCTAAATTCTTAACTATTTTCTTAACTCTCTATCAACACACACACATGGACGTGCATTGGTAACACATTCTGTGTTCTCCATTACCAAATGCACATAAGGCATGTAGGTACATTTCAGTAGAGGAAATGGGTGTCTCTGAATTATTTAACATTTCCGGACATTTTTATCTACTACCACAGCCACCAGTAACTATTGACAGCTACTTCTTTGGTGAACACAGTTCTCTCTGTGAAACTCAGTTCTCCTAATCTGTCATACATAAAAGTCTGTGGCTGCTTTCTTTGTCTTTTTGGGTATGTACGACTCTCCTCAGTCTCAGGTGTGAAGCAGTCCTGGATGGTGGCGCTGTCCATCCCAGCAGGGTTCTCCATACTGCCCTCACTCACTGCATGAATCTCTCGATCTTCAGCAGTGTGCACAGGCTCACTTGTTTTGGGGGCGCTGCTCTTGCTGCTCTCAGTTTGTGGATGGAATTCTTGAGCAGTAGGATTCAGAGCAGATGAGTGGTGGGATTCAGCTATAGGCCGTGTGAGAACTCCTGCAGAAAGCTCATCGTCTGATTCTTCACTCTCTATTTGTTTGTGTCTCATTGCACGCTTTGATCTGTTATTGTAGCCACTTTGTGTTTCTCCTGTGTTCGTGGCAGGGGTGTTAGAGTCATATGTGGTGATAGGGAGGAAGTCACATGGTAAGAGCATATTTCTATGGAGTATTCTGGTCCTGCCTTTGCCAGATTCAGGGCTCACTTCAAACACAGGACTATTTTCTCCTTTTTGACTCTTTATGACATAAATATTATCCTCCCAATAGGATCATATTTTCCCTGGCCCCCCTCTCTCGACCACATTCTTCACCAGAACACGGCTGCCCACCTGAAGCGCAGGACCATATATTCTTTTGTCATATTGTTTTTTCTTCTGTCACATGACTTAGATGCATTTTTGGAGGCGATGCTGTATGCCTCAGCCATCCTATTTCTCCACTCCCCTGCGTAGTTCTGGTGAGTGCCTAGGCAGTCCTCTTTTTCAGTCCCAAATAACAAGTCCACTGGCAATCTGGGTTGCCTGCCAAAAATCAGAAAGAAGGGAGAGTAGCCTGTGGCTTCATTTACTGTACAGTTGTATGCACGAGTGACCTTAAGGAGATGCTTTTCCAGTCACTTTTCTCTTTGTCAGTTAAGGTTCTTAGCATTGCGAGGAGGATTCTGTTGAATCTCTCTGTCTGGCCATTTCCTTGGGGGTGGTATGGTGTAGTGTGAGAACCCTTGACACCAGAGAGCTCTTTCAGGTGATGTAGCAGTTTGTTTTCAAATTCTCTCCCCAGGTCATGACGTACTTTTTCTGGAAAACCAAACTTGAGACAGAAATCATTAAACAACTTTTCCACTACAGTCTTGGCTGATTTGTTTGTTGTGGCATACATTATGTCTGAGCAAATCGAGTGTAATGATCCATTATGACCAAAATGTACTCATAACCACCTTTACACTCCTCTAAATGCAGGAAGTCAACAGAGACAAGCTGAAATGGGTGCGTCGTTTTGATGCTTTGCATTCGTGCCTGTGTTTGCCTGTGAGGTTTTCTTTTTTTAAGACACTCACACACATTTGTTACAAAATGTTTTATGTCTCTTTGCATTTTGTGCCAAAAGAAATGATCCCTTTTCAGGTGAAATGCCTTTTCTGTGCCTAGGTGGCCCATTTTTTTTATGCAGCTCATCTAAAATAAGTGGACAGAACACTTCTGGGAGGACAAGCTGATTCTTTGTTTGCATTTTGTGATACATCCCAACGTCCCATACGTCCTCATCTTTAGTCTGTCCCATTCTCTCGTTAGGGCTTTAAATTCAATACCCTCTTCCTTAAGTTCTTGTGTCGTTGGTCTCTTGTTCATTATCTTGTGTTTATACATTTTGCCTTTCACAGGGTTTTCTTTTTGAGCAGTTCTTATTACATCTCGGGACAATGGCTGAAGAGTGTTGAGCAAATTCTCCATTTCCAGCTGTTCCTGAAGAGCACTGAGTGACACTGAGCAAAGGTGTGGACACTGTTCTTTTTGTTGGACCAAGATGCCTTGTTCTGTTGCCTTAAAGGCGTCGGCCGGACGAAAATTCAATATCGCTAAATCATATCTTAAATTTTTGTGTGAGACGAGCTAATTTGAACCGCACATGTTTTGGTGTCAACAAATGTCGCATAAGGTGACAATGCGCTCTTGAAGTACGCTGTCCTTGAGAGCTGTCTGACTCAGCCGAGCGATCAGCGGCTAAGATGGCCACTGACTGTGTGACATCATCACAGGGAGAGACACGCACACGCTCGGCGGACATTGTTTGTTGTTTACGTTTTAAAATCGGCGAATACGGATATTTCTCGGAGTACTTGTGGATTACAAATAGATTATTTATTAAGATTAGGATTTCAGGAATTGAATTAATTATGGTTTGGCATTGTGTTGTCTACGGGTGCGACGTTATACCAGCGGAGCATGCGGTGAGTGTTTTTGAATTTCCCGTCCTTGGGAAAATCAGAACGGCATGGGTGAAATTCGTTCAGAAAACGCGAAAAAATTGGAATGATGTCGGTAACTCACCCAACATGTGCAGTAGACATTTTGTTGACAGCGATTTCGAGAATAAGATGCAATTTGTGTCACGACTCGCCGCTCATCAGTGGCTTCAGCTGCGCGCACACCTGCGTAGTACTAATACAAAGATGCGAGCACTACATACGATCCCGCAGCTCCTGAGAGACTGCAACCTAACACAAAAAACAGTTTCACACAATGAAACAACAGTGCATGTATTATATATATATAAAAATTATTATCCCATTGATTTTCATCATTTTTGGTCACATATCTCACACCTACAATTTATTTATTTCAGGGACAAAGGGCTGTGAAAAAGTTGTTGATATGATCAGCAAAACACGGGTCCTCAGGGATGTGCGAAAGCTGAGTCCAGGGCAGCAAACTTCAAATGTGGAGGCTTTCCACAGTCTGATTATTCATTTTGCACCAAAGAGTGTACACTTCTCATTCCTTGGAATGTTGACAAGGTGAGGAGATGCAATATGTGACCAAAAATATGAAATGCAATTATAATAACAGTGCCAATTACATAGAGTTTCTGCTGATAGACAGATCACTTATATGTCCAAAAATAAATCATTGTGATAATATTCTAATTACAGACTTTGTTTAGCTGCAATGCACTTTAATGAAAATGCAGGCCGCAAGCAGGCACAGAATCGTAATGGTGAGCCGGTATTTATCATCAGGTACCCAAAATTGTGCCCTTCAGAGTTACCCCCTATAATTATTATAGGGGGTAACTTTTTAATGATATAGGCACACTGATTTTTTGAGAATATTTCAACTTTAGAGCTCATTTTCTCAAAATAATGGTTTTGTGGGATAGCCCACTTTACCTCTGAAGGGCACAATTCAAAAAAGGCGGATATACACTGCAAGCAAAGAAAGTTAATCCAACTTTCGGGGAGTATAAGAAATATTAGTATCATTTTCTAGGCTTGTATATGATATTTACAGTGGGTGGAGGGTTGGTCTTCATTCAACTTTCACATTTCATAGCTTTTATCAAATTATGTTAATTTGGGTCAAATTTGTATTTCATACTGTAGTCAAATGGATGTCTAATTTTTATTGAATATATTTTTTTTCAGAATATGTGGATGATCTGATGAATTCTCTGTTCAACAAAACCTTGGTTGATCCAACCCACTTATGGGAGCAGTGGCACTCTGTACAAGCCAGAGTTCCCGCCACATTGAGTGCCGAATTGAACCCGAATTTTATACCATAAAATGGTAGAAAAATTATTCAAATGTATATGACATGCAACTTTGATGAATGCTGAAATATTAGAATTATAAAATTGACATGAACATTAATAAACTCAATATATGATTTTACAAAACTTTATTTAAATATCATTTTTCACGACTTCCGGTTATGGCTGCCACGTAGGACGGACGTGTCTCGCTCTGCTCTGCTCCTGGAAAAAAAAAATCGGCAAATAACTCTCTCATTTGGGACAGAACGTATCCCAGCATTTGGGCGAGGATATGTCGGCGAAGCCTAAGGCTGGAAAACCAGGAAAAGGAAAAAGCGAGCCGCCGAAACAGTCCAAATTAACGGACTTTCAGGTCTGTGACGCAGCAAACAAGGCTCCATATATGGCGGAGGAAGCTGGCGGCGGTGCGATTTCTGCGGGGAATGGCGCAGATGCGCTGATGGCTGCCATGAGTTCAATGAGAGCGGACTTTTCCTCTAGATTTGATGGGATTATGACAGCGCTGGAAGGAATAAGAAAGGAATTGGGTGACTGTGTAGAACGAACGGCGCAGATGGAGCTCCGTCTCGCTAGTGCTGAAGATGACGTCACCCGTCTTCAATTAAAGGTGCGCACTTTGGAAAAAAAAAATAAATCTCTGGAAGATAATATTTTGGATTTGGAATCTCGGTCGAGACAGAATAACTTGAGGCTGGTGGGTCTTCCAGAGGAATCAGAAGGTCGGGACGTATGTTCCTTTCCGGAAAAGTGGATTCCGGAGGTGCTGGGCAGCGAGGAGTTGCAATCAGCAGTGGTTCTGGAAAAAGCACATCGTATTGGCCCACGGAGAGATAAGGGACCGCCGAGGACCTTAATTATGAAGTTTCTAAGCAACAGAGACAGGATGAAGATCTTCAACGCTGCACGTGCTAAAGGAGAGATTAAACACCAGGACCAGCAGGTGCGGTTCTACCCAGATTTGGCCACAGGAATCCAGCAATTGAGGAAGCAGTTTGATCCCGTACGTAAGGAGCTGCGCAACCTTGGGATTCGTCATGGTGTAATCTATCCTGCGAGACTGCTGACCACGTATGAGGGCAGAACCCACATCTTCAAGACCCCAGAGGAGGCGCAGGAGTTCATCAAGAAGATCAAAGAAGAAGAAGAGACTGGTGGGAGCTAAGCATGAACAAAATATAAGGTAGAATAACTAAGCATTTGCACAGGCATCTGACTGACTTGAAGTAAATAGTAAGTTTACAAAATATAGATTGTATTATATATTAAAAAAAAACAAAACAAAAACAAAACAAACAAACAAAAAAAAAAAACTAGGATGTACAAAGTTGGTAAAAATTTTGGAGTTAAGTTGGAAAACTACAGAGGAGAGTTAATGTTACGTCATTAAAAGCAGTAGAGTTAGGGTGATTGGGAGGATGAAGAAGGAGTGGCTTAGGCTGTTCCCCGTGGATGTGGAACAGTCGATGGCTATATCGGGAGACAGAATTTTTCTTTTGATTTTGGGGGGTTTGCCACAAGTGTGGGAAGGGGGAATTTGTTTGTGTGTAGTTTGTAGGATGAATGTTCAACCACTCATGTTTTTGCTTCTCTGTATGAGCATGTTTACACTGCAAGGTAATCCCAAACTCTCTATTGATCATGGACCAAAGTGTTAATCTTAATTTAACTTCATGGAATTGCAGAGGTCTACAAAATTTAAAAAAACTTAAACAAGTTATGAATAAAATAAAGGACATGGGTTCAAGAATTGTGTTTTTACAAGAAACTCATCTGATAGAGGAGGATGTTAAAAGAATTAGGAGTAGATGGCAGGGAAGTGTATTCACCTCTTCATTTTCATCCCGAGCCAGGGGAGTTATGACTCTCATACATAAATCAGTTCCTTTTCAAGTGAAAAATGTAATTGGAGACAAATTTGGAAGATATGTAATCATTCAAGGTTCTTTGCTATTAGAAAATATAAATCTTGTGAACTTATATGGTCCCAATATAGATGACCAGAAGTTCTTTGCTAATTTATTTCTCATCTTATCATCACTTACAGGGCAACATATAATAGCAGGGGATTTTAATTGTACATTGAATCCAGGTGTGGATAGATCAACAGGACTGGATTGTACGCACATTGGATGTAGGACGACTATTAATCATTTTATGAAAGAATTGAGATTGTTAGATATATGGAGAGAAATGAAACCACAAGTTAAAGCCTATTCTTGTTATTCCAGTACCTACAAGACATTCTCACGTATTGATTATTTTTTGATTTCCACAGAATTAAGGTCCAAGATTCAAAACTGCTTTTATGATAACATCGTGATCTCTGACCATGCACCCTGTTGTCTAATATATGTAGATAAAAAATTGATAAAGGAATCAGGTAGATGGCAATTTCAGCATAAATGGCTTCAGGATGAGGAATTTGTCAAGTATATAGAAAAACAGATAGACGAGTTCTTTGACATCAATACTACACAAACATCAGCATGTGTAAAGTGGGAGGCTTTCAAAGCTTTTATTAGGGGACATATTATTAGTTATACAGGATCAAAATCTAAGAAGACTCGAGAGGAGAGAGCTAAATTGGAACATAAAATAAAAAATCTTCAGGAAAAAGTGTATGCAGGAAGTGACCCAAGGTTGGAGAATGAATTACTGATTTTGAGAGCTGAATACGACAAAAAATCAGCGAATAGAGCTGCCTCGAGTCTTCTAAGATTGAAACAATCTTTTTATGAACAAGGTGAAAAATCAGGAAAATTATTAGCATGGCAGATTAAACAATTGGAAATTAAAACACCAATTACCAGTATTATAAGTAATGGACAGGTAGTTATAGATCCTTTAGAAATTAATAGAGCCTTTAGAGATTACTATGAAAAATTATATGATACCAAAAATGAACCTGAATTAACAAAACTAAATGGGTTTTTGAACGAACTATCTATACCGTGTATTCCAAATGAAAACAGGGAGATATTGGAGTCTAAAATTAGTCAAGAAGAAGTTGGGCTAGCCATTGATAATATGAAATCAGGAAAAAGTGCAGGACCAGATGGTCTTCCAGTTGACCTTTATAAAAAATTTAAGAATAAATTAATAAAACCTTTTTTGGAAATGGTTTTAGAAGCATTTCAAAATAATAATTTACCATCATACATAAATAATGCCTTAATTATACTGCTGCCAAAACCAGGTAAGCCCTCTAATAAATGTGAAAATATGAGACCAATAAGCCTATTAAACGCCGACCTTAAGATAATCTGTAAAATTTTAGCAAGACGAATACAAGAAATTTTACCAAATATTATTAATCGAGATCAGAATGCTTTATAAAGGGTAGACAAGGCTTCCATAATGTAAGAAGACTATTTAATATTATTTATTTTAATAAAGAAGCACCGGATACAGCTCTCCTATCATTGGACGCCGAAAAGGCCTTTGATAGAGTTGAATGGCCCTTTCTTTTTGAAGTACTACAAAGGTTTGGACTTGGAAATAATTTCATAAAATGGGTTCAAATAATATACAATAATGCTACAGCAGAAATCCTAACAAATAACAATATTTCAAAACCAATAAAAATCAATAGAGGATGTCGACAAGGCTGTCCACTTTCACCTTTACTGTTTACTATGGCAATTGAACCTTTAGCGATAGCGATACGTTTACATTCACAAATATATGGAATTAAAGTTGGACCAACAGAACATAAAATCTCCCTGTACGCCGATGACATAATTTTGTTTATGTCGAATCTAAAAAAATCAATTCCAACCTTGTTGAATTTAATAAAGAATTTTGGGGAAATATCAGGATATAAAATAAATAAAACTAAATCTTCAATATTAATGCTAAATGAGACCCAGAGAAATTACCCAGCCCCTGAGGCAAATCAATTCAATGTTGTAAATCAGTTTAAATATTTAGGAATCCAAATTATGCCTAAGCTAGAATCAGTCGCCAGTGTCAACTATGAAGCCTTAATGTCAGATATCAGTGAGTTAACTCAGAGATGGATGTCACTACCAATGTCGATGATCGGGAGAATCAATATACTTAAAAGTAATATTTTACCTAAAATACTTTATTTATTTCAATACATTCCCTTATCACCACCTTTAGATCTATTCTCAAGAATAAAAAAAAAGTTAGTGGAATTTATATGGAACAACAGGAGGGCTAGATTACGTTTGTCTTTATTATATTTACCATTTGATCGTGGAGGTCTGAAATGTCCAAATTTTATGTTGTATTATTGGTCGGCACAACTGAGGTCTATGACATATTATTTTTCATCAAATGATCTCCCTCACTGGACTGAAATGGAATCATACAATTTACCTTTACCTCTTCCCATATTCATATACTCAGATTCGGCAAAAAAATTACAAAAACAAGTTAAAAATCCATTTGTAAAGCATATGATCAAAATATGGTGTGAAGCTAAAAACTATTTAAAAGAACCACAGTTATTGTCACAATTTAGTCCAATATGGGGTAATCAATATTTTAAACCAGGGAGAGCGGACGCTGTATTTAAAGTATGGAATTTAAAAGGGATACAAAAGATTCAGGATTTATATTTGCCAGGTGCAGACAACATAATGTCTTTTGAAGAGCTGAGGATCAAATTTAATCTCAATAGAACACATTTTTTTAAATATCTTCAACTTAGAAACTTTATTCGATCAAATCAAAATAAAGCTCTCACTCGACCTATTTATTCATCCTTGGAAAAAATGATGATGAAAGATAGTAAAAGAAAGGGTATTATTTCAGAGTTTTATAACTCATTGACACTATCTTCAAGTGAAAATTCACTGAAAAGATTAAACTACTGGAAAGAAGATCTGCAAATTGAAATTTCAGAGGAACAATGGGAATTGGCTTGTACAGAAGCTCAAACCAAATCAATAAATGCACGCCTTAAATTGATACATTTCAAATGGTTAATGCGGATGTATGTTACACCGGAGGAGTTAAATAGATATAACAAAAATATACCAGATACATGCACAAAATGCATGGAAAGTAAAGGAACCCTATTTCATTGTTTATGGGAATGTAGATTAATAAGAATGTTTTGGGAAGAGGTGAGGGTAACAATTGAAAAAATAATCTCAAAACAAATCATATTGAATCCTAAACTGTTTTTGTTGGGTCTGTACCCAGAAAAGCATAATTTTAATAAAAGTGAAAGAACATTCATAGACCTCAGTTTGCTTAATGCCAAAAAATGTATTGCACTATTATGGAAAAAGACTCATAGACCAGATGTGACTCAGTGGTTAAGACAGATGTTAACAAACCTTCCATTAGAAAGAATAACATATATACTAAAATCAAAGGAAATTGTGTTTGAGAATATATGGAGACCTTTTATTGATTATGTAAAAAATTTAAACATAACTCTTGAAGAAGAAGGTGAATGATGTGTGTGGACCTTGTAAATTCCAAACTGGTGAACATAATATGTATACTTATGTATTGGATTGTCTAGACTAAACAGAGGAGCATTGTTGAAGACTTGATTTTGTTGGTGGTTGTTGGTGTTTTTAGTGCATTTTTTTTTTTGTAGTACTTTAGTGTTAGTGTTTGATTGTTTGTATCATGTTTGTTAAAAAAAAAAAAAAAGAAAAGGTTCAATAAAGATATTGTGGAAAAAAAATATCATTTTTCACAAATCTAATCTTGGTAGGCAAAATCCCTTGTAGTGATCCGATGGGAATGTTTCTCTGATGAGGCTCACAGCACAGGCAGGCAATATCACCCTCACTTCTTCCTGAGCTGACGTCACTGCTGCCTGCCCCTATCGACAGATGGCGGTACTGCAGCATCACTAAGTGAAAGATGGGCTATTACCAAATAAAGTCATTTATGGAGGCTGGTGACACATATTAAATCACGGGAATGGCCAGAATGGAATATTTTCATACAATCAGTTTATTGGTTCAATAAAAAAAGTCACCGTCCGAGGACTTTAACTGAGTCTTGACAAACAGACTGGGTACACTCGCTCTGTGGCAACCTGGGGAGAGCCTAATTGTATACCATCTTAGACAGGAACAAAGAGCGGGGGTTCCCTAGTAAGATAACAGGGAGGTGTTAAGGATGAGTGGGTTGATTGCGATTGGACGAGAAGATCATCTTTTGTGTGTGAGAAGATTCTAGAAGAATGTCATGGTATTTAAGAGAAGAGCTTCTACTTGAATGTCATTCTTACTATGTTTGAGAATGTGAGAGTGTGTAATAAAGCGTCTGAAACAAATCTGCCTCTTCATTTACACGCTCCACAGCTCATGTATTCCTCAAAATCGAGTGGCATCCTAGATAAACCATCTGCATCTGCGTTTGATTTGCCAGGCCTATATTTGATGGTAAAATTGAAAACTGCTAACTCTGCCACCCATCTCTGCCCAGTGGCATTTAACTTTGCTGTCGTGAGTATGTAAGTGAAGGGGTTATTGTCCGTATACACCACAAAAGAGGGAGCATGAAAAAGATAATCTCTGAAGCGCTCACAGATGGCCCACTTGAGTGCCAGAAATTCCAGTTTACCAGAATGCAGATGATAGTTTCTTTCTGAAGGAGTTAGTGTCCTGGACCCATAAGCTATCACTCTGAGTTTGCCATGACTACGCTGGTAGTCATGGCAAATCAAGCTATCAAGCTATCAAGCTCCTTTCCTGTGGAACCAGTTACCAATCTGGGTTGATGAGTCAGACTCAATCTCTGTTTTTAAGAATAGGGTAAAAACCTTCCTCTTCAATATAGCCTATGATTAGGGAGGGATCATGTGTCTCTTAACCCTCCCTTTGTTTTGCTGTTAATAGATTTAGACTGCTGGGTGACCTCCAATAATGTACTTGGTTTCACTCCTTTAATGTTTGCTCTCTTTATGTCTGTTCTTTTCATCTTCTCTATCCCCTCACCCCCCAGCCAGTCGCAGCAGATGACTGCCCCTCCCTGAGCCTGGTTCTGCTAGAGGTTTCTTCCTGTTCAAAGGGAGTTTTTCCTCTCCACCATCGCCAAGTGCTTGCTCACAGGGGATCGCCTGATTGCTGGGGTCTTTCTGCAATTGTGGGGTTTCCCCTACATTTTGAAAGTGTTGTGAGATGACTATTGTTGTGATATGGCGCTATATAAACAAAGTTGAATTGAATTGAATTGAATTGAATTGGTTTAGCACAGTTCCCAGTCCTGTCTGTGAAGCATTTGTGTGTAGAACAAATGGCTCATTTAGGTTATTTTGGATAACCTAGCACCGGTGGAGTGGAAAGTTTGTCCACAATGTGGCAGAGGACCTGATGATGATGTTCAGTCCATAAAACTTGAGTGATGGATGGTAACTGTCCTTCTTTTTTCCTTTTTGTTTTCCCTCTTTGAGACCTTTTGAGCCTCTGCGGTGAAGATGAAGCATTGGGTAGAGCTGCTAAAAGTTCATACAAAGGCTTAGCTATGTGAGAGAAGTCTTGAATATAAGGCCTGTAGTAAGACAGGAAGTCCAAAAGCTGCCTCACTTCTCCCACTGTGCTGGGGTGCCTTCCTTTTAATGCCTGTACTGGGGCCACTTCTGTGGTGTCCATGCTGTGTCCTTCCTCTGACACTATCCTGCCCAAAAATCTGACTTTAGCCTTAAATCGTTCACATTTTTTTGCGGTGAGCTTAACTCCATGCTGCTGGTATTAACGCAGTACTGCCCTTACATGTTGTACGTGGTCTGCAAATGAACTACTGTGGACTAAATTACACAGGGTTACAAAAATATTTTTTTTGTAAGTTGTCTGTGTTTTTTCAACTGATTTAAAACAATTTTGCACCGCTGAATCTGAAAATGACATCCGTTTCTCTCGATCAGGTGCTAAGTAAAAACCTGTACTTACTTAGTACTGTGCATGTACTTACCTTTATATAAAGGTAAGTACATGTAAATTGAATGTTGTCATCATTGTTCAAAATTCAGAGAATTTCAAGACATAAAAAAGAATTTTGCATCATATAAAGTGAAAATACCCGTACATATAAACAAAAACGTATAAAACAACATGTGGCCATAATTCAAAAAGTTGACCTGACTGAGCAAAGCCAATGTGATTTTTGGATTCAGCACATCAAAATTGTCCTAAATCAGTTAAAAAAACTTAAGACAATAAATTTGGTGTTGACCAGTGTTATCATCCAAGTAACGCAAGCTACTAGCTTGCAACAAGCTACTAGCTTGCAACTAGCAACAAATCTACCTACGGGTACAAATAAAGTAACCTGAACCTGAACCTGAAGCAGACATCATCACGTAAACCCCCAAAACATTCCTCCATACTTCTTTGAAATTTGGCAGGTGCTGAACTTAGGCCAAAGGGGATTCTGACCCGCTGATATAATCCCCACGGAGTAATGAAGGCAGTGAATGGCTGGCTTTCTTCATCCAGGAAGCCTTGGTGGTATGCTTTGCCCTGATCTAGTACTGAAAACCATGAACTACCACTCACTGTTGAACATATCCTGTATACGTGGAATGGGGTGTCTGTCTGGCAGTGATTTACAATTTAGTTCTTGGTTCTTAGTTGGGTCAGTTAGTGTAATGTGCATACACAGTGAGGGTATACAGCCTACATCATATTCATCACATGCAAAGGCTTTACACTCCTCCCTCAGCATGTTTCTCACTTGAGCCTGCTGATCATCAGTTAAGTGATCTAGCACTACAGGTGGGTCCCAAGCTTCACTACTGTTAGTGGAAGATTGTTTGGTGTCAGAACAGGGTGTGCATTTTAATGTCACTTTATCTGAGTTCACCTGCTTTTGTTTCTATGTCACGGGTTGGACATTTGCTGGGTACACAGCTTTAACGCCTTCTATGGAACCCAGAATGACACGCAGGCCTAATGTGATGCTGTGCCCTGTGGTATTGATTACTGGAACAGGCACAGTGACAGTGTTACCCTGTTTTATAGTGAACAATACTTCTTGGATGTATAGTCCTTCAGGTAAGTCTGTATTCTCTCAAGGACAAAACAACATTATGGTGTCATCTTGGACCTGTGGGCATGTACGACATCTGACTGTGGTGATTTCATCTGAGTGCAACACAACTTTACCTTTTCCTGTTTTAACTGTAATTTCATCAACAGACCGGTTGGTGTGTATTAACTGGATAAATGTTTTTGCAGTGCATGAGTCTATGTTGAACACACTACTGTCATGCGGTGGCCCTCGCGAGCCACCATAAGACGCCAAGAGTCGCCGGTGAGGTTTGCATTGATGTTTATTACGAACACAAGAACACACGAGGTAATTCAATTCAATTCAACTTTATTTATATAGCGCCATTTCACAACAACAGTCATCTCATAGCACTATCAACTGTAGGGAGGACCCCCACAGTTGCAGAAAGACCCCAGCAATCAGGCGATCCCCTGTGAGCAAGCACTTGGCGACGGTGGAGAGGAAAAACTCCCTTTTAACAGGAAGAAACCTCCAGCAGAACCAGGCTCAGGGAGGGGCAGTCATCTGCTGCGACTGGCTGGGGGGTGAGGGGATAGAGAAGAAGAAAAGAACAGACATGTAGAGAGCAAACAGCACGATGGGGACTCAATCTATGGGAGAGAACAAACAAATGTTAATGACCAGCAAAAAAAAAAATATTTCATAGAGAGTGAGGAAAGGAGTGAGGCCCAGTGCATTACTGGAGGTCCCCCGGCTGACTAAACCTATTAGCAGCATAACTAAGGGAGGGTTCAGAAAACGCATGATCCCTCCCTAATTGTAGGCTATATCAAAAAGGTAGGTTTTAGCCCTATTCTTAAAAACAGAGATCGAGTCTGACTCCCGAATCCAGATTGGCAGCTGATTCCACAGGAGAGGAGCTTGATAACTAAAGGCTCTGCCTCCCATTGTACTTTTGGAGATTCTAGGTATTACAAGTAAACCTGCATTTTGGGAGCGTAGTGCTCTGTTAGGATGATACGGTAGTATCAGATCTTTTAAATAAAAAGGAGCCTGATTGTTTAGAGCTTTGTAAGTAAGAAGAAGGATTTTAAACTTAATTCTAAACTCTATGGGAAGCCAATGAAGGGAGGCCAGAACCGGAGAGATATGATCTCTCTTTCTAGTACCTGTTAAAACTCTTGCTGCAGCATTTTGGATCAGCTGAAGACTTTTTAAAGATGTTTTAGGACAACCTGATAATAAAGAATTACAATAATCTAATCTCGAGCTAACAAAAGCGTGGATCAGCTTCTCAGCATCACTCTGAGACAAGATGCTCCTAATCTTGGCAATATTACGCAAATGATAGAAGGCAGTCTTAGAAACAAATTTAATATGTGAATTGAAGGACAAATCCTGATCAAAAATAACTCCAAGGTTCCTCACAGAGCTATTAAGAGAAAGAGTAACTGCATCCAAACTGAAAGTTTGATTTGGAAAGGAATTTCTAAGGTTTTTTGGACCAACAAGAATGACTTCAGTCTTATCTGAATTTAATAGCAGGAAATTACAAGTCATCCAAACTTTGATTTCCTTAAGACAGGCTTCTAACTTGGCTAATTGATTAGTATCATCTGGCTTCATTGACAGGTATAATTGTGTGTCATCTGCATAACAGTGAAAATGTATACAGTGCTTTCTAATAATGTTGCCTAACGGAAGCATATATAAACTAAAAAGAGTAGGGCCAAGCACAGATCCCTGTGGAACTCCATGACTAAGCTTTGAGCTGAGAGAAAACTCATCATTTACATGAACAAACTGGAACCTATCAGATAAATAAGATCTAAACCACTGCAACGAAGTTCCATTAAGTCCAACATAGTGTTCTAATCTATCAAGTAGAATATTATGATCAATAGTATCAAAAGCTGCACTAAGATCTAAAAGGACAAGTACAGAAACTAGTCCATTATCAGATGCAATGAGGAGGTCGTTAGTGACCTTCGCGAAGGCTGTTTCAGTGCTATGATGGATTCTAAACCCAGATTGAAACTCCTCAAATAAACCATTTCCCTGCAGGTGGTCAAATAATTGCATAGCAACAACTCTTTCTAAGATTTTTGAAATGAAAGGGAGATTAGAGATTGGTCTATAGTTAGCTAAAGCTCCTGGATCTAGCGTTGGCTTTTTGAGTAAGGGTTTAATTACAGCCGTTTTAAAAGCCTGCGGTACATGGCCTAAAGTTAATGAAGAATTGATTATATGAAGAATAAAGCTACCAATAAGTGGGAAGACTTCTTTAAATAACCTGGTAGGAATAGGGTCTAAAAGACAAGTTGAAGGTTTGGATGAGGAAACTATTTTGTCTAACTCACAAAGGTCGATTGGAGTAAACTCATCAAGACAGACATCAATAGAAGGCGTTGTAGTAGTTACAGTATTTAAGTTAACTGTGGGAAGAATCTGATTGATTTTATCTCTGATGGATGAAATTTTATTATTGAAAAAGTTCATAAAGTCCTGACTAGTAAGCTCTAAGGGGATGCTAGGATTGACAGAGTCCTGACTCTTTGTCAACCTGGCTACAGTACTGAAAAGAAACCTGGGATTATTCTTGTTCTCTTCTATTAATGCAGAGTAATAACTCGTTCTAGCTTTTCTAAGAGATTTTTTATAAATTAAAAGATGATTTCTCCAAGCTAAATAGATTTCATCTAAATTAGTAGAGCGCCATTTTCTTTCTAATTGACGAGTCTTCTGTTTTAAGCTACGAGTTTCTGTGTTGAACCAAGGAGTTAAAAATCTCTGATTAGACTTTTTCTTTTTTAAGGGGGCCACCAAGTCTAGAGCCTGATGCAGAGAAGCTGAAACACTATCCACCATGTTATCAATTACAGAAGGAGCAAGCTGTCTATAGCTTATTTCCGTTGTGTTGACACATGGCATAGAGGAAACAATCTGCATAAATTTGGAAACAGCATCATCTGAGAGGCATCTACTGTGATAATATTTTTCTTTAGGAGCCAAATAGTCAGAAATAGTAAAATCAAAGGTTAACAGACAATGGTCTGACAGTACAGGGTTATGAGGAAACACTACCAGATTTTCTATTTCTATGCCATATGTCAGAACAAGGTCCAATGTATGGTGGAGGTAATGAGTAGAATTTCCTACTTTCTGAGAAAACCCAATCGAGTCTAATATTGAATTAAAAGCCACATTAAGGCAGTCACTATCTACATCCACATGTATATTAAAGTCCCCTACTATAATTATTCTATCAGATTTCAGCACTAAATCAGCTAAGAAATCAGGAAATTCGGATAAAAATTCTGAATAGGTTGATGGGGAACGATAAACTATGGCAAATAAAATTGGGTTTAACCTGGAATTGCTAAAGTGTCCAATGCTGAGGACCAGGCCCTCAAAGGAATTATAACATGTTTTTTGCTTTACATTAACTAGTAATTTGGAATGGTAAATTGATGCTACTCCTCCTCCACGACCAGAACTTCTGGGATTTTGACAGTTTAAATAACCAGAGGGAGTTGATTCATTTAAACCAACATAATCCTCTTGTCCTAACCAAGTCTCTGTAAGGGAAATTAAATCAATCTGATGATCAATTAACAGATCATGGACTAACAGAGACTTGGGAGTTAGAGACCTAATATTTAATAAACCACATTTAATTTTTAAATTATGAGGAGGAACAGAGGCCAAATCATTCAATTTAGAGGCTTTATGTTTAATTTGAGTTTTACCAATATTTTGCTTTATCACTTTGGGATGCTTATACATTATATTTTTATTTACTTTGGAGGGAGCAGACAACGATTCTCTGATGGGGAAAACAGGGGCTAAGCTGAGGGGTGGCGGATGAAGAGGAGCTGCAGAGAGGCGTGTAAGACTGCGACTCTGCTTCCTGGTCCCAACTCTGAGTAGTCAGGGTTTTGGAAATTTGGATAAAAAAGATGCCAGATTGTTAGATAAATGAGAAGCACCATCCAAAGTGGGATGAATGCTGTCTCGTCTCATAAGACCAGGTTTTCCCCAAAAAGAGCTCCAATTGTCAATGTAGCCCACGTCATTTTTAGGACACCACACAGACAGCCAGCGGTTCAAGGATGACGAGCGACTAAACATGTCATCACTGGTCAGATTGGGGAGGGGCCCAGAGAATACTACAGTGGCAGACATCGTTTTTGCAAAGTCACACACCGATTCTACATTAAGTTTCGTGACTTCCGACTGCCGGAGACGGATGTCATTAATGCCGGCGTGAATAACAATTGTGGAATATTTACAGTTACTTTTAGCCAGCATTTTCAAATTTGACTCGATGTCGCCTGCTCTGGCCCCAGGAATGCATTTGACTATGACCGCTGGAGTCTCTAGGTTCACGTTTCTGACTACAGAGTCGCCAATGATCAGAGTTTTTTCCTCAGCGGGTGTGTCGCTGAGCGGGGAAAAACGATTAGAAACGTGAACAGGTTGGTGGTGAACCGGGGCTTTGCGACTAGGCTTCCTTCTCACCGTCACCCACCCAGTCTCCTCGCTGCAGAGGAGAGCCGGGGAACCGGTGAGAGGGGGACCTAAGCTAGCTAGCTCCGCTGCAGCTAAGGGGCGTCCGTCGAGATTAACTGGCGCAGACGGTGTTTCAATGCAGCGGAGCCGGGATTCCAAATCAGACAACCTCGCCTCGAGCGCCTCAAAAAGACAACATTTATTACATTTACCGTTATCACTAAAAGAGGCAGAGGTGGAGCTAAACATCTGACAGAGAGAGCACACCAGAGGAGGAGAGGAAAGAGAGCTAGTAGCCATAGCTAGTGGCTCGAGAGCTGGAGAGCAAACCACACAGGCAGACAGCAAAACAGGAAGTAACGATACGTTACCACAAGGAAGTGACGATTACCACCCAGAGTAATGAGCCACGGTGGGCTAAAACACACAACACTAGACACAGGAGATCGTAAGGCTAACACCAAGCTTACTTACAATCCTGATCATAAACAAGGAATCGTTGACATGGAGTTATAGACGATTATTGACGATTATTGACGAGACTGCTGCATCATACTGCTCCCAGCGCCCGCTTAAATACAGGGCTGCTGATGAGCCGCAAATGCAGCACAGCTGTCAGGCTTTGACAGCAGGAAGCTCCTCCGAGCGCTGTCACAATAAGAGCTCGGGGAGCCAGAAGGTAAACACTGCTGTCAAACCTGGCGGAGATGATGCATGGCCCGAGCGTGGACGAAATCGGCGCTCGGACCATGACAACTACTTATGACATCTGCAGCACTGTCACTACTTGCGTTATTTTGTTGTTGCTGTAGCTTTTCGTTAACCACTTCCTCTATGACGTTAAAACCAATGATGGGATCTTCAGCTACTTTGGGATCACTAGAGACCTATACAGGCACC
Source organism: Pholidichthys leucotaenia (assembly GCA_020510985.1). NCBI lineage: Eukaryota > Metazoa > Chordata > Actinopteri > Cichliformes > Pholidichthyidae > Pholidichthys > Pholidichthys leucotaenia. The sequence continues at coordinate 310,877,728 of CM035841.1, read as the reverse complement.
AGAAGACCAGTGTTGTGGTTGTGTGGTCTACCAATTTTAAAATCTACTGGTATCCACCCCATAAATAGAATTTCGGTCTGGTTTGCAGCAACCCCATTAAGTGGAAATGGCCCTAAAAGTTCATCTAAGGCCCTGATAGTGCTATTGGGTAAATGCTCAGCTCGCCATTTATCATTAATTACTGTTGCCTGAGCGCCTGTATCTCACAGGGCTGTTACTGGTACATTGTCAAAGGTGCATGCCACCATTTTGCGCTTTCCTATAAGTGACTTTCGCATCTCGGCTCGCGCAAAACATCATGGGAACATGGCTACCAAACATGCTCAATCGATACATTTAATTTATGGAAAGTTCCTGATCTACGAGCATATTGTATGCGTAGGGGTCTTCCCGGTTGTACCCGCAAACGCAAGGATAAACTAGTTGCGTTTGCATTCGCGGCCATGTTGCAGAAATTGGCCAAAATGCCCCCCCCCCCCCCGTATGTACGCTGACATAGCAGATTTTTTGTTGTCAAAGGACCAAGCACCCTTACTTGCGAGACTCTGGAACAAAAGAAGGTAAGCAAGTGGTTTGACAGCTCAACTTTGGTTTTGTCATTTTGAGTAAATTTCACTACCATAGGTTGATACTACTATAGTTTAAGTACCACACGTTTTCAATGATTTGCAATTTTATTTTACACTGGCCTACTTATCAGTGGCCTTAATTACGTGTATGTGTAGATCAAGCTTCATTACCAATATACAAAGAACTATATCCTAGATCCAGGCCTGCCTGTCCATACCTACTACTTCAGGGTTTAGACTTGTGTCAATTAGACTAGAATTTGAACAGTACACAACACTATTTAATTATGTTATAATATAGATCCTCTCCATCCATCCATCTTCTACTGCTTTTCCGGAGGTCCGAGTCGCAGAGGCAGCAGTTCAAGCAGAGAAGCCCAGACTTCCCTCTCCCCAGCCATCTGCTCCAGCTCTTCAGAGAGGATACCAAGGCGTTCCCAGACCAGCTGGGAGACATAGTCTCTCCACCGAGTCCTGGGTCTGCTCCGGGGTCTCCTCCCAGTGGGACGTGCCCAAAACACCTTAAGTGGGAGGCGTCCAGGTGGCATCCTGATCAGATGTCCATACCACCTCAAGTGACTCCCCTCAACATGGAGGAGCAGCGACTCCACTCTGAGCCCCCCCCCCATCCCCGAGGGCGAGCCCAGAAATCCCACGAAGAAAGCTCACCTCAGCTGCCTGTATCTGCAATCTCGTTCCTCCAGTCACCACCCAAAGCTCGTGACCAGAGGCGAGCGCAGGAACGCAGACCGACTGGCAAATCGACAGCCCTGCCTTAGAACTCAGCTCCCTCTTCACCACAACAGACCAGTACAACGTCCGCATCACTGCAGATGCCGCTTCGATCCGTCCGTCAATCCCTTGCTCCATTCCCCCCTCACTTGCGAACAAGACCCCAAGATACTTAAACTCCTCCACTTGGGGCAGGAGCCTGTCCCCAACCCAGAGAGGACAATCCACTTTTTTCCGGCTGAGGACCATGGACTTATACTTGGAGGTGCTGATTCTCATCCCAGCCACTTCACACTCAGCGGCAAACCGTCCCAGCAAGAACTGTAGGTCATTGCTGGATGAAGCCAACAGGACAACATCATCTGCAAACAACAGAGATGAGATCCTATGGCCACCAAGTATGACACCCTCCATTCCCTGGCTGCGCCTAGAAATCCTGTCCATAAAAATTATGAACAGGATCGGTGACAAAGGGCAGCCCTGGTGGAGTCCAACTCTCACTGGGAATGAGTCCGACCGAGTGTTGGCAATACGAACCAAACTCTCACAACGGTTGTACAGAGACCGAATAGCTCGTAACAACAAGCCTGATACCCTATACTCCCAAAGCACCCCCCACAAAAAACCACAAGGAACGCAGTCGAATGCCTTCTCCAAGTCCACAAAACACATGTAAACTGGTTGGGCAAACTCCCACGAACCCTCGAGAATTCTCAAGAGGGTGAAGAGCTGGTCCGATGTGCCACGGCCAGGACGAAAACCACATTGCTCCTCCTGAATCTGAGGTTCGACCAATGGCCAGACTCTCCTCTCCAGTACCTTGGCATAGACCTTCCCAGGGAGGCTGAGGAGTGTGATCCCTCTAAAGTTGGAGCATACCCTCCAGTCCCCGTTTTTGAAGAGAGGAACCACCACCCCGGTTTGCCATGCCAAAGGCACTGCCCCCAACCTCCATGCAATGTTGCAGAGGCATGTCAACCATGAAAGCCCTACAACATCCAGGGCCTTGAGGTACTCAGGGTGAATCTCGTCCACCCCCCGGGCCCGGCCACCAAGGAGATTTTTAACCACCTTGGCGTCCTCAGCCCCTGTGATAGGCGAGTCATCCCCCTTGTCCACAAGCCCTGTTTCCTCTGTGGAAGGCGTATCAGTGGGATTGAGGAGATCCTCAAAGTATTCCTTCCACCGCCCGACGATATCCCCAGTCGAAGTCAACAGCGCCCCATCCGCACCATACATAGTGTGGACAGGGAGCTGCTTCCCCCTCCTGAGCCGCCGGACAGTTTGCCAGAATCTCTTCGAGGCCGATCGAAAGTCTTGTTCCATGGCCTCACCGAACTCCTCCCATACCCGGGTTTTAGCTTCAGCAACCACCCGAGCGGCACTCCGCTTGGCCTGCCGGTACACCTCAGCTGCTTGGGGAGTCCCACAAGCCAACCAAGCCTGATAGGACTCCTTCTTCAGCTTAATGGGCCCCCTCACCACTGGTGTCCACCACTTGGTTCGGGGGTTGCCAACACGAGATGCACCAACCACCTTGCGGCCACAGCTCTGCGCCACCGCTTCAACAATAGAGGTGAAGAACATGGCCCATTCAGACTCCATGTCTCCAGACTCCCTCGGAATGTGGTTGAAGTTCTTCCAGAGGTGGGAGTTGAAGACCTCCCGGACAGGGGCCTCAGCCAGACATTCCCAGTACACCCTCACTATACGTTTGGGTCTACCAGGTCTGAATGGCATCCTCCCCTGCCATCGGATCCAACTTACCACCAGGTGGTGACCAGTTGACAGCTCTGCACCTCTCTTTACCCGGGTGTCCAAGACATACGGTCGCAGGTCTGATGACACAATAACAAAATCGATCATCGACCAGCAACCTAGGGTGTCCTGGTGCCAGGTGCACATATGGACACCCTTATGCTTGAACATGGTGTTCGTTATGGACAAACTGTGGTTAGCACAGAAGTCCAATAACTGAACACCACTTGGGTTCAAATCAGGCAGGCCGTTCCTCCCAATCACCTCCCTCCAGGTTCCACTGTGGTTGCCCACGTGCGCAATGAAGTCCCCCAGTAGGACAATGGAGTCTCCAAGAGGAGCACCCTCCAGCACCCTAATCAGAGACTCCAAAAAGGGTGGGTACTCTGAAACATCATTTGGTGCATAGGCATAAATGATGGTCAGGACCCATCTACCCATGGGACCCGGCCGGGCTCAGCCCGAAGGAGTTACATGGATCTGCCCTCCAGTGGGCTCACCACCTGCAGGAGGGATCATGGGGGTCCGGTGCTATGTGGATTAGGTGGCGGTCAAAGGCAAAGACCTTGGCGGACTGATCCCAAGCTTTCTAAACTGGCTAAACTATAATATAGACTTACTGTTTTAATCCAACAATTGCGTCTGTCCGGATCCTTCAGCTCCATGGGGAATGCATATAACGTGAATGGCGGCGGACATGTGCACGCTGGTCCCAAATTTACACGCATGTATGCTGCAAGTTTGCTTTTTCCACCGCTCTAGATGATACCTGCCGTTCCCACACTTCACTACGGCACAATGTGCACCTGGCATAACGGCGATTTAAAACTTGAAGCATACTTTAAACAGCAATTGTTGAGGTGTGACCGTACTGTCTCTATACAAAAGCAAGGCGGCTACCGGAATGTTTGGTAGTCGTGAACTTTGAACTCACATAGTCCGCACATGCGCACTCGTAATGCGAAAGTCGCTTATTAATTGGATAAGCCTCTTTCCCTGTTTTTCTGAGAGATAACTGACTTTATTTATTTCTGGTAACTTACTTTGTTGCGTTTTTTTTTTACTGCTAAGTATTGTTCAATTAAACAGGCTGACCTACAAAGTAGTTTGTGCTCATCCCAGTGGCGCTTCTGGCAACCTTTTGAGCAGTATACTACTGCTGAACAACCTGTACATTTTTGCAGTGTTCTGTTCCTGCACTCCTTTTTCAAACAGTAGTAGCATCGGTGGGACTCTGAAGGTTGTTGCTGTTGGGTCACTGCTGGTCCCTCTGCAGCAACCCTCCAAAGTTTTCCTGTGGCCAACGTGGAGCTCTGCATCCTCTGGATATGTGACCCAGTTGACCACACTTGAAACAGTGACTGCAAGTTCCTCCTTCTCCTTTTTCCTGGTTCATCTCGCAGCCTCTCTTGCGTGTCTCTCTGTTCTCTGGGTTTTGCTTTAGGTTTTGCACTTTAGCAATGTTCATTGAGGCTAGCACCATCTGTTTCATTTCTGCTACCTCTGCCTGAAGTTCTCTCATCAGATTATGCACCGCATTGTCAGGTGAAGCTGCCACTGACTTTGATCTTTCCTTAGGGGCTTCCTTGTTCTCCTTTGGTTGTGCACTCAGAGTAGGTGAAGTACTCTGTGAGCCGCTCCAAGTGTCACTGATTGTCTGCAGCTCTGCCACTCTGGGTGTCTTTGTATTCTTTTTGAGCTTGTTGAGTCGCTCGCCCTCCAGGTTAGCGGCTTCATTCAGTTTTTCAATTAAAGCCCCATCTGTAACATCAGGATTGTCAAGACAGGGCTTGATCTGGAATTTTATATTGTCATTAAGCAGCCCTGTGCCAACAGACCTCAGAAACTTCTTCTCTATCAGGTCTGCTCCTCAGACTCATCCATCTTGGATGCAAAAATCAGTCTGTCCTTCAGTTCCATGGCTCTAAACAGAAAATCTTGAGCAGACTCTTTTTGGTCTTGAGAAATGCTGATCAGTTTTTGGTACACGTCTGATGTGTCATCTTCTTTACAATGCCCCTTTAAAATAGTCTTTAACTTAGGTAGAGTGAAATCAGCTTTTATCTTGGGCATATCCCAGAGCTTTAAACCTGGGCTTATGGCTCTTATCACGGCCTCAATGACTTCTGACTCAACATGTCCCTTGCAGAGCCTGCTTTCAATCTGGTGCATTAAATTGGTATATGGCAACTTGTCATGCTGACCACCTTCACCAATTTGGCCACAGATACGGAACTCCCTCCGAATGGTCACTTCTGGCAATTTGGTGACAGGCAGATTATGGACTGTACTTGAGGGTGTTACTTCTGACATGTTTAACTTGATGCCAAGCATTCTTATTTCCTCATCTATGTGGCTGCGCGTCTGCATTAGTTTGAGATATTTTTCTTCCATCGCTGCACGTTCTTCCCTTTGGGATAGTCCTTCTGTATTGCCACTAATAAACATTAACAGTTCTTGAATAATGGAAATTGCAGCATCTGTCTCCATGTTCTGCTCAGTGTCATCCAAACTCATTTCTGGCAATTTTATCAGTGCTCTCCGGCTTTTATTAGCCGCCTCTTCCTCATCCTCTTTGCATTTTAGGTACTGACAGACCCTTACAATCTGATCCCAGCTTAACTGGTACAGCTGGGTTGTGGCTTTGTCCAGAAGAATTTCCAAGTCCATCTTAAATTTGTCGTTGCTGTCTGTTGCAGTTGGTTTTGGGTCCGCCGTTATTTTACCCTCAGTTCGTCTCTGGAGAAAAGCCCTCCTTTCCACACTAAATGCAGTCTTTCAGAACTTTTTCTCCTCGGCTGACTCGCCAAAATATATGTTGCAGGCAGAGAGTAGGCAGACTCTGATTGGAGACTTCACAAAACAACTTTATTTTCCAGACTAAGAAAAACGTTTTGGGGTTTTTTTTCAGCCAAAAACCCCCAAAACTGATCGGTGACGCTCGTGCTGGTGTTTCCAAGGCAACCAGTCTTAAACTGTATTGGCAAAAAAAAAAAAAAAAAAAAAAAAAAAAAAAAAAAAAAAAAACACTTGTGCAACAGCACCACCTAGTGGTAGAAAAACAACATTGCACAAACCCCAAACCATAAGAACACGCTCATCACCCGGAGCAAACAGAACCCACAAACAACTCAAAATATCAAATGCATTAATATCCAGTAAATTAAAACAATTTTTAAAAAAAAAAACATGTTATACACACCATATTATCACTAGGCAAATACTGTACATTGTCCTCTTACACTAACACACTGTGAGAAGATAAGAACCTTGGCAGAGGTATGCATTCTCGGATCATCACCAAAATGTAATGGGTTTGTCTGTAGCCCAAGAACCACCTCTGGTGAAAATTTCATCCAAATTCATCCAGTAGTTTTGGAATATTGTTGCCAACACTCCGTCAGAAGATAAGAGCCTTGGCAGAGGTATGCATTCTTGGATCATCACTGAATGGTAATGAGTTCGTCTCTAGCCCAAGGGCCACCTCTGGTGAAAATTTCATCCAAATTTATCCAGTAGTTTTTGTGTAATCCTGCTGCACAAATGCACACAAGGCCCTTGGTGGTGGTATGTGCTCTCAGATAATCACCAAAATCTAACCATCTGTTCCCCATGCCATTACAGACCTTTCTGAAATTTTATTTCATCAAAATCCATTCATAGCTTTTTGAGTAAAGTTGCTTACAGGCAAACCAACAAACAAACCAAGTAACAAACAAACCAACGCCTGGAAAAACATTGCCTCATCCCTTGGCAGAGGTTGAAAGTAGTGAATATGAAAATATCCACTTTTTGGTAAGGCTGTGCAATTTGACCAAAATTTCATATCATGATATAAGTAATCTTATTTGATAACAATATACTGTATATCACAATATACATTTTCTCTAAATTCTATAGTTGCCTCCGCCAAGGAGGTTTTGTTTTTGCCAGCGTTTGTCATGTTTCTGAGCTCAGGGTTTCTCTGAGCTCAGATCCTCACCTTATTTTCAGTATTATTTACAGTATCTGTAAATCTGTTTTTGGTTATTTTCTGTACATGTGTATGGGTTTACTTTCCTGTTTCATAGCAGAGCTCTGCTCTCATTTCCCAGGCACACCCTCCAGCTGATTGCTGTGCTTTAGGTTCCCTCAGCTGCAATCAGTTGGTAATTAGGTCACCCTGCCTGCTCAGCCACACCTGCTGCTCGTTTGTCTCCCCATTATATATTAGACTGCTGCTCTCTCCATCATTGCTACAACAGTGTTCAGTCTGACTTCTATTCCTCGGCTCAGTCTCCGCCTCCTTTTTTTTTTTTTTTCAGAGTTTGTCTCAACTCTGGAGATCCATCACTGTGTAAGTTTTTGTTATCTTTTTGTATGTCTGCACAGTTACTTTTGAACAGTTATGTCTTTTCTGGTAATAAATGTCCTAACTGCAGTCATAGCACTTGAGTTTGTTTTTCCCTGGGAGGGGCGTTCATGACAGATGGCTGCCACCAGTAAAAGAACAGCTTCTGCAGTGAGGCATTTTTTTCACCTTTTGTGTGTTTTTTCGACCCACCTGCTTTTTGGAGTTCACCATGGACAAAGTGGAGCAGCCAGCGGTGTGCCTGCTGGAGCGCATTTGGTCACAGACTCGAGCCTCCCGTTCTCCCAGGACTGTCTATGAAAACCAAGAAGACGCAGCACGAGTCATGCAGGCAATCCCCACCAGAAGGCTATAGATATCCCCTCTTCCATTTTTCCCTTCCCATGCACAGAGGAGGAGCTGAGAGAGGTAAAGCTGATGCCTGCACCAACTCCTGCTCGCTCGCCACTGGTTCCAGCTCCACGTAGTCAGAGTCATCCTACTTCACATCGTCGAAGGGCTACACCCACCTTGTCAGCAGCCTTTCTCCCAACACTGAAGCAGAAGCCTCCCACGCCGGTACAGCCTTCAGTCCTTTTTTCTCTGGCTGTTCTGTCAGCTTCCTTCCGCACTGTACCAGTCTCTCCTCGCTTCCCTCCAGTGCGCTCTCCCGCTACTGGGAGGTCTCCCGTTTGTTCTCTGACGACGCCCACTTCCGTGTTGGCAGAACCGGCTCCTCCACAATTCACAGAGAGAGTCAAGGTCGCCGTTGACATGGAGAGGGATGACTGTCTTCAGCAACTGAGAACATAAAGATCCGGGAGGTCAGGCAAGTGTTTTTTCATTCTATTCCACCTTTTATTGTTAAGCCTTATCTGCGTCCCGAGGGAGAGTCTCAGATTAAGCAGTCCGCTGAGCTCTCTCCTCCTGCTGCATCTCTAAATCTTCTGTCCTCTCCGTGTCTCCCCCGCCTATCCCTGAGTGTCCATCGGTTCCAGAACCGGGCTGTTGGACGGTGGAGGAGCTGGTGGCTTAGGAAGATCCAACTCCAGAGTCTGCACGGAGCACACTCCCAGCCACCTAGCCGGGTGAGTCACCAGCGAGGGCCTCTTCGTCTGGGAACATTTGGACCGCAATCACCATCATGCCTGCTGCAGAGACTGCCACAGCAGGGTGGGAACCGGAGCTGGACCTCCTAGAGGCCAGGCCCGAGACGTCATCGCTAGGATCGACGGAGTCCTGGATGGCGGTGGAGCTCAAGCTCAGGCAAGTGATCTCTTTTGTCTTTCTCACGTCTATATTAGAGAGATCTTGTCTGGTTCTTGGTGAGGAGAGTCGGGTGCAGCCCTCAGCTGCACCTGAGCTCACCTCGCCGGGTTCCGCCGCTGCCGACGACCCTAACCACATTCTTCTCCTAGGGTTGCCGGGGAAGAACTGCCACCACCTGATACCTCTGTGGATCCTGGCCTACCAACCAATGACGTCGTGAGTCCAGCTCCCCCCGCCGAGGTCATCAGGGTTCCTCCTCCTTCGCCCTTTCCTGGGGTCCCTCTTATAGACTGCCTCCTCAGCCTGGTGCTGTTGCGGGTTGGCCCGCTCACCGTGGGTGCAACATTGGCCCAGCTTGGGGCCCACCGCTGGTGCTGCAGATCCTCTGCTGCCACATGCCATTGTGGTCCCTTTCCTTTCTCCACTACCTGACGACATCGTGGTTCCCCCTCCTCAGCTCAGCTCCCCAGTTTTGGGTCTCCTAGTGGGGGGAGCCCCCTCTCTGGCCACCTCTCCTGTTCAAGTGGCTAAAGCACTCAGGCCAGCCGCCTGAGAGACTGAGTCTCTGGATCTGAAACTCTGGCCCATTTTCTCTGGCAGGCCACCTGACTCTTTCCATCGGGCCATCTGGCTGGTCTAGCACTTCGGCCGGCCACCCGAACTCTGGTACCCTGGGACTGTGGGGGGCCTTGGATTCTGACTGGGCCCAGGTGCGGGTGTTGTACTAAGCTGTGTTTTCCCTCCTTAGCCTGTTCCCCCTTCCTCCCACCTGGGGTAGTTTTTTGGCTGCATTCCCTCTCTGGGGGAAGGGGGGGTCTCCTTGGTGCTGCCTTGGGGTGTCTGGGATCCACCCCTTGGGGGGGGTGCTCTGTCATGTTTCTGAGCTCAGGGTTTCTCTAAGCTCAGACCCTCACCTTATTTTCGGTGTTATTTATCTGTAAATCTGTTTTTGGTTATTTTCCTGTACAAATGTATAGGTTTCCTTTCCTGTATCATGGCAGAGCTCTGCTGTCATTTCCTAGGCACACCCTCCAGCTGATTGCTGTGCTTTAGGTTCCCTCAGCTGCAATCAGTTGGTAATTGGGTCACCCTGCCTGCTCAGCCACACCTGTTGCTCGTTTGTCTCCCCACTATATATTAGACTGCTGCTCTCTCCATCATTGCGGCAGCCACAACAGTGTTCAGACAGACTTCTGTTCCTCGGCTTAGTCTCCCCCCTCCTTTTTTCCAGAGTTTGTCTCAGCTCTGGAGATCCATCACTGTGTAAGTTTTTCTTGTTATCTTTTTGTATGTCTATACAGTTACTTTTGAACAGTTATGTCTTTTCTGTTAATAAATGTCCTCACTGAGTCATAGCACTTGAGTTTGTTTTTCCCCGGGAGGGGCGTTCATGACAGCATTGGTTTGTTACCTCCACCAAGAGGAGGAGGTAATGTTTTCGGCAGCGTTGGTTTGTCTGTCTGTTAGCAACATTGCTCAAAAAGTTCTGACTGGATTTTGATGAAATTTTCAGGAAAGGTGTGTAATGGGAATAGATGATTAGATTTTGGTGGTGATTCAGATTATGATCTGCATCCAGACATTTTTTTTTTTTTTTGGGGGGGGGGGATAATAATAATATTGAGCTTCCCCTTTAAGACGTGTCCACGGAGTTCCGTTCACCTCCGTAACTGTACACATGATTGCTGTGTTCGGAATGTTCACTCATGCACTCCCTCCCTCCTCACTCTATAGAGAATTTAGATATAGTGGATTATATAGTAAACTCAATATACCAATAAAATTAACAGCTTTCCAATGCTTTTGGGCTTGTTTTTGTGACGTGGTTAATGACATCATGGTGAGACAGTAAAACATAACAGACTAACAGTGGTAAAAAATGAATACCTGCCTGTAATTTGTAGTAAATGTGTATTAAATTAAATTGTTTTTGCTGACTTAATAAATATAAATACCTTAAAGGTGCAAGAGACAGCATTCTGACCTCCTGGCCACTAGGTGTCGCATTCACTGTTGACTCACTATAATCTCATATCGGTTGCCAGGTAGAGAGATAAGCAGCACTTAATGGATGTTATGTCTACAAACCTGATATAAAGGAGGCAGACGAAGGAGTTGCACTGTAACTACTCTTTATTAACAAACTGGTCACCTTACAGTAAATGCACAGTATGTGGAGTCATCCTGGGCAAAGAGGAAGCCTGAATGGTGGACACCCCGTGTATAGGGCAGTGTGATGACGCAACCGGAAGGCGGCGACATCACTCCGCACTTCACAATAAACGCCGATCCCACATTCTTCCCCCTTTACAAAATCAGAAAACACTGCCAATTAAACTCACCCAAATTTGGAACGCAAATCCTAAACATAAAACCATAAGAACAACAAACAAAGGCTGGGACTGGTGGGTTGACTGCCGCACGGCAAAGTGGTTTATTCTGCCACTTTTCTTTTGTTTAATCATAGTCCGGCCATGCTCCTACCTAAACAATGTCCAGTTTACTTTTTTATTCACAGTCCCCCCCATGGCGGTGGTGGGTCGGGCGGGGGGGGGGGGGAGCACGGCAACCCTGCTGCAGGTGCACCCCTGGAAGCGGCAGATCCCCGGGGCAAGGACCAATCTTCTTAACACAGGAGCCCGAGTCCCACACCACCTTCGCCAACTCCTACGTAGCCCCAAAACCCGGAGTGTCCACCCAGACATGCTGCAGCTGGTTTGCATGGCGTATCGAGCCATCCGTCAGCCGGAAACACGCCGCTCCCAACTTCGCCACAATCCTCAGTGGCGCCTGATATTTCGCCGGCTGTGGTCAGGCTGACAGCTTCCCTGGTCGATCATTGGCCCGAACCCAAACCCAGTCCATGAACTGGAGTGGCACCTTGCTTAGTTTGACATGCTGCTGTATCTGCGGCAGCTCCATGTTCAACTTTTGTCTGGCCCCGTCGTTATGCAGTGGCGATGCAACAGACTCCTCTATAGCAGCGGACCCCTCACCCGTTTTGGCTGAAATCCAACATGGGCACTGAAAGAGTCCGGTGCCTCCCCAGTGTTGCTCGTTGGGCTGGATGCCCCACTCCCCCCCCCCACACACACACACTACCTCTGGCTGAGCATGGGTACTGAACCCATCCGGTTCCACCCCTGAGCCAGAAGTAAGCGCCCTGGCGCTGGCACTGTCTAAAAGCACCTCATCCCACACCACAACGTCGTCGTCCACCTGGGCCAGTGAATTCCAGTGTCCACACCCAGACCATTCAGTCCCAGTGCTGTCCCTGATGGCAAAACCCAGTGCGCAGAACAGGTCACACCCCATGATGTTATCGCCATGTGCCGCCACCTGGAACGTGAACTCGCGCATCACTTCATTTTTGTAGTAAACAGTCAACTCCATAGTCCTGACATTGCACAGTCTATTCCCACCATAGCCGTACAGCAGCACTGGGTTACTCCTGATCCTGTGATGTGGGAAGAACTTTTTCACCGTGGCCCAATTCAGCCTCGAGTGTACCGCTGCCGTGTAAAGCAGTAGTGGCAAAGCCACACCGTCCAACTCCACCGTACAATAAGAATACCCGCTGACACTTGGACTCACCGAGTGGATGGTCATTGTAGGTGGGCGGGCTGACCCCCTTGGTGAGCTCTCCAGCACTGGAAACTGGCACACTCTGGCGAAATGGTTTAGACGCCCACACTTACTGCATCGCTTCCCTGTCGCCAGGCACACTGTTCTATCTTCTTCTTCCGGCTTTCAGAGAGAGCAGACGCATTTCTTGCCCTGTCCTCACTCCTCTCCTCTCTTCACTGATCCCAGCTTGCTGTGTCCTGTCTGTGTCTCGCTCTTCTTCTGGCTGAATCTCGATCCAAATGGAAAATTATGGAATTGGTAAGCTGGGCTTTAAATGCAATTGACACCACTTTCTCAAACAGAAAATCGGGCCCGGGGGAGCCCAACTGTCCTGCAGGCACTACAGCTGCAGGTTATGTGAGACTCATGGACAATTGGAAACTCATGTATCTGTGTGACCTTTCGATCGAAGATGTAGAAGACATCTACCTGTTTGGCGTCATGATCACAGGATTTCTGCTGTTTGGCTTTGGAGTTTTCCTAGTGTATCGTAAACTAAGGAAGTTGGATAGAGCTAATCAAAATGCGGACCCGGCAAAGCTCCTCCAACAATTCGACCAGATGGCGAGGGCACTGATAGCGGCGAATGGTGAACTGAATCGTAAGATGGATAACATCTCGAAGTCGCTGGGTGCTCTCCAGGAAATGATTTTAAAGCCTGGAAATGTACATGGAAATGTATATGCAAATTGTGATGCACAGAATCACATGAGGTGAAATTTCTATGCTCTAAGTGAACTGTGCCTATCAGGCCTTAATTCGGCGTCCTTGGCATTCATTCCTCCAGGAGAGAAGATAAGGCAGAAGGGAGTTTTGGCTTCTCCCTAACCCAAACACTGATGTGCAGCAAACTGAACTCTCTAAGGACAGCGTTATCACGTGACTGCATGGAATTTTACCATCTGACATGAACTGAAGAGAGATGAACTCTTGTGGACATGTTATCTATGTTTAGGACACTAAAGACATAACATCTAGCCGTTGCCAAGGAGAGAGGATTTGTTGTCCACCAGTAACTGATATTTCACACACTGCATTCATACTGATATCACTACCACTGACATACACACACTGGTCTCTCTCTTTCTTTGTTAATGTGTGATCTGTATTGTCTGCTAATTGTGCATTAGAGGGTTTTTTTTCTATGTGATCACAATCTTGCTCATACGAGCTTTATTTTGATAAACTATGTTTTTTCTCTCTGCCCAATGTGTCATCCCCTCCCCTTCCCCATCTTTACCCCTCACTGTATGAGGCGCCTTGTATAGCTGCCACGTCATTAGGGAGCGTTTAACATGAGCGCACCTTAGTGATAAGTGGAATTCCTGGTATGTGCAAGCATACTTGGCAATAAAGTTGTTTCTGATTCTGTCACTTTAAACTGATGCGTTGACGACCCGCAACCCCTGCAAACGGGGCTTCTCGGGGCAGACCTTCGGCTCATGGTATAAGCCTCATAGTCCTCATCCGTACTTTGATTGTCCTCCAGGTCCACCATATTCACCGCCGTCATTGTTGTCTCCGGCGGCTTCTGTGACTGGTGCCAGTTTAGCTCTGAAGCTAGCTTATCCACAGCTTCCAACCGGAGGGCTAGCTTAACTGCTTTAGCCAATATTAAGTCATTAGGTGCCGTTAGCAACCTAGCACGTAGCCTAGCACTACACATGTGCTTGGCCAATTGGTCCCACACCACCTCTTCTTCCAACGGCCCAAAACAACACACACTAGCTAACAGTCTGAGGTCAACGACAAACTGTTGAATTTGCTCATCAACCCTTTGGTGTCTCTGGTGAAAGCAAACTTGTCGCACCATTACGCTGTTTGGCGTGGTAAAGTGTTTAGCTAGTAGCTTCATGACATCTTCGTATGTGTCCGCTGTGCCGATCGTCTACAGAATCCTCTGGCCCTCGAAATCCAAGTTGTGGACAAGGAGCGGTCGCATCCTCACCTCATCTAGCTTCCTGAGGTCCAAAGCCGCAATGTAGGTCTGGAAGGCCTCCAACCAGTGGGTCCCTGGCACCAGTGGCTCGTCTGGAAACTCCAGGAAAGGTCACAGTGGTGTAACGCACGCCTCCATTGGTTAATCCTCAGTCGCCAAATGTTATGTTCACAAACCTGATATAAAAGAGTTGGACGAAGAAGTTGCACTGGAACTACTCTTTATTAACAGACTGGTTACCTTACAGTAAACGCACAGTATGCAGAGTCATCCTTGGCAAAGAGGAAGCCCAAATGGTGGACACCCCTTATATAGAGTGGTGTGATGACACCACCGGAAGGTGGCGTCATCACACCGCACTTCACAATAAATGCCGATCCCACACTCGAAGCTAACATCAAAAATACTGCAGACTGCTAAAATTTCAGACCTTTGGTGATTATGAGTCAGACATCATGTCAAGCAAGGACTCTTGTGGTATAGAATCATGAATTTAATATAAATTTTATTTGCCATAGTTTATCGTCCCCCATCAACCTACTCAGAATTTTTATCCGAATTTGCTGATTTCTTAGCTGATTTAGTGCTGAAATCTGATAGAATAATTATAGTAGGGGACTTTAATATACATGTGGATGTAGATAGTGACTGCCTTAATGTGGCATTTAATTCAATATTAGACTCGATTGGGTTTTCTCAGAAAGTAGGAAATTCTACTCATTACCTCCACCATACATTGGACCTTGTTCTGACATATGGCATAGAAATAGAAAATCTTGTAGTGTCTCCTCATAACCCTGTACTGTCAGACCATTGTCTGTTAACCTTTGATTTTACTATTTCTGACTATTTGGCTCCTAAAGAAAAATATTATTACAGTAGATGCTTCTCAGATGATGCTGTTACCAAATTTATGCAGATTGTTTCCTCTATGCCATGTGTCAACACAACAGAATTAAGCTATAGACAGCTTGCTCCTTCTGTAATTGATAACATGGTGGATAGTGTTTCAGCTTCTCTGCATCAGACTCTAGACTTGGTGGCCCCCTTAAAAAAGAAAAAGTCTAATAAGAGATTTCTAACTCCTTGGTTCAACACAGAAACTCGTAGCTTAAAACAGAAGACTCGTCAATTAGAAAGAAAATGGCGCTCCACTAATTTAGATGAAATCTATTTAGCTTGGAGAAATCATCTTTTAATTTATAAAAAATCTCTTAGAAAAGCTAGAACGAGTTATTACTCTGCATTAATAGAAGAGAACAAGAATAATCCCAGGTTTCTTTTCAGTACTGTAGCCAGGTTGACAAAGAGTCAGGACTCTGTCAATCCTAGCATTCCCTTAGAGCTTACTAGTCAGGACTTTATGAACTTTTTCAATAATAAAATTTCATCCATCAGAGATAAAATCAATCAGATTCTTCCCACAGTTAACTTAAATACTGTAACTATTACAACTCCTTCTATTGATGTCTGTCTTGATGAGTTTACGCCAATCGACCTTTGTGAGTTAGACAAAATAGTTTCCTCATCCAAACCTTCAACTTGTCTTTTAGACCCTATTCCTACCAGGTTATTTAAAGAAGTCTTCCCACTTATTGGTAGCTTTATTCTTCATATAATCAATTCTTCATTAACTTTAGGCCATGTACCGCAGGCTTTTAAAACGGCTGTAATTAAACCCTTACTCAAAAAGCCAACGCTAGATCCAGGAGCTTTAGCTAACTATAGACCAATCTCTAATCTCCCTTTCATTTCAAAAATCTTAGAAAGAGTTGTTGCTACGCAATTATTTGACCACCTGCAGGGAAATGGTTTACTTGAAGAGTTTCAGTCTGGGTTTAGAATCCATCATAGTACTGAAACAGCCTTAGCGAAGGTCACTAACGACCTCCTCATTGCATCTGATAATGGACTAGTTTCTGTACTTGTCCTTTTAGACCTTAGGGCAGCTTTTGATACTATCGATCATAATATTCTACTTGATAGATTAGAACACTGTGTTGGACTTAATGGAACTTCATTGCAGTGGTTTAGATCTTATTTATCTGATAGGTTCCAGTTTCTTCATGTAAATAATGAGTTTTCTTTCAACTCAAAGCTCAGTCATGGAGTTCCACAGGGATCTGTGCTAGGCCCTACTCTTTTTAGTTTATATATGCTTCCGTTAGGCAACATTATTAGAAAGCACTGTATACATTTTCATTGTTATGCTGATGACACACAATTATACCTGTCAATGAAGCCAGATGATAGTAATCAATTAGCCAAGTTAGAAGCCTGTCTTAAGGAAATCAGAGCTTGGATGACTTGTAATTTCCTGCTATTAAATTCAGATAAGACTGAAGTCATTCTTGTTGGTCCAAAAAACCTTAGAAATTCCTTTCCAAATCAAACTTTTTTAGATAGATAGATAGTTTATTTCGAACACAAAATTATAACAAATTTTACAAACTTTTTTGTAAATTAAATTACAAATTATAACAAATAACAAACTTTCAGTTTGGATGCGGTTACTCTTTCTCTTAATAGCTCTGTGAGGAACCTTGGAGTTATTTTTGATCAGGATTTGTCCTTCAATTCACATATTAAATTTGTTTCTAAGACTGCCTTCTATCATTTGCGTAATATTGCCAAGATTAGGAGCATCTTGTCTCAGAGTGATGCTGAGAAACTGATCCACGCTTTTGTTAGCTCGAGATTAGATTATTGTAATTCTTTATTATCAGGCTGTCCTAAAACATCTTTAAAAAGTCTTCAGCTGATCCAAAATGCTGCAGCAAGAGTTTTAACAGGTACTAGAAAGAGAGATCATATCTCTCCGGTTCTGGCCTCCCTTCATTGGCTTCCCATAGAGTTTAGAATTAAGTTTAAAATCCTTCTTCTTACTTACAAAGCTCTAAACAATCAGGCTCCTTTTTATTTAAAAGATCTGATACTACCGTATTATCCTAACAGAGCACTACGCTCCCAAAATGCAGGATTACTTGTAATACCTAGAATCTCCAAAAGTACAATGGGAGGCAGAGCCTTCAGTTATCAAGCACCTCTCCTGTGGAATCAGCTGCCAATCTGGATTCGGGAGTCAGACTCGATCTCTGTTTTTAAGAATAGGGCTAAAACCTACCTTTTTGATATAGCCTACAATTAGGGAGGGATCATGTGTTTCTGAACCCTCCCTTAGTTATGCTGCTAATAGGTTTAGTCAGCCGGGGGACCTCCAGTAATGCACTGGGCCTCACTCCTTTTGTCACTCTCAATGAAATATTTTTTTTGCTGGTCATTAACATTTGTTTGTTCTCTCCCATAGATTGAGTCCCCATCGTGCTGTTTGCTCTCTACATGTCTGTTCTTTTCTTCTTCTCTATCCCCTCACCCCCCAGCCAGTCGCAACAGATGACTGCCCCTCCCTGAGCCTGGTTCTGCTGGAGGTTTCTTCCTGTTAAAAGGGAGTTTTTCCTCTCCACTGTCACCAAGTGCTTGCTCACAGGGGATCGCCTGATTGCTGGGGTCTTTCTGCAACTGTGGGGGTTCCCCCTACAGTTGATAGTGCTATGAGATGATTGTTGTTGTGAAATGGCGCTATATAAATAAAGTTGAATTGAATTGAATTGAATAATCATAAGCCAGAGACTAATTTTTCTTCTTGCGGACCTCCGCACGTTCAATGGGACAGCCCCTCAACGTCGCGGACCAGCAAGCAATTTTTGCGCGGCTCGGACGATTTCACCGTCCCGGTCGGCACGTACTACCCCCCTCCTCCCTCCCCCTCCTCCTGCAGAGAGCTTCTCCTGCTCGCTGCCCAAGCTGAATGATCGAGACCTCGGCCTCCTGCCGAGCCCTCTGGGAGGGAGCGTGTGGCGGTTTGGTGTAACCCCCACAACAGACTGGACAGACACAGCGCTCGGCTAGAGCAATTAACAGAACAGTGAAATGTGTGTATTAATGTCTACAGGCAGCCCCGCTTCTTCTGGCTCACTACTGTGGTGTTAATGTGCCTTTCATGCATTGTGTTCATGCGTCCTGTCCTTACTGTGACCTAGAGACTGAGATCAATATGTAGATGTGCCTTGTAACCTCTTTGTCTTGCAGCTGGAGCAAAGGCCAGCAATCTGCCTATTGTGATGTATGTCTCTCAAATGCAAATGTCTCATGCCTGTTCTGCAGTCTCTTTGATCATACCCACTGCTGGGGAATGCTCTTTTATGCATGGTTGTAGTTGGGTATATATACTGCACTGTAACCCAGGCTCACTCTCTCATTCTGATTCCTTCAACTGCTGCTGCTGGACACGCACATCGTGTCCGTCTTCTGAGAGCCGCTGGGCTCGCTCCCGGCGCGCATGCACGGTGCTGGGAGCGGAGCTCGTGACGGCGGTATGATTTAATAAAACTTGCTTAAAATCTTCACCAACGCTGCCTTTATTTTATCATACACCACAGTCTGTTTATGTTCATCCATTTTAGCTATGCATACATTAAAAAAAAAAAAACGGTTGTTGCTGTTAAGCACCAGCAGTCATTTATGTCAGTTCCAGTTCATTTTAGGTTGTAAATGTGTTTTGTGTTTATTGTTTTAAAATATATAAATAAATTTTGTGAAATGTTGGATGCCTGAATTTATTTGTGCTCTTTCAGTTGCCTGTATAAGATGAAATATATTGTTTATTCAGTGTGACAGATTCACAAAGTAATGTGTGAGATACAGTATACACTACCGTTCAAAAGTTTGGGGTCACCCAGAAAATTATTTTGTGTTTTCCATGAAAAGTCACACTTATTTACCACCATGAGTTGTAAAATGAATAGAAAATGTAGTCAAGACATTGACAAGGTTAGAAATAATGATTTGTATTTGAAATAATAATTTTTTCCAGATACTCAACCTGCTCAAAGGAAGGTCAGTTTTATAGCTTCTCTAACCAGCTAAACTGTTTTCAGCTGTGCTAACATGATTGCACAAGGGTTTTCTAATCATCCATTAGCCTTCTGACGCAATTGTCACCATGGGTTGGGATGCCGTCTCGGCACTCAGCCCATGTTTTCCCTTTTCCCATTGAGCAGCGTCTCAGCAGGCTCCCAGCTGGCAGCATTACGGACGGCTGGGGCCAATTAGTCCTCATCAGCTGGGGCGCTGCCAATGAGGATAAATAGGAGCAGCCTCGATGACTCGGGGCTGCGACATAAGCACTGCTAGGCTGAAGCCCCTTCGTCTGGTGTCAGCCTCAACTCCCCTTGCAGCATTCCGGTGTTTGTATCCCGCTGTGAGTATGCACGTCTTGTTACCCCCATGTCCGGTACGAGCTACCTACCCCTGCGCTGTGCAGCCTGAGAATGTACGTCTGTATGAGTGTCTGTGCTCTCCTCATCCCTTATCCCTTACCCAGAATAAAACATCTCGACTCACTGGCTTGTCCCTGGCTCTGATTGCCCGGCTCCCTAGAGCCGGATATGACAGTATGTCGCAGCCAGAAGAGCTACCGGCGGCCGTGAGTCGCCGTGGAAATGTACCTTTCTGTCCGGGTGTCAGCGCTGCTAGCATGCCGTTTCCCAGGAGTCACTTCCGGCGCCAGGGCGACGAGCTGAGGTCCATCTC
Source organism: Pholidichthys leucotaenia (assembly GCA_020510985.1). Taxonomy (NCBI): domain Eukaryota; kingdom Metazoa; phylum Chordata; class Actinopteri; order Cichliformes; family Pholidichthyidae; genus Pholidichthys; species Pholidichthys leucotaenia. The sequence continues at coordinate 310,857,912 of CM035841.1, read as the reverse complement.
GGAGGCTGTTGACGGGACGTTCTTCACCCTGCACGACGCCTCCAACGCGAGATGCTGGCATCCGGGCCGTGCTGAGGAACTCCTGGACTGTCACCCTCACTCTCTGTACCATCTGGAGGACAGTGCCAGGATAGACGCTGCAGGTACACAGCGAGAGAAGCTCCACGGGGTGGATGGAAATCCTGGCAGGGAGTCGAAGTGGGCGACGTCTTTCCCCGCTTCGGAGTCCCGTTCCTGCCGCCATTCCAGTCCGGGAGTTCGCACCAACCAGAGGACTTCCCCCGACCTGCGCCACGTCACTCGGGATTCCCTTCAAGGAGCCGCAGCTGACAGCAGTTATGTCCGGGGTCGAGTGGCTGTCGCGAGCTCTACTGTGTTTCCTGTCACCACCTTCAGGCATGTGGCGGCGGCAGTGAGATTGATGGTGAGGACTTCAGGGCTACGAAGCTTTCCCGTGCTCGACGCCTTCCTCGTCTCGATCTCCGATCTGGAGCAGCGAATCCTGGGTTCCCCCCTCGCTTCGTCCCCTGGGAGTAGTCGTCATCACATTGCCGAGTCACCTCTGCACGAACCTCGTCCGGATCCAGTTCTGGGCCATCGTCAGGACAGTTCCTCCCACGCAGCTGTCACCTCTTCGCCTCGTCTGTGTGGAGATTCTACAGCCCCGTTCCCTGAGCCTCATTTCCCCGCTGTCATTCCTGGACATTCGGGCTGGCTCACCCCGGCTGTTTTCCCCTCCTCCTCGACGCGCTTCCTGACTGCTGTGTGTGCCTGGAATTCCGGCCTGGTGAGCTCTCTGCTGGAGACAACGCGAGCGATCCTCAGACGAACTCCTTATCTTCGTAATAATGGTGATCGGGATCTTTCTGATTGGGACTGGAATTGTCCTGGTTTACTGCAAATTGCTGAAGATGGATTCAACCTATCAAAATGCTGGCCAGGCGAGGTGCATCTATCAAATTGAAAAACTGGAGAAGACCCTGATAGCGACTACTGGAGAACTGTCTCGTAAGGTGGATTACATCATGGTCTCACTTAGGTCTCTCCACGACGGATTTAAAGCCCCGCAATGAAGGATTAAGTACTGAATCTACAGAAGAAATATAAGCCTTCTCTGTGATCAGTCCTATTTTGGCTCAATTCCCCATGAAAATTCCTCCTGGCTGTCTGCAGACTGTGTTTTCAAAATCATCGAGCACAAGGCCTTGGACAGCCATCTGGAGAGTGCCAGATAAGGACTCGGCGCCAGCCAGACAAAACACCTCCTGCCAAGAGTCCTTGGTGTCTCTCTTATTATCATCAACACTGCTCAACACTGGACACACATTGATCCATGAACTGAATAAAGATATACACTGCTCTCTTGTGTCTCGTGAATCCTGTGTAGCGAATGTGCATCAAGCTTTTTTTTTCCTTGAAATCTTAATATTGATTAATTATGTAACCAGTATTTTGAATCAATGATTTTTTTGCTCCTTCCTATTGTTCCTCGTATTATTCTTATTCATGCTACTGTACCCACTATCCTGTTGGCAGGCGCGTCTCTGATGCTGCCGCGTCACTGGAAATGCAGGTTCATTTTCTGTGTCAAGTCAAATTCTCTCGTATGTTATCAGTGATCTGTTAATGTACTTGGCAATAAATCTATTCTGATTCTGATTCTGATTCTGAACTCCCGGGGGGTCCTCCGTTATCGCCGGGCGGGGAGAGGAAGAAGCAGAATCCACTACAGCAGGCGATACTCAACCTCCAGGGGGCAGGCAAGTCATTGTTTTTTCACACCTGCTTAATGATTTGCTCTGTCACATCCCTGGAGGAGAAGTTCAGGGTTCGCAGCTCCCTGAACTCCCTCCACCTGCTGTAACCTGTATTCCTAATCCCGCATCCTCTGTGTCTCTCTCCGCCGAGCGGTCCCCGGCTCCGGGTCAACGTGGTGGGATATGGAGAGGGCCTGTGGTTCCGCAGCTACATTGCGGACGGAGGAGGGGGACTGACTGCTGCGTGGAGTCTACGCCGACGATTGAGCGTCCCCGGGTCTCCACGGAGGAGCGGTTCGGTCCAGCGGGACGAGATTCTTCTGGCTTCACGCCGAGTGGATCGTCGGCGGGGTCACCGGAGCTGGAGGAATCTCAAGCTGCGCTGACCATCGTGCTGGCTGCGGGGCCCGACGCGGCTAGATGGGAGCCTGACAACGACCTCCTGACGACGGATCCTGGATCTTCGCAGTCCTGGACGGCGTCAGAACCCGAGATCAGGCGAGTGCTCTCCTTTCCTTTCTCTCTTTTTATCTTTGAGCACTTCAGCCTATCTCTAGGGGAGACGAGCAGGGTGCAGCCGCCCGCTGCGTCTGAGCTCGTCTCGCCGGGTTCTGGCGCTGCCGGTGATCCTGATCCCGGTTCTGTTTTCTCTTCTGAGCCTTCTTCCAGGGTCACCGGCGAGGAGTTGCTGTTCCTCGTGGTGCTGGAGGGTTCGGGTTCAACGTTGGAGGTCGGTTCTGGTGCAGTGTCCAACGTGGGTTCGCCCGAGACCCGATCGGGGTCCAACGTGGGTTCGCCCGAGACCCGATCGGGGTCCAACGTGGGTTCGCCTGAGGCCCGATCGGGGTCCGACGTGGGTGCTGCCCCAGTATTGTCCAGGTCCGGTGAGGAGGTGGCCGTTTCCCTGCGGCCTGACGCCCGCCGCCCTCGTCATCGGCTCTCCCCTGAGCTTCTTCCACCGGGATCCGCTCTGATCCTTCGCCCATCTCAACGGTCCTGGTGGTTGAGTGATGCGGGTCGACGACCCGACCCACAGAACTTTCGGTTCGGTGATCTGGTTCCCCCCACTGGTCTGTGTTTCCCTCTGGGCGGCCTGGTTCGGCTGCCGGTGGACTGGATTCCTGGGATCTGGGTCCGGAGTTCGCCGTCCGAACACTTCTCTTTCCCTGATTCGCCAGCTGGACAATGGGCGGGGAGATCTCCGGAGCCATTTCGGCTATTTTTGGACTCTGCCTGCCATGCATCTCGGGTGTAGTATTTTGTCCTGTTGGTGGATTCGTATTTATTGTGCTGTTTTCCATCTCACATACTCAGCATTTTATTTTTTTTCTTGTACCATGTTTTTAGCCTCGTTTTTTGCATTGTAGAGTTATGTTTTGTTTCCTTTCAGACCATACTCTGCAGTTGTCCATTCATTCCACTCACTTTCATTTCTTTAGGTGACTGTGGGTACTTATATATTCGGGTGTGTGGGTTTTCCTTTGCCCGCACTCAGTATTTCTTTTTTATGCCCTGTCTGTTCATTATAGAGTCATGTGTCTTGTTTTCCGTAACACCATGCTCTGTAATTGTCCATTTGTTCCAGTCACCCTCACTTTTCTTGGTGACTGTGTGTGTATGTACTTAAATTAGCGCTGTGTATAGTTTCCCCTTTATTTAACCATACTCAGCATTTTTGCCCTGTACCTTTTTGGTGGTTTTTTTTCCTTGTTCTGGGTCACGCATTGTTGGTACTCTCTGAGTAGTGTGTAACCGGCGTGCTGACCCAGTTCTTCTCCCCATCTGCACTTGGGTTAATTATTCCCTGTTTTGTCAGTGTTGTATTTGGGTTTTTTTTTTTTTTTCCCGCTACCCTACATTGCCCCATTGGTGTTGTCCTTCCCTTGGCTTCTTCCCCTCCGGTCCTGCCTCCCTTCCCCCCACCCTGGGGGGGGGGGGGGGCTGGGATGTTCCTGGTCGTTCAGGAGCCCGACCTTGAGGGGGGGGGGGCTCTGTCACCATGGGTTGGGATGCCGTCTCGGCACTCAGCCCATGTTTTCCCTTTTCCCATTGAGCAGCGTCTCAGCAGGCTCCCAGCTGGCAGCATTATGGACGGCTGGGGCCAATTAGTCCTCATCAGCTGGGGCGCTGCCAATGAGGATAAATAGGAGCAGCCTCGATGACTCGGGGCTGCGACATAAGCACTGCTAGGCTGAAGCCCCTTCGTCTGGTGTCAGCCTCAACTCCCCTTGCAGCATTCCGGTGTTTGTATCCCGCTGTAAGTATGCACGTCTTGTTACCCCCATGTCCGGTACGAGCTACCTACCCCTGCGCTGTGCAGCCTGAGAATGTACGTCTGTATGAGTGTCTGTGCTCTCCTCATCCCTTATCCCTTACCCAGAATAAAACATCTCGACTCACTGGCTTGTCCCTGGCTCTGATTGCCCGGCTCCCTAGAGCCGGATATGACAGCAATGAGCAAACACATTGTACCATTAGAATACTGGAGTGATAGTTGCTGGAAATGGGCCTCTATACACCTATGTAGATATTGCACCAAAAACCAGACATTTGCAGCTAGAATAGTCATTTACCACATTAGCAATGTATATTAGATATTAGAGTGTATTTCTGATTAGTTTAAAGTTATCTTCATTGAAAAAAACGGTGCTTTTCTTTCAAAAATAAGGAAATTTCTAAGTGACCTCAAACTTTTGAACGGTAGTGTATATTTTAATGTGAAGTGTAAGATGGTGACACACACCTCCGGTGGCGTCTCCGCCACGCCCTATATAAGGCTGGGTCAGCCATCTTACTCTCTGTCTCGCCTGTTCCTTGGCCGGGGCCCTGTCAGTTAAATAAAGAGTTAAATAAATCTGTGTTCCAAGTCACCTCGCCTCTTCTGTGAACCAGGGGTAATTACAGACATAACATTGGCGAAATCAGATTAGACCATGGAGGCGTGGATAGCTCCAATTTGGCCTTTTCTCAAGTTTCCTGGCTGGTGTCCTGACCTAGATGGTTTGAAGACTTTGAAACTTATATTGCCGCACTGGGAGTCAGTGAGCTCGATAAGCTAAGAGCCCGGACACTTCTGGTTCATAATTTGGGTATAGACGGCCAACGAGTCCTGCAAACACTTGGTCCCTCGGACACTTATAAACAGGTAGTGGAGCTGCTAGCTAGCCATTTCCACACCCCGGATAACGTGACGGTCCAGAGGATCCGCTTTCGGCATCGGCATCAGCGGGTAGATGAACCCGTTCGGCAGTTCGTCACTGACTTGAAGCAGCTAGCTAGCGAGTGTCATTTTGGGACATTGGAGGAAGAAATGATTTGTGACCAGCTGGCGGAACATACAAGCAATGCCGCATTGCAGGCTAGGCTACTTACGGAGCCTATAGACCTCACGTTAGCCAGAGCAGTCAAGCTAGCTCTCCAAATGGAAGCCACAGACAAGCTAGCTCTGGAGCTAACCAGGCGCCAGTCACAGCAGTTGCCGGAGCCTCTCACTGTAGCAAATGTCACGGACCCAGATAGCGAAGATAGCTTGGACAGCGAAGATATGAAAGCCAACACTACCACCTGAAGGTCTGCCCCGGGAAAGCCCCTTTGCATGGGCTGTGGGTCTGCAACACATTGCAAAAAAGCTAAGAACTGTCCAGCGAGAGGAGCACATAACAGATGTGGTCGCTTGAACCATTTTGCCAGGGTCTACCGTGGATTTAACCCAGAGAGCCCACCGAAGAAATCGCTTCGCCCGCCCCTGACAACCATCCACACGGTCTCCCCCAACACGAACGGGTACACATTTTGCACAGTGGGGCTGGATGACGTGGAGCTGCTGCTGTTGATCGACACGGGGGCAGAGGGGTCGTTGCTGAATTGGGCCACAGTGAAGCAGTTTTTTCCCCACCACAGGATTAAAGGTAACCCAGCGCCATTGTACGGTTATGTTGGTGGAAGGCTGAACACGGTCGGGACTTTGGAGTTGACCGTTCAGTACAAGTCTGCTACGGTGACCGGCTTCACGTTCCATGTGACAGCATGGGGCAATAACATTATGGGCTGTGATTTATTTTACGGACTGGGTTTCACCATTAAAGATGACGGGGGGTCTGCGACTATGAGGGCGCATGCTACAACAGCCTTAGAAGAGGTCGGGGCAGGACCAAGAAGTACAGAAGATCAGCGTGTTCAACAACAGCGTCTTAAGCCGAGCCTGGCCCCGTTGAGGGTCCTGGATTGGGTTCGGAGTCGAGATGAGGAGCGTCCGCGGTGAAGATGGGCCAGACAACAATCTGAGGAGCATCGGGAGTGTCTGCACATAGTGGACAAACTGGGCACAGCGCACTTCAGGCTGTCTGACAGCTTGGTGCGGCATGCAAATCGGCTTCGGCATGTCCGGGAGAAGACTCCAGGAAACGAGGCTGAACGTGGAACGAGGCCGATGGTGAGGAGGAGCGGCTTCAGCGTCCGGAGGGTCAGTCATCACCCCTAAGACCGGCTGTTTCCAGGAGCGCATCTGCTGAGAGAGTGCCCTGAACCCCCATGACAGATATGTCTTTTTTTACCTGAAGACTTAGGTTGTAAATAGTATATGTTGAAGTTCTGGTGTTGTTGTTGTTGTCGTTGTTGGTGTTGTTGTTTTAAAAAAATATAAGGCAGGGGTGTCCAAACTTTTTTCACTGAGGGCCACATACATAAAAATATAGAAGGGGCTGGGCCACTTACTAGAAATTATGTATATAGCCTTAACTTTAGTGTATTAAAGTTAGAAAAATCAATTAAAAGTGGACAAATATGTTATATTGTTGAATATAATTAAAGACAAAACTGCCTTCATCACAGCTTTCCATAAATGGATCTTTACTGATTTATTCAGAAAAAGCTTTGGTAGCTCATTCTCAGAACAGCAGCCTCAGATTTCTTCTTAGACAGAAGATTTACAGTACAGAGAAAAAACAATTAGGCTTAGCAACACACCTATTAATGTTCGTTTGAAATGGTTATCAACATTAACAGACTGAACTGGACTTAATAACAGGAGAGCATATAATTTTAGTAAATTATTCTGGTGAGTATCAGCTGCGCTGGGTATGTAAATCGGTCCATCCAGCCGCGGTGCTGATCCGACGCCACTCGTGCCAAAAATCCGGATAAATGTCACTTGATCAAGGAGCAAATCTGCATCAGATGAGATCAGCTGACTTTGCGTGCGCAGTGTGTGCGCTGTGCACAGCGGTGTGTACTCTGTGAGTTAACAAGAAAAACGCATATAAGAAAGTGGTGCGCAAAAGCAGGGTAGCGACAGAATTGATGTGCATTATTGATATTTGTCGCATGTGTACCTGCACATGCATGCTTATTAACACACGGGTACTGTGAAATATATTTTTACTCACCTAAAATGGGAACGGCTTTGCACTCAGTGGGAGCAGTGATGCTGCGCTTTGGACCGAAGGATGGCTGGCAGGTCTGGAGTAAACTTAGTGGATGAGATGCGAAGGACATCATGGAGATGGCCGTCGGTCAATTTGGTTCTCATTCTGCTTTTGTTCAGTGTTAACAGAGAAAATGTTTGCTCACATATGTATGTTGAGCCAAATAGACTGATCATTCTTTTCGCGTGACGTCTCATCAGAGAAAACTTTTCCTTTTCCAAGCTCCGATAGAACTTGGGGAGGGAAAGCTGCTGATGTTGATTCTTCAGAGAATCATCACACTGGATTTCGATGAGTTCTAATTGCAGATTCTCTACCACTTCTTCGGCATCCACCAAGAAAGGAGTCGCGAATAGCTTGATCTCTTTTTCAATGACAGAAAAATCCTGGAAGCGCTGTCTGAATTCTGTTTCGAGACATGTAATCACAGACACATATTTCCCTTTTTTAGCAGAAAGGTTGGCCTGTGGATAAGCAGTTCTGATCTCGGACAGTGTGAGGAAGTGCACAACACTGAAGTTGTGCAGTTGTGTCTTAAAGAGATTGAGCTTCACACAAAATGCTTTCATGTGCGCATAAAGTTGTGGTACAAGCTGCTCTTTCCCTTGTAGGCTGTTGTTCAGGGTGGTTAAATGATCAGTAAGATCAACTAAAAATGCTAGGTCTGCCAACCACAGAGGGTCATTCAGCTCATGAAGAGGTCGGTCCTTCTCTTTCAAAAACTGGTCAATTTCTGACCTCAGGGAGTAAAAACGCTTCAGCACGGTGCCGCGGCTTAGCCAGCGCACATCCGAGTGGTAGAGTAGATCCCCATATTCAGCATCCACATCAGAAAGGAAAGCCTGAAATTCTCTGTGGTACAGTCCTCTTGCTCGAATTATGTTGATAGTTTTCACAACTGTGTTCATTACATCTCCAAGATTGACTGTCTTGGCACAAAGGGCTTCTTGGTGAACAATACAGTGCATTTTAACAGCCTCACCTCCAGTCTCTTTCACCTTAGCGCACATCATAGATGCCATTCCTTTGTGTGCACCTGCCATAGCTGGAGCCCCGTCTGTTGTGACTCCACATAGCTTGTCCCATTTAAGTCCCATTTTGTCAATTGAGTCTGACACAGCTTCAAAAATATCCATACCCGTAGTTTTGCCTTTTAGACTCTTGAGATCGAGCAGCTCCTCTGTAACTCCAAAGTTCTCGTCCACTCCCCGCAAAAAAATTAGCAGCTGTGCGGTGTCTGTGGCATCAGTGCTCTCATCACATGCAATGGAGTAAAAATCAAAAGCACAAGCTTTATCAGACAGTTGCAGTTTAGTGTTGGCTGACAAGTCTTCAATGCGTCGCGCAACTGTATTTCTGGACATGCTGACGTTGTTGAAGTCTTGCACTTTTTCCGGGCACATTATTTCGGCGACTTTAACGAGGCAGTGTTTTATCAAGTCTCCATCTGAAAAAGGCTTGCCATGTCTTGCGATGAGTTGGGCGACCTCATAGCTGGCTATTGTAGCCTTTTCCTGGACTTTTTGAGCACGAAAAAAATACCGTTGCTGACCCTGCAGGATAGCTACCATTTGCTTTACTTTCTGCTCTCGCTCAGCACCAGTGTAGGATGCATAGGCCTCATGTTTAGTTTCATAATGACGTCGTACATTATACTCTTTCATAACTGCCACAGTTTCAGTGCAGATCAAACAGACACACTTCCCCTTGAACTCTTTGAAGAAATATTCACTCTCCCACCGTGTCTGAAATTTTCTGCACTCACTTTCTACCTTTCGCTTCTTTGGTTCTGCCATGTTGAGTAACTTGGGGTAAATTTATTCTGTGATTGTCCTTTTTGGTGGAGCAACTGCCTTGATCAACAGTAGCTCCCCCTGGTGTTAAAACTAAGAAGTGCAATACACTCAGGCAAAAGTTGAAGTGTGGGCCATATTCTATTCTATTTAAAAAAATTCTTGCGGGCCAATTAAAAATGGACCGTGGGCCGCAGTTGGCCCGTGGGCCATAGTTTGGACACCCCTGAATAAGGGATTATTTGGGGGGGGGGGTTGTTGTAGTTTAGGAACACTATGCGCAGTTTTAGTTTATTAATGGACATTACCTTAACAGGTGGCAGAATTATTCACCATGCTGTGTGGGCAGGACGGCAGTCCACCCATCCTCCCTATTTTAGGTTTGGTTGTGTGAATGTGTTAGGCCATTTACAGACATTACTTTTCGTTTGTTAGTACGTGAGTCGAGTCTCAAATTGGGGAGGGTCTTAATTGAGTGAGTGGTTTTGGACTTTTTTAAAGGGGGCGAAAATGTGAGATATATATTTTAATGTGAAGTGTAAGATGGTGACACGCACCTCCAGTGGCGTCTCCACCCTGCCCTATATAAGGCCAGGCCGACCATTTTACTCTATCTGTCTTGCCTGTTCATTGGCTGGGGCCCTGTCAGTGGCCACCACATTCAGTGAGTTGAATAAAGCTGTGTTCCAAGTCACCTCGCCTCTTCTGTGAACCAGGGGTAATTACAGACATAACATAATGGTTTACCTCAACTCTGCAAAACTGAAGTATTTTCAACCTTTGTATAATGTAGTGATAAAGAAGAACCTAAAATATACTGTATGTATTGGATATATACATAGCATTGTAATCAGTCCTTAGTGAAGTTGGAAATAATTTATGGTGGAATAATCTTTTTTTCAAATAATATTGTGTAAAAACAGTACGACATCTCCAAAAATTAGCACATCACCATCCAGATCTATATTAAATAGCTCAGATATATTCATCCAAATTTCAAACAAAAAAATCTTTAAAATAGCTAAATTTATAAGGGATTATTGTACAATATGAAAGTTTTACTTTTTAGATTTGAGTGATTTCTAAAAAATAAATTCACCACAATATTCAACTTTTGGAGGTGCATGCAGTAGGACTGGGGGGTGGGGGGTGTACTGTGTACCCAGGGCACACTGTAGGGAGGGGGCCCTTGAAAAGCCTGGAATGAAAAGTGTTTTTTGTGTTGCATTTTTAAATTTCTAATTAATAATGTCATAATGAAATTCACCTTAACTGAATGAAGTGGTTGAGAGACTTAATTTTGCATTAACAATAATTATGGATATTCTCTGAGGCCCCACCACCCCTTAAAAAAAGGCGCAAAATGGTTTAGTCCACTCCTGCACAGCTGCACCAGCTGGTTCAATTTGTTACTTTAGACTGGTTCCGGTGAGCCAGAGGAGCAGGAGGAGAGAAAATAGTCATGTCTTTCCTCAAGAAATTTAAATCAGGCTATCGAAAAAGGAAAGAAAGAAAGAAAAGTGAAGGAGACAAAATTATGGGAAGAGAGCCAGCTTCTCACCAGTTTCTTTGAGAACAGGTGAGCAGCACACCTGAATTAACACACAGTTTAAGATAATATCACCAGCAGTTGTCTCAGAGTGAAGCAGCACGGTGTCAGTCAGAATTGGTCAAATGAAGCAGAGGAGGCAAATAGTCCAACTTTAAGGCCATAATGAATGATGAATAAGGTAGTGTAATTATTATATGACCAACTATTGGTGCATTTGAGTCAGATTTAATGCTTTATAAAAACTTTGATCTTGAAAAAGGGCTGTCTTATAATTATCACTTAATTCAATGCATTAACTAGAAAAAAAAATTCTCAGGGAGTGCCATGCATCAGAAGTTGCCCAGCCTGCATGGATTATAAAATACAGAGGAGAATAAGTTCACAATATAGAACATGACTCGTATGCCTTTGTAGATGTAAAGGGGACTATTTATAGCACAAAGTGTCTATTTGGATATAAGGAGGTGTGTATGTGTGTGACATGTTTTTTTTAATTGGCTTTCTCATTTGTTTAAGGGATATTTACACATTTTATTAGTTTTGAGTTGTTTATGTATTTGCTTATCTGTTTGTTTACTCCAGGTGATGGGTGTGATCTAGTGATTCAGGGTTCTGTTTTGTTTTGAGGGAAGGGGATTATGAAATGTGATTTTCATTAGTGTTATTTTTACCACTAGGCTGTGCTGTTGCACAGGAAAAAAGAACATGCCGTTTGTCAGCATAGAATAAGATTGGTTTCTATGGAAACAGAAATCTGGGGGACTGTGGAGAGTGTAAATAACGGAGGCAGATTTATGCAGCAGACAACTTTATTTACTCTCACATCAGTCATACACAGAAAAAGCATGTCTCAATACACCAGGGTCTCTCCTTTTATATCAACCGCCCATCTCACATCTGCATGACATCTCGCATCACAATACATTCATCCCTTCTCCCCCAACTCCTTCTTCCTGCTACCTCACCATAATCTCCATACCTGTTGTCCGTCTCTGTTTACCCTCTGCATCCAGTCTGAGATGATTAACCCAGCCTCTACACCACCACCCCAGAATCTCAGACCGAGTTTCAGTCCTCACGTCCTTTTGGCTTCAGTCTCCTCCTATATCTGCTGTAACGGGGGTTTACCGCCTCCGCGGGGGCTCCTGGGGATGTGTCTGTCTGCGGGTGGGCCATGGCGAGGGGGGGGGAAAACCTTCGACTTGTCCGTGTGGCTGCTCTGATGAATCGTTTACCTGGGGAGTTCTCAGTGGGGGTCTTCCACGCTGAGGGGCCCGAGCCAACAGCACTTGCTCGTCTGCCACTACAAAGGCAGGCTTAAGTCTGTCTATGCATATTTTCTCCCGACGACCCCCCAAGTCTAACAAAAAATGTTTGTCCCCTGTTTCCAGCACTCTGAACGGGCCATCGTAGGGTGGGCGCAATGGAGGGCGGTGGGCATCGTGCCTGACAAACACGAACGCCGTGTTCTTCAAAGTTTTTGGCACAAAAGCGCATGGAAAACAGTCGTGGGCCGGGCGGGGCAGCGTGCCTGTGTCTGCGCTATGCTGCAAATGCTGAGATGGGTAGTTGTCCGGCACGGGATTATCTGGCAAAAATTCCCCGGGCAGCCGCAGTGGCTGAGAAAAAACAAGCTCCGCCGGGGAAGCCTCCAAATCCTCTTTTGGTGCGGAACGCAACCCCAACAAAACCTACGGCAATCAGTCTACCCAATTTGCATCCGTCAGCAAAGCCCTGAGCGCTGCTTTCAGTGACCTATGAAAACGCTCGCATAACCCATTGGCCTGTGGGTTGTACACAGTTGTGCGATGAATTGCAACACCCAGGCTATGGGCCATCGCGGACCAGAGGTCGGAAACAAACTGAGGGCCCCTATCAGACGTGATGTCCGACGGGATTCCAAAACGTGCCACCCATGTCATCAAAAAAGCGCGCGCCACGTCCGCGGACATGGCTGCCGCCAGCGGGACTGCTTCTGGCCAGCGTGTAGTGCGGTCCACCACTGTCAGAAGGTGCGTGCACCCCTGCGATGGCGGGAGGGGGCCCACGAGGTCCACGTGAACATGGTCGAACCTCTTCGCCGGTATACGAAACGGCTCCAAAGGAGCCTTCGTGTGTCTGTGTACTTTGGCTTGTTGGCACGCTACGCAGGCTGCAACCCACTCTTTCACTTGTTTGCACAGGCCTGGCCACACGAACTTCGCTCCCACCATTTTGACTGACGTGCACACTCCTGGGTGCGCCAGAGCGTGAATTGACTCAAACACGCGACGGCGCCAAGCAACTGGGACCACCGGGCGCAGGCGTCCCGTGGAGACGTCGCAGATTGGGGAGGGGGCTGCCGTCTTGCAGTACTCTGCTCTCCAGCCTTAACCCTGTTGGTCCAGACTGGAGCGTGCACACGTCCGTATCGCCAATCTACTCTGCGGCCATGGCTGTATAATCTATCCCCACGCAGACCGGGACCACTACTGCGCGCGAGAGGCAGTCCGCCACCACATTCAGTTTACCCAACACATGCTGAATATCAGTCGTAAACTCCGAGATCGCGGCCAGCTGTCTCTGCTGCTGGCCCGACCATGGTTCCGAAATCTTGGCCATCGCGAACGCAGTGAAGCTGCGCCCTTCCAGCCAGAACTGGAAGTGGCGTATGGCCAGGTGGAGAGCCAGCAACTCTTTGTCAAACGCACTGTATTTACGCTCACTGTCGTGCAAAGCCCTGCTGAAAAAAGTGAGCAGCTGCCAAGAACCGGCGACACGTTGCTCCACGACGGCCCCTATGGCCACATCCGAGGCATCGGTAGTGAGCGCTATCTGGGCTGCCGGGTCCGGGTGCGCCAACAGTGCAGCGTTTGCCAGGGCTGTTTTAACCTCAGAGAACGCCTGCTCCCGCTCCGGAGTCCATTCGACTCTGTCCGCGGGTTTCCGTTTCTTGAGCGCGGCGTACAATGACTGCATGAGTTGAGCTGCGCGGGGGAGGAACCGGTTATAAAAGTTAACCATCCCCAAAAATTCTTGCAGCGCCCTGACCGTCTGAGGCCGGGGAAAATTCGCCACGGCGCACACTTTGTCGGGCAAGGGTATCGCTCCCTCCGGTGAGACGCGGTGCCCCAAAAAATCAATCCCCGTCACGCTGAACTGGCATTTTGCCGGGTTGATTATTAACCCGTGCTCCTCCAACCTCCGGAAAACCGTCCTGAGGTGGGTTACGTGTTCGTCCTGGGACGCATTGGCCACCAGGATATCATCCAGGTAGACAAACACAAACGGCAGATCGCGCAACACCGCATCCATCATGCGTTGGAATGTCTGTGCCGCTCCTTTTAATCCGAAGGGCATGCGTAAAAACTCAAACAAGCCAAACGGAGTTATTACCGCTGTTTTGGGTATGTCCTCCACGCGCACTGGGACCTGGTGGTAACCGCGGACCAGGTCTATTTTAGAAAAAATGCGTGCCCCGGCGAGGTGAACGGAAAAATCCTGAATATGGGGAATCGGGTAGCGGTCGTGCACTGTGGCGTTATTCAACCTGCGGAAATCTCTGCACGGTCGCCACGATCCCTCGGCCTTAGGGACCATGTGTAGTGGGGATGCCCATGGGCTGTTTGAGTGCCTGATGATGCCCAACCTTTCCAAGTTGGCAAACTCCTCGCGCGCTATGGCCAGTTTAGCTGCGTCTAGGCGCCGAGGTCGTGCAAAAACGGGCAGCCCAGTGTTGGTGATAAAGTGTTCCACCCCGTGTTTAGTGCTGGCCGCTGAAAACGTTGGGACCGTGAGTGCTGGGAACTCAGTGAGCAGTGTGTGGAACTTACCGCCTGGAGCTGTGATGTTGGCTTGTGTTATTGGCCCGGCCCCTTGAGCTGTACAGGGGAGAGAATCAAAAGACATTGCATTAACCAAGCATCTGTTCGCAACATCGACTAGCAACCCGTTTGCACACAGAAAATCAGCTTAGGATTGGGAAACTCAATGCCGCTATGACAAAAGTCCACTTGTACATACGGCCGTGTAGGGATAAAGTCAGTGTTCTCTCACCAAAAGTCTTAATGTCCGAGCCGTTTACTGCTACCAGCTGGGGGCCGCTAGCTCCCGCTAGCCGGTCAGCGTAGGACAGCAGGATGAGGCTCTTTTGGGAGCCGGTGTCTACGAGGAACCGTCTCCCCGAGTGCGAGTCCGTCACGTAGAGCGGCTTGTTTTCTTCACCGGTGGTCGCAGCTGCTACTGACTGCCGGCCTTGGCATTTCCCGAATGCTTGAATTGGCAGGGTGGCACACATCTGCGTGCGTTCTCTCCAAAGTGGCGGTGGTAGAAGCAGACCGTGTTTCTCTGGCGCTTCCTGGCCCCACTGCCGCTACCGTCGCCGGTTCCTCGCCTCTGCTGGTCGTCTCGCTGGGTTCCGCCGCCGCCGCGTTCACTGTGAGGGCTCTGGTGGGTGAGGATGATCCGATCTGCCTCCTGGGCTAGCGCCCGGTAGTCACGCGCGGCCAGCAACGACGAATTGGCAAGAACCTCTCTCGCCTCTGTTGGGAGGTTCCGGAGGAAAAGGTGGGCAAACAGAAAATGCCCGTCGTTCGTGCCCATCAACGCCAACATCTTCTCCATCAGTTCGACCGCCGACCCATCTTCTAACTCGGAGCGCCTCAGGATCCTCGCCGCTCTCTCATAGTCGGAGAGCGTGTAGCGCCGGGTCATCGCGGCCTTGAGCGCCTCGTATTTGTTGTGGGCTGGAGGCTGTTGGAGCAGGCTCGCTACTTGCTGAGACGTGCGAGCATCCAGTGCTGCGACCACATAGTAATATTTGGTGTCGTCTGCCATTATTCCCCGGAGGGCAAACTGAGCCTCGGTGTGGTGGAACCAAGACCGCAGGTCGTGCAGCCAAAAGTCCGGTAGTTTGACCGAAACAGCGCACGCGTTGCTGGGGGTTCCCGTCCGGGCCGTCTCTGGAATGCTTGCCGCATCGCTGGGGCTTCCCGTCCGGGCCGACTCCGGGGTTCTTGCCTCGTGTTCCATAATTCGCCAAGGGGTCACCAGTGTGGAGAGTGTAAATAACGGAGGCAGATTTATGCAGCAGACGACTTTATTCACTCTCACATCAGTCATACACAGAAAAAGCATGTCTCAATACACCAGGGGCTCTCCTTTTATATCAACCGCCTATCTCACATCTGCATGACATCTCGCATCACAGTACATTCATCCCTTCTCCTCCAACTCCTTCTTCTTGCTACCTCACCATAATCTCCATACCTATTGTCCTTCTTTGTTTATTTTCTGCATCCAGTCTGAGATGATTAACCCAGCCTCTACAGGATGCTGATAGTTTTTTGCCATCTTGTGGAAACTTTTCTTGGTCTGGAGAATAGACGGTATGCACATGATGTCACAGAACAGAACTCATGGTAGTTACAAAACACTGAGAGGGAAAATGAGTGGCAGCATTATGCATTAAAACACAAAAATACACACAGTATTCAGTCACTGAAGTACACAGAGTACCTGATTGCATTGTGGAGAACTAATCTTATCATTCCATCTTCTATTAATTGGCAAAAAATAAAATAATTTAAGGTTCTGAATCAGTTCTTGACTTATGTGTGCTCTTACCCACACATCACTACAGTCTAGTAGTGATGTGACGGAATATTTTGTGTGATTTTTGTTTTGCCAGTGTTTGCGCATCCTCAGCGTTTGGACACAGCTAAACTGGCCAGAGCACGAGAGGAGTTTGCCAACTTAGAGCAGCTGGGCATCATCAGGTGCTCCAACAGCCCATGGGCATCCCTGCTACACATGGTGCTTAAAGTCGACGGGTCGTGGTGAACACGACGCTACGGAACACTATTGCTATCCTATTCCACACATCCAGGATTTTTCCGT
The DNA here is from genome assembly GCA_020510985.1 of Pholidichthys leucotaenia. NCBI lineage: Eukaryota > Metazoa > Chordata > Actinopteri > Cichliformes > Pholidichthyidae > Pholidichthys > Pholidichthys leucotaenia. Next base: position 310,841,510 of record CM035841.1, on the reverse strand, counting down.
GCACCTAGCAGGGGTACGTGTTTTTTCCAGACTGGATCTGGTCCATGGTTACCACCAGGTCCCGGTGCGCGCAGAAGACGTTCCAAAAACAGTGGTAATAACTTCTTTTGGCCTTTTTGAGTTTTTATGCATTCCGTTTGGATTAAAAGGCGCGGTGCAGACCTTCCAGAGGATGATGGATGCAGTGCTTTGCCACTTGTCCTTCATGTTTGTCTACTTAGACGACATTCTGGTAGCCAGTGCGTCTGAGGAATATGAGGACAGTTTTCCAGAGGTTGGAAGTGCACGGGTTGATGGTTAACCCGGCGAAGTGCCAGTTCGGTGTGCTAGTGATTGACTTTTTGGGCCTCTGCATTTCACCGGAGGGTGCAATCCCGTTACCAGACAAAGTGCGCGCTGTGTCAGACTTTCTGCGCCCGCAGACCGTGAGGGCACTACAGGAGTTTTTGGGAATGGTTAATTTTTATAACCGCTTCCCTCCCCGGGCAGCCAAGCTGATGCAGCCGTTGTACGCCATGCTTAAAAAAAAGAAGCCCGTGGACGCCATCGACTGGACTCCCGAGTGAGTCCAGGCTTTTACTAATGCCAAAACAGCGTTTGCAGATGCCGTGTTGTTAGCCCACCCGGACCCGTCTGCATGGATTGCACTCACTACAGACGCTTCTGACATTGTCATAGGAGCAGTAGTGGAGCAGTGCGTCTCAGGTTCATGGCAGCCGCTCACATTTTTCAGCCGCACTTTGCGCGACAATGAACGCAAGTACAGCGCGTTTGATAGAGAATTGCTGGCTCTCCACTTGGCGATGAGCCATTTCCAGTTCTGGCTGGAGGGGCGCGAGTTCACTGCATTTGGTGGACCATAAACCGCTGACGAACGCAATGGCCAAGGTCTTGGAACCATGGTCAGCCCGGCAGCAATGGCAGTTGGCTGCAATTTCGGAGTTTACTACCAACATTCAACACGTCGCCGGTAAGCTCAACGTCATGGCCGATTGCCTGTCATGCGCGTTAATCACCCTGGTCAACATGGGAATAGATTTCCCTGCCATGGTCGTGGAGCAAGCCGGGGACGTGGACATTTGCGTGCTCCAGTCTGCGCCAACGGGGTTAAGGCTGGAGAGCATGGTGGTGCAAGAAGGGTGCCCTCCCTTATTCTGCAACGTCTACACCGGCCGCCCACACCCGGTGGTTCCGAGCTCTTGGTGCTGTTGCATTTTTGAGTCGGTCCACTCCCGTTCACATCCGGGAGTGTGCGCTTCGGTGAAACTAGTGGGGGTGAAATTTGTCTGTCCGCGCTTGCGCAAAGATGTGAAAGAGTGAGCTGTAACTTGCATTGCGCGCCAGCGGGCCAAAGTGCACAAGCACACCAGAGCTCCCCTTGAGCCGTTCCAAATCCCAGCCAGGAGGTTCGTCCACGTAGATTTGGTGGGACCTCTCCCACCGTCGCAAGGTTTCATACACCTTTTGACAGTCGTGGACCGCACCACTCGCTGGCCTGAAGTGGTCCTGCTGGCTTCTACCATGTCCGCAGAAGTGGCGTGCACTTTTTTGCCGGATTGGGTTGCACATTTTGGATCTCCATCGGACATTACGTCCAACAGAGGTCCACAGTTTGTTTCAGAACTCTGGTCAGCGATGGCTCAGAGCCTGGGGGTCAGAATTCACCACACTACCGCGTATAACCCCCAGGCTAATGGGTTATGCGAGCGTTTTCATAGGTTGCTTAAAGCAGTGCTCAGAGCTTCGCTCACGGACACAAATTGGGTAGACCGCCTGCCTTAGGTTCTTCTAGGGTTGCGTTCCGCATCTAAGGAGGATTTGGCAGCCTCCCCGGTGGAACTCGTTTTTTCTCTCAACTGCTGCAGATCTCTGGAGGGTTTTTGCCAGAAAACCCCGCGCCCGAGGCTGATCCGCCCACGCGGTTTTTACACAGTACAGAGGCTGTGAGCGTACCGGGCCCAGCTCACCATTGTTTTCCCCGCACATTCATCCCAAAAAGCTTGCAGAATGCCAGTTTTGTTTTTGTCAGGCACGATGTGCACTGGACCCCACTGCGCCCACTATGCGACAGACCATTCAGGGTGTTGGAACCTGGGGCAAAACATTTTGTGTTAGACTTGGGGGGACGTAGGGAGACTGTCTGCATCGACAGGCTGAAGCCTGCTTTTGTGTTGGCAGACGAGCAGGTGGTGTTGGCCCAAGGTCCCTGGCACGGACTCCAACCGTTGGTGGCTCCGCAGGTTGGTGATTCCTCAGCAGGGATCGGCACTCGCGAAGCTGATGTGTTTTCTCACCCTCCCTTTTTCCCTTCACAGACTGACTTGCCCTCCTGTACACCCCGCCAGCAGGGCAGTTTGACGGGATTGGCGACCCCCTGGTACAGCCGCTATGGGTGCCAGCTCAAGCCCAAAGGACGGGGGGGTTAAGGCCCATTATGGGTGTTGGGGGGGGGGGCTGTGTGGGGCATGGTGTTGGACTTCTCCACCCAGGGGACAATGGACCGAAGGAGGAGGTGTCACCGGGGGGTATCAGACGGGACAGTAGGGACTGTGCGCCCCCTCCCCACCTTCCCGGGGAGAGGAGTAAATGCCAGAGAGAAGTGTGTTGGAGCGGAGCCGGCGTTATGTTAATGTGCCACATATTCTTTGTTCAAACAGTAATGGTTATGGTCGAAAGTGTCGGGTCTCGATGCATGGGAATAAAGGTATAAAAGAGGAGTGCACAGAGACCCAACAGTCTTTTTTTGCTGTAAAATATGTTGGAGGAAGAATAAAGTTTCTGTGTCATCCAGCTCATTGTCTCACCTGCCTCCTTTCTCCACACCAGTTGCATTTAAATATCTACACACGTGGACAAAATTGTTGGTGCCCCTCTGTGAATGAAAGAAAGACCCACAATAGTCACAGAAATTACTTGAATCTGACAAAAGTAGTAATAAATAAAAAGTCTATGAAAATTAACCAATGAAAATCAGACAATGCTTTTGAATTGTGGCTTCTCAGCAGTGCGCGTCATGCGCACTGCTGAGAAGGTGATCGGCTGCAAGCTCCCATCTCTCCAGGATCTGTACATCTCCAGGACCCGGAGGCGTGCTGGCCGGATCATAGCCGATCCCTCACACCCTGGTCACGTACTGTTTGCCCCCCTCCCCTCTGGTAGAAGACTTCGGTCCATCCAGACTAAAACCTCCCGTCACATGAACAGCTTCTTCCCCTCTGCCATCAGACTGCTGAACACTAAGTGACTTATTGACTCTCGTGCACTATGTACAGCAGCTCAACCAGACTCATGTCAATCATCACTGTTTTCTTCCTGCATTACCGACTGCACTATATAGTTCTCCACAGTATCTGCTGCTCGCTAATATATTTTAACTGCTGACCAGTATCACTTACTCTTATTCTACACTTTATTGCATGTATAGTTTATTTCTTTTATCTTATCATGTTTAATGTTGCAGCATTGTACCGAGACAAATTCCTAGTTTGTGTACTACATGAACAATGGCAATAAACCTGATTCTGATTCTTTTTTTTTTTTTTTTTTTTATTTAAGTTTTTGTAAAGGGTATACAGGTCGTTACAGCAATGCATTGTTTACATTTTCATCACATGTTCCCTTATTTTCTGATATCTGACAACATTGGAAGATTAATTCTTACAACACCCCTTTTTTTTTTTAAAGTGAAAGAAAAAGTGAAATTAAAGAGAAAAAAAACAAAAAACAAATAACAAAAAAACAAACAAACCAGTAAAAAACAAACAAAAAGAAAAAGTAAGTAAATAAAGATAAAAGAGCATCTGAGTAGCTATGGAACAAAGAGCGGAACCATTATTGAAATGGTATTTGTCAAAGATTAGATCTAATGGAAGACACATATGCGGTCCAGGGTTGCCAAAAGTTCATGAACCCATCCATGTCCTGTCTCAGTGCGAATGTCAACTTTTCCATCGAGTAAATGTCTTGGATCACGTTAGTCCAATCTTCAGGTGTAGGACAGTCCTTCAACATCCATTTTTTAGTTAGAGCTTTTTTGCTTGCCAATATTAAAACATTGAATAAGTATTTTTCTCCTCGTCTTTCCAGTGAGTCCGGTAGTAAACCCAAATACAAAGTTACAAAAGAAAAGGGAACTGTAATTTTGAATATTTTCCCCAATATTGTCTGTACCTTGGTCCAATATTGGTGGATAACTGGGCATGACCAAAACACATGAAAATGATTTGCAGTCTTTTCACCACACAAGCGCCAACAGTTCAATCCCTTATGGGTAAATTTGTTTTGTGCAGGTGTTCTGAAAAATCTTGCCAAGTTTTTCCATCCAAATTCTCTCCACTGCAGGGATGAGGTACTTTTCCATTGCTGTTTATTTAGCTTTTCCCATATTTCCAGTTGTAAAGTGAAATTCCCCTCTTTTTCCCATCTCTCTTTTATATAAGATGTGTTGTCTCCTTTTAAGTCTTGAAGACCTTGGTATATTTTAGAAATGTATCTGATCCCTGGGATCCCTTTATATGCCATTAAGAAGACCTTCAGAACACCTGACTGGGCCCTTTCCAAAACCTCCTTTTTAAGTATATTGTTTATGTGGTGTCTAAGCTGGAAGAACCTGTAAAGGTCTTGATTTATTAGGCCTTGTTTTTTCAAATCTTCAAAACTTCTTAAGATTTGCCCTTTAAAAAAATCGTAATATTTTATCAGCCCTTTCTCCTTCCACTTTTTAAATCTGGTGTCTGTTTTATTAGGAGTAAAGTCCTGATCATAGGCAATCCATTGCAGAAGTCGATAGGGCTCTTTAGTTTGATTCTCTCTGACTATCTTAAACCAAATTTTTAGCGGGGTCTCTATCCACGGGTTAGTGTTATTCAAAAGCTTAGGTAAGGCATTGTTCCCTATTATCGCCTGTAGGGGGATGTCACTTGTTATTTGGCATTCGATCTCCTTCCATTGTGCAGTGTAGACTGGGTTACATATCTCTACTAAAGTTTTAATTTGTGCGGCTTTAAAGTAGTCCCTGATATTTGGCAGCGCGAGCCCACCTTTGTCTTTGTTTAGCTGTAGGGTTCTATATCTGATTCTAGGTCTCTTGCCCTGCCATATGAATCTTGAGATCCTTCTGTCCAGCTCCTGCCATGTTTTTTTGGGAGGTTCTACCGGTATTGTTTGGAAAAGGTATAGAAGACGTGGAAGTATATTCATTTTGACTGCTTCAATTCTTTGTGCAGTACCCAAGAATGGTATCATATTCCATCTTGCTAGGTCAGATTTTATTTTTGTCACCAGTGGATCATAGTTTAGTGATATAATTTTGTTGAGTTGTTTCGGGATATTGACCCCCAGATATTTCATAGATTCCGACTCCCAGTTAGTTTTGAGTTTGCTTAGTGAATAATGATTTGGGTCATAGTTGAATGTTAAAACTTGGGTTTTATGCATGTTTAATTTGTACCCCGATAAATCTCCATACTCTGAAAAAACTGAGGTTAGTTCTGGTAAAGAAGTGTCCGGCTGCCCTAGGTATATTAAAATGTCATCAGCAAAGAGTGCTATTTTATGTTCCTTCTGACCAAGTGTAATACCTTGAATTTTTTGGTTTTGTCTTATCCAATGGCTCAGAGGTTCTATGAAGATTGCAAAGAGCAGTGGAGACAGGGGGCAGCCCTGACGACATCCTCTTTCCAGTTCAAAAGATGATGATAAATTACCGTTAATCCTTATTTTAGCTGTTGGTTTTTTATATAATGTCTGTATAGTTCTAATGAAGTTGTTATGAAAATTGAAACTGGATAAGATTCTATATAGAAAAGACCAGTCAACCGAATCGAATGCTTTTTCAGCATCTAATCCCAATATGACTGCATTTAAGTTATATTTTTTTATATGATGAATTATGTGTAAAGTGCGTCGAATGTTGTCTTGTGTCTGTCTTTGTCTTATAAAACCTATTTGGTCTAAATGAATTAGGTCTGTCAGTATATTTTCTAACCTTTTGGCAAGGATAATGGTAAAAAGCTTATAGTCCTGATTTAGTACACTGATTGGTCTGTAGTTGGAGCACTCTAGTTTATCCTTTTCAGGTTTAGGTATAACTGCAATGACCCCTTCTCTCCAGGAGGGGGGGATTTCCCCTGTGTGGAGGACATAATTAAATGTTTTCAGGAGGAGAGGAGATAGTTGCTGTTTAAAGGTTTTGTACCACTCTGCTGTATAGCCATCAGCTCCTGGGGATTTGTTAGCTTTAAGTTTCATAATTGCTTTTTCCAATTCTTTAGGATGTATTTCTGACAGTAGTGTTTTATTTTGTGACTCCGTAAGTTGGGGAAGGTTTAATGTGTTTAGGAATGCCTCGGATGCGTTTTTATGTTTTTTGTGGGAGTATAAGTTCTTATAGTAATTCTCGAAGCTTTTAAGAATATCCTGAATTCTGAATTTTATTTCCTTTGATACTGGGTCTCTGATTTTGTAGATTGCTCTTTCTGTTTGATGTTTCCTCAATTTATAGGCTAGCAATTTTGCCGATTTACTGCCTGCTTCATAGTATTTTTGTTTCAGAAATGTAAGTTTCTTCTGGATTTCTATTGTGTAGATCTCATTTATTTGGTTTTTAATTTCCTTAATCTTGAGCGAGTCAGTAGAATGAGTGTTGCCTTTGTGTTCTTTTTCTAGGTTCCTAAGTTCTGACTCTAATGTGGATAGTTTTTCTTGTCTTAGCTTCTTTTGGGTTGCCAGTTTTGCAATAATCTTTCCTCTTATTACAGCTTTGCATGCATCCCACAGTATTAAAGGGGATACTTCTCCATTATCGTTATCTTCCAAATATCTGAGAATATCTGATTCCAATTCATCTTTCAATGGTCCTTTCAGGACATTTGAATTTAACCTCCAAGAAAATGTATTATTTGTGTATTTTTGGATATTTAAGTCCATGTAGATCGGACTGTGGTCGGAGAGATCCATCAGTCCTATTTTACATGTTTTTACTCTTCCAATGTCTCTATTAAACATAAAAAAATAGTCAATCCTTGAGTAAGATGAATGTGGAGTTGAGTAAAATGTATAGTCTTTTACACTGGGGTTGAGTTCCCTCCACACGTCACAGATTCCCATTTCTTTTAGTAGCATCCGAGTCTTCCTGTTTTGGGTGTTATTTTGATGTGGGGAATTACCAGAAGCATCCCAGTATGGATTCAGTCTAAGATTGAAGTCCCCACCACATATCACTAAACCTTGAGCTTTAGTTATCATTAGGTCAAATACATTTTTATAAAATTTCCAGTTAGCCCCTGGGGGAGCATACACATTCAGCAGGGTGATATCTTCTCCCTTTAGCCGCCCAGTTACCAAACTGTATCTCCCTTCTTTATCTTTGTGTTCTGATTTTTTTTCAAATGTAATTTTGGTTGATATCAATGTCGCTACTCCCCTCCTCCTCCCTGATTTATATGAAGATGAAGAGATCATTTTAAACCCTTGTCTACTGAGTTTATTGTGTTCCACGTCTGTTAGGTGGGTTTCTTGTAAAAATATTATTCCTGCTTTGTCTTTTTTCATTTTGCCTAGAATCTTGGATCTTTTAACTGGATTCAGGATTCCTTTTACATTATATGAAATTATTTTGGTTACACCCTGTTTCTCCATTGTGTTGTTTTGTTTAGTATAACTGTGTGGTGGCCCTCATTTGTGCTACTCAGAAACTGAAAGAACATTAAAAACAAGAAAAACATTAAGAACATAGTGTAAAAAACTTTAAAACAAAAAGCTGTCATAAGAACTTCCTGAGCTGAGGTCTTTTTAAAGACCCTGGAAGAGCCTTGATGGAGTGAAGGCCCTGAGGGAAATTCCTCAAACTCTGTTACGTGTTGAGGGCCCTCTCTTACCACTGAAAGTAGTCCCATGCTTTTAACGTGAGTTTCAGAACCCAATCCAAACTTGTAATGATTTTTTTTTTTCCTTTTATGCCTAAACCCTGTGAAATTGTGTGCACCCTCCCACCCCCATCACATCAAACATTCACGCAAAAACAGTATTTGTTAGTATGAGGAGAACATGTGGATTATTGTCACATTTCTATTTTAACAAGTTTTTTTTTTTTTTTTTTATTACAAAGACTTATTTGTTTCAAATAATATGATTGTTCCATGAAATGTTTTACCACATGCTGAATATGCATCTCCTTTAATGTTTGTTACCTTGTATGAGGGGGGGTTGGATGTGCGGATTGATTCAAGAGAAAGGGGGAAAAAAAAAAAAAAAGGTCGCTATTCCAACCTGAAAACGGATAGTTTATCCGCGACGCTCTGGCGCTGGGTTTCCCGCTGCTGGTCCGTGGATTTTGAGGGTCTTTGTGTTGTCCATGTTTGCGCTTTGATCTTCTCACTCGGGTCTGCTGCGGGTTTAAATACCGTTACCGGGAGCCCTCTTTTCGCCATGTCAGCTGTTGCTTCTTCCGCCGAATTATAGAGACACGTTTCATCGCCGTAGAAGACCCTTAACTTCGCAGGAAATGGAGTCTGAAAGCGCAATTTCTTCTCTCTTAACACCTTTTTCGCGTCATTGTATTCCCTGCGCTTTTTAAGGACCTCCGGGGCGTAATCGTGTTCCACGTAGACTTTTCTCTCCTGGTGCATAAATCCTTTTTTCTGCCAGGCCAGTCTTACAACCTCTTGTTTTATTTTGAAATTGGAAAATCTTACCAACACCGAACGTGGGGGCGCTTCCGCCGCCGGCCTAGCGGCTAATGAACGATGTGCCTTTTCTATCTTCAAGTCGGTGGTTTGTGGAATATCCAATTTCTCTATTAGTAAGGATTCCACGCATTCTGCCATTGAGTTAAAACCATTTTCGGTTCCTTCTATCAGACCATGAATTCTTATGTTGTCTCTTCTTTGTTTTCCTTCTTGGTCGGTTAGCTTAGCCTCTATAGCTGCTTGTCTTTTGCGTAGGTCTAGCACAGAATCTTCGAGCACTTTTATTCGATCCTCTGTTTCCAAGATTCGGTTCTCGGCCTGGTCCACTCTGCTGTTTGTCCTTTTCAATTCTTCTCTGAATTCCCGAAATTCAGCCGTAACTTCTCGGCGAAATCGTCGTAGCTCCTCAAATAGTGATTTCAGGCTAACCCTTTTGTTAGCTATCACCAGTTCCTCGTCTTCTGAACGGAGATCTTCCAGTTCAGATTCTCCGGCCGATACGTGTCCTGGCCTGGAGAATTTCAGTTTCTTCTGTTTTCCTTTAGACATGATGATTTTGTCTTTTGATTTTCACTCCTCCAAAAATCCGTTAAGTTTGATTTTCAAGGTGTTATCCTGGATTGGATCTGAGAGCTTCAGTGTTAAGCTGCAGTGATTCTGATTCAACAGAATTATTTTAAAAAACAAACTCATGAAACAGGTCTGGACAAAAATGATGGTACCCTTAACTTAATATTTTGTTGCACAACCTTTTGAGGCAATCACTGCAATCAAACAATTTCTGTAACTGTCAATGAGACTTCTGCACCTCTCAGCAGGTATTTTGGCCCACTGCTCATGAGCAAAGTGCTCCAGTTGTCTCAGGTTTGAAGGGTGCCTTCTCCAGACGGCATGTTTCAGCTCCTTCCACAGATGTTCAATAGGATTTAGATCAGGGCTCATAGAAGGCCACTTTAGAATAGTCCAATGTTTGGCTCTTCGCCATTCTTGGGTGTTTTTAGCTGTGTGTTTTGGGTCATTATCCTGTTGCAAGACCCATGACCTGCGACTGAGACCAAGCTGTCTGACACTGGGCAGCACATTTCTCTCTAGAATACCTTGATAGTCTTGAGATTTCATTGTACCCTGCACAGATTCAAGATACCCTGTGCCAGATGCAGCAAAGCTGCCCCAGACCATAACAGAACCTCCTCCATGTTTCACAGTAGGGACTGTGTTCTTTTCTTGGTATGCTTCATTTTTGCCTCTGTGAACATAGAGCTGATGTGCCTTGCCAAAAAGTTCCAGTTTTGTCTCGTCTGTCCATAGGACATTCTCCCAGAAGCTTTGTGGCTTGTCAACATGCAGTTTGGCAAATTCCAGTCTGGCTTTTTTATGATTTGTTTTCAACAGTGGTGTCCTCCTTGGTTGTCTCCCACAGGGATGGCAACAGGAAATTCTGATTTCAGCTGAAATCTAATTTGGTCGATTGACTTATGGGGGGGGGGGGGGCCGGGGGGGCGCAGCCCCCCTGAAGCTAGGAGGTTTTCAGTAAAACAGAAGTAATTTAGACTGCAAAAAATGATTAAAAAAATGAAATACTAGACTTAGATAAATCATTAAATTTAATGAAAAGTTAACTTACTTTTTCTTCAATGTTGTCTCACTGTCTTTAGTCCAACATATTTAACAGTTCTATAAGAGTTTATTACACTATTTACACTGGTCACCAAGTCACTTCTAATGTAAAACTTTCTTCCTTTTGGCAGCAAGCTGTGTCAGTCTCTGAACTTTGAACTTAATCTCCTTTTCTGGTTTCTTCTGAAACTGTCTGTTTCTGTTACCTCGTCGAACTTTGAGCCAATTTTCACCTTTACCATCACTTTTCTCTCAAGCCAATTCTATCGGAACTTATTTTTGTCACTTTTGTCTATTTCTAGCACTGATGACTCCTGATCCTTCGATAAAAATCTCATAATTCCGCTGAAAACAATACCGAAAGCTCAGAATTCCAACACAAACCAGGGATGTGATTTGGGATTGGGGAAATTATCTGAAAATGTAGCAGGGGGTCTGGGGGACGCAGTCCCCCAGCTGGGCCAGGGGGCAGAGCCCCTTTGGGGGGGCACGGGGGGCAAAGCCCCCCGAAGCTCCTGAGTTTTTATGATTTTTAAGTACCAGAACTGTGCTTAAATGACATAAAACAAACAGCTGAATGCCACTTATTACTGTATAATATTGACTTATGTTCCAAGAAGATAGCATTCCTAAAATATTCCAACAAGCATTATCCATCACATGCTTTAACACTTGATCAAATCAAAATCAGTTAATTTTATCTATTCCATAATAGAAATAAAATTCCAACATACCATTACTTTTTATAATTTCAGCATTCATTTCAGATCACCAGTTTCAATCTCCATTGAGACTTGAGCAGTTCATTTTGCACAATCACTGATGTAGCTAAGTCTTAGAAATATTCTGATTGATTGATTGATTGATTCAAAAGTTATGAGTCAATGTCCACTGTGCACTGTCAATTTCAAACTGTTTGGAATCATAAAAGTAATCTAACTAAATTGTTTTGCTATTTTTTCTCCTCAACATCAATGTCAGGGCGCTGCAGGAGCTTTGGGGGATGGTTAACTTTTATAACCGTTTCCTCCCCCGCGCAGCCCAGCTCATACAGCCGTTGTACGCCGCACTCAAGAAACGGAAACCGGCGGACAGAGTCGACTGGACTCCAGGCGTTCTCTGAGGTTAAAACAGCTCTGGCAAACGCTGCACTACTGGCGCACCCAGACCCGGCGGCTCGGATAGCGTTCACTACCGATGCCTCGGACATGGGCATAGCGGGCGTCATGGAGCAATGCGTTGCCGGTTCTTGGCAGCAGCTCACCTTTTTTTTAGCAGGTCTTTGCACGACAGTGAGCGTAAATACAGTGTGTTCCACAGAGAGTTAATGGCTCTCCACCTGGCCATACGCCACTTCCAGTTCTGGCTGAAAGGGCGCACCTTCACTGCGTTCATGGACCACAAGCCGCTAACGTACTTAACATACTTTATCTTCCTGGAAGATAAAATAAAGCGGAATTCGGCGAATTAGCGGAAAAATCACATCCCTGAGAACACGCCACCATGAATTTTTGACAAAGCATACAACGAGCCATTTGATTGGTCCAATTGTTTGCAACTATCCAGTCGCAGGGCTGTTTACAATACAGCAGTAGCTTGAGTACATAACATCCGGGTTATCGCAGGAGACTTGACCCGGGGAAGCGCCGAGCGCTTATGTAATCATGTTGATTTTCGCTAAAATCGGTAGCAATAAGGTACCTTACCCCCCCTAAAATTTTCTCAACGGATTTAGACGATTCACAGAAATGATCAATTTGAAAATAAATCGGTGGAAATCCGCGGATCGGTGGAAGATTGCCATCCCTGCTCCAATGAAGTCCACTTTGGCTCAAACGACGACGGATGGTGCGATCTGACACTGATGTACCTTGACCTTGGAGTTCACCATGAATGTGTTTAGAGGTTGTTCTGGGCTCTTTTGTTACCATTCGTATTATCCATCTCTTCCATTTTTCAGCAAGTTTCCTCCTGCAGCCACGTCCAGGGAGGTTGGCTACAGTCCCGTGGATCTTAAATTTCTGAATAATATGTGCAACTGTAGTCACAGGAACATCAAGCTGCTTGGAGATGGTCTTATAGCCTTTACCTTTAACGTGCTTGTCTATAATTTTCTTTCTAATCTCCTGAGACAACTCTCTCCTTTGCTTCCTCTGGTCCATGTTTAGTGTGGTACACACCATGTCACCAAACAGCACAGTGGCTACTTGTCACCCTTTAAATAGGTCGACTGACTGATTACAAGTTTGTAGACACCTGTGATGTTAATTAGAGGACACATCTTGGTTGAACATGTCCCTATGGTCACATTATTTTCAATCTTTTCTAGGGGTACCATCATTTTTGTCCAGGCCTGTTTCATGAGTTTGTTTTTTTTAAATAATTCTGTTGAACCACAATTCAAAAGCATTGTCTGATTTTCATTGGTTAATTTTCATAGAATTTTTATTTATTACCACTTTTGTCAGATTCAAGTTATTTCTGTGACCATTGTGGCTTTTTCTTTCATTAACAGAGGGGTACCAACAGTTTTGTCCATGTCTGTAAATAAACCTACATATATTTCTTTGACTGTAGCTCCTAACATGTTTTCCAAAACAAAACTTAAATGAGCCCTTTCCATTGCTGCAATCAGATGTTTCCTTTGTTCCTGGTATCCCTGACATTCCAACAAAATGTGCTGAACTGTTTCCGGAGAACCACAATGTGCACAGCTGCCAGTTGGGTGTTTACCTATTTTATGTAGCGTCTGGTTTAAAGTAGTGTGTCCTATTCTTAATTGGGTGATGAGTATCTCTTCTTTCCTGTTTCTGCCAACTCCCATTCCAGAGTTTACCTGCTTTTGAATGTCATAAAGGTGTCTTCCTGCATCTCTTGAGTCCCAATATTTTTGGCACTTTTCCACTATATAATTTTTGATTACTGATTTGCCTTCTGCCTTACTGAGTGAGATTTCCAGATTTATTGCTTTGAATTTTAATGATTGTTTTGCTGATAAATCCACATCCTCATTACCCTCTATTGCAACGTGGGCTGGAACCCAAAGAAAGTTTATTGACTGACCTTTACTGTAGAGGTTGTAAATTAAGGAGTGGATTTCTACAATTAGGTCCTGCCTGCACGACTGCAGTGACTGAATACTCTTGAGAGCTGCCCAACTATCTGAAGCAATGACTACATTATTACTATAATTTATCTCCAACAGAAAAAAATCAATATCATTGTGAAAGCAGCAGAAAAATATCTTGGCATTAATGGGCTACATTGGGAAGCAGTTGGGGACTTGTTAAGTGGGGGATCTTTAAGTTCACAGACATCATGGGCTAGTAGGTCATAATGGTAATCACGATTTTGCAATGGAATGCCAGGAGTTTAATATCAAATGGGCAAGAATTCTAAAAGTTTATATCTGATATGCAAGACAAACCCCAGGTAATCTGTAGAAAGGAAACATGGCTAAAACCTCAGTTGTATTTTGTCATTCAAGGATACACATCTAAAAGGAACAACAGGGAAACTGGTAGAGGAGGGGGTGTAGCAAGTTTTGTGCTTTATGGAACAAATTACAAAATAATGGTCGTAGGGAAAGAACATGAATCAATAATGGTAAAAATATGGGCAGTAAAAGATGAAATGACAATTATTAATTACTATAATCCATGTGACAGATTGACAGTTGACACTTTGAACCCTGTAAATAGACAAGCACAGGGTAAGGTGGTTTGGTGTGGGGATTTTAATGCACGTAACACACTGTGGGGTAGCAGGAATATAGATATAAATGGCACAGTAATTGAGGATTTTTTAGAGGACTGGGACTTAGTATGCATGAATGATGGGAAAGGTACTAGATTTAGCAGTAATCTAGACAGAAAGTGTGTTAGACCTAACTGGTTTCAGATGCGATTGCAGGAATCACATCTTGGGATGTATTAAGTCGGTCAGCTAGTGGGAGTGATCATTACCCAGTAAGAGTTAAAATTGGTAGAAGCAGGAGAAGAAGGGATGCAGTATGGCACAAGATGGAAATTGGATAAGGCAGACTGGGATAAATTTAAATATCTGTGTAAGACTAGATGTGAGCAGCTAAATAGTGAGGACATTATTGATGAGGAGAAATTTTGTAAAAGTGTCGGTGCGATTATAATGGTCTGCAAATCAAACAATACCAAAAAGTACAGGTTATAGACAACCAAAGAATCTTCCTTGGTGGGATGATAATTGTAATAAAGCTATTAAAAATAGAAATAGGGCATTCAGACAAGTGAAAAAGTGTCATACTTTGGAAGCACTGATTGAGTACAAACGGTGTCAGGCGATCGTCAGGAAAACAAAACAGCTAAGCGTTTATTTTGGAGACAGTTTGGTAATACGATAGGAAGAGAAACACAGCTATCAGATATTTGGGGAATGATTAAGAAAATGAGTGGTATTAGAAGAGAGTACAAAATACCAGTGCTGGACAGTAATGGGGAAATAGCCATTACTTATATAGACAAAGCAGAACTTTTGACACAAACTTTAGTAAAGATTCATAGTTCAGAAAACCTACCAAACACAATTAGACAAAGCAGGGAAAGCACTTTATCCAAACACCCACATGTAAACATAAAGAAGAATACTTCAAGGGACACAATAGATTTGCCATTCACTCTATCGGAATTGAAAACGGCTATTCTGAAAACGAAGCAGTCTTCACCAGGGAAGGATGGTGTATGTTATGGGATGTTGTCGCGCATGAAGGAGAGTGCACTTCAAACAATATTAAAGCTATTTAATAAAGTTTGGGAAACTGGGACGATTCCAAGGGCATGAAAAGAATCAGTTTTAGTACCAATCTTAAAGCCAGGGAAAGATTCATCAGATCCCAATAATTATAGGCCAACAGCTCTTACCTCACAGTTAGGGAAAACCATGGAACGAATGGTGACTGAAAGGCTGAATTACATTTTGGAAAGGAGGGAATGCCTTTCTCCTTTTCAAAGTGGGTTCCGAAAAGGGAGAAATACTATGGATTCCATTTTGCACCTAGAATCTGAAATTAGGAAAGCCCAGGTAAATGGGGAAAATGTGATAGCTGCCTTCTTTGATGTAGAAAAAGTGTATGACATGCTGTGGAAGGAAGGGTTGCTAATTAAATTAAATCAATTTGGTATTGAAGGTAAATTATACAATTGGGTATTAGATTTCCTGTATGATAGAACAACTGAGGTAAGAGTTGGTATAGAGTACTCCAAAATATATCAAGTTGAAAATGGTACCACCCAAGGCAGCGTGTGTAGCCCTTTTGTTTAATATTATGATTAATGATATTTTTGAAGGTATTGATAGTGGAATAGGGAAGGTCTTGTATGCAGATGATGGGGGCCTTATGGAAGGGGATGTAATCTTGTGCACATTCAAAGGAAAATGCAGGCAGCAATAGACCACATTGAACAATGGGCAAACTGGTGGGCTTTTAAATTATCGGTCTCAAGATAGATAGATAGATCTTTAATTGTCATTGTCACAGGTACAACGAAATTCAAAGTGCTCTCCAGTCAGTGTCCCATTTATAAAAACATTACCCCATTATAAAAAACATAAAAAATCAGATAAAATAATAATTAAAAGAATAAATAACAAGCCACATTCACACAGACGGACTTCATGCACACACAGTCATTGCAAGGAGCATTCAACAACATACAATCATGTCCATTTAGCACATCACTTCCTCATTTTATTCAGAATGGTAATCTGAAATAAAATAATCTGCTTCTCTAAAAGTCACAAAGAAATTTCTTTAAAACGTTATGGCCAAAAATTTGAGCAAGTAAAGGTAGTCCAGTATTTAGGTGTAGTGTTTGATGAAAAACTAACTTGGAAGCAGCACATTGAAAAAACTAAAGAAAGATGTAAAAAAAAAAAAATATTTTGAGATGTCTGGCAGGACGGGACTGGGGGGCCTCTAGGGCCTCTCTGTTGAGGGTGTATCGAGGTCTAATGAGAGCTACACAAGACTATGGATGTGTTGCATTCATGTCAGCTGCTGATTGTCACCTGAACCAACTGGACATAGAGCAGACAAAGGCTCTTACAGTAGGATATGTTGTGGTGCATTTAAAACTTCTCCACTATCAGCAATCCAAGTAGAGATGGGTGAAATGCCCTTAAGATTAAGAAGAACCAAATTAATGCTGGCATACTGGATCAACTCGAAGGGGCATAAGAGGTCACATCCTGCAAAAGCTATTCCTAATGATTGCTGGGAACACAATGAGTCCAACATTGGTAGCTTTGGATGGATAAGTGATGCCATTGCTGAGCAGGCAGGATTAAAATACATAGTTTAGCCCAATGGTCCTGTGGTCTGTTATTCCTCCATGGCTGTTTGAGATGCCACTGGTAGATTTTGAAATACAACAACTGAGGAGGCAACATAAGCAATCAGCAACAGATTATATAGTGCATAAATATATTGAACAGAACTTCAGAAACAGGCTGATAGCATTTACTGATGGTTCCAAGTAAATAAGAGTAACAACAAAAGGAGCACATAAGGGCAAGGCAGATCTGGCATATCAAAACAGCGGGGAGTTACTAATACAAGAAGATATGTTTGGCTTTCATATTCATATGTGTCATTGACTTAAGAGATTTGGAAAAAGCAGCTAAAATTATTCATAAAACAATTGAAAGAGGGAGTAGCACCATTCCACTTTGAGCAATGAATGTGGTATTTGCATAAAATAATAAGATTGACAGTATCTGAGATACAGTATTTCTGTCCAAACTGTCCATGAAGTAGATAATATCAAAAGCATTGAACATAGAGATATTATCAGTTTTTAAAGACAGCCAAGCATGAATATTGGACCAAAAATGATGAACAAGAGGACATTTTACAAATAGTTTCACATTCAGTAGAACAGAAAACAAGGGTCAACTTCAAAATTAAATCGTTTAGACATGAAATTACTGACAGGGTAGATGGCAGATATTATTTTAAAATAGGTTCCTTTTACTTTAGGGGGAATGGGATAAGAAAGGCATGAGGTAAATGACTTCCTTTTTCGGGAAGAATTAATGCTCTCCTTTACATAACAGAAGTTTAAGTCCTCATAAACCTTTTGTTTAAAGACAAGACTAACAAATTTATTGTCACACTTCTCATCAAGTAAGTTAATATGAACTATTCTCAGGGAGATTAGAGAAGGTGTAACCTGAGAGAAAATTAAACAATTTTTGATCAGCTGCAGTAAGAGAGTAGGAACAGCTTTGCATATTTTCTCATACATCTTTCTTGAGGGAGAAGAATTAAATTTTTGAGCAAAAATGTTCAAAGACAGGCAGCGTGGTGGCGGAGTGGTTAGCACTGCGGCAGCACAGCAGCTCACCCTTGGCCGGGGGATTCTAGGTTCAATCCCAGCCCCTGACAAACAGTGATATATGTGGAGTTTCCATGTTCTCCCCGTGTCTGCGTGGGTTTACTCCAGGATTTCTCTGGTTTCCTCCCACATGCCAAAAACATGCAAGTTAGGTTAATTGGCATCAAACTGGGGATTCTAAATTGTCCTTAGGTATGACTGTGAGAGTGAATGGTTGTCTGTCTCTCTGTGTTGGCCCTGCGATGGACTGGCAATCCATCCAGGGTGTACCCTGCCTCTCGCCCAAAGATGCTGGGATAGACTCCTGCCCCCCGCGACTCGAAAAAGATTAAGCGGAAGAAGATGGATGGATGTTCAAAAGACAAGTCCCCTCCAGAATCTAATAAATCACAAATAAAAAGAACACCATTATCATACCACTCAGGCTTAAAGACTGATCCCCTGTTAATAGTGATGACCCTGTTATTCCATAACAATGAATTATGTGGAGAAAAATTGTGAGTAAATATCATTTTTCCATACTGTAATACTCGTTTGTGGAAGTTGGATAGTTTTAAGGGAATTTTTGGCACCTCATAGTTGCATTTAAGCAAAAATTCACCCCCCCCCAACCTTCTTAAAAATATTATTTGGGATATGGTACCACATAGAGTGAGACTGAAGGAGGCATTCTTTGATCCATTTCATTCTAAAGGCAGCAATTACAGATTCAAAGTCCACAGCTTTCACACCCCCATTACTATAATCCTTGATCAACTGAGACTTGCGCAAATAATGAGTTTTATTTTTCCAAATAAATTTAAAGATAATAGAGTTACTGTAGTTGTCTTTGGGTATTTGGTAGATACAAAGAGTGACGGGGATAAATAAGTCTTGACAGACCCTCTGTTTTAGAAAGGAGAATGTGGCCCAGTGGAGACAGGTCTTGGCTTAGCGAATGATTTAGGGATTTTTGGACTGCATTCAGCTTAGGAGTGATGTTCAGGTTTTCCCTGTCAGCAAGCAACCTTGTTATTGTCAGACCTAGATATTTAACCTCTCTTTTTACTGAAATATTGCCACTTGAGTCAATATCAGTGTCATGAATCATTAAAATTTCACATTTTTGGAGATTCAAGGTTAAACCAAATGCTTTGGAGAAGAAATCGATTTTTTTCAATTGCTTTTGAGACCATGAGTTCATTTTTATGCCTCGGTGAAACAGAGGCATACAGTAATCGGTTAGTGCGTCTGTTTGTGGCTGTATGTATCTGTCTCTGTCTCTCTGTTTCAGCTTACCCGGTCAAAATTAAGTGGAACTAAAGGCTTGTATCTTTATACAGTATCACCATATTTTCTCGACTTTTAATTTGCCAGAATTTTGAAATAACTTTTTTTTTTTTAAAATAAACACAAATTTAACTCACCGTTTCTGTCAGTGCTGCAGCGAAAAAATGTATTGTAATAACTATCCTGGGCCAGCAGAGGTCAGAGTGCCACTTTTTTACCGCCGCCCATGCTACCATGCCACGGGCACCGAGGCACAGCACCTTGGTGCTTTCATTTAAAAACAGGGCTGTGTTGTATGCAAACTGACCAACTATAAATTCTTTTTCCCAGAATATAATTCCTTGAACATCAGGAGAATTTTTAAATAAGACTGCCATCAATTCAGTTGCTATTATGAACAAAAGTGGGCTTATAGGGCAGCCTTGACAAATGCCCCGTTTAATAGAGAACCTTGATGAAGGACCATGACTAAGAGAAATGCTGTTACTAATGTCATTGTAGAGTATCTGGATAATATTGCAGAAATTTGTTCCGAATCCAAATAT
The DNA here is from genome assembly GCA_020510985.1 of Pholidichthys leucotaenia. Lineage (NCBI taxonomy): Eukaryota > Metazoa > Chordata > Actinopteri > Cichliformes > Pholidichthyidae > Pholidichthys > Pholidichthys leucotaenia. The sequence continues at coordinate 310,822,022 of CM035841.1, read as the reverse complement.
CAACAAGGACTTAAATAGGAAAGCGTGTTCTAAGAAGTCAAAAGCTTTAAAGAAGTCTAAGAACAAAATTAGACTATTTTGGGGGACCAGCAAGTTATAGTCTAGCATGTCTAGCACTAATCAAATGTAGTTAAATAAATATATGTCTGCCTCTAATGAATGCAGATTGAGACTCATCAATAATTATTACCTCCGCCAAGGAGGTTATGTGATCATCAGCGTTGGTTTGTCTGTCTGTTTGTTTGTTAGCAAGATAACTCAAAAAGTTATGGACGGATTTTCATGAAATTTTCACAGATTGTCAGAAATGGGGTATCCTACAGATGATTAGATTTTGGTGGTGATCCGGATCACCGTCCACAAGAAAACCGCCATTACGCAAAATGCCATTTTCGTGAATAACTACTGAACCACTAATCCTATCATTGTCAATCCAATTGCTTGTCATATGTTTTCATGGTCAAGGAATCTGAAAACGTACACACAAACACTGTATGGGGGGAACTGTGGCGAAAACCGCCATTACGGAAAATGCCATTTTCGTGAATAACTACTGAACCACTAATCCTATCATTGTGAATCCAATTGCTAGTCATATGTTTTCATGGTCAAGGAATCTGAAAACGTACACACAAACACTGTATGGGGGGAACTGTGGCGAAAACCGCCATTACGGAAAATGCCATTTTCATGAATAACTACTGAACCACTAATCCTATCATTGTGAATCCAATTGCTAGTCATATGTTTTCATGGTCAAGGAATCTGAAAACGTACACACAAACACTGTATGGGGGGAACTGTGGCACTTGGTGGAGGTCTGCGCTCTCCGAGTGCTTTTCTAGTTTTAAGAAGCCCTGTTTTTAGTCTGCAAGCATAGACATGTGCTAAAAGTTTTTAATCCACACACAGAAGTGTAACAGGCCTCCAATTATCTAAAATCAATTTGTCTTTGTTAGGTTTCGGTATGAGTGTGATCAGGCCATGTTTCATTGTTGGCGATAACATAGAATTCTCAATACAGTACATTCATTAAAAGCCTCAAAAATGAGATTGCCAATTTCATTCCAAAAATGTTTGTAAAATTCTACTGTTAGGCCATCAGGGCCTGGAGATATTCCATTAGGCATATGAGATATGGATTTATCTAGTTCATCATCAGAGAGTTTAGCATCCAACAAGACTCTGAAGTTTGCATCAATTTGTGGAGTCTGGTCTTTAATTACTCTAAAAAAGACTTCGGTGTAGCTGTGTATTTGTGCCTACATATGTTTAAGCATAAAAGGACATATGGGGATTGACCTCACGACCGAAGAGGACAATAGGTCTGGACCACCTGCGGGGGACAACGAGAGGACGGGGGTGCGATGAAAGGGCTTCCCGACTCCAGGAGGCAGGTGGAGGACTGAAGGCTGGAGAGGGGACAAATGTCAATAAGGAGTTTTGACGAGGATATGTGACCCCTCCTTTGTGTGATGCAGTTGTGTGAAAAGCCTTTGTGTGAAACTGTATAAATGTGAAGCTTGGTTGTAACTCAGCCTCTTTTTGCCATCGACGTGGAGAATGCCTGGAGAAGATCTCCGAGTTCCGGGCTCGCTGGAGTCCGCCCTGGCGAGCGCCGTAGCCGTCAAACTGCCAGAATTCTGGCAGGACAACCCACAGTCGTGGTTCCTACAAGCGGAGTCACAGTTCGCGCTCGCAGGGGTAATGGCAGATGACACCAAGTTCCACCATGTCATCGCTAGGCTCGACAGTCGCACAGCTCGGCGCGTGCAGAGCTTGGTGCAGCAACCACCCGCCCACGACAAATACGGCAGGTTGAAAGCTGCCTTCATCAAGTTTTTCACGCCCTCAGCCGAAGTGAGGGTTAGGAGGCTCCTGGCTCTGCTCGACCAAGGAGGACACAGGCCCACCGCCCTTATGGAAGACATGTTGCGGCTGAGGGGATCAGACAACGATGGTTTCCTTTTCCAGTTTATCTTCCTAACTAACCTCCCGGCGCACATGAGAGGGACGCTGGCCAGCACACGTTGTGAGACCCAGGAAGATTTCCGGGAGCTGGCCCAGGAGGCAGAGAGGCTCCTGGACGCCTGCGGCGAGCAGACGACGGCAGCGGCGACCCAAGGCAGCGGAGAGCCAGAGGCAGCAGACCCAATCCTGCCAACAACGGCAGCGGCACGGCCTCGACGCGGTGGAGGTGATGGTTCAGCGGCAGAGGCGCGGCCCCGACGCAGCGGAGGAGATGACCTCTGTTTTTATCATCGGAGGTTCGCCGAGAGGGCACACAGGTGTGTGCCGCCATGCAGCTTCAGGTGTTCGGGAAACGGCAAGACCGAGGGTCGTTAGCAGCTTCGACTCTCGGCGAAAACAGCAAGCTGCTGTACATCACAGATGCGAGCTCCGGGCGGGAGTTCCTCATAGACACCGGGGCCCAAGTGAGATTCATCACCCCAACCTATGCTGACCGGGTGGCTGGACCCCGTGGTAGCGGAGCAACGGCGGCAAATGGCTCCAGCATCAACACCTACGGGAAAAGGACTTTGTCTTTACGCTTGCATGGCCGCGCATATGAATGGACTTTTGTCATAGCGGCGGTGAGTTTCAACATGTTAGGTGCTGATTTTCTGTGCTCACATGGTCTGTTAGTTGATCTTGCCAATAGGCGGCTGGTAAATGCACTCTCTTTCTACTCTCTCCCCTGTTCAGCGCGAGTGTCCCCGCCACCAGTACAGACCAACGTCGCCGCAGCAGGTGGTAAGTTCCACACACTCCTCACTCAGTTTCCAGCACTCACGGTACCCACTTTTTCAGCAACGGTTGCAAAACATGGGGTGGAGCATTTTATCACTACAACTGGCCCCCCCGTCTTTGCGAAGGCTCGGTGCTTGGATGCTGCCAAGCTCTCCATAGCGCGCGAGGAGTTCGCCAGCCTAGAGAGGCTGGGCATCATTCGCCGTTCGAAAAGCCCATGGGCTTCGCCACTACATATGGTCCCGAAGGCTGACGGCTCCTGGAGACCGTGCGGCGATTATCGCAGACTAAACAACGCCACAGCACATGATTGCTACCCCATCCCACACATCCAGGATTTTTCAATACACCTGGCGGGGGCGCGCATTTTTTCAAAAATAGACCTGGTTCGCGGCTACCATCAGGTTCCAGTCCGACCTGAGGACATTCCTAAAACAGCAGTAATAACCCCGTTCGGACTTTTTGAGTTTCTACGCATGCCGTTTGGGCTTAAAGGGGCGGCGCAAACGTTCCAGCGGATGATGGACGCCGTGTTACGCGATCTCCCGTTCGTGTTCGTGTACCTCGACGACATTTTGGTCGCCAGTATTTCGGAGGAAGAACACGAAAAACACCTCACGGTGGTCTTTAGGAGGTTGGGAGAGCACGGCTTAATAATTAACCCCGCCAAGTGCCGGTTCGGCATCGCGCAGATCAATTTCTTGGGCCACCGCGTCTCCCCAGAGGGGGTGGTCCCGTTACCGGATAAAGTGCGCGCAGTGGCAGATTTTCCCCGACCACAAACGGTCAAGTCATTGCAGGAATTTTTAGGGATGGTGAATTTTTATAACCGTTTCCTACCCCACGCTGCGCATCTCATGCAGCCACTATATGCTGCGCTCAAGAAACAAAAACCTTCCAGGACTATTGAATGGTCCTCTGAGCGGGAACGCGCGTTCACAGACGTGAAAAAAGCCTTGGCTGACGCTGCGCTCCTGGCCCACCCTGACCCATCGGCATGAATCGCGCTAACGACCGACGCGTCAGATGTGGCCATAGGGGCCGTGATAGAACAGCAGGTTGCCGGAGTTTGGCAACCGCTGGCTTTTTTCAGCAAATCCTTGAGCGAAGCCGAGCGAAAATACAGCGCGTTTGACAGGGAGCTGTTGGCGCTTCATTTGGCTATTCGCCACTTTCAGTTCTGGCTGGAAGGGCAGTGTTTCACCGCTTTCGTGGACCACAAGCCGCTCACGTACGCCATGTCCAAAATTTCAGATCCGTGGTCAGGCCGGCAACAGAGGCAGCTGGCCGCAATTTCGGAATTTACCACTGATATTCGGCATGTAGCGGGTAAACTCAACGTAGTGGCAGACTGCCTCTCGCGCGCGGTCACGGCACCGGCACGTGCAGAGGCAGATCAGGCCACCGCGACCGCGCAGCAGAGTAGCAGCGCGGGAGCTCGCGCAGCCCCAGTTCACGTGGGGATAGATTATGCAGCCATGGCGGCGGAGCAGGGGGCAGATGCAGACGTGCGCGCGCTCCAGTCTGGACCAACAGGGTTAAGGCTGGAGAGCAAGTGTTTGCAAACCGGAACGCCCCCTTAATCTGCGATGTATCGACCGGGCGTCCACGCCAGGTGGTTCCGGCCATGTGGTGCCGCCGCGTTTTCGACTCGGTCCACTCGCTGGCGCACCCGGGAGTGCGCGCTTCGGTGAAAATGGTGGCAGAAAAGTTTGTTTGGCCAGGCCTGCGCAAGCACATGAAAGAGTGGGCAAAGGCCTGCATGTCATGTCAGCGGGCCAAAATCCATAAGCACACAAGAGCCCCTTTAGAACCATTTCGCATTCCGGCCAGGAGGTTCGATCACGTGCATGTCGACCTCGTGGGCCCCCTACCGTCGTCGCAGGGGTTCACGCATCTTTTGACAATGGTGGACCGAACCACACGCTGGCCGGAAGTGGTCCCACTGGCGTCGACAACGGCCGCGGAGGTAGCTCGCGTTTTTTTAACGGCCTGGGTAGCGCGTTTTGGGGTTCCGTCGGATATTACGTCCGATAGAGGGCCTCAATTTGTCTCTGAGCTTTGGTCTGCGATGGCCAACGGATTAGGAGCAAAGATTCACCGCACTACTGCTTATCACCCTCAGGCCAATGGTTTATGCAAGCGTTTTCATAGGTCTTTAAAGGCAGCCCTCAGAGCATCACTCACGGATGCAGATTGGGTAAATAAACTTCCATGGGTTTTATTAGGGTTGCGTTCTGGGTCCAAGGAGGATTTAGATGCCTCCCCGGCGGAGCTAGTGTTCGCACAACCTCTCAGGCTGCCGGGCGAGTTTTTACCAGAGCGCCCGGAGCCACCCCCTCTACCGGCTCTCGGGCCACTAGTCGGCACGGAAGCGGACATGCTCCCGGGCCCCGTTCATCACGCTTTCCCGTGCGTTTTTGTTCCCAAAGCTTTAAAAAATGCTGAGTTCGTTTTTGTCAGGCATGAGGCTATAAGATCAACACTCAGGCCGCCATATGATGGGCCTCCAGAGTGCTGGAGACAGGGGATAAGCATTTTGTGCTAGATTTGGGAGGCAGAAAGGAGACAATTAGTATTGACAGATTAAAACCTGCTTTTGTGATGAATCACGAGTCTGTACCAGTAGCGAGGGCACCTCGACGCGGCAGACCCCCCAAGGGGAGCGTCTCGGAGCCCCCACAGGGATCAAATAACCACCCTCTTCATCAGTCAACAGAGTCGGAGCAGACAGGCGCCGCAGGCAAGGCGAGGCCAGCTTATAGCAGATTTGGGAGACAGTTGAAGCCCAGGCGGCGCACAGACTGAGTGTTTTGATGTTGGACGTACTGCTGATAGTAGCATGTTCACTGAACTTTAATATATTGTCCATTCTTCATCGTTTGGGGGGGGGGGGGGTTATGTAGCTGTGTATTTGTGCCTACATACAGTATGTTTAAGCATAAAAGGACATATGGGGATTGACCTCACGACCGAAGAGGACAATAGGTCTGGACCACCTGCGGGGGACAACGAGAGGACGGGGGTGCGATGAAAGGGCTTCCCGACTCCAGGAGGCAGGTGGAGGACTGAAGGCTGGAGAGGGGACAAATGTCAATAAGGAGTTTTGACGAGGATATGTGACCCCTCCTTTGTGTGATGCAGTTGTGTGAAAAGCCTTTGTGTGAAACTGTATAAATGTGAAGCTTGGTTGTAACTCAGCCTCTTTTTGCCATCGAGAGAGAAGGCTGGGAATGGATGCTTGAATAAACCTGAATTAAAAAGCAATTCAGCCTCTTTATTCCGCACTTCCCACATTCGGAATCATTTTCTGAAAAACTGGATCTATAAAGAGAACTGTAGAAATTAGTAATTTGGTTATGAATCACATCCTGGTCTTCTACTATTTGTCAATTAAGAGTTTAGAATGTTATTGCCCTGCCTTCTTTTTCCTAAATTGAAAAAGTATAAGGAATTCTTCTCACCTTCTTCAATCCATCTAGCCCTTGAACAGATAAATGCACCATTAGCCTTTTCAATGTAAAACTCATCAAGCTTTAGCTGTAATTAATGGAGTTCCAATTTATTGTCTTCATTCAGGTGTGGTAAATTACATAAATAATTGATTTTAGAAATATTTTCTAATTGTTTTTGTCTTTGAGTGGTCTTTGTGACTAGAAAAGCGCTACGTAAGTGCAGGTTAGTTAGTAGTTAGTTTTTAAAGTTACACTTTTTTTCCTTCATGAATACTGATTAATCGAACATTATATTTAAACCATTCCCATTGGGGTTAAAGCTCCAGATCTGACTTTATTGATTAGGGTCGTCATTTTATATTTTCTCAGAAATAGTTATTTTTTAAAAGGTTATTATTAAATTTCCAGTGACAGTGTCTCGGCTTTGACTGGATATTATTAGCAGAGATAGAGAGTGAAATAGCACAATGATCAGTAAAGGGGGGAGGGCAAATATCATAGCTGCTGGACAAACTGACCAAGTTATTTGATCTTTACCAAAAATCAAGTCTAAATCGCTGAGAAAGATCAGTGTTATTACTCCAGGTATATTGAATTTTACTGGGATTCATTTTGTACCAAATACCAGTAAGATCAAGGGATCTTGAAAAATCAAAAATTGTTGGGCTGAAGGAATGAGTGTGAGAGCGGGTCGGGAATCTATCTTGCCATTCATCTGGGATGACATTGAAGTCACCACCAACTACTACTTTATCAGAAGAGTATGTGCTCATCCAGTTATTAATCATGGTGCTGTGGTCACCCAGCACAATGCAGACTGATACTATTCACGCTAAGCAGGGATTGCATACGGACAGAGAGCCCCTGGGGGGACAACCAGAACAATGGGCTAGTGTTTATACATCCCCGGATTAAGGAGAGGACGTCCGGGTGCCAGTTGGTCAGGCTAATTATATGTATTGACTGATATGTATATCAATATGCTAATGTGCCATGAATTCTCTCTGTTTGTATAACATATAAAACAGCAGCACACAGCACACACAGGGCAATGCCACATGGCACAGACAGCACAGCACAGCAGCACACAGTGCTACAAGTGCATCTCATTATGATGGAGGAAAATAAAACTCTGCAACCTTCCAGCTCGCCACATCTTGCCTGAACTTATTATTCCTCCACACTGGTGACCCTTGACGAAGAATGGAACACGAGGCGAACACCCCGGAGATGACCTGGATGGGAAGCCCCAGCACGCGTCAATGGTGTGCCCCTCGCCTGATCTTATCCCTCCACACTGGTGACCTGACGAGAGAGAATGACCGTCTGCTCCCTCTCACCACGCTGTGGACAGCAGAGGACCAGAGAATGCCTGCAACCTCTTCATCCTCACCGGAGCGTGCGCCCTGGAGCAGGCAGCGCTTGGACCGACACGCACCATGAACCGCGACACGAGCAAAACGAAGGAAGCAGCCTGAATGGGAAAATCATCAACGCCGACTGCGTTGATTTCCACCAAGCTCCCCGACCCTGACTCACACGACAGCAGACCTCCCACGCACACTGCAGGATTACGAGGACAGCGCAACTGCCAGTTATGTGGTCACGGCGCCAAGCGCGCACCACACACAGAGACGAACCGGCTCCACAGACTGATACATCGTCCTCTACCGCTGCACATGCCCGAGAAAAACAGCCGATCACCACCCTCAGAACCTACAGGGCTGCTCACGCACCTGAAGCAGACGTGCAGCCCACACACAGGACTTTGTATGGGTTTCTCAGCCACGGCGCACAAGGAGAATTTAGCCGATTGCTGTCCCCGATGGCTTTAGGGCTGCTTCCACACCTAAAAGCCAAACTGCTAGGTCCCTCGCATAGCTGCAGTTGTTTCACAGCCGCTACGCATCCTCGGGGAATTTGGCCACTCGCCTTCCCCACATCCTCGCTGGATCGAGCCACGAGAGGAGTCAGAGACTTTTTTTTTTTTTTTTTTCACAGCCACTGTGGATCACCGCCGGGTTTAACGGGAAAGTCCCTCACCATCGCGGATCCACACGCAATTTTTGCATGGCCCAGACACCTTTGATGTCCCGGGCTGGCACTCACTTATTCCCACCCCCCACCTCCTCCACAGCGCTCTTCCCACACCTCACTCCCAAAAGCCGGCCGATTGCCGTCTGGTTCCATTACGCACGACGCACACCAGCCCGTGTGCCCATGATCCACAGCCGTTCAACGTGCTGGAACCCGGAGCGGAACACACTGTTTGTTTCCACCGCTCCCCCGTCCCCCCCCACGGACTGACATGTCCTCCGAAAGTTCTACCGGAGCTGGAGTCAAACGACGGGGGGGGGGGGGGGTCACAGCCCCTTCTGAGCGTTCTGGGGGGAGCCGTGTGGTCACCCAGCACAATGCAGACTGATACTATTCACACTCAGCAGGGATTGCATACGGACAGAGAGCCCCTGGAGGGACAACTAGAACAATGGGCTATTGTTTATACATCCCCGGATTAAGGAGAGGACGTCCGAGTGCCAGTTGGTCAGGCTAATTATATGTATTGACTGATATGTATATCAATATGCTAATGTGCCATGCATTCTCTCTGTTTGTATAACATATAAAACAGCAGCACACAGCACACAGAGGGCAACGCCACACAGCACAGACAGCACAGCACAGTAGCGCACAGCGCTACAAGTGCGTCTTATTATGATGGAGGAAAATAAAACTCTGCAACCTTCCAGCTTGCCGCATCTCACCTGAACTTATTATTCCTCCACAGTGCCTAAGTTACTGATCATTCTTTTATATTTAGCCTGATAACTGAAGCCATAGATGTTCACCAAAATGTATTTGTAATCATTAATTTCAACAATAATTGAAAGCCAGTGACTGTGGCACACATATGCACGTATGTATATCACTTCATGCTTCATATGTATACCACTTTAGGCTTCACATTTTAGATTGAACAAAGAACTGGGTCTCTTTGGAGATAACAGGAGGATGTGAAAGTTTTGTCTTTGGTATGCAAAGAGACGGCCTGGGGGTATTTTCCTGGCCGCCAGAGGCTTTGGGAGGAGGTGTTAAGATCTGAAAGAAGATGCATTGTTACTTGGGATTAAATACAATGTGACTGTGTGCTTTGACAATGTGACTGTGTGCTTTGAAGTTCCTGAGGTATTTAAAGGACGAATGTCTGGGTTTCTTCCTCTTTTTCTGTTTTTGCTGATGATGGAAGATGTGAATAAACCTGACTCGTGAGATAAACTCTGCCTCGTCATTTTCACATTTTCCACACTGGTGACCCTAAGACGTATCATGAGTGAAAGAAATTCCCCCGAGCCAGCCGGGTCAGGAGCTCCCAGCCAAGCGTATGCCGCTACCGTCCAGCTACCGGACTTTTGGCGAGACAACCCGCGCTCCTGGTTCCACTTGGTCGAAGCACAGTTCGCCCTCCAGGGGATAACGGTAGATGACACGAAGTTCTACCATGTGATTGCTAAGCTTGACAACCGCACGCCTCGGCATGTGCAGAGCCTTGTGAAGCAGCCACAGGCCGACAACAAATACTGCGGGTTGAAGACTGCGTTCATACAGCGCTTCACTCTCTCAGTCCAGGAGAGAGCGGAGAGGCTCCTGGCTCTGAACGACTTGGGAGATGGCACGCCCGTTGACCTGATGGAGAACATGCTGAGCTTGAGGGGCTCAGACGGCGACGACTTCATCTTCACCCACATTTTCCTGAGAACCCTACCGTCGGCCACGAGAGCGGCCCTGGCCAGTTCGCCGTTGTTGGCCCAGCGGGACTTCCGCGCGCTGGCCCAGGAGGCGCACCAGATTCTTAACGCCAGCAAACAGCGCGCGGCCACCGCGGCAGCAATGGAGTTCGGCGCGACGGCTGGAGATGGCAAGGTGCCAGAGATGGCGGTAGCAGACCCACCGACGACGGCGGCGGTGGGGGCCAAGGATCGCGGAGGAGACACCCTCTGTTTCTACCATCGCCGCTTTGCAGAGAAGGCACGCAAATGTATACCACCGTGCCAGTTCAAGCGCTCGGGAAATGCCAAGACCGGGGGTCGGTAGCAGCTGCGGCCCTCGGTGAAGAGAACAAGTTGCTCTACTTGACGGATGCGCGTTCGGGGAGGCAATTCCTCATGGACACAGGCTCCCAAGTGAGTTTCATCACGCCTACCTCCGCTGACCGGCTGGCGGGTCCCGGAGGTCACGGGGCGTCAGCAGCGAACGGCTCTGAGATTAAGACCTTTGATGAGAGGAACCTGCTTCTGTCCCTACACGGCCGTACATTTGAGTGGACTTTTGTTATAGCTGCAGTGAGTTTCAATATGTTGGGGGCTGATTTTCTGTGCTCACATGGTTTGTTGGTTGATCTTGCTAACAGGCGCCTGGTTAATGCACTTTCTTTTTATTCTATTCCCTGTGCAGCCTGAGTGACCCCGCCCACAGCACAAGCCAACGTCGCAACGGCAAGCGGTAAGTTCCACACACTGCTCACTCAGTTCCCAGCACTCATGGTTCCCACATTTTCAGCAGCTGTCGCTAAACACGGAGTGGAACATTTTATTACTACCACCGGACCGCCCGTTTTTGCAAAAGCTCGGCGCTTGGATTCAGCTAAACTGACCATAGCGCGCGAGGAGTTTGCCAACCTGGAAAAGTTGGGCATCATCAGGCGTTCGAACAGCCCATGGGCTTCCCCGCTTCACATGGTCCCGAAAGCTGATGGCTTGTGGTGACCTTGTGGAGATTTCCGCAGGTTGAACAATGCCACAGCGCACGACCGCTACCCAATCCCGCATATCCAAGATTTTTCCATTCATTTGGCGGGGGCGTTTTTCTAAGATAGACTTGGTCCGCAGTTACCATCAAGTCCCAGTGCGCGCTGAGGACATACCCAAAACAGCGGTAATAACTCTGTTTGGCCTATTCGAGTTTTTGCGCATGCCGTTTGGGCTTAAAGGCGCTGCGCAGACGTTCCAACGCATGATGGACGCGGTGTTGCACGATCTCCCCTTCGTATTCGTCTGCCTGGACGACATCTTAGTAGCCAGCGCGTCCGAAGACGAACACGAAAACCACCTCACGGCAGTTTTCCGGAGGTTGGGAGAGCATGGGTTAATAATCAACCCAGCGAAGTGTCAGTTCGGGGTGACGCAGATTGATTTTTTTGGGGCATCGCGTCTCCCGAGAAGGAGCGGTTCCGCAGCCTGACACAGTGCGCGCGGTAACAAATTTTCCCCAGCCGCAAACAGTCAAGGCGTTACAGGAGTTTTTGGGAATGGTGAATTTTTATAACCGTTTTCTCCCCCACGCAGCGCAGCTCATGCAACCATTGTATGCCGCACTAAAAAAACAAAAACCCAAAAATAAGATCGAATGGTCTCCAGATTGAGAGCGAGCATTCTCTGAGGTCAAAACAGCCCTGGCAAACGCTGCGTTGTTAGCACATCCAGACCCAACGGCCCGCATAGCGCTCACTACTGACGCGTCAGATGTGGCCATAGGGGCGGTCGTGGAGCAGCATGTAGCCGGGGCTTGGCAGCCGCTCGCCTTTTTCAGCAGGACTTTGCGCGATAGTGAACGAAAATACAGCGCATTCGACAGGGAGTTGTTAGCGCTCCACTTGGCCATTCGCCACTTCCAGTTCTGGCTGGAGGGACGCCGTTTCACCACGTTCGTTGACCACAAGCCGCTGACATTCGCGATGGCCAAGGTTTCAGAACCGTGGTCAGGCCGGCAGCAGAGGCAGCTGGCCGCAATCTCAGAGTTTACTACCGATATTCAGCATGTGGCGGGTAAACTGAATGTAGTGGCAGACTGTCTCTCGCGCGCCGTGGCGGCCCCAGTCCGCGTAGGGATAGATTATGCAGCCATGGCCGCGGATCAGGGTAGCGACACGGATGTGCGCGCGCTCCAGTCTGGACCAACAGGGTTAAGGCTGGAGAACAGGGTGCTGCAAGACGGTATGCCCCCCCAATCTGTGGTGTCTCCACTGGGCGACTGCGTCCTGTGGTACCGGCCGTGTGGCGCCACCGCATTTTTGACTCGATTCATTCTCTGGTGCACCCGGGAGTGCGCGCGTCGGTCAAAATGGTGGGAGAGAAATTTGTTTGGCCGAGCCTGCGCAAACAAGTTAGAGAGTGGGCAGCAGCCTGCATGGCTTGTCAACGAGCCAAGTTACACAGACACACGAGAGCTCCCTTGGAGCCGTTTCACATCCCGGCTAAGAGGTTCGATCATGTTCACGTGGACCTCATAGGCCCCCTCCCGCCGTCATAGGGGGGCACACACCTTCTGACAATGGTAGACCGCACCACGCGCTGGCCGGAAGTGGTCCCACTGTCGTCAACCACAGCCGAGGAGGTGGCGCGCGTATTTTTAACAGCATGGGTAGCGCGCTTTGGAGTCCCATCGGACATTATGTCCGATAGAGGTCCTCAATTTGTTTCCGAACTTTGGTCAGCAATGGCCCGCAGCCTGGGGGTAACGATCCACCGCACAACCGCGTACAATCCGCAGGCTAATGGGTTATGTGAATGTTTTCATAGGTCATTGAAAGCGGCTCTCAGAGCGTCGCTTACGGATGCAAATTGGGTTGACAGGCTACCGTGGGTTTTATTGGGGTTGCGTTCTGCACCTAAAGAGGATTTAGAAGCCTCCCCGGCTGAGCTAGTTTTTGCGCAGCCACTTCGGTTGCCCGGGGAATTTCTCCCAGATAATCCTGTGCCAGAATGCTCCCCGGCTCAGCGGTTGCAGAGTGGCATGGAATCGAGCATGCTGCCTGGCCCCGTTCACCACAGTTTTCCGCGCGTTTTTGTGCCTAAGGCCTTAAAAAACGCAGAGTTTGTTTTTGTCAGACACGATGCTCATCGCCCACTGTTGCAACCACCTTATGATGGACCATTTAGAGTGCTGGAAACGGGATAAGCATTTTTTGCTAGATTTGGGGGGCAGGAAAGAAAAGATTGGCATAAACGGGCTCAAACCCGCCTTTGTGGTGGCGGACGAAGATGTGCTGTTGGCCAGGGCTCCTCGGCGCGGCAGACCCCCTAGGGGACATTCCCCAGAACACCCACAGGGATTGACTAACAGTTCTCACCCTCAGACAGCAGCTCCCCAGCAGGACGGCGCCGCGGAAGTGGTAAAGCCCGCTTACAGCAGATACGGGAGGAGACTGAGGCCCAAGCAGCACGTGGACTGATGTGTAATGGTTTATCATGACATGCAGACAGTTATTCCGTTGTTCCATCTTAGACGTTTGGGGGGGTCATATGGCACACATATGCACATATGTATATCACTTCATGCTTCATATGTATACCACTTTAGGCTTCACATCTTAGATTGAACAAAGAACTGGGTCTCTTTCGAGATAACAGGAGGATGTGAAAGTTTTGTCTTTGGTATGCAAAGAGACGGCCTGGGGGGATTTTCCTGGCTGCCAGAGGCTTTGGGAGGAGGTGTTAAGATCTGAAAGAAGATACATTGCTACTTGGGATTAAATACAATGTGACTGTGTGCTTTGAAGTTCCTGAGGTATTTAAAGGACGAATGTCTGGGTTTCTTCCTCTTTTTCTGTTTTTGCTGATGATGGAAGATGTGAATAAACCTGACTCGTGAGATAAACTCTGCCTCGTCATTTTCACATTTTCCACATGACCCTCATTATCACCCTTATATTCAATGACTTTACCTTCATGGTTCCAGAAAATAGTGACGCCTGCTGAGTGTGAGGTGCTATGTGAAAAAAAAAAAATAATTCTTGTTTCTCCATTAAGATTTCCAGAATTTGATATCATTTTCAGTAGAATGAATTTCTTGTAGGAAAAAACAATTAACCCTTGGTTGCTTCTTAAGGTAGAGAGGGAAAAAAAAAGCCTTGCGCTTAGTGCTGTTTCTCAAACCTCTAACATTCAGAGAAAGTAAAGAAAGTGACATGAGTAATTTGCACATTTCTTACAACAAGTGCAGGAATCAGTTCATAAACAGACCTTCACAGAAATTTAACAAGGCAACGACCAACAATTTAAAAAACAAAACAACCTATTTTTAATGAATAACCGATTTAATGAAAAACCAATTTAATGAAAAAGATGTATCAGGATACTATGACAGAGGGGAAAAAAAAGGAACCACTGCTGGCTTTTAGCTAGAACATTAAGTCCTTAATAATGAACAAAAACTAAAAGGAATAAGGACACAATGTCTATGTGATGGACAGCACAGTGGTGGAGTGGTTAGCACTGCAGCAGCACAGCAACTCACCCTTGGGATCCTGGGTTTGATCCCAGCCCCCGACCAACAGTGATCTGTGTGGAGTTTGCATGTTCTCCCCGTGTCTGCGTGGGTTTACTCCGGGACTTCTCCGGTTTCCTCCCACATGCCAAAAACATGCAAGTTAGGTTAACTGGCATCAACTGGGAATTCTAAATTGTCCTTAGGTATGACTGTGAGAGTGAATGGTTGTCTGTCTCTCTGTGTTGGCCCTGTGATGGACTGGCGATCTGTCCAGGGTGTACCCTGCCTCTCGCCCAAAGATGCTGGGATAGGCTCCAGCCCCCCCCCCCCCACGACCTGAAAAGGATTAAGTGGAAGAAGATGGATGGATGGATGTCTATGTGATGAATACCTTTAGTAACCAGCAGCAGAAGAGAAACCATGGTTATTTAGTCACATGTCGCCCATTGATGAAAGCACAGCCGTCTCGCAAGTAAGCTTTAAGGCCTTCTTCCTAGCATCAGCCACTTTTGACCAGAGATGGGAGTGGCCTTTGCGGTCCTCTTTGCATTAATCTTCTCTGAAACAAATTTTTTGCTGGTCACAGATCCTGTCATTTTTAGACATCCTCCACACTTGTTCACGAACAATTCTCATCCCAGACTGCATGATTATGTCTGGGTCTGTCGGCCTTGGTTTTTTGGCCCATTCTGTGTACCGTGCCCACCGTGTTGTGGAGCTGCTTCGTTGAGAGGGGGACAATTTCAGTCAGGATCTTGATAACTTCTTCACGGATATTTTCGTCTTTTCTCTCAGGGACCCCATTCAAATGCAGCGACCACCTCCGCTTGTACCTCGCATGGTCCAGACACTGGGCGCGAAGTTCGGCATTTTCCTTTTGAAGCGCAGTCACTTGCGCTTTTAGTTTTCCAATATCCTCCACCATACCTTTCAATGTGAGTGTGTTGGCGTCGACAGATTCTTTAATTTTTACAACAGCCTCCGTGTTATCCTTCAACTGCCATTCAAATGCCTGGATTTGTTCTCCCTGGGCATTCAAACCTGTGAGTTAGGTTATGAATGGCATTTAGAAGAATGCTGTTGGAAATGTCCTCTTTGTAGTCAGAACTTTTCTTCAGCTTTGTGGGTTTGGGGCTTTTTAATGGAGTATGCTGTCGGCTTGGGAGAGAGGAGCCAGTCTCGCTTTTGGGGACTTGTCTTCTTGTTCCATGCACTCCATGTCATTATCGTCATCACATGCTAGCACTGAGTAGTCGTGCTCTTTGCTAATATTGGTCATGGCTAGTACTCAAAGTTAAAGAGGGAGCAAAAAAGGCCCAGAACTCTTCACAATATTAAACAAAAAAACTTAACACAATGGCTTATTAAAATTTACTTGTTTGGCCGTTGTATAAGTAATTTTGAAGGTCTAAATCAATCGAGCCAGTGGAACCTGCACAAAGTACATCTGCTTACTCTGCCATCTTGACACCTTAAACCAAATATAGTCTGATACACTATAATGTTTCCTATTAGCGACAAGTTAGCATCGCCATTTAGCATTTGCAGTTTTATAATTGGAGAAAAATGGTGTTAACCACTTGCACTCCGGGCAATTTTCCTAAAAATTCCAAAAAATAACGTGCCCAAAGTAAATCGAAAGCTGTTCTTCAACCCTTTGCAGCATCTTCATGGGGTTGGTCTCATTTAAAAGAAAACACTTTGAATCTTTTGGCAAAAAAAACATAATCTCTCTACGTGCTCCGGCCACTGAGTTACAGTCATCTAAACATACTGAACTTGAAGAAAAAAAATTTGGACACAGTGTTTTTTTGGATACAAATGCTTGTAAATAACACACAGCTGTCCGATCCGGCTGGAAAATGCAACAGAAATGTAGAACCAAGTGTTATCCAGCTGAGATCCAAATTTGGTAACAATACCACAAAAAATGAATATTTTACGCAGCTTTGTTCTCAGGCTGTTCCGAGGCGTTTTGGAACTGTGCCAAATTGTGCCAAATGGCACAGTTTGGAAAAACGTCTGTAACTTTTGAATAATTCAATGTAGAAGCTTCATTTTAGGCTCAAAGGAAAGGTCACACTCAGGGCTGTGTGTGTGTGTGTCGGGGGGGGGGGGTCGTCCCCCCCCCCCGCTATCAAGGACAGAGTTCGGCCCTCGCTACATGACAGATTACACTCGTTGCATGTTTCCACAGCAACGCTGTCACAGTGGCTCCCTCCCCCCGCTACTGTGTGTGTGTGGGGGGGGGGTTGTCCCCCCCCCCGCCCCGCTCGCTAGGGAGGATGGACTTTAGCCATCGCTACACAACGGATTAGCCTTATGTGGTGATGTAGGACAGCAGTGCAGTCACCGCGGCGCCCCCCCCCTCGCTGCAGAAGAATAGCGGGGGTGGGGGGGGGCGTTCACAGCCTGTACACTGCAAGCAACCCCTTGTACCGCGGCGCACGAACTTCAGACTTCGTGAACCGCACAGCTGTAATTTACTGATCGGTCAAAAGTCATTTTGGATTACAATTTTCAGGGATAGAGAATAATTTAGCTTATAACACCTTACCTCTTCACAGCGGAGTCTTGGCGAACTTGTCTCCTCATTGTCAGACGAACGCGACGCTGGTCCGCTCTGGTTCTGGTCTCGCGACTCGATCAAAACATAATTCCATTATTGCGGTTTTGTGCTTCCATGATTGCGGTTTTTGGCGAACGATTTTTCAAAACAAATAACAGTAGTAATTAAAAAAAGACTGGCGAAGGCGTGTGTGTCACTCAGCCTTCGTCGTCAGCCTCCGTCGGTCTATGATGACCATGGAAGAAATCATAACGTCTACTCTGCTGGAACCAATACAAAATAAGCACCGCCTGGGGCCGAACATGCCGATCCACGAATGGCACTCCCTGTCACACAGGTTGCATTTGTGGATGGTCTCCATGCTGCTGGGTCTGTGGAACTCTTCCTGTGTCTTTTTTTGATCCACTCCAGCAGTCAGTCTTCACCCAGCCTTAAAAAAAAACAGCTCACGAACTTCTCTGCTTCAATTGGCTCACTGCATTCAAAGCGTTGGGAGGCGGGTCCTCCTTCCTAGGTTTTCATTCATTGGTTCGTCAAGGTTTCAGAAACCCAATTCAAGGCTCTTATTAGTCGAATGAGAGGTCAATCAGATGAACTAATCTGTTCGCGGCTGTGTTTGCAGATTTTTTTTTCAGTGGCGCTTGGAGGGCACACCACCTACACTATCACCATCAATATCCTTATCATGCGTCATGCGCACGAGGGCGCCTTAGGACGCAGAGACTTGCCCGCCCGCGGAACAACGGAGTGCAAGTGGTTAACATTACTTACCTCCAGTTAAAATGAGGTTAAAGGACTATCCTTGCTGATACAGCATGGTGGGAAACAGTCAGGCATCTCTGCCTAACAGAAGTAGTGCTATTTGACCAAAACATTAGCTTGGAGTTAACTGCTGTGCTAACCACCTGCCCTCACACACCTGCCCTGTGTTCAGTTGACAAAACCATTTGCAACCATTCAGAATTGTTCGTTAGTTTCTGTAACTGAATGCCACGGTCGCCATGAATCGTTTCTCATTGGCTGAACTCCTCTGGGAGGTGACTCACATAGCGAACAAAGATGGCGGCTAGGTAAGATAGTTTGCGATGTCCTTTTCTTTTCTTTTCTTTTCGGCGCAATTCCATCAATTGAAGAGTAGAGGTTATGTCAGTTTGTAAGTAAAACAATACCATGCATAAAATATTGTTTTTGGTGGGGGTATAACGGAGAATTCTTAGGTAATATGAAGTTGAAGTGGGCTACAGTCTACGCCGTAGTTACTATGGTCCTCTAAATGGCTGACAGAGGACCATAGAGCTACACAACTACAGAATGTGCAAGCTGAACAGAAAAAACGTTCGCTGAGAACTGCCTGTTCATTTAGGTTGGTTCGCCTTGCAAACTATGTTCGGCGAACTGTTTTCGTGAACTGAACTCACGTCCAGTGCACTGCAGGGGAGAGGCAGGATGGTGACAAGTAGAAACTGGGTATTGTTATGTCTGTAAATGAGCAACCACGGAGGCGGTGGCTGAACTGAACAGTGATTTTAATAAAGGTAATAATAGCACATGTTATGCACAGAACAGTAGCTTATAAGCTAACTAGAACTGGGTACAGGCTGGTGTGTTGGCTAGAGGTGGGGCACCAAAGAGGATGACTCCAGCCAACAGTCCCCTTAAGTAGGCATGGTGCGCTTGCATCACCCATGGATCCTACGTTACATCCGTGCTGCCTATCTGTTAGTATTTCAGTACCTAACATCTACCTCCCCCTTGAAAAAACCCAAAATATTATGAACACAATTCATAATAGCTCTCTCTTTTTCCATTACACTCACCACAGTTTTTTTTTTTTTAGTTGTTTTTTTTTTTTTTATAACAAGCAGAGAAATACAACCTGGGCCACCGGGTAGACTGCCGGTTAACCCTGCACGACTGTGTGGATTATTCTTCCACTACTGAAGCAGTCGTGCTCTGTCAGACATATCAAAAACAGTCACTGCTTACAGTTCAACTTCAGGGGCCTCAGTCAAGCCTGTGGTGGGTGCAGCCCTGGAGACACTGGCAATGGTGGGCCTAGATACCATCTCGAATCACCGATCATCTGGAAAATGGTTAGGCCCAGGCGTGCAACCATCTGTATCGGCGGGGAAAGGAACATCCTCAGGCTGTCTGGGCATTCGGGTTGGTGGACCCGAACCCAATCAGGTACTGTGAGCGGCGATTTGTTCGGCTGCACTCGGCGCTGTTGTTCACTTGTCCCTGATGCTGGTTGCAGCTGAGTTGGCGTGACTCTCACGCTGGCAGCAGGACGTATCCCTGGTTGGCATTGTCCCGGTGGATCCTGCTGGGCCACAAACTCTGTATCCCGCAGCACTGCGGCGGCTCTTTGCTTCTGACGCCGGGCGCGGATAACGGATGAGTCCGGTTTCTGCTCTTTTACCTCGCTGTTCTCTCCTTGTGGTGTCAAGCTTGGAGCGACTGTATCCCTGTCCAAGCGTGTTGCGCTCCCAACATCAGCGTCCCAACAGAGCCTAAGGTTTTTGCAGCTGGTAAAACCCAGTTCATTATCCCTGTGTGCAGCCACCTGGAAAATGAACACCGGGAGGACTGTTGACCCGTAGTGAACCGCCAGCAATACGGTCCCTACAATGCTGATGTGTGTGTACCCGTACCCATACAACTCCACTGGATTTTTCTCAGAAGGACAGTTGGGGGGAAAAGTCTCTTAACAGTAACCCAATTCAGCACTGACCTCATGGTGGTGGTGTGTAGCAGCGACGGTACGTCGGCGTTGCTCAGTTTTACCGTGCACCACATGTACACCGAGTCTCCAGACTTCACTGCGTGGATGGTGGTGACCGGTGGGTCTTTTTGGCTGGGTGGCTGGATTGATGTCCGTCGTGACGATCAGCACACCTTGGAGAAGCAAAGGAGCTTACCGCAGCAACTGGATCGCTGCTCCCCAGCTGGGCAGAATCACGCCCGTTCTCTGTGCCTCAGGGTGCTGCAGTTACTGCATGAACGGTGTCCCATGATGTTCCATTACCCCGTAACATACACCTCGGTGTACTCCAAGCAAGTTGCGGTGTTAACGGGCACTTCTGCTGGGGTAACTGCATAAGCTAGCGAGACTCGTCATTGTGGTTCACCTAGCTGTGATGTTAGCTTGTTGGCAGCCTCCAATCAGAATGCCAACACCACTGCCTTCACCAGCAGTAGGTCGTCGGGCCCTCTGATTAGCCTCTCCTGCAGCCACAGCTTGCTGGAGTGCTCTGCTAGCTGGTCCCACACCATTTCATCCTCTAGTTGCCCAAACCTGCACCTGCTCGCCAGACAGCGGAGTCCAGCTCATCTGGCTTGTCCAGCCACGTCACTCTCCGACCGGGGTGCCAGACACACGTCCATCTTCAGGAAAAATGTTGAGTTTTCCTCCGGAAGATCCAGTTTTCTCCTTGTCACCATTTGTTATGTCTAAATGACAGACCACGGAGGTGGTGGCTGAACTGAACAGTGGTTTTAATAAAAGTAATAGCACATGTTATGCACAGAACAGTAGCTTATAAGCTAACTAGGACTGGGTACAGGCTAGTGTGTTGGCTAGAGGCGGGGCACCAAAAAGGATGACTCCAGCCAACAGTCCCCTTAAGTAGGTACGGTGCGCTGGCATCACCCATGGATCCTACGTCATGTCCATGCTGTCTGTTAGTATTTCAATACCTAACAGGTATGTGTCATTTAAATCTCGATATAAACAATACAGTTTTATATGAAATGGTAGACATTTTTTATTGTGTCACCTGATATGGTGACACAATAAATGTCACCTGAATGGTCCTCTCCGGCATACAACTAGGAACATACCGGTCGCTATGGAGGGTGAGAATATGTATGGGCACATAATCATACCATGTAGGATAACTAAATAGACGGTTATGCTGTTTCATCCCACCTAGCAACAATGCTCTGCACTGTGTGTGTTTATATATTTACATATTTATTCCATCTAGCTACAATGCTCTGCACTGGGTGTGTTTATATTTATATATCTATATATTTATTCCATCTAGCTACAATGCTCCGCACTGTGTTTTTATATATCTACATATTATTCCATCTAGCTACATTGCTCCGCACTGTGTGTGTTTATATACTTGCATATTTATTCCACCTAGCTGCAATGCTCCATACTGTGGGTGTTTATATATTTACATATTTATTCCATCTAGCTACAATGCTCTGCACTGTGTGTTCATATATTCATATATTTATTCCATCCAGCTACAATGCTCTGCACTGTGTGTCTGTGTGTGTGTGTGTGTATATATATATTTTATAGTAATATGTACATATGTATATTAGCTGCTCTTGCTTGCTTGTTTTTTCTTGCCTTCTGATTGTTGCTCTGAGTGTTGCTATCCCTGTGCTGTTGCAATCCTGGAATTTCCCCGTTGTGGGACTAATAAAGGCTTATCTTATCTTATCTTATCTTATCTTATCTTATATACAGTATATCGTCATGTCACACAGCTCTAGTTTTTGGTAGTCACAAATTTACCAAAACTAGTGCATACCTGTGCATGCCCGTGCATACCTGTGCGTGCCCATAGAAAGCAAGTGTAAGCAAACATTTCTGCATGCCCGAAGAAAGTTACTGTTACCATGGCAACAGCAACCATGGTGAAACCTGCCTTGGATCTTTGATGTCACCACCCGTTCATTGATGCCTGCCTTTGATCTGTGATGTCTGCCTTTGATCTTTGATAATGTCATAGCGAGTGCTATGATCATGAGTAATGCCTGCCTTTGATTTTTGATGATGTCATAGCGAGTCCTATGATCGGGAGTGAAGCCTGCCTTTGATCTCATAGCAAGTCCTATGATGTTTTAGCAAGTCCTATGATCGCGACATCATGACATTGTGACAGACAGAGATGTCTTGAATTATATATAGAGTGATATTCCTTGTCTCCATGGATCCCAGCCCACATCCTTGCTTTAAGTTGGGATTTTCTGTATTTCACCTTTTTATTATTCTCCTGGGTTGCTATTATTGTTGTTATTCTTATTCTATCTTGCATATTTATTTCTTCATTGGTCTTCCTTTTAGTTGAAGTTTATCAGCATTATTATTATTATCATCATTATCATTATCATCATTGCCTTGGTCTTGTCTCCCCTCTGGTCCCCTGTGTGTGACTATCTGTGCAGCCCCGCCCATGCCGTTTTCTGGAACCATGCCTTGCTGTCTCTGTTTGCCCCTGCTTGCATTGCGAGTCCTATGATCAGGAGTTAAGCCTGCCTTCGATCTCATAGCAAGTCCTATGATGTTTTAGTGAGTCCTATGATTGTTACATCATGACATCATGACAGACAGAGATTTCTTGAATTATACAGACGTGGACAAAATTGTTGGTACCCCTCTGTTAATGAAAGAAAAACCCACAATGGTCACAGAAATAACTTGAATCTGACAAAAGTGGTAATAAAAAAATTCTATGAAAATTAACCAATGAAAATCAGACAATGCTTTTGAATTGTGGTTCAACAGAATTATTTTAAAAAACAAACTCATGAAACAGGCCTGGACAAAAATGATGGTACCCTTAACTTAATATTTTGTTGCACAACCTTTTGAGGCAATCACTGCAATCGAACGATTTCTGTAACTGTCAATGAGACTTCTGCACCTCTCAGCAGGTATTTTGGCCCACTCCTCATGAGCAAAGTGCTCCAGTTGTCTCAGGTTTGAAGGGTGCCTTCTCCAGACGACATGTTTCAGCTCCTTCCACAGATGTTCAATAGGATTTAGATCAGGGCTCATAGAAGGCCACTTTAGAATAGTCCAATGTTTCGCTCTTAGCCATTCTTGGGTATTTTTAGCTGTGTGTTTTGGGTCATTATCCTGTTGCAAGACCCATGACCTGTGACTGAGACCAAGCTGTCTGACACTGGAAAGCACATTTCTCTCTAGAATACCTTGATAGTCTTGAGATTTCATTGTACCCTGCACAGATTCAAGACACCCTGTGCCAGATGCAGCAAAGCAGCCCCAGAACATAACATGTTTCACAGTAGGGACAGTGTTTTTTTCTTGGTATGCTTCATTTTTGCATCTGTGAACATAGCGCTGATGTGCCTTGCCAAAAAGTTCCAGTTTTGTCTCGTCTGTCCAAAAGACATTCTCCCAGAAGCTTTGTGGCTTGTCAACATGCAGTTTGGCAAATTCCAGTCTGGCTTTTTTATGATTTGTTTTCAACAGTGGTGTCCTCCTTGGTCATCTCCCATGAAGTCCACTTTGGCTCAAACAGCGACGGATAGTGCGATCTGACACTGATGTACCTTGACCTTGGAGTTCACCATGAATGTGTTTAGAAGTTGTTCTGGGCTCTTTTGTTACCATTCTTCATCAAGTTTCCTCCTGCGGCAATGTCCAGGGAGGTTGGCTACAGTCCCGTGGATCTTAAATTTCTGAATAATATGTGCAACTGTAGTGACAGGAACATCAAGCTGCTTGGAGATGATCTTATAGCCTTTACCTTTAACATGCTTGTCTATAATTTTCTTTCTAATCTCCTGAGACAACTCTCTCCTTTGCTTCCTCTGGTCCATGTTTAGTATGGTAAACACCATGTCACCAAACAGCACAGTGACTACTTGTCACCCTTTAAATAGGTCAACTGACTGATTACAAGTTTGTAGACACCTGTGATGTTAATTAGAGGACACATCTTGGTTGAACATGTCCCTATGGTCACATTATTTTCAGTCTTTTCTAGGGGTACCATCATTTTTGTCCAGGCCTGTTTTATGAGTTTAGTTTTTTAAAAATAATTCTGTTGAACCACAATTCAAAAGCATTGTCTAATTTTCATTGGTTAATTTTCATAGAATTTTTATTTCTTATCACTTTTGTCAGATTCAAGTTATTTCTGTGACCATTGTGGGTTTTTCTTTCATTAACAGAGGGGTACCAACAATTTTGTCCACGTCTGTATATAGAGTGATAGTCCTTGTCTCCAGGGCATGGGTCCCAGCCCACATCCTCGCTTTAAGTTGGGATTTTCTGTATTTCACCTTATTCTTATTATCCTGGGTTGCTATTATTGTTATAATAACAATAACACTGTCTTGCATATTTATTTCTTCATTGGTCTTCCTCTTAGTTTGTTTATTAGCATTATTATTACTAGTACATACCCGTGCATACCCATCCATGCCTGTAGAAACCAAGTATAAGCAAGTATTTCTGCATGCCCGTTGCTGAAGGGTCTCCTCCTGTCTCAGACGGCTGTGTTGTTCACAGTCATGCCTGCGGCGTACTGCTCGAACCTGAGGTGTTTCATCTTCACAGCATCTTTTCTGACGTGCAGCAGTTCTCCTCATTCTATTGCTCTCCATCTGGTGGGTCTTCGTTCAGACCACTGGTTGAGGGATAGGTGCGTCGTAATTCCAGTTCATGGACGGGATGACAAAAATTGCATCTGAGCAAAAAGTGGCTTTAAGTGGCTTTCGACCCTGTTCAGGAAGGCCCTTGCATGCCCGTAGAAACCAAGAAACCGGAGCACCAGGAGAAAATCGGCGCTTTGCTTGGCATTTTACACATTTGTAGTGTAGATTGGCATTCTTCAAGGTTACACATTTTTACCGTGTCAGCACCTTTTTAAAAACCACATTGCTCAGAAAGCGATGCTTTTGCTTAGTTTTTTCATCTTGAGCAAGAATACGAAGACTGCTTGATCTGCCAACTGTGCTCGCGGCAACGTTGAATTGGCCATGGCTGAAGAAATCTGTTGTGCAGAAAACACCAGCGCGCTGTGAAGACTGGCCCTGTGACTTATTGACCGTGCCAATTTTGAGCCATATGACATCATAAAGATGAATTAGTCTAGGCATCGTGAGTGATGGTCTATATGACATCATAAAGACACATTTGTCTATATGACGGCATCGTGAGTCCTATGTTGCCTGATATCATAGGATCATCATAGGACATCATGCAGACATCCTAGGGCATCCTATGATGTGCTATGTCTATATGACATCATGTAGACATATCTTTATGACGGCATCGCGAGTCCTATGATGCCTGAGATCATAGAATCATCATAGGACATCAGGCAGAAATCACAGGCCATCCTATGATGTCCTACGATTGTGACAGATTTCTTGTATTTATAGAGTGATTATCGTCATTATCATTATTGCCTTGGTCTTGTCTCCCCTCTGGTCCCCTGTGTGTGATTATCTGTGCAGCCCTGCCTGTGCCGTTTTCTGTAACCATGCCCTGACATCTCTGTTTGCCTCTGCTTGTTACTTCTTCTCCTGCTAGTTACTGTTCTGTACCTGTGCACACCCGTCCATGCCCATAGACACCAAGTATAAGCAAGTATTTCTGCATGCCTGTTGCTGAAGGGTCTCTTCCTGTCTCAGATGGCTGTGTTGTTCACAGTCATGCCTGCGGCGTACTGGTAGAACCTGAGGTGTTTCATGTTCATGGCATCCTTTCTGACATGTAGCAGTTCTCCTCATTCTATTGCTCTCCATCTGGTGGGTCTCTCATCTCTTCTTCTTCGTTCAGACCACTGGTTGAGGGATAGGTGTGTCGTAATTCCAGTTCATAGGCACAATCCTGAAAAAGTGGCTTTCAGTCCTGTTCAGGAAAGCCTGTGCATGCACGGAGAAACCAAGAACGGGAGCACCCGGAGAAAATCAGCGCTTTGCTTGGCATTTTACACATTTGTAGTGTAGACTGGCATTCGTCAAGGTTACACATTTGCTGTCATGTAAGCATGGCGAGTCGTCCTATGATGCCTGAGTTCATAGGACGCACTATGATGATGAGGCAGAGATCATAGGCTGTCCTATGATGTCTTAGAAACGTGCTTTAAAGTCTGTTGTACCCTATGCTGGTGAAGGATGTCTTCCTGTCTCAGACGGGTGCAATGTACTGCTGGAACCTGAGGTGTTTCACCTTCATGGCATCTTTTCTGACATGCAGCAGTTGTCGTCATTCTATTGCTCTCCATCTGGTGGGTCTTCTTCTTCTTCTTCTTCGTTGAGACCACTGGTTGAGGGATAGGTACGTCGTAATTCCAGTTCATGGACAGGATTGTGAAAATCTGAGCAAAAAGAGGCTTTCCGGGAAGAGACAGAGTCGGAGCTGTTGGAGAACTGCTGGATAGGAGGATCAAGTTGGATTGTTTGAAGAAGAAGAAGAAGAAGGTTGGGACCGCATTTACATCTGTGTTCAGCTGGCAGTAGGAGTGATTTGTTTGTGGCGGATAGCAAAAACTGTACGCTGTCTGTAACATTATGGCATCTAGCTCTGATGGGTACGATAAAGATGAGACGGGCTGGACACTATCCAGGCCTGGGGGCCGGAAAAGAGCAGCTAGGGAGCAACAAGACTTAGAAGCAGGTCAGATGAGAGTGATGCGGGAGGAAGTAACAATGCGAAGAAAACACGAACTGACCAAAATGGATGGCAGTTTGAGGATGTAGGGAATGACTGGAAGGTTGTCACTGAGTTCAATCAGGGTGGGGGGCACTATCACCCGGTTAAGCTAACAAAAGCAATTGAGAAAGAAATTGGGAGAGTTGTTTGCAAAGTTCTTGAATAATAACCGGCTGTTAATTCATGCCACAAGTAAACAACAGCAAGAGAAAATACTGGCAATGACATGTCTAAAGGGAGAACAAATGAAGGCGCATGTTCCTGGCGCAACAGCTAACTTGAGGAGAGTTATATCAGGTGTCCCTTTGTGCATGTCTATGGAAGAAGTAAAAAACAAGATCCAAGGAGGAAAGGTGAAGGATGTGAAAAGGCTAAAGAGTAAAAAACAAGGTTCACTGAAGGACACATTGTCTGTCATGATTCAGTTTGAGGAAACACTCCCTAAATCAGTCCTAATAGGATACATGTATTTCAGTGTCAGAGAATATGTCCCAAAGCCACTCAGGTGCTACAAATGTCAAAGGATGGGTCACACTGCTCAGCAATGTAAAGGAAAGCTAAGATGTGCTAGATGTGGAGGGGAGCACGAATATGGTAAATGTGACAAGGACGCCAAAGTAAAGTGTTGCAACTGCGGGGGTGAGCACAGTGCTGCATATGGAGGATGCGTTGTGCAGAGGGAAGCTAGACAAGCCCAGGAAATCAGAATAACGAAGAAAATCTCGTATGTGGAAGCTCTAAAGACAGAGAGGCAGGAATAGTCAGAAACACAGCAGGCCTTCCTCAAAGAAGTTCAGTTCAAATGGAAGCCCAGCAATCAATGGGTCCCACGCAAGCACAGGATCGTGCCGCTGCAAGGAATGTTTGTGTTCACAAATGCAAAATGGATGATGACACATTCAGTTAAGAGGACAAACTTTATAGCTTTTATCTGCCACACCATGAATGTTGCTGCACAGCTAAAGAAGAAAAGTGAAACAATCAAAACCATTGTGGAAGCAGCAGGAAGCTTCCTAGATGTGAAAGATATCACAGCTGACCAGATTCATGCACATGCTGAAACAAGACCTTAATTATGGTATGACACATACTACAGTGGAATGCGAGGAGTCTTATAGCAAATGGACAAGAACTCAAGAGCCCCCGACCAACAGTGATCTGTGTGGAGTTTGCATGTTCTCCCCGTGTTGCGTGGGTTTACTCCGGGATTTCTCTGGTTTCCTCCCACATGCCAAAAACATGCATGTTAGGTTAATTGGCTGTTCTAAATTGTCCCTAGATATCTGTTTCCTATAGGCCCTTAGAATAGAGGGTTAGTATTAATGAAAGCGCTTTGAGTGGTCTTTGTGACTAGAAATGCGCTATATAAGTGCAGGTTAGTTAGTTAGTTAGTATCTTTACGAACTAGAAGTTGTTCCACAGGTAGTGTGTGTACAGGAGACATGGCTTCAACCTCACTTAGATTTTGTTATTCCAGGATACAGTTCAATTAGACAGGATAGAATTAACACTGTAAAAGGACTTTCACTCCACTTTCCACTTTCATTAAAGATGGCCTGGCGTACAGGGTGATTCCCTCCCCTGAGGATATAGAGTGTAATATTATTGAAATATGTAGGCCAAATGGACAAGGAAATATTAAGCTGATTAATTATTACAACCCATGTAGGAAGTTAACAGCAGTTATTTTCAGTGTTATGGCAGGGGAAGGGCATATGAAAGAGGTATGGTGTGGAGACTTTAATGCCCATAATAGCTTTTGGGGGAAAAACACATACAAATAACAATGGAAATGTTGTGGAAGAGATGTTAGATGAAAGATCGCTAATTTGTCTAAACAGTAGTGAAGGTACCAGGGTGGATGTGCACAGGGGCACATCATCATGTATTGACCTGACTCTGGTATCTGATTCTTTAGTGAGCACCTGTGAATGGACAGTTATGAACAGGACAACTATGGGAAGTGATCACTTCCCAATACTTCCCAATACTTGGGAAAATTTAGGCAATACTTCGTTCAATTGTGTCATTTGGTAACATTAGAAGGTGGCATAGAAGAGTGTTCAAGTCAGGTAGCCAATCATATTCTGAATGCTGCAATAGCAAGTATACCTAAGAAAACAACACAGGGTAGGAAGAAGGTTGTACCCTGGTGGAATGTCGAATGTAGTATTGCAATAAAAGAGCGAAACAAGGCATTCAGAGAGCTGAGGAAGAATATGACTATTGAAAACTTAAATAGAGTATAAAAAGAAAAGGGCAGTAGCTCGAAGGATTATTAAAAACAGGAAAAGGTCAACATGGAGAGAATTTTGTTCCACCCTTGGCAGGAAAACAGAAGTAGGTGATGTCTGGGGTATGTTTAAAAAAATGAGTGGGAAAAGGGTATCCGTTAAAATTCCAGCTTTAGTGGATGGGGACAAGATGGCTGTATCAGACAAAGAAAAGGCAGAAGTCCTAGGTAGAGCATTTGCAGCAGTGCATGGAGGAGACCATCTTGGTGAGAGTCATAGACAGCAAAGGGAGCATAAACTCAGAGAAAATGCAAACTTAAAAAATGAAGTGAAAGAGGGGCTGTGTTAGACCTCGAGCTCACAATGTCCGAGTTTAAGAGAGCTCTGCAAGATAGTGGATACACAGCTCCAGGATATGATCAGTTAAGCTAAGCTATGCTCCGGCAGTTGCCTATGCAATCAATGGAACTGGTGCTGAAATTGTTTAACGGGATATGGAAGGAGGGGGTTATCCCAAGTGGGTGGGAAAAGGCTGTAATTTTACCATTTAATAAGCCAGGGAAAGATCCAGCTCATCCAGGCAACTACAGGCCAATAGCATTAACATCACATTTAGGGAAATGGATGGAGAAGGTGTTAGTTTACAGACTCTCATATGTACTAGAGCAAAAACGATTAATAAACGACTATCAGAATGGTTTTAGAAGAGGAAGATCCACAGTGGATGCTCTAGTTAGGGTAAGTAATGATATTGAAAAGATTCTCAAAATAAAAGAAGTAATGGTTATAGTTTATCTGGATATTGAAAAGGCTTATGACCACTGTGGAGGGATGGACTTCTTATGAAATTGAATAAAATGGGCATTGGTGGCAGGATGTATAATTGAATAATGGCTTTTTTAACATACAGGACAATTAGAGTTAAAGTAGGATCAGAAGTTTCTAATGACTTTGAAATAGAAAATGGTATTCCTCAGGGGAGTGTGATAAGCCCCGTTTCATTCAATATAATGATTAATGACATGTTTGAGGATCCAGAGGGATCCATCAAAACAGCACTATATGCAGATGATGGAGCCATATGGACGAGGGGAAGAAATGAGAAATTTGTGTTCAAAAACATCAGGAAAACAATGAAGAAAGTGGAAAAGTGGTCATATGACTGGGGATTTAAATTTTCAAACAGTAAAACCTGCTATATGACTTTCACAAAAAAACGCCTAACTGGTACAGAACCATTAACATTATATAATCAACCAATAGAGAAAGTCAGTGAGTTCAGATATCTAGGATTGTGGTTTGATAGTGCATACACACGGAGAGTTCGTGTTGAAAATCTGGAGACAAAGTGCAAAAAAGTTATTAATCTCATAAAAGCTGTAGCTGGACATGAATGGGGTGCAGATAAACAGGCATTAATTGACATTTACAGAGCACTAATGCGATCGACAATAGACTACGGATGCATGATTTATGGAGCAGCAGCAAAGACCACTCTGGAAAAAATAGACAGAATGCAGCATTGAGCGCTTCGCCTGTCCATTGGAGCCATCGAAACAACACCAAACAATGCTGCTTTCATAGAAGCGGGAGAAATGCCAATGGATTTGAGAAGAGATAAACTCGCATTATCATACTGGGTCAAGCTGAAAGGAAGTGATGAAGCAAATATTTCAAAAACAACACGACAAAACTGCTGGGAATACTCTAATTTCCAGAGACATGGGTTTGGGTGGACAATTGAAAGAAGGACCATAATGTATGGGCTGCACACTATTGATATAGCTAACACCAGTCCAGTGAGTAATGTTCCCCCTTGGCTGTTTCCGGGAATAGAAGTAGACACTAGTCTGCTAATGAGGAAAAAGGATTGGCATATGAGTGAAGTTGGTGTTAAAACAAGCATTTACCTCAGGAACAATTACTATAACTTCTTCCAGCTCTATACTGACAGTTCAAAGAATAAAGAGGGCTCTGTTGGAGTATACATCCCAAAGTTTAAAGTGACCATTGCAAAAAGACTCTCCAACAATACATCCGTGTTTACAGCAGAGATGGTGGCAATAATTATTGCTTTGCAGTGGGTGGAGGAGGTCAGACCGGACCGGGTGGTGGTGTGCATGGATTCACTTGCAGCGTTAAAAACCATACACACACTAAAATCTACAAGGGAAGACTTGATGATTGTGTAGAAGAGCTGGAAATGACGAGGCGGTTTTGTATCACAAAAGCAGAGTCTTTAATGAACAACTCTTCTATCTTGTCTCATCTGGTGCAGAGCTTGGCAGAAGGCAAAGAGGGAGAATTCTGCCCAGCTCACTGGTTAAATACAGGCACACATCAAAGACATGCAAAACACAAGCTGAAATCCCCCGTTATCTAAATCCCCCATTAGTCCTGTTAACTCCTCCCTTCGTCTTGGGAGGTGATGGGAAAACCTCTCCTCGCCTTAGGGGATGAAGGTGTCAAGTCTGTTGCCGCCGCGTCCTGTGACGTCATTGTCTTCACACGGCAGTTAGATTCCTTTGTCCTTTCAGAGGTGTGAAGTTCCTTTGTATATTCTGTCCCAAACATTTCCACATGCTCTAACAAATGTAGGTATGGAATATATGAGTAATATATACCACAGGCCCCCCAAACAACTATGAAAGGACACAGAAAGATTCACAGTCTAGGGTAATTACTAAGACATACTACGTGTTACAGCTGTTGCCACAGAAGAAACTTTCAAGCAGCCATGCTCCTAAGAGAGTTCAGTGAAAACATAACAGCATAGTATAATCATAAGTCAGTCCTAAACTGTTGCAGCACAATTAGCGAAAAACTGCGGAGTGTTGGAATCAGTCCCTGTGCTGTCTAGGTTTCAATCTTCTCCCAAAGCTGCTGTAGGTTGGTTTAGACGTCCTGCTGGGATCTTGTTGTGAGGAATCTGCAGTGTGGGAAGGGGAGAGATTATCTGTTCCCTGCCTGGGGGCTGAGACTTTTTCCTTGGGGGGTCTGCCTCGCCGAGGTGCTCTCGCCAACTGTGCAGGTTCGTCTCTCAACAAGAAAGCAGGTTTGAGTCTGTCAATGCTGACCGTTTCATTTCTATCCCCATAATCAAGCACAAAGTGTTTGTCACCATTTTCCAGCACTCTGTATGGGCCATCGTATACTGGGCGTAACGTTGGTTTTAGTGCTTCATGTTTAACAAAAACAAACTCAGCGTTTTTTAAAGATTGAGGAACAAAAACTCGCGGAAAAGAGTGGTGAGCTGGACCATGGAGAGAGTCCGGTCCATTACTGCCTAAAAACCTTGGGACTGGGAGGTGCCCTGGTTCCGGGTTCTCCGGTAAAAATTCACCTGGGAGTCTGATAGGTTGGGCAAAGACTAATTCTGCAGGGGAAGCGTCTATCTCTCCTAATCTATCTATCTATCTATCGTCTATCTCTCTCTAATCCTCTTTAGGTGCTGCACGCAACCCCAATAAAACCCAGGGGAGTTTGTTTACCCAATTTGTGTCCGTTAATGAGGCTCTGAGGGCGGCCTTTAAGGACCTGTGAAAACGCTCGCATAACCCATTAGCCTGAGGGTGATAAGCGGTGGTGCGATGAATGGTTGCCCCTAAACTGTTGGACATGGCTGACCAGAGTTCTGAGACAAATTGAGGCCCCCTATCTGACGTGATGTCTGTTGGGACGCCGAAACGTGCCACCCAATTCGCTAGAAAAACGCGAGCGACTTCCTCCGCTGTAGTTGCTGCTAGAGGGACTGCCTCTGGCCAGCGCGTGGTGCGGTCTATCATTGTTAGCAGGTGTGTGAAACCTTGGGAGGAAGGCAGTGGCCCCACGAGGTCGACATGAATGTGGTCGAACCTTCTAGCAGGGATGGGAAAAGGCTCCAGAGGGGCTTTTGTGTGTCTGTGTACTTTGGCGCGTTGACAAGGAATGCAAGTTTTTGCCCATTCTTTTATGTTTTTACGCAGGCCTGGCCACACAAACTTTCCGGCAACCATTTTGACTGAAGCACGCACACCTGGGTGCGCGAGGGAGTGAATTGCGTCGAAAATACGGCGGCGCCAAGCAGCTGGTACTAACGGGCGAGGTCGGCCGGTTGAAACATCGCATATTAGGGGGGGCCACGCCGTCGCGCAACCCTTTTTTCTCCAGCCTTAACCCTGTTGGTCCAGACAGGAGAGCGCGCACGTCCGCATCACTGCTTTGTTCTTCCGCCATGGCTGCATAATCTATCCCTTCGAGGATAGGTGCTGCATATGTGTTTGCGTTAGAGAAAAGCTCCGCTGCTGAAGCAATGTAATCTGTCTCCTCGTGCTCTGGTGGTGCCACAGCGCGAGAGACACAGTCCGCTACTACGTTAAGTTTGCCCACTACATGTCGAATGTCTGTGGTGAACTCTGAAATCGCAGCTAGCTGTCTTTGTTGTCTGCCCGACCAAGGTTCTGAAATTTTAGCCATCGCAAAAGTGAGCGGTTTATGGTCTACAAAAGCCGTGAAACTCCGCCCTTCTAACCAAAACTGGAAATGGCGGATGGACAAATGAAGCGCCAGCAGCTCCCTGTCAAAAGTGCTGTATTTGCGTTCCGTCGGGTTTAGCGATTTGCTAAAGAATGCTAAAGGTTGCCAGACCCCGCTGACAAGTTGTTCTACAACTGCCCCTATGGCCAGGTCTGAAGCATCTGTGGTTAGAGCAATGCGGGCCGAGGGATCTGGGTGGACTAACATTGTTGCGTTAGCTAGGGCGTTTTTTACTTCCGCGAAAGCGTGTTCGCGCTCCGGGGTCCATTCGACCGCTTGGGAAGCTTTCTTTTTTTTGAGCGCATCATACAGGGGCTGCATGAGCTGAGCTGCATGAGGGAGGAAACGGTTGTAAAAATTAACCATCCCCAAAAATTCCTGTAGCAATTTGACCGTTTGGGGCCGTGGAAAACCTTTTATCGCATGAATTTTGTCTGGAAGCGGGACTGCCCCTTTCGGGGAGACTCTATGTCCCAAAAAATCAATTTGCGATACGCCGAATTTGCATTTGGCTGGATTAATTATTAGTCTGTGCTCTTCTAGCCTCTGAAAAACAGTAGTAAGGTGTTGCTCGTGCTCCTCCTCTGATGAGCTGGCTACCAGCATGTCGTCGAGGTAGACGAAAACAAAGGGGAGGTTGCGTAAGACCGCGTCCATCATGCGTTGAAAAGTTTGAGCAGCGCCTTTGAGACCAAACGGCATTCATAGGAATTCAAAAAGGGCGAAAGGGGTTATAACCGCTGTTTTAGGAATGTCTTCAGCTCAGACTGGGACTTGGTGATAACCGCGGACTAAGTCTATCTTTGAAAAAATGCGCGCGCCCGCTAAATGCAGTGAAAAATCCTGTATATGAGGGATGGGGTAGCGGTCATGCGCTGTGGCGTTGTTTAATCTGCGGTAATCTCCGCACGGTCTCCAAGAACCGTCGGATTTCGGAACCATGTGAAGTGGTGAAGCCCAAGGGCTCTTTGAACGTCGGACAATGCCTAATTTTTCAAGAGCTGCAAATTCATCCCTTGCTATGTTGAGCTTGGCCGCGTCTAAGCGGCGAGCTTTGGCAAAAACGGGAGGTCCCGTTGTTGGAATGAAGTGTTTAACCCCGTGTTTGGCTACAGTGGCTGAGAATTTGGGGGTTGTGAGTGCTGGAAATTGGGTGAGGAGTTGCTCAAACTTACCTCCTGCCGTAGTGACGTTGGCCTGCACAGGTGGTGGAGAGACTCGAGCTGAGCAAGGAATAGAAGCAAAAGACAGTGCATTAACCAGGCGCCTATTTGCTAGATCAACTAATAACCCGTGTGCACACAGAAAATCTGCGCCTAACAAGTTAAAACTCACCGCCGCTACAACAAATGTCCATCTGTAGCTGCGGCCGTGAATGAGGAGATGCAGGCTCTTTTCCCCGAACGTGTCGATGTCCGAGCCGTTGGCTGCCACTGCTCCATTGCCCCGGGTGCCCATGGCTCGATCTGCGTGGGAGGGCATGACGAAACTCAGCTGGGCTCCCGTGTCGATGAGGAACTGCTTGCCTGTGTGTCCATCCGTCACGTATAACAGCTTATTTTTCTCGCCGAGAACCACTGCCGTTAACGGCCCTCGGCTTTGGCGTTTCCTGACATCGTAAACTTGCAGGGGGGGAACACATTTCCGGGCTTTCTCAGCGAAGCGGTGGTGATAATAACAGACGTCATTCTGTTTGTTGCGCTTGGGCCGCGCTGCTGTCACCGTGGGTTGAGCCTGCTCCGTGGTTTGTGACTCTCCAAGGTTCGGGGCGTCAGTTTTGAGGTCTGCGGATGCCGCAGTGGGTGTCCAATCTCTGCAGGTGCTGACGAGCCGATAAGCCTCGTTGGCCAGCGTGCGGAAGTCCTGATGATTGTTGCACTTCATACTGGCGAGTGTCCCTCTCATGTGTGGTGGTAGCGTGCTGAGGAAAATAAATTGAAAGAGGAAATTATCATTGTCCTCCTCCTTGAGCTGCAGTAAATCCTCCATGAGGGTCTTTGGATTGCCCCCTCTGTGGCCGTAGACTGCCAGGATTTTTTCGGCTCTTTCTTCCGCCGACGGGACGTAATTCGCCACGATGGTCGCCTTGAGTGTCTCATACTTGTCCCGGGCCGGTGGTCGCTGGATCAAGCTTCGCACACACCTCGAAGTGGCGGAGTCGAGTTTGGAGACGATATGGTAGAACTTAGTATCGTCTGCCGTGATGCCCGCCAGTATGAACTGGGCTTCGGCTTGGAGAAACCAAGAGGCCGGGTCTTCTCGCCAGAAATCTGGCAGTTTAACAGCGACGGCGTTTGTGCACATCATCACTGTTGTGCCCGCCGGGTGAGAGTGCCTTGCCTCGGCTCTCACGGCGGTGCTGGAGCTCGGTTGAGCTCTCTCGGTACCCTCTGCCGGGGGGAATAGCTGTCTGCTTGTTCCCTCATCTGCGTTGTCGCTGGCGTAAGTCAGATTCGCCGCGGATGAGTCACTTGAAGAACGCCTCAGGTCCATACTCGCGTCAAGGTCACCAGTGTAGAAGAGCTGGAAATGACGAGGCGGTTTTGTATCACAAAAGCAGAGTCTTTAATGAACAACTCTTCTATCTTGTCTCATCTGGTGCAGAGCTTGGCAGAAGGCAAAGAGGGAGAATTCTGCCCAGCTCACTGGTTAAATACAGGCACACATCAAAGACATGCAAAACACAAGCTGAAATCCCCCGTTATCTAAATCCCCCATTAGTCCTGTTAACTCCTCCCTTCGTCTTGGGAGGTGATGGGAAAACCTCTCCTCGCCTTAGGGGGTGAAGGTGTCAAGTCTGTTGCCGCCGCGTCCTGTGACGTCATTGTCTTCACACGGCGGTGAGATTACTTTGTCCTTTCAGAGGTGTGAAGTTCCTTTGTATATTCTGTCCCAAACATTTCCACATGCTCTAACAAATGTAGGTATGGAATATATGAGTAATATATACCACAATTGAGCTATATCACAGTTTATTTATGGTACACAGGGGTGGTGGAGAAGTTCAGTTTTGTTGGGTTCCTGCACATGAAGGGTTGAAAGGGAATGACTGTGCAGACAAATTAGCAAAAAGCGCTCTTGGAAAAGAGATAACTATACCATTGTCTCTTGGAAAAGGTGAAGGGAAAGTGGTAATCAAGAAAAAAGGAACTGAGCTATGGCAAAAAAGATGGGATGAAGATCATAAAGGTAGATCGTATTACAAAATACAAAAATCTATTGCAATAAAGAACTTCATAACAGCCAAAAGGAGGGAAGACATCATTATGGCAAGACTCAGACTGGATCACACAGGTTTAAATGGCACTTTATACACCATGAGGAAAAGTGAAAGTGACAAATGTAGAGAATGTGGAGTAAAAGAAAATGTCGAGCACATCTTATTACACTGTCACAAATATGGAAATGAAAGACAGATAATGGAAAATGAAGTTTGAGAGGCTGGTAGGGAATGGGATTTAACTGGGATTCTGGGAACAGATGGAGAGGCAATAAGAAACACGAGAAGGGCTCTTTTCTCTTTTTTAAATAACACAGGATTAAGTCATAGAATTTAGGGGTCGGGCTCAGATGTCATAATGTTACACACTCTTGTACAGTAGGTGGCAGTATGCACCTTTCAGTTGTTTGCTATCCGCTAGTAACCGAGAGAAGAAGAAGCGGCTTTCCGGCATGGACTCACTGTATATGACATCATAAAGACATGAAGGCAGTCGATGTATATGACATAAAGACATGAAGGCAGGCTTGATGTATATGACATCATAAATACACATTTGTCTATGTGCCGTCATATAGGCATCGCGAGTCGTCCTATGATGCCTGAGTTCATAGGACGTCCTATGATGTTCAGGCAGCGATCATAGGCCGTCCTATGATGTCCTATAAATGTGACAGACACAGACACAGACACACACACACAGAGATTTCATGCTTTTCTAGAGTGGCTAGTACATACCCGTGCACCCGTGCATGCCCGTAGAGGGGATGCATTGGAACAGAATTCTTGCCAGTTACAGGACAGTTGGTATAGCAACGCAGCACTAAGTGGCAATCACATGTGATGGCTTTTGTATGCAGCAAAACGTAAAAATCACACAAAATATGCCCTGCCATCTGGGGCTGTTTTCCCCTGCTTGTTACTTCTTCTCCTGCCTGTCACTGTTCTGTGTTATGTTCCTCTTTTTCTTCTTCTCTCGGTTACTGGGGGATAGCAAACAACTGAAAGGTGCATACCGCCACCTACTGTACAAGAGTGTGTAACATTATGTCATCTGAGCTCGACCCCTAAATTCTATGACTTAATCCTGTGTTATTTAAAAAAGAGAAAAGAGCCCTTCTCGTGATTCTTATTGCCTCTCCATCTCCATCTGTTCCCAGAATCCCAGTTAAATCCCATTCCCTACCGGCTTCTCGAACTTCATTTTCCATTATCTGTCTTTCATTACCTCCGCCAAGGAGGTTATGTTTTCATCGGCGTTGGTTTGTCTGTCTGTCTGTCTGTCTGTCTGTTAGCAAGATAACTCAAAAAGTTATGGACGGATTTTCATGAAATTTTCACAGATTGTCAGAAATGGGGTATCCTACAGATGATTAG
This sequence comes from Pholidichthys leucotaenia, assembly GCA_020510985.1. Taxonomy (NCBI): domain Eukaryota; kingdom Metazoa; phylum Chordata; class Actinopteri; order Cichliformes; family Pholidichthyidae; genus Pholidichthys; species Pholidichthys leucotaenia. The sequence continues at coordinate 310,784,200 of CM035841.1, read as the reverse complement.
ATTTTGGTGGTGATCCGGATCACTGTCCAGAAGAAAACCGCCATTACGGAAAATGACATTTTTGTCAATAACTACACTAAACCTATCATTGTGAATCAAATTGCTAGTCATATGTTTTCATGGTCAAGGAATCTGAAAACGTGCACACAAACAATGTATGGGGGGAACTGTGGCGCTAAACCGCCATTATGGAAAATACCATTTTCGTCAATAACTACTGAACCACTAATCCTATCATTGTGAATCCAATTGCTAGTCATATGTTTTCATGGTCAAGGAATCTGAAAACGTACACACAAACACTGTATGGGGGGAACTGTGGCGCTTGGCGGAGGTCTGCGCTCTCCGAGTGCTTTTCTAGTTTCCGTATTTGTGACAGTGTAATAAGATGTGCTCAACAATTTCTTTTACTCTACATTCTCTACATTTGTCACTTTCACTTTTCCCCATGGTGAATAATGTGCCGTTTAAACGTGTGTGATCCAGTTGTCTATATACAGTATATACAGTATACAGTATATGCCTTGTAGGGAGTCATGTGCTCTGTCTATGTGCCGTCATATAGACATCATCTGGTGGGTCTTCTTCTTCATTCAGACCACTGAAGGGTCTCCTCCTGTCTCAGATGGCTGTGTTGTTCACAGTCATGCCTGTGGCATACTGGTGGAACCTGAGGTGTTTTCATGTTCACGGCATCCTTTCTGATGTGCAGCAGTTCTCCTCATTCTATTGCTCTCCATCCGGTGGGTCTTCTTCTTCGTCGTTCAGACAACTGGTTGAGGGATAGGTGCATCATAATTCCAGCTCATGGGCACGATCCTGAAAAAATGGCTTTCGACCCTGTTCAGGAAGGCCCGTGCATACCCATAGAAACCAAGAAACCAGAGCACCCGGAGAAAATCAGCGCTTTGCTTGGCATTTTACACATTTGTAGTGTAGACTGGCATTTGGCAAGGTTACACATTTGCCATCATGTAGGCATGGCGAGTCGTCAATGATGCCTAAGTTCATAGGATGCGCTATGATGATGAGGCAGAGATCATAGGCCGTCCTATGATGTCCTAGAAACGTGCTTTAAAGTCTGTCATACTCTATGCTGGTGAAGGGTGTCCTCCCGTCTCAGACGGGTGCGATGTACTGCTGGAACCTGAGGTGTTTCATCTTCATGGCATCTTTTTTGACGTGCAGCAGTTGTCATTCTATTGCTCTCCATCTGGTTGGTCTTCTTCTTCTTCTTCTTCATTGAGACCACTGGTTGAGGGATAGGTGCGTCGTAATTTTAGTTCATGGACAGGATCATGAAAATAGATCTGAGCAAAAAGAGGCTCAGGCTATGATGCTGAGGCTATGATGTCCTATACAGTGGTATGTGACATCATAAAGACATGAAGGCAGTCTTGATGTATATGACATCATAAAGACATGTTGCCTGATGTCTGTCACTGTATATGACATCATAAAGACATGAAGGCAGGCTTGATGTATATGACATCATAAAGACACATTTGTCTATGTGCCGTCATATAGGCATCGTGAGTCATCCTATGATGCCTGAGTTCATGCTCTATATGACATCATGAAGACACATTTGTCTATGTGTCCTATGATGCCTAAGTTCAAAGACACATGGTCTATATGACATCATAAAGACATATTTGTCTATGTGTCCTATGATGATGATGATGATGTCCACAACATAATATTGTTCCATAGGCTACATTAAAACAAAAAAAACAGTCTTATACTTGAAATGTTAAATTCTGAATTTCTAGACCGCTATGATACTTCAAAAAACTGCAGTTTCCACAAAAAAGTCTTTCCTCTACCATTATATTGCAGTTCATTATATTATATTGTAGTTCATAGGACGTCCTATGATGTTCAGGCAGAGATCATAGGCCATCCTATGATGTTCTATGAAGCGTGACAGAGGCCGTCCTATGATGTCCTATGAAGTGTGACAAACAGATTTCTTGCTTTTATAGAGTTATGTCTTTTAGCGAGTCCTGCGGTCTAAGACGTCATATAGACATCCATCAGAGATCATAGGAACATCAAGCTTACGATTTATCTGACGTCATATAGACATCATGCAGACTGTCCTATGATCGCTGACATCAGGCAGACATCATAGGAACATAGGCGGCCTATGATCGCGACACACAGACAGACAGACACACACAAACTGACAGAGATTTCTTGAATTTATAGAGTGAAGTAGCAAACTTATGAATAAAAAATTGCAAATTTATGATCAAATATTGTAAACTGAGAATAAAAGGGTTGCAAATTTATATAAAAATAATGCAATTTTAAGGGGGAAAAGGGTGCAGTGCAGAGCAAAACGAAATTTAGATTTGTTTTACCCTTTTTGTTGCTCCAGGCAGATTTTTTAGCCTGCCAAAATTTGCTTAAAATGGCTCTTACCATAGTGTATAGATTGATACCAGCTCTTGAAAGCGTCGAGCTGCTAAAAACATTGGTGGGGGGACTACTAGCCACAGTGACTGGTGAGTACAAATACACCTTATGAGAGGAGGGCACAGCTGATCCTCTCGCATGATGGATGCTTGACACTTGAACTTGAGAAGTTAAGCATCGCTGTTGAATAGACCGCCTTTATCAGGATAAGAGCCTCCCATGTGATGTGACCGAGGCCTGACGGACTGTGCCTATCTGTTATGGCTCCTCCTGCTACTGTAGAACGGGGCTAGACGTAACACCAGTGCGGGGGAACGGGAATAACACACGCCGATACGTTTCTCTGGGGCCACGGCTAAAGATGGCAGATGGTACAATGCTGAAAAATAAGACATAAGAGGGTGTACTCGGCGTCGCCACTTCTGCTGCGAAAGCTTCGACATTTCTTCAGGATTACCAAAACCCCAAATGAACTCCGTCAGAGCAAGCAACGTTAGCAGAAGACCCAGGCGAGTGTCGAGGCCGCGCCCGGTGCAGCCGGAGAGGAACCCCCAGGAAAGAGGTGACGTTAGCTCAGATAGCGTTAATGTTGTTGCGGGATATACTGGTGGAAATACGTGTTTAGTGATGGACAGTTTTGGGCGTTTTTCGTTTAATATATGGCCCTTTTATTACGACTAAGTAGATTGCTGTGGTGCAAAGAAAATGAGTTAATGGCAGTTACCAAAGGTCGCTGTTGTGGCCAGGAAACTCCGTTGCTTTTGTGTTTGTAGCCAAGGCTTAGGCCGCGCTTTGTTTTGCTTGATTTTTCTTCTCCGAGTCGGTCTTTCTGTTGCTTTTCTGATCTCATCCTAATCCTATATTGTGTATTTTATTTGTGAGATTTGAAATAGTGTTGACGGCGAGTAAACCTGGGCTCTACTCTGCTTGTGTTGTGGGTGACAAACGCAGGAAAGGAGACGTTAAGTGGTTTTGCCAGCTGTCGTAGCATGCTACCTTAACTAGCCTATGCTAGTTAGCTGTTATTATTAGCATGTTTGGCTAACTGTCTGCGTCTTAAAAAACGTCCATAACCACTGTAAAACTGAAATATGAGAAGGGGATATACTGTTAAACAAGCACAGAATAATGCGGACACAGTATATTTGGCAGTTTTACAGTGACGTTGTGTGACTGTAATATGACCGATGTTGTGTGTGTCTTTAAAGTAACCATTCGCTTACCAAGATGCTCTTAAATGAAATAGTTGCCATGGCTGAATCCAGTGTTCGACTCTTGTCACTCTGAGGGATGGAGATGAGCAGCAATCGATGCTGATATGTGATGTTTGATCTGACAAAATTCGTTTTTAATGATAGTTTAAATATTTCTGCCGTTCTTTGCAAAATCGAAACAGCAGAAATGATTGGTTATATTACGTGAAAACATCTGCTTTTCTCAAGTGAATTATTCAGGCAACACCTGTCAGGTAGCTCAGCTGTCACGTTGATATTGGTAATGTCATCTTCGGTCAATACAGCTTAATTTAAATATTTGTATTAATCAAACGCGATTAAAACCGTACTATGTCAGTTTACAGCAAGACATGTGAGAAGATGCTTTAACTTGTACAGGGCCTTACATAGACCGTGTTTGTAATGGTTACTGGGCTACCAGCAGGGCAGTCATCTTTGCAACCATAGCAGACATCATTTGAATCTTATGGTGTCAATGGATCATGCATGCTGAATCAGCTTATACAGTGTGCTGAATGGTGATGCTGTGGTTATTTTGTTATTCTTACTTTTAAATAATCTTATTGGTGTGTTCTGTAATATGATCCTTTGAGTATGTAATACATTTTTTTTTTACTTTTGTCTTCACTGTAAATTTAGTTGGACCTAGATGTCTTTTTAGTTGTTTTCATCATCACTAATCAGTTTGACATAGAATGATTGAAAGTACAAATTCATGTCTGTTGTTTAGTCAAAAATATGACTCATGCATTATTAGCTATGTTGCTCTAACGCTTCATACTGAGGCTAACTGAAAAGAAATTATAACACTTTTACTTAATTTTTATTGTTTACTTTTGAGTGATGATCAATGTTTTTATTTTGTGAACCCATTTTAAATGTTGAAAACGTCAATACGTCCATCCATCCATCTGCTTCCGCTTAATCCTTTTCGGGTCGCGGGGGGGCTGGAGCCTATCCCAGCATCTTTGGGCGAGAGGCAGGGTACACCCTGGCTACAGATCACCAGTCCATCGCAGGGCCAACACAGAGAGACAGACAACCATTCACTCTCACAGTCATACCTAAGGACAATTTAGAATCCCCAGTTTGATGCCAATTAACCTAACTTGCATGTTTTTGGCATGTGGGAGGAAACCGGAGAAATCCCGGAGTAAACCCACGCAGACACGGGGAGAACATGCAAACTCCACACAGATCACTGTTGGTCAGGGGCTGGGATCAAACCCAGGATCCCCCGGCCAAGGGTGAGTTGCTGTGCTGCCGCAGTGCTAACCACTCCACCACCACGCTGCCCTTCAATACATTAATACAATAAATACATTTTTAAACTCATCTTTCATATCACATATTACTTCCTAAAGATTAGGTTAATAGCATTGTAACACACATTTATTTACGCAAGCATGTGCATATGAATTTGTGTTATATGCTTGAATGTGTGTGAGTAGGCATATAAATGTATATATATTTTACTCTTCCTTACATTGCTGTAATTGCTTGTGTGTAACAAGGGCAGGTCTTGAAGATTATTTTCTTCCTGCACCATTTCATTCATAGTGAATGAAAGTAGTTTTTGGGATGTATTCATTTGATGTTGATGTACAGAAAATCAATCATTCAAATAACTTTTTCCATTTGAAGATGAGGACATGCCTGCAGATATGGTCGCAGAAGAATCCGGTCCAGGAGCCCAGAATAGTCCCTACCAACTTAGAAGAAAGTCTCTTCCCAAGAGAACAGTGTGTCCGACAAAGACAAGCATGGAGGTGCAGTTATCTGGAGATAATGGCTTGAAAAATATTGGACTGTAAGAAACGTATGCTTAATATTTCATTTTTTTAAAAGTTATATTTATTTTTTATTGTCGTCTTCAGGGTGCTTCCACTTCAACCACTGAAAACTTTGGACACCGGCCTAAGCGCCCCAGAGTTTCAGGAAAGTGTCAAGATCTACCAGGTAATTAGGATAGCATTATTTATTTTGCTGAAATATATGTTCATTATGTTTCCACTTTGAAAAGGTGCTTATAGGTTTTCTTTGGCAAAATATTTCTTATACATTCAGCATATGTATTTATACATGCATACATCACAGATAAATGGGTCTTGTAGTAATCATTTTTCATTCCATTATATACAAGCAATTGATCTACTACAGTTTTTTCACATTATTGTGGAGACTCTGATAAGTTTTTGTTCCACATTTTGATTTGCAGACATATTCTGTAAGCAATTCTTTTGCATTCATGATAAAAATGATAGCAATTTTTTCTTATTTTCCAAGCCTGTAGGTTACTCAACTTTCATTCAACCTCATGAACTATAACTCAAAATCCTGTAGTCCAAATTACTGGGCAGAGAAAATCAAACTCTATACAAAATTGTGAGATTGATCTGAACTGTGAAATTTACAGCTGTATTACAGACCTTTTGAATTCCTTTGTCATCCTTTTCCCAGTAGCTCCGGCAGAGCAGTATTTGCAGGAGAAGCTTCCAGACGAAGTGGTGCTAAAAATTTTCTCCTACCTGTTGGAGCAGGACTTGTGTCGTGCAGCATGTGTGTGCAAGCGTTTCAGTGAGCTGGCCAACGACCCCATCCTCTGGTGAGACATGATGAAAAAGTTTGCTTATACTGAAAAGAGTTTGCTGTACTAAACTGTGGACTGTGTTATTGTCATTATTAATTTGGCTCCAATTGGTAGTGAATGTTGTATGGGTTCACTTTAAAGAAACAAGCCAAATACTTCAATGATTTGATCACAACAACAAAAGCAATTAAACTGTAAGTTGCCTCCGACATCCATAAGTTATTTTATTATGCTTTTTTCTTTTTTGTGTGTCCCTAATTGATTTATTTTAGCTGGCTTATGTTGCTGAGTATTTGAGTAACTATCTTAATGATTCTGAAAATTTTCCTGATTATAAGCTTCCCCAATAGTCAGACATGTAGTTTGATCAGGGAAGAAAGGAAATGCATGGCTCCACATTCCATCTTCACTGATGTGCAGACAATCAAACCTTCTGGGGTGTTTTTTCTTCTTAGTTTTGAGAGTCAATCAAAGTAGCAACAGTTGCTAATTTTTTGTTTAGTTGACATGCTCCCAGGATGCCAAAAATGCTGTTTAGAATATCTTGTTCATGATGCACAGTAGGGGTGTTGGAAAAAAATCGATTAATATAAGAGTCTAGATTCTCATTTTACACGATCCAGAACCGATTCACAAAAATGAAGAACTGATTTTTTTTTTTAATTTGTTTTGGGGTTTTTTTGCAGCGGTGCCGGGGTCCCTTCATGTGACACGTATTGCCGCTTTGTGATACACAATTACACATTGACGCTGCCGATGCAGGAGAACCATACAGTAGCTTACTAAGCTAACAGCCAGATGAAACAGTTGGAATAAAGTAAAAATGGAGCAGCAAGAAATTTGGGACAGGTCCGTCTGCAGCTCGCAGACTCCGTCAACACCCCTTCCACTAGTTACACTCCCTCAGCAAGTTACGCCCCCACATTATGTCACTCCACAAAATGGCTGGCCGTGCAAATATAGCTGAGCCAGCATTGGGCTGATCATACACAAATTCAGGTGTTGTATGTAGCCTTGTAGACTGGCCGACGATGGCCACACATTTTGAAGGACGAATGTAAAAGAATCTAAAAAAGAGAGTGTTTAGTCCATAGACGGTAAAAAAAGTTTATGGTCTAGTCTTTGGATGACAGTTGTTTGCATGACCACGCGCTACCCCCTTGCCTAGCAATCCTGTAATTTTCTAAAAAAAAATATAACCCCCCCAAAACATCAACACACTGTACTCTGCTTTCAAGCCTACCTTAGCATATAAGATAAGTTGAGCCTTTATTAGTCCCACAATGGGGAAATTCCAGGATTGCAACAGCACAGGGATAGCAACACTCAGAGCAATAATTGAGATACGGAAGATATAAATAAGAGCAGTGGATATACATACATACACATCATACATACATTTTTTGCAGTGCAGTGGACTTTTTTTTCCTGAGATTAGTGGGTTTTTGTACTGAACTGAGAGCTAAACGTGATTCGGAAATCGTTTTGAATTGAAAATTGAATTGTGACCCCCAAAAATCGGAATTGAATCGTGTGACTTCTAAAGATTCACAGCCCTAGTGCACAGCATGACGGTGCTAGAAAACAGTTTGACAGCTGTAGTAATCAGCCATGTTGCCTGCTAATAATTTGTTGTCCTGTGGTGCTTATTGGCCTTGACCCAGATGAGCTATACTTTTGCTTCTATGTCATCGTGTCGTAGGTGTTGACAATGGGAAATGTGAAGCTCCAGGTTAAAAGTTTTTAATAGACCTGGGCGATCCTTGATATACCTTGGTGCCAACTTGTAATTGCTTTTTTCCCCCCACATTGCTCCACTCTCTTGATTCAGAAGTCTAAACCCAGACAAGAAATTATAAACTTTTTTCCATCTCGGGTTGGAGTTTTCTCTGCTACCCAGACTTTGTTAGACATCTTTCCAGTATATTTCTGTCATTATTGTATTACTATACAATTTCTTTGCCAAGTTAGGTACATAGTAGATAAACTGATAAAAAATGGATAGTCACTACCGGTAAATGTTATCATCCTGAGCCATCAGTGAATTTTCTAACACATCATTGGGGGCGCCGGGGTTCTCGGTATTAAAACAAACAGTTTGAATACAGAGCCATCGGTGCAGTATAGGGGTGGGAATCGTGAGGGACCTAATGATGCGAATCAGCTCGCGATACTTGGGTCATGATCCAATACTGTCCCAATCTATCATGATCCCATCACTATTATGATCCATCACGATGCCATACATCCCCTCCCTCCCATGTCAACGTCATATTTTGTCCCTAAAGTACAACTGTCTATTTGTTCCATATAAGTTTTAACTCGTTTCAACTCACCACGGCCACTTTTGTTTTGGTGGCTGCTGGCTCTGTCCTCCAGCTGCTGTAGTCCTTTCTGCTGCCCACATTCTCGGGGCTTCATTTTCCGCAGACACGTCTTTGCACATAGGGAGGGCAGTTGACACGTTGTTTAATTGTCTTGTTCTGAGGTTGATGGTGGAAGGTGTCTAGAGTTTCCTGGTCAGCACTGTTCGGAGAGAAAGCAAGATCAGTGCTGGTGTGTTTTTAGCTTAACCATTGCCAACGCTGCTCCGAGACATGTGGTGGCCCGAGTGTTATGTTTTGGGGTTTTTTTCGTGCAGCACTTCTTGCGGGTTATGTGTCATGTCAAGGTTTTTCGTTCCATCTTTGTTATAAAATCCAAAAAAGGCCCGACATTTGACCCAACTTTTTGGCACATCCGGCTGCTTCCTAACTGGCTGCAAATCTCACAAGACAAGATGTGACTTCACCTGACAATGGGCGCTTTTGCGCCATCTGGCTGCAAATTTCATGATGGGTGCTTGTGCCATCTGGTGGACTGAAAACGCAATTGGTTTAATACCCAAGAACATGCAGCGTTTACATATTTAGTTTATTGGTTTATTTGTTAGGGACGATGCACAGAAAAAACATTAAACACAGGGTAAAGATGCTCTGTACCAGATTATAGCATTCTCACTAATTTCCATCTGTAGTCCTTGAAGCAGGCAGGAAGATATTAAAAGAAAAACAACACATATAGAAAGCAGTTCAGGTCGGGTTTCAGAAACTGTTGTTCCTGAAACAAGCAGGGAGTAATTTTAAAAGGTAAAAAGATGAGAGAAATAGCACAATAAAATCAATTTTAGAATACAATTTCAAATCCCATTTAAGGGAGAGTATCTATGCTGGCAGGCTTGATTACTTAAAATCCATTTTGTAGTCTCTGTGGAAAAGTCTGTGTAATTTGTTCTGGTCTTCAAAGCAGTGGGGAGCTTGTTCCTTTCCGTTACAGCTTTGTTTGAGAAGGCTGATTGTCCAAAAGCAGTTTTACGTGGGGGGATGCAACAATTCCACCTAGAGGAAGTTCTTGTTATTCTGGTATTTTGTTTAGAAGTTAGGTACACAAAAATCTTAAGAGGTGGGGGTGCACAACCATACATAATTTTAAAAACCAACCGTATATTTGCATACATGATCATATTTTCAAAGCTTAACATCTTGTGTTTGGCAAGTATACTACAATGGTGATACTGCCGTGTCTTCTTATCCAGAATTTTGATGGACTGTTCATTCTTATTGATTTTTTTTAAATTAATCCCAGAGGGAAATTACAGAGCATCCACCTGGATGGGTGCGGCGCCAATCCCTTCACCATTCTCACACACACACACACACACACACACACACACACACACATTCACACCTAGGGCCATTTTGGAGTCTCCAATTCACCTAACTTGCATGCTTTTGGCCTGTGGGAGGAAACCGGAGTACCTGGGGTAAACCCACGCAGATACAGGGAGAACATGCAAACTCCACACAGAAGGGTCATCGATGGTCAGGGGGGTGGAATTGATCCTGTAACCTTCTTGCTGTGCTACCACAGTGCTAACCACCGAGCTGCCCTTTATACAGGGATTCCAAGGGTTTCAGAGTCGTGCTATTGGCTTGTAACCAGCATGAGATGCAATAGGAGAAATGTGTCAAAATCATGGCATTCAGAAAGGTTTTTGATCCTTTCAGAGTAAGTGAGTTTCTGATGCAACAAGAGTTTGTAAGGTTATCTTTCAGAGTGCGGCTCATCTGTTATGTGCTTTTTAAAGCTGAGCATGGGATGTAATGTGACACCCAAATACTTAAACTCTATTACATTTTCTACATTTGCCCTATTTACAGTTATACTTGAATAGTGCGTATGATTTTGTTTGTTGGTAAAATACATGGTAGCTGTTTTCCCTACGTTCAGAGTGAGGCATGATTGATTAAGCCATTTTGACACTTTCTCCATTGCTGTCATTAACTTGTCAGCTACTTGTTTGGCATCCTTCTCATGTGTGTAGATGACTGTGCAATTTTCATACATCTGAATTTTTATGTCATTTTCACATACTGATGGCAAATCATTAATATACAAAGTAAACAGCAGTGGGCCTAAAATTGAACCTTGTGGTACTCCTATGGTCCCTGCCCTTGATTGGGATACAGTATTGTTTATGCGCACACACTGGGAGTGACCAGATAGATATGATTTTAACCAGCTAAGGGTATTCATGGACAGTTTCTATCCTGATAGTTTAGAAAGAAGGACTGAGTGATTGACCGTATCAAAGGCTTTACCTAAGTCAAAAAAGATGGCTCCCTTCCCCCCCGGTCCAGATTTTCTTTAATTGTTTCAATAAAGTAACAACATACAGTCTTCGTTGAGTGGTTTGGCCTGAAACCAAACTGCATGGGATGCAGCTGCTGGGCAGATTCAAGATATTCTACCTTTTCAATGGCTTTTGAAAAAACGGGAAGTTACAGGTACATCTCAAAAAATTAGAATATCATGAAAAAGTTCAATATTTTTTGTAACTCATTTCAGAAAGTGAAACTCATATATAGAGTCATTACACAGAGTGATATATTTCAAGTGTTTATTTTAATTTTGATGATTATGACTTACAGCAAATGAAAACCCCAAATTCAGTTTCTCAAAAAATTAGAAAATTGCATAAAATAAATTTTTAAAAAAATAGTTTTTTAATAGAAATGTTGGCAGACTGAAAAGTATGTTCATGTACACACTCAATACTTGGTCAGGGCTCCTTTTGGATTAATTACTATATCAATGTGGCGTGGCATGGAGGTGATCAGCCTGTGGCACTGCTGAGGTCTTTATGAAGGTCCAGGTTGCTTTGATAGTGACCTTCAGCTCACCTGCATTGTTGGGTCTGGTGTCTCTCATCTTCCTCTTGACAATACTCCGTAGATTCTCTATGGGGTTTAGGTCAGGAGAGTTTGCTGGCCAATCCAACACAGTGATGCCATGGTCATTAAACCAGGTTTTGATACTTTTGGCAGTGTGAGGGGTGTCAAGTCCTGCTGGAGAATGAAATCAGCTTCTCCATGAAGCTTGTCAGCAGAGGGAAGCATGAATTGCTCTAAAATGTCCTGGTAGATGACTGCGCTGACTTTGGTCTTGATAAAACACAGTGGGCCAACAGCAGCAGATGACCTGGTTCCTCAAATCATCACTGACTGTGGAAACTTCACACTAATCCTCAAGCAACTTAGATTCTGTGCCTCTCCACTTGTTCTCCAGACTCTGGGACTTTGATTTCCAAATGAAATGCAAAATTTACTTTTATCTGAACAGAGGTCATCTGCTGGTGTTTGTCCACTGTGTTCTATCAAGACCAAAGTCAGCGCAGTCGTCTACCAGGACATTTTAGAGCACTTCATGCTTCCCTCTGCTGACAAGCTTTATGGAGAAGCTGATTTCATTTTCCAGCAGGACTTGGCACCTCCCACACAGCCAAAAGTATCAAAACCTGGTTTAATGACCATGGCATCACTGTGTTTGATTGGCCAGCAAACTCTCCTGACCTAAACCCCACAGAGAATCTACGGAGTATTGTCAAGAGGAAGATGAGAGACACCAGACCCAACAATGCAGACGAGCTGAAGGTCACTATCAAAGCAACCTGGACCTTCATAACACCTCAGCAGTGCCACAGGCTGATCACCTCCATGCCACGCCACATTGATACAGTAATTAATCCAAAAGGAACCCCGACCAAGTACTGAGTGTGTACATGGACATACTTTTCAGTCGGCCAACATTTCTATTAAACTATTTTTTAAAATCAGTTTTATGTAATTGTGTGGTGACACTAGACACAGCGGGTGGACATTGCTCTCACACCCAGAAGCAGGAAGAGGGGCAGAACAACAGACTGAAGGGGGTAGCCCCCCAAGGAGTAACTAGACAGACAATGAGGGCAGGGGGGTGAATGTGTGGTCAGGAATGTTGCAAGTGTTATGTTGATGTGTCACACATTCTCTTTGTACAGGAAGCAAGTGTTATGTTAATGTGTCACACACAAGCATGATGCACTAGCCCAGCTCTTTGTGCATACCATTGGGGCTATTTAAGAGAATGCAGAGAGAGTTGGAAAAAAACCTCTCCTACCAGACACCCGGCCCCAGTGGGCAACGCTGGGGTCCACCGGCTATTATTTATGTTAGAGGGTCAATAAAGAACCTGTGTCGACCTACGCTCGTGCCTCACTTCCACATCCTTTCCTTACACCCTCTACATTAGCAACCTGATGTGAAATGGACTATCTCTCCCTTTCGCCATGCTGTGGATTCCTTTTTCTCCACATTGGTGACCTGACGGAGATGAACTGTCTCTCCCTTTCACTGCGCTGTGGATTCCAGAGACCGGGGATCGCCTACATCCTTCGCATCCACACTGGAGCGCGCGCACCTTATCTTCTCTCCATGATGGCAACCTCCAGGGCCGGACGGAGAGCACGGCGCTGGGACCGAGACACACGAGGATCAGTGACACGAGCAACGCACAGAAACAGCCTGAACGGGGAAGATCATCGGTGCCATCTGCGTTGATTTCCGTCAAGCTCCCCGACCCTGACTCACCTCCCGACAGTGGACTTTCTGCGCACAGAAGCCCTGCGCGCACACCGCAGGATTATGAAGACAGCGCAACTTCCATCTGTGTGGTCACTGTGCCAGGCACGCGCCACGCACCAGGGACAAACCAGCTCCACAGACTTATACATCGTCCTCCACTGCTGCACATGCCTGAGAAACACGGCCGATCGCCATCCTCAGAACCTTTAGGGCTGCTCACGCACCTGAAGCAGACATGCAGCCCACACACGGGACTTTGTATGGGTTTCTCAGCCACGGCGCACAACGGGAATTTACCCGATTGCTTTCCCCGATGACTTAAGGGCTGCTTCCGCACCTAAAGCCAAACCGCCAAGTCCCTCACACAGCTTCAGTTTTTTTTCACAGCCGCTATGCATCCTCGGGGAATTTGGCCATTCGCCTTCCCCACATCCTTGCAGGACTGAGCCACAAGAGGAGTCAGAGACTTAATTTTTTTTACAGCCGCTGCGGATCACCGCCGGGTTTACCAGGAAAGTCCCTCACCATGGCGGATCCACATGCAATTTTTGCGCGGCCGACACTTCTGACGTCCCAGGCCGGCACTCACTTATTCCCATCCACCTCCCCCTCCTCCTCCACATCGTTCTTCCCACACCTCACTCCCTAAAGCCGGCCAATCGCCGTTTTGTTCCATTACGCACGACGCGCACTGAACCCCGTGCGCCCACGAACCATGGTCGTTATGTGTTGGAACTTGGAGTGGAACAGACAGTGTTTTTCACCCCTCCCCCTTTCCCCCCACAGACCTACATGCCCTCCGACACTCCTCACCAACAGACAGTTCGACCGGAGCGGGCGTTCGGTGTGTGTGTGTATGGGGGGGGCTGTGTGGTGACACTAGACACAGTGGGTGGACATTCCTCTCACACCCAGAAGCAGGAAGAGTGGCAGAACAATGGACTGAAGGGGGTAGCCCCCCAAGGAGTAACTAGACAGACAATGAGGGCAGGGGGGTGAATGTATGGTCAGGAATGTCGCAAGTGTTATGTTAATGTGTCACACACAAGCATGATGCACTAGCCTAGCTCTTTGTGCATACCATTGGGGCTATTTAAGAGAATGCAGAGAGAGTTGAAAAAAACTCTCCTACCAGACACCCGGCCCCAGCGGGCAACGCTGGGGTCCACCGGCTGTATTTATGTTAGAGGGTCAGTAAAGAACCTGAGTCGACCTACGCTAGTGCCTCGCCTCCACATCCTTCCCTTACACTCTCTACAATATTCTAATTTTTTGAGAAACTGAATTTGGGGTTTTCATGGGCTGTAAGCCATAATCATCAAAATTAAAATAAACACTTGAAATATATCACTCCCTGTGTAATGACTCTATATAATATATGGGTTTCACTTTCTGAAATGAGTGACAAAAAATATTGAACTTTTTCGTGATATTCTAATTTTTTGAGATGTACCTGTATACTCATCGGCCTATAATAACTAAGGTCCTATTTGTCTCGTGCTTTGTGTATAAGGGTTACAATGGCAGGTTTCAATGCATCAGGAAAGATTGATTGATTGATTAATTCTGCAGTTGGAATTATTAAAGTATTTTTGTTTTTTCAAGAATACAGTGTCTACTCCATGAATATCCTTAGTTCTAGAACTTGATAGAGATGATAATTTTTTTTTAAGCTTTACCTCATTTGTAGGTTTAAGGTTTAGATCAGTTTCATGATTTATTTTAATTTGGTGTGGGTATATTTGGGCAAAATTCACACCCAGTTTTTGTACCGATTTGATAAAATACTCATTAAAATTGCTGGCTATAACTAAGCTGAGTGAAGTTGTCCATTCAAATTGAGTTGTATGACTTCACTTTTTCTTGCATTCGTTTCTTTTGAGTTTATCAATACATTTCAAGAGTTTTTTGTTGTTCCCTTTTGCATTTTTTGATTATGTCTAAGAAGTTTGCTTTTTCTTTATGGAGCTGCATGGTGACTTCATTTCTGAGGCTTTTAAAAAGTCAGTCTATCTGTACTTAAATCAGTTTTTAGCCATTTTTTAAGAGCCAAGTCCTTTTTTTTCCCCACATGAGACTCCATAATTTTTCATTTAGCCAAGGTAGATGTTGTTTTCTCTTGTGCTTAGTGTTATTTTATATTTTGAGATAATTTCTTTGATTGTTGATATCATATTTTCGCATGTCTGTTCACATTTTGTATCAGTTTATTTCAGTCTACTTTATGTGCTGTAACTCATTTTCAAATGATTCTGTGTTTTTCTTTGGTATGTATGAGATATATTTTCCACCATCAGTAGGCTTTTTGTATCGTGATTTTGACAATTTGCATACTACTAAAGTGAGATTATGGTCAGACATGCCAGTAATTAGATTGTATTTTTTTTTTAATGTGGTCAGGTTTGTTTGTAAAGATGAAATCAAGGAGAGTTTGAGATGAATGAGTTATTCTAGCTGGGTTACTGATCATCTGATCCATATGAAACTTATTGGTGATGTCCTTTAATTTCCATCTGTGTGTTTTACAAAGCCAGTTTAAGTTGAAATCACCCATGAGGATTAACTCTTCGCTGCCAAACTATTTCAGTACATTTGATAGACAATTAAAGAATGCATCCTTAGAGGATGGAAGTCGATGGATCACAATAAAAGCAAAAGACATTTCTGGTGATGGTACAGTTTTAACTCCAACACATTCCAGTGTATTTTCAGCAGTGTCGAGTTGTGTACACTGATAACCATCCTTTACATAAATCATGACCCCTCCTCCCTGCCATCTTTTCTGTCTTGTCTATAGGTAGTGTACCCTGCAACATTGAAAACAGCTGGTGTTGTTGGGGTTAACCAGGTTTCTGAGAGGCATAGGTAGTCAAGATTTGAATTTGTCAATAGTTTTATTTGTTCTGTTTTAGAGACAATGCTCCTAATATTGAGATGACCTCCAAAAAAGCCTTTAGGTTGCATAGTTGGATCCCACAATACCTCGGCATGATTTACAGTTTGAAACATTTTAGTTTTTCAGTTTTTATTCCATACCCATCCTCTTTTGTAACAGTCTTATCAGGCTTATGCAGTTCGTGTCTTGTTGCAATCATTTTTCCTGTGTCGATGTCACCGGCATCCCGGGCAATTCCACTGATGCCATTTCCCTTCGGGTGGGCCACCGCCACACCGATGTCTGGGGAAATCTTTCCTGCGTTGATATCACCGGTGTCTTTGGAGATCTGACTGACATCAGCCCCCTCTGGATGGGCTGCTGCTGCATTGATGTCCAGAGAGGCTGGCATGACATCAACAGCCAGCCGCTGGACCATGAATCATCGATATGGCAATGTTTGCCTGGCAAACATCCATCGCCGAAAAGAGCCACCACTACATCGGTGTCCGGGGGGAAAAGGGCCAAAACCAACATCCAGCCATTGGGCTCCAAGCCGCCAATGGGCTCCATTTGATGGACATCCCCTGCTGAAAGAGCAGCTGCTGTACCGGCGCCCAGGGAGACCAGGTTGGTGCCGTCACCTTGCCATTGGGCCACGATTCGTCATCCCAACTCCGCCTGGCAGGCCCACCCCGCCAGGTAAGCCGGTGGAGCACAAACATCCCTGGTACCCGGGTCGGTGCCAACCTCTGATTACTGGATGCTGTGCTGTCAGTGTGCGTCTGCTGAAACAGTCACTGTTGCTGTACTGGTGTTTGGAGGGACCATGTGCTGTGGATTCCATTGTAAACAGTTTAGCTGTGACTGCCAAGTTAGCCACTTTAGCTGCTGTGCTGGCTGCAGGGTCCAGATTGGCCAATTTTTTTAAATTTTTTTTTGTATACTTCAAAGATCCCCAGAGGGAAATTCAGGGTATCCACCTGGATGGATGAGGCAGCCATGGTACGGCACCAATCCCTACACCATTCACACCTAGGGCTACTTTAGAGTCTCCAATTAACCTAACTTGCATGTTTTTGGCCTGTGGGAGGAAACCGGAGTACCCAGGGTAAACCCACACAGACACGAGGAGAACATGCAAACTCCACACAGAAGGGTCACTGATGGTCAGGGAGTGGGATCGAACCCACGATGGTCAGGGGTGGAATCGATCCCGTGACCTTCTTACTGTGCTGCCACTGTGCTAACTACTGCGCCACCAAAATTGCTGAAATTGTTGTTCTGGCTACGGTATCCAGATTTTCCAGTTTAGTTGCAGTTGTTCGGCTAGCTGTGGTGGCCAGGTTGACCAGTTCAGCAGAGGTTGTTGGACTGGCCGTGCTGGCCCAACCGGGTTTCCATTGTCCAAAGACTGTGGGCCTGGGTTTACCTCCATATCTCCTGCTAATAATATCATAGCTGTTAAGTAGATAAACTCGGAAGCTGTACTTCCAGGGCTTACTTGTACCCGTTTCGCAGGAACCACCCGGGCACAGTCACATGAGTATATATTATTAATAAAAGATTAATCCATGTGTTTAGGGATGGTGCTTCGTCATTAGTGTCAAATATTACGATCAGTCACTGAATCGATCTTTTGTCCCACCTATAGTTCAGTATTGAAACTGAGATAGGCGCTGCCCCATACACCATATGGTGTCCCACATGCTGTGGAAGGGATTAATTTAACTAGTTCAGTATGAGCTTGTACACCACTGTATTTCAGTTTTGTTATGTTGTGCCTAAAAGTGCATTCAGACCAACCGTGGATGGGTGACTTTTTCGTACGGAACAACTACATTTATAAACACGTGAACAGACATGAACTCACTGTCTGAGTGAGTTGCAGACAGGTGAAGTTGCCTTTATAACTTCTGCAGCTGTGTTCAACCTGCTGTGGAAATTTCCTAAAACACAGTCATGTTTAGATTTATATTATGTGATGGGGTCTCACCTGAAAAAATTGTCCCTGCCTTCAAAATTTCACCTGGATGATGTGTTGTTTACATTGCGAGCCTGCTAGCCTTGTTAGCACATCCATGGCAGGGGTCCATGGGTAAAAAAAACTTGGGACACTCTGATTCAGCTGCAGAGCTCCCAGTCCATCTGTCTCCAGGTGAGTGTCAGTCTCATTTTCAAACTAGTTTTCTCTCCAATGTTGATACTTTTACTCCGGTGATGGCAGCATCGCAAGGCCGTTACATACTAGTGCTATCCCTTGGACGTGAACGTGCAAATGCGTGAGATTTGTGTGTGCTCGCCTCTTTCCAATTGACATATGTATTCGCGCTGCGTGAAAAATTTGCTTCGTGTTTGGTCTGAACACACCTTAAGTCACCACTGAGCAGCACTTGGTCACACACAGGCACCCTGGGAGAAAATGCCTCCCTGTGGGATAGTCAGTCACTATGTGCTGAAGTCAGGATACTCCCAACATTTTCCGTACAGGTGTACATTTTCATTTCAACATGGAGAGCAGGAAGACGGACAGCAGAGGTACATAGAAACACCACTGGCGTTTAACTCTGTTGTGTGGGGACTTCAGTATCAACTATAATGGTGATGGAGAGAAAAAAACCCGTTAAGTGTAACTGTTCGCAAACACCGTCTGACACACATTGCCTACTTACAATGAAAGACTTCCAACATGACCATGCACATGCGGCACAGCAGATGGGGTAAAGAAAACAATCAGTTGTGGATGCCTTCCATCATACATAACCCACTAACGCAGAGAAACACAAATGATAACAAGGGCAGTGGGGCTGTTCATGGCCAAGTATTTGCAGCTGTTTTCAGTGATTGAAGATGAGGGTTTTCCTCGCGTTCTGAAAATGCTCGATCTGCATTACACAGTATCCTCTCGCACTTTATTTACTGAGGTTATTCCAACTTCTAAGAAATGACACAAATGTATTGAAGACTATAATCATCAGCATCATCCTTTCCCATTAGGCGCAGCAGCAGCCTTGAGGTGCTCCTGGGATCTGCTGCCCAGCAGTTTTATGAAATCAGTCTTCACCATCATTATTCTCCTTACTTGCTGTACGTCCACAGCAGACAACTCTTCAGTCCTGCTCCACAGGTTCTAAGGAGTCATTACGTCACATAACACCTGTTTTTGAATCTTGCTGTTTATGAGCCTGCTTATAATGGCAAGAAATTTCAAGTATTGTATGGAACAAAGGTCATGAATAGGAAATATGTTGGTAGTAGTATGCAACTGCTCATTTGAAATTTTGAAACTCCAGTCAACATTAGTTCCAGGGTCTGCACTCCCTCTTTGTTCCACCCAACTCAAAGCATTATTATGTTCATATCCTTAGGAAACCATGCCAAATAACTTCTTCTTTGCTAAGCTTATAGTTTGACAACTCCCATGCTTGAATACTGTATAAAAGCCTTGGATTGTACGTATGTGGTAAGGAATGCATATTCGGCACCTGTATTAGGTAGAACATGTTTCACACTCACTACAGGTAGCTGGATTTGCCAAGAGGCAAGAAGCACTTTTTCTTTTGGAAGAGTTATTTTTCTTGTATTTATACATTTGGTTATTTTAAGTCATACAGTACACCAGGAATGTGTGTATATGGAAAAAAGTTTTTTTGCTTATAAGTAAAATAAACGGTTTTGGAATTTAAAAATGCATTTTTTTTCCCCTCCTTAACCTTTACTGTTGCATGAAATACACAAACCCCCCCCAGAAAAGTCCTATTTGAAAACCATGATTAAAAAAAACAAAAGCGCAGTATGTACCGAACTGTGGACTACCTGAACTGTTGCACCCATGGATATTATTCATCTGTATATTATCAAACTCTTGACTGCCCACTCATTCATTTTGAATTGGTTTTTCTTGCACTCAGGTATGAGGTATAAGAGTACATCTACCCATGTTGACGTGTTCTGCCCTGTAAAAAATGTTTCTTTGGTTCTCTTGTCCAGTTCAGCATAACATTATTTCATATGCTGACTTTTTAAATACTAATGGGTGGGGGAAAAATCAGTTGTGAGCAGAAACATGTCTTCATGAGTTTGATGTGGTAGCCTTTAAGAAGTAGTGTTAAAAGAATTAGTGCATTGCCTCTAGAAATCAGTTATTCCTGTCTGAAATGGGTATCCCAATTAGGCTTTACAGGGCCCAAATGTGGGCTGTGCTTGAAAGTGGAATACAAAGAGATGTAGTCTATATGTAGGATATTGCACGTTAGACTTTGACAAATATAAAAGGGACTGAACGGCACTAAGCTTTATTTGATTGTGTGAATATTAATTACAGATTACCTAATTATTGAAAACGAACAGGACATCCAGTATTACAGATTGCTTCAGATCCCTTGTTTATTTGTTTGTGAGATCGCTTATTTGTCTGATCTTTTATTACTTAAATTCATAATGGTCTATCTTGCACTTTGGGGAATGGGAGTTGTTCAGTCACTATTATAGTTATTTGTTTATATTACTGTTCAGGGATGGAATTCAGTGTAATATTGAATTTCTTCTTTGCATCTTTAATAAACTCATGCAGTACTATAACAGGACACATTTACAAATATTTGAGACCCATTGTAGTGCATCAGTTTATATTTTAGCAATATTTTGTTAGTAAAAGGTTGGTTTTTTTTTCCACAATATCTTTATTGAACCTTTTTTTTTTTAACAAACATGATACAAACAATCAAACACTAACACTAAAGTACTACAAAAAAAAAAAAAAATGCACTAAAAACACCAACAACCACCAACAAAATCAAGTCTTCAACAATGCTCCTCTGTTTAGTCTAGACAATCCAATACATAAGTATACATATTATGTTCACCAGTTTGGAATTTACAAGGTCCACACACATCATTCACCTTCTTCTTCAAGAGTTATGTTTAAATTTTTTACATAATCAATAAAAGGTCTCCATATATTCTCAAACACAATTTCCTTTGATTTCAGTATATATGTTATTCTTTCTAATGGAAGGTTTGTTAACATCTGTCTTAACCACTGAGTCACATCTGGTCTATGAGTCTTTTTCCATAATAGTGCAATACATTTTTTGGCATTAAGCAAACTGAGGTCTATGAATGTTCTTTCACTTTTATTAAAATTATGCTTTTCTGGGTACAGACCCAACAAAAACAGTTCAGGATTCAATATGATTTGTTTTGAGATTATTTTTTCAATTGTTACCCTCACCTCTTCCCAAAACATTCTTATTAATCTACATTCCCATAAACAATGAAATAGGGTTCCTTTACTTTCCATGCATTTTGTGCATGTATCTGGTATATTTTTGTTATATCTATTTAACTCCTCCGGTGTAACATACATCCGCATTAACCATTTGAAATGTATCAATTTAAGGCGTGCATTTATTGATTTGGTTTGAGCTTCTGTACAAGCCAATTCCCATTGTTCCTCTGAAATTTCAATTTGCAGATCTTCTTTCCAGTAGTTTAATCTTTTCAGTGAATTTTCACTTGAAGATAGTGTCAATGAGTTATAAAACTCTGAAATAATACCCTTTCTTTTA
Organism: Pholidichthys leucotaenia; assembly: GCA_020510985.1. Classification (NCBI taxonomy): domain Eukaryota; kingdom Metazoa; phylum Chordata; class Actinopteri; order Cichliformes; family Pholidichthyidae; genus Pholidichthys; species Pholidichthys leucotaenia. The sequence continues at coordinate 310,762,568 of CM035841.1, read as the reverse complement.
CTATCTTTCATCATCATTTTTTCCAAGGATGAATGAATAGGTCGAGTGAGAGCTTTATTTTGATTTGATCGAATAAAGTTTCTAAGTTGAAGATATTTAAAAAAATGTGTTCTATTGAGATTAAATTTGATCCTCAGCTCTTCAAAAGACATTATGTTGTCTGCACATGGCAAATATAAATCCTGAATCTTTTGTATCCCTTTTAAATTCCATACTTTAAATACAGCGTCCGCTCTCCCTGGTTTAAAATATTGATTACCCCATATTGGACTAAATTGTGACAATAACTGTGGTTCTTTTAAATAGTTTTTTTTTTTCCACAATATCTTTATTGAACCTTTTTTTTTTTAACAAACATGATACAAACAATCAAACACTAACACTAAAGTACTACAAAAAAAAAAAAATGCACTAAAAACACCAACAACCACCAACAAAATCAAGTCTTCAACAATGCTCCTCTGTTTAGTCTAGACAATCCAATACATAAGTATACATATTATGTTCACCAGTTTGGAATTTACAAGGTCCACACACATCATTCACCTTCTTCTTCAAGAGTTATGTTTAAATTTTTTACATAATCAATAAAAGGTCTCCATATATTCTCAAACACAATTTCCTTTGATTTCAGTATATATGTTATTCTTTCTAATGGAAGGTTTGTTAACATCTGTCTTAACCACTGAGTCACATCTGGTCTATGAGTCTTTTTCCATAATAGTGCAATACATTTTTTGGCATTAAGCAAACTGAGGTCTATGAATGTTCTTTCACTTTTATTAAAATTATGCTTTTCTGGGTACAGACCCAACAAAAACAGTTTAGGATTCAATATGATTTGTTTTGAGATTATTTTTTCAATTGTTACCCTCACCTCTTCCCAAAACATTCTTATTAATCTACATTCCCATAAACAATGAAATAGGGTTCCTTTACTTTCCATGCATTTTGTGCATGTATCTGGTATATTTTTGTTATATCTATTTAACTCCTCCGGTGTAACATACATCCGCATTAACCATTTGAAATGTATCAATTTAAGGCGTGCATTTATTGATTTGGTTTGAGCTTCTGTACAAGCCAATTCCCATTGTTCCTCCGAAATTTCAATTTGCAGATCTTCTTTCCAGTAGTTTAATCTTTTCAGTGAATTTTCACTTGAAGATAGTGTCAATGAGTTATAAAACTCTGAAATAATACCCTTTCTTTTACTATCTTTCATCATCATTTTTTCCAAGGATGAATAAATAGGTCGAGTGAGAGCTTTATTTTGATTTGATCGAATAAAGTTTCTAAGTTGAAGATATTTAAAAAAATGTGTTCTATTGAGATTAAATTTGATCCTCAGCTCTTCAAAAGACATTATGTTGTCTGCACATGGCAAATATAAATCCTGAATCTTTTGTATCCCTTTTAAATTCCATACTTTAAATACAGCGTCCGCTCTCCCTGGTTTAAAATATTGATTACCCCATATTGGACTAAATTGTGACAATAACTGTGGTTCTTTTAAATAGTTTTTAGCTTCACACCATATTTTGATCATATGCTTTACAAATGGATTTTTAACTTGTTTTTGTAATTTTTTTGCCGAATCTGAGTATATGAATATGGGAAGAGGTAAAGGTAAATTGTATGATTCCATTTCAGTCCAGTGAGGGAGATCATTTGATGAAAAATAATATGTCATAGACCTCAGTTGTGCCGACCAATAATACAACATAAAATTTGGACATTTCAGACCTCCACGATCAAATGGTAAATATAATAAAGACAAACGTAATCTAGCCCTCCTGTTGTTCCATATAAATTCCACTAACTTTTTTTTTATTCTTGAGAATAGATCTAAAGGTGGTGATAAGGGAATGTATTGAAATAAATAAAGTATTTTAGGTAAAATATTACTTTTAAGTATATTGATTCTCCCGATCATCGACATTGGTAGTGACATCCATCTCTGAGTTAACTCATTGATATCTGACATTAAGGCTTCATAGTTGACACTGGCGACTGATTCTAGCTTAGGCATAATTTGGATTCCTAAATATTTAAACTGATTTACAACATTGAATTGATTTACCTCAGGGGCTGGGTAATTTCTCTGGGTCTCATTTAGCATTAATATTGAAGATTTAGTTTTATTTATTTTATATCCTGATATTTCCCCAAAATTCTTTATTAAATTCAACAAGGTTGGAATAGATTTTTTTAGATTCGACATAAACAAAATTATATCATCGGCGTACAGGGAGATTTTATGTTCTGTTGGTCCAACTTTAATTCCATATATTTGTGAATGTAAACGTATCGCTATCGCTAAAGGTTCAATTGCCATAGTAAACAGTAAAGGTGAAAGTGGACAGCCTTGTCGACATCCTCTATTGATTTTTATTGGTTTTGAAATATTGTTATTTGTTAGGATTTCTGCTGTAGCATTATTGTATATTATTTGAACCCATTTTATGAAATTATTTCCAAGTCCAAACCTTTGTAGGACTTCAAAAAGAAAGGGCCATTCAACTCTATCAAAGGCCTTTTCGGCGTCCAATGATAGGAGAGCTGTATCCGGTGCTTCTTTATTAAAATAAATAATATTAAATAGTCTTCTTACATTATGGAAGCCTTGTCTACCCTTTATAAAGCCATTCTGATCTCGATTAATAATATTTGGTAAAATTTCTTGTATTCGTCTTGCTAAAATTTTACAGATTATCTTAAGGTCGGCGTTTAATAGGCTTATTGGTCTCATATTTTCACATTTATTAGAGGGCTTACCTGGTTTTGGCAGCAGTATAATTAAGGCATTATTTATGTATGATGGTAAATTATTATTTTGAAATGCTTCTAAAACCATTTCCAAAAAAGGTTTTATTAATTTATTCTTAAATTTTTTATAAAGGTCAACTGGAAGACCATCTGGTCCTGCACTTTTTCCTGATTTCATATTATCAATGGCTAGCCCAACTTCTTCTTGACTAATTTTAGACTCCAATATCTCCCTGTTTTCATTTGGAATACACGGTATAGATAGTTTGTTCAAAAACCCATTTAGTTTTGTTAAATCAGGTTCATTTTTGGTATCATATAATTTTTCATAGTAATCTCTAAAGGCTCTATTAATTTCTAAAGGATCTATAACTACCTGTCCGTTACTTATAATACTGGTTATTGGTGTTTTAATTTCCAATTGTTTAATCTGCCATGCTAATAATTTTCCTGATTTTTCACCTTGTTCATAAAAAGATTGTTTCAATCTTAGAAGACTCGAGGCAGCTCTATTCGCTGATTTTTTTGTCGTATTCAGCTCTCAAAATCAGTAATTCATTCTCCAACCTTGGATCTCTTCCTGCATACACTTTTTCCTGAAGACTTTTTATTTTATGTTCCAATTTAGCTCTCTCCTCTCGAGTCTTCTTAGATTTTGATCCTGAATAACTAATATGTCCCCTAATAAAAGCTTTGAAAGCCTCCCACTTTACACATGCTGATGTTTGTGTAGTATTGATGTCAAAGAACTCGTCTATCTGTTTTTCTATATACTTGACAAATTCCTCATCCTGAAGCCATTTATGCTGAAATTGCCATCTGCCTGATTCCTTTGTCAATTTTTTATCTACATATATTAGACAACAGGGTGCATGATCAGAGATCACGATGTTATCATAAAAGCAGTTTTGAATCTTGGACCTTAATTCTGTGGAAATCAAAAAATAATCAATACGTGAGAATGTCTTGTAGGTACTGGAATAACAAGAATAGGCTTTAACTTGTGGTTTCATTTCTCTCCATATGTCTAACAATCTCAATTCTTTCATAAAATGATTAATAGTCATCCTACATCCAATGTGCGTACAATCCAGTCCTGTTGATCTATCCACACCTGGATTCAATGTACAATTAAAATCCCCTGCTATTATATGTTGCCCTGTAAGTGATGATAAGATGAGAAATAAATTAGCAAAGAACTTCTGATCATCTATATTGGGACCATATAAGTTCACAAGATTTATATTTTCTAATAGCAAAGAACCTTGAATGATTACATATCTTCCAAATTTGTCTCCAATTACATTTTTCACTTGAAAAGGAACTGATTTATGTATGAGAGTCATAACTCCCCTGGCTCGGGATGAAAATGAAGAGGTGTATACACTTCCCTGCCATCTACTCCTAATTCTTTTAACATCCTCCTCTATCAGATGAGTTTCTTGTAAAAACACAATTCTTGAACCCATGTCCTTTATTTTATTCATAACTTGTTTAAGTTTTTTTAAATTTTGTAGACCTCTGCAATTCCATGAAGTTAAATTAAGATTAACACTTTGGTCCATGATCAATAGAGAGTTTGGGATTACCTTGCAGTGTAAACATGCTCATACAGAGAAGCAAAAACATGAGTGGTTGAACATTCATCCTACAAACTACACACAAACAAATTTCCCCTTCCCACACTTGTGGCAAACCCCCCAAAATCAAAAGAAAAATTCTGTCTCCCGATATAGCCATCGACCGTTCCACACCCACGGGGAACAGCCTAAGCCACTCCTTCTTCATCCTCCCAATCACCCTAACTCTACTGCTTTTAATGACGTAACATTAACTCTCCTCTGTAGTTTTCCAACTTAACTCCAAAATTTTTAACAACTTTGTACATCATAGTTTTTTTTTTGTTTGTTTTGTTTTTGTTTTGTTTTTTTAATATATAATACAATCTATATTTTGTAAACTTACTATTTACTTCAAGTCAGTCAGATGCCTGTGCAAATGCTTAATTATTCTACCTTATATTTTGTTCATGCTTAGCTCCCACCAGTCTCTTCTTCTTCTTTGATCTTCTTGATGAACTCCTGCGCCTCCTCTGGGGTCTTGAAGATGTGGGTTCTGCCCTCATACGTGGTCAGCAGTCTCGCAGGATAGATTACACCATGACGAATCCCAAGGTTGCGCAGCTCCTTACGTACGGGATCAAACTGCTTCCTCAATTGCTGGATTCCTGTGGCCAAATCTGGGTAGAACCGCACCTGCTGGTCCTGGTGTTTAATCTCTCCTTTAGCACGTGCAGCGTTGAAGATCTTCATCCTGTCTCTGTTGCTAAGAAACTTCATAATTAAGGTCCTCGGCGGTCCCTTATCTCTCCGTGGGCCAATACGATGTGCTTTTTCCAGAACCACTGCTGATTGCAACTCCTCGCTGCCCAGCACCTCCGGAATCCACTTTTCCAGAAAGGAACATACGTCCCGACCTTCTGATTCCTCTGGAAGACCCACCAGCCTCAAATTATTCTGTCTTGACCGAGATTCCAAATCCAAAATATTATCTTCCAGAGATTTATTTTTTTTTTCCAAAGTGCGCACCTTTAATTGAAGACGGGTGACGTCATCTTCAGCACTAGCGAGACGGAGCTCCATCTGCGCCGTTCGTTCTACACAGTCACCCAATTCCTTTCTTATTCCTTCCAACGCTGTCATAATCCCATCAAATCTAGAGGAAAAGTCCGCTCTCATTGAACTCATGGCAGCCATCAGCGCATCTGCGCCTCCCCGCGCAGACATCGCACCGTTGCCAGCCTCCTCCGCCATATATGGAGTTTTGTTTGCTGCGTCACAGACCTGAAAGTCCGTTAATTTGGACTGTTTCGGCGGCTCGCTTTTTCCTTTTCCTGGTTTTCCAGCCTTAGGCTTCGCCGACATATCCTCGCCCAAATGCTGAGATACGTTCTGTCCCAAATGAGAGAGTTATTTGCCGATTTTTTTTCTCCAGGAGCAGAGCAGAGCGAGACACGTCCGTCCTACGTGGCAGCCATAACCGGAAGTCCTAGTAAAAGGTTTTTCAAACTATTCAAATTAACTACAAAACACCCAACATTATTATACACAGCAGAAGGATTTGTTTGACTGCAACCGTTGCATCAGTGCTGCCCATTTGTCAGTAAATGTTTAACTAAAAATGATTTATTTCATTATTTGGGCATTTTTGTGTCCTGTTTGGTGGTTAAGTCATTCCAGCCATTCTGCTCCACAATCACGGGCGGCAGTGGCTCAGGAGGTAGAGCGGGTTGTTTAATAACCGGAGGGTTGGCGGTTCAAATCCCACTTTCCCCAGACATCCTGTTGTTGTGTCCCTGGGAAAGACGCTTTACCCACCTTTCCTCCACTGTCCATGACACTGGGTATGAATGTGTATAAATGGTCGGTAGTGGTAAGAGAGGGTGTTGGCATGGATTGGCAGCCACGTTTGTCAGTCTGACCCAGGGCAGCTGTGGCTACAGTAGTAGCTTACCACTATCATTGTCTGTGGAGTGAATGAATAATGTATCCATTGTAAAGCATCTTTGAGTGTCTATGAAAAGTGCTGTGATAAATCAGATTTTTTGTAAATTAAGTTTTTAATTTTTAGAGACTCACGCGGGAGGAGCGCCATCGGGGACTTGTGGTCCTGCAAAGGACAGTGGTACCACATGGGTGAAGCAGCAGCAGCCTGGACTCCCATCTACCACTGATTGGACAGGCGGGGCTTGCCTCCCCACAAAGGACTGCAGTGCGCCAGTCGGACCACTGCTTCTCCCGGCGTGTCCTGCGTTTAATACATCAGTGTCCTTTGTCAGACCCCGAGTCCCCACTGGCAATCCTCCCAGTGTGCTTGTGCACCTCGTGTTCTCCACATATGCAGAATTATCCTTTAGACCCACGCAATCACGGCAACTTCATGGTATAATTTTGTAAGAATTAAATCTTCAGTATTATCTTTTTCTAGTCAAATTTGTCGCTTTTCACTTCTTGTTTTGTTCACTGAGTATGACTGGTCGTAATGTCACGTCTTATCCAATCAGCACGGAGTCAATCCGAAACCCTCCCACACTTGCTGAAGCCAGGGCATGAGACAGAGTGGTGGCTAAACTTTTATTGATAAAAATGACATCTTTACTGAACAGCTCCATACTGGGGGATGCAGACCCTCGTAACCTCAGCAAAGCACTTATAAAATCTGAGGTCAGTCTGACCAACGGTTTGAGAGATATGTGAGGGACACACACAGAGATTCCTTGCATTTATAGATGGATAAAAGCTGTCAATCTGTCAGTCATCTTTAGGAAATGAAAAAAAAAATAATGATGTGCTTTAATATTTCAGGAAGAGGTTGTACATGGAAGTGTTTGAATACACACGACCCATGATGCACCCTGAGGCAGGGAAGTTCTACCAGATAAACCCAGAAGAATATGAGCAGCCAAACCCATGGAAGGAAAGTTTCCAGCAGCTGGTAAGGAATAATCTCTTGTTTACTGTTTTTACATACACACACACACAAAGAAATATAGCTTGAACAGACTTTTCTTCAGTAGCATCAACTTATCAAACTTAATTAAAAAAAATTCAATTTCATGATCAGAATCCAGTGCCTAAAGACTTCACACTAAAGCAACTAAATCCAGTTTCCAAAGCCTCAGACCTAATTAAAGGTGATGAAAGATAAAATGGTTATTCAAAATGCTACAGAATGAAACTTTTTTTATGTTGTGGCTGTGTATAGAGGATTTGCGGCAATGTCGCTAAATTGCGTGACGTTCTGTCTGTGCCCCTGATGGTAGGCAAGCAATGTATTTCTGCCAATGCGTTTGTGCTATATTAGAGCACTTCTTTTATACTTGTACCAACTTCTTTTTTTTTTTTTTACAGTCTGTGGATTAGAGGGGCATAACTTTGAACTCTGACCGTGGTCACTACATGCATGGTGGAACATTTTCCTAATAGACAAGATAAAACCACAGGGAAGTGTTTTTATTGCTTTCCATCAGATCTAGTTCAGAGAGTCAAGTGTGCATGCAAACAGAGGGTTGCCAGCCTTCCCCCATAGGTTGGATCTGCAGCGATCATTTCATCAAGTGTAAGTACGTGTACGAACGATGACCCGGGGATAGCGATGGTGGGTCTCAGATTTATATTTGGTGTTTTATTATGCAGGGAAACCCAGTGTCTCCGGACTGTACAGGTGCATCTCAATAAATGTCCCTTAGGCCCTTAGAATAGAGGGTTAGTATTAGTGAAAGCGCTTTGAGTGGTCTTTGTGACTAGAAAAGCGCTATATAAGTGCAGGTTAGTTAGTTAGTTAGTTAGTAAATTAGAAGATCGTCTTAAAGTTCATTTTATTTCAGTAATTCAATTAAAAACGGAAACTCGTATATTGTATAGATTCATTACACACAGTGATATATTTCAAGTGTTTGTTTCTTTGATTGTGATGATTATGGCTTACAGCTAATGAAAACCCCAAAATACATTTTATCAGAAAAATAAAATATTACATAAGATCAATAAAAAAAAAATAATAGAAATGTTGGCGGACAAAAAGTATGTCCATGTATGCACACAATACTTGGGGCACCTTTTGCATGAATTACTGCATCAGTGAGGCGTGACATGAAGGCAATCAGTCTGTGTTACTGCTGAGGTGTTATGGAAGCCCAGGTTGGTTTGATGGCGGCCTTCAGCTCGTCTGCATCGTTGGGTCTGGTGTCTCTCATCTTCCTCTTGACAATACTCCATAGACTCTATAGGGTTTAGGTCAGGCCAGTTTGCTGCCCAATGAAGCGCAGTGATACCATGGTCATTAAACCAGGTATTGGTACTTTTAGCAGTGTGGACAGGTGCCAAGTCCTGCTGGAAAATGAAATCAGTGTTTCTATAAAGTTTGTCAGCAGAGGGAAACCATAAGTGCTCTAAAAAATTCCTGGTAGATGGCTGTGCTGACTTTGGACTTGATTTGGGGAGCCATGCCATCTGTTGGTGTTGGTCTACTGTGTTTTATCATTAGTGACTGTGGTAACTTCACACTGGACCTCAAGCAACTTGGATTCTGTGCCTTTCCACTCTTCCTCCAGACTCTGGGATTTGATTTCCAAATGACAGGACTTGGTACCTGATTTGGAGAGCCATGTCATCTGCTGATGTTGGTCCACTGTGTTTTATCAAGCCCAAAGTCAGTGCAGCCATCTACCAGGAAATTTTAGAGCACTTAACTGTGCTTGACTGGCCAGCAAACTCTCCTGACCTAAACCCCATAGAGCAGGGGTCACCAACTGGCGGACTCCGAAGCTTTTTAATATAATTTGGGGAAAAAATACACTGTTTTGTTTTAACCGAACGAAAAAGTGGAACTGAAGTGCTGTATTGGTGGCGGCTGCCCGGACATTTTATGGTGCGGGACCTCGGACATTCTCCATGGGATACAGCAGGAAGTAAAATCATCGTTTGCTGCGGGCGGACAGCCACACTTCCTTCCTGGTGTAACCCGTGGAATGAAATGCTGCTGTGAAATTGTGTTCACCGCCACTCTGGCTGCCTGCGGTGGTACAGGTCCACCCAGGGGTTTGTTGACGGAAGGTTGACGTGGCTCCTTCACACCTTCCTGGGACAGCATCCCTGTTGAGCTGCACAACGTTGTTTATGGAGGTAATTTCCGTGACCCTCTGATATCATGTTAAAAGAATAATTTGCTCTGTGTGTTACTGAACACGAAAAGTTCCTCACACATGCACCTCCTCTCTCACTGTGACGGAGTGTTATTCAGACAGACACAGATGAGGTTAAAAAGAGAAAAACATTGTTGACCTAAAAAAAAAAAAAAAAAAAAAATCAGAGGAATTCTGTAGTGTGGAATTGATTATATTTTCTGTCCCTTTTTTAGGCTTACAGTTTGAAACTTTTTTTATACTGAAAATATAGTATAGAGGTGGACTTTTGTGAGGTTTTGTTTTTAAATATTAATCTTTTAAATGTCTGTAATTTAGTTTGTGTTCTCCTGTAAAACTTTCCATTTTTAGGATTTAAGTTGTAGATTTTAGAATTTGAGCTATTTATTTGGAGTGAAAAACACATTTAGTGTCCCCCTATAATTATAATTAAATTATTGCATGTTTTATTTGAAATTGAGCAAAGAATTTATTTGATTTTTTTATTTAAAAAATACAGAACTAAAAGCAGTTAAAACATCTGCTTAATGAGGACTTCCGGTCTGGACGCCATGGCGACTGCAGCTTAACACTGAAGCTCTCAGACCCAATCCAGGATAACACCTTGAAAATCAAACTTAACGGATTTTTGGAGGAGTGAAAATCAAAAGACAAAATCATCATGTCTAAAGGAAAACAGAAGAAACTGAAATTCTCCAGGCCAGGACACGTATCGGCCGGAGAATCTGAACTGGAAGATCTCCGTTCAGAAGACGAGGAACTGGTGATAGCTAACAAAAGGGTTGGCCTGAAATCACTATTTGAGGAGCTACGACGATTTCGCCGAGAAGTTACGGCCGAATTTCGGGAATTCAGAGAAGAATTGAAAAGGACAAACAGCAGAGTGGACCAGGCCGAGATCCGAATCTTGGAAACAGAAGATCGAATAAAAGTGCTCGAAGATTCTGTGCTAGACCTACGCAAAAGACAAGCAGCTATAGAGGCTAAGCTAACCGACCAAGAAGGAAAACAAAGAAGAGACAACATAAGAATTCATGGTCTGATAGAAGGAACCGAAAATGGTTTTAACTCAATGGCAGAATGCGTGGAATCCTTACTAATAGAGAAATTGGATATTCCACAAACCACCGACTTGAAGATAGAAAAGGCACATCGTTCATTAGCCGCTAGGCCGGCGGCGGAAGCGCCCCCACGTTCGGTGTTGGTAAGATTTTCCAATTTCAAAATAAAACAAGAGGTTGTAAGACTGGCCTGGCAGAAAAAAGGATTTATGCACCAGGAGAGAAAAGTCTACGTGGAACACGATTACGCCCCAGAGGTCCTTAAAAAGCGCAGGGAATACAATGACGCGAAAAAGGTGTTAAGAGAGAAGAAATTGCGCTTTCAGACTCCATTTCCTGCGAAGTTAAGGGTCTTCTACGGCGATGAAACGTGTCTCTATAATTCGGCGGAAGAAGCAACAGCTGACATGGCGAAAAGAGGGCTCCCGGTAACGGTATTTAAACCCGCAGCAGACCCGAGTGAGAAGATCAAAGCGCAAACATGGACAACACAAAGACCCTCAAAATCCACGGACCAGCAGCGGGAAACCCAGCACCAGAGCGTCGCGGATAAACTATCCGTTTTCAGGTTGGAATAGCGACCTTTTTTTTTTTTTCCTTTCTCTTGAATCAATCCGCACATCCAACCCCCCTCATACAAGGTAACAAACATTAAAGGAGATGCATATTCAGCATGTGGTAAAACATTTCATGGAACAATCATATTATTTGAAACAAATAAGTCTTTGTAATAAAAAAAAAAAAAAAAAAAAAAAAAAAACTTGTTAAAATAGAAATGTGACAATAATCCACATGTTCTCCTCATACTAACAAATACTGTTTTTGCGTGAATGTTTGATGTGATGGGGGTGGGAGGGTGCACACAATTTCACAGGGTTTAGGCATAAAAGGAAAAAAAAAAATCATTACAAGTTTGGATTGGGTTCTGAAACTCACGTTAAAAGCATGGGACTACTTTCAGTGGTAAGAGAGGGCCCTCAACACGTAACAGAGTTTGAGGAATTTCCCTCAGGGCCTTCACTCCATCAAGGCTCTTACAGGGTCTTTAAAAAGACCTCAGCTCAGGAAGTTCTTATGACAGCTTTTTGTTTTAAAGTTTTTTACACTATGTTCTTAATGTTTTTCTTGTTTTTAATGTTCTTTCAGTTTCTGAGTAGCACAAAAGAGGGCCACCACACAGTTATACTAAACAAAACAACACAATGGAGAAACAGGGTGTAACCAAAATAATTTCATATAATGTAAAAGGAATCCTGAATCCAGTTAAAAGATCCAAGATTCTAGGCAAAATGAAAAAAGACAAAGCAGGAATAATATTTTTACAAGAAACCCACCTAACAGACGTGGAACACAATAAACTCAGTAGACAAGGGTTTAAAATGATCTCTTCATCTTCATATAAATCAGGGAGGAGGAGGGGAGTAGCGACATTGATATCAACCAAAATTACATTTGAAAAAAAATCAGAACACAAAGATAAAGAAGGGAGATACAGTTTGGTAACTGGGCGGCTAGAGGGAGAAGATATCACCCTGCTGAATGTGTATGCTCCCCCAGGGGCTAACTGGAAATTTTATAAAAATGTATTCGACCTAATGATAACTAAAGCTCAAGGTTTAGTGATATGTGGTGGGGACTTCAATCTTAGACTGAATCCATACTGGGATGCTTCTGGTAATTCCCCACATCAAAATAACACCCAAAACAGGAAGACTCGGATGCTACTAAAAGAATTGGGAATCTGTGACGTGTGGAGGGAACTCAACCCCAGTGTAAAAGACTATACATTTTACTCAACTCCACATTCATCTTACTCAAGGATTGACTATTTTTTTATGTTTAATAGAGACATTGGAAGAGTAAAAACATGTAAAATAGGACTGATGGATCTCTCCGACCACAGTCCGATCTACATGGACTTAAATATCCAAAAATACACAAATAATACATTTTCTTGGAGGTTAAATTCAAATGTCCTGAAAGGACCATTGAAAGATGAATTGGAATCAGATTTTCTCAGATATTTGGAAGATAACGATAATGGAGAAGTATCCCCTTTAATACTGTGGGATGCATGCAAAGCTGTAATAAGAGGAAAGATTATTGCAAAACTGGCAACCCAAAAGAAACTAAGACAAGAAAAACTATCCACATTAGAGTCAGAACTTAGGAACCTAGAAAAAGAACACAAAGGCAACACTCATTCTACTGACTCGCTCAAGATTAAGGAAATTAAAAACCAAATAAATGAGATCTACACAATAGAAATCCAGAAGAAACTTACATTTCTGAAACAAAAATACTATGAAGCAGGCAGTAAATCGGCAAAATTGCTAGCCTATAAATTGAGGAAACATCAAACAGAAAGAGCAATCTACAAAATCAGAGACCCAGTATCAAAGGAAATAAAATTCAGAATTCAGGATATTCTTAAAAACTTCGAGAATTACTATAAGAACTTATACTCCCACAAAAAACATAAAAACGCATCCGAGGCATTCCTAAACACATTAAACCTTCCCCAACTTACGGAGTCACAAAATAAAACACTACTGTCAGAAATACATCCTAAAGAATTGGAAAAAGCAATTATGAAACTTAAAGCTAACAAATCCCCAGGAGCTGATGGCTATACAGCAGAGTGGTACAAAACCTTTAAACAGCAACTATCTCCTCTCCTCCTGAAAACATTTAATTATGTCCTCCACACAGGGGAAATCCCCCCCTCCTGGAGAGAAGGGGTCATTGCAGTTATACCTAAACCTGAAAAGGATAAACTAGAGTGCTCCAACTACAGACCAATCAGTGTACTAAATCAGGACTATAAGCTTTTTACCATTATCCTTGCCAAAAGGTTAGAAAATATACTGACAGACCTAATTCATTTAGACCAAACAGGTTTTATAAGACAAAGACAGACACAAGACAACATTCGACGCACTTTACACATAATTCATCATATAAAAAAATATAACTTAAATGCAGTCATATTGGGATTAGATGCTGAAAAAGCATTCGATTCGGTTGACTGGTCTTTTCTATATAGAATCTTATCCAGTTTCAATTTTCATAACAACTTCATTAGAACTATACAGGCATTATATAAAAAACCAACAGCTAAAATAAGGATTAACGGTAATTTATCATCATCTTTTGAACTGGAAAGAGGATGTCGTCAGGGCTGCCCCCTGTCTCCACTGCTCTTTGCAATCTTCATAGAACCTCTGAGCCAATGGATAAGACAAAACCAAAAAATTCAAGGTATTACACTTGGTCAGAAGGAACATAAAATAGCACTCTTTGCTGATGACATTTTAATACACCTAGGGCAGCCGGACACTTCTTTACCAGAACTAACCTCAGTTTTTTCAGAGTATGGAGATTTATCGGGGTACAAATTAAACATGCATAAAACCCAAGTTTTAACATTCAACTATGACCCAAATCATTATTCACTAAGCAAACTCAAAACTAACTGGGAGTCGGAATCTATGAAATATCTGGGGGTCAATATCCCGAAACAACTCAACAAAATTATATCACTAAACTATGATCCACTGGTGACAAAAATAAAATCTGACCTAGCAAGATGGAATATGATACCATTCTTGGGTACTGCACAAAGAATTGAAGCAGTCAAAATGAATATACTTCCACGTCTTCTATACCTTTTCCAAACAATACCGGTAGAACCTCCCAAAAAAACATGGCAGGAGCTGGACAGAAGGATCTCAAGATTCATATGGCAGGGCAAGAGACCTAGAATCAGATATAGAACCCTACAGCTAAACAAAGACAAAGGTGGGCTCGCGCTGCCAAATATCAGGGACTACTTTAAAGCCGCACAAATTAAAACTTTAGTAGAGATATGTAACCCAGTCTACACTGCACAATGGAAGGAGATGGAATGCCAAATAACAAGTGACATCCCCCTACAGGCGATAATAGGGAACAATGCCTTACCTAAGCTTTTGAATAACACTAACCCGTGGATAGAGACCCCGCTAAAAATTTGGTTTAAGATAGTCAGAGAGAATCAAACTAAAGAGCCCTATCGACTTCTGCAATGGATTGCCTATGATCAGGACTTTACTCCTAATAAAACAGACGCCAGATTTAAAAAGTGGAAGGAGAAAGGGCTGATAAAATATTACGATTTTTTTAAAGGGCAAATCTTAAGAAGTTTTGAAGATTTGAAAAAACAAGGCCTAATAAATCAAGACCTTTACAGGTTCTTCCAGCTTAGACACCACATAAACAATATACTTAAAAAGGAGGTTTTGGAAAGGGCCCAGTCAGGTGTTCTGAAGGTCTTCTTAATGGCATATAAAGGGATCCCAGGGATCAGATACATTTCTAAAATATACCAAGGTCTTCAAGACTTAAAAGGAGACAACACATCTTATATAAAAGAGAGATGGGAAAAAGAGGGGAATTTCACTTTACAACTGGAAATATGGGAAAAGCTAAATAAACAGCAATGGAAAAGTACCTCATCCCTGCAGTGGAGAGAATTTGGATGGAAAAACTTGGCAAGATTTTTCAGAACACCTGCACAAAACAAATTTACCCATAAGGGATTGAACTGTTGGCGCTTGTGTGGTGAAAAGACTGCAAATCATTTTCATGTGTTTTGGTCATGCCCAGTTATCCACCAATATTGGACCAAGGTACAGACAATATTGGGGAAAATATTCAAAATTACAGTTCCCTTTTCTTTTGTAACTTTGTATTTGGGTTTACTACCGGACTCACTGGAAAGACGAGGAGAAAAATACTTATTCAATGTTTTAATATTGGCAAGCAAAAAAGCTCTAACTAAAAAATGGATGTTGAAGGACTGTCCTACACCTGAAGATTGGACTAACGTGATCCAAGACATTTACTCGATGGAAAAGTTGACATTCGCACTGAGACAGGACATGGATGGGTTCATGAACTTTTGGCAACCCTGGACCGCATATGTGTCTTCCATTAGATCTAATCTTTGACAAATACCATTTCAATAATGGTTCCGCTCTTTGTTCCAACCCTACTCAGATGCTCTTTTATCTTTATTTACTTACTTTTTCTTTTTGTTTGTTTTTTACTGGTTTGTTTGTTTTTTTTTATTTGTTTTTTGTTTTTTTTTCTCTTTAATTTCACTTTTTCTTTCACTTTAAAAAAAAAAAAAAGGGGGTGTTGTAAGAATTAATCTTCCAATGTTGTCAGATATCAGAAAATAAGGGAACATGTGATGAAAATGTAAACAATGCATTGCTGTAACGACCTGTATACCCTTTACAAAAACTTAAATAAAAAAAAAACATCTGCTTAATAAAATAATGTGTAAAAGCAAATGATATTGGCCTGCTGGAGACAGCTGTGATCTTCTTAAAGAATGTCCATGAAAAGATGACAGTTCTTAAAAGCATGTTTTCAGATAAATTTATCCATGTGACTTGTCACATTTCTCTTCCATTTCTTTTATTAAAGGATGTTCAAAATAAATTCATGGGTCATAGCAAACACTTGGCTTTAAAAGTACCAAGCTGTCACATAGGGAGAGAAAAAAAAAAAATCCTGAAAAAACCCCAAAACCCAACAAAAATGCATCGAGAATCAGTTTGGAATTAAATTGGAGACCCTGAATCATAATTGTATCGTGAGGTCCCTAAAGATCCCCAGCCCTAATTTGAACCTCAGCTGGGGAGGAGGACTGACTTATCGAACCTCTTGCACTTTTAGTTGGTGACCCCTGCCATGGAGAATCTGACGTATTAAAGACACCAGACCCAACAATGCAGATGAGCTGAAGGCCGCTATCAAAGCAACCTGGACTTTCTTAACACCTCAGTAGTACCACAGGCTGATCACCTCCATGCCACACCGCTTTGATGCAGTATTAGTTTGTGAAAAAGGATTCCCCACTAAGTATTGAGTGTGTACATGGACATACTTTTCAGTCGGCCAACATTTTATTAAAAATCTTTTTAAATTTATGTAATATTCTAATTTTTTGAGAAGCTGAATTTTGGGATTTCAGTAGCTGTAAGCCATAATCATCAAATTTAAAAGAAATAAACGCTTGAGTTTAGGATATTTTCCTGCTGAACAGTTAAAATGGTCCTCCGTCGCTGGGAAATGGGGCAGACGAGCTGTTTAGTTCTCGGCATAAAAACACCAGCCAATAAGTTCCAGTGGCTGCATTAAAGCCAACAGAGGCACTCAAGAGATTGGTCTCATCACTGCTGGCTGTGTCGGGAAATCCAATGTTGATATGATCGATGACTGTCTCCGCTCACTTGAAAAAAATATTTGGGCAGCACAATTTAAATACAATATAAACTTGGGAAGGTAAAAAAATTAAAAAAATGTGAACGGCACCGGGAGGTCTACCCTGAGCCATATCATTGTAGAGTGTGGGTTAAGTGGTTTCAACTACTCAGTAGGAAAAGATCCTCAATTTAATTTATGAACTACATATTTTTATACATATCTTGTTGTCACACTCTAACTATCCATCCATCTTCTACCGCTTTTCCGGAGGTCCGGGTCGCGGAGGCAGCAGTTACACCAGAGAAGCCTAGACGTCCCTCTCCCCAGCCACCTGCTCCAGCTCTTCAGAGAGGATGCCAAGGCGTTCCCAGACCAGCTGGGAGACATAGTCTCTCCAGTGAGTCCTGGGTCTGCCAGGACTCGCTGAGTCGTCGGCCTCCGTCGGTCTATGATGACCATGGAAGAGAATCCTAAACGTCTACTCTGCTGGAACAGCACCGCCTGTGGCTGAACAGGCCGATGCGCACCAGTGTTCTACCTTCCAGCGTTGGGCATTGGTAGGATTCAAGCCTGGGCAGGAAAACATGGAGGACAAGATGTTACCCATGCAGCATGTCCCCCCTCTCCACGTCACTGATGAATCCAAAGGAACAGCAGGGCTGCTATAGTTTGGCACCAGCGCCGTCGCAGGAGCTGCCAGAACGATGTTGAGCACAACAGAGAACTGCCTTGGGGGCTCCGACTCCGGATTTTTCCTCAGGGTTGACTCCCGAGGCCTTTCCCGTGACCAGGTGTGCCGCAAGGCAGCGGAGGGTTGAAATCAGGGTTTACCTTCCCCTAGATGGGCTACCTTCCCAGGTTGACGAGCCACCATCTACCCGAAGCATCTGGTTTTAAGGCGCCAGAGATCCGCCCTCGCCCCTTCTCCTATTAGTAGAAGCAGTTCCGCCGGGCTTAGAGACTAAACCACACGGGCAGGCTAGGAGTTGGACTTAGTTGTCAGAGGCTTTTCGAGACGCACGCCGTAAGGAGCATTTTATGAGCACTAGGAGCTTAACCCCAGTGCCGCTCCTGGCTATGACAACCTTGGAACCGGGACTCGCTGAAGAGACGCTTTAACTATTAATTACCTTTTTTTTTTTTTTTTTTTAAATTTATGCAGCCTGCTCAGCTAAACGACAACTTCCATCTTGCTTCAAGCCTCTGTGGAACATGGCAGCGAGAGCCGCCCTTAATCACCCTGTTTTCTTTCTATAACACTCCAGATGATTTTTTTTTGACTGAGAGATTTTGCATATTCCAGTAAAATGTTGTCACATGTTATGATGCTATGACAAACCATTTTTTGTAGTTCCCTTCACAAAGCTTGCCTACCATTGTGGTGATCCACATGACCAGTGACATCACCTGCAAATCCTCTATACAGAAGTTGGATGTGGTATAGAACTACTATAAAAACAGTATATTGTATAACTCATTGGTACAGTAAGCATTAATGAACATTAAACTTAATGATTGAAATATCTTATATCTGCTGCTCGCTAATATATTTAAAAACTGCTTTGACTAGTAATACTCATTCATATTCTACATTTTATTGCATGTATAGTTTTTTATTTCTATCTTTTATTTTTATCATGTTTAATGTTGCAGCATTGCATCGAGACAAATTCCTAGTTTGTGTACTACATGAACAATGGCAATAAATCTGATTCTGATGATTAGACAAATTGGAGCCTCTTTTCCCTCTTTAAGATAAGGTAAACCTTTATTCGTCCCACAATGGAGAAATTTCATGTAATGTTAACCATTACTTCTGTGCAGTTTTAATCCTCCAGTTTATAGAGAGCCAACAGAATAGGAAATGGCAACACATTAAACATAACTGACCTTCTGTGTTTAAAGCAGAGAGCCTTAATGTTTCTTTTCCATGGACAAAAATGTCTTCTTTTTTCCTCCCATTTTTCAATGTTGGAAATGATGGTATGAAATATTAGCCTCCAATGTATAATCATGTTTTTTTAATTAGTATAAAGGTGCCCATGTAAAGCCAGGCTTTGCAGAACATTTCTACAATAATCCTGCCAGATACAAAGGGAGAGATAATATGTTTGTAAGTATACATTTTACATAACTTTTTTTTTTTTTTTAATTGCTTGAGTCAGTCACCTGACTTGTCTCTCCCCCTCCCTCCCCAGTATTATGACACCATTGAGGATGCTCTAGGAGGTGGTCAAGAGCCTCACTTTGATGGCCTGATATTTGTCCACTCTGGTATTTACACAGATGAGTGGATCTATATTGAGTCACCAATCACAATGATCGGCGCTGGTAAGTGTGTGCTAAGTCATTGTTATGGTTTCAGTTGCAACATTTGCCCTCTAATTACAAATTTTTGCCTGAATTTGTAGCGCCGGGAAAAGTAGCAGAGAAAGTTATAATTGAGAACACCCGAGACTCTACATTTGTGTTCATGGAAGGCTCAGAAGATGCTTATGTGGGATACATGACCATTAGGGTAAATATTTCTTTCTTTTTTGTATTTACAGTATTGATTTTTTTAAATGCTTAGTTTTTGTTATGGCTGATGTTGAGAGTTGTTAATCGTTTCCTCTACAGTTCAATCCTGATGATAAATCTGCCCAGCACCACAATGCACACCATTGCTTGGAGATTACAGTCAACTGCAGTCCCATTATCGACCACTGCATTATACGCAGCACATGCACAGGTAATTATGCTGCTCTTTATTCTTCTGTAGTGGCTGTTAACCTTATTAGTCATTGTGTTTCATCAACAAAATTTATTTTTGCACTTTCTTAAGACATTAAAACATTACAAAAATAAGTAGACCAAGACCAGTCTGGCACACAGAATAAAAACAATGAATAAATAGAATAAATAATAGTCTAGGATAAAAAGTCATTAAAAGTGCATTTTAAAGTGCAGTTGAAAGTTCAATTATAGTATTTCCCTTTGAGTTTCTCCGGGGTGGGGGTGTTGATTGCGCAATACCTCCTCCCTGATGGCAGCAGGACAAATAGGGGATGTCCCAGCTGGCTTTTGTCCATGCAGATGGACTGAGCATTCCTCTGTAAGCGCTCCGTGTATACAGTGTTAAGGTCTGGGCGAACAACTCCCACAATCCTGTGCTGTTCTTACCACCAGGGACAAATCCTTCCTGTTTTCTGCTCATATACCACACTGTGCAGCCCTGGAGGAGGATGCTGTCTATGGTACTGGTGTAAAAACTTTGAGCAGTCTTGGCGCGAGAGTTTCCTCAAGAAGATCTTCTGCTGGCGCTCTTTGCCACATTGTAGGTGTTTAATGTCCAAGACAGGTCCTGAGTTATGTAAGTGACGAGAAATTTAATGAAATCCACCCTCTCCATCTCCTCCCCATTGATGTGCAGTGGGGGTTGTGTGGTTCTTCTGAAGGCAGTGGTGGCCTGATGGTTAGGGATGTGGACTGGTGAGCGGAGGGTCGCGGGTTCGATCCCTGGACCGGCAGGATTAGATCTGGGTGGGACAGATAACAGCCGTGTTTGTCCCACCCTCCTTAACCCCACTGTGGTGCCCTTGAGCAAGGCCCTTAACACCAATTGCTCCAGTGGAGCTGCTCACTGACCACAGGTCAGTCTGTGGTTGTACTGGGCAGCTTTCCGGGTGTGAATGTGTAACTGTGTGATTGTGAACAGGGCATCCTTGAGAAAAAAAAAAGAGGT
The DNA here is from genome assembly GCA_020510985.1 of Pholidichthys leucotaenia. Taxonomy (NCBI): domain Eukaryota; kingdom Metazoa; phylum Chordata; class Actinopteri; order Cichliformes; family Pholidichthyidae; genus Pholidichthys; species Pholidichthys leucotaenia. The sequence goes on along the minus strand of CM035841.1, from coordinate 310,742,053 downwards.
TGCCTCTCAATGGAACTACCCTGTATAAATATAGGTTAAATAAAATTTTTTAAAAAAGGCCACAATAATTTCTTTTTTTCACCACTCAGCGAGATGTTGGACCTCTTGCCTGCAGCAGGTCTCATTGTAATTTATGAAACCCACCACCATTATGTCATCTGAAAATTTCACCTAGGTATTGGAGTCGTGGATGGGGATACAATCCTGGGTGAAGAAGGTGGAGCAACAACCTTGTGGTGTGCCTGTGTTCAGGATTATGGTTGATGTCATGTTCCCTATCCTGGTGGTGGTCTGTTGGTTTAAAAAAAGGTCCATAATCCATGAGCAGAGTGAGGTGGCGAGTTCAAGGTTGATAAGTTAATGAATCAGTTTATGGGGATAACTACTGAAAGTGGAGCTGAAGTCCACAGAGAGCATCCTGACATAGGTGTTTGACTGGTCCGGGTGAGTCAGGGTTGTGTGGAGGGCAATGGACACAACATCCTCTGTAGATCTGTACACTCTGCATGCAAACTTTTGGCTATCTAGGTGTGCAGGGAGGCTGGGCTTGATGTAAGCCAGTATGATCCTCTCAAAGCACTTCATAATCACTGGAGTGAGGGCAGCAGGGCAGTAATCATTCAGGGAGGTGACAGTAGACTGTTTGAGCACAGGAACAGTGCTGGTGGATTTAAGGCAGGTGGGGACTATGGGTTGTTGGAGGGAGAGATTAAAAATGCTGGTAAACACCCCTGTCAGCTGGTCAGCACAAGTCTTTACTGTAACTAAAACTGTGACTAACTTTAGGGGAAATGTGTAATAAGTTCTAGAAGACTACAGGGTTCAAAACCATATATTTTCTATGTTCTATCATTATTTAGGTTTGTGTTTAAATATGATTTTTTTTTTCTTGTGTGTGTTTTCTTTTATGTTTAAATAAAATCTGTTTTTGTATTAAGAAATATTTCTACTGCTTCTTTCAGTGGGGTCAGCAGTCTGTGTCAGTGGCCAGGGTGCTTGTCCCACAATCAAGCACTGCAACATCAGTGACTGTGAAAATGTTGGTCTTTACATCACTGACCACGCACAGGTAATATGGATTTTTCTCATTTGTTGTTTAAGTGCAACACTAATGCCAAGACACCATTCCCACAGAAATGTGCTTGTTATTGGTCAAGGCACAGGGTGGGCTAAAAGAGGTGCACTTGCATCTTAAATAAAGGAATTGGTATTGGTATACAGTAAGTGTAAATGCTATGTGTCTGTGTAAAAATGAGCATTAACCACTACCATCTCTAGTGAGTCTCTCATCCTATAGAAGGACCACAGGTTATAAATAAGGGGAAAGGACGAACATGCCTTTGGGTGAAATTGGCATGGATGTTTTTTTTTTGTTTTGTTTTTTTTTTTCCTCAGCTCTGCAGCCTCAGTGAACTTAAGTAGTGACACCTGAACTGTTCTCCTTCCCACACTCTGTGAATTCCTGGAACCGAACAAAAAACTGTCAGTTGCAGGAAGAGATGATTGTGTCTGAGTTTGTCCAACCCACAGGATGAGAGCCTGCCAAAACCAAATGCCTACCAATGATAGTGACCAGTCTAGTTTGGTTTTAGGAAAACTAAAGCCTCTGTGTCACTGAGCTGCAACTATTGACGACAAATTACAAACATCATTTGCAAGGCGCTTTCCAAAACGTCTCAAACTTTTGCAGTTCTCAATTTCCTTGTGTGACTTGCAGGGCCTCACTTTTGTGTAACTGGAATTCTGAGCATGTAAAAATTCATGCAACAAATTTTCTCTTAAAATAGTCAATTGTTATGGGTGTCTTGAACCCGGCTTGAACCCTTCACAATTTACTTTCTGTGAGTCATAAAGTGTGAGAAATATCAGACAACTTTGTGAGGGGCTGGGGACCCATGAAACTAAATTATGACTGAATGGAGACAAAAATGCGAGTCGGACATTTCGGGTGCAAGACAGCCACAAACAGCCCTGGAAGGGCTCACGCTGCTACAACTGCTTCCAGCAGTTTCACCATGCCACCCAAGGGCAAGAACGGCAAGGCTAGGGATTGGGGGGCTGCTACCCCTGCCCCATGGACCCCTGCAGAGGAAGTGGAGCCGGTCTCTTAATGGAGTCCCATTAAAGAGAACCGATCAGAAATGGTTTCTTAGGAACAGTATGTGAACTGATGTGCTGCATGACAGAATTTTTTTTTTTAAACTTTTAATCATGCAAAAGAATTCTAGTGGAGTTGACAACATTTTTTTTTTTTTTTTTTTTTTTTTTTGTTACTTATTTGTACCCGTAGGTAGACTTGGTTTGCAGTCTGGTGACAAGCCACCGGCTGCTGGTCGCTGCGTGCGCGAGCGCCCTAAACCTACATGTTTTTGGTGTGCGGGAGGAAACCGGAGAAATCCCGGAGTAAACCCGCGCAACACGGGGAGAACATGCAAACTCCACACAGTTCACTGTTGGTCGGGGGCTGGGATCGAACCCACGATCTCATGATCCCCGCGGTCCCCCGGCCGAGGGTAAAACTGTGCTGCCACAGTGCTAAACCACTGCGCCACCGTGCAGCCATTGCAGTTGCAACAGTTGCAACTGCAACACATTGCAGTTACGAACAGTCATAATGACATATTTTCAAACTCTGAAAATATGCCATTATGCTGAACATAAACTACAAGAGAGAGAGAATGATATTGATCCTGATAACCACTTCTTCAATAATATTCATAATCATTGTGAATATTATACTGAAAAGCAATTTAAGTCAGGTGCAATTAGATGGTAGACTATCCATAATACACTTCAACAGCAGAAGTCTTAACAAAAACTTTCCACAGATTCAGGACTATTTAAAACAGCTAGATAGAAAATTTACAGTTAGCGCAGTCTCTGAAACTTGGCTTAATGAAGAGCAGGCTTCTCTGATGGCAATAGAGGGATCTCAGATGTTTTATATTAATAGATCTCAAAAAAAGGGTGGTGGTGTTGCACTGTATATTGATGACCTGTATAGGTGTAAACTTGTAAATGGAATGTCCTTTGCACTACAAGGGATTCTGGAATGTGTTACTGTTGAGATTGACCAAGATGAAACAAAAAATCTAATAGTAAAAGAGACTATTACAGTAAAGAGTTGGAGAAAAACAGAGATAATATTAAAAATACTTAGACAATACTTAACAATATTCTTGGAAATAAAAACAGAAATACAAGCTACCCAACCAATCTTTCAACAAAAAAAACGACTCAGAGTATGAATGCAGTCTTGCCTGCAGATGAATTTAATAAATTTTTTGTTAACATTGGTCCTAATTTGGCTCAAGAAATACCCATTACGGCATCTACAGGTGATACAATAAGCAAAAACATTGCTATAAAAGACTCCATTTTCATAAAGAACACAGACGAGAGAGAGGTCATTGAACTTGTTAAATCGTTTAAAAGTAAAACATCTATGGATTGTGATGGTATTGACATGCTTTTAGTCAAAACTGTCATTGAATGCTTAGTGAAGCAACTGATGTATATTTGTAACCTGTCTCTCCAAACAGGTATATTTCCCAATGCAATGAAAATAGCTAAAGTAATTCTGATATACAAGACGGGTGACAGAGGGGAATTTTCAAACTATAGACCAATTTCACTATTGCCGCAATTTTCCAAGATACTGTACTTGAAAAAATATTCTGTGACAGAATTGACAACTTCATAATGAAGAATAATTTATTGTGTGAGCAGCAATATGGGTTCAGACACAAGAGGACAACTGCATTTGCTCTAATGGAATTTATAGAAAAAATATCAACTGCCGTTGAAAATAGAGTATTCAGTTGGGGTATTCCTGGATCTTAAAAAAAGCATTTGAAACAGTGGATCATAATTTATTATTAAAGAAACTACAAAATTATGGTATTAGAGGGGTAGCACTGTCCTGGTTATGTAGTTACTTAAAGAACAGATATCAGTATGCATGTGTTGGTAGCAAAAACTCAGTTACTGAAGGTTACTTGTGGAGTCCCACAGGGTTCAGTTTTGGGGCCATTGTTATTCAATATGTATATAAATGATATGCAGTATGTAACGTTTCGGAAAAAAATGGATTTAATATTGTTTGCCAATGACACTAATTTATTATGCAGTGGAAGCAATTTGGAACAACTCTTGGATACACTCGGAAAGGAATTAGGAAAGCTCAAACTGTGGTTTGATTCAAACAAATTAACACTCAATTTAAGTAAGACAAAATTTATAGTTTTTAACAACCATCACAACAACTCAGTATCTAAACTCAGTGTAAATGGTGCAGAGATTGAAAGGGTATCCGAAACTAAATTTCTTGGAGTAATAATTGATAATAAACTGTGTTGGAAGTCACATATTAATTATTTTAAAGGTAAAATATCTAAATCAATTGCAATACTACACAGAGTGAAATATTTGCTGAATCAACCCACACTATATACTTTGTATCATTCATTAATACTCCCATACATGACATATTGTACTGAAGTATGGTGAAATATATATAAAACAAACATATCCAGTCTTTATGCTTCAGAAGAGAGCTATTAGAATAATAGACAAAGCTGCTTACAGGGAACCAACAAACCCACTTTTTCTTAAATTAAAAGCTCTCAAGCTGAAAGATCTGGTTGATTTTAAAACTGCAGTAATAATGTTTAAAGTGAAGAGTCTATCACTGCCCGCAAATATCCAAAAGTTGTTCCAAATAAGGGAGAAACAATATCATTTCAGAGGAACATGTATATTTCAAAAACCTTCAGTGAGAACTACCACCAAGCAACACTGTGTTTCAGTGCAAGGAGTCAGACTGTGGAACACTTTTGGACCTGAATTAAAATCATGTACAACGCTTGGACAATTTAAACAAAAACTAAAGGAAGAAATACTCCAGACATATATACAAGATGACATGTAAAATCACATAAGGATTATCATATTCAGTCTGTGTTGTGTTGTTGCTTAGATTTTTGTCATGTTTTGTTCTGAATTGTAATCGCTTTTGTTTTGTTTTTCTTTTGAATTCTTGGATGGAATATGGGTGGGCAATATAAGTTGCGGCTTCAGCCATCATCCATTTCGGATAACTTATGTTGAACTGTATAATCAGAGGAGTTATTGTTTAATTTGACCTTGTAAGATGTTTTTTTCCCCCTTTATGTTATTCTGTTCCTTTCTTTTAATCTTTACTTTTAATCTATCCGAAATGAAGATTCATTCATCCATTCATTCACATTTTCACTAATTTAATTTTGCTCATTGTTCAGGGAATATATGAAGACAATGAAATCTCAAACAACGCTCTGGCTGGAATCTGGGTGAAAAACCATGGCAACCCGATCATCAGACGGAATCATATCCACCATGGAAGAGATGTTGGGGTTTTCACGTTTGATCATGGCATGGTATGATGCAGCCTACTATTTTGGGGTCCAAAATAAACAAGCTTATTTGGTGCCCTGACATCACCATTGTCCTTTTTTAGAAATGTCAAAAAGTAACTTCATATTTATATGGAATCAAGTAAACATAATATACACAGTGTTTCCTCTGGCTTAAAGACTTTGGTTTGATGGCAACTAGGGATGAGCCGATCCAATCCGCTGTATCGGTATCGGGTTCGATCCAGGCAAAATGGCTGGATTAATATCAGTAAGGAATAAAAGTAATTTACTGATACGATATATTAATAATATTAAAATAAAATGAAAGCGCAATCATGTTCTTAGCCACGCTGCACATGGCTCCTGTACACAGAGGCAGCAAGTGTCACTGGAGCCTCTCTGTGGGACTCGCCCCGTTATGTTGAACATGAATGACTTCAAAATAAGAGCATAATATCAGAAACAGTACTAAACCGAAGACTAGGAGAATACTTATGATGATGATGATTGTCAAAAATACAGCTTAAAGGGTTAGTTCCTTTATTTTCAGGGCTACAGCATTTTTTACGTCATGCATCAAGTGCCACTTTGAATTTCATCTGAATATTTACTTAAATACTCAGCTTCAAAGTTTTGCATAAACTTGCACTTGAAACTTCAGAATGCATGTTTACATGGGGCTGACCAGTGAAATGCTGACAGTGTTGCAAAGTTTAAAATAAAAAAGCAGCAGTGTTGCTGAACTAAGTCAGATTTGTAAAATATTCTTTGACTTTCAGATTTGTGGCAACCAGTCTTTACCAAAGTATGTTCTGTACTTTTATTGTTTTAAATGATAGAGACTGTATCGGGTTTGGATCTGTATTGGCTGATACGCAGAGACACAGTTTTGGTATCGGACTTGAAAAAGGTATCTGCTCATCTCTAGTGGCAACGTGCTTTGTTTCTTTTTTTTTGGGGGGGGGGTATGTGACGCATGTGTAACAATGAGAAAACGTATGACACTCAAAGGGGAAAAACATTAATAATATTGTAGTAATGAACTTGTGCATACTTAAATTATATGTCCAGAGGTGGGTATAGCACTCATGTAAAAGCAGTGTTGTCTTATGAAATTAATTAAGAGTAGACACCCAAAAAATTACTAGTTGAGTACGAGTACAAAAGCACCCACATAAAAAAATACACAAGTAATGACTTTTAGTCTTGAAGGCTTGAGGCTTTTGTCCTAAGTTTATAACCATTTTCTTGTAGTTTTCTACTGGGCTGGAGGATTTACGTCACTCACTTTGTGAATTTTGGTCATTATAACTCTCCAGGTGCATAATATTGAACGTAGATGTAGTTAATATTGTAGTGTTTGGTGAAGTAAATCCTCAGCAATTCAGTCATCCTTGCCTCTGCCTCAGTTAGCCTGCATATCAAGCCTAACCACACCTTAGCTAAGTGACTCATTGTTGTCCCCGTTAGTGGGATGAATCCATGATAAATGCCTCCACTTAGTGATGGGCAGGTGAAACCTCAGTGAAGCTCTGAGGCTTTACTTCTAATTCAGGGTTTCTGTTGGTTAATATTTCTGCGTGGTGATGTGCCACACCAAGAAAAATTTAGACTTATAATTTTTATCCCCCACTGGTCAAAGCCCAAAGGGCCAGCAAACTGGCCTCACCTAAACCCCGTAGAGAATCTATGGGGTATTGCCAAGAGGAAGATGAGCCAACAATACAGACGAGCTGAAGGCCACTGTCAAAGCAACCTGGGCTCCCATAACTCCTCAGCAGTGGCACAGGCTGATGGCCTCATGCCACGCTGCATTGATGCTGTAATTCCTGCAAAAAAAAAAAAGTATTGAGTGTGTACATGGACATACTTTTCATTTGTCCAGCATTTCTTTTAAAAATCAAATTTTTGTAATTGATCTTGTATATTTTAAATTTTTGAGAAACTGCATTTTGGGGTTTCATGATATGTAAGCCATAATCATCAAAATTAAAAGAAATGAATACTTGAAATATATCACTGTGTGTGTGTAATGAATCTATGATTTTCACTTTTTTGTATTGAATTACTGAAATAAATTTATTTTTTGATATTCTAATTTATTGATTGAGATGCACCTGAAGAGTTGTTGTTTCCCAATAATTGATACTTGCTTGAACTAAAAAGCAGTGTGATTGTCCATTTCCAGGGTTACTTTGAGAGTTGCAACATCCATAGGAACCGTATAGCTGGCTTTGAGGTGAAGGCTTACGCCAATCCTACAGTGGTTCGTTGTGAGATTCATCATGGTCAAACGGGAGGCATCTATGTGCATGAAAAGGGCCGCGGTCAGTTCATTGAAAACAAGATCTATGCAAACAACTTTGCAGGGGTGTGGATCACCTCTAATAGTGACCCCACAATAAGGTCAGTACGGTCTCAATGTAGCAGGTCAAACAAGCCAACTACTCAAAGTAAGGCCTTGTTCTCAAAACTTTTTCTTCCCTCCCAAATGCAGGGGCAATGCTATTTTTAATGGTAACCAAGGTGGTGTTTATATTTTTGGAGACGGACGAGGCCTCATTGAAGGAAATGACATCTACGGTAATGCTTTGGCGGGAATCCAGATCAGGACAAACAGCTGCCCTATTGTCCGGCACAACAAAATCCATGATGGCCAGCATGGAGGCATATACGTGGTAAATGATGACAAATGCATTCAATCAATAAAATTCAGTGATTTTGCTAAAATACATAGCTTCTCCAGATTTCATAAGCTGCAATTTGGAAATGGGGCACTGATATATGGTGGTTTTGCATCCCACAGCATGAAAAAGGACAAGGAGTCATAGAGGAGAATGAGGTGTACAGCAACACACTGGCAGGAGTGTGGGTGACAACGGGCAGTACGCCAGTGCTGAGGAGAAACAGGATACACAGTGGGAAGCAGGTAAAAGGATAGGTACACATCCAGAATATTGCGTGATTGCAAATGTCGTACTTTGCTCTGGTATAAGAAATCAGTTTTATGTTGGCTGCTCTTTTTGTGAAATACACGGATGTAAATGGCAAACAATGAATGTCTCTGACAGGTTGGGGTCTACTTCTATGACAACGGCCACGGTGTGCTGGAAGACAATGATATCTACAATCATATGTATTCTGGAGTTCAAATCAGGTTTGTAGATTTGTAGAAAATGTTCACATGCAATAGAAACCAAAACCAAACTGACATCTTGCAGCTTAAGTTTTTTCCTTTATGCTTTTATTTTGACAGGACTGGCAGCAATCCCAAGATCAGACGGAACAAAATCTGGGGAGGTCAGAACGGGGGAATTTTGGTTTACAACTCGGGTGAGAAGCAAAGAAGCCTTTTTTTTTTTTTTTTTTTCCCCTGATATTGATCATTGCTATTGTCTTGGTTGAACAGTGTGAATGCAATTATTCCACATTACCATGAAAGTAAAATGTAATTGTGTATTTTTCAGGGTTGGGTTTCATTGAGGACAATGAGATCTTTGACAATGCAATGGCAGGAGTGTGGATCAAGACAGACAGCAACCCCACTCTGCGGAGGAATAAGATCCATGATGGGAGAGATGGCGGGATCTGTATATTCAACGGAGGACGAGGTACACAAAATTTGGTTTTGGTGACATAATCTACCATTACAGTCTAAAAACAATTGTGCTGATTATATTGGGTTGTTGTTTATTAGGTTTGCTGGAGGAAAATGACATCTTTAGAAATGCCCAAGCAGGGGTCCTCATTAGCACCAACAGTCATCCTGTACTGAGGAAAAACAGGATATTTGATGGCTTCGCTGCTGGTGGGTAATGCCTCATTATTAAAAACTGATGAAGCATTTGAAACTCATTAACTTATCATTCCCACATCTATGTAGAATATATTTGAATATGCTAATGTAAACCTGAACCATCATTTTTTCCCCCTGCTGCTAGGTATTGAGATCACCAACCATGCCACAGCAACCCTAGAGGGCAATCAGATCTTCAACAATCGTTTTGGGGGACTATTTCTTGCATCTGGCGTCAATGTTACAATGAAAGGTATTCTTGTTTACAGTGGTTTTTCCTCTTATTCTCCACAGTCACTGAATTTACAGATAATTGTGGTGTACCTCTTTCCCCTTTGTTTCCAAAAGATAATAAAATATTAAACAATCAAGATGCTATTGAAAAGGCTGTGAGCAGAGGTCAGTGCCTGTATAAGATTTCAAGTTACACCAGCTACCCAATGCACGATTTTTACAGGTAATTTACATTTATGCAACATAAAAGGTGTATTCTCAGTTGTGTGTGTATATTGTGATTGTTATAAAAGACACCATGGGTTCCCACAGGTGTCACACCTGCAACACAACAGACCGCAACGCCATCTGTGTAAACTGCATCAAGAAATGCCACCAAGGACACGATGTGGAGTTCATCAGACATGATAGGTTAGTCTTGTTTATTAGTGAATATTAATAGTTTAAGAAATTTGTAATGTGCAACCTTTAGTAAATACTTAAGCCTCAAAAACTAAGATGATTAAAAAAAATGTAGCAGCAGGCACCTATTGTATTTTCTATGAAAAGATGTGAGGAAAGTAATCTGTAGTAATTCAAGCTTTTTTCCTCTTCATTGTATTGATAGTGTCCCTGCAGTGTGTGCATGTTAGGGTGCTTTCACACCAACAGGCTTTTAGTTTGTTTCGATCAAACTCGAGTTTGTTTTCTCCATTAGTGTGGTTCGTTTTGTCTGGTGAGAACATGGTAATTGCACTCAGGTGTGCACCAAAGCAACTGTACAGAAACCACCTGAAAGAGGTGGTCTTGATTTGAATGAACGAGTGAACTGGTGTGGTTCTCCAGTTAAGAAAGAGACCGTACTAAAACAGGATCAGCAGCAAATGGTAAAACATTTTATGCCACTGTACATACCTGATGGATCTTAGAAAATATCTATGGCTGAGCATGTCATGGTTCTGGAAGATTGCACCGCATTCCAAATTATTATGCAAATGATATTTGTCTCTGATTTTCCTAAATCATCAATGCAAATGACAATATAATTTTCAAGTCATCAACCATTAGAGCATAATTCAAAATTTATTGAACAACCTCTCAATGATAACTTTTTTTCAAAAATAAAAAAACTCAAAATGCACTGTTCCAAATTATGCACAACAGAGTTTCAAATCATTTTATTGGTTGTAAAGAACTGAAAATGGTCATTTGTTGATATTTACTGAAATCAAAAGCTATTTCAATCAAAAACATCTTAACAGGCCAAGTTACATGTTAACATAGGACCCCTTCTTTGATATAACCTTCACAATTCTTGCATCCATTGAACTTGTAAGTTTTTGGAGAGTTTCTGCTTGAATTTCTTAGCAAGATGTCATAATAGCCTCCCACCGCTGCTGTTTTGATGTGAACTGCCTCCCACCCTCATAGATCTTTTTCTTGAGGATGCTCCAAGGGTTCTCAGATTGACCTCCCCTGACCTCAGGTTAAGGTCAGGGGAGGATGGGGGCCACACCATGAGTTTCTCTCCTTTTATACCCATAGCAGCCAATGACACAAAGGAATTCTTTGCAGCATGAGATGGTGCATTGTCATGCATGAAGATAATTTTGCTATGGAAGGCACAGTTCTTCTTTTTGTACCATGGAAGAAAGTGGTCAGTCAGAAACTCTATATACTTTGCCGAGGTAATTATCACACCTTCAGGGACCTACTAGTGCTCTCTCCATGATTTCGGCCACCTCCTTGCTGACGTCGCAGCCTTGTTGGGACATGGTGGCCATCCACTACTCCATCCATCTGGACCATCCAGGGTTGCACAGCACTCATCGGTAAACAAGACTGTTTGAAAATTAGTCTTCATGGATTTCTGGGCCCACTGCAACAGTTTCTGCTTGTGAGCATTAGTTAGGGGTGGCCGAATAGTAGGTTTATGCACAACTGCAGGCCTCTGGAGGATCCTACACTTTGAGGTTCGTGGGACTCCAGAGGCACCAGCAGCTTCAAATACCTGTTTGCTGCTTTGCAATGGCATTTTAGCAGCTGCTCTCTTAGGCTGCGTAACACGTTTTTTCAGCTCTGGGCGGCTATTTTCCATTCATTCTCTATGTAGTCCAGCATTTACAGCACTGAGCACCCACGGTGCTGTAACGCTCTTGGCGATGGCCGTTTTTTTGTTGCAGTGCTCAGAGTTGAAAAAAGTTGAACTTTTCAGAGACTGCAGCTGAGCTCGTCAATGTCAGACCTTAAACAGCCAATCGGAACTGCTGCGTGGGTGGGACATAGGACACCAGTACTAGTCTGTACTCAAGACTTCTGCTTTCCATGTCATATTTTACATCCAGAGCTGCTAGAAAACGTTTCCTGTCCACTGTTATTTAGAGACTATTAAAAAAAAAAAAATCTGTAGAAAGTTTGACAATAGGAAAAGTGGGAGTGATGAGCTGAGAGTGACAAGCTGTTGCAGGGATACAGGGCACAGACTTTTTTTTTTCCCCTCAGAGCGCAGTGTACAAACGCTGAAACAAAAAAGCTCAGGCGGTCGGGTGACAAAAAGCACGTTTGGTGGACACGCAGCCTTAATCCAATGAAACTGTCTGGCAGAAACCTTCCTCATTAGGCCTTTATCTGCACAAACCTGTCTCTGAATCAGCCACAAATTTGACAGTGCAATGATCACGCTTCATGAAATATCTGTTTTCATACCTTGTCCAAGGCATTGCACTATTTGATGCTTTTCGGCAGCAGAGATCCTTTTTCTTTCCCATATTGTTTGAAACCTCTGGCATGCTTAATAATGTGGAACATCCTTCTGAAGTGGTTTTCCTTTAATAGGGCTCACCTTGCAAACTAATTATGACAGGTGTCTGAGATTGATTATCAGTGATCCAAAGAGCCTTGAGACACAATACCATCCATGAGTTTAATTGAAAAACAAACTGCATGTTTGACACTAAAATCCTATTTGCATAATAATTTGGAACGTGGCATAATGAACATTAACATGCTATTTTCCATCCGTAACTGTGCTTCATTTTCAAACTGTAGGATTTGCTGAAGGTGGTATATACATATAATGTAATAAACAACCAGGGCAATGCCCCAATAGATTATGCTTTGATTTGTATTATTTTCTCCCCAGAAATGCATAAATGCAGTCATCCTACTTCCTGTATTTACCTTTCCTGTTCTTGCAGCAGAAGTTCCTTCACAATTATTGGCAGTACTTAAAAAGATTAAATTAAAATGGTTGAAAAATATAAATCCTGCTATAGTGAAATGGCTTCAAAAGCACCCATAAAACATAGGAATAAAAACAGGGACAAAGGAAATTAAAAATAATAATAATAATAAATGAATAACAATAAGTGTATTATTCAACATGATGTAACTGGTAATTAAATATGCAGACCCCCAAACATCCCACCCAAGAACATTGGGATACACTCGTTTAAAAGCATACCCTGAGATCAGTAACTGTTCACTAATTAAATAAGACAGTATGAGACAAAGAGTCTTATGTAAAGATGAACGATTGTAAAGGGTCAACACTGATGCGGAGTGTTTTCACAAAGGTCAGCTGAAATCTTAAAAACATTTTTTTTTTCCCAGCTTCAATTCATATGTCATTGGAGTTTAACCAAACTCTCATTTTGTCCTCTCTACCTGCAGATTCTTCTGTGATTGTGGTGCAGGGACGCTGTCAAATCCTTGCACATTAGCAGGAGAGCCGACACATGACACAGACACACTGTATGACTCAGCTCCTCCTATAGAGTCCAATACACTGCAGCACAACTGAGCTCTGCACCAGAGGTCCTTTTGTGCTTCAGCAGTAATGGGCATGTAAGACACTTAAAGGTTGTGCAGTGGAGGAGGAAACTGAAACTAAAATACAGAATCACTTTGACAGAGGATATAGAGACTTCTGAAAACATACTTTGGACAAGAGTATGCAAAAAGGAGACAGTATGGAAAAGTTGCATTTATGGATGCCTCACTTTTCCTTTCAATTATTGGACAAAAGATGACATCGGTGGAACACAGCAGAAGAGCAGCTGACTCAGGGTTTGTGGGGGTGTTGATTTGGTGAAGTGAGATGGACAAAAAGAGGTTCATCTGTTTTTAAAAGGCAGGAAAAGCAAGATACTTCAGTCATGTACAGCTCCATCTTGGACAGTCACAAGAGGCACAGTTCGTCTCATGAGGAGGCAAAGGCCCCAAATGTGACGCTTCCATCACTGGGCAATTGACGTGCTCATATGACCGATACGGGGGGAAAAAAAGACAAAGCACTTAAGCGCCCCTCCCCCCCAAACAAAAATGTTGAGATTTGATTTTAATGCTTTTGTGTAGTTTTGTATTTCCATGCAAAAAAAAAAAAAAAACTTACTGTACTTGAATGTCTTTATTTTATTAAATGTGTATTTTTTTGGTTATTATACCCTAGAATTGCTGTAATTATACTCATGTCGCAGTATCTAACTTCTTTCTGTGAAAGAGATCAAAGAGTTAAAAAAAAAAAAAAAAACACTAAACACTTTCTCCAGCAGTGTTGACTCATTTTACACTTGCAATTCTGAAATTTGCTTTTACACAATTTTAGGACAGCATCATAATAGCTGAATTTCCAGTTTGCTTTAAACTATGCATTTTTTTTTAATTCAAGAAAAATCTGGAAATCCCAAGGCAGTCTCAATAATCAACCATATGTAACAGTGTATTATGATTTTTGGCCCTGCTTTTTTTTTTGTTCCACAATAATGAATGCTGCATTGTGGCTGGTTCATTAAAAAGACTGCAGGTTTCAGACTTGATGTTGGTCTACCAATTGACGATAAATCTTAAGCATTACAGTGTATCTGGCACCTTTTGTTGATTTGCCAACGTTGCTGGAGAATATAAAAGGCTTTTACTCTATTGAAGCTGAGACAAGTATCTATATACAGCGCTTTGTTTCATCATCCCCTTCCATGTGTTCTGGTGATTGTGGGTTCTCATACAGACTGAAATGTATGCATGTATCATAACATCTAGACTTAATATATTGTGAAGTATTCAATAACCGTTATGTAGGCGCTAGCGTGAATTAAAGGGTTTAATTTCTTAGATGAAACATTGTCATTTTTTTAAATAAACTTTATTAGATCATTACAGTAGTGTTTTTTAAAGCGATGACAAAAACTCAACAGCAAAGCTTGTTTTATAATTACAGGGTATTAAGTGGCTGAACAAGCTTGGTGAAGTGTGCACGGTCCAGTGTAGAATCTTCAGCGAACTGGCACAGCTTCCTGCAATGAGGGGAAAATATGAAAACCAGCTTTGAATAATTCATAACCCTTCATCTGATGATGCTTGGCATCTAAAGCATATAACAATATATACTTGAAGAGTTGCAGGCTGACGGTGCTTTTCTCAAACTCTCTGGCCTTCCTGTGTCCTGACTGGATGACCTCCTCTGGTAGGCTGGCGAGTCGGGCTGCATTGAAGCCATAACTCTTCGGACATGCCCCGGTGATGAACTTGTAGAGGAATGTGATTGTCTCTTGACTCGGATCCTCACATTCATTCTCCACCATGCATGCCTGAATGAAACAAAAACAAGATGTGTTTAGGACCATGGCAATGAACAGCATCTGTAATACATCAGTGTGTTGTAAAAAGTTAGTTTCACCAGCAGAGACATGGAGTGACACTACAGAATCATTCAGGTAAAACTATTTGTGAACTGGGTTTAATTAGAAACCAGAGCTGAGCTCCTACATTGGATATTTACATCAAGTGAGCCCCCTGCCCCCAAAATCTGTCCATAAACCCAGAGATGATGCATTCAGCGTGGCAACAGCAGTACATGCAAAATTCTATTTATTTTGAGTTCAAAGGGTCAGTGAGTCTGCATCTTCATTGGGTGTCTTTCAGTCGGGTCAAGCTTACATATAGGTTCGGACCTATTGTCAGTGCCATTGAAAAATGTTAAGGTGTGGCTTAAAGTTTTTATGGATGGCTCTTGTTCACTAGTAAATAGAAGGCTCAAGTAGGACTGTGCGATATGACGAGATATATCGGTGATACAATAAACATTACCGTTTCATATAAAACTATCGTTTATATCGGGATTTAAAAGACCAGCTTCTACTGGTCACTGGCCGCCCCACATCTCCCCTGCAGTGCACCACAGCAGCTAACTGCAAGCTAATGTTTTGCCGCCACTTCTGTGGAGCTACTACTTCTGTGCCAGGGAAGCGGGACTGTTTCCCACGTGCTGCATCAGAGGATGGTCCTAACCTTGTTTTAATTGGAGGCAAGAAACTTAACACCATCTCTCTTAATTATAAACGGCAAATGCTTAATGATGATGCTAACTTGTCGCCAATAGGAAACTGTATCAGATAGGGATGTTAATGATTGACTTTTGATTAACTGTCAATAAGAACTTTGTCGACTAAATTACTTGTCAATTGATAACACAGCAGTCCTTTTCAATGGGAGCTTATTGTCTGAAATGTAGTGGTGTTGCTGTCCAGGCAGGGGCGCATGTGGTCACCCACTGCTGCATTTCAACCAAAAAAGCAGAAGACCCCAAGCCTCCAGAGCACATGTGCTGTGGAGAGTGAAAAAAACCCCCTCACCCTTCCGGGTTACGTTGGAGCACCACAAGTTCCAATGGCACACGAGTTTGAAGGTCTACCTGCTTTAAATTAACAGCGGCAAAACAGACCGGCGCAAAGAAAAAGATTACACACACACAAAAACCCATTCCCACTGCCGCAAGACTGAAAAGCAGACCGGACTCAAGTTGCCACCAAGGTACCAGACTGTTCTGGGTTTGTCTGAATTTCCAGGGCACTGTGATCACGTGTACATGCAATAGATGAAATGGCTCACAATTTATTTTCCTGTTAACACAGTTTACTAGTGCATCAGTACATTAGAATGTAAAAGTTATTTTTTGTAATTAACTAAAAATGATAAATTTATGATATTGGTAATAGTTTTTAAAATAAATTAAAAATCATGACATCTGTAATTTACTGAGATGTACCAGCACATAGTACACACTATACAGTACAAAATTTATTAAACTACAAAATATGCCATTGTAGTTTAACCTCTTGCACTCCGGGATACCGCGGGCGGTCACGTCTCTGCGTCCTAGGGCGCACGAGGGCGCCCTAGGATGCACACTGCGTTCTAGGGCGCACTGAAAAAAAAAAAAAAAAAAAAGCTGCATACACAGCCGCGAACAGAAAGCCAAAGGAGTGCTTTGATTGGTTTAGATTTGATTGACCTCTCATTCGACTAATAAGAGCCTTGAATTGGGTTTCTTGAAACCTTGAAGAACCAATGACTGAAAACCTAGCAAGAAGGACCCGCCTACCAACGGCTGCGAATACAGCCAGCGAATTGAAGCAGAGAACTTTGACAATTGAAAGCGTACGTCCCGTGCGTAAAATCTGTTTTGTGTAAGCCGCTGGGTGACACACGCGTTCGCCAGTCTTTTTTTCTTACTACTGTTCTTATTTGTTTTGAAAAATCGTTCGCCAAAACCGCAATCATGGAAGCGTAAAACCGCAATAATGGAATTATGGTTTGACCGGGTCACGTGACCAGAACCACGAGTCCGTAACAAGCGGACCAGCGTCATGTTCATCTGACAATGAGGAAGAGAAGTTCGCCAGCAACACTGCTGTTGTGGACAGGTAAGTGTTATAAGCTAACTTATTCTTTATCCCTGAAAATTGTAATCAAAATGACTTTTGACCGATCGGTAAATTACAACTGTGTGTCATCGCAACATGACGGACCCGGACCGCTCTGGTCCGGACGGTGCACGGACCGTGTCCAGTCCGTGCACCGCGTCCAGACCATGAACGCGCCCCCCCCCCCCCCCCCACCGCTACTCTAATGTAGCGGATTGCAGATATTTTAGTACAACTGTGCGTAGTAGACCGCGGCGCACCGTCCCCGCGGTCCGTCATGTAGCGATGGGCGATGTCCGTCCTCTGTAGCGGGGGGAGGAGAGAGTTATCTTCTACATTACAGATATTTTAGTATAATTTTTAGTGCACTGTAGGTTATTTTTTCTTGTAAAAAAAAAAAAAAAAGCCACACATTTTTTACGTGGCATGCTTCTTTGTGTGTGGGGGCTTGTTTGTTCATTCATTCATTCATTCATGAATGAATAAACAACACCCCCCCCACACACACACACAGCCCTTCACCTTTCATTAGAGCCCAAGATGAAGCTTCTATATTGAATCATTCAAAAGTTAGACATTTTTCCCAAACTGTGCCATTTGGCACAGTTCAAAAACGCCTGGGAACAACCCGAGTAAAAAGCTGTGCAATATATTCATTTTTTGTGGTATTGTTACAAAATTTTGACCTCAGCTGGATAACACTTGTTCTACATTTCTGTTGCATTTTCCAGCCCGGACCTGACAGCTGCGTGTTATTTGCAAGCATTTGTATCCAAAAAAACACCCAGGCGAAATTTATTTTCTTCAAGTTCAGTATGTTTAGATGACTGTTACTCAGTGGCAGGAGCACTTAGATTATGACTGTTTTGCCAAAAAATTCAAAGTGTTTTCTTTTAAATGAGAACAACCCCATGAAGATGCTGCAAAGGGTTGAAGAACAGCTTTTGATTTACTTTGGGTACATTATTTTTAGGCGTTTTTAGGGAAATTGACCAGAGTGCAAGGGGTTAAAAAAAAAATGCAAATGGTACAATAAATGATTGAGGACTATAATGTTCATGTTGTATTTAGTACATCAAAAACTAACTTTTTGTATGTTAAAGAGACCGTATTGTACCGAGGGAATTTCAGATCCTCAGGAAAATTGCCACTTATCAACCATTAATCAATCGATAAGGTCAATGAATTAACTTGCATCCCGAGTATCAGAACATCATTCTGGTTTAAATCACTGCAGAGTTTCTTAATTTTCTCTGAAAAAAAATATTACTGAAGCTGCAAAACTGCCTGACAGTGGCTGCATACATACTAAATTAAAACCTGTCAGAGGAACAAACTGGCTCTTCATGCAACTTGATTTCTAATAATTTTTAATTAGGCAAGTAGTGATAATGAATAAAGTTGAAGTCATCTCAAATGCACATTAAAAAACAATTTTATAACTGCAAATTTAAAGGGGAAAATGGGTGCATAAAATTAACAAGAATTTGTATAATTGATTTTTTTCAGTTTGATTTTGAGGTCAATCTAGTTAAAAAATAAATAAATTAAAAAAAAAAAATGGATAAACACCAACCACTTGAACAGTTAAACTTTGGTATTACTGATTTGGACCTCTTTTACCTTCAGAACTGCCTTAATTCTTCATGACAGATTAAACAAGGCACAGGAAGCATTCAGTAGAGATATTTGTCATTGTTGATATGCTAGCATCACAGTTACTGTAGATTTGTTGGCTACAGACCAATGATACATTATTTCATTGTGTGGGGGTATAGTGTTTTTGATCCATCCGTCCGTTTAACATTTTATGTTATTGCCATCCTAGCTTCTACATTTCTGATCGGATTGACTTCAAATTTACACAGAAGCTTAAACTCATCAATACCTTTAACACATTTGATTTTCAGACAGTGAAAAGGGTTCCATTTATTTTGGATAGGGGTCCTTTTATGCTGTCATCACTATAGCTTCTACATTTCTGATCGGATTCGCTTAAAATATTAAATTTGTAAATCTAATGAGGGGCTCCATTTTTTGGGGGGGGGGGAGAAGGGAGATTTGTACTTTTTCACTCAATTTTCTGTTGTCACCAGTATAGCTTCCACACTTCTGATCGGATTTACTTACTATATACAGAAGCTTTGACTCAAAATGAGGGGCTGCATTTTGGGGTAGGGAGCTTGTATTTCTCACAGAAATACAAGCTCCATAATAAACTTTAAACCTGATGCATTTATAGTAAGGACTGGCTTAAAAAAGGGCTCTTTACGGCATCTGTAAAATACTTTTTTTTTTTTTTTTTTTTACACAACAGATGCAGCCTTATATAGGGAAAAATATGATTATAACCAAGGAAGACGCCTAAATCACTGGAGCAATCGATGTTTCAAGTCCAGTTTTGTGTTGTTGCACAAATGTGATGTCAGCTCACTTTTTTAATTACTTGTAATGCTTTTGTGAAAGTTATGACTTAAGACTGATCAAATATTCAAACCGGCTGTCAGTAAGTCAGATTTTGTTATTACCTGCAATTATGTGGGTTATTTATTTATCTAGCCTATTTATTTATGAGTCCCTCATTCTTTCAGCTTAAAAAAATGAATGTAAATATTTCTTACAGATGGAATCTGGTATCTATAGTTATAATCCAAAGTCCCTAGTAAAATTTCTACTTGTCATACGTTAGTTTCAACAGCAGTTTTCACACTTTTGGTGGATCCGTGTACATGTGTGGTTGCTTCTGTGATGTGTCATGTGTGTGCAGATGTTTCTCTCTAGGCCTGGTGCACACTGTTTTTGTTTAGACCTAAAGTTCTTTCCATTCAATGTGCACGTTAAATTTTGATCCTGTGATCAAAAAGTAGCAGAAAAAACTCAATCGGACAATATTTTTCCAACCTTCTACTGTCTAATTATGGTAAGTATATTGTAGATTCAGTTTCCCGTTCTTGGCCGACAGTGTTTCCTCTGGCTTAAAGACCTTGGCACGGTGGCAACGTAGCCCCCCCGAATATAAACATACCAGAATTAATATTTTACACAGTAACGTTGCATATGGAACTTACCATTTGAAGTATTGTACAACCGAGGTTTGAATATTGGGCAAGTTGGGGTCCCACCCAGACATCCTGTGTTTAGTCTTTTTAGTGGTGTTGTGGAGTGTGTCAAGAGGCAGATTCATGGCAGACGGTTTATTACACACTTCACATCTCTCAAGCACAGAACAGAATGAATCATTTCCACAAGCTCTCTGCTTTTACCCCAATCA
Organism: Pholidichthys leucotaenia; assembly: GCA_020510985.1. Taxonomy (NCBI): domain Eukaryota; kingdom Metazoa; phylum Chordata; class Actinopteri; order Cichliformes; family Pholidichthyidae; genus Pholidichthys; species Pholidichthys leucotaenia. Next base: position 310,721,677 of record CM035841.1, on the reverse strand, counting down.
CTCTTCACAAGTTTCATGGCACTTCTGAACACACAGCATGACATTTACATTACACTGCATTCAACCCCCTATGTCCTTGACTCCTTCCTGCCATCTCACCAGGAACTCCCTGGGCATTGTTCTCCTATGCTTATTCACTGTCTCTGTCTGAGATGCTACATAATCTGTCTCCCCCAAGGTCCCCATAGTGTTACCCTTCTCTCCTTCCTCTGCCTGAACACTTTCCTCTCCTTGGCTACTCTCTTCTGTCTCATCTTGCCCTCTCCGAGCTCCGTCTAATTCAGGTTCTCTCTCTGTCTATGGTGGTATACAAACGGGTTAGAAAATATCAAGCGTCATGTTTTATCCTGCAGGATTTTTTGTCATGGTTTACATAAATGACAAAAATATGTGTATTTTTTGTATTCTAGTGGGTTTTTTTTTTCCATTGAGAGAGTAGGGAAGGGAAAGAAACACATACCTGCCAACTTTTAAAACCTGAAAAGCCTAGTAGCTAGCCGGGGTCCAGGGGCCGCAAGCCCCGGTAGGTCCAGGACAAAGTCCTGGTGGGGGGGTTCAGGGGCGCGAAGCCCCCCGACGGCAAACAAATATTAGCATTAAATCAAGTTAAAATGTGGCTAACAACCTCATATTTCTTCAACAATCATGTTTCCATTTTCCTTAAATTGTCAATGCAGATATGCTGATGGAAAAGATCAAAGACAAACTCTATGGTAACTCTCAAGCATTGTTGTTTTCCATGATGCACCTCTTAGCTTTCTTCAGTTGGTCTTTTGAATGGAACACACTGTGGCGCTTGTTACCCGAAGCTGTCATCATTTTCCTGGTCATGAGGTTGCCCAGAACTTTAGTTGACAGACTGGACCTGAACTCAGTTTTGTTCTTGTTCACATGGCTGAATATGCGCTCACAGTCCGCAGTAATAATTCCTGGAAATGCTTTGGAGTATTCCTCACGAAAAGACTTGCCATGTGTGTGGATATGGATTATCATAGTCTCTTAATTTTCTTAATCAGTGTTTATCTATATTTATTTAAGTCAGTAAGATCTCTGATTATTATACTCTTTTTCTTCCTCAGCTGTTCCATTTAGTTTGATCCAAACTCTACAATTTCTTGTCCATGTTGCCTGTATCTTATTTTGTCTTTTCAGCATCTGTGTCTGCCGTGCTATTTCAGCATTAGTTTTTGTTAGATGTTCATTTAGGTAAACTTCTGTTCCCCGTAACTTTCTGGGCTGCCTCAGTATGTCATTCTTTACCCAGGGATGTGATTTGGGGTTGGGGAAATTATCTGAAAATTTAGCAGGGGGTCTGGGGGACACAGTCCCCCAGCGGAGTCAAGCCCCCCCGAAGCTCCTGGGTTTTTATGATTTTTAAGTACCAGAACTGTGCTTAAATGACATAAAACAGTTGAATGCCACTTATTACTGTATAATATTGACTTATGTTCCAAGAAGATAATCTGATGATCTCTTCCATTTCCTCCTTCTTTGGTGGCATTTTTACTGACCTGTTGATAGTAAAACAATCTCTGCTGGTGACGCCGATATCTGATCCGACCGACCTCGAATCCAGCTGGGCCTCAGCTAGCCCCCTCCGCTGCTAGTCCCGCTGCTTACCGCCGCTGCAATTGAGCTCCTGTCCAGCCGGGGTACCGGCAGCTCCTCCACCGAGTCCCGCCGCTGTAGTTGAGCTCCGATCCTGCTCCTGTCCAGCTGGGGTCCCGGTAGATCCTCCGCTGAGCCCCGCCACCTACCGCCGTCTTCCTCAGTAGCTCCTCCGCCGAGCCCCGCCGCTGTAGCTGGGCTCCAGCTACAGTCGACTTATTCAGCTGGGGCCCCGGCTGCTCCTCCACTGGTCCCCGTCTCCTACCACCACTGTACTTGAACTCCGATCTGGCTCCCGTCCAACTGTTGCCTCGGTTGGTTCCTCCGGCGAGCCCCAATCACCGGGGACGGAGTCGTTTCTTTGTATCGGTGTTAGGTGCTATGACTAGCTATGGCATTAGCTATAGCGATAGCGTTAGCTTAGCAAACGCTTCAGGTAAATTTAGATACGATTCCTAGCGATCTCGTGTTTGGAATTGCTTTTGTGTTTTTTTTACGATTTAAAATTTTTGACTGAATTTTTAGTGAAAAACCGTAATTTTGATTAATAAAGCCGTAACCTGGAATGGGGTCTTGAAAACCATAACCATTACGGCAAAACCGGAGTAGTTGGCAGGTATGGAAACATTCATAATAGTAATGTACTCATGCATACTTAAATTATATGATCACTTGGGTATAGTAACCAGAAATTCTACTCCTCTAAAAACAGTGCTTTGAAATTAATAATTAAAAGTAGACAACCAAAAATTTCTAGTTAAGGATACAAAGAGCACCCACTTAAAAACTTGAGGTTTTTCTCCAAAATTTATAACAATTTTCTTAGTTTTCTACTTTTCTCTGTAAATCTATCAAGTTGAAACCATGTTCCTCAAATTTGTAATTTCCTCTTGTAAAATTGACTTTTCTTGTACATTTGAAACTTTATTATAAATGTGTGGATTATTTTATGACTAATTTTTGTGTTCTTTTTTTTAAAATAAAATTACAGGGTTTTTTTTTTTTTTTTTTTAGATAAATTTGAAACAGACTGTGGTAATTTTTTTTTTACTTTTTCCTTATAACAATTTACATTTTTGACCATAATTTCAGTCAGAACAGAATAATTTAGCTCTGATTACAAAGAAAAAATTAATAAAATTGTATTTAATTAAATAAATTAACCTAAATGACCAAGGATGCCGTTATTTCTGTTATATTTAAAGTTTCGTTTTGTTTTGTTTTAGAAATCTCACCACCCAGACAGCAGGAAAAACCTCCCTTATTTTGAAATCAGATGTTGACACATTTAGTTTGTCTGAAGGCTACTGACAGATTAAAGTCAATGACTTCATGAATTTCGGTCATCTTAACCTGCCACATACATAATAGGGAACTGTAGCAGACTCTAAAGAGATAATTCACCACAATGTGTTCATGTACAGAATGACATGCTTAGGCAGTTATAGTTGTGCTCTCAGGCGTTCTCATCAGGCACCTCTCTAGGCACCCGCTGAAGGCCCTCAGTTTAGATCTAGCGTTTTTAGCTGTTGCTTTTTGTCACTGCCGCTGGAGAATAAAAACGGCAAGCCTGCTCATGCGAGAAAAGAGAGAAATTGCCAGCTTCTTCATTCCTGCAATTTCTACAGAACATAACTTAATATTGTAGTGGCTGGTGAAATATATCCTCAGCAATTCATCAGTCCCCCTGGCCTTTCCCTTCATATGAAGCCGGCTGCATATGAATTCTAACCACATCTCTTAGCTAAGCGACTCTTCCATTATTACCTCCGCCAAGGAGGTTATGTTTTCATCGACGTTGGTCTGTCTGTCTGTTTGTTAGCAACATAACTCAAAAAGTTATGGACGGATTTTCATGAAATTTTCACAGATTGTCAGAAATGGGGTATCCTACAGATGATTAGATTTTGCTGGTGATCCGGATCACCATCCACAAGAAAACCGCCATTACGGAAAATGCCATTTTCGTGAATAACTACTGAACCACTAATCCTATCATTGTCAAGCCAATTGCTAGTCATATGTTTTCATGGTCAAGGAATCTGAAAACGTACACACAAACACTGTATGGGGGGGGAACTGTGGCGCTTGGCGGAGGTCTGCGCTCTCCGAGTGCTTTTCTAAACTCCAGTGCTTACATACCTCTTCTGATTTTTTTTTTTCCGCGTTTAAAGTACTTTAACAAACTCATGTTTCTGTCAGACAGTCGCGCTTAGCGAGACACTGCCTGCTGACAGACTGGAAAACTCGCGCGGGCAGGGCGCTTCTAAACTCCGCGCGGATGACGGCCACATGCATTGTTCGTGTGCACGCTTGCGGCAAGTCATTGCTTCATATATTTTTCTTAATAAAGTCATATCTCCTTGGCATGGCAGTAAAATTTCTGGCAAGGCGGGCCGCCACCTAAAAATGTTACCAGAGGAAACCCTGCTGACAGGAGTGGCACCAGTTAAGATGTTCTGCTGATGTAGTCCATATGCTTTAAAGGTCAATGTGGTTATATGACTTAACTGTTGCCCTTCTGGCAGCTTGAGTTTTTTTTCCTCTTTTTCCAGACTATTCTCTGTAAACCCTAGAGATGGCTGCACGTGAAAAATCCAAGCAGAGCTGCTTATGAAATACTGTAGCACCAAAAACCATGTCACATTTAAAGTCACTTTTCGTCCCTGTTCTGATGTTCACTTTGAAATTCCGCAGCCAGACCATGTCTTAATGCCGAAATGCACTGAGTTGCTGCCATGTGACTGGCTGATGAGATATTTGCATTAACAAGCAATTTTAAAGGTGTACCTGTTCAAGTGGCTGGTGCGTGCATTTTTCATTTTGACATGGAACTTAATTTGACCTCCTTTATGGACTTTGGACTCAATAACTAATAAAGCTGCTGGTTCCAAGTTACATTTTAATGTTGCTTATTCTAACTTTTTTGTTTTAGAATCTTTCCTTTTTGCTTATCAATGGCATAGTTTTATTAATAAAAAAAATAAATAAATACGTGCAACAAGGTTTGAGGTGAGCCACAAAAGATTTTTAATTTCAAAAGTGGGCCTCAGCATTATGAAGTTTTGAATGGGTGGTTTAGGGTGCAGGATTTAGTTAAACGTACTTATAACTGGATCCATTTCTGAATGCATTTATTTTTTCATTTTTATTCAAAACTGTTTTCACTGGTATTCCAAACCTGTACTGTGAAGCATTGGTGTACTCACCATGTGTCCCAAACGCACATTGGAGTTGTTTGCATAATCCTCCACTAAAGAATGGTAATGTGTAGAAAAGAGGGTACGACAACAGATCTTCTCTGCAAGCTCCTTCACAACAGCACTGGCGATTGCTGTACCATCATATGTTGCTGTGCCTCTGCCTGCAAAGAGTTCAGAGATTACACAACAAAAAAAAAAACGTACGAGACTGTCTTTGCTTGCCAATAGCCATGTTTACATGGACACAAGTAACCAGATTAAAAGCTTGATTAGAATAAAAATGCTTCATGTAAACACGCCAATCTGAATACTCTGACCTGATCACACTCATTCGGATCAAAATTTCCTTCCGATTGAGACAGGTGGGTTATGCCAATTGTTAAGCTGATTGGTGCGCACATAAACACTTATTCTGAATTTTGGGTAGAAAATATGTTTACTGCACATGTGTGTACGTCAGCCACCCATCAACGTGACGCATTTCCACCTTTACAGCAGCTAGTGGAAGACATGGCGGGCGTAAAACCAATCTGGTCTGTATCGTCGTGCTGTCTCCCTTTGTTCGTCATATGCAGATGTACTGCTGGGCTTGTAGCTTCATTATGGAGACCAACAGAAGCAAAAGTACAGTCTGAATAACACAATACAGGTCCATTTCTAAAAGAAACAAAGCGGGGTTTGTTTACAGCGGAAGTTGCTTCTTCTATTTCCGGAATGACTGAACGAGCTAAATCATTTTGACATGCGCACAAACGTGTGACATGGAAAACGCACGTCCTAATCGGATCAACTTTTTCAGGATCCATGTAAACAGTAAAGTTCTGATCTGAATTGTAATCCGATTGAAGAAATTTTGCACATGTAACCGTGGCTAATGATGCTAATTTTTATAAGCAAACCAAAAACTTACCTAATTCATCAAGAAGCACAAGTGAGTGTTTAGTGGAATGGTGTAGGATGCTAGCAGTCTCACTCAGTTCCACAAAGAAGGTACTTTCTCCTACAGAAGACACCAGGTACAAGCTTAGAACCATGCAGTAGAAGCTCAGTTTATTACCTTGTACAGCGGTGAAAATAAGTATAGAACATGTCAACATTTTTCTCAAACACATTTCTGATGGAGCCACTGACCTGAGATTTTCACCAGATATCAATAACAACCCAAGTAATCCATACATACAAAGATATCAAGGCAACTGTGTTCACAAAACAAGTTACATTTAATAAAGTGGAATGACACAGGGAAGAAGTATTGAACACATTAAGAAAAAGGTGCAAAAAGGTATAGAAAGCCAAGAAACCAGCTGAAATCCATCAGAATTTAGGAAGCCCCCCCCCCCCCCCCCAGCAAATTAATTTCAGCTGGTTAAGTCCTGACTGACCGCCTTTAAAAAGGTCTGTGAATAACAGATTGTCACACCACAAAGAACTCATGATGGGTAGAAGCAAAGAGCTCCTTCTAGACCTTCACAACCTTATTGTTGCACAACATAATGATGGAATTGGTTACAGATGCATTTCTAAACTGCTTAATGTTCCAGTGAACATTGTTGGAGCCATTATTCCGAAGTGGAAAAACATCATTTTACCATAAACCAGCCATGACCAGGAGCTCCTCACAATATTTCTGACAGAGGAGTCAAAAGAATTATAAGAAGAGTTATCCAAGAACCAAAGACCACTCGTGGAGAGCTCCAGAAAGACCTGGAGTTAGCAGGTTCTGCTGTTTCAAAGAAAACGATAAATAATGCACTCAACCAACATGGGCTCTATGCCTGCTCATCTCGCAAGACTCCACTGCTGAAGAAAAAGCATGTTGAAGCTCATTTAAAGTTTGCTGCACAACATTTGAACAAGCCAGTAAAATACTGGAAGAATATAGTCTGGTCAGATGAGACCGAAATTGAACTTTTTGGATGCCACAACACACAGCATGTTTGGGGGAGAAATTGTACTGCACAGCAGCCCCAAAACACCATGCACACAGTGAAGTTTGGAGGTGGAAGCATCATGGTGTGGGGGTGTTTTTCAACACATGGTACAGGCAGACTTCATATAATTGAAGGAAAGATAAATGGACAAAAGTACAGAGACATCCTTGATTAGAACCTGCTGCCATCTCCCAAGATGATGAAGATGAAATGAGGGTGGACATTTCAGCAAGACAATGATCCCAAACACACAGCCAAGGGAACACTAAACTGGCTCTAGAGAAGGAAAATAAAGCTGCTAGAATGGCCAAGTCAGTCACCTGACCTGAACCTGACTGAAAATCTATGGAACGAACTGAAGATCAGAGTTCATAGAAGGTACTCACGGAACCTTCAAGATTTGAAGACAGTCTGTGTGGAAGAATGGGCTACAATCACTCCTGAGCAATGTCTGCACCTAGTTTCTCCATACTGGAGGCATCTGGAAGCAGTTATTACCAACAAAGGTTTTTCAACTAAATATTAAATGAATTTCACCAAGCATGTTCAATACTTATTTCCTGTGTCATTCCACTTTATTAAATATAACTTCTTTTGTGAACACAGCTGGCTTGATTTCTTTATAGGGGGCTGGAAAATTCACAGTGGTCAATTTTGACCAAATGTGGTTTATTTTTCAACCACTGGGATCCAAGCGCTGCAACACGGATGGCAGAAGTGTGTGGACCAAAGGGAAGACTATGTTGAAAAACAAACCACATTTGGTCAAATTTGACGACTATGAACTTTTCAGTCTATGAACTTTCCAGCCCCCCCTCGTATGTATGGATTACTTGGGTTGTTACCGATATCTGGTGAAAATCTCAGGTCACCGACTCCATCAGAAATATGTTTAATGAGAAAAATGTTGACATGTTCAATACTTATTTTCCCTGCTGTATGTGTTAAAGAAGAGTCTTAATGTTACCGGCCATGATTCGATCAGAGGCTCCCAACCGAGTAAACACTCGGTCAACTGGTGTGAAACGAAGGCTCTCAGCAGGAACATAGCAACCCAGCTGAGCCAGAATGATCACAAGCCCGCACTGGGGGGGGGGAGAAGAGGAACACTGTACTTTAATGAGCAAACACACTTCTATGCATAATCCTTTATGGTCCATTCTATATTTTGTAGTAAAACGTAATCCTGGACGATTTGAGAAAATAACTCAATTGTAATTAAAAAAAACCCCAAAACATCTGTATTATTCAACACACACACAATAATTATTGTATATTAAGACCAACATATTAGATTAAACCGTAGGTCCCATATGCCAAGTCTATAAACTCTGATCAAATCAGAGGATGCATGAATTGATATGAAAAATGCCTCATTTAGCTACTCCAATCAGTGGTATAGAGACCAATTAAACTTTTTTAGCCTTCTAATCATACATCTATTGTAACTTTATGTATAAACATGCATACACCATAATATGTGATAGGAAAATTTTATATTTTGCAACTTCTGTTGCCTCAGACTGTGTGAAATGTACAAGGTCCTGGCAGCTGGGCATTTATCTCTGTACGCATGTACTGTATTATGAGTATGTCTGAGAAGGAGACAGCTTGAAAGAACCAGTCTGAACTAGATATTCTCTCATGGACAGTCTTGAGATAACAGGATGCTTAAAGGATCCTGTTTGAAAGGATCCTTTAATTCTTTCAAATTGTGTGTTTGAAAGAATGATGCGCAGACACTGAGGCTGTTGTGTACTGTTCGCCACTGGCCAGTGCAAATTGAATTTGCTGAAACTTTAATCCTGCCTGATTTTTTTGACTACTGGTTGAAGGAATTTTTCCAACATACTTGGCGCACCGAACAAGGGACTCCAGATACTCCTCTCCTCCTGGTTCCGGCATTTTTGGACCGAGACAGTGAACTCAAACGATCAGCTTTCAGGAAGTGAGGCAAGGTTCAAATGCACTGGGAGCACACCAGAGGGTGCCGGAGCTGAACAAAGGCAAATTGAAGTAAGTAAATTTAATTATTAATGGTTTATAGACATCTTGTGGTGGGTTCGAGTCCGATCGTTGTAATTATGCATAAAAGTTGAGGTAAGGTACCGTTGGTTCGAGACTGGTTGGGTAAAACTACCGCGGGTATAGCCTGCTCGATGAAAAATGCATTTTTACTGAGGTTAGTTTGAGTCTAATCTGGGAAGTGACCAGTGCGGAGACAGCGTGTGGAAGGATACAGAGTACTGCATAGTGATATCAACGGCTGAAGAAAAAAAGAGAAAAAATAGTTATAAGAAATAGCTTTAAAATAAAGACAAATAACTTTAATATAATAAGGGATAACCTTAATATAATAACTAAAATACCGTAAGATACAACTTAAAATAAGCTTAAAATAGAATAAAATAGCTTTTAAGATAAAATAATAAATAAAATAACTGCAGTTTGTCTGGTCGTTTGCGTGCGTGTTTTAATAAATGTCTTTACGGTTTTGTTTTGATGAAAAATGGGCAGCTACCATGGCAGAGGCAGAGACCGTGAGAGGCAGGAAGAAAGCGAGACAACGTGGCAGAAGGAATGAGAGGATGTTTTCTGGGTTGTTACGGTTGTGAAGCGCAAAAGGGCATTAATGAGATTTCTGTTTGACGGGGGACAGCAGATTTGTGCATGGGAGAAATAAGGATGGTGCTCCTATAGGCCCTTTAGAATAGAGGGTTAGTACTAGTGAAAGCGCTTTGAGTGGTCTTTGGAACTAGAAAAGCGCCATGTAAGTGCAGGTTAGTTAGTTAGTATGTGGGAAAGTGGCGAAAATATTTTAGTTTTTCAAGACAGGGAAGGTGACCGACTGTGAGAAGCTTGGGTTGCCAGGTCTGCTTATTATAAGCAGCTTTGGGATCATTTTCTAACGTGTGTGTGCTTATTTGGGCTTGCTATGGTATGTGTGTATATGTGTGAGAGAGGATTAACTTGTGTGCTGAAGGCAGTATTTGTCACACTGAACTGGGGATTTTGGTAAGATGAAATGTATTAGACAGTAATTTCTTTTGTTGTGAAGTTGTCTGTGGCATTTTTTCTTGCCTTATGATAGTTTACTTGTTTTCAGCAATTTAATCTTACTTCGTTGGCATTTTTTTTTTTTTTTTTAAACTTAGCTAACATCTATTGCCAGAACTTTTTTGCTTATTTTAAGTAAAATTATCTGTCAGCAGAGCAAGAAAATTTGACTTTTTTTATTAATTGTTTGGGATGGGGCTGTCTGGAGGCATGTAAAATTTTCTGGCGCATGGGCTGCGTGGCAGGAAAAAATATCTTGTCAGAGGAAATAAAAAATATGGTGATGAAAGTGTCTGGCTGGTGCCTATCTAGTCTGAAATGGGTTTTCCAGATGGAGTATCATTTAGTCTCCATCAATTACATTATCTGAAAGTTCGATGAGAAAACGCAGAAAATAAGAATGCATGATAAATAAAAGCGCTTCTTCCATCTAAATAAATTATGACATGTACATGAAAAGTAAATTAGATTCATAGGACATTGTGTGAGAATGTGGCAACATGTACATAAGACGTTATAAAAGTAAAAACAAAAGCCTATTTGCTAACTATATAGTTGATATTTATTTTGCCAACAGTATCTGGTTTGAATCAATTATTATTTCCATTTTTGTTGAACTTGTGATTTTATTTAAAGTCCAAGGATGCAGAAATTCATATGCCCCTATGAATATTAGCAGAAAACACGTTTTATTTTAGGTTCCTTGTGGTTCATAAAGCAAACATGAAACTTCCATCACATTATTCTGTACAAGCAGCTGAATTAGTTGCTCTAATTGAGGCTTGTAAATTCGATCAGGGAAAAGCACTCACAGTAAACAGTGACAGTCTTTTTTTTTTTTTTTGCACAAGGGCACACAGGAAATCACGCCTCAGCATCTCTTCTTTTGACATTAACAGAACAACTATCACATGACATGCTCACTAATGGCCAAGAAACATCACAAGCTGCAATTTACCCCTGGATAAAAAAGGGGCAACATTTGACAACATAATAGTATCATTTATCAAAGTATATATTATGACCTAATTTTACCCTTTTCATTGTACTTGATCTTATAATTCTACACATTTTTTAATCAATTTCAAGGAATCACATTTTAATTGTATTAAGACAGTAACCTCACAGACCAACACTCAGAGAAACAGTGGCATTTTATTTAAGTCCTAGTTTTAATTTCCACGTGGATGATATATTAACAGAATATATGTCTCAGGAATCTTTTTCTCCTTTGTATTTTTTTTTTTTTTTTTTTTATGGGCGAACTGAACCATGGCAGACCAGTGCTATCTTTATTGTCTCACTGCTCCCCTTACCCGAGCATCATCACCCAGTGTCAACACAGACGTCATCACCAACTCCCTCCATCAACCAGCACAACAGCATGCACACCTCCAGCATGAGCAGCTCTCGGGCACAACAGACTAAGAACTCTTTTGCTAAGTCACCGGTGAGTGGGTAAAGACAACAACAGGCCAGTATTGCTTTGCTTGTGGCAACTGCCTGTAACCAAGAACTGCTGAGTGACAAACATGACTCCACTTCTGTGTACTTCGTTTGTGGCAATCATCTCCAAGAACTGCTGAGTAACATAACCCCGCCTCTGTAAGTGGGTCATGAACATTCTCTGCTCCATGTTATGTGCCGAAGATATGATAACAGCTGAGAGCCGAAGAATGGGCAAAGACAACAATAAAATGGACATTCTCTGGGTGCCGAAGAGAGGGACGAATGGACATTGTTTGCCATGGTTTACGAGCCCAACAGATAGGAATAAAAAAAGGAAAAAAAACAAAAAAACAAAAACCTGGTGTAAAATGCACCGACACCAACAACTTTTTTTGTTTGTTCGTTTTGTTGTTCGTTTTTCCTGTCAACATAATATATTTTTATAGGTAGGACAATAGTCAGACAAAGTACATACACATTTGAGATATAATTTACAGTTATGAGTATACGGTAATAAGTATTTCTTAAGTAATCACACCTTTACTAGTACAAAAGAATAATAATGATAATAATGCCCTCACGCTTTATTGATTACACACCAGACAGATTACAGACCAGAACTGGAGTAGACAGATGAGTGAATGTGTGAATGGGTAAACGAATGCATGATGAGCTGCAAACCAGAGAGCAAGAGAGAAAAAGTTTTTTAAACCACCGGTGTTGATAAATTTTAATCAAAAGTTATGTGCAACATTATTTAAAATGGCAGCCAACGAGTTTGAGATAATGGTTAACCTTTTAACATCTAAATATACCTCTGAAGTGTAAAAGTGTTAAAGCATATGCTTATATTTGAATTTCAAAATGATAATTACTAAAAGTTTTATCTAAACCATGCATGGAATAAATATATTTTGAGATCAAAATGACAAATAGAAACTGAAGCGCTCTTCCATTGCCTGAAAATTAAGAATATTACTCATACCCTTCTCAGATTTCTGCCTACAAGGGTGACTACAAAATAAATTTAGAAAAATGACTTTTTTTCATTACAGGACAAACTTGAACATGGATTATGGAGAAAATCTTGAAAATTGGCATCCAGACGAGGCAGTCCTGTGAACTGTATGATTAACTGATTTCATAAAATGTTGATCAACAAAATAGAAACTATAAAGTCTAACAAGTAATTAAAATATTTTGACTACATGGCCATAAATTGAAATAAGTACATTATAATTTGTTTTGTAAAAGCAAAGATTAATCTGAACTATGTGATCACATATGTACAAAATTTAAAAGAAAACTATTATTAAATGACTACTTCAAATTTTTAAGATAGATAAAATTACATCACAATAACAAGGATGACGCATACAATAATGTTTTTCTTTCTGAGACACTGAGACCTTAGTTTTATTAGAATTCATGTCCTAATTGACAGTGATATTCAGTGTTTCACAAGATGTTTTGACACCATGGTTAAGTAAAGATAATACTGACGAAGGATCCTTTCCATCAGCATGCTTAATCAAAATGCAGGCAACCCTGACGACACACTGTCAGTGGGAGAAGGCCTCAAGACAATCTGAATGAAATGTAGTTTGATTCTAAAGTAAACTATAGACATTTTGAAGTTTGACATTTAGAGACTGGACTTAGATGACCTGATTATTATGTTTAGAATGACTGAAATCCTGAGCTTAATCTGAACTCTTACTGGTTGCATGAACACTGACTGAAATCCTGGGATTAATCTGCCACCTTTAATCCATCCCGTCATAGACAATGAATGACGACTAACCTACAAGTTTGCCTTGACATGTCTACCGTCGAAACATAACATTGTCTGCACAATAACACATTTAAAATGAATTGGGTTTAGACTGTATGCAGGTAAATATTTGGAGATATGGTTGTGTTTGCTTTGCTTTCTCCATGGGTAAAAGCAGTAAAAATAAAATTAAGAAGATGCTTCTATTGGTGAGTTAAATTTTAATTTTTACAAGATTAAAGTGAGAGCAGACAGAAAATGAAAGAAATGATTTAACAACATGAAATGCTCTTGCCTTAATCCTAATGATCTGTTATCTACTATGCACTCTGGGTTACAGTTTTTGTATGAAAAGAGCTATACAAATATAGCTTTGATTGACTGATTCTGATAACACAATTGCAAATCTGATCAAGTTTGGAATAAAGCCTGATTATTGGCTAAATGAGTGTGTGTCAAGGGGAGTGACTTTAGCACACTACACTGGACTACACAAGAAACTCAATAACCAATGTGCAGATTAATTTGTTATATACTGCACTGATGCACCATTTATTTAAAATGAAGAGAATAAAAGCAGTTCAGTCTGCTACTGCTTTAATCAATTTGAAAAATAATTGTAAGAAAAATAAAAAAACATCATTGGATTTTGCAATCGAGATATTCTTTTTTCCTTCCTCTCAGGTGGAGTGTAGAAGGAGACTGAGGCAGATAAGGAGGGGACCAGATTGCCATCGTGGGGACATTGTGAAGATGCTAATGGCTTCATTTCAATGAGCAATAATTCGAATGCAACTATGCAACTGAAAGAAGATCATCTACCTGAAATCATGCCACAAAGGTCCTGTCGATGACCTTCACAGCTGTCAAAGTTGCAGAAAGATCCATCTGGATCTACAGCGGGGAATCAACCACTGCAAAAAAGGTCCTGAATCCAGGACTCATCAGCAGTGCCTACCAACCACTAGTGAACTCTTTTGCTGGTCACCTGGCGAGGTGATTGAAGCGGTGGAACAAAGAATGGTTAAAAGCACGGTTTTAGATGCCATAACTTATCACTTTTCATTTATGATGCCTTTTAGGGCATCAAAGGGGGGAAAATGATAGGAAAATTTTTATATTTTGTAACTTCTGTTGCCTCAGAGTCTGTGTGAAATGTACAAGGTCCTGGCAACTGGACATTTATCTCTGTACGCATGTACTGTATTGTTATGAGTATGTCTGAGAAGAAGACAGCTTGAAAGAACCAGTCTGAACTAGATATTCTCTCACGGACAGTCTTGAGATAACAGGATGCTTAAAGGAGTGTAAGTTGTGTGTGAAAGAATGATACACGGATAGACAATGAGGCTGTTGTGTATTGTTCCCCACTGGCCAGTGCAAATTAAATGTGCTGAAACTTTAATCCTGTTTTTTGACTACTGGTTGAAGCAATTTTTCCAACATATTGTAAACACCATTTTATATACACTGTAGCATTAGTTGCAAATGCAATGTGCATTATACAGTGGGGCAAAAAAGTATTTAGTCAGCCACCAATTGTGCAAGTTCTCCCACTTAAAAGATGAGAGAGGTCTCCAATTTTCATCATAGGTATACCTCAACTATGAGAGACAAAATGAGAAAAAAAAATCCAGAAAATCACGTTGTCTGATGTTTAAAGAATTTATTTGCAAATTATGGTGGAAAATAAGTATTTGGTCACCTACAAACAAGCAAGATTTCTGGCTCTCACAGACCTGTAACTACTTCAAGAGGCTCCTCTGTCCTCCACTCGTTACCTGTATTAATGACACCTGTTTGAACTCGTTATCAGTATAAAAGACACCTGTCCACAACCTCAAACAGTCAGACTCCAAACTCCACTATGGCCAAGACCAAAGAGCTGTCAAAGGACACCAGAAACAAAATTGTAGACCTGCACCAGGCTGGGATGACTGACTCTGCAATAGGTAAACAGCTTGGTGTGAAGAAATCAACTTTGGGAGCAATTATTAGAAAATGGAAGACATACAAGACCACTGATAATGTCCCTCGATCTGGGGCTCCACGCAAGATCTCACCCCGTGGAGTCAAAATTATCACGAAAACGGTGAGCAAAAATCCCAGAACCACATGGGGGGACCTAGTGAATGACCTGCAGATTGGTGGGACCAAAGTAACAAAGGCTACCATCAGTAACACACTACGCCGCCAGGGACTCAAATCCTGCAGTGCCAGACGTGTCCCCCTGCTTAAGCCAGTAATGTCCAGGCCTGTCTGAAGTTTGCTAGAGAGCATTTGGATGATCCAGAAGAGGATTGGGAGAATGTCATATGGTCAGATGAAACCAAAATAGAACTTTTTGGTTAAAAACTCAACTTGTCGTGTTTGGAGGAGAAAGAATACTGAGTTGCATCCAAAGAACACCATACCTACTGTGAAGCATGGAGGTGGAAACATCATGCTTTGGGGCTGTTTTTCTGCAAAGGGACCAGGATGACTGATCCGTGTAAAGGAAAGAATGAATGGGGCCATGTATCGTGAGATTTTGAGTGAAAACCTCCTTCCATCAGCAACGGCATTGAAGATGAAATGTGGCTGGGTCTTTCAGCATGACAATGATCCCAAACACACTGCCCGGGCAACGAAGGAACGGCTTCGTAAGAAGCATTTCAAGGTCCTGGAGTGGCCTAACCAGTCTCCAGATCTCAACCCCATAGAAAATCTTTGGAGGGAGTTGAAAGTACGTGTTGCCCAGCGACAGCCCCAAAACATCACTGCTCTAGAGGAGATCTACATGGAGGAATGGGCCAAAATACCAGCAACAGTGTGTGAAAACCTTGTGAAGACTTACAGAAAACGTTTGACCTCTGTCATTGCCAACAAAGGGTATATAACAAAGTATTGAGATGAACTTTTGTTATTGACCAAATACTTATTTTCCACCATAATTTGCAAATAAATTCTTTAAACATCAGACAATGTGATTTTATGGATTTTTTTTTTCTCATTTTGTCTCATAGTTGAGGTATATCTATGACGAAAATTGGAGACCTCTCTCATCTTTTAAGTGGGAGAACTTGCACAATTGGTGGCTGACTAAATACTTTTTTGCCCCACTGTACTCAGATCAAAAGAGACTGACGGAAAGAAATGACATCTTGTGTGACTCCGTTCTTACCCTGTTGTTAGCCTTTAGCATTTTAGCCACCTACTTCAAGCAGTCAATGTCTTAATCATAGTGACATTTAACAACTCCATGTTTTTTGTGGCAGATGGCTGTCAGTCCTTGTTTCTATCTGTTGCTCAAGCCCTTGCGATCAGTGGTATGCACCAAAAATGAATTCATGATTGATGTTGTGTGGTGTGCTTTGGCGAAGTTTTAGCTGGTCATGCACCTCCATCCCCCCCCCCCCCCCGCATCTTCACACAAGCAGTGCAGCAGACATTTTAGCATACCTATCAGAATGGCATATCTTGGATTACTGCGCACACGCACGCAAGCATGCAACAGAAATAAGCTTTACTGAGCGAAAGTCCATAATTTTAGCATACTGCCAGATAGGGGTAGGAAAAAAAATCTCAATTCAGTGATGGATCGTGATACTTGGCACTGGCGACAATGCATGGATCCATAAACACATGGATTGATCTTTCATTAAAAAAAAAATTAAAAAAAAAAATGCACACACATATACTTTTGGGTTATCAGATAATCAATGGAGTTTTCAGTCCATTAGATGGCGCAAAGCAAACACCAAGTCAAGTGCAGTGTTGCCAGCTCCTCAGTAAGGAAAGTAGCTACTGGCTGTCCCAAAAGTCGCTAGAAGTCGCGAGCTGACATCATCGTCTAATTTGCATAATTGGTCATATGCATGCAATTGTAATGGACACTGTAGGAGAGAAAAATAATGTCATGGGAGACAAAGATAACACAAGTAAACACAAAATGCAGTTTTTAAATGAAGGTGTTTATTATTAAGTGTAAAAAAAATCCAAACCTACATGGGCCTGTGTGAAAAAGTGACCCCCCCCCCAAATTAAAACATAAATTAACTGGTTTATCGCATCTTTGGAAAGTGGAGTTCAATTGCTCTAGCCACACCCAGGCCTGATTACTGCCACACCTGTTCTCAATCAAGAAATCACTTAAATAGAACCTGCCTGACAAAGTGAAGTAGACCAAATGATCCTCAAAAGCTAGACATGCTGCGATCCAAAGAAACTCAAGAACAAACAAGAAAGTAACTGAGATCTATCAGTCTGGAAGAGGTTATAAAGCCATTTCTAAAGCTTTGGGACTCCAGAGAACCTCAGTGAGAGCCATTATCCACAAATGGCAAAAACATGCAACAGTGGTGAACCTTCCCAGGAGTGGCCGGCCGACCAAAATTACCCCAAGAGCGCAGCAACGACTCATCCAAGAGGTCACAAAAGACCCCACAACAACATCCAAAGAACTGCAGGCCTCACTTGCCTCAGTTAAGGTCAGTGTTCATGACTCCACCATAAGAAAGAGACTGGGCAAAAATGGCCTGTATGGCAGCGTTCCAAGATGAAAACAACTGCTGAGCAAAAAGAACAAAGGCTCGTCTCAGTTTTGCCAGAAAACATCTTGATGATCCCCAAGACTTTTGGGAAAATACTCTGTGGACTGATGAGACAAAAGTTGAACTTTTTGGAAGGTGTGTGTCTCATTACATCTGGCGTAAAAGTAACAGCATTTCAGAAAAGGAACATCATACCAACAGTAAAATATGGTGGTGGTAGTGTGATGGTCTGGGGCTGTTTTGCTGCTTCAGGATCTGGAAGACTTGCTGTGGTAAATAGAACCATGAATCCCGCTGTCTACCAAAAAATCCCGAAGGACAATGTTCAGCCATCTGTTCATGACCTCAAGCTGAAGCACACTTGGGTTCGGCAGCAGGACAATGATCCAAAAAAAACAGCAAGTCCACTTCTGAATGGCTTAAGAAAAACAAAATGAAGATTTTGGAGTGGCCTAGTCAAAGTCCTGACCTGAATCCAACTGAGATGCTGTGGCATAACCTTAAAAAGGCAGTTCATGCTCAAAAACTCTCCAACATGGCTGAATTACAACAATTCTGCAAAGATGAGTGGGCCAAAATTCCTCCACAGCGCTGTAAAAGACTCACTGCCAGTTATTGTTAATGCTTGATTGCAGTTGTTGCTGCTCAGAGTGGCCCAACCAGTTATTAAGTTTAGGGGGCAATCACTTTTTCACACAGGGCCATGTAGGTTTGGATTGTTTTTACCCTTAGTAATAAACACCTTCATTTAAAAACTGCATTTTGTGTTTGTTAACTTTGTCTAATATTTAAATTTGTTTGATGATCTGAAACATTTCTCAAGTGTGACAAATATACAAAAAAATGAGAAATCGGGAAGGGGACAAACACTTTTTCACACCACTGTATATATTAATTTTCTTCTGTTGATTCTTGGTTTACTTTAATTTTGCCATATAAATAGGCCATCACTTCTCAAAATAACTTCATGACTTTAATACTTTGTCTAGATTACATACATCAATTTTGTCCTGCATTGTTGAATGTTAGACTATCAACTTTAATCAAAAGACCATTATGTGGGGTGGAATTGGTTGCTTTACATCCAACCCTCCTCCTTTATCCTGGCTTGGGACAGTATAGGCAGTATTGTCTATCATCTCTAATAAACTGCTTCCTGTAAAACAGGGCGGGATTGGGGGGGTTGTGCACACACAATTCATTTGCAGTCTGGACAGTGGCGTGGGTCTCCTCAAGACTGCAGCTAACTGCTGCACAACATGCACGTGCGGGGTGGGGTGGGGGGGGCTTGAGAGGCTTGAGCCCCTCCCCTTTGCCAAAGTGTCTTTTTGATCGGTCATTTAAATTTTCAACATTCATTCAGTATAATCAGACACAGAGTTGGTGCCTTCAAGAGTCATTCTGGGTTTGTGCCCCCCATAATAAGTTACTCCCCCCCAAAGTCCCAGACTAAGCCTTTGGCATCAAACTTCGTTTTATTAATTGATAACACAGGGTTACAAAAATAAGTTTTTTGTAAGTTGTCTGTTTTTTCAACTGATTTAAGACAATTTTGCGCCGCTGAATACGAAAATGCGACCGTATGTCTTGGACACCCGAGTAAAGAGAGGTGCAGAGCTGTCAACTGATCACCACCTGGTGGTGAGTTGGATCCGATGGCAGGGGAGGAAGCCATTCAGACCTGGTAGACCCAAACGTATAGTGAGGGTGTGCTGGGAGCGTCTGGCTGAGGCCCCTGTCCGGGAGGTCTTCAACTCCCACCTCCGGAAGAACTTCAACCACATTCCGAGGGAGTCTGGAGACATGGAGTCTGAATGGGCCATGTTCTCCACCTCTGTTGTTGAAGCGGCAGCCCAGAGCTGCGGCCGCAAGGTGGTCGGTGCATCTCGTGGTGGCAACCCCCGAACCAAGTGGTGGACACCAGTGGTGAGGGGGGCCATTAAGCTGAAGAAGGAGTCCTATCAAGCTTGGTTGGCTTGTGGGACTCCCGAAGCAGCTGAGGTGTACCGGCAGGCCAAGCGGAGTGCAGCTCGGGTGGTTGCTGAAGCAAAAACCCGGGTATGGGAGGAGTTCGGTGAGGCCATGGAACAAGACTTTCGGTCGGCTTCAAAGAGATTCTGGCAAACTGTTCGGCGGCTCAGGAGGGGAAAGCAGCTCCCCGTCCACACTGTGTATGGTGCGGATGGGACACTGTTGACTTCAACTGGGGATATCGTCGGGCGGTGGAAGGAATACTTCGAGGATCTCCTCAATCCCACTGATACGCCTTCCACAGAGGAAGCAGGGTTTGGGGACGAGGGGGATGACTCGCCTATCACAGGGGCTGAGGTCGCCAAGGTGGTTAAAAATCTCCTTGGTGGCCGGGCCCCGGGGGTGGACGAGATTCGCCCCGAGTACCTCAAGGCCCTGGATGTTGTTGGGTTGTCATGGTTGACACGCCTCTGCAACATTGCGTGGAGGTCGGGGGCAGTGCCTTTGGCATGGCAAACCGGGGTGGTGGTTCCTCTCTTCAAAAAAGGGGACCGGAGGGTGTGCTCCAACTTTAGAGGGATCACACTCCTCAGCCTCCCTGGGAAGGTCTATGCCAAGGTACTGGAGAGGAGAGTCCGGCCGTTGGTCGAACCTCGGATTCAGGAGGAGCAATGTGGTTTTCGTCCTGGCCGTGGCACATCGGACCAGCTCTTTACCCTCTCGAGAATTCTTGAGGGTTCGTGGGAGTTTGCCCAACCAGTTTACATGTGTTTTGTGGACTTGGAGAAGGCATTTGACCGCGTCCCTCGTGGATTTTTGTGGGGGGTGCTTCGGGAGTATGGGGTATCGGGCTTGTTGTTACGAGCTATTCGGTCTCTGTACGACCGTTGTGAGAGTTTAGTTCGCATTGCCAACACTCGGTCGGAGTCATTCCCAGTGAGAGTTGGACTCCGCCAGGGCTGCCCTTTGTCACCGGTCCTGTTCATAATTTTTATGGACAGGATTTCTAGGCGCAGCCAGGGAATGGAGGGTGTCATGCTTGGTGACCACAGGATCTCATCTCTGTTGTTTGCAGATGATGTTGTCCTGTTGGCTTCATCCAGCAATGACCTACAGCTCTTGCTGGGACGGTTTGCCGCTGAGTGTGAAGCGGCTGGGATGAGAATCAGCACCTCCAAGTCCGAGTCCATGGTCCTCAGCCGGAAAAAGGTGGATTGTCCTCTCCGGGTTGGGGACAGGCTCCTGCCCCAAGTGGAGGAGTTTAAGTATCTTGGGGTCTTGTTCACGAGTGAGGGGAAAATGGAGCGAGAGATCGACAGACGGATTGGAGCAGCATCTGCAGTGATGCGGACGTTGTACCGGTCTGTTATGGTGAAGAGGGAGCTTAGTTCTAAGGCAAAGCTGTCGATTTACCAGTCAATCTACGTTCCTACTCTCACCTATGGTCACGAGCTTTGGGTAATGACCGAAAGAACGAGATCGCGGATACAAGCGGCTGAAATGAGCTTTCTCCGTAGGATTGCTGGACTCACCCTCAGAGATAGGGTGAGGAGCTCAGTCATCCGGGAGAGGCTCAGAGTAGAACCGCTGCTCCTCCACATTGAAAGGAGTCAGTTGAGGTGGTATGGGCATCTGATTAGGATGCCTCCTGGACGCCTCCCACTTGAGGTGTTTCAGGCACGTCCCACTGGGAGGAGACCCCGGGGCAGACCCAGGACTCGGTGGAGAGACTATGTCTCCCAGCTAGTCTGGGAACGCCTTGGTATCCCCTCTGAAGAGCTGGAGCAGGTGGCTGGGGAGAGGGAAGTCTGGGCTTCTCTGCTTGAACTGCTGCCTCCGCGACCCGGACCTCCGGAAAAGCGGTAGAAGATGGATGGATGGATGGATGGATGAATACGAAAATGGCATCCGTTTCTCTCGATCAGGTGCTAAGTAAAAACCTGTACTTACTTAGTACTGTGCATGTTCTTACCTTTATATAAAGGCAAGTACATGTAAATTGAATGTTACATCATCACTGTTCAAAATTTAGAGAATTTCAAGACAAAGAAGAATTTTGCATCATATAAAGCGAAAATACCCGTACATGTAAACAAAAACGTATAAAACATGTGGCCATAGTTCCAAAAGTTGACCAGATTGAGCAAAACCAATGTGATTTTTGGATTCAGCACATCAAAATTGTCCTAAATCAGCTAAAAAAAACCCCAAAAACTTAAGACAATAAACTTGGTGTTGACCAGTGTAATGAATATTTATGAAAAGTCAGATTTCTGAGTGGAAGTGAATGCAATATTACTGTGCTGGTGGTTATCTCTCCCTTCCCCTGACAGCGGGTAGATCACTTTTATAACTTATTGTGTTGATGTTTAATAGTAATTTTGCATCATTCTTTCTTTCTTTATGTAAATGCAAGAGACTAGAGCTGAGTTTATTATTCTTCCTGCTTGGACTGAAAAAGTTCAGACTACGGCTTTTTTTTTTTTTTGAGAGAGAGAATGAACTGTTGATAATCCTTCATCCAAAGGCAAAATGACATTTTCACCAAAACAAGAAAGTTTAAGACTACTGTCTAAAACATCTGCTTGAAAATCGCATAACTTATTATTTTTTCATTTGCGAGAGCAGTCAGTCTGAAGTTATATTTCTTTGATTTTATCTTATCATTAGTGTTAATATACGTAATAATCTTTGAATCAGAAGGTTTTTTTTTGTGGGTTTTGATCATTACCTTTATTGAGGGGGTTTCCTGGTGTTTTTTTGCAGAGAGGAGCTCCAGCCACCAGGAAAAAGTGAAATTTATAATTCCATTCTAACAGGTGGACATAAAACCCAGTCGTTAAAGGTTTAGAGACTGGGTTTTATGACTGTGTGGGGTTTTTTCTGCACTGTGGCGTCACAAGACGGCTTTTGTTGTGATGTGGCGCATTATAAATAAAGCTGAATGGAATAGAGATCAGTATTTAAATGGATATAATGCTGTAGGCTCTTTTAAGGTGGGTAAGTTAAGGATATGACTGGACAGGTTGGCCTGTCTGCTGCTTAGGGTTGACAACTGCTAATTTAGGACTTTTTCTTGCAATTTTTCTTTTTTTTCCTCAAAAATAAAAAATAAATAAAAATGCAAATGTGCAGAACCACAGTTATTGTCACAATTTAGTCCAATATGGGGTAATCAATATTTTAAACCAGGGAGAGCGGACGCTGTATTTAAAGTATGGAATTTAAAAGGGATACAAAAGATTCAGGATTTATATTTGCCATGTGCAGACAACATAATGTCTTTTGAAGAGCTGAGGATCAAATTTAATCTCAATAGAACACATTTTTTAAAATATCTTCAACTTAGAAACTTTATTCGATCAAATCAAAATAAAGCTCTCACTCGACCTATTTATTCATCCTTGGAAAAAATGATGATGAAAGATAGTAAAAGAAAGGGTATTATTTCAGAGTTTTATAACTCATTGACACTATCTTCAAGTGAAAATTCACTGAAAAGATTAAACTACTGGAAAGAAGATCTGCAAATTGAAATTTCAGAGGAACAATGGGAATTGGCTTGTACAGAAGCTCAAACCAAATCAATAAATGCACGCCTTAAATTGATACATTTCAAATGGTTAATGCGGATGTATGTTACACCGGAGGAGTTAAATAGATACAACAAAAATATACCAGATACATGCACAAAATGCATGGAAAGTAAAGGAACCCTATTTCATTGTTTATGGGAATGTAGATTAATAAGAATGTTTTGGGAAGAGGTGAGGGTAACAATTGAAAAAATAATCTTAAAACAAATCATATTGAATCCTAAACTGTTTTTGTTGGGTCTGTACCCAGAAAAGCATAATTTTAATAAAAGTGAAAGAACATTCATAGACCTCAGTTTGCTTAATGCCAAAAAATGTATTGCACTATTATGGAAAAAGACTCATAGACCAGATGTGACTCAGTGGTTAAGACAGATGTTAACAAACCTTCCATTAGAAAGAATAACATATATACTGAAATCAAAGGAAATTGTGTTTGAGAATATATGGAGACCTTTTATTGATTATGTAAAAAATTTAAACATAACTCTTGAAGAAGAAGGTGAATGATGTGTGTGGACCTTGTAAATTCCAAACTGGTGAACATAATATGTATACTTATGTATTGGATTGTCTAGACTAAACAGAGGAGCATTGTTGAAGACTTGATTTTGTTGGTGGTTGTTGGTGTTTTTAGTGCATTTTTTTTTTTTTTTGTAGTACTTTAGCGGTAGTGTTTGATTGTTTGTATCATGTTTGTTAAAAAAAAAAAAAAAAAAAAGGTTCAATAAAGATATTGTGAAAAAAAAAAAATGCAAATGTGCAATATTTTCCCCCAACTTTCTTCCTAATTATAACTACTTTTTTTTAATATTTGATTTTTGCTGACAAATTTAAAACTTTTTTTTTTTTTTTTTTTTTTTAACTTTCTTCTAGTTTTCCGTTTTTCTTCTGTGATATTCAAATATGATTCATGATTTTTGCTTTTGCTCTCTCCTGTGCCTCATTTTGCCTATAGTAGATAAATATGAAATAATCTGATCATCATAAAAATTTAACTCATTACAAAGCCAGGGAAACCAAACTTTTTGGTCATGACTATACAGTAATGTTGGAATGCTGGAATTGTTACACTATAATTTTGAAAATCTAAAAAAAAAAAAAAAAAATCTTGCTTCACATTTGCCTTTTTTCAAACTTGAGCCCCTGCCCCTCAAATGGTCTCTCCATAGCCCTGCTGCATGAGGCTACTGAGGTACCTTCGACTGGTCTTCAAGCAGAACTCAAAACGATCAAAAGCGATGGGCTCCACGCGCCTGCTTCTCATTTGGCATTATGGATCTGAGTGGGGATTTTAGGAGAAGGAGACGCGGGCACCTCCAACCGAGAGCTTGGGTTTCTTGACGCCGTGCTGCATCGACAACGAAAGGGAAGCGTGAAAACGCATGCCTAGATGGACACGTACCTTAAGAGCAGTAGTGTTTTCATGCCAGTCTCCACCGCGGTGCGGTGGCACAGTGGTTAGCATTGCGGCAGCACAGCAACTCACCCTTGGCCATGGGATCCCTGGTTCGATCCCAGCCCCTGACCAACACTAATCTGTGTGGAGTTTGCATGTTCTCCCCGTGTCTGCGTGGGTTTACTCCGGGAGTTCTCCGGTTTCCTCCCACAGGCCAAAAACATGCAGGTTAGGTTAACTGGAGACTCTAAAGTGGCCCTAGTTGTTAATGTGTGTGTGAATGGTAAAGGGATAGTGCCGTACTGTGGCTGCTTCATCCATCCAGGTGGATGCCCTCAATTTCCCCTCTGAGGATCAATAAAGTATAAAAAAAAAAAAAAAAAAAACACCAGAAAGGTCGTCGATAACACCAGGAAAAGTCGCTAGATTTGTCACTAGTCGCTTTTGACCAAAAAAAGTCATCAAGAGGATTTGAAAAGTCACCATATTTAGCGAGAAAGTCGCCAAGTTGGCAACACTGCTCAAGTGAAGTCATAGCTTGTCTCTGTGATTTACAGCCAGCTTTGAAAGTCAGGAAGCACTTCACTTAAAGTTTGCTCAAATGTTCAGCCTTTTTTGGATTTGATAACAAAGATAGAAGGAAAGACTTTGACATGACACACAACCTGCAAGAAGCGCTGCACGGAAAAAAGAAAAAACACTTGGATTATGGTGGGCCACACACATCTTGGAGCACCATTAGCTACGGCTAAGCTAAAGAGACACCATCAAGTAAGTAAAGTTTATTTGTGAAGCACTTTTCAGAGACAAATAGTCACAGAGCGCTGCACAATAAAACGGAATAAAAGGAAGTTGAAATAATTTGAAAAATACAGTAACAAGTTAAAACACAGCACCAGTATATGGCAGCTCTGCTGCCATCAGTGTGTGAATGTGTGTGTGAATGGGTGGATGGCAGGATCTGTAAAAAGTGAATGTCATTTACCATTTACAAGATTAAAATAATTTAAAAATATCAGACTTGCCATTAAAAAGCAGCTAGCTGAAACTCAACGGAAAGCCTCCTTAAACAAAAAAGTTTTCAGCTGCTTTTTAAGAGTCCACAAAGTCAGATAAGTGTAGCTGGAGCGCGAGTCTATTCTAAACCGTACCGTCCACCACCCTCACTGTGTGTAGAGACCTATCTCTGTGGAAAATGAAGCCCCAAGAATAGTTTATTATATGAAAGCAATGTCAACAGTTTTACTTTGGAACATGATTTGAGGTTGAATAAAGTGAAAAAAATTTGAGATATATGGGATTATGATACTCAATTATTGTGATATCATGATTATTGTTGAATTGTGATGGGCTCAAATTGTGACCCAAGAATCGCGATCTGAATCAAATCATGAGGCTCCTCACACAATTCCCACCCCTACCACCAGACTTCCATAGACTTGACCGAAAGTAAGCAATTATGTAATGTTAGTGCTACTGTTGGAGTGCAATAATGATATACAATCATGAAAAAATTAGGACACCCCATTAAATATTCAGTTCTTGAAGAAATGTGCACATATCCATGACTAATCTCATTTTTATTTATTTTTTATTTTAACCATTTTAATGGAAATAAACATGGGGGTTCCCCAATTTATTCCTCACCATTTTTTTAAAATTACATTTAATCGAACATTTTCTTTTGTCTTTTCTTCAGTTTTAATTCTATAGTTATATTACTTGAATCTACCGGTATTAAATTAACATTGATATATTTTGACACATGGATATTTAATGTTTATAAAAAAAAAAAAAAAAAGTTTATATAGGGTGTCCTAATTTTTTTTCAATGACTCACTATATGGAGTTGCATATTGTTACTTCTGTTGTTGCAGTGCACTTGTTATATATAACTACAGGATACAGTTAACTTAAAAAAGGAGGGAAAAAAAGCTATTGTACTGGAGAAAATAGCAAACGGACAAAGCATGTGCTTAAAGGTTTTGCGCAAATAGTAGAATAGCAGATTAATTCCTTATTACCTATTGTATTTTTCAACACATAAAAGAAATTTTTAGGCCGTGCGATGGACAAGCTATAAGCCGATAAACTTTTGCCTCTGGCTGGCAGTGCCAAACAAACCGGAAGTAGTGCAGACGACGCTGCGTGACGTCACGAGTGTGACCCTTATCAAAACAACAATGGCAGATGATAGCAGTTCCAGCAGTCAAGAACACCAGTTTTCAGAGTGAAGAGGCATTCAGGATCGGTGACGAGACAGAGGAGGATGCAGGAGTGTCAAGTGAACAGGAAGAGAGCGAGGGGGGCATCGAACCATACAGATTCGATCCAGAATTTTCGGGGGATTCCAGCACCGACTCAAGAGTCAGACCGCAGCAGTGATGGGGAGGAGAGTCGCTTATTGAATACAGAATGGTGAGTCTTTACTTCTCTACTTTGGCATGTTTGGGGTGTCAGGATAAGGAAAATTAACAATAAAAAAGAAAGAAAAAAAAAACCATCAGCATTTTTCCAACTTATTATTTATACATAGGGCTAGGACTGTACAATAGCCTGGCCATGTACACACTTATTTGTACCCGTAGGTAGATTTGGTTTGCAGTCTGATGACAAGCCACAGGCTGCTGGTCGCTGCGTGCGCGAGCTAAACCTACATGTTTTTGGTATGCGGGAGGAAACCGGAGAAATCCCGGAGTAAACCCACGCAACACGGGGAGAACATGCAAACTCCACACAGCTCACTGTTGGTTGGGGGCTGGGATCGAGCCCACGGTCTCATGATCCCCGCGATCCCCCGGCCGAGGGTAAACTGTGCTGCCACAGTGCTAAACCACTGCGCCACCGTGCAGCCCAAAAAACTTGGCATTGAATAGACACATCCGTGGCGTAGGGTTAACACGTGTATTCAGGACAGGCTCCATGACCATGGGCTATGTATTACAATACTTCTACAGACTATAGTGGCAATACACATGAACAGAACTGGCCTCTGCATTTGACTGTGCCATTTATAAATAATATCTATATCTAGAAACGCATCGCTTCCCGGTCGCTTTTCCTCCCCCTTTCTTTTCTTTCGTCGCCACGACAGCTTTCCTTGGCCACTGAACAGATCTTCCCAGGTGTTGGAAGTGTTTTGTAGTCGACTATCATGACAAAATGCACCAAAAACAACCAGTGTCGACGTGCTCGCAATGGTAAACATGAGGACTGCGTCCCATTCGTGACGTCACGCGGAACTCCGGCTGCACTTCCGGATAATCGGCGGATTCGTAGGATTTTTCAGGGCGAGAAATTTAAAATCGCGATTTTCTCCAAGATTCCGGGATTGATGGAGGGGGTGCCAATGATTAATTATCTTTATAATTGTATGTACTACCACCCAGTGCCGTTCAATGCCGTTCACTTCAGTTCACCTTTAAGTTTGCCATGTTTTATTTATTATTTTAAATAATTTTTAAAAATGTAATAATTTAAATCATAAGTTTTTTTTTTAAACATTTAATTATTACCTCTGTCAAGGAAGTAATGTGACCAGTGTGCTATGAGATGACTGTTGTGAAATGGCGCTGTATAAATAAAGTTGAATTTAATTGAACTGACCAGGACTGTTTGTCTGCAGGGTTATACCAAAACTACAAGACAGATTTTGATGATTCATAAGCCCCATCTCACAATTTACGGAAGAACAGACACTTTAACAGTAAAACTATGAAAGCCTTTTATCAGTGAAATAGGTGAAAAGATTGTGATACAGTGATCCCTCACTTATCGCGGTTAATGGGTTCCAGAACCAACCGCGAAAAGTGAAAAACCGCGAAGTAGCGTCACCCCTAATGACGTCATCCATAAATAATACGTACGTTCATTCTCTCTCACTCTCTCTCTCTCATACACGTACACACACGTGTGTGTGTGTGTGTACGTGTACATACATACGTAGATGTAAACAAAGTGTACATAAATATGTTTTTAGAACTCTTTTATTCTTATAACAAGATACGTAACTCAAGATGAAAATGATTTACTGCACAGGTTAATGAGAGCTTTACTGCTCCTCAGGTGACGCCTCATCGTGAGGTGCTGGAGGCGCAGGATCATCGAGGGCAGCTTCCGGTAGAGCTGGAGGAGGCGGCGTAGTGGCTCGACGGGAAGACTATTTCGCACAAAATGGCACAAGAGAACAGCAAAAAGTTCCATGCGGCGAGACTAAGTAACACGAGTGATGAATGCGGTCTTCCTTCCCTTCATGGGTGCTCGGCAGGGAGAGGAGGTGGGTGAAACGTCTCGGCCAATCAGCTTGCGAGATTTCCGAGCCGAGCCAACACGAGAACAGCGAACAGAGAGTTGTGCTGCTCTCCGTGTTGACACCTGATGGTCTAATGTAGTCTCCCTGCCTTCTGCTAGCGCCCGCCCATCATTTCTCAATTTTGAATTTTTGATGAATATTTTTGAAAAATCCGCGATGCACTGAGGGCGCGAAAGGTGAAGCGCGAAGTAGCGAGGGATCACTGTATTGTGATTTTGGCAATTTAAATTTGGTTACATAGTATAAAAAAATAAAGTCAGAGGTTGCCACATTAGTTTTTAACAACACCTGTTCTGCTCTTTCTGAGCTTCTGCAAAAAAAAAAAAAAAAAAAAAAAAAATGTTCTACCCAACTAAAAACGTCTACTTGTACACACAAAATTATCCCACCTGTCTCATAAGAGTAGACTTTCCACCCATGTTTGGCCCTGTAACCAGGACACAGGAGGTATGGCCTTTCACCTCATCCATGTCACTGCTGCCAGGGCAGCCAATAAAGATGTCATTAGGAATGAAGTCATCACCAAAAAAGGTCTTTGTGACGCATGGGTGGCGGGACTTAGTTAGGTCAATGAAGGGAACTTCTTGATTCTCATCCTTGGGTAGGATCACCTGCGGCCGGGCCATTGGTCCTTCTCCACCCTGGCTGTAGCGTGACAAAGCCAGCAGCACATCTGAAAGAGATTAAATGGGTATAAATTTACAGAACTGAACATTTAACAGAACAAACAAATTACCTTTTACTCCATTCTTATTTCATGGGGGTAATTTGAAGCACAGCACTGTTAAAAAAAATTCTGTGGTTGAAGGATGACCTAATGGTATTTTTTTTTTTTTTTTGGGGGGGGGGGGGTCTCATTTACATGCACATTATGTTACTACACCAGATCTTAAATAAATAAATAAAAATATGCAATTATTTCTCACTGTCAGAAGCAGTAACCAGTATGCAATAGTCCAAAAGAGAAAGGAAAACTTGACTGTGTATGGTATAGCTTTGAACAACTACTTAATGGCTGAATTATTCCTAACAAGTGCTCAAAGTCGTGCCTCGATATAATGCACCCAAAATGAAAGTTTAAAACATCTGCAGGAAATGAATTCAGGGCACACAGCTGTGTTGCAACTTTTAAGCCCAAAAGAAAGACATTTTTTTTTTTTAACTGTAAGCAATATTGAGAAAGTCATTACCA
Organism: Pholidichthys leucotaenia; assembly: GCA_020510985.1. Taxonomy (NCBI): domain Eukaryota; kingdom Metazoa; phylum Chordata; class Actinopteri; order Cichliformes; family Pholidichthyidae; genus Pholidichthys; species Pholidichthys leucotaenia. The sequence goes on along the minus strand of CM035841.1, from coordinate 310,691,653 downwards.
AGCACTGCCATGCACTCCACACTTGTCTTCCAGTCTTTGTAGTTCTTGTCAAAATTATAGAAGAGCCTCCTCATGCAGTCTTTCAATGCAGCATCCCTCTTCTCCTCAAATCCCTGCAACTCTGAGAACAGCCGTTCACTCTCCTTAGTCACGTAACGCTTACAGCCTTTCTTTGTGGACTTCACCTCATACTCCTCAGGGATATTCCTCTCTGAGACACTGTCAGGAACCTCTATCTGATAGCGGTTTTTCCCTGTTCCCCAGTAGGTCATGTTCCTACAGCCAAGTCTCTTCTTCTGTCTGTCCAGGTATTCAAGCAGCTCTCGTTCACAGTTCTTGATTCCAGTCAGAGCCCAGTCATACTCTGGGTCAAAGCCAGATTTAGGAGTTATGACACCAGTAGTGCGGGCTTTCTGGTGGTCAAAAGCAGTCTCCCAGCGGTTGAGTTCTGCACAGAGGTCCGGAAAAAGGCCGTTGTTTTTGCCATTCAAACTGACAACTTGGCGTAGCAATGTGGAACGAAAGTCAACCAAAGCTGGAGCAAAGACCGATATGATGTCCTGCATAGTTTTGAAACCTTCAAGTGCTGAAAGGAAGTCTGCTATTTTGCGTTTGCTGTAGGTGACTTCTTCGTAAAGAATTGCTCTGCTGTCCGGATGGTCCTGACCCTTCAGGGGTGTCCCAATGCTGTGGATTTTACTCAGGAGGCGCTCCAGATCTGGGAGCTTCTTCAACATGTCTGAAACTTCAGTAGCCTGGGCCTGAGCTCCCATCAGGTCCTCCACTGCATCCAGCCTGTCCCTGATGGATGTAGGATTGCACAGAGGAGCACAGAGCCACTGCTTTAGCAGCCTCTTTCCAAATGGTGTACAGCAGGTGTCCAAACGCTCCAACAGCGTTCCTTCTGTTCCACCCGAACCATTCTGAAAGATTTCCAAGTTTGCCAGAGTCACTCCGTCAAGGACCATACGCTGACGAGTCTGAGAGAACAAACTGGCAGGTCCAGCAGCTTTCTCCATCTCAACATCCACAGGGACATATTCTTCAAAGTTAGCCATGGATAGCAGCTCTTTGTCAACCAGGCATTTCTTCAGGTAGAATATACACCCACCCAAAGCTGACAGTGCCAGTTCATAGCCCTCCTTAGGTGTAAGACACAGTGAATCACTCTCAGAGGTCATCTTTTTCAGAAGAGAAGGGAGAAAGCTGTTCCCAGTGCCTCGTTCCTTTTCTGCACTCTCTTTAAAATAATCTTCCTCTGAGAGGGTTTTAAGAGTCTTCTGAGCATCCCAGAACTGTGTTCCTGCATTAAGTGGTTCCTGCAGAGCAGAAGACAGAGAGGCCTTGAGTATTTTGCGTGTTTCAACAGATGGGTTACCCTTTTCAAAGAGAACCTCAGCTGGGGCATAGCGGGCTATGAGGGTACGCAGGCGTGAACAGTGTCGATCATCTGGGAACTGACCGACATAAAAATAGCCCACAGAGGTGTCTACAAAGCATACTCCATATGTACGAGTTCGACCGGAGCTTTCTTCTTCACCCTTTTCTTTCAAACTCAGGAGAAACTTGCTCTGACTCTCTGAGGGAGCACCATCCAGCACACTGTAGGTTTGGGTGCCACGAGTGATAATCCGACATACTTCTCTTCTCACCACTCGGTCAAACTTTGTGGGCTTGGCCAAGGTCTTACAACGGGCTTCCATCATCTCTGGGGTCTCTGTTTGCTCCACACGAGCCACCTTATAGCCTTTCTGGACTAGAACATCTGAAAACCGTGCAAAGCCAATCTCTGGAAAGCCTGAGTGTGCCCAAGTGCCTTTCATGAATGTCAGTCCCAGCTCGTTGACTGAGATCACAGCATCCATGTGGTAGAGCTCGTAAAACTTTCCCACTTTGTAGAAAATCACTGTATCAAACATCTCAGATTTGAGCTGCCACCACCGACGCATGCCCGGAGTGTTTCTGTTTACAAAGTCTTCAGGCACATAAAGGGTGGTTGGGTCATAGTCGTCATCCGTCTGTTTCCGCCTCCGCTTGTCCTTCCTTTTGCCATCCTGCAGCCACTCTAGCTTCTCGTGATCCCAAATTGTTGCACCACCAGAAGACCCTGATCCATTTGCCTGACTGTCGAAGCTCTCAGGAGCAGAGAAGGCTGACAAACGAGACTTTGTGTTAGCCCCGACTGTGGCAGGCACTCGTTTAGGTGCAGCAGACGGGCCCATAGGTGTCTTTGTCTTTGTAGGAGCAGCTTTTTCTTTAGGACGTTTGCGCTTTACAGGTTTGATTGGGCTTTCTGGTTCTGAGTCCTGGTTGCTTTCCTCTTCTTCCTCTACATTGCTTGCATCTCCTTCCTCATCATCCTCACTGCTAGAAGCAGCATGATCTGGTTTGAACTCTTCATCAGATCCATCACTATCTGAGGCTACAACAATACGACGCCGTTTGGGTTTGTTTCCTTTTTCGGTTACAGCACGAGACGAACGTTGGCTGCCTTTAAACTGCTTAACTTCCTCATTTTTTTCTTCCGCATCATCCTCTTCATTACTTACTACTGAACTGTCAAGCTAAAAAACACAACATTTATTAATAGCATTCACACAGGAAAAAAACAAACAAACTGATTATAGTAAATATGGCCAAATGAAATTCAATGTCACCTCCATTTCTTCATCATCTTCCTCTTCTTCATCTGATGGATCTATGCAGAGAGGCATCTTTAATCTTTTTTCGGGGTTGTCAAACATAACCCCATCAGCAAGCTCCATTGCACGACGGATTACTGGCTTCCCACTAAAGAACAGCCCTCCAGTTTGGGCATCACTGCTGTCAGAGCCTGTACAAACCACACAATGGCACGACAATCTAGTTTACTCTGAGGACAAAGCACACCGTACTTCCCAAAGAAAATGTAGGCTATGGTTTGGACTACAGTGTTAATAACTAACCTAAGTACGCTCTGATATATTTGGAGCTGACCCATCCTCTAGTGGGGGGTTCATCAAAAAAATGAACATGTACGCGCTGGTCCCGGCCATGGCCCCTCATCTGCTGTCCAGTCAGAGGTTGGGGTACCACCATGCATGGCCACCAGGGGTATCCTTCTAGCTTTGCCCATACAAGAGAACCAGCACTGAATGAACACGTTGGGCTGCTGAGGGTTCAAAAAAAAAAAAAAAGGAAGAAAAACAAGGAAAAAAAAAAAAAGACTGTTTTAATAATATATTTGAATCACCTAGACTGTTCCAACATTATTTGCAATCATCAACATCATTCAGTAACTAACACTTTGAGAACTCAATAATACTAATAATTTAAAATTTAAAAAAATCCTGAAAAATTAAAATATGCTGGGCAATGTAGAAGAGCTTGGAAGAACGAGGCGATGTGATATATAAACCAAAGTTTATTATCAGCTCTTCTAACAAGTCTCATCCTAGTGCAGCAGCAGAAGAAGGAAAAGAGACCGCACACTTTCGGCTCTATGAACTTATACTTGCACATAACAAAAGACATGCAAATCCAAAGCTGACATCCCTCCTTATCTTAATCCCCCCATTGTCTTTGTACTCCTCCTCATGGCCCTGGGGGGTCAGGGCAGCTCCTCCGGTCTCCACCGCAGTGCCTGGGAAACTCTTTGATCCTCACTGGCGGTTGAGATCTCTTTGTCCTGTTCTGAAGTGTGAAGTCGCCTTACATATGTAATCACCAAACATTCTCATATGCTTCAACATATGTAGGTTATGGAATATATGATAAATATAGGCCACAGTCCCCCCCCAAACGACTAAGAAAAGGACATTAGAAAAATTCACAGTTTAAGATAATTATTATGACATACTAACTGCTACACCTCTTGCCACAGGAGAAACTTTCTAGCAGCCATGCTCCTAAGAGAGTTCAGTGGTAATCATAACAGCACAGTAAAATCACAAGTCAGTCCTAAACTGTTACAGCACAATTAGTGAACAACTGTTGAGTAGTTTGTATCAGTCTCTGTGCCGTCTGGGTTTTAATCTTCTCCCGAAACTGCTGTGGGTCCGCTTGGGCGTCCTGCTGGGACCTTCCTGTAAGGAATCTGCAGTTTGGGGAGGAGAGTGATTATTTGTTCCCTGCAGGGGGGCTGAGTCTTTTCTCTTGGGGGGTCTACCCCTCCGAGGTGCTCTCGCCAACCGTGCAGGCTCGTCTTTCAACAAGAAGGCAGGTTTAAGTCTGTCAATGCTGACTGTTTCTTTTCTATCCCCAAAATCAAGCACAAAGTGTTTATCACCAGGTTCCAGCACTCTGAATGGCCCATCGTATGGTGGGCGGAAAGTTGGTTTTAAAGCTTCATGCCTAACAAAAACGAATTCAGTGTTCTTTAAAGCTTGAGGGACAAAAACCCGTGGAAAAGAGTGATGAGCCGGACCGGGGAGAGAGTCCGGTCCGCTGCTGCCTAAAAACCTCGGGGCTGGAAGATGCCCTGGCTCTGGGTTCTCTGGTAAAAATTCACCTGGGAGCCTGAGAGGTTGTGCAAAAACTAATTCTGCTGGAGAGGCGTCTAGATCCTCTTTGGGCGCAGCACGCAACCCCAATAAAACCCAGGGAAGTTTATTTACCCAATTTGTATCCGTTAGTGAGGCTCTGAGGGCGGCCTTTAAAGATCTGTGAAAACGCTCGCATAACCCATTAGCCTGAGGGTGATAAGCGGTGGTGCGGTGAATTGTTGCCCCTAAGCTGCTGGACATGGCTGACCAAAGCTCCGAGACAAATTGAGGCCCCCTATCGGACGTGATGTCCGATGGGATGCCGAAACGTGCCACCCAGTTTGTCAAAAAAACGCGAGCAACTTCCTCCGCTGTGGTTGAGGCCAGAGGGACTGCCTCTGGCCAGCGCGTGGTGCGGTCTATCATTGTTAACAGGTGTGTGAAACCTTGGGAGGAAGGTAGTGGGGTCCCACAAGGTCGACATGAACGTGGTCGAACCTTCTAGCAGGGATTGGAAAAGGCTCCAGAGGGGCTTTTGTGTGTTTGTGTATTTTGGCGCGCTGACAAGAAATGCAAGTTTTTGCCCCTTCTTTTACGTTTTTGCGCAGGCCAGGCCACACAAACTTTTCGGCGACCATTTTAACCGAGGCGCGCACACCTGGGTGAGCGAGGGAGTGAATTGAGTCGAAAATACGGCGGCGCCATGTAGCTGGGACTAACAGGCGAGGTCGGCCGGTTGAGATATCGCATATTAGGGGGGGCACGCCGTCGCGTAAACCCCTTTCCTCCAGCCTTAACCCTGTTGGTCCAGACAAGAGTGCGGGCACGTCCGCGTCACTACTTTGTTCCTCTGCCATGGCTGCATAATCTATCTCTGCATGGATTGGGGCCGCGTATGTGTCCGCGTTGGTGAAGAGTTCCGCGGCTGAGGTAGTATAATCTGTCTCTTCGCGCTCTGACGATGTCACAGCGCGAGAGAGGCAGTCTGCTACCATGTTAAGTTTGCCTGCCACATGTCGAATGTCTGTGGTGAACTCTGAAATCGCAGCCAGCTGTCTTTGTTGCCTGCCTGACCACGGTTCGGAAATTTTAGCCATAGCAAAGGTGAGCGGTTTGTGGTCTACAAAAGCCGTGAAACTTCGCCCTTCTAACCAGAACTGGAAGTGGCGGATGGATAAATGAAGCGCTAGCAGCTCCCTGTCAAAAGTGCTGTATTTACGCTCGGTTTGGTTTAGCGATTTGCTGAAGAATGCCAAAGGTTGCCAGATTCCGCTGACATGTTGTTCTACAACTGCCCCTATAGCTAGGTCCGAAGCGTCTGTGGTTAGCGCAATGCGGGCCGAGGGATCGGGGTGAACCAACAATGTGGCATTAGCTAGGGCGCTTTTTACTTCCGCGAAGGCGCGTTCGTGCTCCGGGGTCCATTCGACTGCGTTGGAAGCTTTTTGTTTTCTGAGCGCGTCATATAGGGGCTGCATGAGCTGAGCTGCGTGGGGGAGGAAATGGTTGTAAAAATTAACCATGCCCAAAAATTCCTGCAGTGATTTGACCGTATGTGGCCGTGGGAAACTTTTTATCGCGTGAACTTTGTCTAGAAGTGGGACTGCCCCCTTCGGAGAAACTCTGTGTCCTAAAAAATCAATTTGTGACACGCCGAATTTGCATTTAGCTGGATTGATTATTAACCCGTGCTCTTCTAGCCTCTGAAAAACCATAGTGAGATGCCGCTCGTGTTCTTCCTCAGACGGGCTGGCTACCAGCATATCGTCGAGGTAGACGAAAACAAAAGGGAGGTCGTGTAATACTGCGTCCATCATCCGCTGAAAGGTTTGAGCCGCGCCTTTGAGGCCGAAAGGCATTCGCAAAAATTCAAAAAGGCCGAAAGGGGTTATTACAGCTGTTTTAGGAATGTCCTCTGCTCGAACTGGGACTTGATGATAACCGCGGACCAGGTCTATTTTTGAAAAAATGCACGCACCCGCCAGATGCAGTGAAAAATCCTGAATGTGAGGAATTGGGTAGCGGTCATGCGCTGTCGCATTGTTTAATCTGCGGTAATGGCTGCACGGTCTCCAAGAACCGTTGGATTTCGGAACCATGTGAAGTGGTGAGGCCCAGGGGCTTTTCGAGCGTCTAATAATGCCTAATTTTTCAAGGGTGATAAACTCGTCCCGAGCTATGGCGAGCTTGGCCGCGTCTAAGTGCCGGGCTTTGGCAAATACGGGTGGGCCCATTGTGGGAATAAAATGTTCAACCCCGTGTTTAGCCACTGTGGCTGAGAATTTGGGAATTGTGAGTGCTGGAAATTGGGTGAGGAGTTGATCAAACTTACCTCCTGCTGTGGTGACGCTAGCCTGCACGGGTGGTGGAGAAATACGAGCTGAGCAGGGAATAGAAGCAAAGGACAGTGCATTAACCAAGCATCTGTTCACTAGATCAACTAATAACCCATGTGCACACAAAAAATCTGCGCCCAACAAGTTAAAACTCACCGCCGCTACAACAAATGTCCATCTGTAGTTGCGGCCGTGGATGCAGAGGTGCAGGCTCTTTTCGCCAAAAGTGTCGATGGTGGAGCCGTTGGCTGCCACCGCTCCATTGCCCCGGGGGCCCATGGCCCGGTCTGCTTGGGAGGGCATGACAAAACTTAGTTGAGCTCCCGTGTCGATAAGGAACCGCTTGCCGGTGTGTCCGTCCGTCACATATAAAAGCTTGCTTTTTCCGCCGAGAACCGCCGCTGTTAACGGCTCTCGGCTTCGGCGTTTTCCGGAATTTGTGAATTTGCAGGGGGGAACGCATTTGTAAGCCTTCTCGGCGAAGCGGTGGTGGTAATAACAAACGTCGCTCCGTCTGTTGCGTCCTGGCCGTGTCACTGTCACCGCGGGCTGATTCTGCTTGGTGATTTGTGGCTCCTCGTGGCTCCGGACATCAGCGTTGAGGTCTGCGGATGCTGCTGTGGGTGTCTGCTCCTTGCAGGCGTTGACGAGCCGTTGAGCTTCGTGAGCTAGCGTGCAGAAGTCTTGCTGGGTGCTGCATCGCATGTTGGCCAGCGTCCCTCATGTGTGGCGGCAGCGTACTGAGGAATATGAAATGGAAGAGGAAGTTGTCATTGTCCTCTTCTTTAAGTTGCAGCAAGTCCTCCATGAGGGCCTTGGGTCTGCCTCCTCTGTGGCCGTAAACCGCCAGGATCCTCTCGGCTCTCTCCTCGGCTGAGGGGACGTAATTTGCCACGATGGTCGCTTTCAGTTCTTCATATTTGTCCTGGGCCGGCGGCCGTTGGATTATGCTCCGCACACATCTCGAAGTGGCGGCGTTGAGTTTGGCGACGATGTGATAGAACTTTGTATCGTCAGCCGTGATGCCCGCAAGTGCAAACTGGGCTTCAGCTTGCAGAAACCACGATGCGGGGTCTTCCTGCCAGAAGTTCGGCAGGTTGACAGTGACGGCGTTTGTGTAGACCGTCACTGCTGCGTCCGCAGGGTGAGAGTGCCTTGCTTCGGCTCTCTCCGCGGCGCTGGTGCTTGGTTGAGCCCTCTCTATCACTTCTGCCGGGGGGGGGGGGGGGGGGGGGACGTCGTCCATCTGTTCCCCTGTCTGCATGGGCGCCGGCGTCTGCCTGGGTCGTCACAGATGAGTTGATCGCGGGGGAACGCCTCTGGTCCATACTCGCGTCAGGGTCACCAGTGTAGAAGAGCTTGGAAGAACGAGGCGATGTGATATATAAACCAAAGTTTATTATCAGCTCTTCTAACACGTCTCATCCTAGTGCAGCAGCAGAAGAAGGAAAAAGAGACCGAACACTTTTGGCTCTATGAACTTATACTTGCACATAACAAAAGACATGCAAATCCAAAGCTGACATCCCTCCTCATCTTAATCCCCCCATTGTCTTTGTACTCCTCCTCATGGCCCTGGGGGGTCAGGGCAGCTCCTCCGGTCTCCACCGCAGTGCCTGGGAAACTCTTTGATCCTCACTGGCGGTTGAGATCTCTTTGTCCTGTTCTGAGGTGTGAAGTCGCCTTACATATGTAATCACCAAACATTTTCATATGCTTCAACATACAGTATGTAGGTTATGGAATATATGATAAATATAGACCACAGGCAACAGTAAAAGCAATATTTCACTTTAAAAAACATCATTCAACTTTAGTTAATGGAAGTCCTTGGCACTCTACATACAAGACATGTACTGCAGCATTTTATTAATCTACAAGAGTGAGACAGAACAGCACCGTAAGCAAAACTGAATATTTTAAACTGGATCATCTTGAGTTTTTGGCCTAAAGAGCTGTGTTAACTTTAGGAGACAATGACCATCTTTTTAAACACATGCATTTCATGTCCATCCAACTGCAAAATTTGTTTAAAAACACTGAATTGCATCTGCTTTTTTTGCCCTCCAGCTTCACACAGCAAAGTCTAAGTATTTGGACAAGGGCATTTTATACATTTTGCTTCTAGGGGTGGGAGAAGCAAGGGCTATGGTTACAGAACCATACCCACAGAATGCTTGCTACAGATACAGCTCAAATCTGATTGGCCAGTATGTTCTATTAATGCTGTATCTTAAAGGCAGCAGGCTACAGGTATCGAAATCTGAGGCACTTATTTGTTTCAATTTTTTTTAATTAATATCCATTTAATACCTTTTTAACCTTACCCACTCTGAAATCCTAAGGCTAACCTCTTAATTTTAATTCTCAATTAAATCTCATGTCAATTAAAATGGTGTGGGCAAGGCGGTGAGAGCAGCACACGAACCACCAACCTTCCGATCAGAAGGCGACCACACTATTCACCTACGCCACAGCCACAACTGGCTGGAGGCGATCAGAAAATTTTTTGTGGGATTAACTCTTCCATACCAATAGACACTTCCAATTTTTTTTTTTTGATGCATCGCAACATTGTGATACTTTGTGGTAGTGATATTGTATCAATTCAGAGACTTTTTTTAAAAAAACTTTTATTAATATATTGTATAGCATACATATTGCAAGCACAGCCTTACCTATAGAGTTTTTGCGTAGGCTCGTAAAATTCACGTGACTCGCGGGGGTAAACATAAGCACGCCGTAGGTGCCGCCATCTTGGATGGCAAGAGCAGCAGTTGCACTGTGACAACCCAGGCATAACTTGTACTGTTTAGCGATCAGAATGAGTGAGGAGAACACACAGTCACAGTCTGATAACATCCCTATCATCCTCTTCAACAACTGACACGGTGGCCTCTGACACTGTGTCTGCGATGTCTCTGTGAGATTCAGTGGAGTCATTGTCAGCAGTCATAACAGCAGACAAGTGTTTTTAATCTTGCTCCCGTGCGCTCCTCTGGTGTGCCGAAATGCCTCAGTTGAACGGAGGTGGGGGGTGGGGGTGGAGTAACCCCCACGGACAAGCAGAGCGCACAGCTGGAGCAATTAACAGAACAATGACTGCCAGTAATCTGCTCAGCGGGGATGATTTGGGGGCAAACGATGAAATGATATCTTTCAAAGACGAAGGGGAGCAGGAGGAAAAGATATCGGAAAACGTGTCAGCGGAAAGGGATGTGGATGATGTGAAGTCTTCGCTGGTGAACGAGTCGGAAAACAACAGCAGCTCCTCGGACTTGGAGGTGAGTGAAGCGCGCTGCGTGTTTTTTTTTTTTTTTTTTTTTAAAGGCTCTCCACGGCGCGCCGTGTTAAAACGTACCTGATTTTATGCACATTTACAATAGTTTTCTCCCCTTTCATGTGTGCATTGTAGCAAGCAGAGAGGCGCCCCCAAACCAGAAAGTTTTTTTTTTTTTTGTTGCTTATTTGTACCTGTAGGTAGATTTGGTTTGCAGTCTGGTGACAAGCCACCGGCCGCTGCGTGCGCGAGCGCCCTAAACCTACATGTTTTTGGTATGCGGGAGGAAACCGGAGAAATCCCAGAGTAAACCCACGCAACACGGGGAGAACATGCAAACTCCACACAGCTCACTGTTGGTCGGGGGCTGGGATCAAACCCACGATCTCATGATCCCCGCGATCCCCCGGCCGAGGGTAAACTGTGCTGCCACAGTGCTAAACCACTGCGCCACCGTGCAGCCAGTTATGAGAAAGCGAGAGATTACGTCAGTGAAGGTAATTATTCAAAAATCCAACTTTTTTTTTTTTTTTGCATTTCACACCGGCCATTTAATTCCCCGCTTATCCCCTTATCAGGGGGAACAACAGGAGTACACCATTTTGCCGAGTTTGTAGGTACACGTGAGCTATGTGGTTTGTTTCACCCTGCTGCTGCTGTTTCTTGCCATCCAATATGGCGGCACACTCCAACGGGCCAGTGCGGCACGCCCCCTGACGTCATATGCAAAAACTCAATAGAGGGCCTAAAGCTGGATTCATGCTGCACCTCTGCTGTCCGCGTATGTGTAGCCGAAAACCTCATGTGACGAAAATTACGTCGTCTCCACTCCGCCAGTATCCGCAGCGCTCGACCGCGGACAACTGCATGCAGCTTAAATTTTGTCACCGTGCCACCTGCCCATGACCTGAACGTGTTGAAAAGCGCATGCGCAAGACTGAACATCCCATTCACGAGGTGGCAATATCGATACAGCAGACCAAGACAAAGTAGACGAAGAAGACAGCAAGGAAGCAGAAGATGAGAATAAACATACATGAATCATACATACATACATACTTCAGCAGCATCTTTGTGGAAAAGAAGTGAAAACCGGGAAGTCAAGCAGCAGAAAGCAAGCAGCGCTTCTTTGTTGGTGAAAATCCTGGTGCATCAGCGCATTGGCGCTACCTATAGGGGGAGAGTGAAACTACAAATGATGATTGTGTGCATGCGTCAACCGCTTGGCCTGGGTAGGTAAAAAAAGTGAGCATGTACAGCGCCGCGTGCGTGCCGGGCTCGTCCAAAGTGCACGCGAACCAAAGCGGATTAGAGGAAAAATGCAGCATGAATAAGGCTCAAGTCATGCTCCCTCTACTTCCTCAAATGGAACCTTTAATCGGGAAAAAAATCTCCATTGAAGTGAATAGCAAGAAAGAAATTATCTTTTGATCCCGATCTAATTTTGCCACCAGTTACACATATGTTTGTCAGTTTAAAAACAATTTTCCATGTAAATAGCAGTGTAGATTGTTGTCCAACTATTAAAAGTATAAGGTTGTGAAAATATGAAAACACGTGGAATATTATCTTTTAAACCAACAAACGTGTAACTCATGGCAAAATTTGATTGGGATCAAAAGATAATTTCTCTCTTGCCATACACTTTAATGGAGATTTTTTCCGATCTAAGGTCCCACATGTGAAAGTAGAGGGGGCGTGAAGGCCAGAAAATTCACCGCCACGCCAAGGAGATATGAATTCAAGAAAAATATATGAAGCAATGACTTTCCGCAAGCGCGCACACGAACAACGCACGTGGCCGTCATCTGCGCAGAGTTTAGAAGTGCCCTGCCCATGCGTGCTTTCCAGTCAGCAGGCAGTGTCTCACTAGAGGCAGCAGCATCTTCGTGGAAAAGGAGTGAAAACCGGGAAGTCAAGCAGCAGAAATGGACTCTATTTGAAGACAAACTTTGTGAAGAAGTCCGCCGTTTCTTCGTTGGTGAAAATCCTGGCACGTCAGCTCCTTGGCGCTATCTATAGGGCGGGAGTGAAACTACAAATGATGGTTGTGTGCATGTGTCAACTGCTTGGCCTGGGTAGGTGAAAAAAAGTGGGCATGTACAGCACCACGTGCATGCCGGGCTCATCCAAAGCATACGCGGACCAAGGCGGACTAGAGGGTAAATGCAGCATGAAAAAGGCTTGATTGTCCAACAGAAACATGAGTTTATTAAAGTACTTTAAATGCGGGGGGGGGGGGGGGAATAAAAAAATCAGAAGAGGTATTTAAGCACTAGAGGCATTTATCATGATTCAGAAATAACGGCATCCATGGTCATTTAAGTTAATTTAAATCATTAAATACAATTTTATTAATTTTTTTTCTTTGTAATGAGTTAAATTATTGTTCAGTTCTGACTGCAAAGTTAAGGTCAAAAATATAAATTGTTATAAGGAAAAAAAAATACCACAGTCTGTTTCAAATTTATTTAAAAAACAGTAATTAACAAATTTATCAAAGTTTCAAATGTACAAGAAAAGTCAATTTTTACAAGAGGAAATTACAAATTTGAGGAAAATGGTTTCAAATTTAGATAAATTTACAGAGAAAAGTAGAAAACTATGAGAAAATTGTTATAAATTTTGGAGAAAAACCTCAAACCTTCAAGACTGAAGTCATTACTCAAGTTTTAAGTGGGTGCTCTTTGTACCCTTAACTAGAAATTTTTGGTTGTCTCCTTTAATTTACATGGCACTTGATATTTTCTAACCTGTCTGTATACCACCACAGACAGAGAGAGAACCTGAATTAGACAGAACTCAGAGAGGGCAAGATTAGACAGAAGAGAGGAGCCAAGGAGAGGAAAGTGTTCAGGAGAGGTGAGAGCAGGGGGAGGAGAGAAGGATACACCAGTAAAAAGTCCAAATACAGGACGTCTGGGTGGGACCCCAAATGGCCCAATATTCCAACATTCAAGCCTTGGTTGTACAATACTTCAAATTGTAAGTTCCATATGCACGGCAGTGGCTCAGGAGATAGAGCAGGTCGTCTAATAACCAGATGGTTGGTGGTTCGAATCCTGCTCTCCCCAGATATCCTGCCGTTGCGTCTCTGGGCAAGACAACACTTTACCCACCTTGCCTCCAGTGTCCATAACACTGGGTACGAATGTGTATAAATGTTCGGTGGTGGCCGGAGAGGCCGTTGGCCTGGATTGGCAGCCACGTTTCCGTCAGCCTGCCCCAGGTCAACTGTGGCTACAGTAACAGCTTGCCACTACCATTGCCTGTCTGGAGTGAATGAATAACCATCCATCCATCCATCCATCTTCTACTGCTTTTCCGGAGGTCCGGGTCGCGGAGGCAGCAGTTCAAGCAGAGAAGCCCAGACTTGAATGAATAACGTATCTGTAAAAAGCGTCTTTGAGTGTCTATGATAAAGCGCTATATAAATCTGATGCATTATTATTATTATATGCAAAGTTACTGTGCAAAACTAAAAAAAAAAATAAATAAAAAAATAGTATTATATTCATACATATGTATTTTCTGCCTCCCCCCCGAAAAATATGTTGCCACCACACCAAGGTCTTTAAGCCAGAGGAAACACTGTTCATCCCTACCAGCTCCGTTTGTGTTTTGCAGCGGCATGGATAAGAACAAGGTTTGAAATACAAGATCGTGTGAGAATTATACAATAACGAGATCTTGAGAAAGACCCCAGAGTAACCAAAATGAACCGATCGCAATCACATGATAACAAGGAAGTGTGATGTAGCAGCTCTCCACCTGTATTTTCAATAATGCATCAGATTTGAATAGCACTTTTGCATAGACGCTCAAAGACGCTTTACAATGGATACATTATTCATTCACTCCACAGACAATGGTAGTGGTAAGCTACTACTGTAACCACAGCTGCCCAGGGTAAAGTGTCTTGCCCAGGGACACAACGGCAGGATGTCTGGGGAAAGCAGGATTCAAACCGCCAACCTGTAAATATAACGTTAAGTAGCCTGTTAATTTTAATTCTATGAAGTGTTTGTATGTTAAGTCAAGTTTTACCTTCTCTGACACAGTGGTGGAGGAGGAGATCTCGGAAAATAATGGATGATCCTTAAATCATTTTTAATGATCAAACGGCTATTAAATACCATGAGATACCATGACATTTCCTTGCGGAATGGATCTGACATCTGTCAAAAATAGACTCGCAGTTCATTAGCAAACCGAATTTGACAAGCTGGATTCATTCCGCAGTGGTCTGGACCAAGTGGGGATTAGAAAATTGACGAGAATGGGAACTATTTCCTGCAGAGGCCAGATCGCAGCCGTAAAGTACTGCATCCGGAGTCAGTGTATATCCAGGGTTAGGCTCTCTATTTAGGTATCAGAGTAATAAAAAACATCTCACTTTTCAGTCCATTAGATGGTGCTAAATGCTCAATGTCTGGTTAAGTCAGCGCAGCAAAGGAGTTACTCATGAGCAGGGCTTGACATTAACTTCAATTCAAACAACTTTATCCCTCAAGGGGCAATTAATTTAAAAGCAACTTGTACATTGATGCACAGAGTTGTGCAAACACAACAGACAATACAAGAAAACAAACTGAAAGTCACATCTAACCAACCATTAGGGAGTGCTATAATAAATAGTACTATACAAAGGGTTAGGGTTAAAAAAAAATACAAGACTGGGGTTACTAAAAGAATAAAAGAACGGTCATGATGAAAACAAAAAACCTAAAACATGTATAATAAATGATAATACAGTGCATTAGAAAAAAAAACCTGTGTGACATTTAACAACCTTAAGAAGCATTTAGCCACGCAGGGTCCTGTATGGAGGCTGTCCTGTTTAAATAAGCCGAATGTCGCTGCAGTCTCTAACCAGTCCACACACTCTGTAGTTGAAATCCTGGAGTTACCGCCACTACTTTATGAAAATGATCTTTTTTTTTTAAATTTAACAAAATCAGCAGTTCATTCTATTGATTATTAAATAAATTGTTAATTGCTAACAACTGTTAATTAAGTGCATTTTTATTGCCAACAGCATGCCGCCAGCACCATGTCGGGGACTCTCTAGATGGACTCCTTGCTAAATACAGCCGTGACAGCGAGCACTGAAAGGGCACAAAGCGTGTTATTTCCTTCTGAGCAGAGTGTTTATGATCTTGACAACTGAGCTACGAGAGTGAAACAACTACTGCATAATGCATTGCTTGTTTGAACGTGATTTTCGGACAGCGGCAAAAATCATGGAGACAAGAGCCATGCGGGGTCCTGTACGGAGGCTGTCCTGTTTAAATAAACCGAATGTCGCTGCAGTCTCCAACCAGTCCACACACCCTGTAGTTGAAATACTGGAGTTACCGCCACTGCTTTGTGAAAATGATCAAGTTTTGTGTTTTTTGTGTTTTTTTTTTTTTTTTAAAACAGAATGAGCAGTTCATGCCTGTAGGAAGACCGGAGCGCTGCACAACTGTCACACACGCACAAGTTGGGAGCAGAGCTGCAGTGAGTTTCTCATAGCTTCCATCATTTGCCAAACAAATTATGAATCCTGTTTAAATTATGAGACCATGGGGTCCTAAAAACATTTGCAATACTACAGCATATCGCAGTGTTGAGCTATCCACCGTGACAGCCCTAGCTACTAATATATTGGGTTTTATTTTTCTATATAGCACCAGATCACAACAGAAGTAATTTTAAGATGCATTCACTATAGAACAAGTCTTTACTTTGTCCTTTTATTAAACAAACTAAATATCCTTATGTTATTTATCTTATTTACAGACAGCAGCTCATTTCTGTCTCTTCTCCTCTGCGCTCTGATGTCATGCGGCGGGGCGGAACTCTGCTGCGCGTAAACACATACAACGTCGATCATAAAAATTTGTCGATGCAGATTTTATTGTTGACTAATCGTTTAATTTTAAAGTTTTTATACACGCCCCGGAAATGTTCAGTTTAACTGTACCAGTAAAGAAGAAGAGGAGTGCATCATGGCAACACAGAAGAGAGAAAATTATGGAGTAGAAGAGGCCGAAACTTTCCAAAGTATGGGAGCACTTGACCAAAAATAAACAAATGAAACAAGTTAAATGCAAACTCTATAAGGCAGGGTTGTCATTATTACAGCAGAACAGTGACGTATCCATGTTCCTCCCCCTACAGCTGCCTGTCAGCGGGTCTCTGCTATGCTCCGTCTGGGTGATGACTGAAGTTGGGCCACTTATAAACACCGCACTGTTAAGGCTAGCGAGTAAATTTAGCACTTCTTATTTTCAATGAGCGACTGTCTCAGCTTTAGAAAACTGATTAAACTGTTAGCATGTGCTGCTTATGTTAGTTCACCTGTTGGACAACAATCTCTCTTCGATGATGGCTGAGCTGTTTCAGTTCTGCTAGCCAACGTGTCAAGTGCGCCAAATTAGTGAAATACACGAGGGGCTTATTCTCTTATCTTCCCTCTTTTTGATGTGGCAATATCAGCCCTCATCCTGAATATTAGTGCAACTCAGTAAATTGCAATACCATGATTTCTAATTTAATTTATAAAAACTGTAACCATAATCATCAAAAATAAATTAAACCAAGTTAAATATTTCACTGTATGTGTAGTGAAGGCTGACATTTCTGCACTGTAACTTAAAGCGTTTACAAACTGTTATTTTGGATTGGAAGAAGTCCTTTTTATTTTCATCTGAAGTCTAATTGAAGTTTTAAAATTCCAGACCCAGAATGGTTTAATAAGATGGACTGTTTCTTTTTCAGTTTTATGGATTTTAATGTTGCTCTAGTTTGTTTTCAACATGCAGAGTTACAGTAGCTTTCCAAGGTGCAGCAGAAGCTGCTTATTTGAGTTTTTGCACTTTATTTTTGAGTTAAAAACTGCATTTTAGTTTCTGTTATTTAATTGTGTTGCTCCAAACACTTTTTATTAAGCTGTCAAGTTCAAGTTTCCAACTTGTTTCATGGGTCATTATTCTATTCACCTAACGGAACTTTTTATAATAGGCTACTTATATTAAGGGCTCATTCACTTAGCCACTGTTTGGTTCAGACTAAAGGACCAAAGTGTGTATTCCGTCGATAGTTCGGTTTGTTTGGCACCGTCTGAATGCGCCTGGAACTCTGGTGCAGCACCAAACAAGCAAACTCTGGTCTCCCTGAAAAGGGGGGGGGGGGGGATGTCTCGGTTCGCTTGCAAACGCAGTCTGGTGCGCTTCGCTTGCCGTGTGAATGCAAACAGAGTATCCAGCGGACCAAAGGGCAGACATGCCCCTCTGAGTTTGTGTAACCACAGCAACACACAGTGAGAAGCGAAAGTAACGTTTACTGTAAAGGTGCCTTCACATCAAACACAAATGGGCAAATTTTTTGCGCAGCACAATTACATTACAACTCAATGTAAATACGTGAAAAGACATGAATTCACTGTCTGGGTGAGCTGCAGACAGACGAATTTGGCACTCAACTGAAAAAGTTATCCATGTTGAAAAGTCCATGTGTGTGTGTTTCCATGGCAGGAATCCGTGGGTAAAATAAATCCAACACCCCGACTCAGCTGAAGAGCTCCTGGTTCTTCAGCCTCCCTTTTGGGTAGAAAATAACAGACAACCGCGCAGATCCAAAAAATACTTTTACCGGAGAAAAACAAGGAGAAAAGTTTAAAAAATGTCTCTTGGACTTGGAGGAATGAGAAGGAGATGCAGGCTCTGATAGACATTTGGTCTGAGGACCAGATTTTTCAGCCGCTTGTGGCTACACACAAGAATACCAATGTTTTTAACCTTTTAACTGCCCCAGGTGCCATATGGCAACAGGAAGGTCAAGCCCCCCCCCCCCCCCAGTGGTCAAGAGTGGTAAAAAAAAATTCTGTTAATAGTTCAGATTTCCAAGGCTATAAATTGAAAGTTTATAAGTTTGTAAGTTGGGCTGCACGGTGGCGCAGTGGTTTAGCACTGTGGCAGCACAGTTTTACCCTCGGCCGGGGGATCGCGGGGATCATGAGATCGTGGGTTCGATCCCAGCCCCCGACCAACAGTGAGCTGTGTGGAGTTTGCATGTTCTCCCCGTGTTGCGCGGGTTTACTCCGGGATTTCTCCGGTTTCCTCCCGCACACCAAAAACATGTAGGTTTAGGGCGCTCGCGCATGCAGCGACCAGCAGCCGGTGGCTTGTCACCAGACTGCAAACCAAGTCTACCTACGGGTACAAATAAGTAACAAAAAAAAAAAAAAAGTTGCAAGAGATAATGGCTCACTGTCAATTAGAAATATGTAGAATATGATCCAAAGTTTCAGATAGGAATAAATTTATGCCTCTAATTTGCATAATGTCGCGGCAGCTATATAAATTACATAACTCAGTCAAAAGTGGACTTTGGACACATTTACATAAAAAAATGGTCCAGTTTTTTTTGACACCTATTTGTCTACAGGGGTATGTTTTTATCTAATCTTCAAAGTATATGAACCAGAAAATCAATAAAATGTAAAAAAAAACCCAAAACATATTTCTCTTACTTGTTGCCGGGTGGGGGGGCTTGCCCGCCCACGTGACCAGTCCGTTTTCATTGATCACTGCCAATGCTTCGCGTTTACTTAGTAATTTACACCCGCTTACCAGGGATGGCAACAGGAAATTCTGATTTCAGCTGAAATCTAATTTGGTCGATTGACTTACGGGGGGGCCGGGGGGGGGGGGGCACAGCCCCCCTGAAGCTGGGAGGTTTTCAGTAAAATACAAGTAATTTAGTCTGAAAAAAATGATTAAAAAAATGAAATACTAGACTTAGATAAATCATTAAATTTAATGAAAAGTTAACTTACTTTTTCTTCAATGTTGTCTCACTGTCTTTTGTCCAACATATTTAACAGTTCTATTAGAGTTTTTTACACTATTTACACTGGTCACCAAGTCACTTCTAATGTGAAACTTTCTTCCTTTTGGCAGCAAGCTGTGTCAGTCTCTGAACTTTGAACTTCATCTCCTTTTCTGGTTTCTTCAGAAACTGTCCAAGTGTTTCTGTTACCTCATTGAACTTTGAGCCAATTTTCACCTTTACTGTCACTTCGCTCCCCGAAGCTCCTGGGTTTTTATGATTTTTAAGTACCAGAACTGGTCTTACATGACATAAAACAAACAGCTGAATGCCACTTATTACTGTATAATATTGACTTATGTTCCAAGAAGATAGCATTCCTAAACTAGAAAAGCACTCAGAGCGCATCCCTCCGCCAAGGCTCCTTCCGTTTGTCATGGATCAACTCCAAAATGTAATGGTTTTGTGTGTAGGCCTATAGCCACTTGTGGTGAAAATTGCATCAAAGTCTGTCCATCAGTTTTGGAGTATTGTTGCTAACACAATGTGAGAAGATAAGCGCCTTGGCTGAGGTATGCATTCTCAGATCATCACCAAAATATAATGGGTTCCTCTCTAGCCCAAGAACCACCTCTGGTGAAAATTTTATCCAAATCCATCCAGTAGTTTTTGTGTAAACCTGCTGCACAAATACAAAAAAGCCCTTGATGGAGGTATGCACTCTCAGATCATCACCAAAATCTAATCATCTGTTCCCCATGCCATTGCACACCTTTCCTGAAAATTTCATGAAAATCCGTCCATCACTTTTCCTTGCTAACAAACAGACAGACAAGCCAACGCCGATGAAAACATAACCTCCTTGGCGGAGGTAAATATTCCAACAAGCATTATCCATCACATGCTTTAACACTTGATCAAATCAAAATCAGTTAATTTTATCTATTCCATAATAGAAATAAAACTCCAACATACCATTACTTTTTATAATTTCAGCATTCATTTCAGATCACCAGTTTCAATCTCCATTGAGTCTTGAGCAGCTCATTTTCCTCCCTCGCGCAGCCCAGCTCAAACAGCCGCTGTACGCTGCACTCAAACGGAAACCGGCGGACAGAGTCGACTGGACTCCTGAACGGGAGCAGGCGTTCTGAGGTTAAAACAGCGCTCATTACCCACGTCTCGGACATGGGCATAGCGGCCGTCGAAGAGCAATGCGTTGCCGGTTCTTGGCAGCCGCTCACCTTTTTTTTTAAGCAGGTCTTTGCACGACAGTGAGCGTAAATACAGCGTGTTCGACAAAGAGTTAATGGCTCTCTACCTGGTGTACGCCACTTCCGGTTCTGGCTGAAAGGGCACACTTTCACTGCATCGTGGACCATAAGCCGCTAACGTACTTAACGTACATATAATATACAAATAAAGCGGAATTCGGTGAATTACCGGAAAAATCACATCCCTGAGAACAAGCCGAAATGAATTTTTGACAAAGCATACGAGCCATTTGATTGGTCCAATCGTTTGCAACTATCCAATCGCAGGGCTGTTTACAATACAGCAGTAGCTTGAGTACATCCGGGTTATCGCGAGACTTCGGGGAAGCGCCGAGCGCGTATGTTTTTTTTTTCCAAACTTTATTGAGAACAAGGTAAAGGTACAAAATTATGACATAGATGATGATAAAATCGGCGGAAATCCGCGGATCGGCGGAAAATTGCCATCCCTGGCTTACACATCTACAAATCCTTGTGATTATCCCACGTGAATTTCATTTGTATTACGCAGCTATTTTTTTCTGTTTGGTGCATTTTTCCTGCGGGAATCCAGCCGCGCGCGGGTGCCGCCATCTTGGTAATGGGAGCACACTTTTTTGTTCATCGTGGTCAATGTATTGCGTTTACTTAGTAATTTACACCTGCTTCCACATCTACAAATTCTTATGATTATCCCACGTGAATTTTGTTTGTATTAGATGGCTACTTTCCCCATTTCATGCAGTTTCAGTCATCACTGCTGCCGCGATGACCGATCGTGAAGGCATCCACATTGGCGCTGTGAGCTCAAAGTGGAAAAAGGAAGAATAATAATGAGGATTTCGTCTTCTTTGCTGTATTCCATGTCAGCCATGATTCCTTTGGCGCGTGTCTGCCACCTTCTAAAGTGTCAGATCAACAGATTAGTACAAATTCTCAGTATAGCCGGGGGATGTCAATAAGTTGACCGGTGCAGTTGCTGCACTGTGCCACTGGGGGCGTGCGACCCGTCCATGTAATCTGGGCACTTAAAAGAGTTAAAATGTTTAGTGACATGATGGCGGCATGGGGGTTTATACAGACAGCGGAGCCTTTCATTTTTATTAGTTTGTGACCCATAAACACCTCGGCTGAAGGGAACGGTGTTATGCTGAAAATTGCTTGCTTGCTTGCCAAGAATTGCATCCCGTCAAATGAACACAATTTAAAGATAATTTACAAGAGGAAATAACAATTTTTACTTCTACAAATGTATAATGGATACTTCTAAAAATACACAAATGGTTATAAGCCTGGCTGTAATGTAATATTTTATAGTTTTGGTGCATGGGATGCAAATCGATGAGCCGGATTTCTCTTCTTCGCTGAGATTTTTTTCTTCCTGGTCAGTGGTGGCTTTGGCTACAGCGCCACAAACCAGCAGCTGTTGTAACTGCGTGACATTGTCCAAGCAGTTTGGGCCGTTTGAATGAAGTACTGTGTGAATGCAAACCGAACCAAACGAAGGTGTGAAAATTCTCGCCATCCCCCGCCGAGTTGAACTGAGACCCCCGGACTATCCTGGTGTGAATACAGCCTAACAGCAACTGACAACAAAGTGATTTTCACAGGTGTGTAGGCTTAAACAGGTGAGGTTAAAAATGACCTGGAGGCCCCGAACATGAGCCATGCCAACAGGAAGCAGAGATGGTGGACATGATGGAAACAATCGTGATTAAGTTGACTAATCAAAAAAAAAAAAAAAAAAAAAATAGTCGTTAGATTAGTTGACTACAAAAATAGTCCTTTAGGATACGGTCACACTTAAAGCGTACCTGTGGTGGTCGTGAAGACGCATTTGACTTGAAAACATTATGAAAAAGGATTTCTTATTTTGGTAAATAATTTTTGCCAGCCATATACCACCAGACATATATTCAAATAGGACCTTGGCCATGGGCAGCCAATGAAAACTGTGGGCGCAGCCATGACACATGCGGATGTGACGTCACTTCGTTGATACTCAACAGTCAATGCTCCGCCTGTATGAGAGACTAGGGTGCTGTTGTGAGTGTTTTTATTCTATTATGGCTGAATTGTTGGACTCTGAGGAAGAATTTGTCCAACATGGCTACAGGTTTGAGCCAGAAAGGTCTTCTGAGGGTTAAAGTGACGAAGTGGTCCTCACACACAACGCAATTTCGTCTGAAATTATTCGTCTGTGCCCTGTTTCCGCTCCGATCTTCTGACAAGGTGAGCTGGGTTTGGGTACACAAAAAAAGTGTTTCTTTGTTTTTTTTCGCTTATTATTCAGACATCCAAAGGCTTTACATTCCGCCATGTTGCGATATCCATATCGCATTGTATGTTTTTGTTTTTCCAAGAGCACCAAGTGTCTGCTGCTCTGTATATAGTTGTAGAATCATCTTCCGTGTTGCGGCAGTTACGAGATCAGATGAGACAAGCAGCTGAATTTAAGCATTTATTTATTTTCTACTCGTTTCAGTTCAGCATTTAATATGAACCCTGGGTTTGAAATAAACGTTTGAATTTTGGTCCTCACACAACGCAGCGCACTGTCTGCCGCTCTTTATAGCGGCGAGGGAAGAGCCGAATTAATCTGCCGTGTTGCGGCTGTTAACGACCTCAGATCAGACAAGAGGACCCGCCGAATTTAAGCATTTATTTATTTTCTACTCGTTTCAGTTCTGCATTTAATATGAACCCTGAGTTTGAAATAAACGTTTGAATTTGAATATCCCCAAAGCCGCTGCACATCCGGGTACTCGAGGCTCAGCCAATACTGATCCAGATCGCGGTAGCCACGAAATTACGTCACAGGAAGCGTCCTGGAAGGCCATGTAGCCGCTAGTATGGCTGTACCCATGTTTTGCTGACATAGCTGAACCAGTACATCAGCAATGGATTTATATCAAATTGCTTTGAACGTGAATTTCAACTTAAACTTGAACTAGAACGTGAGACAGGGGCTCAATATAATATCTTTTTTTTCCACGACCACCACGGGTACACTTTAAGGTTTTAATGCTCAATTCCGATTTTTTTTGCACAAATGTGACCCATATCTGATTTTTTAATGACAGTCTGAAAGGCACAGATCCGATTTTTTCACACCAGACCGAGGCCACTTTCATATGTGGTCCTAATTCCGATACGTATCTGATATTTTCCAAAGCGACCACAGTCTGAACGGTCATGTCACATGTCATCCGACCTTTTCCTCAATGAAGTGAGACAGATGCTACAACTCTGCTGTGGAAGATGCTGCAGGCATGGCAGACCGCTGATTTGTGCTCTCTTTTTTTAATCAATCTTCTTCCCTTTATCAGAGTATCGTAATTTTGTCGACTCCCACAGCACAACTACTTCAAAATTGCTGGGGGGGGGGGGGGGGGGGGCTGAGGCCGTCAGACATTACAGGCTCACAGTAATGGCACTTTTTTTTTTTTTTTCCAAGTGGTCATCTGGCATATAGAGGAATGAAGCTGGTCTCATTTATTTTGTGCATAATTTCTGAATGTTTTAACATTCATTTTGCTGCACTGCATCAAAGGTGAAGTTCTGTCCCCCTTAATCGTTCGGTGCTCATATTTACTTCCGCATACACAACGGTGTCTGACGTTACGTTTTCTTCTGCGCAGACGGGTCACTTCATAGCTGCACTGTTCAAACTCTAGTCTGATGGGGGTCACAATGTGAACGCCCACACAAAAAAATGGGATCTCAGCAAAAAATCGGAAGTGAGCAATAAGACCTGCAGTGTGACTGTAGCTTTAGTTGCACCCCCCCCCCACACACACATGGCATCCCAGGGCCGTAAACCTAGGGTAAACACGCAATCGTGGCAGATTTTAAATAATGAAAATGTGACAAAGTTCATGCAACCTTTGTAGCTTGCATGAACCGTTTTGGACTTTATTTTTACACGCCGTTTCATTATCAGAAAACTGTTGCGTCTAAACGTAGAATTAGGTGTAGGTTTTTAGCAACTAGGACACACACACGTGTTTGTAAACTGAGAAACTGTTAAATTTGTCAGAGGCTAAGAAAAGAGTATTTAAAACGTAGGGGGGAAAAAAGCTTTAGAGCGTCTCCACATATTAGACGGCTCCCAAACTGAACTCACCTATTTGTGGTCGCTGAGGCCTTGTCGCTGAACAGTTTCTTGAACCCCCCGCTGGCAGCCCTATTCTTATTTTTCTGTTTAACTTTGTTGGTCTCCGCTGGTTTTTGCTGCTGCTGTGTCTGTTTAGCTTCTTCCTTCGGAGAGGAGTTGGACTTGTACACGGAGGAAGGCAGGTCTGCCTCTGGCGGAGAAGGACTCGGCTTCAGCTTGGAGACCTGCGGCGGTGACTTGGTGAAAAAACTGAAAAGCGAGCTCTGTTTCGCCATGACTGTGGACCTAGCTCAGGTTCTGGTTAAAAAAAAAATGCAACAATAACTGGACCAACGTGCGCCGCCAAGTATCCGGGCTCACTGCACGAGCAGTTCACTTCATTCGCGGGAAACACACAAGCTCGTGTGGGTTGTGGGCGTGTCCACGAGCCTCCTCCAATAGTGAGCGAAGACACTGGATGATGGAGATCACATGGTCTAAACATGACTTCCCTTGGTTGTGTTGTTGGCGCCAGAGTTTTTTTCTTTCATCCATCCATCCATCTTCTTCCGCTTAATCCTTTTCTGGTCGCGGGGGGGGGAGGGCGGGGGGGGGGGGCTGGATTAAAAAAGTAGAGGTGTCGTGCCGAGTTCTACTCGCTTGCCGAGAACTGCATCCCATCGTCGCGGACACGCGGAAATGGGCGGGACTGGTGCGCGACCGTGTGCGACAACGCGCATCCAAGGGAGTGACGCTGTCATACCACCAACTCTAAAATATAACCCAACAGCCAGGCTTGTAAATGGGCTTTAAATTATGTTTATTTGCCCGACATTTTAGTGTTTCAAAGGGGGTTAGAAACCACAGTGATCCAAGTCTGCATAATAACAGAATAAAATAACTATTGTGATATTTTTTTCCAGATTCTTTGACACTCTTGGATTCTTTAGTACATCCACATGTTTCAAGTTTGAGGGTCAGTTTATTATGAATGTGTCAAGCTGGTGCAAACTTGTTTTTGAGCATAATTTATTTACATATTATTACTACATATGCATTATTTTGTGATCATCTATTTTCAGTTAATGTTGTAATGATAAGGTAAGATAAGCCTTTATTAGTCCCACAATGGGGAAATCCCAGGATTGCAACAGCACAGGGAAAGCAACACTCAGAGCAATAGAATAGACTTTATTTGTCATTATAACAAGTACAACGAAATTAAAATGCAAACCTGTCAGTGAATTAAAAGTAAAAAGGAGCTTAAAAAGATTATATGCATTACTAATTTTAAATATCACCCACACTCAGTTTCACAGTTTCAAACCTCATGTTCGGCTAGAGTTCAGGGAGGTAATTGCGGTCAGATAAAAACTGTTTTTGAATCCGTTTGTCCTAGTTTTAATTGCTCTAAACTGCCTTCCTGATGGTAGTAGTTGGAAGAGAGCGTGACCGGGATGAAAGGGGTCCTTCGAGATTTTTTGTGCCTTTTTAAGGCAGCGGGTGTGGTGCAGATCTTCAAGGCTGAGGAGAGGGCAACCAACAATTTTTTGGGCTGTGTTGATGACAGTCTGAAGAGCTTTCTTCTGAGCTACCGTGCAGCTGCTGAACCAAACACAAATACAACAAGTTAAAATGCTCTCAATAGAGCAACGATAAAAAGACAACCGCAGTCTCTGACAGATGTTGTTTCCTCTCAACACCCTGAGGAAATGTAATCTCTGCTGGGCTTTTTTCAGCAGCTCAGTTGTGTTCACCCCCCATGTCATGTCCTCCTGAATATGGACCCCCAGGAAGCGGAAAACCTCGACCCTCTCCACATTTAGAAAATAAGAAAATAAGAACAGTGAATATACATATGTACACATAAATATACTGTATATATATATACGTATATATATACTGTATACACAGTATGGAGCATTGTAGCTAGATGGGATAAACAGCATAACCGTCTATTTAGTTACCCCACATAGTATGAATATGTACCCATACATAGTGTCACCCTCCGTAGCGATTGATATTGTCCTAGTTGTATACTGGAGGGGACAATTTTGTGTAAGTCTGTTGCGTCTTTTGCATTCAGTACTATTAGGTTGTCACGTTTTTATGCTATCTGTGCGTGCAGCCCTGCTTGGGTTATAAATGGTAAATGGTGTAAATGGTGTTCACTTATATAGCGCTTTTATTCTCATCTCTTGATGACCAAAGCGCTTTACAGATCCTGCCATCCACCCATTCACACACACATTCACACACTGATGGCGGCATGCAGCCTAACATGACGCTTCCAGACCCACCAGGAGCAACTGGGGGTGAAGTGTCTTGCCCAGGGACACAACGGCAGGATACTGGGGAGAGCAGGATTTGAACCGCAAACCATGTGGTTATTGGATGACCTGCTCTACCTCCTGAGCCACTGCCGTCCCCAAAGTCTGACAGCTGTAGGTAGGAAGGACCTGCAAAACCTCTCGGTCGCACACCTAGGATGATGTAGCCTACTGCTAAATGAGCTCCTCATTGCGTTCAGTATATCCTGCATAGGCTGGGACTCGGACTCCAGCAGAGATGACAGCTTAGCCACCATCCTTCTCTCTCCTATCTCCTCCACTGGGTCAAGGCGCTGCCCCAGGACAGAGCTAGCTTTCTTGATCAATTTGTTCAGTCTCTTCCTATCGGCTACTGTGATGCCACTGTCCCAGCAGACCACTCCAGAAGTGATGGCTGATGCCACCACCGAATCATAGAATGTCTTCAAGAGCACCACTTGTACACCAAAAGACCTGAGCCTCCTCAGTAGGAACACCCTGCGCTGTCCCTTCTTATAGAGTGCGTTGGTGTTGTCTGACCAGTCTAGTTTATTATTCAAATGAACACCCAGGTACTTGTAGGATGTCACCATCTCAAGGTCTGTTCCCTGGATGTTTACTGGTGCTGTGAGGGGTTGTCCTTGCCTGTGGCAGTCCACCACTAGCTCCTTAGTTTTCTTCGCGTTGATCTGGAGGCAGTTCCAATGGCACCAGTCCACGAAGTCCTGGATAAGTCCTCTGTACTCAGCTTCATCTCTGTTGGAGATGAGGCCGACGATCACAGAGTCATCAGAGAACTTCTGCAGATGGCAGTGTGTTGTGTTGTGTGAGAAGTCCGCAGTATAAAGGGTGAACAGGAAGGGAGCCAAAACCGTTCCCTGGGGGGCCCCCGTGCTGCCGATGATCATGTCGGACACACAGTCCCGGGTTCTCACAAACTGTGGCTGGTTTGTGAGGTAGTCCAGGATCCATGATGACAGGTGCTGGTCCACCCCTGCGCATAGCAGCTTGTCCCTCAGGATCATCGGTTGGATGGTGTTGAAAGCACTGGAGAAGTCAGAGAACATGATCCTCACCGTGTTCCCAGGCTTCTTCAGGTGTGACAGGGAACGGTGAAGGAGGAAGATCACTGCATCCTCCACCCCGATGCCATGCTGGTAGGCGAACCGGAGTGGATCCATCGCTGGTCCCACCAGGGGGTGGAGGTGAGCAAGGAGCAGTCTCTCCAGGGTCTTCATCAGGTGAGACGTCAGGGCCACTGGTCTGTAGCTGTTCAGGTCTCTGGGGTGGGAAGTCTTTGGTACAGGTACCACACAAGATGTTTTCCACAACTGTGATACCCTCCCCAGCTTCAGGCTCAGGTTGAAGATGTGCTCCACAATCCCACACAGTTGGTCTGCGCGGGACTTGAGGAGCTTCGCGCTGATGCCGTCCGGTCCCGAGGTCTTCCTCGCCTTGGTCTTCCTCAGCTCCGTCCTCACCTGGGTCTTAGTGAGGGTCAGGTTGGGGGGCTGTGTGCTGGGAGTGGGGGGGGGGGGGTATTGATGGAGGGGTGTGTGGACAGGAGGTCTCGATGACTGTAGAGGCAGCAGTGGTTGGTGTGCAGGCGGGGGGGAGGGCGGTTGGTCAAACCTATTAAAAAAACAGGTTCAGATTGTTCACCCACTCCCTGCCCCCCGTGGCCTGGGAGGAGGTATTCTGGAGCCCAGAGATGGTTTTGAGGTTTCTCCAGACCCCACCAATGTCGCTCCGTTGCAGCTTGTCCTCCATCTTCTTCCTGAAGCTGTCCTTGCCTTCTCTGATCTTCCTCCTTAGCTCCCTCTGTACGGACTTCAGCATCTCCCTGTTCCCCAACCTGAAGATCCTCTTCTTCTCTCTCAAAAGTGTTTTTATCTCAGGGTTGATCCAGGGTTTGTTGTTCGAGCAACACCGTATGATCTTGGTGGGTACAGTGTTGTCCACACAGAAGTTGATGTAGTCCGTGATGGTGTGAGTGAGGCCGTCGATGTCCTCACCATGTGGATCACAGAGCTGCTCCCAGGCAGTGATTTCAAAACAGTCCTTTAGCGCGTCCATTGCCTCCTCAGACCATATCTTCACCATGCACATAACTGGAGGTTGTCTGTGTACTAGGGTTTTGTACACCGGCCGGAGATGAACAAAGTTGTGATCCGATCTCCCGAGTGGGGGGAGTGGTGATGAAGTGTACGCCTCCTTAGTGTTTGCATAGAATAAGTCCAGTGTTTTATTGTCTCTAGTGTGGCATGTGACATACTGGGTGAATGTGGGCAGAATGGGGAACAGTGAAATATGGTTGAAATCACCAGAGACGAGGAGGAGAGCATCTGGGTGTTGTGTCAGCAGACTGCCAGTTACTGAGTAAATGGCGTCACACGCTGTCCCAGTGTTCGCCGTCGGATTTGAATAAATAACAATGCAGATCACGTGTGAGTATTCCCTTGGGAGATAAGCGTTGTACTAGTTACAATTTTGATGATGACAGAAATTGTTTTTTCATGTATTGTTCATTGCTGAGTTAGCTTTCCAATAAAATGTGTTAATTCCAGCTGGTGTCTGAGTGTGGATTTATTCAACTAGATGAACTTCTTTGTAAAGGATTAAGCGGGAGAAGATGGATGGATGGATGGATGAACTTCTTTGTAAGGGGGATTCGTCTTGGTGTGTGTGTGTGTGTGTGTGTGTGTGTGTGTGTGTGTGTGTGTGTGTGTTGGATGAGACTTTAAATTTATTATCATATTTTTCCCATTATCAGCCACTTAGGTTTGTAAAAATTCTGGCATATTATTATTACCTGTCAGTTTAATTTTCATGTAAGATGCCCAATAGCTTCACTTTTAATCATGAACCTACAAGATACAGTATGCATGCATTTATTTATGTATTAATTGAACTGATGACATTTTTGACATTTTGCAGCTGTAGCAGAACAGAGACTGTGTGCAGCTGTACACAGACAGGAGAACTTTTATAAAGACTTAACACACAAACATGAGACAACTGATATTTAATAAACACTATAAAGTAAAAAGGTTGGAATTATAATCAGAACTTACAATAGTTCAACCACAGTGTGATCTGTCAAAATAAAAGGCAGCCTTCAGACCACTGCAAAAAAAAAAAAAAAAAAAAAAAATCTGAGACAGTATTCAGTATAGTACTTTTAGACATGTACTTTTAGAGGAAGTAAAATCAAACATGCCAAGCAAAGAAAGTCATTAAACATATAGAAAGGTGTGGCGGGTTGGTGTAACCCCCACAACAGACTGGACAGACACAGCGCTCGGCTAGAGCAATTAACAGAACAGTGAAATGTGTGTATTAATGTCTACAGGCAGCCTTGCTTCTTCTGGCTCACTTCTGTGATGTTAATGTGCCTTTCATGCATTGTGTTCATGCGTCCTGTCCTTACTGTGACCTAGAGACTGAGATCAATATGTAGATGTGCCTTGTAACCTCTTTGTCTTGCAGCTGGAGCAAAGGCCAGCAATCTGCCTATTGTGATCTATGTCTCTCAAATGCAAATGTCTCATGCCTGTTCTGCAATCTCTTTGATCATACCAACTGCTGGGGAATGCTCTTTTATGTATTGTTGTAGTTGGGTATATATACTGCACTGTAATCCATGCTCATCCTCTCATTCACTCTCTCTTCAACTGCTGCTGCTGGACACACACTCTGTGTCCCCTCCTCTGAGAGCCTGAGGATCCCGCTCCTGTCTGCTCACACTTGCACTGGAGCGGGGATCCTGTGAAGGCGGTATGATCTAATAAACCTGATTAAAACCTTCATCAACGCTGCTTTATTTCATGCCGCTTCAAAGGCATATTATATTTGTAATAAATTATATATTTATTATAAATTAACCTTTTTTGATAAATTATGTACATTGACTATTTTTTACTTTTTGTATTTTATTTCTGCAAAAATAAATATGGCTAAATGGAATAAGAAGTGCATGACTGCTGTCTTTTACGCATTACAATAATAATAGGAGGTCAAGTCAATTGCAAAGCAAATGGTTGTCAGCAGGCTACAATACAGAACCTTTAAACAAAAACTCTGAAGGCTTTGGTCTTTAGCAATATGGAAATGATTTTAATCACATTTTATGGCAAATATAGGCAGGCATGGTCTTGGTCTTTGAGCACCTAGGAGACTTTATAGCTATAATACTACATGTTTAGTGTGGCCTAACCACTTGAATTAATGTAGAAAGAATTGTGGGTGTGACAGAAGAATTGATCTGTATTTATTTTTGTATTAATATCTGAAATTCTGAAGGAAAGTGCATAGCAAAGACACATGACATTGGCAAAGGGTAGTGTTGGATATGAAGGGAGAAAGAGGACATAAAACACACAAGCCTATTTAAAGCTACACCGGCACTTTGGAATACTGACACCAAAAAAATTATGGAAAACCAGAAGTGAAAGGGTTTTACCAGTTTGTTACAATTTAGCAGCACACTGTGAAGACAACACATGTAGCACTATCAGTCCAACACAGAAATAAGCTAGCTACAATGCAAATCTTGTCCGAGCATAAAATATTTCTTACAGTTAGAGGAATGATACTAATAAATGGAGAAATTAAATGCATTTCAGTCTTTACACTGTGGAGACAAAAATATATGCAATTTCTGGAAAAAAAAAAATGCATCTGCCCCAAAGGGCGGTCATCTCCACAGTCCTGCCCTGACTCTCCTGCAAAAAATGTTTGATGTTTGGACCAACAGAAGGTGACTTTTAGGATGGAGGCATTTTCCAGCAGGAGTAGTTGCCAGGAAATGCACAGAGTATGATTGAAGAAATTTACTACATTTATAAGCTTCAATCATCATAATTTCATTCTGATTGCAACAGAATTTTACACCAGGGCAAATTCAGGTAAGTTTTGGGGGGTTCTTTGCTTGGCATGTTTGATTTTACTTCCTCTAAAAGTACATGTCTAAAAGTACTATACTGAATACTGTCTCAGATTTTTTTTTTTTTTGCAGTGATCTGAAGGCTGCCTTTTATTTTGACAGATCACACTGTGGTTGAGCTATTATAATTATAATAGCTCATAATAGAATTATTATTATAATTCCAACCTTTTTACTTTATAGTGTTTATTAAATATCAGTTGTCTCATGTTTGTGTGTTAAGTCTTTATAAAAGTGCTCCCGTCTGTGTACAGCTGCACACAGTCTCCGTTCTGCTACAGCTGCAAAATGTCAAAAATGTCATCAGTTCAATTAATACATAAATAAATGCATGCATACTGTATCTTGTAGGTTCATGATTAAAAGTGAAGCTATTGGACAATAGCTTAAAAAAAAACTGAGGTAATAATAATATGGCAGAATTTTTACAAACCTAAGTGGCTGATAATGAGAAAAATATGATAATAAATTTAAAGTCTCATCCAACACACACACACACACACACACACACACACACACACACACACACACACACACCAAGACGAATCCCCCTTACAAAGAAGTTCATCTAGTTGAATAAATCCACACTCAGACAGCAGCTGGAATTAACACATTTTATTGGAAAGCTAACTCAGCAATGAACAATACATGAAAAAACAATTTCTGTCATCATCAAAATTGTAACTAGAACATCATTACAACATTAACTGAAAATAAATGATCAAAAAATAATGCATATATAATAATAATATGTAAACAGATTATGCTCAAAAACAAGTTTGCACCAGCTTGACACATTCATAATAAACTGACCCTCAAACTTGAAACATGTGGATGTACTAAAGAATCCAAGAGTGTCAAAGAATCTGGAAAAAAAAATACCACGATAGTCATTTTATTCTGTTATGCAGACTTGGATCACTGTGATTTCTAACCCCCTTTGAAACACTGAAATGCCTGGGAAATAAACATAATTTAAAGTCCATTTATCAGCCTGGCCTTCGGGTTATATTTTATAGTTGGTGGTATTACAGCGTCACTCCCTTGGATGCGCGTTGTTGCACACGGTTGCGCACCAGTCCCGCCCATTTCAATGTGTCCGTAACGATGGGATGCAGTCCTCGGCAAGCGAGTCGAACTCGGCACGACACATCCCATTGGATAATGTAAACCTAAATATGATGGTGCTTTGGGAATTTCCGTAGCAGATTGAACACAGCTGCAGAAGTTATAAAGGCAACTTCACCTGTCTGCAACTCACTCAGACAGTGAATTCATGTCTATTCGCATCTTTACATTGAATTAAAATGTAATAAAGCTGTGTGAAACATTTACCCATTCTTGTTTGGTTTGAACGCACCTTAAGGAAGGAGAAAAGGACTTGTATCGACTGGCTAGACAGAGAGATCAAACTGGAAAGGATGTGCAACAAGTTAGGTTGATTAAGGAGAGAAATGGTAATGTACTAACAAGTGACGACAGTTTGTTGAGAAGGTGGAAGGAGTACTTTGAGGAACTGATGAATGAAGAAAATGAGAGAGAGAGGAGGATGAAGGAAAGATGGTGAACAAGGAAGTCCTGAGGATTAGCAAGGCGAAAGTGCAGCTTTGTAGAGGATGAAGAACGGAAAGGCAGTTTGTCCAGGTGACATACCTGTGGAGGTATGGAAATGTTTAGGAGAGATGGCGGTGGACTTTTTAACCAGATTGTTTAACACAATTTTGGAGAATAAGAGTATGCCTCAGGAGCGGAGAAGAAGTGTTTTGGTACCAATTTTCAAGAACAAAGGTGATGCTCAGAGCTATAGTAACTACAGAGCAATAAAGTTGATCAGCCACACTATGAAGATATGGCAAAGAGTTGTTGAAGCCAGGTTAAGAGGAGAAGTGCCAATCAGTGAGCAACAGTACTGTCAAGGAGCAGCAGACCAAACAAATTACACAAGCCTACGTGCGAGTGTAGCGTGAGGTTTATTAAACAGAGCATGACATACACATGTCCATGAAAAACATTCAGGCAGAGGATTAGTTAACCAGTGTCCATAAAAACAGTCCGAGCAGGTAAACAACAGATACACAGGGGAATTAATGACATGATTGCTTGACCCAGGAGACAGACACTGACACGAGTAGACCGTTTAGACAATTATTTATTAACCCAAAAGTGTTACGTGTGTGTAGATGTGAGTGAGTGTGATGTGTGTGAAGGTGTGAGTGCGTGTGATGTGTGTGAAGGTGTGAGTGAGTGTGATGCTGAGGAACCACTGGGGCTGAGCGAGTCCCGCCGCGACCTGGCAACCCTGGAACACACAAGCACAGATGGGTTAGGGCTGTTCGCAGTACAGCGGTGTGACAACAAGTACTGCTTACTTGCAGGTGACGTTGGCCGACTCTTGCTGGCTCTGCGGCTCACAGTGGCTCGGTGCAGCTTGATACTGTGGAGAGGTGGAGGAGTCCCGAGGAGGAGGAGGAGAGGCTCCGTTACTTGGGGAGACAGGTCCGCCGCCAGGGAGGTCCACCTGTGCACAGGGGATAACACTATGACAAGGTAAGATATTACGTCTCTTATGTGACGAAGCTTGAGGAAGATGCGTCGTGGATGCTCTTGCGAGAGAATGAGTCCGTGACGTGTTTCGTGGCGAACTAGGCAGACCACCCGGTGCTGAGCCATCAGTAACGCCGGCTTTTAAAGTCTGCTGATGATTGGCGGCAGGTGTGTGCGCAGCCGGGGCTGATGACGGCCCAGCGGCCGCCATGACAGTACTCCCTCCTCTAGAGGTGCCTCCAGGCACCTGTCCCATCTTACCTGGATGCACCCGATGGAAATCGCGGATGAGTTGTTTGTCCAGAATCAACGCTGGGCGAATCCAGGAACGGTGCTCAGGACCAAAACCCTCCCAGTCCACCAAATACTGGAGACCCCGGCCCCGCCGACGGACATCCAAGATGGCAGTAACCCCCCAAGCCGGGTGGTCGTCGATCATCCTCGGAGGGGGAGACGCTGCGGGGGGCAGGCACAGGGGGTCGGAGATGTAGGGCTTCACCTGGGAGACATGAAAAGAGGGGCAGATGAGCATGGAAGGGGGGAGGGCTAGGCGCACAGTCACTGGGTTAATGATCCGAGTAATCTCGTATGGACCGATGAAATGCTTAGTCAACTTGCGTTTCTCGGCCGGTACACTGATATTTTTTGTCGATAGCCAAACCTGCTGCCCCACCTGATAATCTGGCGCAGGTCTCCTATGACGGTTGGCCACCTGGATATTGCGTTCTGTGGTCTTGAGGAGAGCTCTGTGGGTGATGGTCCAGATCCGGCGACAACGCTTGGCATGGGCCTGTACGGATGGGACAGCCACCTCCTTCTCCTCCTCCGGGAACAGCGGGGGGTCGTATCCCAACGATGCCTTGAATGGAGACACTCCCGTTGCTGAGGAGACCGTGGCGTTGTGTGCGTACTCAATCCAGGGCAGGAACGTACTCCAGGACGAGGAACAAGACGAGATGACGCAGCGGAGCGCAGCCTCCAGCTCCTGGCTGGCACGCTCGCACTGACCATTATTCTGTGGGTGATACCCTGAGGAGAGACTCGCCGTGGCCCCCAACGTCATGCAGAACGCCTTCCAGACCTGGGAAACGAATTGCGGGCCTCGATCCGAGACGATGTCCGCCGGGATGCCGTGAAGGCGAACCACATACTGAACCAGGAGGTCCGCCGTCTCCCGTGCTGAGGGCAGCCCCCGGAGTGGTACAAAATGGGCGGCCTTGGAGAAGCGATCCACTATTGTTAGCACCACGGTGAAATGGTCCGAAGGGGGCAGGCCCGTCACAAAATCCAGAGCCACATGGGACCAGGGGTGAGAAGGGACTGGTAAAGGATGGAGAAGACCTGCCGGGGGAGAAGATGATGATTTCCCGGTGGCGCACTGAGCGCAGGCCCAAACATAGTTGGTCACATCCCTCCTGAGCCCTGGCCACCAGAAGGCTCTCTGGAGCAGGTTGATGGTGCGGGAGATTCCCGGATGGCACGCCAACTTGGAGGCGTGGCCCCACTGGATAACTTCACCTCTGACTGACGAGGGGACGAACAAACGGTCCGGGGGACCCCCACCCGGGTCGGGCACATTCTCCTGTGCCCTCCTGACTCTGCCCTGGATCTCCCACATGAGGGCGCCCACCACACAGGACGCTGGCAGGATGGTCTCATCATGGTCCCCAGACAGGTCTACCTCAAACTGCCTGGAGAGGGCGTCCGGCTTGGTGTTCTTGCTCCCTGGCCGGTAGGTGATGGTAAAGTTAAAGCGCCCAAAGAAGAGGGACCAGCGAGCCTGGCGGGAGTTTCGCTGCTTGGCCGTCCGGGGATACTCCAGGTTCTTATGATCTGTCCATACGATGAACGGCTGGGCAGCCCCCTCCAGCCAGTGCCTCCACTCCTCCAGGGCAAGCTTGACAGACAGCAACTCCCTGTCCCCGATGCCGTAGTTCCTCTCAGTGGGCGTCAGCCGGTGGGAAAAGAAGGCACACGGGCAAATCACCCAGTCCACGGGGGAGCGCTGGGAAAGGACCGCCCCCACTCCAGAGTCCGAGGCGTCCACCTCCACCAAGCACTGCAGGTCCGGGTCCACCTGGGTCAAAACACGGGCAGAGGCAAATTCCTCCTTCAGCTTCCCAAACGCTGCGGTAGCCTCCTCGCTCCAGCGGAAGGGGGTCTTAGGGGACATAAGGCTGGTCAGGGGGCGAGCGATGATCCCGAACCTTGGCACAAACTGACGGTAAAAGTTGGCAAAGCCCAAAAACCCCTGTAACTGCTTCCTGGATGTAGGGGTGGGCCAATCCACCACCGCCTTGACCTTGGCCGGGTCCGGAAGCACTTGGTTGTGGGCGATGATAAATCCCAAAAAGGATGTTGAATTCGCGTGGAATTCGCACTTCTCGGCCTTGACGAATAGCTGGTTCTCCAGGAGGCGCTGCAGGACCCATCGAACATTCACCTGGTGCTCCTCCAACGTGCGTGAGAAGATCAGAATGTCGTCCAAATACACAAACACGAAGGAGTTCAGAAAGTCCCAGAGGACGTCATTGATCAAACGCTGGAAGACAGCCGGAGCGTTGGTTAACCCAAACGGCATCACAAGGTATTCAAAGTGGCCGCTTGGGGTCTGGAAAGCCGTCTTCCATTCGTCGCCCTCCCTGATGCGCACCAGATGATAAGCGTTGCGAAGGTCCAGCTTCGTGAACCATGATGCCCCCTGGAGGGAGTCAAAGGCCGAGTTCATTAGGGGCAGTGTATACTTGTCCTTAATGGTGATTTCATTTAGGCCCTGGAAGTCGATGCAGGGGCGCAGGGAACCGTCCTTTCCCACAAAAAAGAATCTTGCCCCCACCACCAAAGAGGATGGACGAATAATTCTGGAGCTGAGGGACTCCTTAATGTACGTGTCCATAGCCTTCCGCTCCGGAGCCAACAGGCTGTATAATCGGCTCGCCGGTAGTGGAGCCCCCGCCCGGAGGTTGATCGCACAGTCATAGGGCCGGTGGGGGGAAGGGACAGTGCCCGTGACTTACTAAATACCATTCCCAGATTGTGGTAAACCTCTGGTACTCTGGATAGGTCCGGGGGCGGGAGCGTGTGTGTGTGTGTGTGGGGGGGGGTCATCGAGACAGAGGGGGCACACGCTGCAGACTGGAGACAGGTGCTGAGACAGAAGGAGCTCCATACTGTGATGTTCCCCGCCTGCCAATCAAAAGTGGGGTTGTGAAGGCGTAGCCATGGGTAACTCAGGATAACAGGCGAGGTGGAGATGGGCAGCACCCAGAACCGGATCTCCTCCCGATGGTTTCCGGAGATAATCACCGAAACAGGGGCTGTCTGACGGGAAACAGTGGTGAGCGGGGTCTTTGACAGCATGATAAGGTTGACAGCTAAGGCCCAGGTGGGTTGCCAGGTCTTCAGAAATGAAGCTTTGCTCGGCCCCAGAGTCAATAAGAGCATGTGTGGTATGTTCTCTGTGTTGGTAGATAAGTCTAATGGCTATGAGACACCGGGTGAGGGGCTTTTTCTGGTCTACGTCCGTGAGTCCCCCTACTGTGACCCACGGACCTCCCCTTTTAACCGATTGTTACACTCAGCCACCCCGTGAGACCCACTACCACAGTGAAAACACAGGCCCTGATCCATTCGGTGCTGTCTCTCAGCCGCCGAAACACCCGACTGTCCTACAAACGTTTCCTCTTGCCCCGGAAGTCCCTCCGGCGAAGGCAGAGCCAGCAGGGATGGCCGAGAGGAGCGGGGGCCCCGTGGTCTAACCGAGCAGCTGGCAGCCCTACATTCTGCTGCCCGCTCCCTCAGCCTGTTATCAGCACTAACGGCTAGAGAGATTAATTCACCTAGTCTGTCTGGTTTCTCCCATGCCGCCAGCTCATCCCTCAGCTCTGAGCTAAGGCCGCGGAGGAAAATGCTACACAGAGCTGAGTCCCCCCACCCCACCTCTGCAGTTAACACCCGGAAGTCCACAGCAAAATCGGCTGCAGATCTACTGCCCTGCTGAAGATTTAATAGGCGGTCAGCTAACACCGTGTCCCGATCCGTGTGGTCAAAAGTATCCAGGAAATCTGCTACAAATTGTTGGTAAGTTAATTGAGCGTAGCTGGGTTTCGCCATAATCATGTACGCCCAAGCTAACGCTTTTCCCTCGAGCAGATTGGAAATAAACCCCACCTTGCTATGATCTGTGGGAAAATCACCGGGAACACGATGGGACACTGTTTCACACTGCAGCAGGAAACCTCGTGCCTCCCCGAGTTTGCTGCTAAAGCGTGTGGGGGTAGGTACGGGTGTGAGGCGAGGTAGGGGAGGTTGGGGGGCCTGGCTAGCCGGTAAATTAGCAAGGGCTGGTGATGCCCCAGCGACCGGGGGGCGCGCCTGGTGTCCTTCCAGGCGGTCCAGCCGGTTGTTAATTAGGGTTAACTGATTTAAAATAACCATCTGTTGATGGGCAATTAGGTCTACTCGGGCGCTAAGAGTGTTAAGACGGCGCGACAGCGCGCTGTCTGCTGGGTCGTCTTGACGGAGTCGTACTGACATGATTGCTTGACCCAGGAGACAGACACTGACACGAGTAGACCGTTTAGACAATTATTTATTAACCCAAAAGTGTTACGTGTGTGTAGATGTGAGTGAGTGTGATGTGTGTGTGCGTGTGATGTGTGTGAAGGTGTGAGTGAGTGTGATGCTGAGGAACCACTGGGGCTGAGCGAGTCCCGCCGCGACCTGGCAACCCTGGAACACACAAGCACAGATGGGTTAGGGCTGTTCACAGTACAGCGGTGTGACAACAAGTACTGCTTACTTGCAGGTGATGTTGGCCGACTCTTGCTGGCTCTGCGGCTCACAGTGGCTCGGTGCAGCTTGACGCTGTGGAGAGGTGGAGGAGTCCCGAGGAGGAGGAGGAGAGGCTCCGTTACTTGGGGAGACAGGTCCGCCACCAGGGAGGTCCACCTGTGAACAGGGGATAACACTATGACAAGGTAAGATATTACGTCTCTTTAGTGACGAAGCTTGAGAAAGATGCGTCGTGGATGCTCTTGCGAGAGAATGAGTCCATGACGCGTTTCGTGGAGAAGTAGGCGGACAACTCCGTGCTGAGCCATCAGTAACGCCGGCTTTTAAAGTCTGCTGATGATTGGCGGCAGGTGTGTGCACAGCCGGGGCTGATGACGGCCCAGCAGCCGCCATGACAATTAACTTCACAGGCAGTGAAGGGGTTACGTCACGCCTCAGGGTAAAATCCGCCACTGAGGGAAAAGACAACGTAACCCAAAAATAAGGACAACTTACTATTAAGTGCCGGAGTGCAGGTGGGCTCTGGACAACACCTAAAGCAGTCCACGAAACACCCCGATAGGAGAAAGAGCCTGAGCATCAAATGTTGCACATCACCAATATGGACCGGAGAAAACTCTTGGACCCAGTAGACTGATGCCGCCGCGCTGAGCCATCACACTGCCACACATTAAATACCTTCATAGGCTACTGAGTGGCAAGTGGAAGCAGGTGCAGCGGCAGTTGATGAATAATGAGTGAGTGCACATGTGAGTAAGAATGGCAGTGTGTGTGCATGCATGAGTGAGAAGGAATGAATGTGTGTGAATGTGTGTGTGCAAGAGTGAACCCTAAGGGATGATGGCAGACAGCTGGTGAGTGTCTAGCAGAGAGAGAGAAGGGGTGCGGCTGTAGGCTGGCCAGGGGCCCCAGCCCGGGGCTCTAACAACCTGCCAGCTGAACACAATAAACAACACTTCAGGAAACCACAGCCACGAGTCATGGGTGGGGCCGGACATAGCCCTGCTCATGACAAGTACAGTTTCATACAAAGAAAGAGTACTACAAATGCAATGTTTGCTCTAAGAGTGTTGACGGAGAAGTATAGAGAAGGTCAGAAGGAGTTGCACTGTGTCTTTGTGGATCTAGAGAAAGCATGTGATAGGGTGCCATGAAAGGAAGTGTGGTACTGTATGAGAAAGTCAGGAGTGGCAGAGAAGTATGTGAGGGTGGTACAGGACATGTATGAGGACAGAGAGACCGTGGTGAAGTGAGCTGTAGGAGTAACAGATGGATTCAAGGTGGGGGTGGGGTTACATCAGGGATCAGCTCTGAGCCCCTTCTTGTTTGCCATGGTGATGGACAGGCTGACAGATAAGGTCAGGCAGGAGTCTCTGTGGACCATGATGTTTGCAGATGACATTGTGATCTGTAGTGAGAGCAGGGAGCAGGTGGAGGAGAACCTGGAGAGGTAGCGGTATGCTCTGCAGAGAAGAATGGAAGTCAGTAGAAGCAAGACCGAATACATGAGTGTGAATGAGAGGGAGATTGTAATGCTGATGATGCAAGGAGTGGAAGTAGTGAAGGTAGATGAGTTTAAATACCTGGGGACAACCATCCAAAGCAATGAAAAATGCACAAGAGAAGTGAAGAAGAGAGTGCAGGCAGGGTGGAGTGGGTGGAGACGAGTGTGAGTGGTGATTTGTGACAGAAAGATAGCAAATAGAGTGAAAGGGAAGATTTACAAGACAATAGTGGGACCTGCTATGATGCATATTTTGAGACAGTGGTGCTGACAAAAAGAAAGGGGGTGGCTCTGGTGGTGGCAGAGTTGTAGATGCTAAGATTCTCACTGGGAGTGATGAGGAGGGACAGGATTAAAAATGAGTATATCAGAGGGACAGCTCAAGGTGACTGGATTAGAGACAAAGAAGAGAGGCAAGGCTGAGATGGTTTAGACATGTGCAGAGGAGTGATAGGGGAATACTGGACAAAGGATGTTGAAGATGGAGCTGCCAGGCAGGAGGAAAAGAGGACCACCACAGCGAAGATTCATGGATGTGAAAGAGGACATGGAAAGGGATGATGTTATGAATGGAGGCAGATGATCTGCTGAGGCGACTCCTAAAGGGAGCAGCTGAAAGAAGTGTATATATATATATATATATATATATATATATATATATATATATATATATATATATAGTATATATATATATATATATATATATATACACACACACCCGCACCCACACCCACACCCACACCTCACACCCACACCCACATATATATATATAGTGGTCTGAAAAAGTGTTTGCCCCCTGTAATTCAGCCACATTAGAAGGTTTTTGAGCATGAACCACCTTTTTAAGGTCATGCCACAGCATCTTAATCGGATTCAGGTCAGGACTTTGACTAGGCCACTCCAAAGTCTTCATTTTGTTTTTCTTAAGCTATTCAGAGGTGGACTTGCTGGTGTGTTTTGGATCATTGTCCTACTACCAAACCCAAGTGCGCTTCAGCTTGAGGTCATGAACATATGGTCGGACAGTCTCCTTCAGGATTTTTTGGTAGACAGCAGAATTCATGGTTCCATTTACCACAGCAAGTCTTCCAGGTCCTGAAGCAGCAAAACAGCCCCAGACCATCACACTACCACCACTATATTTTACTGTTGGTATGATGTTCCTTTTCTGAAATGCTGTGTTACTTTTACATCGGATGTAATGGGACACACACCTTCCAAAAAGTTCAACTTTTGTCTCGTCAGTCCACAGAATATTTTCCCAAAAGTCTTGGGGATCATCAAGATGTTTTCTGGCAAAACTGAGATGAGCCTTTATGTTCTTTTTGCTCAGCAGTGGTTTTCATCTTGGAACTCTGCCATGCAGGCCATTTTTGCCCAGTCTCTTTCTTATGGTGGAGTCATGAACACTGACCTTAACTGAGGCAAGTGAGGCCTGCAGTTCTTTGGATGTTGTTGTGGGGTCTTTTGTGATCTCTTGGATGAGTCATCGCTGCGTTCTTGGGGTAATTTTGGTTGGCTGACCACTCCTGGAAAAGTTCACCACTGTTGCATATTTTCACCATTTGTGGATAATGGCTCTCACTGTGGTTCGCTGGAGTCCCAAAGCTTTAGAAATGGGTTTATAACCTTTTCCAGACTGATAGCTCTCAATTACTTTGTTTCTCATTTGTTCTTGAATTTCTTTGGATTGCAGCATGATGTCTAGCTTTTGAGGATCGTTTGGTCTACTTCACTTTGTCAGGCAGGTCCTACTTAAGTGACTTCTTGATTGAGAACAGGTGTGGGAGTAATCAGGCCTGGGTGTGGCTAGAAAAATTGAAGTCAGGTTTCCAAAGATGTGATAAACCACAGTTAATTTATGTTTTAACATGGGGGGGTGGGCAATCACTTTTTTTTCACACAGGCCCATGTAGGTTTGGATTTTTAAATTTTTTTTTTTTTTTTTAATTTAAGTTTTTGTAAAGGGTATACATGTCATTACAGCATTGCATTGTTTACATTTTCATCACATGTTCCCTTTTTTTTGTTTTTTGACAACATTGGAAGAATAATTATTACAATACCCTTTTTTTAAGTGAAAGAAAAAGAGAATTAAAGAAAGAACAAAAAAAAATCAGAAAAAACAAAAAACAAAAACAAAACAAAAGAACAAAAATAAATAAAAAAATAAAAATAAAAGAGCATCTGAGTAGTGTTGGAACAAAGAGAAGTGCCATTATTGAAATGGTATTTGTCAAAGATTAGATCTGATCGAAGACACATATGCTATCCAGGGTTGCCAAAAGTTCAAGAACCCCTCCATGTCCTGTCTCAGTGCGAATGTCAACTTTTCCATCGAGTAAATGTCTTGAATCATGTTAATCCCATCTTCAGGTGTAGGACAATCCTTCAACATCCATTTTTTAGTTAGAGCTTTTTTACTTGCTAATATTAAAACAGTGAATAAGTATTTTTCTCCTTGTCTTTCCAGTGATTCCGGTAGTAAACCCAAATACAAAATTACAAAAGAAAAGGGGACTGTTATTTTGAATATTTTCCCCAATATTGTCTGTACATTGGTCCAATATTGGTGGATAACTGGGCATGACCAAAACACATGAAAATGATTTGTAGTCTCTTCACCACACAAGCGCCAACAATTCAACCCCTTACGAGTAAATTTGTTTTGTGCAGGTGTTCTGAAAAATCTTACCAAATTTTTCCATCCAAATTCTCTCCACTGCAGGGATGAGGTACTTTTCCATTGTTGGTTATTTAGCTTTTCCCATATTTCCAGTTGTAAAGTGAAATTCTCCTCTTTTTTCCATCTCTCTTTTATATATGATGTGTTGTCTCCTTTTAAGTCTTGAAGACCTTGGTATATTTTAGAGATGTATCTGATCCCTGGGATCCCTTTATATGCCATTAAGAAGACCTTCAGAACACCTGACTGGGCCCTTTCCAAATCCTCCTTTTTAAGTATTTTGTTTATGTGGTGTCTAAGCTGAAAGAACCTGTAAAGGTCTTGATTTATTAGACCTTGTTTTTTCAAATCTTCAAAACTTCTTAAAATTTGCCCTTTAAAAAAATCGTAATATTTTATCAGTCTGATCTCTTTCCACTTTTTAAATCTAGTGTCTGTTTTATTAGGAGTAAAGTCTTGATCATAGGCAATCCATTGCAGTAATCAATAGGGTTCTTTAGTTTGATTCTCTCTGACTATCTTAAACCAAATTTTTAGCGGGGTCTCTATCCACGGGTTAGTGTTATTCAAAAGTTTAGGTAAGGCATTGTTCCCTATTATCGCCTGTAGGGGGATGTCACTTGTTATTTGGCATTCCATCTCCTTCCATTGTGCAGTGTAGACTGGGTTACATATCTCTACTAAAGTTTTAATTTGTGTGGCTTTAAAATAGTCCCTGATATTTGGCAGCGCGAGCCCACCTTTGTCTTTGTTTAGCTGTAGGGTTCTATATCTGATTCTAGGTCTCTTGCCCTGCCATATGAATCTTGAGATCCTTCTGTCCAGTTCTTGCCATGTTTTTCTGGGAGGTTCTACCGGTATTGTTTGGAAAAGGTATAGAAGACGTGGAAGTATATTCATTTTGACTGCTTCAGTTCTTTGTGCGGTACCCAAGAATGGTATCATATTCCATCTTGCTAGATCAGATTTTATTTTTGCCATCAGTGGACCATAGTTTAGTGTTATAATTTTGTTGAGTTGTTTCGGGATATTGACCCCCAGATATTTCATAGATTCCATCTCCCAGTTAGTTTTGAGTTTGCTTAGTAAATATTGATTTGGGTCATAGTTGAATGTTAAAACTTGGGTTTTATGCATGTTTAATTCGTACCACGATAGATCTCCATACTCTGAAAAAACTGAGATTAGTTCTGGAAAAGAGGTGTCCGGCAGCCCCAGGTATATTAAAATGTCATCAGCAAAGAGTGCTATTTTGTGTTCCTTCTGACCAAGTGTAATACCTTGAATTTTTTGATTCTGTCTTATCCATTGGCTCAGAGGTTCTATGAAGATTGCAAAGAGCAGTGGAGACAAGGGGCAGCCCTGACGACATCCTCTTTCCAGTTCAAAAGATGATGATAATTTACCGTTAATCCTTATTTTAGCTGTTGGTTTTTTATATAATGCCTGGATAGTTCTAATGAAGTTGTTATGAAAACTGAAATTGGATAAGATTCTATATAGGAAAGACCTGTCAACCGAATCAAATGCTTTTTAAGCATCTAATCCCAATATGGCTACATTTAAGTTATATTTTTTTATATGATGAATTATGTGTAAAGTGCGTCTAATGTTATCTTGTGTCTGTCTTTGTCTTATAAAACCTGTTTGGTCTAAATGAATTAAGTCTGTCAGTATATTTTCTAACCTTTTGGCAAGGATAGTGGTAAAAAGCTTATAGTCCTGATTTAACACACTGATTGGTCTGTAGTTGGAGCAGTCTAGTTTATCCTTTTCAGGTTTAGGTATGACTGCAATAAGATAAGATAAGATAAGATAAGATAAGCCTTTATTAGTCCCACAACGGGGAAATTCCAGGATTGCAACAGCACAGGG
This sequence comes from Pholidichthys leucotaenia, assembly GCA_020510985.1. NCBI lineage: Eukaryota > Metazoa > Chordata > Actinopteri > Cichliformes > Pholidichthyidae > Pholidichthys > Pholidichthys leucotaenia. The sequence continues at coordinate 310,646,751 of CM035841.1, read as the reverse complement.
ATAGCAACACTCAGAGCAACAATCAGAAGGCAAGAAAAAACAAGCAAGCAAGAGCAGCTAATATACATATGTACATATTACTATAAAATATATATATACACACACACACACACAGACACACAGTGCAGAGCATTGTAGCTGGATGGAATAAATATATGAATATATGAACACACAGTGCAGAGCATTGTAGCTAGATGGAATAAATATGTAAATATATAAACACCCACAGTATGGAGCATTGCAGCTAGGTGGAATAAATATGCAAGTATATAAACACACACAGTGCGGAGCAATGTAGCTAGATGGAATAATATGTAGATATATAAAAACACAGTGCGGAGCATTGTAGCTAGATGGAATAAATATATAGATATATAAATATAAACACACCCAGTGCTGAGCATTGTAGCTAGATGGAATAAATGACCCCTTCTCTCCAGGAGGGGGGATTTCCCCTGTGTGGAGGACATAATTAAGTGTTTTCAGGAGGAGAGGAGATAGTTGCTGTTTAAAGGTTTTGTACCACTCTGCTGTATAGCCATCTGCTCCTGGGGATTTGTTAGCTTTAAGTTTCATAATTGCTTTTTCCAATTCTTTAGGTTGTATTTCTGACAGTAGTGTTTTATTTTGTGACTCAGTAAGTTGGGGAAGGTTTAATGTGTTTAGGAATGTTTCGGATGCATTTTTATGTTTTTTGAGGGAGTACAAGTTCTTATAGTAGTTCTCGAAGCTTTTAAGAATATCCTGAATTCTAAATTTTATTTCCTTTGATACTGGGTCTCTGATTTTGTAGATTGCTCTCTCCGTTTGTTGTTTCCTCAATTTATAGGCTAGCAATTTTGCCGATTTGCTGCCTGTTTCATAGTATTTTTGTTTCAGAAATGTAAGTTTCTTCTGGATTTCTATTGTGTAGATCTCATTTATTTGTTTTTTAATTTCCTTAATTTTGAGCGAGTCATTAGAATGAGTGTTATCTTTGTGCTCTTTTTCTAGGTTCTTAAGTTCTGACTCTAATGTGATTAGTTTTTCTTGTCTCAGTTTCTTTTGGATTGCCAGTTTTGCGATAATCTTTCCCCTTATTACAGCTTTGCATGCGTCCCACAGTATTAAAGGGGATACTTCTCCATTATCATTTTCTTCCAAATATCTGAGAATATCTTATTCCAATTCATCTTTCAGTGGTCCTTTCAGCACATTTGAATTTAACCTCCAAGAAAATGTATTATTTGTGTATTTTTGGATACTTAAGTCCATATAGATCGGACTGTGGTCAGAGAGATCCATCAGTCCTATTTTACATGTTTTTACTCTTCCAATGTCACTATTAAACATAAAAAAATAGTCAATCCTTGAGTATGATGAATGTGGTGCTGAGTAAAATGTATAATCTTTTACACTGGGGTTGAATTCCCTCCACACGTCACAGATTCCCATTTCTTTTAGTAGCATCCGAGTTTTTCTACTTTGAGTGTTATTTTGATGTGGAGAATTACCTGATGCATCCCAGTATGGATTCAGTCTTAGACTGAAGTCTCCACCACATATCACTAAACCTTGGGCTTTAGTTATCATTAGGTCAAATACATTTTTATAAAATTTCCAGTTAGCCCCTGGAGGCGCTTAAACATTCAGCAGGGTGATATCTTCTCCCTCTAGCCGCCCAAGTACCATACTGTATCTCCCTTCTTTATCTTTGTGTTCTGATTTTTTTTCAAATATAATTTTGGTTGAGATCAATGTCGCTACCCCCCTCCTCCTCCCTGACTTATATGAAGATGAAGAGATCATTTTAAACCCTTGTCTATTGAGTTTAGTGTGCTCTACGTCTGTTAGGTGGGTTTCCTGTAAAAATATTATTCCTGCTTTGTCTTTTTTCATTTTGCCTAGAATCTTGGATCTTTTAACTGGATTCATGATCCCTTTTACATTATATGAGATTATGTTGGTTACACCCTGTTTCTCCATTGTGTTGTCTTATTTAGTATATCAGTGTGGTGGCCCTCTTTTATGCTACTCAGAAACTGAAAGAACATTAAGGATATAAAAAACATTAAGAACATAGTATATAAAACTTTAAAACAAAAAAACTGACAAAAGATCTTCCTGAGCTGGGGTCTTTTTAGTGACCTTAGAAGAGCCTTGATGGTGTGTTGGCTCTGAGGGAAATTCCCCAGATTCCGTTACGTGCTGAGGGCCCTCTCTTACCCCTGTAAGTTGTCCCATATTTTTAACGTGAATTTCAGATCCCAATCCGAACTTGTAATGATTTTTTTTTTTCTTATGCCCTTACCCTATGAAATTGTGCGCAACCTCCCACCACCATCACAGCAAACAGTCACGTTAATACAGTATTTGTTAGTGTGGAGAGATCATGTGGTTCATTGTCACATTTCTATTTTAACAAGTTTTTTTTTTTTTTTAAGACTTATTTGTTTCTAATATTATGTCTGTTCCATAAAATGCTTTACCACTTGCTGATTCTGCATCTCCTTTAATGTTTGTTACCTTGTAGGAGGAGGGTTGGATGCGCAGATAGACTAAAAATATCGTTATTCCCTCCTGTAAACGGCCAGTTTTTCCTTGTAGCTCTGGTGCTGGGTTTCCCGCTGCTGGCCCGTGGATTTTGAGGGTCTCTGTGTGGACCACGATTGAGCCTTGATTCTTTTGATTGGGTCTGCTGCGGGTTTATACACCGTTACCAGGAGTCCTCTTCTCGCCATATCCGTGGTTGCTTCTTCCGCCGAGTTGTAGAGACACGTCTCATCCCCGTAAAAAACCTGCAGCTTCGCCGGAAATGGAGTCTGAAAGCGCAGTTTCTTCTCTCGTAGTATCTTTTTAGCGTTGTTGTATTCCCGACGCTTTTTAAGGACCTCCGGAGCGTAGTCGTGTTCTACGAAAACTTTTCTCTCTTGGTGCATAAATCCTTTTTTCTGCCAAGCCAGTCTTACAACCTCTTTTTTTATTTTGGGGTTGGAGAACTTCACCACCACCGATCTTGGTGGCGCTTCCGCCGCCGGCCTAGGGGCTAATGTACGGTGCGCCCTTTCTATCTTCAAGTCGGTGGTTTGGGGAATATCCAACTTCTCTCTCAGTAAGGATTCCACACATGCCGCCATTGTGGTGAAACCGTCCTCGACTCCTTCTTTCAGACCATGAATTCTTATGTTGTCTCTTCTTAGTCTTCCTTTTTGGTCGGTTAGCTTAGCCTCCAGTCTAGACTGTCGTTTGTGCAGTTCCAGCACGGTATCTTCGAGCCCTTTTATTCTTTCCTCTGCTTCCATGATTCGGTCCTCAGCCTGGTCCACTCTGCTGTTTGTCCTTTTTATTTCGTCTCTGATTTCGCGAAATTCGGCCCAACACTCTTGGCGAAATCGTCTTAATTCTTTAAGTACCATTTTTAAGCTAACCTTGTTGCTAGCTTCATTCAGCTCCTCGTCTTCTGAATGGAAGTCATCCGGATCAGATTCTCCGGCCGATGCGTGTCCTGGCCTGGTAAATGTCGATTTCTTCTGTTTTCCTTTAGGCATGATGACTTTGTCTCTTGATTTTCACTCTTCCAAAAATCCGTTAAATCTGATTTTCAAGGTATTTTCCTGGATCGGGTCTGGGAGCTTCAGCGTTAAGCTGCTATCACCATGGTGTCCAGACCGGAAGTCTGGATTTTTTTTTTTACCCTTAATAATAAACACCTTCATTTAAAAACTGCAGTTTGTGTTTACTTGTGTTATTTTTGTGTAATATTTAAATTTGTTTGATAATGTATTAGAAACATTTAAGTGTGACAAACATACAAAAAAATGAGACATCAGGAAGGGGTCAAACACTTTTTCACAACACTGTATATACATACAGAATATGTGTGTGTGTGTGTGGTGTCTAGATTACAGGTGTCCACGTTGTATGATTTTTCTTTTTCCATTTTTTTTTTTTTAAATATTGTAAACTCTTTTCAGTTTGTTGTTTGAAAGCATGAACTCGATGAAGGTTGTGCAGTGCTCACAACTCAAGTAATCTTGTTGGTGGATATTTTCTTTACTCAAGATTTTTGTGACTACTCTTATACTCAAGTAATCGTTATCAAAAAGTGACAATAATTTTACCTAAGTACAATTTCTGGCTACTCACTGCTCCCTACCTCTGTCCGTAACAGTTCAATAATTTCTGTCTCCAAGCATCATGCATTGATAAGCTGTATCAGTCTTTCACCACCAGCAGAGTGCAGCACAGTACTGGAAGCCTTGTGGATAATAGCGTCACTCTGACACATTTTTCACATTGCAACTCTTCTTTCATTTTCTAAAATATTCCAATTTTACATCTTTTGGGCAGCTATTGACCCCAAACTCCCCGTGCTTTCTTGTCTTTGTGTTAAATATTATCATTAAGATTAACACATATTTTCATTTGTGGCCCGTTTGTTGAATATGTTGCTCAGTTTGGTCAATAACAACAGCTATAATAATAATTTTAAAAAATACAGTGTTTCAGCAAGATTCCACAGGTGATGTACTGGAATATTCTTACCAGTCTGTGTGAAAATATTACCTTCATGATTTTAAAAAATATGTATTCAACACCAAACATCCTCCCACTAACGACTTTCTGGCATACGGTGTGTGGGTGATAGAAAGAATCTAATTAAGATACAGCAAACCTCACACAGTGGTTATTCTGGGGAGTGTTTTCACTGCACATTTACATCAGTAATCAATGAATGAATGCAAACTAAATATCATTTCCATGAACGTGTCATGTATGTGGTCGACATCTTATTTTATATCCTCAAATAATCTTGAGACTTTGTGTGAGTGCAGCTGTTAGAAGCTATACATAATTAAAAATAGATTACACTCTGGAGAAAACAAGAAATTTCCTCATCTATTTTTTTTTCTTTTTAACTCTATGCTCTTCAGGAAGCAGACTGAAGAGGAGAAATGAGGAGGAAAAAATTCCTACAGCAGACAGTCCCTCCTTCTTCTTCTTCCACTTTTCATTTTTCTTGCTTGCTTTCTCTCATTTTAAGACAAGGGCACTCTGAGGCGAGTGCAATATCCCTCAAATTCATTTTCTTTGAAGATCCCAATACTTACTGACAGAGAACAGTTTTCAGCTTTTCAATATAATGACTGTGGCAGAACCAAATTATGACAAGCCCATCATCCACAAATATACAACAAAGTATACAGCCCATAGTGTTGGGCAGGATCCCGAGGTGAACCTGTGTAGCAAGTTTAGTGACCCTAGAATGCTTTACTTGTTCTATAGCAAGAGAGCATAGGGAGTGCCAACCTTTACCTTTGACCTTTTGATCCCAAACCTGTAGTCAGAGATCATGATCTCAGAGTGAACTTGTGTACTAGGTTTAGTGACCCTAACTTTATTTGTTGTACAGTAATAAGGCATAGGGAATGTTAACCTTGACATTTGACCTTTTGACCCCAAACCCAGAGTCTGAGGTCAGGATCCCAAGGTGAACATGTGTACGAGGTTTGGTGGCCCTAGCTTTACTTGATTTATAGTAATAGTGCAAATGTAATGCTAACCTTAACCTTTGACCTTATGACCCCAAACCCATTGCCAGCAGTCACAATCCCAAGGTGAACCTTTGTAGGATGTTTGGTGACCCTAGCTTTCTTTGTCGCTGAGATATAGCTTATACGGGGCATACGGAAAGTATTCACAGCGCTTCACTTTTCCCACATTTTGTTATTAAATTCATTTTTTCCCTCAAAATTCTACACACAATACCTCATAATGACAGCATGAAAAAAGTTTTTTTTTTTTTAATTTTTGAAAATTTATTAATAATAAAGAACTAAGAAATTACATGTACATAAGTATTCACAGCCTTTGCCATGAAGCTCAAAATTGAGCTCAGGTGCATCCTGTTTCCACTGATTATCCTTGAGATGTTTCTACAGCTTAACTAGAATCCACCTGTGGTAAATTCAGTTGATTGGACATGACTTGGAAAGGCACACACCTGTCTATATAAGGTGCCACAGTTGACAGTGCATGTCAGAGCACAGACCAAGCATGAAGTCAAAGGAATTGTCTGTAGACCTCCAAGACAGGATTGTCTCGAAGCACAAATTTGGGGAAGGGTACAAAAAATTTTCTGCTGCTTTGAAGGTCCCAATGAGCACAGTGACCTCTATTATCTGTAAATGGAAGAAGTCTGAAACCACCAGGAGTCTTCCTAGAGCTGACCAGCCGTCTAAACTGAGTAATCGGGGAAGAAGGCCCTTAGTCAGGGAGGTGACCAAGAACCCGATGGTCACTCTGTCAGAGCTCCAGCGTTCCTCTGTGAAGAGAGGAGAACCTTCCAAAAGTACAACCATCTCTGCAGCAATCCACCAATCAGATCTGTATGGTAGAGTGGCCAGACGGAAGCCATTCGTTAGTAAAAGGCACATGGCAGCCTGCCTGGAGTTTGCCAAAAGGCACCAGAAGGACTCTCAGACCATGAGAAACAAAATTATCTGGTCTGATGAGACAAAGATTGAACTCTTTGGTGTGAATGCCGGGCGTCATGTTTGGAGGAAACCAGGCACCGCTCATCACCAGGCCAATACCGTTCCTACAGTGAAACATGGTGGTGGCAGCATCATGCTGTGGGGCTGTTTTTCAGCAGCAGGAACTCAGAGACTAGTCAGGATAGAGGGAAAGATGAATGCAGCAATGTATAGAGACATAAAAACCTGCTCCAGAGTGCTCTTGACCTCAGACTGGGGTGACGGTTCATCTTTCAGCAGGACAACAACCCTAAGCACACAGCCAGGATATCAAAGAGTGGCTTCAGGACAACTCTGTGAATGTCCTTGAGTGGCCCAGTCAGAGCCCAGACTTGAATCCAATCGAACATCTCTGGAGAGATCTGAAAATGGCTGTGCACCCACCCTTCCTATCCAAGCTGATGGAGCTTGAGAGGTGCTGCAAAGAGGAATGGGTGAAATTGCCCAAAGATAGGTGTGTCAAGCTTGTGGCATCATATTCAAAAAGACTTGAGGCTGTAATTGCTGCCAAAGGTGCATCAACAAAGTATTGAGTAAAGGCTGTGTATACTTATGAACATGTGATTTCTTAGTTTTTTATTTGCAAAAATCTTAAAAAAATTTTCATATTGTCATTATGGGGTATTGTGTGTAGAAGTTTGAGGAAAAAAAATGAATTTAATCCCTTTTGGAGTAAGGCTGTAACATAACAAAATGTGGAAAAAGTAAAGCGCTGTGAATACTTTCCAGATGCACTGTAAGCCATTATGATGTTGACCTTTGACCTTGTGATCCCAAAACCATGGTCACATTTCAGGGTAACAGGGTACACCTGTGTACCATTTGGTGACCCTAGCTTTACTCGTTGTACAGTAATAAGACATAGGGAATGTTAACGTTAACCTTTGACCTTTTGACCCCAAACCCATAGTCAGAGGTCAGGATCCCAAGGTGAACCTGTGTACCAGGTTTGGTGGACCTAGCTTTACTCGTTTTATAGTAATGTTGAATGTAGCATTTACAATAGTGCAACTACGATGTTAACTTTGACCGTTGGCCCCTTGGGCCCAAACCCATAGTTAGGTGAGGGTATAAGTCGTACAAGTTACTTATTAAATACAACTCCTGTATCGATTTGAAAAGCCTACATCATTTCTTTCAGTAGTTATTGTGCTTAGATTTAGGGAAAATATCTGACCTCAACATCATCCAATGAAACTGAAATTGCAATATGCGTATCATCAGTGTATATCAAACCATGGTACTGAGTTTCAAAACAGTCAGAACCAAACTGTAGGAGGAGTTGATTTCACAAAAGTGGGACAGATGAACGGACAGACCCATAACATAATCCCCCTTTGGCCTTTGCCCAAAGGGCTATTTGACCCCTTTGGGCTTCGTCCGATGGAGGATAAGAAGCACAGACCTTAATAATAACATGAACAGTGAGTGTGTATTTCTACTCATTTTACATGGCTGAAAATACCAGTGATTTGAATATTCGCACTTGCTTTTATCATTTGACATGTGGAAATGTCTTCTGAAAAATATGCCTGTTTACATTTAAGTGACCCTGAGCAAAAAAACTGTTACAAACCACAGTCCCTTACTGATAACAAAATACGTAGTCTGTGTGGTTTTGTTGTTGCCACTTGTAGTTTACTTCTAAAATGATTACAAAATATTGTACTATAAGCCTATTTTCAAAGGATCTCTAACGAGAGCCATGGTTGCTGGGATTAGAAAACAAAGCTCTTTTTGATTCAACATCAGAAAACAAGGGCTTGGCAACTAACAATTAACACAGGGTGTTGTGATAAGTGCAATAAAATGATTGATTGGGGCAAAGTGTTTTAAAAGCAGCTTGTTCTCACAAACTTAATTGAAATCCATGATTTCTACGCTTTCAAATATGAAAAGAACAACTTCGAAATGCACAAAAATTTGTAAAAACTTTAATCAAATCAATCTAAAGACTAAAGGTTTCCACTGGATTCCTTGTTTCCTTACACTGCATCATTTTAATGTTCATCTTGCACCTGCTCCAGTCCACTGTAGTGGTTTGGCCCACAGCACATTCATACATACTATGAAGTTGATGCACCAGTGTTAAGTCAATATTAAACTGAATTTTATAATGTCAAGTCTTTTCTCCCCTATCGTCTTTCAAGAACCCAGAGAGCTGTGTGGCTATGAGCCAGGGAGTAATATACAGCAGATTGTAAGATTCAAAAAGTATTTGTTGTCCACGCACAGAATTCCCCTTAGAAGACCAATGTTTTGCAAGCACGTCTGTTTGATTTGTGCCGAGTGTTATGAAAGCATAGGCAAGAAGGTGCAGCCGTGGAGACCATTGTCAACTGTTACTTGTCCTGCCCTCAGTGGTGTGACCATCACCTGGTCTTAAAGCTGCTCCAGGCAAGATTTATGTGTGAAAATACGCCCACCTCATCCTCCTAAATCATGAATCAGGCCAGTCAGTTAGGTGGACATGTTTCCCCTCCACCTCATTACCAGCTGCAGATTATAAGTCATGCTGAGAATGTGTCACTTGTGGCATGTTATTTTGTGCAAAGAAAGCTGAAAATTGAACCTTGTCAGTGGCAAAATATTTTCTCCCAAACAGCAGAAAGGGAAGCTAAAGTGTGCAGTACAAGATACAGCAGGAAGGCTATCTTTCCTTTCTTTGCCTTTTACACTAGCTAATGAGAAGAAACCAGATGCTATACTGTATGTCTGGATGCTGAAATGCAATACACATTTTTTACTGTATGTTGGGATCATAAGATTGCAAATTCGTATACTTGGGTCACACTGAACGTCAGTATAAAGCTTTGGTTGGTTTTTCAGACACACATTTCAGGAAAGGAAGGAAAGAGATTAAAAAAAAAGAATTCATATTGAATACTAGAGGCCACACTGAGTGTATACACCTCAGATGAGGGTTTCACTATCAATTAATGGCCTCTTTACACTGACTGAAATCGCTGGGTGACCATTGAGAGATCAAAAATTAACCCAATCTCTCAATGATCTGCTAAAGCTTCAAAAAAGCCTTTTCTGTGAAAATGATCTTCCAGTGATCTCCACTGTTGAGAGATTGTTTTGGAATGAGTCAAAACAACTCTCAGCGATCTCCAAAAGGAAGTGATCTCTCAGCCATCTTTCAATGATCTCCCAACAAGCGTTCAACAATCTCATCAATCTCCCACTGATCCCTCGACAATCTTTTAATGATCTCTCAATGATCTTTCAATGAACACAATTTTTTTCCACCCTGAAGGTAGAAATGGTGGAGAGATCAGTGAGGGATCACTGAGCATTTGATGATGACCAACAGAGTTGATTAAAAGAATGCTGAGAGCTCACTGGGAGATCACTGGGAGATCATTGGGAGATCGATGAGATTGCTGAGTGCTTGTTGAGAGATCATTGAAAGATTGTTGAGAGATCACTTCCCTTTGGAGATCATTGAGAGATTTTTGGAATGTGTCAAAACTCTGAGGACCTTGAAGATCATTGAAGATCATTGAGAGATCTTGGAGATCACTGAGAGATCATTGAACGATTCTTTGGATCTGCCTAAAGTATCATCAAAGCATATAAATCTAGTTGAAATTGGGCTGTCTAGTCTGATTTACGGGGTGTTTAAATCTGTTATAGTCTGATTTCGTTCCTAGTCATTTTGCACATCCTTCACAGCTCCTACCTGCAGTGGGTGTATTAATTCTTCCAAAATCAAATCATCCTGCATGCACAAATGGCATACAGCCATGGACAAAATTGTTGGTACCCCTCTGTTAATGAAAGAAAAACCCACAATGGTCACAGAAATAACTTGAATCTGACAAAAGTGGTGATAAATAAAAATTCTATGAAAATTAACCAATGAAAATCAGACAGTGCTTTTGAATTGTGGTTCAACAGAATTATTTTAAAAAACAAACTCATGAAACAGGCCAGGACAAAAATGATGGTACCCTTAACTTAATGTTTTGTTGCACAACCTTTTGAGGCAATCGCTGCAATCAAACAATTTCTGTAACTGTCAATGAGACTTCTGCACCTCTCAGCAGGTATTTTGGCCCACTCCTCATGAGCAAAGTGCTCCAGTTGTCTCAGGTTTGAAGGGTGCCTTCTCCAGACGGCATGTTTCAGCTCCTTCCACAGATGTTCAATAGGATTTAGATCAGGGCTCATAGAAGGCCACTTTAGAATAGCCCAATATTTCGCTCTTAGCCATTCTTGGGTGTTTTTAGCTGTGTGTTTTGGGTCATTATCCTGTTGCAAGACCCATGACCTGCGACTGAGACCAAGCTGTCTGACACTGGGCAGCACACTTCTCTCTAGAATACTTTGATAGTCTTGAGATTTCATTGTACCCTGCACAGATTCAAGATACCCTGTGCCAGATGCAGCAAAGCAGCCCCAGAACATAACAGAACCTCCTCCATGTTTCACAGTAGGGACAGTGTTCTTTTCTTGGTATGCTTCATTTTTGCGTCTGTGAACATAGAGCTGATGTGCCTTGCCAAAAAGTTCCAATTTTGTCTGCGTCTGTCCATAGGACATTTTCCCAGAAGCTTTGTGGCTTGTCAACATGCAGTTTGGCAAATTCCAGTCTGGCTTTTTTATGATTTGTTTTCAACAGTGGTGTCCTCCTTGGTCGTCTCCCATGAAGTCCACTTTGGCTCAAACAACGACGGATGGTGCGATCTGACACTGATATACCTTGATCTTGGAGTTCACCTTGAATGTTTTAAGAGGTTGTCCTGGGCTCTTTTGTTACCATTCGTATTATCCGTCTCCTCCTGCGGCCACGTCCAGGGAGGTTGGCTACAGTCCCGTGGATCTTAAATTTCTGAATAATATGTGCAACTGTAGGCACAGGAACATCAAGCTGCTTGGAGATGGTTTTATAGCCTTTACCTTTAACATGCTTGTCTATAATTTTCTTTCTAATCTCCTGAGACAACTCTCTCCTTTGCTTCCTCTGGTCCATGTTTAGTGTGGTACACACCATGTCACCAAACAGCACAGTGACTACTTGTCACCCTTTGAATAGACTGACTGATTACAAGTTTGTAGACACCTGTGATGTTAATTAGAGGACACATCTTGGTTGAACATGTCCCTATGGTCACATTATTTTCTATCTTTTCTAGGGGTATCATCATTTTTATCCAGGCCTGTTTCATGAGTTTGTTTTTTAAAGTAATTCTATTGAACCACAATTCAAAAGCAATGTCTGATTTTCACTGGTTAATTTTCAAAGAATTTTTATTTATTACCACTTTTGTCAGATTCAAGTTATTTCTGTGACCATTGTGGGTTTTTCTTTCATTAACAGAGGGGTACCAACAATTTTGTCCACATATGTAACTGCTCAGTCCTCACTCAACTCATGGCTTATAGGGTGTTCTTCTGCATACAGAGCAGGGAGTCAAACAAGCTTTGACAGGTGTTTTGTTCCAGGGATAATTCAAGTCTAGGAAAAAACTGCACCACTAACAAGCCCCATTTCAGAGGTGAGGGTCAATAGAGAGCCTGAGTCACACCCCCTCTACTTCCTCACATGGGACCTTAAATCGGAAAAAATCCCCACTGAAGTGAATGACAAGAAAGAAATTATCTTTCGATACAGATCAAATTTTGCCATGAGTTATAAAGTTGCAAAAATACGTAAATTGAAAGACTACAAACAGACTCACGCAACTTGCGTCATCATTTTCAAAGTGCACCCAGGGGGAAGTAATTAATAGTCTCTTGGATCAGCCCCAGCTCTCAAAATACAAAACAATACATTTGTGTTGTTTTTCTCCTTTTTGGATCTTTCTTTCATCAGTCAGAAAACAGGAGGTGAGTGTCTGGAAAGATGAGTGCAGACACATCCACATGTTGAGGTTTGCTTTACTGAACATTAGCTAAACAGAGTACACAGTACAGATATGCATGGAAGGGTGGAGCGCCAAAGAGGACAACTAGCCCTGGGCAGCCGTCTAATATACTCTGAGGCGCCATGACGTCACATGTGCATATGTGCTACCACAGCGTGGTGAGTCGCACCGTTTCACATACACCACAGTGTGTTTTGAGAGAGGAACCGCCATAATCGTGTTTGGTCACATACACGCACATGCACCCCCCCTCCCCCCCCGCGTGCGCGCACACACACACATACATACGTGCGTGCACACACACACACATTATATAACCCAAGAAACAATATGGGTAAATGCTAATCATGAACAAAGATTAGAAGAGACATGGCATCAGTTTATACAAAAAAGTGAGAGGCTGTGCAAAGAAATCATCTTCACTGAAAGTATTAGCTGAAACAACTACATTAATTTAAGTATTATTAATGTCCTGTCCTTGCTAAACTGTCATGTACTTAGTTATCAGGCAGGTAAACATTTTTGTCATTCATCCACAAAAGACAGTCCAGATGGTCTTCATCAGGCTTTAATGATTGACGTGTAAAAAGACGATGCCAAGTCTGAACAAAACCAAAGGGAAAGGCAGGAAGTCCAGCCCCATGGCTGAGCACATGCTCACATCATGACTGCACACAAGGTAACTGAAAATGAAACTGAACTCTCCAAAAATGTAGATGCTATACCACCTGTGTGTGGCAGATGAGAGCACTTTAACATAAGTGGTTTCATTACACTCCCTGCCTGGCGTCTTTAAGAGAGGCCACAAACTTAAATGTCCACATCACTGGGGGATAAGAGAAGGATGACCTTGATTGGCCTAGAGAAGATCTTCATATTCTGATGACATTTGAACATGATGTCGACTTTCCTTACCAGTCCATCTTTACTTGGGTAAGACTTCACAATAAGACCCATTGGCCACTCATTCCTTTTCATTACACTGTCTTTCAGCAAGTTCACATCTCCTTCCTTAAGACTGGACTTCCGAGCATGCCATTTTTGTCTCCTTTGAAGAGTACAGAGGTACTCATTTTTCCATGTTGACCAGAAGGTCTCTGCTAATGCTTGAACTCTTCTCCACTGACTCTTGAACAAATTCCTTAAAGTAAAATCCTCCGGTAGAGGAAGTGGCACACCTGACTTTTGTGTAAGGAGCATTGCTGGGGTAAGAATCACTTTCAGGACTTTCAGAATCAGTGGAAATGGGAATCAGGGGTCTCGCATTTACAATGGCCATGATTTCAGCCATTAAGGTCACTAAAACTTTATGTGAGAGCTGGGTACAACCGATGTCTAGGAGCATGGATTCTAAGATCCGTCGAGTAACCTCAATTATTCGCTCCCATGCTCCACCCATGTAGGATATGTGAGGTGGGTTGAACTCCCAGGTGCACTTTCACTCAAGGAGATAGTCTCTGACAGCTGCATCAGAGGAATCCTGTGGTGTCAGTTTCAGTTCAATGCAAGCGCCCACAAAGTTGGTCCCTCGATCTGATTTTAGCTGCTTAGCAGGGCCACGGATAGAAAAGAATCTACGAAGGGCGTTGATGAAACTGGAAAAACTAAAGGATTCCACAACTTCTGTGTTGATGGCTCTGGTTGATATGCACATGAACAAAACTGCCCATCTCTTGTTGTTGATTTGGCCACCCCATGTACGTGTCATCACAGTCTCCCAAGGCCCAAACACATCTAGGCCGACACAAGAAAAGGGAGTCCATCTTTAATCTTTCTGCAGACAATTCAGATATGAATTACTGCTCAGACCAACCACACAACTTCCTGCAATGAACACATTTGTATATGACACTACTTAGTATGAGACACTTTCCACCAACCAACCATATGCCACTGGCATGTATGGTACCTTCAGTTAGATGTCTGCCTCTCTGGTGATGGTAGCGTACAAGCAATGTTGCCACGTGGTGTTCGCTGGGGATAATAAGAGGATTAACCTCATTTACATCCAGTTGAGACTGGCGGATACGTCCACCTACCCTGAGCAGATCCTCACCATCAATGAAGGGGTTTAGCTTGAGGATGGGACTGTTCTCTGAAAGAGTTTGATTTCCCTCAGTGGCTGAAACCTCTTGTGGATCAGACTATCGTTGTCACGAGTTGTTAAGTGGGATGCTCACGTGCAAGGCAACTAACACCAGAAGAAACACTCAGACACGGAGAAGCACGTTTACGCATGGTTTATTGAAAAAACACACAACAGTAAATGAAAACAGCTCACACCAAGGGAACACACAGCCTGTGGGGGAGAGAAATGAGAGCTGGTTTGCTGGGAGGAAAATGACCGGGGATAATGGATGAGAATAGGGATTTATCTTACAACAGATGAGCAGAGAGCCCGGCAGAGGAACCCAGCGAAGAAGTGGAGGAGCCAGCAGGGCAGAGCTGGCGGGGGAAGTGGAAAGGAGAGGAGCTGGGGAAAGTCTGACCAGGTGGAGGAGGCAGTTCTAGGGTGAAGACGATGAGGAGGCAGATGAGTGCACTGCAATCCGGGAGACGCACCGCTGAGATGGCAGCAGCCTGGGGAGAGAGGAGGAGAAGGAAGATTAGGTTGAGTTCCTAATAAAACAATTCTTAACCTCACTTTAAGGCAACAGTACCCAACGGTCCAGCGCAGAAGCATTCACAAACTGATCCTCTTAAGCGCTGGCAGTGAAGAGGCAGCAGGAGTGTCCACTCACGCAGGTGTGTTGATGACCTGCGGAGCTGGGAAACAGATGATGGACCTCCCACAGAAAGGGAGGGGGAGCACGCTCACCCGATCATCACACTCGTTGCACAGTGCGTATTATCAGATGCTCTGCTTTGGTCATTTCCGTGGGTGAAATGTTCTTACAGTAGTGTCAGTTGGCACAGCTATGGTCTTTGGGGCTGTGAACAGCATACTGGGCAATATGGATGAGTCTGGCCATAGCTTTCACAAGTGATCTCCAGTCCAAAAACCACTCAAAACGTCTGGAATCAAGTTTATGCTCTGAGATCTGTGAAGCCATGCTCAATACTTTGGGACAGATTTCAGCATCTTGACCTAGGTCCACCAGGTTATAGTGTTCTTCTTGATTGAGTCTTGTACTTTCAGAGTCTGTAAGAAAGCTTGGTCCTGTAAGCCAAGATGTGTTGGTGAGTTGAGCCGCTGTAACAGACCTTGAACCACAATCTGCTGGATTGAGTTCTGTGGGTATGAATCTCCATTGTTGAGGCTTTGATGACTGCCGGATTTGCTGGACTCTCTTGCTCACAAAGACGTAAAATCAATGTTTTTCATTATGTAGATAGCCCAACACCACCTTGCTATCTGTGAAGAATGTGACTGCATCCAGTTTGATGTCTAGTTCACTAACGATAACTTCAGTTAATTCCACCACCAACACAGTCACACACAATTCTAATCTTGGCACAGTGAATTCTGGTCGGGGAGCATGCTTTGCTTTTCCTAAGATGAATCCTATCTCATGGTGTCCATCTTGTTAAGTAACCCTTAGATATGCAACAGCAGAAATTTCGTTCACAGATGCATCGCAGAAAACACAAACCTCTGTCCGTTTAGTTTCTGATGCAGGAGAAGATGTGTATGTTTGTGAAATGTGCAGTTCTTTGAGAATGGGGAGTGACCTCTGCCATCTCCTCCATTCCTCAAACTTAGATTGGGACAGAGGTACATCCACTCAGCATCTTCAGAAGTGAGATCTCTGAGAATAAGTCTCCCTTTGATCGTGACTGGTGCAATAAAGCCAAGGGGGTCAAACAAGCTATTTACAGTGGAAATTACAGCAGGTGTAGTAAATGGCTTGGAATTCTCTGGGCCCCTACATGTTAAGGTGTCTGACATGATGTTCCAGATAACACCAAGGCTGTGCTGCACTGGGAGGTCATCTGCAAACAGATCCAAGTTTTTAATGTCTTTGGCTCTATCCTCTGCAGGAAAGTGACTCATGACGTCAATGTTGTTTGAGGCTATCTTGTGCAGCCATAAGTTAAACAATGCTAACATCTCCTGGACTTGTCCCACAATCTTGACAGCTTCCGTGGCTGAAGAGAATGACAGCAGTGCATCATCCACGTAGAAGTTCCTGTCTACTAAATGTCTAACCTCACTGCCATAGAATGATTCTTGCTCCTTTGCTGCTTTCCTGAGTCCAAAGATGGAAATAGCTGGAGAGGGGCTGTTCCCAAATATATGGACTTGCATCTAATATTCAGTACTTCATTATCAGGATTGTTGCCACAATACCATAGGAAAAGGAACACATTTCTGCAAACCTCTCATACCACAAAGCAGTGGAACATATGCTCTATGTTAGCTGTGACAGCTACTGGCTCTCTTCTGGACCTTAGAAGGACTCCAAGAAGGCTGCTATTAAGGTCTGGGCCTTGCAGAAGAACATCATTGAGGGAGATTCCATCATATTGTGTGGATGAATCAAATACGACACAAATCTGATCCGGCTTCTTTTGGGAAACTCCAAAGATAGGTAAATACCAGCATTCTTTGTCTTCTTCAAGGGAGGTGCTGGCTATGCATGATGGTTATCAAACAGCTTATGCATGAACTCCAGGGAGTGTTTTTTCATCTCTGGCCTTCTTGCAAGTGTTCGCTGAAGAGATTCAAGGTGTTTTAGAGCATACTCCCTGTTGTTAGGAAATTGTCACTGAGGTTGTTGAAAAGGCAAAGAAGCCACCCAACAATTAGAATCATCTTGGAAGAATTCTTTCTCCATCATTCCCAAGAAGATCTTGTCTTTGACGGGAGGTGCTAGTTGATGGTCCTGAAGTGTTCTGTGGAAGACTGAGGTGTTTGAGATGCAATCTGGTTCACTAAGAGAATAGTTCTCTTTCACTATGATCTTGTTCTCACACTTGGGTAGCAGCGAAGGCCTTCCATTGTCATAGATACACATCTTTATAGTATTGACTGCAGCTTGCTTGTGTCTTCCATTGATGCAGACATCGCTGATGACATCCCATCCAAGGTCAATTTTCTGTGCAAACGGTTTGTTGTGTGATCCATTTATCTATTTTCTCACTTTATGAACTCTTAACATATCTCTTCCAATCAGTAGTAGGATATCAGAGTTGTGATCAAGTGGAGGACTTTCTTTTGCTATTTTTTTCAGATGTTTGTGGTGAAAAGCAGCTTCTGGTGTGGGAATTTCTGCTCTGTTGTTAGGGAATTGGTCACATTCAATAAGAGTGGGAAGATGCGCAGAACTGCTGTGTTTTTATCTTTACAAAAACATGGATAAATGACAATATCCTGGACTCTGCCATTCAATTAGCAGGGCTAACATGCTATCATGCTGATCAGGTGCTGATGGAGGGAGGAAAGACCCGAGGGGAAGGTGTGTGTGTTTACAACAGTTGCGCTTGGTGCCGAGGTGCGACTGTTGTGCATAAACACTGTTTTCCATTGGTGGAGTTTATGATCATCAAGTGCCGACCCTTTTATATTCCGACAGAATTTTCATCTGTCCTGCTAGTCGCCGTGTATGTCCAGCCCACTGCCATCGGCGAGAGGAGTAAAGCATTAAAGGAACTCTATCAGGCTATAAGTGAGACATAAACAGCGCATCCAGACGGATTCCTTATCACAGCAGGAGACTTTAACCATGCAGATTTAAAGGCCCTCCTACCAAATCTACTCCAACATGTGGACTTTCCAACAAGAGGAGACAATTTGCTGGACCTGGTGTACACAATTCACAAGAGAGCATACAGAGCCTCCCCCCTCCCCCACCTGGGTCTCTCTGATCACATCACCATCTTGCTAAGGCCTGCATACAGACCCAGAGTGAAAGCCATCAGACCAACAAAAAAGCAGGTACGTGTGTGGCCAGAGGGGGCCTTGGATGCCCTGAAAAACTGCTTCAGCACTACAGACTGGGACACTTTCAAGCATGCAGCCACTCATAATGGACACAAAACTTAGAGGAGTACACTGAGGTTGTTGTAGCATACATAGCTAAATGGACTGATGATGTCACTTACCGCAAAACCATCACTGTTTGTGCTAACCAAAAGCCATGGATGATAGCAGAGGTCCACAGGCTCCTGTGGGCTTGGGACACAGCCTTCAGGGCCGGCAACACTGCAGGACTAACAACAGCTAGGGCCAACCTGTCCTGTTGCATCAAGGAGGCAAAACAACAGTACAGCAAGAAAATATCCGGACACTTCAGCAGCACCAGAGATGCACATTCTCTCTGGCGTGGCATACAGACCCTCAGCAACTACAAACCTCCATCTCAGACCTGTGAGAGTGACATCACACTGGTGAACAACTTAAATGACTTCTTTGGCCACTTTGAAACAGAAAACAGCACATCAGCACAGAAGACCACTCCTCCCCCAGATGAGCAAGCTGTAAGTCTGGATCATAGTTAGCGTGAAGAGGATCCTCTCCAGGATCAACCCACACAAGGCAGCTGGACCAGACAACATACCAGGTCACATTCTGTGGACTGTGTGGAGGAGCTGAGGAATGTCCTGGCTGACATCTTCAGTATCTCCCTTAATCAAGCTGTTGTCCCCACATGTTTCATATGTTTTAAATCAATTAGTCAAGTTCATCCTCTATTGATCCCCAGTGGGACATAAGGCTGCAATGGTGCTTCTCCACCTCTCCCGGTCATCTGCCATCGCATGGACCTGTGGTCATGAATAACCCGCTTCTTCCAGCTCTGCAGTAACAGTCCTTTGCCATGTTATTCCTGGGCATCCAGGTCTGCGCTTTTCTTGAGGCTTCCAGTGGAGAGTTATTTGCGGGATGCGATCATGGTTCATTTGGAGTACATGGCCTAACCACTTGAGTCTTCTTCTTTTGATCTCTGGGATGATGCTGTTGCATTTGGACTTTTTGTACAGCACCTCATTAGTGATCTTGTTTGGCCAAAAGATTTGACAGATCCTTCTCAGGCAGTTGTTATAAAATGCAGCGACTCTCTGAATGTCTCTCTTAACAATACTCCAACATTCAGATCCATACAGCAACACGGTCTTAACTTTGCTATTGTAGATCTTTACCTTGGTTCTGATTGAGTACTGTTTGGACTTTCAAATGTTCTTGAGTGTGGAAAAGGCGTCTGAGCTTTGGCCATTCTGGCTCTTATGTCTTTGCTGATACCTTGGTCTTTGTTTATGGTGCTACCCAGGAGGACAAAGTCATCCACTGCCTGAAGCTGTTGGTGGTTGACTGTGATTTGTGCAGGTTTTGGAGAATTGATAAACAGGACATTAGTCTTGGTTGAACTGATGTATAGGCCAGTCCATTCCGGCATATCTGTCTAGCCTGTCAGTCTTGTCCTGTAGGCCATGTTGTTTTAGGGACACCAGGGCCAAATCGTCTGCAAAATCAAGGTCTTCTAGTTGTGTTGTTTGTGTCCACTGTATGCCTCTTGGTTTGTCAGCTGTTGACCTCATTATCCAGTCAGTCATGACTAAGAATAGTATAGAAGACAATATACAACCTTGACGGACACCTGATTCTACAGGAATTGCTTCGGACAGTGTGCTGTTTATTATTATGCTACATTCAAAGTTGTTGTAAAATCTGCTCATCAGCATAACAATCTTCTGAGGGACTCCATAGTGCTGGAGTATTTTCCAAAGGCTCTCCCTGTGTATGCTGTCAAACGCCTTCTTAAAATCTACAAAATTTATGTAGAGGGGGGCATTCCATTCTATGCACTGCTCAATGATATTACGAAGTGCGAAGATCTGCTCAACGCATCTATGTCCATTCCTGAACCCTGCTTGCTCTTCATGAAGCTTGGTGTCAATTGCTTTATCCATTTTTTTCAGCAGGACTCAACAGAATACTTGGAATAGAGAACAAGGTGATGCCCCTCCAGTAATCACAGATGCTGAGCTCTGCTTTCTTTAGCAACTTCACAATGAGGCCTTTGGTCCAATCCGCTGATATACTTTCTGTCTCCCAGATGGTCTTGAAGAGAATCAGAATCAGAATCAGAATAAACTTTATTGCCAAGCATGTAAAAAACACACGAGGAACTTGACTTGACATTGGTGCGCATGCGCGCGACACAACGACACGGCAGCCATAATAGGCGCCTCATCAAACAGAGATAGATAAGAAAGGGAGGGGAAGGGAGGGAACGACACAAGGGGGGAGGAGAAAAAAAAACTTCGTTATCAAAATACAGCTTATTTTTAAGCAGATTATGATTACAATGAAAAAAAAATCTCTCAATAGCACAGAGCAACAACTCAGAATTCACAAGACACAAGAGAGCAGTGTACAGTATATCTTTAATCAGTTCATGAATCAATGTGTGTGCGGTGTTGAGCAGTGTTGATGATAATAAGAGAGACCCAAGGACCCTTGGCAGAAGATGTTTTGTCTGTCTGGCGCCCAGTCTTATCTGGCGCTGCAGCTGGCTGTCCAAGGCCTTGTGCTCATGATTTTGAAAAAAAAAACACAATCTGCAGACAGCCAGGAGGAATTTTCATGGGGAATAATAATGCCAAATAGGACTGATCACAGAGAAGACTTGTATTTCTTCTGTAGATTCAGTACATTAATCCTTCATTGCGCAGCTTTGAATTCGTCGTGGAAAGACCTGAGCGAACCCATGATGTAATCCACCTTACGAGACAGTTCTCCAGTAGTCGCTATCAGGGTCTTCTCCAGTTTCTCAATTTGTTGGATGCACCTCGCCTGGCCAGCATTTTGATAGGTTGAATCCATCTTCAGCAATTTGCGGTAAACCAAGACAATTCCCGTCCCAATCAGAATTATCCCAATCACCAAGATTACGAAGATAAACAAATCTTCAATATCTTCGATAGAAAGATTAGAGAGACACAGCATTTTCCAATTACCTGTGTCACATAGATAGCCCACTGGAGCCGTTCCAGCGGGGCAGACAGCTTCCCCCGGAGCACTTTTCCTTGTTGAAAAAATAGTGTCAATTGTGTTCAAAGCCCAGCTTATTAACTCCATAATTTCTTTTCGACGGTCGCAGTTAAACGCAGACAGACAACAGCAAGCTGGGATCCAGTAGCAGGAGGGGAGGAAAAAAAAAAATGAGGATGGCAAATACTTTGGTGGATGTCTCTATATCAGCAGTCAAGAGTTCTGCATGAACTGAGTCACTTCCAGGGGCCTCCATGATCCTGAAAGCAATGGTGGTGGGGATCTGGTGTCTAGGTCCCTGGCAGGTTCAACTATGCTGCACTGGTTTCAGGTGAGGGGCCAGATGAAAGACAACACCTTGTCCTCCAAGTTGGGGGTTGGGCGTGGGGCTAACAACCCCACCCTGTAAAATTACCATCCTGTTACAGAAACTGCAAGGAAGACTAAAACCACATGTTTCAAAACTGCCACCATAACACCAGTCCCAAAGAAGCCCGTCCCATCCAGCTACAACTATTACCGGCCCGTAGCACTGACTTCCATCATAATGAAGTACTTCGAGTGGCTGGTCATGCAGAACATCAAGTTCATCCTCCCTCCCTCCCACGACCCATGTCAGTTTACATACAGGTCAAACAGATCCACAGAAGACGCCATCTCTGCTGTTCTCCATCCAGCCCTCACCCACCTGGACTCAGAGGACTCCTACATGCAAATGCTGTTCTTGGACTTCAGTTCAGCATTCAATACAATCACCCCCCAGCACCTAATACAAAAACTCAACCACTTGGGACTCAAAACCTCCCTCTGTAACTGGGTGCTGGACTTTCTCACAAGGAGGCCACAGAACGTGTGGGTTGGCAGCAACACTTCAAAGACCATCACACTGAGCACAGGGGCCCCACAAGGGTGTGTGCTCAGCCCGCTGCTCTTCACCCTGCTGACCCATGACTGTGTATCATCCTACAGCACCAACCACATCATCAAGTTTGCGGACAACACAATGGTGGTGGGCCTCATCACCAACAATGAGGAGGCCAACTACAGAAAAGAGGTGAGCCAACTGGTCCAGTAGTGTAAAGACAATAATCTCTTCCTGAACGTGGGAAAACCCCAAAGAGATTATGGTTGACTTCAGGAGGGGACACACACGGCATCCCCCTCTGATCATTGATGGAGCAGCTGTGGACAGGGTGAGCAGCACCAAGTTCCTGGGAATTAAATTAAATTAAATTAAATTATTAAAATTAAATTAAATCACCCTTATTGTCATTCAACCATACAACCAATCATGTACAGCAGAACGAGATTGTGCTTTACCTATCTACAGTGTAAATCACACACACCCCAAATGCAGAATCAGAGGGCCGCTGCCATGCAAGGCGCCGCCACAGAGTTCCCTCCTCCATTTATTGCTGAGCACCAAGCTGGACGGCAGGAAGTTCCACTTTTACATGGTCTTTGGCATGACCCGGCTGGGATTTGAACCCCTGCCTCCCGGGTGTGGGGCGGATGCTCTACCAACTGAGCCACCACTCCGGTGGAGTGGTGCACATCTGCACATGCACATCTCTGAAGACCTGTCCTGGTCCAACAACACTACATCACTGGCCAAGAAGGCTCAAACTCACCTTCATTTCCTCCACAAACTGAGGAGAGTGCGAGTCCCACCCCCCATCATGTGCTTATTCTACCGGGGCATCATTGAGGGCATCCTCACCAACTACATCACGATGTGGTATGGAAGCTGCACCGCCTCCTGCTGGAAGACACTGCAATGCACAGTGAAAGCTGCCAGCAAGCTCATCGGTGCCCCTCTGCCCCTCCTCTTGGACATCTACCTCACCCACAGAGCCACTGACATTGCAGGTAACACCTCCCACCCCTCACACTCCCTCTTCACTCCCCTGCCCTCTGGGAAAAAGTACCGAAGCCTCCGGGCTAGCACCACAAGACTATTAAACAGCTTTGTTCACCAGGCTATCAGGACCCTGAACTCTGTCCACTCTCCTTCCCCTCTGGACCGTAACGCACTCACCCGCACAATAACTGCCTAAGCTGTTGGCACAGAAAGACTGGCACAGTAACAGTAATACATCTGCTGCTGTATGTCTCTGCACCTTACTGTAACCATATGCACAAATGTCATACCTGCTGCTGTCTGTTATTGCAATATTGATCATGTGCAGTCCAATCTGTCACTGTCTACACCTACACTACCGCATCAAACTTGTAACTACGAGTATTACTGCTCTACCTTTTTCTGTATATAGGATTGCTGGGTTTTATCATTTTTCTTTATTTGCACTACGGGTAGCATTACTGTACAAAGACTGCTGTTGTTGTTTTTCCAGCCTTATTCCTTTTTGAAATATTGTGCACACCACTGAAGAGAGAGAAACAGCATTTCAATTCTCCTGTAGGTCTTGTATGTATAGTAGTATTGACAAATAAAATCTTTGAATCTTGAAAGAGGTAGGCATGTCGTGCCATCAATAGACTTCACCATGTAGCCTGCTACATGTCAAGACAAGATGGCGCCGTTGTGTGTGGCTGGACATCTACCTGTGCTATGTTTTATGTGTTTAGTTGTTTTCTTATTGTTTCTAGCTCAAAACATGTCATCGCTACTGGTTTATGATCACCTGACTCTTAAATATTTGCAATTCTGTGGTCAAATTCTCGACCTATGAATTTAATAGTCAGCCTCCTCCGCCTCTGTTGGTGTCTATACCAACCTATCTGAAATGTGCACCCAATGGACTGTTCCAAAATGGCTGCTGCAAGAGACGCCACAAAAGATGAGGTCGGAGAGGCGGAGTATCATGCAGACTGAGGGCTTACCTGGCTTCTTCTTCAACTCACAACCCTTGTCAACTGCTGACTGAGCTCTCCAGAAAGCGTATCGGTTTTGACTTACGAGGATCCATGGATTATTGCTACCGATGGCTGCCACTGACTGTCCCAGAGGCTGGATACCCACTTCCCTGCCGCCGGCCCGTGTAGATTCGCAGAAGGGGCTGCGCACCGGAGAATCTTCACCCGATCAGTCGTGCTTCCCAGCAGGCTGATCAATGTTTGATTCGCATGGCTCTGATTAACACCAGATCCATTGCAAATAAGACTTTTATTTTAAATGACTTTTTTACTTCACATTCCTTGGATTTTCTTCTGATGACAGAAACATGGGTTAAACCAGTTGAGACCGCCGCCTTCTCTGATCTCCTCCCTCCCGGCTGTTCTTTCTTTAGCTCCCTGCGAGCATCTGGTTGGGGTGGGGGTCTAGCTTCTGTTTTTAATGACGGTTTTAAATGTTGCCTTCTCTCCACAAATGCTTAGTCCTGCTTTGAGCTGCAACTACAGTATTTGTGGTGGATCTCACAAGTCCTGTGTTATTTGCTGTTGTCTATCGTCCTCCAAAATATAATAAGGACTTTCATTAATGAGTTTTCTGAATTTTTAGTAGATGTTATGCCAAAATATGATAAACTTTTGATCTCTGGAGACTTTAATATTCATGTCTGTTGTCCATCTGATCAGCTGGCATCTGATTTTAAAAGACCATTGGCAACATTTAACTTAAATATTTTAGCGGACAAACCAACACACCGTCTTGGTCACATTCTGGACCTTGTTATCTCTTTTGGACTCTCAGTCTCTCTCAAAGAAATTTCTGAGTCTGTCATCTCAGATCATTTCCCCATTATTTTTGAATTGTTGACCCCTTCCAGACTCTCTGCTTATCATTCTGGGTGATTTCAATAGAGCTAATCTCACAAATGAACTTCCTAAATACAGACAGCATATTAAATGTCCCACCAGGGACACAAATACACTCGACCACTGTTACACAGTTTTAAAAAACGCCTATCATGCTGTCCCT
The DNA here is from genome assembly GCA_020510985.1 of Pholidichthys leucotaenia. Classification (NCBI taxonomy): domain Eukaryota; kingdom Metazoa; phylum Chordata; class Actinopteri; order Cichliformes; family Pholidichthyidae; genus Pholidichthys; species Pholidichthys leucotaenia. The sequence continues at coordinate 310,621,545 of CM035841.1, read as the reverse complement.
CGTGCAGCTCTGGGTTTTTCTGACCACTGTCTGCTCCATCTTATTCCAACATACAGACAGAAACTAAAAACTTCCAAGTCTGTTGTAAGGACTGTGAAGAAATGGACTGAGGAATCAAAGCTGGAGTTACAAGCCTGCTTTGACTGCACAGACTGGAGTGTTTTTGAAGATGCAGCCATTAACCTAAATGAACTCACTGACACTGTGACATCATACATCAGTTTTTGTGAGGACATGTGTGTGCAGACCAAGACCTTCTGCACATACAACAACAATAAACCCTGGTTCACTCCTAAACTGAAGTAGCTACGTCAGACCAAGGAGGAGGCCTACAGGACTGGCGACTGGACTCTGTACAAGCGGGCCAGAAACATGCTGACGAAGGAGGCCAGGCTTGCTAAGAGGAGCTACAGTGAGAAGTTACAACAAAACTTCTCAGCCAACAACTCTGCTTCTGTTTGGAGAGGCCTGCAGAATATCACCAACTACAGGAGACCATCCCCCCACCCTGTGGAAAACCTCCAGCTGGCTAACGACCTAAACAGCTTTTACTGTAGGTTTGAAAAGAACCTACAGTTCTCACCTCCCACCCACACAAAAGGATTATCTGCAGCCCCAGGAACTCCATCCCTCTTCCACTCTGACCTCCCACCAGCACTAACGATCTGTGAAGAGGAGGTGCGCTGGGTCTTTCAGAGACAAAAGATCAAGAAGGCTGCAGGACCTGATGGTGTGTCTCCGTCCTGCCTGAGAGTCTGCTCCAACGAGTTGGCCCCCATCTTCACCCGGATCTTTAATAGATCACTGGAGCTGTGTGAAGTGCCTTCCTGCTTCAAACGCTCCATCATCATTCCAGTTCCCAAGAAACCCTCTGTCACAGGATTAAACGACTACAGACCTGTTGCCTTGACCTCTGTGGTCATGAAATCCTTGGAGAGATTGGTGCTGAGCCACCTGAAGGTCGTCACAGGCCCCCTGATGGACCCACTGCAGTTTGCCTACCCTACCGGTCAAACAGGTCAGTGGATGATGCAGTGGATATGGGACTACACTACATCCTGCAACACCTCGACTCCCCAGGGACGTACGCCAGGATCCTGTTTGTCGACTTCAGCTCAGTGTTCAACACCATCATCCCAGGCATTCCTCATCAGAAACTCCTCCAGCTCAAGGTGCCCCCCTCCACCTGCCAGTGGATCTCCAGCTTTCTGACTGACAGGTGGCAACAGGTGAAGCTAGGGAGATTTACATCCAGCTCCCGAAAAATTAGTACTGGCGCCCCCTAAGGATGTGTCCTTTCCCCACTGCTCTTCTCCCTCTACTCCAACGACTGCACCTCAGAGGACCCTTCGGTGAAGCTTCTGAAGTTTGCGGACGACACCGCAGTCATTGGTTTGATCCGGGAGGGTGATGAGTCTGCATACAGGCGGGAGGTGGAGCAGCTGATCCTCTGGTGCGGCCAGAACCATCTTGAACTTAACCCAGCCAAAACGGTGGAGATGACTGTGGATTTCAGGCCACACCCTCCTTCATTCCCCCCATTCACCATCCTCAACAGCACAGTGTCCACTGTGGACTCCTTCAAGTTTCTGGGTACCACAATCTCCCGGAAACTGAAGTGGTCCTCCCATATAGACACTGTCCGGAAAAAGGCCCAGCAGAGGTTGTTTTTTCTGCGTCAGCTGAAGAAGTTTGATTTGCCTCAGGAGCTGCTGGTTGTCTTCTACACCGCCATCATCCAATTTGTCCTCTGCTTTTCCATCACTGTCTGGTTTGGATCTGCCACTAAACAGGACAAGACCAGACTGCAGCGGATCATTAAGTCTGCGGAGAGGATCATTGGTTCCGACCTACCCTCCATTGAGAACTTATATCAGTCCATAACCAGGAAACGGGCGGGAAACATCTGTGCTGACCCGTCACACCCCGGCCACAAACTGTTTGAACTTCTATCTTCTGGTCGTCGTTACAGATCACTGAAGGTCAAAACCACCCGTCACAGGAACAGTTTCTTTCCTCAAGCCATCACTCTGATGAACTCCTAACATTCACCTAGTCCTACCTGTTGCTGTACTCATGACTTTTCATCCATTCTTACATTGCACATAACTCTCAAACTGCTTTTTACTTCATTCACATTATATCACTGAATCTGATTTCACATTGAAATACTGTGTGACTGTATATTTTTTCAAAACAACTTCCGGCGCCACACGAGTCGGCTGCCTTTTGCAACAGCGGCTCAATTCTGAGTTTTTTTTCTTTCTTTCTTTACACACTTTATACATCACGGACACACAGATCGCCCCAAAAATGCCTCCCGAGCCGGCGGACGGAGCTACTGTTTACAGCAGGAGACGGTACAGCAGGGAACAGCTGCTTGCACTTAATCGTCACTCGGTGCTGACGGAAAGACTCAACATACTGAGAGAAATAAGGCGAAAACGACGTGGTTGTCGGGCTGGCGTTAGACGGCGGACAAGGAGTATAAGGTACAGACCCACCTTCCCATCTGTTATTATGGGGAACGTACGCTCTATACTGGGAAAGGTAGATGAGCTAGCGGCTATCTACCGTTACGATAGCACATACCGGGAGTGCTCTCTCCTTTTGTTTACTGAGACGTGGCTAACTGAACTAGCAGCAGATGCTAACATTGAGCTGGAGGGTTTCCACATGATACGGGCAGACCGAACACCAGACAGTGGCAAAGCAAGGGGCGGTGGAGTGATAATGTATGTTAACAACAACTAGTGCAGACTGGGACATATCACTGTTAAACAACGTCACTGCAGCAAAGACATTGAGTTGCTAGCTGTTAGCATGCGGCCTACATATCTCCCGAGAGAACACTCACACGTGATCTGCATTGTTGTTTATGCAAATCCGACGGCGAACGCTGGGACAGCGCGTGACGTCATCCATTCAGTAACCAGCAGGCTGCAGACAGAACACCCAGATGCTCTTCTCCTCATCTCAGGCGATTTCAACCATGTTTCACTGTCTCCCATTCTACCCACGTTTACCCAGTATGTCACATGCCACACTAGAGACAATAAAACACTGGACTTATTCTATGCAAACACTAAGGAGGCATACACCTCATCACAACTCCCCCAACTCGGGAGATCGGATCACAACTTGGTTCATCTCCGGCCGGTGTACAAACCCCTAGTGCACAGACAACCACCGGCCATGCGCACAGTGATGTTATGGTCTGAGGATGCAATGGACACTCTAAAGGGCTGTTTTGAAGCCACTGCCTGGAAACAGCTCTGCGATCCACATGGTGAGGACATCGATGGCCTCATTCACACCTTCACGGGCTACCTCAGCTTCTGTGCGGACAAATCCGTTCCCACCAAGACCATACGGTGTTGCTCAAACAACAAACCCTGGATCAACCCTGAGATTAAAACACTTCTGAGAGAGAAGAAGAGGATCTTCAGGTCGGGGAACAGGGAGATGCTGAAGTCCGTACAGAGGGAGCTGAGGAGAAAGATCAGAGAAGGCAAGGACAGCTTCAGGAGGAAGATGGAGGACAAGCTGCAACAGAGCGACATCAGCGGGGTCTGGAGAAACCTCAAAACCATCTCTGGGCTCCAGAATACCTCCCCCCAGGCCACGGGGGGCAGGGAGTGGGCGAACAATCTGAATTTGTTTTTCAATAGGTTTGACCAACCGCCCTCCCCCCTGACTGCACAACAACCACTGCTGCCTGTAAAGACATCAAGTCCTGCTGCCCACTCCCCACTCCACCAACACCCCCCCACTCCCAACACACAGCCACCCATCCTGACCCTGACCAGGACCCAGGTGAGGACGGAGCTGAGGAAGATCAAGGCGAGGAAGGCGTCGGGACCGGACGGCATCAGCGCAAAGCTCCTCAAGTCCTGTGCAGACCAGCTGTGTGGGATTGTGACGTACATCTTCAACCTGAGCCTGAAGCTGGGGAGGGTACCACAGCTGTGGAAAACATCTTGTGTGGTACCTGTACCAAAAACTTCCCACCCCAAAGACCTGAACAGCTACAGACCAGTGGCCTTGACGTCCCACTTGATGAAGACCCTGGAGAGACTGCTCCTTGCTCACCTCCGCCCCCTGGTGGAACCAGCGATGGATCCACTCCAGTTCGCCTACCAGCATGGCATTGGGGTGGAGGATGCGGTGATCTTCCTCCTTCACCGTTCTCTGTCCCACCTGGAGAAGCCCGGGAATGTGGTGAGGATCATGTTCTTTGACTTCTCCAGTGCTTTCAACACCATCCAACCGATGATCCTGAAGGACAAGCTGCTGCTCGCAGGGGTGGACCAGCACCTGTCATCATGGATCCTGGACTACCTCACGAACCGGCCTCAGTTTGTGAGAACCCAGGACTGTGTGTCCGACACGATCATCAGTAGCACGGGGGCCCCCCAGGGAACGGTGTTGGCTCCCTTCCTGTTCACTCTTTATACTGCGGACTTCTCACACAACACAACACACTGCCATCTACAGAAGTTCTCTGATGACTCTGTGATCGTTGGCCTCATCTCCAATGGAGATGAAGCTGAGTACAGAGGGCTTATCCAGGACTTCGTGGACTGGTGCCATCGGAACTGCCTCCAGATCAACGCGAGGAAAACTAAGGAGCTGGTGGTGGACTGCCGCAGGCAAGGACAACCCCTCACAGCACCAGTAAATATACAGGGAACAGACATTGAGATGGTGACATCCTACAAGTACCTGGGTGTTCATCTGAACAATAAACTAGACTGGTCACACAATACTGACGCACTCTACAAGAAGGGACAGCGCATGCTGTTCCTACTGAGGAGACTCAGGTCTTTTGGTGTACAAGGGGCGCTGCTGAAGACATTCTATGACACGGTGGTGGCATCAGCCATCACTTTTGGAGTGGTCTGCTGGGGCAGTGGCATTACTGCAGCCAATAGGAAGAGACTGAACAAACTGATCAAGAAAGCTAGCTCTGTCCTGGGGCAGCGCCTTGATCCAGTGGAGGAGATAGGAGAGAGAAGGACGGTGGCTAAACTGTCATCTCTGCTGGAGTCCGAGTTCCACCCTATGCAGGACATACTGAATGCACTGACGAGCTCATTTAGCAGCAGACTACATCATCCCAGGTGCACAACCGAGAGGTTTCGCAGGTCCTTCCTACCAACGGCTGTCAGACTGTACAACCTAAGCAGGGCTGCTCGCAGAGATAGCAAAAAGACGTAACAACCTAATAGTTTTTTGAATGCAAAAGATGCAATAGACTTACACAATGGTCCCCTCCGGCATACAACTAGGAAAATACCGGTCGCTATGGAGGTGAGAATATGTATGGGCACATAATCATACCATGTAGGATAACTAAGTAGACGGTTGTGCTGTTTCATCCCATCTAGCAACAATGCTCTGCACTGTGTGTGTTTATACATTTACATATTTATTCCATCTAGCTACAATGCTCCGCACTGGGTGTGTTTATGTTTATGTTTATATTTATATATCTATATATTCATTCCATCTAGCTACAATGCTCCGCACTGTTTATATATTTACATATTTTTTCCACCTAGCTGCATTGCTCCGTACTATGTGTTTATAGTATATCTACATATTATTCCATCTAGCTACATTGCTCCGCACTGTGTTTATATATTTACATATTTATTCCATCTAGCTGCAATGCTCCGTACTGTGTGTTTATATACTCATATATTTATCCCATCCAGCTACAATGCTCTACACTGTGTGTCTGTGTGTATATATATGTATATTTATAGTAATATGTACATATGTATATTAGCTGCTCGTGCTTGCTTGCTTTTTTTTTTTTTTTTTTTCTTGCCTTCTGATTGTTGCTCTGAGTGTTGCTATCCCTGTGCTGTTGCAATACTGGAATTTCCCCGTTGTGGGACTAATAAAGGCTTATCTTCTCTTATCTTCTCTTCTCTTATCTTATATATTTCTGCAAAGTGTGGATAGTCTGAGTAAATAACTGCATATATTCCTGTATATATTTGCATCCTTTTATAGAAACGTGGACAGACTGTAATTTACTGTACATACTCTGTTGTCATTGAATCCTAATTTAAATCTTATTTAAATCCTCCACCTGAACAACGAGAGCAAGTTTTTAGCCAAAGTCAAATTCCTTGTATGTGTTGTGCATACTTGGCCAATAAAGCTGATTCTGATTCTGATTCTGATTCATCACCCAGCAAGCTTGTGGCTCCATCATGCTGGCATCGCATCATCGCTTCTTCAATGCCAGAGGAGTTTTCTGCTGCTTTTAGGGATTCACAGTTTTTTGCCTTGAATGGACTTGTTTCCCCTTCCCATCCGGATAATATTCTTTCCTCCTTTCATACCACCTGCTCTGGGATTTTGGACTCTATTGCCCCATTTTGGCTTAAATCGTCTGAACTGAAAACAGATCCCTGGCTAAACGACACTACCCATGCCATTAGGCAACGGGTCAGGCAGGCTGAACTGAGATGGAAAAAGGACAAATTACATGTGTTTCTGGGAATTTTTAGGGACTGTCTTGCTGATTACCAGAGGACCGTGCAAAAGGCAAAATTTCAGTATCTCTCTGATATTATTTCTAGCAGCAGTCACTGTCCAAGAGTGCTGTTTAACACAATTAACTCTTTTATAAACCCATGCACTCTGACTGTAACAGATGATTCGTTTACAACATGTGAGACTTTTCTTCACTTTTTTGTTGATAAAGTGGACTCTGTCAGAGGAGTTATTAATAACAGTTTTAATGGGAGCTTGTCTGTTGTCCCGGGTTACTCTGCTGTGTTTGAATAGTTTGAGTTGGTCTCTTTATCTTCACTTACTGATATAGTGAAGTCTCTGAAGCCGACAAATTGCTCACTGGATGTTGTTCCCACTGGAATACTGAAAAGGGTTTTTAATACTGTAGGGCCTGGTCTTTTGGTTTTTATTAATTCCTGCCTTAGTTCAGGATTTGTCCCACCTGCTTTTAAACATGCTGTGGTTAGGCCCCTTCTTAAAAAACCTCACCTTGACCCTTCAGTTTTATCAAATTTTAGACCTATTTCTCATTTGCCCTTTTTATCTAAGGTTTCAGAAAAAGCTGTTTTTATACAGTTGCAATCTTTTTAGAGGACAATTTCATTTTTGAGAAGTTTCAGTCTGGGTTTAGATCTCGTCACAGCACTGATCTCTGCCCTGCTAAAGGTGCACAGTGTTTTTATGATGTCTGCTGATGCCAAATGCCCTGTGGTCTTAGTGCTGCTAGATCTTACAGCAGCCTTTGACACTGTGGACCATACTATCCTTTTGTCACGCCTGAATCACCATGTTGGCATCCATGGCACTGCACTTACTGTAAGTGGTTTGAATCCTACCCATCTAACAGAACTTTTTCTGTAATGATAACTGACTTGTCTTCTTCTAGTGCCTCTCTCTCCTGTGGGGTCCCACAGGGCTCTATCCTTGGCCCTATTCTGTTTTCATTATATATGCTGCCACTCAGGTCAATAATAGCCAGGCACAACATGTCTTTCCACTGTTATGTGGACGATTTGCAGCTTTATTTACCTTTGAACCCAGAACAAACAAACTCACAAAGTGTTCTATTGGACTGCATCACTGACATTAAGTTGTGGTTAAGCCAAAATTTTCTCCACTTAAATGAAGAAAAACAGAATGTATTGTGTTTGGGGATGCTGTAACGACTGGCTTTGGTACCCTTTTTTTAAGGCTCAGTTCAGCTGTCAGAAATTTGGGGGTGATTTTTGATAGCCATTTAAAATTTGATAAACAGATTGACAATGTAGTCAAGATGAGCTTTTATCAATTACGTCTGTTATCCAAAGCCAAACCTTTCCTGAGCCGTCATGATCTTGAGATAGCCATCCATGCTTTAATCATTTCTTGACTTGATTACTGCAATGCACTTTATGTTGGCATCTCTCAGTCTTCTCTCGGCCGCCTTCAACTTGTGCAAAATGCAGCGGCCCGTCTTTGACCAACACACCTAGGCGAGAGCACATTACTCCGATCCTTTTTTCACTTCATTGGCTTCCAGTCCATTTTAGAATTAATTTTAAACTTTTTCTTTTTGTTTTTAAAGCTCTTAATGGCCTTGCTCCATTTTATCTGTCTAAGATTTTGACTGTCCGTGACCAAGGCAGGGCTTTGAGGTCATCCAATCAGATTTTGCTGGATGTGTCCAGGTCAAGGTATAAACATTGGGGTGACCGAGCCTTTTCTGTTGTCGTCCCCAGGCTCTGGAATAATCTCCCCCCTGACCTACGTGCTATCTCTGACCTGGCCCTTTTTAAATCAGAACTTAAAACATATTTGTTTAGGATGGCTTTTAATACCCAGTAGTGGTGATATTTGTCTTGGCATTTGTTTTTATTTTATTCTTATTTTTAGGTATTTATTCTTATTTCTTTGTTTATGTTTTTTGTTTTTAATGCTGTGTGTGTTTTTAATGTTGTTTAATTTGTAAAGCACTTTGGTCACCTACGGGTTGTTTTAAAGGGCTATATAAATAAAGTACATTACATTTACATTACATTACATGCAACCATGAGCTCTTCTTCCATTAGCTTGCGTCACACCCATACACGTGGTTAGAGTGTATGGAGCTTCTGTGCCATGAATGTTAAATGTGTCAAAAAGCTCTGTTTGTGCAAGTGACAAGTTGCTCTGGTCATCTAACACTACATAAGTTCTGTTGATGTGTCTTCACTCACCTGCAGGATAGACATTGACCAAACAGATCTTTAAACATGACTTGCCACTGTTTCTAATACCACATACTTTGGTGCAGATTGAAGATATATCTTCTTTAATTACCTCCTCCCTGCTGTCCCCTGTAGGGGCAGGCATCAAGGGTTGCAGAGGAGTTGGTGTAGACCCTGCATAGCTAGGGTGAAGAGTCACAACATGTTTTTCACTTCCACATTCTATGCATTTCACTGAAGCACAACAATCTTTTGCATTGTGATTCATAGAAGCACAGCATCGGAAACAGATAAAGTTGTCCTTGAGAATCTTCTTGCAATCCTCTAGAGACATTTGCATTTATTCAGAGGATTTGTTGTGGATTGGACTTTGTTTTTCTGGGTTCAGCTGGTTCTGTTCTGCAGTTTTGGAATTTGAGGAAGCTCCTTTTTGTGTAATATGTGTTTTCTGTACAGACACTGGCTTGGTTTGACCATATCTCTCTTTTTTATGTGAATTCAGAAGCAAAGGAAGCCTGAAACTATGATCGTTTCTCTCTTCTGCTTCTCTGCATACAAAATCCTTGAAGAAAGAGAATGGTGGGAAAGAAACCCCATACTCTCTTTTATACTTGGAGCCTGAAGTGGGTATGGCAACTTTTCTACAATAGATTGCACTCTTCTAGCTGTGTCCAAATGTGCTAAACCTGACAAATTACCATCCTGCTTTGTAACATCAAGCTCTTGAGGAAGATTGGCTAACTCTTGAAGCTTCCCACTATCTTTGGTCATGATTTTAGGAAATACCTCAGTTCTTGAGAAGAGTGCAAGTGCCTCCTCAGATCCATACATTTTATCAAGCCTTCCATATCAACTTCAATCCAATCATAGGCTGCTTAATGTTGACTGACCTTATTCTATGGGCATGCTCACTTAACTCCTCACACAGCCATTTTACCATGACATCAATCTCTTCACTGGGACTCAGTCCAAGTTGTTCTATGGCACTGATGAAAGATGCATTCCAAGTCTGGTAATGTTCAGCTACAGTATGTCATCAAAATTAGACAGGCCAGACGTAATCAACTGGTTGCGTGCAAGAAATCTTGCCAGATCCTCAGTTGGGTTTCTTGGATCCCTTGCCATGTTAGGCTGGAACCATGGTCGTTAAGAAACTGGAGCATAAGACACTTCATATGAAGGATACTGTCATGCGGTGACCCTCGCGGATCACCATAAGACGCCAAGAGTCCACCGGTGAGTTTTGCAATGATGGTAATTTATTAACAAGACACAAGACGTAACACAAGACTATGATAGACTGTGATGAAGATACACTAAACATAGAGCATGGGACCGTAAGGCTAACCCCAGCCACTTACGATCTAAGACATGACATGACAAGAGCAAGCATAAGCACGAGAATATACACACGAACCTGAAATGATGAGGTTTAGACGATGTCTGACGAGGTTTAGACAATACTCCTGCAATCTAACTGCCGTCAGTGCCCGCCTTATAAAGGCAAACACTAACGAGCAGTGATGACAGACAGCTGACCAACCTTGACAGGCGGAAGCCCCACTGAGCGCCTTCACAATAAGAGTCCGGTGAGGCCAGAATACAACCCACAGCAGTCAAGGCCGGCAGCGAGCTGTGCGTAGCCTGAGCGCGGACAGAACCCAGCGCTCAGGTTGTAACAGTACCCTCCCTCCAAGGGTGGGCTCAGAACGCCCACAGACCACCCTGCCCCCACCACCCCCCAGGGTGGGTGGCTGGGGGTAGGTGCGGAGGGAGAGAGACCAAACCCAGAAACAATCAAAACCCGGCAAGAAAAACAACTAAATACAGGACAATGACAAGAGATACCAACTACTCAGATTAAATCAAATATTCAACTAACGATCACAAAAAATTGCACAGGATAACATGGAGAAAACAAAAAAACAGAATTACTGGGTCAGAAAAACTAAATACAGGACAATGACAAAATACCGAATACTCAGATTAAATTAAATGCTCAAATAATCACAGCAACAGCACAGGACAGAAAGAGAAAAATAAATTCTTGCCCACACGTTTCACAAGAAAATGGTTTCTCACTGTTTTATTTATTTGCATCTCATTTCCTTACAAGTGCAATGGGCCCCAGCCAGGGGTCTATGATTACACTTTAAATTAAAAAGCTTTGTATCCAAGGGCTCTCTTTAAGATAGAGACTGTTCCTCTGATTGCTGAGATCTGTATTTCACAGATGCTAGGGCAGCCGGGTATTGCTTGTAGATATTTTTTCAAGTTCTTCTTAACCATCCCAGTTGCTCCCACCACCACAGGTATAATATCTGCATCCTGCAGATTCCAGGTGCTCCTTAGATCGTTTTTGAGGTCTTGATATTTTGTTATTTTTTCTCTTTCTGCTCTGTTGAGGCCGTAGTCGTTTGGTATAGTTACATCGATTAATTGGGCAGTTTTGCCCTTTTTGTTCAAGATAACTATGTCCGGTTTTATTGCTCCTCCTTCAATGTGTCTTCCAGTTGGGATTTCCTTGTCATAAAAGATGGTAATATCTCCGTTGGAGCTAACTGGCTCTGGATCGTGCTCCCATACTGGTCCTTTTACTTCTATTTTGAATGTTTCTCACCTGTGTGAATGCTCAACTGACACTTCAAATAGCCAAGTACAGGAAAACAGAACAATTGACTCATACCTAACTATGCGCAAAACAAAATAAAGCAACTGCAAGACAGAGGAACACAGAACATCAAGGAAAACAAAACCGGACAATAACTGGATCAGGACATTACCAGAAAATAACCACTACCCCCCCGACAGTTTATGCCGACCGGTGGAGACCCGGTGCCATAGGAACAGTTCAGGCGGTCTCCCCGTGTCCAACGGCTGGCGGGTGGTCATGGGAGGCGGAACATGACCAGTCGGCTCACTACAGTCCAACGCCCAGCAAGTCCGCTCCTCTGGTGGCCGAACCAGGTTGCCCAACGAAACACATAACACGTCGGGTGGCCGACCCGGGGCGCCAAACCGGCGAAGCAGTCCCTCAGGCGGCCGACCCGTGTCCCTCAGCCACCAGTCCCGGGGAAAAACAGCCCACGGCGGCCTCCCTGACGAGGACAAAACTCGGGAGAGCCGGGGCGAGCGAACAGGGACCCCCACGGCCCCCGGCGATGATGTGCAGGGGCGATGACCGAGAAGAGGGACAAGACCAGGATGAGCCAGTAATCCGTCTGACGGCGAAAGGTCTGCAGCTCCTCCCCCGTCCGCGGACCACACTGGCGCTGCACCTCCGCTGGACCCCGATTGAGTTTCGGCTGCACCCACGTCGGGCCCCGATTGGGCCAGAACTGCACCTGCGGTGGACCCCGATCAAGCCTCTGGCGCACCCACGTCGGACCCCGATTGGGCCAGAACCGCACCTGCGGTGGACCCCAATTGGGCCTCTGGTGCACTCACGTCAGACCCCGATTGGGCCACAGCAGCCTCCACGACGGACCCCAACTGGGTCGGTGCAGCTCTGCTGACGATCTCCACCCCCGAACCTGGGACCTCCAACCCAGTGACTCCGACTGGTTCCATGCCGGCGACACTGCAACGAGGCTCACAAACAACAAGAAAACCGGGATCAGAATCACCGGTAGCAACAGAACCCAGCGAGACGAGCCCGGGTGCAGCAGGCGGCTGCTCCTCACTCGCCTCCCCGAGAGGCAGGCAAAAATGCTCCAAAACAGGGGACAGAGACACAAGAGGGAGCACTTGCCTACACTCGGGTTCTGTTGCCACCCAGGACTTCGACGATCCAGGTTCAGGGCGGCGACTCTCGTCAGCAGGCTCCAACTCAGCTGTGTCGGGCTCCGCAGCTGGCAAGATGTCGTCTGCAGCCTGAGGTTCCTCCCGCGCTGCTGTCCACGCAGATGACCCGTATGGCGTGGGGGCAGAGGACACTCGACTCACTGGCTCGGACTGCTCCGGCGAGGAGACCCGGGGATGCTTCATCATCGGCTCAGGCTCCGGGCCGCAGTCTGCTCTTCTCCTCCATCCACGACGTGGCTGCAGGGCCGGATCCAGGGTTTCCAGCACTGCAGGCCCCCTCTTCATCCGACGACGTTGGCCTGGCGTCGCGGACTGCTCAACAGGGGGGGACACAGAGGCAGCAGGTTTAGTCATTATCTCTACAGCAGGTGGAGGGAGCACGGGGGGCTGCGAACCCCGAACTCCGCCCCCAGGAGTCAGACAAGGCAGGTTACAATCATGATGTAATAAATTAACATGCACTTGCCTTTCTCTGGGAGGAAGGATGGTTCCTGCTGTAGGGGATGTTGTTCCTCCTTCTCCCCGCTGGATGGCGACAGAGGGCCCCCTGGAAGGACGAGGTGGAGCTGCTCTCAGAAGTTCGCTGATGGACTTTGCCGGCAGCGGGTCCAGCCGGGGATTCTGCTGAGGATTGCCTGGGCCGCGGCGCTGACGTCGTCGTCGGCCCCCAGATGGCGCAAACTCCTGGACCGGGTCAAGGGCAGGAGCGGAATCCCAGCACGGGGAGGGAGGATGCCTCCTCCGCTGCTTCCTGCCGTAGTCCTCCACCATACGGAGTATCTCGCGCTGTGCGGCGATGTCATCCCTCCTCGCGCCGACTTCAGGGTGGTCAGCGTAGTGGGGAGAAAGATGATTAAGCACATCCTCAGCGCAGTCCAGGTACCAGCGTACATCGCTGTCATAGTCGAGGAGGGAAGCAGAGATGAGCGTTTCATCCATGTATTCTAGGACGTTCGCCAGCTCATGGCTCGGACTCCGAGCGCGGCCCCTCCGCGACGGCATTCCTCCAGCACACAGTACCCAGACAAGAAAAGAACAAACGTCCAAAAAGGCAAAAACTCACGGTGAAAAAGGCATCTCGGTGTGGCGTCTCCGTTTAGATGTCTGGCAGTAGTATACTGTCATGCGGTGACCCTCGCGGATCATCATAAGACGCCAAGAGTCCACCGGTGAGTTTTGCAATGATGGTAATTTATTAACAAGACACAAAACGTAACACAAGACTATGATAGACTGTGACGAAGATACACTAAACATAGAGCATGGGACCATAAGGCTAACCCCAGCCACTTACGATCTAAGACATGACATGACAAGAGCAAGCATAAGCACGAGAATATACACACAAACCTGACATGACGAGGTTTAGACGATGTCTGACGAGGTTTAGACAATACTCCTGCAATCTAACTGCCGTCAGTGCCCGCCTTATAAAGGCGAACACTAACGAGCATTGATGATAGACAGCTGACCAACCTTGACAGGCGGAAGCCCCACCGAGCGCCTTCACAATAAGAGCCCGGTGAGGCCAGAATACAACCCACAGCTGTCAAGGCTGGCAGCGAACTGTGCGTAGCCCGAGCGCGGACAGAACCCAACGCTCAGGTCGTAACAGTACCCTCCCTCCAAGGGTGGGCTCAGAACGCCCACGGACCACCCTGCCCCCCCCACCCCCCAGGGTGGGTGGCTGGGGGTCGGTGCGGAGGGAGAGAGACCAAACCCAGAAACCCAGCGCGTACACACAAACACTGTATGGGGGGAACTGTGGCGCTAAACCGCCATTACGGAAAATGCCATTATCGTCAATAACTACTGAACCACTAATCCTATCATTGTGAATCCAATTGCTTGTCATATGTTTTCATGGTCAAGGAATCTGAAAACGTACACACAAACACTGTATGGGGGGAACTGTGGCCGCCATTACGGAAAATGCCATTTTCGTGAATAACTACTGAACCACTAATCCTATCATTGTCAATCCAATTGCTAGTCATATGTTTTCATGGTCAAGGAATCTGAAAACATACACACAAACACTACCGCCATTACAGAAAATTCCATTTTCGTCAATAACTACTGAACCACTAATCCTATCATTGTGAATCCAATTGCTTGTCATATGTTTTCATGGTCAAGGAATCTGAAAACGTACACACAAACACTGTATGGGGGGGACTGTGGCCGCCATTATGGAAAAGGCCATTTTCAAGAATAACTACTGAACCACTAATGCTATCATTGTGAATCCAATTGCTAGTCATATGTTTTCATGGTCAAGGAATCTGAAAACGTACACACAAACACTGTATGGGGGGAACTGTGGCACTAAACCGCCATTACGGAAAATGCCATTTTCGTCAATAACTACTGAACCACTAATCCTATCATTGTGAATCCAATTGCTTGTCATATGTTTTCATGGTCAAGGAATCTGAAAACGTACATGCAAACACTGTATGGGGGGAACTGTGGCCGCCATTACGGAAAATGCCATTTTCGTGAATAACTACCGTACTGAACCACTAATCCTATTGTTGTAAGATGTGCCTAATGCAGGTGTTTAGAAAGGACAGCTCAGTGCGTGAACGTGAGTGAGTGCGTGCACGCAGCCGAGGCGCGCCCCAGGGGTGTGTGGAATGGCCCCGACGAGTGAACGGTGTGTGTGATTTTGGGCGGAGGAGACAGAGAGCGAGGCGACCGGAGCAGGTAGAAATCATTGCTAATAACAGTGCAGTCTGTAAATAAAGCCCCAACGCTTCAGCAATACGGCCTGTGCCTCTGTGTACCACCATATCTCCTGCTTAACAAGAGTGAGGTTTTACTCGGGAGTTGACCCCGGAGGAGGAAAAGCGCCTCCGGCCCTGGAGAAGACAGATCTCCCCTGCGTCCCCCAACCACGGTTAGGAGACCAGAAGCAGGAACGGTTAACACTGGCGACCACGAAGGGACTCTCACGTTGTTAAGAGGGTGGTGAGTACCGAAGAAAAGGACAGCGGCAGCTGGGCCGAGTGACTGTGATGGCAGCTAAGCTAATGAGACATGGCGGCCGCTCGCTATCCCGCCAATATCTACAAACAAGATACTAACTACTCAAACCCGTTCATGTCGCTGGCTAATCGTCAGGAGTGCAGACGAGGTGCTGTGAGGGCTCATGAATGTCGGGCTGAGACGAAGTGTGGACATTGTGGCCCATTTCTGTGTGATGAGAGCTGCGCGGGCGCACCTGTTGATGGAGAGGATTTTTTCCGCCATTCGGCAGCCCCGCTCAATTTGCCACCGGCTGTGGACGGGGACCCAGCAGACCAGGACCTCAGCCTGTACAACCTGTTCGCTACTACCTCCAGTGATGGCCCCAGCAGTTCCCGGCCGTCCACTCCACCTGCTAATGCCCCCAACGTGATCGGGTCTCTTCCACCCACTCCTTCCCATGTGATATTTGGCCATGGTGGGGGTGCGGTGGGAGAACCACACCATCAGGCTCAGCACATGTCACGGCCCAAACGTCGGCGCAGAGGACCGGACCGTTACGGGGACTGGGTTACTGAGTGAGCCAACTGTGGTAGTTCCTGTTTGCACTAGAGATTCTCCAGTTCACATTTTTGGACTCTAGTCTGGTTTTAATGTTCTATATGTTTGTTTAAAAAAAAAAAAGGCTGAAGTAACAATGCTTTCATATACCCACCTGCACTTGATTCCGTTTGAATGTATTGTATGCTGATTAGTTGTTCAGTAATACTCCCGGTCGCCTAGAAATAGGTTTTCAGAATGTAATGTACTCCTTGTATAATTAGAAACAATGGTATTCCAAGTATTTGTCCCTCACGTTTTCACTGCCAAATGAGTTAGTTTTACCACTGCATAGACACTCGTAACCTACCTACCTATTTGAATCCCTGTTATATATTGGACACTGCTACTGCTAGGCGTACGAATGTAGAGAGTGTGTACCAATTTTATATGGTTTGGATGGAATGGAATTAGTTTTAATTGCCAATCCATGGTGGGGGTCGTGTTGTAAGATGTGCCTAATGCATGTGTTTAGATAGGACAGCTCAGTGCGTGAACGTGAGTGAGTGCGTGCGCGCAGCTGAGGCGCGCCCCGGCGGTGTGTGTGGAATGGCCCTGACGAGTGAACGGTGTGTATGATTTGGTGCGGAGGAGACAGAGAGCGAGGCGACCGGAGCAGGTAGAAATGGTTGCTAATAATATTGCAGTCGGTGAATAAAGCCCCAACGCTTCAGCAATACGGCCTGTGCCTCTGTGTACCACCATATCTCCTGCTTAACAAGAGTGAGGATTACTCGGGAGTTGACCCCGGAGGAAAAAGCTGCCTCCGGCCCTGGAGAAGACAGATCTCCCCTGCGTCCCCCAACCACGGTTAGGAGACCAGAAGCAGGAACGGTTAACACTGGCGACCACGAAGGGACTCTCACGTTGTTAAGAGGGTGGTGAGTACCGAAGAAAAGGACAGCGGCAGCTGGGCCGAGTGACTGTGATGGCAGCTAAGCTAATGAGACATGGCAGCCGCTCGCTATCCCGCCGATATCTACAGACAAGAAACTAACTACTCAAACCCGTTCATGTCGCTGGCTAATCGTCAGGAGTGCAGACGAGGTGCTGTGAGGGCTTATGAATGTCGGGCTGAGACGAAGTGTGGACATTGTGGCCCATTTCTGTGTGATGAGAGCTGCGCGGGCGCACCTGTTGGAGAGGATTTGTTCGCGCCATTCGGCAGCCCCGCTCCATTTGCCACCGGCTGTGGACGGGGACCCAGCAGACCAGGACCTCAGCCTGTACAACCTGTTCGCTACCGCCTCCAGTGATGGCCCCAGCAGTTCCCGGCCGTCCACTCCACCTGCTAATGCCCCCAATGTGATCGGGTCTCTTCCACCCACTCCTTCCCATGTGATATTTGGCCATGGTGGGGGTGCGGTGGGAGAACCACGCCATCAGGCTCAGCACGTGTCACGGCCCAAATGTCGGCGCAGAGGACCGGACCGTTACGGGGACTGGGTTACTGAGTGAGCCAACTGTGGTAGTTCCTGTTTGCACTAGAGACTCTCCAGTTCACATTTTTGGACTCTAGTTATAATGTTCTATATGTTTGTTTGAAAAAAAAAAAAAAAGCTGAAGTAACAATGCTTTCATATACCCACCTGCACTTGATTCCATTTGAATGTATTGTATTTTGATTAGTTAGACAGTAATACTCCCGGTCGCCTAGAAATAGATTTCAAAGTATAATGTACCTTCTTGTTTAATTAGAAACAATGGTATTTAAATGTATTTGCCCCTCACGTTTTCACTGCCAAATGAGTTAGTTTTACCACTGCATAGATACTCGTAACCTACCAACCTATTTGAATCCCTGTTATATATTGGACACTGCTACTGCTAGGCGTACAAATGTAGAGAGTGTGTACCAATTTTATATGGTTTAAATGGAATGGAATTAGTATTAATTGCCAATCCATAGTGGGGGTAGTGTTGTAAGATGTGCCTAATGCAGGTGTTTAGAAAGGACAGCTCAGTGCGTGAACGTGAGTGAGTGCGTGCGCGCAGCCGAGGTGCGCCCCAGGGGTGTGTGGAATGGCCCCGACAAGTGAACGGTGTGTGTGATTTTGGGCGGAGGAGACAGAGAGCGAGGCGACCGGAGCAGGTAGAAATCATTGCTAATAACAGTGCAGTCTGTAAATAAAGCCCCAACGCTTCAGCAATACGGCCTGTGCCTCTGTGTACCACCATATCTCCTGCTTAACAAGAGTGAGGTTTTACTCGGGAGTTGACCCCGGAGGAGGAAAAGCGCCTCCGGCCCTGGAGAAGACAGATCTCCCCTGCGTCCCCCAACCACGGTTAGGAGACCAGAAGCAGGAACGGTTAACACTATCATTGTCAATCCAATTGCTAGTCATATGTTTTCATGGTCAAGGAATCTGAAAACGTACACACAAACACTGTATGGGAGTAACTGTGGCCGCCATTACGGAAAATGCCATTTTCGTGAATAACTACTGAACCACTGCTTGTCATATGTTTTCATGATCAAGGAATCTGAAGACTGTATGGGGGGAACTGTGGCGCTTGGCGGAGGTCTGCGCTCTCCAAGTGCTTTTCTAGTTTATAATGTAATCGTGCCACGCGAAAAATTTTCCTGTTTGCGTTTGGTGTGAATGCACCTTTAGTCTTCTGTAACTCAATGTTCATTTCTCTTTGCACAAAGGCTAGTTTTACTTTGGCAGCTTCTGGTTTTGCTCGAGCCTTCACCACAGCCAGGCTTGCATATGAAGATACGGATGTACGTGATGCTCTTGAGCATGTTAAACAGGAGGAGCACATAGAACCTGTCTCAATACATTCCTGCTTTAACGGCATTTCAACATGTTATGTCTGGAAACCCGGAATGACGCACAGAGTGGTGTCTGCTGGGAACACAAACGTTATTACAACAACACTCTAGCAGCTACAGAGTCTGGTGGGAAGGCTGAGCACTATAGAGCTAAGGGAGCAAGAGAGGCAAGAGGCAAGGGACCGTAAGATGGCTGATCCTCATCTTATATGAGCTCAGTGCGATGGCATCACCAAATGGCTGCATCATCACGCCGATGCCATCAAAACCCGTGGTCCTTATACCACATTCATCCCTCCACCCCCTTGGAAAAACAGAGAACAACATGCATGACCAAATCCACCCTCCCCAATTTGATATCATAAAATCCCCAAACTAGCTAGGGCCAGCGGGCAGACTAACACATAGCCCGGCACGGACGGCTGAGTGGTTTATTTTGCTGCTATGTTGGCAGCTACGCCCCTAGCTAAACACAGTCCTTCTTTTTTTCATTGAGGAAGGCAGTTCAGTTGGAGAGGCCTTGAGGCGAGCTCGTGGTGGACGTGCCCCTGGAGGCACCAGCTGCAGCAGGCCCAGGTGCCATCCCGCTGGAGCCAGGGCATGCTCATCAACAATGTCACAGCCAGGATCCCACACCAGCTAGGTTGGCTTTATCGCTGCATCTTGATCCGTGGCAGCTGCTCTTACCTTCCGTAGATGGCTGGCTTACCATCTCAATCTGTCTGCCATCTGAACGGTGGCTGGTCTCAGCTGCGCAGCGATTTTCATGGGTGTTGGTGGTGGTGACGGTGTTAAGGTTGACTGTGGGTCCGGTCATTCGGTTCTACGGACCTGAACCAGTTTATCACTGTGAGTGGTGCTCTGTTTGGCTATGTTTGGCATCGTAGTTGTGATGTTATAACTCCCACGTCTGCTGTGGGGTGTCCATTAGGTTGTGGTGGTTCTGCTGTATCCTGTTGGGTCATGAACTCTTCATCCTGCGTCTCAGCGACGGCTCCTGGAAGCTGATGCTGATTGTGGATTTGGAAGACGTCTGGTGGTTCTATTGCATTCTGTTAGGCCGTGGACTCTTCCTCCTGCAGCTCAGTGGCGGCTCCTGTAGGCTGGTGCCGGGTGTGGATTTGGAAGCAGTCTGGTTTCTTCTCTCTCTCACCTGGTGCTGGTCGAGGTCGGGGTGATGTGTCACTGTTGTCGGTGACGGGACGCGCACAGGCCGTCTTCGGTCACTGGGGTCCTCTTTTTCCACCAACTCCCTCTCCTGTGGCTCCATGGTGGCTGTCTGAAGATCATGTCTGGCGAGGATTGGAGGTGAGTCCAATTTGTCCCCCTCCCCCTTTTGGGAAGTCTGGTCATGGCGATATGTTGCTGTCGCTGTTGGTAGCACCTGCGCTGGGTTGTTGTGTCTCAGGGTTCCTGATAGATGTGGGCTCCCTGTCCTGCAGCTCTGCAGCGGCTCCCCGAGGCTTATGCTGGGTGAGGATCTGAGGCAAGTCTGGTTGCTGTTCTCTCTCCGTGCCATGTTCGCTCTCTGTTCTGTGCTCTCCCTCTGCGCTGTGTGTGTAGCTCACTCGCTAAGACTCGGAGCTCCATAGCATAATGTTGAGTTGACTCACCCACATGTTTGCAGCGAAAGAAGGCAATTCTTCGGGCGGTAATGTTGTAATATTTCTCCATCAGTCACACATTCACTGAATTACATAGCGTGAAAGGCACTATAGAAAACAGAACCCCACAGAACACATGCTATACGTACATTGTACTTTTTTCCTAACATATTGAGATATTTCTCTTTTTTTAACACAGAACAACAGGCCTAGTAAGCTAAATGGGAACCTGGGTAGACTGCCAGGGTACCCTCCCCTGTTGGCGAGGATTATTCTGCCGCCTATGCCCAACACGCTTCAGCTAAGGCTACTTCTACAGCAAAGTCATCTAGGTGTCTGGGCCTCTGACACGTCCTAGCTGAGAGCCTCACCAGAGGCGAACCTGCTCCAGGCTCCGTCAGCCACACCCGAGAGTCCCCAGCACCGCCATCAGATAAGTCCCAACCCTCATCAGTCAAATCCGCCACAGCTCCCGGACCCTAGGCTGGCAACGACTTCCTGAGTCGGCTGGAATGTCACTGTGACCCGTCTGAGAGCTCAAACGTGTCCTGGCCCAGCCGTCTCACAATCTGTAGGGGCCCCGTCCAGAAAGGCTGCAGTTTATATGTGCAGTTGGGGTGCTTAATCCAGACCAGGTCTGACACATCAAGTCCATGGACCCTTGTTGTGTGCTTCCTGTCGAAACGTCATTTCATTTTCTGCTGCTGGGCGACAACCCGGTCTCATAGGGGATCTGTGTCCCCCGAAGGGGAAGTTGTAGAGGGCCTTAGCCGGTCCAGAGGCAGATGGAATTCACGCCCCAGCATAAGTTTCGCTGGGGAGCACCCTGTCGTGGGCCGTTGCCCTGTAGTGGAGGAGCGTGTTCTGGAGGGCATCAGGGAACATGAAGCCATCCGTGAAATGGGCTCTCAGACCATTTTTCAGAGTCCTGTTGAAACGTTCCATGCCCCCATTGGCTTGGGGGTGGTAGAACGCAGTTCTGATGTACTCCATGCCCCGATCACCCCAAAACTTCTCAAACCCCCCCCCCCAGAGGTGAACTGTGGGCCATTGTCTGTTGTGATGGCATCCGGGACCCCTCATCTGGCGAACAGTGACGAGAGGAAACCTGTGACCACATCTGTTGTGACCGAGTTATTGGGTAGCACCTCCGGCCATTTGGAGAACAGATCGTAGACCACTAGCAAAAAACGGCTGTTTGGGGGAGCCGTGTGTAATTCACCACAAATGTCCAATTGGATGTGTTTCCAAGGGCCCTCTGGGTACGGTAGTGGACACAGGGGTGTGTGTGTGGGGGGGGGGTGGCCTGCTGGTCTTGAAACTCTCCAAACACAGAGCACAGTTCTTTACCATAGCTTCAATGTCCTTATCAATGTCAGGCCACCAAACCGAATCCCTGCAACGCTGCTTCACCATGACCACACCCAGGTGACCCTCATGGAGCATTGCCAGAACTCGCGAGCTCAGCAACACCGGAATTAATGTGCAGTGAACTCTTGCTACACACACACACCATTCCAGCAACTCAGTCTCTGAACCGGTGAAAAGGCGCCAGATCACCCTGTACTTTTGTGGGCCAGCCCTCCCTGATGACTGAGCACAGTTGTGACAATGTGGGGTCCCGTTTCGACTCTGCCTGGAACTTCTGGAGGAACACCATGTCCCGGAGGGGTCTGTGCAGCGCGTTGACCAGATCCGCCTCCATGGGGTTGTCGTCATGTGGTTATACAGTGTTGATCATGGCACAGGACAGGAGATCTGCCACTACGTTCTCTTTTCCAGGGGTGAACTGGGTAGTGAAATTGTAGGCTCGCAGCCGCTCAGTCCACCTGTGGATCCGTAGGGGCCTGTGTCCCGAGCCCATCGTACGATACTCGTTGGAGATTTTAATGCTAGAGTTGGTTCAGACACTGAGAAATGGAAAGGAGTGCTAGGCAGACATGGAGTAGGCAAGTGCAATGCTAATGGAGAACTTCTACTTGCACTATGTTCAGAGTACAACCTTGTGATAACCAACACCCTATTTAAGCACAAGAACACACAAGAAGACATGGATGCACCCAAGATCCAAGCACTGGCATTTGTTAAACTACATCATAGTAAGGCAGAGAGACAAAAGGGATGTATTGGACACCAGCGCAATGAGAAGTGCGGACTGTGGTACTGATCATGTTATGCTGAGATTTAGATTAAGGATTTGCAGACAAAAACAGCACTGCAGGATGGGTGCGAAGCCATCATGGAAGCTAAACACGAGTGCACTGAAAGGCCAAAAGAAGAAGGAAGAACTTACACAGGAAATGGATGGAAACTTGAAAGACTGGGACAGCAACAACTCAGAGAATGACATAGAAGAGGAATGGGCAACACTGAAGGATACGGTGTATCAGACTGCGAGTGATGTTTTAGTCCACCCTAAGAGGAAACATCAAGATTGGTTTGATGAGCATGATGAACATCTTAAGAAACTACTAGAAGTGAGGAATACAGTTAGGTAGGAAAATCTACAGTGTAACACAAGGTCGAAGAAGAAGAAATACTTATAGGCTCAGAGTGAGCTACAGGAGTACACTAGAGAGATGAAGTCCAACTGGTGGGATGAAAAAGCGGAGGAACTTCAAACTGCAGCAGACATGAAGGACATGAAAACATTCTTCACAGTTTTGAGAGAAATCTATGGCCCGAAACCAAGAGGATTGATCCAACTGAAGGCTATGGATGCTGAAGCGGTTTTGCAGGAGAAAGACAAGATCCTGGACAGATTTTCAGAACACTTTGACCAACTACTAAACAACCCTGAAGATCTTGCTGAAGATGCTAAAGGCCAAATGTCACGTAATTTTTTTTCCAAATGCCAACGAATTTTGATAAAATACACATAGCTTAAACCAAATATTCATACCGGAGACCATATCACCCACCCGTATTTACATAATTGCACAAAATACACCAGGCGAAGGCCCCCCCTAGCGGCTGTCAGTGTGTGACAGCCAATCCAGACCGCGGCCATGTTGTTGACGTCACAAATTTCACCCTGGCTGCCCTGCCTATCCACATTCACACTTATCAACATTGGACAATCATGACAGAAAGTGACAGCGATTGTGAACAAATTAGTTTAGTTTTGTCCTCTGGTGAATCGGACTTGGAATTCAGGGAAGACGACACCCCAGATACTGATGACAGTGGTTCAGACAGTGACAGAGGCATAGAACCTTACAGGTTCGAGCCGTCCGAGACGGAATCAGATGCTTTGTCTAATGACAACAGTTCCGACGATGACCAGAGAGCAGAACCAGTGGAAAATGTCATTGAATTGGACATTAATCGCCTCCAGAATGTTGAATGGTAAGCCAAAAGAAATCTGTGATGTTGAAATTAATTATAACCACCGGCAAAATTGGGAAGCCGAAGGGGGTCTGTCGAGGGCGCCCCATAAATATCGATTTTTCGGAAGCCATTATTATGACGATACAGTGGGGGCGCTAGCTTACAGTAGAATCCTTTCTTTCCTCATTCAGTTGTAGCAACAAAATCAAGGATGAAATGGAAATAATTGTGGAAAATGACTTGTATTAAAATCCCCAGGATCGTGTGTATAGGGCCATAACCCTGGGTAATAAGGGACACTTTTCTGCGTCCTGCTCAAAATAAAAAAAGCAGAATTACACTTAAAACACATACCTGTCAAGGCATACCTCATGCCTCCCTTACTGGGGGGCTTTCACACCTGTAATGAGTACTTAAAAACTGTATTTATCGGCAGATGAAAGAAAACTGACCCCCCCCCCCAAAAAAAAAACAAAACTGCAACATGACCTATTTCAAACATATTTATTCAAATGTACACTTTTATGGACACAATCTTGAGCCACAACTTTTTGGTAATGTGAAAATAATAAGCCAAGTAGCACAAAAAAAAAAAAAAATAAAAAAAAATACAAAAATATTTTTCAAATTTACATTAGCACAAGGTAGATTGCTTAATTTGAAAGTACACAATAAGAATTATTCTGAATATAGTTCTTAATTGTCAGCTAGATACTGTATATACACTTGGAATTAAAGAGTTTTTGTCAGCGTTGTTACACTAATGCACTTGGATGAACTTGAAACAAGAAAATGTTCACTGATGCTGCTTGTTATAGTTCCAAGTAGCAGCCTTTGCTGACTCTAGCATTTCTGAAGTGGCAGATCAGATCAGGTGGCAGATCAGAAGTGATCTGCCACCAATGGGGGTAGATTGTGCCCTGCCACAAAAAAATGACAAACCATCACTTCTGCTAGTGATGCATTGAATTTGGAAGGCGATTCCTCTCTGTTCCGGAGCGGCAAGACAGTAGAAAGTGTGAGGCCATCAGCCTACTTCTCACTGTAGTGATAATAGCTCACGCTGAACGCTCTGCCAGCCCCCTAGCTGTGGGGGTCACACACACGACGTGTTCCTCAACACACTCACTAATTTTTTTTCCCGTATATTTTTCTTTTGGGCGTACAGAAATGGCAATAAGCCCGTATTTGCTAAAATTGCATTTTCCCCGTACGTAAAACGGGGCTATAAGGGACGGCGGGGTAATAAGGGACACTTTTCTGGGAAATGTTTTAAAGGTAATTCTGCTTTTTTTATTTTGAGCAGGACGCTGAGTTGTGTTGTTATTGTCTTTCCTGTAGATAGATATTAGTTTTAAGAAATTTGTTGCCGTTATATTTAAGGAAAATTCGAAAAAAAAAGTGTCCCTTATTACTCCGCCGTCCCTTATAGCCCCGTTTTACGGTATTAAAATACGGCGAAAACATATCACTTGACAGATATGAAAACATTTCCCAGAAAAGTGTCACTTATTACCCAGCTGTCCCTTATAGCCCCGTTTTACGGTATGGGTGAAATATCCAATTTTTTCTTTCTTGTTGCTCACTTCAATCTTCCAGTCTCCATATAAACAATCAATCGGGATACCCCAAGCATCAAACTAGGGTACAATCTGTTTCGTCACTTCCGCCTTCTTCCCCAAGCGATTCCGGGGGCCCTGAGTGGTAACATCAGGCCAAGCGCGGCAGTTTTAAATTAACGAATGTTCCGGCGTTACTGAAGCATATGCACCAAGACCCGAACGGATCGGTTCCCTTTTATATCTAGTTTCAAGACATTTTAAGGACCCTGTTACGTGACATTTGGCCTCTAAAGAAGCTCTAGTGCAGCAACCAGTTTTTTCAAGTCTGGATGAACCACCAAATCTTGATGAACTAATGGCAGCTATCAGGACAACACAGGATGGTAAATCTCCAGGAAGGGATGGAATTCCAGCAGAAGTGTGGAAATTTGGTGGTGTACAGCTGAGCAACTGCCTGCACAAGCTCATCCAAGAGATATGGGATGCCCAGAAAGTACCTCAAGATTGGAAGGATGCAAGTATTGTGCCTTTGTTCAAGAAAGGTGACAGGAAAGATTGTGGAAATTACCGAGGTATATCACTGCTAGCCACTGTTGGTCAGATTCTCTCACGCATACTACTAAACAGACTCAATGAACACATCTCGCAGAATGTACTACTGGAAACAATGTACTACCTGCTTGAAACAGGTTCAAGAAAAGTGTATCAAACAGAACATGCCGCTTTATGTAGTCTTCACTGACTTCAGTAAAGCCTTCAATACTGTATTGCGACAATGACTCTGGCAGGTACTCAAGAAATATGGCTGTATAGAGAAGTTTGTCAACCTGATCGAGGCACTCCATATAGGTATGCAAGCAAATGTGGCAATGAGTGGTTCAGTGTAAAGACTTTTCAATAAGCAACAGAGTGAAACAATGGTGTGTGCTGGTGCCTACACTCTTCTCACTATATCTGGCAGCCATGATTGAGGTGGCCTTCAAAGACACTTCAGAAGGAGTATACATTCAAACAAGGAAAGAAGGAGACTTTTTCAATGTGGCACAGTTTAAAGCCAAGAATGAGACATCGATAAAGGTAGTAAGAGAAATGCTCTTTGCCGACAACAGTGCTCTAGTTGCACACAGTGCGGAAGATATGCAATCCTCAGTGGAGAAATTTGCAAGAGCAGCTAGCCAATTCAGCCTCAAAATCAACATCTAGAAGACAGGGTGCCGTTATCAACCACCAAAGTTCCAGTTATCAACATCACTACCAAAAGAGATCAGCAATAGTACAGAGCCATTAGTCAATTCTAAGACTTTCAAGTATTTCGGGAGTACTGTTTCAGAGAATGCTAGGCAGGAGGATGAACTCTCTCTCAGAATGGGAAGAGTGAGTGCTGTGTTTGGAAACTTGAGGGAAAGACTGTGGAACAATTGACATGTGTCTATCCGTGTGAAATGCAAAGTGTACAGAGCGGCAGTAGTGGCTACTTTATTGTACAGTGCTGAAACTTGGACTGTCTACAGGGTGCAGGTAAAGAAACTCCAAGCATATATGATGAGACACCTTCGAGCCATAATGAACATCTCATGAAAAGACAAGATAACCAATATAGAAGTGCTGAAAAGAGCTGGTCTACCGTCAGTGGAAGACATGCTAATACAGATGAACCTGAGATGGCTCGGACATGTTGAGAGGCTGGATCACCAGCATCTCCCTCGACAGTTTCTCAACTCACGATTTTGAGAGGGCAAATGCAATCAGGGTAGACCAAGGCTCAGATTTAAAGACACTGTAAAAAGAAACTTGAAGAAGTTGGATATAGACAGGAGTTCCTGGCAGCGGAAGGCAAAGGACAGAACTGCGTGGAGGAATCTGATCAGACCTCAATGAAACAGTCATTGGTGCCCCCGACAGACTGCTATGATGATGATGATGACATCCCAGGCCCATGAACAATGCTGGCCAGCAGGTATGCCACTCGGGGGACATGGTCAGCACTGTTGAACCTGCTGGGTCCGTGATGGAGAATCTTAACTTGCCCAGCAGATCAATTCCCAACAAGTCAGCCCCCTGGTGTGAAACCTGGAAGGTAAATGCGAGAATAGTCCTTGACCCACATGTTACCGAGAAGCTGTCTGTGCCTGCCATGCCAATTTTAGCGTGACCGTACCCAAACATTTTCACCACCCCTGCTTTAATGGCTTTTCCCGGGAAAAGTCTTCTCACTGTGGCCATGCTCAATATAGATTTACCAGCGCCCGAGTCCACCATAAATTGCACATTGACCCCGTCAAGCTGCAAGACGTACCACTTTAACGGCCCCTTCTTTGTGCCCGCCACACACACACCGACGTCATGCCTTCGAGCTCCAAAGCCGTTGCTTTATTGGCGGAGGTGCAGACCCTGGCCCAGTAATTAGAATGGCGGCAGCTGTAGCACTTCTTCACTCTGGCGGGGCAAGTGAACGTGCCCGCCTGGTGACGAGGATAGCCACAGCTGCCACACAGTCCCCAAGCTCCTGTTCCTGCCCATGCCACAGTCCACCGCCTATTGGAGGTCTGCCCCGAGGAATTATCTGTGCTGCTAGTGGTCTGACACGGAGGGGAAGCTTGGGTGGCTAGGTTCTCTTTAGCTATCAGTTGTAGACCTAGCTGGGTAGAGGACTCTATCTGGCTGGTCAATTCAATCACTTGCTTCAGCATGAAGATGTCCGTAGTTAGCATTAGCTTCTCTTTCAGCCACTCGTTGCTCGTACCGTGTGCTAGCTTGTCACGGACTAGCTCTTCCTCAATAGGGCTGAAGGCGCACATGCTCGCTAGGCTATGGAGTTCCATTAGGAAACTTTGGGGGGACTCACCAGCTTGCTGTCGGCAGTCGAAGAACCCATGTCTCTGCGCTGTGATGTTGTACTGGTCAATAAAGAAATTGTCCATTATGTCCAAACACTCCTTCAATGAGCCCTTGCCACCTAGCGCATGAAACACACATCGGCGTTCCTCACCAAGGCAGTGAACAAGCAAGCTCTTCTGTCTTTTTTTTGTGGGCTCCACCCAGGCCAGCTGTGGCAATGTATTCCTCAAACGCCTCCAAACGCCTCCAACCCAGCAATGCCATGGTGTAGCTGGCACACCTGGAGACTCTAAAAACAACCATATTTCACTGCCCCCCATTCTGCCCACATTCACCCAGTATGTCACATGCCACACTAGAGACAATAAAACACTGGACTTATTCTATGCTAACACACTAAGGAAGCGTACACCTCATCACCACTCCCCCCACTCGGGAGATCGGATCACAACTTAAGATAAGATAAGATAAGATAAGATAAGCCTTTATTAGTCCCACAATGGGGAAATTCCAGGATTGCAACAGCACAGGGATAGCAACACTCAGAGCAACAATCAGAAGGCAAGAAAAAAAAAAGCAAGAGCAGCTAATATACATATGTACATATTACTATAAATATATATATATATATATATATATATTTATAGTTTTATAGTTTTATATTTTATCTGTGTATATATATATATATATACGTATATATATATACACAGACACAGTGCAGAGCATTGTAGCTGGATGGAATAAATATATGAGTATATAAACACACAGTGCGGAGCATTGTAGCTAGATGGAATAAATATGTAGATATATAAACACCCACAGTACGGAGCATTGCAGCTAGGTGGAATAAATATGTAAATATATAAACACACACAGTGCGGAGCATTGTAGCTAGATGGAATAATATGTAGATATATAAACACACAGTGCGGAGCATTGTAGCTAGATGGAATAAATATATAGATATATAAATATAAAAATATAAACACACCCATTGCGGAGCATTGTAGCTAGATGGAATAAATATGTAAATATATAAACACACACAGTGCAGAGCATTGTTGCTAGATGGGATGAAACAGCACAACCGTCTACTTAGTTATCCTATATGGTATGATTATGTGCCCATACATATTCTCACCCTCCATAGCGACCGGTATTTTCCTAGTTGTATGCAACTCGGTTCATCTCCTGCCGGTGTACAAACCTCTAGTACACAGACAACCTCCGGTCATGTGCACGGTGAAGATAT
Source organism: Pholidichthys leucotaenia (assembly GCA_020510985.1). Classification (NCBI taxonomy): domain Eukaryota; kingdom Metazoa; phylum Chordata; class Actinopteri; order Cichliformes; family Pholidichthyidae; genus Pholidichthys; species Pholidichthys leucotaenia. The sequence goes on along the minus strand of CM035841.1, from coordinate 310,592,086 downwards.
GGTCGGAGGAGGGAATGGACGCTCTAAAGGACTGTCTTGAAACCACTGCCTGGGAGCAGCTCTGCGATCCACATGGTGAGGACATCGATGGCCTCACTCACACCATCACGGACTACATCAACTTCTGTGTGGACAACACTGTACCCACCAAGACAATATGGTGTTGCTCGAACAACAAACACTGGATCAACCCTGAGATTAAAACACTTCTGAGAGAGAAGAAGAGGATCTTCAGGTTGGGGAACAGGGAAATGCTGAAGTCTGTACAGAGGGAGCTGAGGAGGAAGATCAGAGAAGGCAAGGACAGGTTCAGGAAGAAGATGGAGGACAAGCTGCAACAGAGTGACATTAGCGGGGTCTAGAGTAAACCTTAAAACCAACTCTGGGCTCCAGAATACCTCCTCCAAGGCCACAGGGGGGCAGGGAGTGGGTGAACAATCTGAACCTGTTTTTTAATAGGTTTGACCAACCGCCCTACCCCCGACTGCACACCAACTACTGCTGCCTCTAAAGTCATCGAGACCTGCTGTCCACACCCCACTCCACCAACACCCCCCCACTCCCAGCACACAGCCCCCCAACCTGACCCTCACTAAGACCCAGGTGAGGACGGAGCTGAGGAAGATCAAGGCGAGGAAGGCCTCGGGACCGGACGGCATCAGCACGAAGCTCCTCAAGTCCTGCGCAGACCAGTTGTGTGGGATTGTGGAGCACATCTTCAACCTGAGCCTGAAGCTGGGGAGGGTACCACAGTTGTGGAAAACATCTTGTGTGGTACCTGTACCAAAGACTTCCCACCCCAAAGACCTGAACAGCTACAGACCAGTGGCCCTGATGTCTCACATGATGAAGACCCTGGAGAGACTCCTCCTTGCTCACCTCCGCCCCCTGGTGGGGCCAGCGATAGATCCACTCCAGTTCGCCTACCAGCATGGCATTGGGGTGGAGGATGCAGTGATCTTCCTCCTTCACCGTTCCCTGTCCCACCTGGAGAAGCCCGGGAATGCGGTGAGGATCGTGTTTTTTGATTTCTCCAGTGCTTTCAACACCATCCAACCGATGATCCTGAAAGACAAGCTGCTGTGCGCAGGGGTGGACCAGCACCTGTCATCATGGAATCCTGGACTACCTCACTAACCGGCCATTTTGTGAGAAGCCGGGATTGTGTGTCCGACACAATCATCGGCAGCACGGGGGCCCCCCAGGGAACGGTTTTGGCTCCCTTCCTGTTCACCGTTTATACTGCGGACTTCTCACACAACACAACACACTGCCATCTGCAGAAGTTCTCTGATGACTCTGCGATTGTCGGCCTCATCTCCAACAGAGATGAAGCTGAGCACAGAGGACTTATCCAGGACTTCGTGGACTGGTGCCATCGGAACTGCCTCCAGATCAACGTGAGGAAAACTAAGGAGCTGGTGGTGGACTGCGGCAGGCAAGGACAACCCCTCACAGCACCAGTAAACATCCAAGGAACAGACATTGAGATGGTGACATCCTACAAGTACCTGGGTGTTCATCTGAACAATAAACTAGACTTGTCACACAGTACTGACGCACTCTACAAGAAGGGACAGCACAGGCTGTTCCTACTGAGGAGGCTCAGGTCTTTTGGTGTACAAGGGGTGCTCTTGAAGACATTCTACGACACGGTGGTGGCATCAGTCATCACTTTTGGAGTGGTCTGCTGGGGCAACGACATTACAGCAGCCGATAGGAAGAGACTGAACAAACTTATCAAGAAAGCTAGCTCTGTCCCCGGGAAACACCTTGACCCAGTGGAGGAGATAGGAGAGAGAAGGATGGTAGCTAAACTGTCATCTTTGCTGGAGTCCGAGTCCCACCCTATGCAGGACATACTGGACGCACTGAGGAGCTCATTTAGCAGTAGACTACATCATCCTAGATGCGTGACCGAGCGGTTTCGCAGGTCCTTCCTACCTACGGCTGTCAGACAGTATAACCTAAGCAGGGCTGCTCGCAGAGATAGCAAAAAAAAACAAAAAACGTGACAACCTATAGTATTGAATGCAAAAGACGCAACAGACTTACACAAATGGTCCCCTCCAGTATACAACTAGGACAATATCAGTCACTATGGAGGGTGACAATATGTATGGGTACATATTCATACCATGTAGGGTAACTAAATAGACGGTTATGCTGTTTACTCCATCTAGCTACAATGCTCCGCCCTGTGTGTATATATTTACAGTATATATTTATGTGTACATATGTATATTCACTGCTCTTATTTTATTTTCTTATCTTCTAAATTATTGCTCTGAGTGTTGCTATCCCTGTGCTGTTGGAATCCTGGAATTTCCCCATTGTGGGACTAATAAAGGCTTATCTTATCTTATCTAAACGGAGGTGGTAGTTTCACGCACGCTCCCATGGTTTAATCTGACGTTGCCAAATGTTATGTCTTAATAATGGGACATGAGCCATATCGTACCGAGCAATGAACTGACCTTTATTGAGATGAACACAGAATCTACATACTGTCACATGGGCTGAAGTGCCGTTGCTATCCGCGCTCAGACCATATTCCTCCTCAGGCCGACTCTTACTTTGACAGCGTCTCAGCGGGCCTCCAGCTGCCAAGCTCTATGGGACGGCTGGAGGCCAATTACCTCTTATCAGCTGAGGCACTGTCAACTACTATAAAAGGGAGCAGTCCCAATTATTCGGGGCTGTGACCTCGCACTATTATCCACGCTCTTTCCCGGCGTGGGTAAGGCTGGATCCCCTTCGTCTGGCGCCAGCCACCCTTTCGTCATTCAGTATCATTTGTAAGTTTGTACTATTGTATGATCATTTGTGTTTTGGCCCCACGAGGCCCTGTTCCTTTGTTCCTGTCCATTATTGCCAATAAACAACCCAAACTCACTGGTCAGCCCTTGGCTCTCATTTATGGCTCGCAGAGCCATACGTACTGGCCGAAGCCCACCTGATGTCACCATCTCGACTGCCTGGCATCGGCTACGGCAAGCCCCAAGGGTCCAAATCCCTATATCATAGGAAGTACCATTTTTATATGGTGTTTGGTATGACCCCGCCAGGACTTGAATCCCCCACCTCCCGATTGTGAGACGCATGCTCTATCAATTAGGCCACCACTCTATTGCAATTAACATTACACTTATTTTAAATATAGACTTAAAATTTATCTTCATAGTGTTCCATATTACTTATTATTGCTTCATAACAATAAATACAATTAACCATTATTTGGATGTCCGTTATCACAATGTTGCAAGAGCTGTCAACAGGACTATATCCAGTACCAATATGGTGCCTAAATTTGCCATCAAAATCCTAGCTGTGAGCATTCTAGCCAATTATATCTCTGAGGCAGAGTTGAAGCCAGTCTGAAGAGCTAAAGGCATATACTGTACAATCAAAGACGCCATTCTTAGAAAGCTGGAAAAATAAAAAACAAATTTGCTGCAATAATTAATAATTAAAGAAAATCTGAACAAAATATGTCACAAAAATTTCATTAACTAATACGTGCAGGCAGTTAAAATTTAGAAAAATTCAATCAATGACCTTAAGCACAAGGTGATTTTACTGTGTCAGAAATATGTTAAAAAATATGTGTACCCCAAAATGTTGTGATAGATTCAAAGCTCTTGGCTTGAGGGCTACCTCTGATGAAAATTTTGTTAAAATCCTTTGCAGTTTTTGCATAATCCTGCTAAAAAACACACCCTGTATTGATCGCACAACCTCCTTGGTGGATGTAATTGTGATATATAGAAAACGGCACATCATTGTGAAGTGCGGTGTGGTGATGTGCACTTCCCGTCACGTCACCGCACCGCCCTATGTAAGGCAGGGGGCATCCATCTTACGGCCTCTTTGCCAGATGCCCATCGCTAGTACCTGCTGTGTGCTGTCCTGTAAACAGTTCTTAATAAAGCTGTGTTCACCAACCATCATCATGCCTCATCCTTCACCCAGGTATTTTCCATACATAACATTTGGTGATCGAGGATTAACGCATGGAGGCGTGCATTACATGCTTCGTCCCTTTCTCGAGCTCCCGGACGAACCACCGGTTTCATGGTGCATTGGCTGGAGGCCTATCAAACGTATGTTATGGCACTGGACCTCAGGAAGCTCAACAAGGTGAGAGCGCAGGCGCTTCTCATTCACAATCTGAGTATTGAAGGCCGGAAGGTCCTATGGCCGCTCACATTTCTCCACCCCAGACAACGTGACTGTCCAGAGAATTCGTTTTCGCCGGAGGCGCCAGCGGGTAGGTGAGCCTGTCTGCCAGTATGTCATTGACTTGAAGCAGCTAGCCAGCAAATGTTGTTTTGGACCACTTGAAGATGAAATGGTACGCGACCAACTAGCAGAGCACATGTGCAATGCTGAGCTGCGTGCTAGGTTATTAGTGGCGCCTATGGATTTGACATTAGCTGAAGCAGTTAAGCTTGTTCTCCGGTTGGAAGCCATTGATAAGCTAGCTGTGGAGCTAAATTGGCGCCAGCCACAGAAGCTGCGGGAGCCGCTCGCCTCAGCTAATGTTGCAGACCCTGATAGCGAGGATAGCTCAGACGAAGATTTTGGGGAAATCAATGCTGCCAGTCAAAGGTCTGCCCTGGGAAACTCCCGTTGCAGGGGTTGTGGGTTTGCAACGCACTGCCAGAAAGTGAAGAAATGCCCGGATAGAGGAAAACGTTGTTGTAGATGTGGACGCTTGAATTACTATGCCAGGGTGTGCCATTTGTCTTACCCGAGGAACCCAAGGGAGAAATCACCCCACTCGCCCCCGACGAATACTGGGAGCTAACAGTACGAATAGCTAATGGACGCCACAGCAGTCAAGCAGGACCAGTTTCACTCAGGTTCGGCACTGCTGGGTCTCAGTGCCAGCGCTCGGGACATGGAAGAGGGGGATACCGAGTGTGGCGGCAAGGTGCCTGTGTTGGCGAGTGACACTGAAGTTCTAGCCCCAGATGCCTCCGGTACTTAGCCACAGTTGGGTGGGGGGTCTGCAGCTACAACGGTGAGCACTACAACGTTTATAGAAGAGGACTGGGCCAGACCAATGATCATGGAGTTACCACCTGCTCAGCAGCAGCACATCGGGCCGAGTAAAATTCCACTCTGGGTTATGGACTTGGTTTGGGGTGAGGGATGTCCATGGTGAAGATGAGCCAAATGACAGCCAGCAAAACATCGAGGGTGTCTGCGCATAGTGGCTAAGCTGGGCGCAGCATACTTCAGGTTGTCCAACGGCTCGTCGAGGCACGCCATTCAGCTTTGGTGTGTCCGGGAAGACGGTCCAGGTGGCGAGGCTGGACAGCAGTCGGTGATGGCAGTCTGGGATCCAGGCTCCATCATCCAGAAGATCGGCCATTGCTCCGGGTGTCTGCGGTCTCCAGGGGTGCACCTGCTGAGGGGCTGCCTTGGACCCCCCCCCCCCCCCATGCAAGTTCCAATTTTTTCACTCAATTGACTGTGCAATAGCACTTAATTTATAGTTCTTGTATTTTGTGCATGCATGTTATGTTATGGGGTTATTTATGTGTTTTGCTTTTAGTTAGGAGCACGGCTGTAATTTTTAGTTTCAATAAAGGACTTTTAGGTTATTGGATGGCAGAATAATCCACCCTGCCATGCGGGCTGTATGGTAATCCCCCCGTCAGCCCTATTCTCGGTTGTTTTGTGTGAATGTGATAAGCCAATTTAGTACATGGTTTTTCGTTATTTTAGTGTGTGATTCGGGTCCCAAATTTTTTTTTTTTGGGGGGGTTCAATTGTGTGTATGGTTTTGGACTTTTTCAGAGGGTGTGTGTGTGTGATATATAGAAAACAACACATTATTGTGAAGTGCAGTGTGGTGACTTACGCTTCCTTTCATGTCACCACACCGCTCTATGTAAGGCAGGGGGCATCCATCTTACGGCCTGTTTGCCAGATGCCCATCGCTGGTGCCTGCTGTGTGCTGTCCTGTAAATAGTTCTTAGTAAAGCTGTGTTCGCCAACCATTATCATACCTCGTCCTTCATCCAGGTATTTTCCATACATAACAGTAATATTGAGCTGCATTGTTTCTTTAGGTGTGAAAACCTGCAGCAAACAGGCTGCATCAGATACTGGTAATTATTGTGGTCAGCAGAGAGAAGTTATTCACTAGCCAAAAGGCATTGTAAATATATTGATCCCCAAATTGGCCCTCAATGCATCCTTTGCTATTAACAGTAAGTTTCTGGGTGTTAAAGGTCTTAAAGCACTTCATGGGTGAAAGTTGCATGTTTAAAAGTGTCATATGAATGTGGCTAAGCTCAGCATATGTTTATTATGGTTTACTATAAGCAAGGACGCCTGTTAAAATAAGTTAGTACCACACACTGTTTGATCCTGTGAGTCATTTAATAATTACACTGCATCATGCATTAATTAAGGCAGGATTAAAAAGTTAACATTTCCAGAAGTGTCCCTTTGGACTGGACAGAAACAACAAACCAAATGAGACAGTGTGTTATATAGTTTTCCTTTAATGGTCCGCACCAACATTACATCATACTTCAGCTTTTGATTTATTTAGAACCTTTTTGCTCTTGCTATGTCTTCTTCTTTCTTTCCAAATCAGTGCTTTTAAGGCAAATTGTATAGGACTCCTCTTAGCATAATGAGGAGCAGGAGAGAGATTAAAATAAAAACAGCCCTTCCTCTTATCCTTCCTTCCTTTCATCTTTTCTTCCTGTGCTCTTCTGTTTAATTGGGTGACCACATACTGTAGGTTCTCTTTTTCGTTGTTGTTGCTCTTTAGATGCAACATATATGACTCACTTTATCACCACAGGATTTTAGTTTTATTTTTATTTTGGAAAATTTGAACTTATTAACAACAAATGACTAATGTCTTTTGCAGTCACCACACCACAAAGCTTTATCACAAGAGTGTAAAGTTCAGTCATATATTAATTTAGCCGTGTCCGGGCGAGCTGAAGTGGGGACAGTCGCTGATAGTGGAGTGGTAGAGCAGTCAGCAGATTTAACACTGGCTTCAGCTCTTTTCTCCTGGGGTGGGGTGGGGGGCTGCAGAAAAAGTGAGATGGAGAAAGATGTTGCATTGCACAGTGTACTGTCCTCACTTTAGTGCAGTGTGATACAGTAATGATGATGATGCCTTAGAAAGATGCATTTAGTCACTCTTGATTTGCAAAAGTGAGGCAATTTCAAGCACCCACGCCCTGAAATTTGATCACTAAGTATCAGAAAACACTTGGTGTTGTTTTGTTTTCCATCATCTTTCCCAGATTGTCACTCTTCTTTGAACTGAATGCAGCAGATTTGTGTGCACTTCACATTGATTTGTAATTCAAAAGCAATTTTCAGCCTCCACTTTTAGAATCTTTTTCTCTTTTTTTAACTGCCCACCATAAAAACAGTAGAAATGTATCTTCCCTCACAAACCACACAGTGCACATCATTTAATTTAGCATGTATCCTCAACTTAGAGTTACACTTTCATCAAAAATATGAGTTTTTTTTCCTCTACATGTTTGGCTGCTTATTGGTTGGTTTGATCATTTTGTAAATAGTTTAATATTGGTCTATTTACCACTGATCTTGCTGTACCATGTAAGCTATTTATGTCAGGTTTTCTACTTTTTCTTATGAGAATGTGTGTAGTTTGATTGTTTACCTAAACATATTGTAGTGCTAATCTAAAAAGTTGCCCTGGAAAACTAAAGATGAGCTGAATTATGCTTAAATGGGCCATGAAGCTGAAGGGAAATGCTGAGCAACTGTAAAGCAATAAATGTAACTGTTTTAGAAGGTTTCTTTTTTTATGTAACCATAATGAAGCTGACAAAATATAATTTTTGCACTGCACTTTTTTTTTTTTAAAAATGAACTGCACCTGTTCATTTCATTGCACTGATGCACCAAAGCCAGACTGCCAAAACAGCAGAGATAAAAAGTAATAGTAATGAAAAAAAATGTTTGAATGAAATCTGTGACGGAGGGAATTTGCATAAATGTCTTATTATGCTGTCAGGGCTTTTTGAATCCAGACACCCGGTTTTACTCAGGCATATCAGTTTTACTGGCAGTTCAATAGGTTTTCTTTATCTGTGGGAAGAAAGCAAAATGTTGGATTTTGTCAAGGTGTTGAGTGTGAAAAAATAGTAAGTCATAATAGCTTCCAGTGGTTTAAGTTTAGTTTACTTTTCATTTAAAGATTCTTATTTCCATTGAGATTTTTTAAAATGGCTGATCCTAGTAAAATGTTGATACAGGTCAATCTTGGACGTCAGTTCTAGTACATCACCTTAATACAGATGATACTGTTATGAAGGGAATTCATAACAATGAGCAGCGTGATGACGCAGCTGGCTGGTATCGTCATCATGCAGACTTATATAAGGGAGAGTCGGCGATCTTATGGTCTCTTCTTTGGTGACTCATCCTCATAGCACGTCAGGGAGCTGAGTGCTCATATGCATGTAGTGTCTGATAACAGTTTATATAATAAAGTTCGAGTTCTTCCACAGCATCGTTGTCCATCATTATTCCCAGGTTTGTGGACATAACAGTTGATGATGAGAATTTACGAACTATGGAAGCGTGCCTAAGACTGCCTTTCCTCGAGTCCACAGGCGAACCAGATGTCCTGTGGCCATGATGGCTGGATGCGTTCGAGACCAATGTTGCAGTATTGGACCTGGGAAAATTGGATAAAGGAAGGAAGCAGGCACTGCTTGTCCACAACCTGGGCATAGAAGGTCAGAGAATTTTTCACACGCTTGGTCCGATGGACTCGTATGGAGATGCTGCGGAGCTACTTGCTAGCTGCTTTGATACACCAGACAACGTGCTAGCATAACAAATTTGATTCCACCAGAGGCAACAGGGAATTGGTGAGTCCACCCAACAATTTGTCGCCGACTTAAGACATCTGGCTAGCATGTGCCGTTTTGGACTGTTGGAGGACGAGATGGTGCGGGACCAGTTGGCTGAGCACACGAGTAACCAAAGGCTAAGAGCTAAGATGCTAATGGCGCGAAATGACATGATGCTAGCTGCTATGTATAGAAACTGACTGGTACTAGTAAGATGGCGGCTGGGTTGGACGTGTGTGGACCAGGGGGGCTGAGTACTGGTTTCCAGTAGTGACGACACCCGGGGTATAAAGGGAGTGGGTGGAGGAGGCTCTGCTTCTTTCATCGTGGAGCCACCTGGCATGCAGGCGAGTGCCGTAAGCCTTTGTATATAGTTATTGTATATCCTGAATAAATCCTGTTAACCGAGTTCAGCTTGACTCGTCATTCCCAGCATTATGGACACAACATTTGGCGATGAGGTAAAAGCGGTAATGGAGTGTTCCATTGCCAGCTTTCAGCCATTTCTCGAGGCCCCGGGCGAGCCGCCCATGCCATGGCCTCGGTGGTTTGCTGCTTTCACCAACTATCTTGTTGTCTTAAACCTGGGTGAGATGGAGAAGCTCCGAGCATGAGCTGTGTTGGTGCATAATCTGGGAATGGAAGGGCAGAGGATTCTGGAGAACCTTGGAGGTACTGGCAGTTTTGACGAGGTGGTGTAGCTAATGGCGTGGTACTTTAGGGTGCCGGAAAACCTCACCGTGAAGCGCATTCAGTTTCGACAGCGACGCCAGCGGTTGGGAGAGCTGGTGAGAAGATTCGTGGTGGACCTCTGTGAGCTGGCGAGGGAGTGCAGATTTGGGGCTCTGGAGGATGAGATGGTTCGGGACCAGCTGGCAGAGCACATCTGCTGCCTGGCGGCCCGGTCCAGGTTGTTGACACACCCAGGGGAGATGACGTTAGCTGAGACTGTTGAGCTTGCCCAACAGTTCGAGGTGGCAGAGACCATCACGAAAGGCCTTACTGAAGGGGCTTCTCTGGAAAAGAATGAGTCTTGCGCTAAGGCACTGATCCTGGACCCTTGTGATGGCGAGTGTGGAGAGGTTGATTTTGCCTCTGTGGTCAGGATAAGGTCTGCCCCTGGTATGCCAAAATGTTATGGATATGGATCCACTGTGCACCGCTATAAGTCCAGGGTGTGACCGACGAAAGGAAAGCATTGTGGCAAGTGCGGTGTTTTGAACCACTTTGCCAGGGTGTGCGAAAACTTCATACGCAGGAGTCGTAGGGGTGAATCAGGTGCTGCGCAGAAGACTCCAATGGTTATGCATACCGTCTCCCCAGTGACGACAGGGAGGATCGGCTGCACCGTCACGCTAGATGGTGTTGAGATCCTGCTCTTGGTGGACACTGGAGCGGTGATTTCCGTCCCAAATCTGGCAACCATGGAGAGACTGTTTCTCCACCGACAGATAAGAAGGCAGTATGAAGAGTATTATGGTTATGGACGGAACAGGTTGGCTATTTTGGGCTATGTGGAAATGGAGGTCTGGTATAAGGACAGTGTGGCGCCCAGTGTTCGCATCAACGTTTCAGCATCCGGTGTTAACGTTATGGGTTGTAACCTATTTTACAGTCTTGGGTTCTCCATCGCAAACGTTTCGGGTGAAGAATGGTCCGGATGTGGACTGTGGGGCTGACCCGTTCCAGTCATGGAGGGTGCTGAGGTGTGGGATTCAGACTGGGTGGACAAAGTGACAAAGGGAGAGCACACACTGCGCCACACGGAGCCGTCTCGGGCTGGACCCGATGCCGCAATGCAGGCTGCCCTGGACGAGGGTGCCGGACGGCATGGTGGGACCCCCGATGAGGCTCGTGAGGACGAGGCGCCAACGCCGGGAGAAAACGGGGCTAGACCGTGGAGCATGGTGATCGTAAAGCGCTCCCAGCGACGGCCTGCCAAGAGGAGACCGAGACGAGCTCATGAGCTGGAGAGATCGGTGATGGGGGCCTGTCGCAGAATTGGTGATCTGGGTAAAAGGAAGAGGACTCCTTCGAAGACCAAGGTTGATGCTTGAGTACATCAGGATCACAGTCCATGCGAGCAGCGGGACGACCAGAGGCGGTTCCAGGTGGAGCCCGGCCGGATGGAGGCAGATGGGCGTAGGTCTATTCAGGTCTGGAGACACCCGAGGAGTCTGCGGCTGCCTGTGGAGGAGAGGAGACAGCGCAGCAGAAGCCCTCAAGTGAAGAGACAGAGACGCCTTGAGAGGGATCCATCCAAGGACTGAGGGTTTTGATTTTGCATGGTTGTCGTGTTTTCTTCAGTCCTGTGTGAGTGTTGATTACTATTTGGTGCCCCGGGAAATTGATTAAAAAAAAAAAAAGAGAAGTGAAAGGAGAGTGAGTGTGATAGGCATGATGTGATGTTTGGTTGCGAACCTGAGTGGTGTGTTTGCATGATAATTCTGGTAGCCTGTGTGGTGTGGTGCCTATTTTACACTGTGTTTGGAAGTATTTTATTTGATTGGTATTTGAGTGTTAAATTTTACTGTCACAGTAGGGGCGGCTCTGTGAGTGTTCATTACACTGGTAAATTTGGGCCTGCCTGGTTTATTTGGTTTATTTAATTGAATGTCCCAATTTTGTTTTCTTTTGTGTGCCCAATGTGGGGTGGGAGTTGGGGAGCTGCCGATAGTATATGTATTGTGGTTTTTGTATGTGTGTTTATTATTAGTGTGGGGGATTATTTTATAGTTAGAGACACGGCTTTTTATTATTTTGTTTCACTGTTCTCTTTTAGCGGCAGAATAACCTGCTCAGCCGTGTAGAGGGTGCTGGTAGTCTACCCAGCCCCCCAACCTTAGTTGTGTGAGTGGATAGGTATTTTATTAGTTTCTGTACATGTTTTCCTGATTAGTGCGTGAGTTGGGCGACAAATTTGGGTGGGTTATTTGTGTGCCTGACATTTTTTTTAAAGGGGGGGCGGATGTTATGTATAGAAACTGGCTGGTACTAGTAAGATGGTGGCCGGTTTGGATGTGGGTGGACCGGGGTGGCTGACTGCCGGTTTCCGGTAGTGACGCCACCCGGGGTATAAAGGGAGTGGGCGGAGGAGGCTCTGTCTCTTTCGTCGTGGAGCCACCTGGCATGCAGGCGAGTGCTGTAAGCCTTTGTATATAGTTATTGTATATCCTGAATAAAACCTGTTAACTGACTTCAGCTTGACTCGTCATTCCCAGCATTATGGACACAACACTAGCTAGCACGATGGAGCTAGCATTCCAGCTTGAGTCAGCAGATAGATTAGCATCAGAGCTAGGTGTGTGCCAACAACAGAGGCAGCATGGACAGTCGATGTTAGCCAACGCGGTGGACATGGAGGAATATGAAGACACAGTAGACGAGTACGAGGCGAACGTCGTTAACCGGAGGACCACTCCGAGAGGCCCCGCATGTGGTAACTGTGGTTCCCCGACGCACCATGAGAGAGCATGTGTCTGCCCGGTGAGAGGACAGCGTTGCAACAAGTGTGGACGTTACAATCATTTGACCAAAGTGCACCAGTCGCTGATACTGTGGGCCCCGCCAAGTCAGCAAAACCGCCCACCAACAACCACCATCCACACGGTAAGCCCTGAAAATAATGCATACGCATACAGCATTGCTGAATTAGACAGCGTGGCTGTACCGCTGCTGCTCTGTGGCGGTTAGGTTGATGCTGAATTGGGCCATGGTGAAGAAATTTTTCCCCAACCACCGAATAAGAAAGAACCCAGTGGAGTTGTACTGTATCCTGGGAGCCCAACATCTCCAGGGGCACGGCTACCGCCTTCCGCTGCCAGGAACTCCTGTCTATGTCCAACTTCTTCAAGTTTCTTTTTACGGTGTCTTTAAATTTGAGCCTTGGTCTACCCTGATTGCGTTTGCTCTGGCATAACTGTGAGTAGAGTAACTGCCGAGGGACACGCTGATGGTCCATCCTCTCAACGTGTTCGAGCCATCTCAGGTTCATCTGTATTAGCATGCCCTCCGATGATGGTAGACCAGCTCGTTTCAACACTTCTATGTTGGTTATCTTGTCTTTCCATGAGATGTTCATTATGGCTCGAAGGTGTCTCATTATGTACACATGGAGTTTCTTCACCTGCACTCTGTAGACAGTCCAAGTTTCAGCACCGTACAATAGAGTAGCCAGTACTGTCGCTCTGTACACTTTGCATTTCACACGGATAGACACGTCGATTGTTCCAGTCTCTCCCTCAAGTTTCCAAACACAGCGCTTGCTCTTCCCATTCTGAGAGATAGTTCATCCTCCAGCCTAGCATTCTCTGAAACAGTACTACCTAGATACTTGAAAGTCTTGCACTTGACTAGTGGCTTTGTACCAATGCTGATCTCTTCTGGTAGTGATGTTGATAATTGGAACTTTGGTAGTTGATAAAGGCACTCTGTCTTCTTGATGTTGATTTTGAGGCTGAATTGGCTAGCTGCTCTTGCAAATTTCTCCACTAAAGATTGCATATCTACGCTGTGTGCAACTAGAGCACTGTCACTGGCAAAGAGCATTTCTCTTACTACCTTTATCGATGTCTTACTCTTGGCTTTAAACTGTGCCACATTGAACAAGTCCTTGTTTGAATGTATGCTCCTTCTGAAGTGTCTTTGAAGGCCACCTCAAGCATGGCTGCCAGATATAGCAAGAAGAGTGTAGGTGCCAGCACACACCCTTGTTTCACCCCGTTGCTTACTGAAAAGTCTTTAGATACTGAACCACTCATTGCCACGTTTGCTTGCATACCTGTATGGAGTGCCTCGATCAGGCTGACAAACTTCTCTGTACAGCCATATTTCTTGAGGACCTGCCAAAGTCCTTGTCGCCAAACGGTATCGAAGGCTTTACTGAAGTCTATGAAGACTACATAAAGCGGCACGTTCTGTTCGATACACTTTTCTTGAACCTGTTTCAAGCAGAAAATCATGTCCATTGTCTTCTTCCACTTCTAAAGCTGCACTGGGTTTCTGGTAGTTCATTCTGCGAGATGTGTTCATTGATTCTGTTCAATAGTACACGTAAGAGAATCTTACTAACAGTGGCTAGCAGTGATATACCTAGGTAATTTCCACAATCTTTTCCTGTCACCTTTCTTGAACAAAGGCACAATACTTGCATCCTTCCAGTCTTGAGGCACTTTCTGGGCATCCCATATCGCTTGGATGAGCTTGTGTAGGCAGTTGCTCAGCTGTACACCACCAAATTTCCACACTTCTGCTGGAATTCCATCCCTTCCTGGAGCTTTGCCATCCTGTGTTGTCCTGATAGCTGCCATTAATTCATCAAAATTTGGTGGTTCATCCAGACTTGATACAGCTGGTTGCTGCACTAGAGCTTCTTTAGCCTCTTCAGTGAGATCTCCAAGGTTGTTTAGTAGTTGGTCAAAGTGTTCTGCAAATCTGTCCAGGATCTTGTCTTTCTCTTGCAAAACCATTTCACCATCCATAGCCTTTAGTTGGATCAGTCCTCTTGGTTTCGGGCCGTAGATTTCTCTCAAACCTGTGAAGAATGTTTTCATGTCCTTTCTGTCTGCTGCAGTTTGAAGTTCCTCCACTTTTTCATCCCACCAGTTGGACTTCATCTCTCTGGTGTACTTCTGTAGCTTACTCTGAGCCTTTGAGTATTTCTTCTTCTTCGAACTTGTGTTACACTGTAGCTTTTCCTGCCTAGCTGTATTCCTCGCTTCTAGTAGTTTCTTCAGGTGTTTATCATGCTCATCAAACCAATCTTGATGTTTCCTCTCAGGGTGGCCTAATACATCACTCGCAGTCTGATACACCGTATCCTTCAGTGTTGCCCATTTCTCTTCTATGTCATTCTCTGAGTTGTTGCTGTCCCAGTCTTTCAAGTTTTCATCCATTTCCTGTGTAAGTTCTTCCTACTTCTTTTCACCTTTCAGTGCACTAGTGTTTAGCTTCCGTGGTGGCTTCGCACCCGTCCTGCAGTGCTATTTTCGTCTGCAAATCCTTAATCTAAATCTCAGCATAACATGATCAGTACCACAGTCCGCACCTCTCATTGCGCTGGTGTCCAATACATCCCTAATGTCTCTCTGCCTTACTATGATGTAGTCTAACAAGTGCCAGTGCTTGGATCTTGGGTGCATCCATGCCTTCTTGTGTGTGTGCTTGTGCTTATATAGAGTGTTGGTTATCACAAGGTTGTACTCTGAACATAGTGCAAGTAGAAGTTCTCCATTAGCATTGCACTTGCACTCCTTTCCATTTCTCAGTGTCCGAACCAACTCTGGCATTAAAATCTCCAATGAGTATCAGCCTGTCATCAGTCGGTACATGCCTGATAGTCTCACATAAATCACTGTAGAACTCTTCCTTCACCTCCTCTGTGTTGGTCATTGTTGGGGCATATACACTGAGTGTGGCATACATCTTCCGCTGTAGTGGGAGTCTCATAGTCATTATCCTGTCGTTGATTGGCACCAGTTCCTCATCAAGCATTGCTGCTATCTCCTTTCTAACTGCAAAGCCCACTCCTGCTTCTCTCCTTTCTTGAGTTGATCTCCCACTCCAAAAGAAGATGTACCCATGGTCTTCCAAGCTGTCATATCCAGGCAATCTTGTTTCACTAAGTGCAGCTATGTCTACCTTGTACCTGCTCATTTCCAGGGCCACAAGCGCGGTCTGTCTTTCTGGGTGCTGTGATGTTGTTCTGTTCAACAGAGTGTGTACATTCCATTCTGATACACACAAGGCTGCTGTTTTCCTCTTCTTTTGTCTTCCTGCTCCTGGCTTACTTTTTGCTGCCTGTTGGAGTGTGAACAGATCAGCGCAGACCTTGTAGGCCTGGGCGACGTCCGAGCCGGTATGAGTTGCTTTCTGATTGACTATTTCATGTAACTGCTTGCAAAGTATTTGAGTACTGCTAGCTTTTGCTGGACAAACAGCACATTCTTGGCAGATAAGGTATTATCAGTGGCAAGGACAAGCCAAGACAAACTGACTCCGGTATCTGTTGCAGTGACTGACCAAATGATAGGCTTGTTTATCTCTGCTCTTTGTGTAGTGCATGTCACAATGCACCAACTGGCACAGTCCACCACAGACCTTGTGACAGATGTGTTTATCTGCCAGGATGTCCAGTCTCACCCCGTGTAACTGGGAGTGGTCCACCACAGACCTGTGGCAGATATTGTTTTTAGTTCTGCCAGGATGCCCTGTTTCACCCTCCACGCCCTCGGAAGGGTGACAGGTAGTACCGGTTTTCATGGTTATCTGGTAGCAAACAAGCCAATGCCTGACCTGACAAAAAAAGTGGTAGTAGTCAGTGTACAGCTTGGAAAACAGTGCAAACTTATTGTTCCCTCAAAATAACTCAACACACAGCCATTAATGTCTAAACCACTGGCAACAAAAGTGAGTACACCCCTAAGTGAAAATGTCCAAATTGTGCCCAATTAGCCATTTTCCCTCCCCAGCTTCATGTGACTCATTAGTGTCTCAGGTGTGAATGGGGAGCAGGTGTGTTAAATTTGGTGTTCTCTCTCACACTCTCTCATACTGGTCACTGGAAGTTGAACATGGCACCTCATGGCAAAGAACTCTCTGAGGATATGAAAAAAAAGAATTATTGCTCTACACAAAGATGGCCTAGGCTATAAGAAGATTGCCAACACCCTGAAACTGAGCTGCAGCACATACAGTGGTTTAACAGGACAGGTTCCACTCAGAACAGGTCTCGCCATGGTCGACCAAAAAAGTTGAATGCCTGTGCTCGGCATCATATCCAGAGGTTATCTTTTGAAAATAGATGTATGAGTGCTGCCAGCATTGCTGCAGAGGTTGAAACGGTGGGGGGTCAGCCTGTCAGTGCTCAGACCATACGCCGCACACGGCATCAAATTGGTCTGCATGGCTGTCGTCCCAGAAGGAAGCCCCTTTTAAAGATGATGCACAAAAAAGCCCTCAAACAGTTTGCTGAAGACAAGCAGACTAAGGACATTGATTAGTGGAACCATGTCCTGTGGTCTGACGAGACCAACATAAACTTATTTGGTTCAGATGGTGTCAAGTGTGTGTGGCAGCAACCAGATGAGGAGTACAAAGACAAGTGTGTCTTGCCTACAGTCAAGCATGGTGGTGGGAGTGTTATGGTTTGGGGCTGCATGAGTGCTGCCAGCACTGGGAAGCTACAGTTCATTGAGGGAACCATGAATGCCAACATGTACTGTAACGTACTGAAGCAGAGCATGATCCCCTCCCTTTGGAAACTGGGCCGCAGGACAGTATTCCAACATGATCACCACCCCAAACACACCTCCAAGATGACCACTACCTTGCTAAAGAAACTGAGGGTAAAGGTGATGGACTGGCCAAGCCTGTCTCCAGACCTAAACCCTATTGAGCATCTGTGGGGCATCCTCAAACGGAAGGTGGAAAAGTACAAGGTCTCAAACATACACCAGCTCCGTAATATCATCATGGAGGAGTGGAAGAGGATTCCAGTGGCAACCTGTGAAGCTCTAGTGAACTCCATGCCCAAGAGAATTAAGGCACTGCTGGAAATAATGGTGGCCACACAAAATATAGACACTTGAGCACAATTTGGACATTTTCACTTTGGGGTATACTCACTTTTGTTGCCAGTGGTTTAGACATTAATGGCTGTATGTTGAGTTATTTTGAGGGGATGCTAAATTTACACTGTTATACAAGCTGTACACTGACTACATTGTATCAAAGTGTCATATTGTCAGTGTTGTCCCATGAAAAGATATAATAAAATATTTACAAAAATGTGAGGGGTGTACTCACTTTTGTGAGATACTGTATATACAGTGGGGCAAAAAAGTATTTAGTCAGCCACCAATTGTGCAAGTTCTCCCACTTAAAAGATGAGAGAGGTCTCCAATTTTCATCATAGGTATACCTCAACTTTGAGAAACAAAATGAGAAAAAAAAAATCCAGAAAATCACATTGAAGGATTTTTAATGAATTAATTGGTAAATTCCTCAGTAAAATAAGTATTTGGTCAATTACAAAAGTTCATCTCAATACTTTGCTATATACCCTTTGTTGGCAATGACAGAGGTCAAACGTTTTCTGTAAGTCTTCACAAGGTTTTCACACACTGTTGCTGGTATTTTGGCCATTCCTCCATGCAGATCTCCTCTAGAGCAGTGATGTTTAGGGGCTGTCGCTGGGCAACACGGACTTTCAACTCCCTCCAAAGATTTTCTATGGGGTTGAGATCTGGAGACTGGCTAGGCCACTCCAGGACCTTGAAATGCTTCTTACGAAGCCACTCCTTCGTTGCCCGGCCGGTGTGTTTGGGATCATTGTCATGCTGAAAGACCCAGCCATGTTTCATCTTCAATGCCCTTGCTGGAAGAAGGAGGTTTTCATTCAAAATCTCACGATACATGGCCCCATTCATTCTTTCCTTTACACGGATCAGTCGTCCTGGTCCCTTTGCAGAAAGACAGCCCCAAAGTATGATGTTTCCACCCCCATGCTTCACAGTAGGTATGGTGTTCTTTCTCCTCCAAACACGACAAGTTGAGTTTTTACCAGAAAGTTCTATTTTGGTTTCATCTGACCATATTACATTCTCCCAATCCTCTTCTGGATCATCCAAATGCTCTCTAGCAAACTTCAGACGGGCCTGGACATGTACTGGCTTCAGCAGGGGGACACGTCTGGCACTGCAGGATTTGAGTCCCTGGCGGCGTAGTGTGTTTCTGATGTAGCCTTTGTTACTTTGGTCCCAGCTCTCTGCAGGTCATTCACTAGGTCCCCCCGTGTGGTTCTGAGATTTTTGCTCAACGTTCTCGTGATAATTTTGACCCCACGGGGTGAGATCTTGCATGGAGCCCCAGATCGAGGGAGATTATCAGTGGTCTTGTATGTCTTCCATTTTCTAATAATTGCTCCCACAGTTGATTTCTTCACACCAAGCTGCTTACCTATTGCAGATTCAGTCTTCCCAGCCTGGTGCAGGTCTACAATTTTGTTTCTGGTGTCCTTTGACAGCTCTTTGGTCTTAGCCATAGTGAAGTTTGGAGTCTGACTGTTTGAGGTTGTGGACAGGTGTCTTTTATACTGATAACGAGTTCAAACAGGTGCCATTAATACAGGTAACGAGTGGAGGACAGAGGAGCCTCTTAAAGAAGAAGTTACAGGTCTGTGAGAGCCAGAAATCTTGCTTGTTTGTAGGTGACCAAATACTTATTTTACCGAGGAATTTACCAATTAATTCATTAAAAATCCTTCACTGTGATTTTCTGGATTTTTTTTTTCTTATTTTGTCTCTCATAGTTGAGGTATATCTATGATGAAAATTGGAGACCTCTCTCATCTTTTAAGTGGGAGAACTTGCACAATTGGTGGTTGACTAAATACTTTTTTACCCCACTGCATATCCAGTGGTGTGAAAAAGTGTTTGCCCCTTCTTGATTTCTCATTTTTTTTGTATGTTTGTCACACTTAAATGTTTCAGATCATCAGACAAATTTAAATATTAGACAAAGATAACACAAGTAAACACAAAATGCAGTTTTAAATGAAAGTGTTTATTATTAAAGGGAAAAAAATCCAAACCTACATGGCCCTGCGTGAAAAAGTGATTGCCCCTAAACCTAATAACTGGTTGGGCCACCCTTAGCAGCAACAACTGCAATCAAGAGTTTGGGATAACTGGCAATGAGTCTTTTATTTTTGGTTTTATTACCTCCGCCAAGGAGGTAATGTTTTTACCGGGGTTTGTCTGTCTGTTTGTCTGTTTTTCTGTTACCAACTCAAAAAGCTATGCAGGATTACACAAAAACTACAGGATGGATTTGG
Organism: Pholidichthys leucotaenia; assembly: GCA_020510985.1. NCBI lineage: Eukaryota > Metazoa > Chordata > Actinopteri > Cichliformes > Pholidichthyidae > Pholidichthys > Pholidichthys leucotaenia. The sequence goes on along the minus strand of CM035841.1, from coordinate 310,572,376 downwards.
ATGAAATTTTCACCAGAGGTGGTTGTTGGGCTAGAGAGGGAGCCATTATATTTTGGTGATGATCTGAGAATGCATACCTCAGCCAAGGCTCTTATCTTCTCACAGTGTTTTAGCAACAATACTCAAAAATCTATGAACGGATTTTGATTAAATTTTCAGGAAAGGTGTGTGATGCCACGGGGAACAGATGATTAGATTTTGGTGATGATCTGAGAGTGCATACCTTCACCAAGGGCTTTGTTTGTATTTGTGCAGCAGGATTACACAAAAACTACTGGATGGATTTGGATGAAATTTTCTCCAGAGGTGGTTCTTGGGCTAGAGAGGAAGCCATTATATTTTGGTGATGATCTGAGAATGCATACCTCAGCCAAGGCTCTTATCTTCTCACAGTGTGTTAGCAACAATACTCCAAAACCGATGGACAGACTTTGATGCAATTTTCACCACAGGTGGCTATAGGCCTACACACAAACCCCTTACATTTTGGAGGTGATCCATGACAAACGGAAGGAGCCTTGGCAGAGGTATGCACTCTATGAGTGCTTTTCTAATTTTATTTGGGGCAGTGCAGTGGCGCGATTTTTTGGTAAACAGCAGAATTCATGGTTCCATTTAACATAGCAAGTCTTCCAAGTGCTGAAGCAGCAAAACAACCCCAGACCATCACACTACCACCACCATATTTTACTGTTGCTATGATGTTCCTTTTCTGAAATGCTGTGTTACTTTTACACCTGATATAATGGGACACACACTTTCCAAAAAGTTCAACTTTTGTCTCGTTAGTCCACAGGGTATTTTCCCAAAAGTCTTGGGGATTGTCAAGATGGTTTTTTTTTGCAAAACTGAGATGAGCCTTTATGTTCTTTTTGCTCAGCAGTGGCTTTCGTCTTGGAACTCTGCTATGCAGGCCATTTTTGCCCAGTCTCTTTCTTGTGGTGGAGTCATGAAAACTGACCTTAACTGAGGCAAATAAGGCCTGCAGTTCTTTGAATGTTGTTGTGAAGTCTTTTGTGACCTCTTGGATGAGTCGTCACTGCGCTCTTGGGGTAATTTTGGTCGACCAACCACTCCTGGAAAAGATTACCACTGTTTCATGTTTTTGCCATTTGTGGATAATGGCTCTCACTGTGGTTTGCTGGAGTCCCAAAGCTTTAGAAATGGCTTTATAACCTTTTCCAGACTGATAGATCTCAGTTACTTTCTCATTTGTTCTTGAATTTCTTTGGATCGCAGCATGATGTCTAGCTTTTGAGGATCTTTTGGTCTACTTCACTTTGTCAGGCAGGTCCTATTTAAGTGATTTCTTGATTGAGAACAGGTGCGGCAGTAATCAGGCCTGGGTATGGTTAGAGAAATTGAATTCAGCTTTCCAAAGATGTGATCGACCACAGTTAATTTTTTTTTTGTTTTTTGTTTTTTTTTGGGGGGGGGGATCATTTTTCACACAGGGTCATGGAGGTTTGGCTTTTTTGTTTTACCATTAATAATAAACACCTTCATTTAAAAACTTGCATTTTATGTTTACTTGTGTTCTCTTTGTCTAATATTTAAAATTTGTTTGATGATGTGAAACATGTAAGTGTGACAAACATACAAAAAAATGAGAAATCAGGAAGGTTCTTGTTCTGGAAGACCTGACGCTGGAGTCTCCCAAAAGGAGCTGATGCCTGCCTGATCCTGTTCTGGACCTCACTGTCAATGGTGTTGTCTACAGAGAGGATGCTCCCCAGGTACTTGAAAGATGGAACAACAGACAGCTGTTCACCAGCAACAGAGAAGGTAGGTGGAGTAGATGGGATATTGGTGCTCCATTGGCAGACGACCTCTGTTTTGATGGTGTTCACCGTCAGTCCCATCCTGCTTTATGCTCTCACCGCAGCAGTAAGAACAGACTGGAGATCTTGTGGGCTATGAGATACCAGAGCACAGTCATCTGCATACTGTAGCTCAATGACTCTCACCCTTTGCAGTTTGGTGGTTGCCTGGAGCCTCCTTATATTAAAACGGTTGCCATCTAGACGGAAGTCCACTGTTACACCGCTGCTGTCCTCAGTCTCCTTGTGGAGAAGCTGGGTGACACAGAGCAGGAAGATGTTAAAAAGTACTGGTGCTAATACACACCCCTGCCTAACCCCTGTACAAACGGGGAAGGAAGGAGATTTCTGTCCTCCTATAGTCACCCGAGCAGTCATAACTTCATGAAATTGGCGGAGGATATTGACAAACTTGCTGGGGCAGCCAAACTTAAGAAGAACTTCCCATAGGAGTTCTCTATGGACAGTGTCGAAAGCTTTGGAGAGATTGACAAAGGCCATGAACAGGTCCTGGTGTTGCTCCCGACATTTCTCCTGCAGCTGCCGAGCTGTGAAAATCATGTCCACCGAGCTCCTGCCCTTCCTGAAACCGCATTGCGATTCAGGCAGCACTGATTCTGTGATGTTGTTGATCAGCCTGTGAAGCATCACCTTCGCCAGGACCTTACCAGCAACAGCAAGGAGCGAAATACCCCTGCTGTTGCCGCAGACAGCCTTGTCACCCTTGTTTTTATAAATGGTGACAATTGTGGCGTCTTTCCATTGTTGTGGGATGTTGTCATCGGCCCAGACCTTGGTGATGTACTTGTGCAGGGTTTTTGTACACAAGTAGCCTTCTTGTTTCAACAGCTCGGCAGAGATGTTGTCATTATCAGGGGACTTGTTGTTTTTGAGAGAGCGGGTAGCTGATAGAACCTCCAGGAAGGTTGGGGGCTGATCCAGGTCTTGCATCGGAGGGAGTGTAGGCAAGTCGTCGAGAACAGTGGGGTCTGCATCTGAGTCCTGGTTAAGCAGGGTACTAAAGTGTTCAGCCCATCTCAGCAAGATGTTAGGCTGATCCTTTAGGGTTCTCTGCCCATCTGCTGTTTTCAGGGGAGTGATGCAGTGATTTGTTGGGCCGTAAATCTTCTTGACAGCATTATAAAAATTATGCATGTCATTTTTATCGGAAAAGGCCTGGATTTCAAGTGCCTTTTTTGTCCACCACTTGTTCTGCATTGTCCGAGTAGCCCTTTGTACATCCTGCCGAGCTCCCTGCCACTGATGCCTGATGATAATGGATGAGGGGTTCCTTAAGGTTGCCTGATGTGCTCTGTGCTTGTCCTCCAGCAAGTCGTGGATGGTGTCCGAGTTGTCATCAAACCAGTCTTGGTGGTTGTTTCTCTTATAGCCAATCGTTTGGGCTGCTGCCTCACAAAAAGCCGAGCTGATGAAGTCCCACTTCTGGTCCATGGTCTTCTTAGGCAGACTCAAGAAATGCTTCACCCCCCCCTAGTTTCTCAACCAGGAGCGACGAAAGTCATTTCTTGCATTCAGATTTGCCAGACGGGAGCAATCAAGTTTCCTCCTTTTGGGCCCTTGTAGTCGCGGGGGGGGGGGGGCACTTGCATGTGGACTTTGGCTACGATCAGCCGGTGATCTGTCCAGCATTCTGCACCTCTCATGGCACGGGTGATGTGGACATCTCTGATGTCACTGTGCCTCACAATGATGTAGTCAATCAGGTGCCAGTGTTTAGAGCAAGGGTGCATCCATGATGTTTTGTATTTGGCCTTTTGCTGGAAGATGGTGTTGGTTATGGTCAGGTTATGCTCAGAGCAGAGAGTGAGCAATTTCACTCCATTTGCATTAGCCTGGCCAACTCCGTGTCTGCCAAGTACTCCACTCCATATCTGGTTGTTCTGACCCACTCTGGCGTTAAAATCTCCAAGTAAGAAGATCTTGTCATTCTTGGGGATCCGGCGAAGAGTTTCGTCCAGTGACCGGTAGAAGGAACCCTTGACCTCACTCTCCGATGGCAGGGTCGGTGCATAGGCACTAAGAAGTGTAGCAAAGTGATTCTTAACCAGGGGGATACAAAGTGTCATCAGTCTCTCATTAATGCCAACAGGTGTTTCACTGAGTCTTGGTAGAAGGGTGTTTTTGATGGCCAGTCCTACACCATGCAGATGTTGTTCTCCTGAGGGGTAACCCCTCCAGAAAAATGTGTAGCCCATCCCTTCCTCTGTTAAAGAGCCCTCATCTAGGAGCCTGGTCTCGCTCAGTGCAGCAATATCAATGTTGTAGCGACTCAGTTCAGCAGCAACCAGATCTGTTCTCCTATGGGGTCTATCAGAACCTCGATCCAGGAGTGTCCTTACATTCCATGTTGCCAGTTTTAGGTTGCATGTTCTCGTTTTATTGTTTCGACCGCAGAGGTGGAATGACCCAACAGGCGCGGTAACCTGTTCAGGCGAAAGATGGGTGGGCAATTTTTAGGCCACTTTTTCTAGGCCCCTCCCCAGTTGGGGTGAGCAGTGCTGTCCTAAATAGGGCTGCTCAATCACACAGGGGTCTGCCGAAAACAGCTGCCACCCCAGCTGCTAGCGACCATAATAGCCCTGTGCTGCTGACGTGCAGGGTTATAGCTAGGAGCTCCCAGTAACATTCATACCTGCTCCCATCGCCACACACCCTGTCGCCGCCAGACTTCAACCAGATGTCCAGAAAGGTAAGGCCCACCATGGTCAGAGGTGGACACCTGCGCATTGAATTATTTAGAGTGCCATAGGGGGCGCGCTCTTCCCAATACCACTGTCTTCGCGATGATGAGGTAAACCCGGTGGCGTGGGTAAGCCCATGATGACCAGTCCCTCAACATGACTGCAGGAGGCTGCCGGGTCCTTGGTCTTTTAAGTCCTGCCTTTTGCGCACCGCCAGCGCATTGCTTTTCTGTCAGGGGTTGCTCCCTTAGCCTTCACCTTATTAGATTACCCACAAGGCAGTGGGGCTACCCCCTCATGGATCGTCACCTTATCGTGGTGGGGGGGTTTGCGTGCCCCAGTGATCCCAGGAGCCATGTTGTCCGGGGCAATTTGCCTCTGATAGGGTCTCCCAAGACAAACTGGTCCTGGGTGAAGGGCCAGACTAAGAACGATCCAACAGACTCTCATGATAAATTGTATATCAAGGATTCAGTGTACCCCGCCCGGTATGGGGTTACCGGGGCCCCACCCTGGAGCCAGGCCTGGGGGAGGGGCTCGAAGGCTAGCGTCTGGTGGCCGGGTTTCCACCCATGGGACCCGGCCGGGCTCAGCCCGAAGCAGTTACATGGGTCCGCCCTCCAGTGAGTTCACCACCTGCAGGAGGGATCATGGGGGTCCGGTGCTATGTGGATTAGGTGGCGGTCAAAGGCGGAGACCTTGGCGGACTGATCCCAAGCTTTCTAAACTTGCTTTTGGTACGTGGAATGTCACCTCTCTGGTGGGGAAGGAGCCTGAGCTGGTGTACGAGGTTGAGCGATACCGGCTAGATATAGTCGGCCTCACCTCAACACACAGCTCCGGTTCCGGAACCAGTCTCCTGGAGAGGGGCTGGAGCTTGGCCTTTTCTGGAGTTGCCCCGGGCGAGAGGCGACGAGCAGGGGTGGGTATTCTTGTATCGCCCCACCTTGCTGCCTCTATATTGGAGTTTTCCCCGGTGGACGAAAGGGTTGCTTCCCTGCGCCTTCGGGTTGGGAAACGCGTCCTGACCATCATTTGTGCCTATGCACCAAATGATGTTTCAGAGTACCCACCCTTTTTGGAGTCTGTGACTGGGGTGCTGGAGGGTGCTCCTCCTGGAGACTCCATTGTCCTACTGGGGGACTTCAATGCACACGTGGGCAACGACAGTGAAACCTGGAGGGGGGTGATTGGGAGGAACGGCCTGCCCGATCTGAACCCGAGTGGTGTTCAGTTATTGGACTTCTGTGCTAACCACAGTCTGTCCATAACAAACACCATGTTCAAGCATAAGGGTGTCCATATGTGCACCTGGCACCAGGACACCCTAGGTCGCAGGTCGATGATCGATTTTGTTATCGTATCATCAGACCTGCGACCGTATGTCTTGGACACCCGAGTAAAGAGAGGTGCAGAGCTGTCAACTGATCACCACCTGGTGGTGAGTTGAATCCGATGGCAGGGGAGGAAGCCATTCAGACCTGGTAGACCCAAACGTATAGTGAGGGTGTGCTGGGAGCGTCTGGCTGAGGCCCCTGACCGGGAGGTCTTCAACTCCCACCTCCGGAAGAACTTCAACCACATTCCGAGGGAGTCCGGAGACATGGAGTCTGAATGGGCCATGTTCTCCACCTCTGTTGTTGAAGCGGCGGCCCAGAGCTGTGGCCGCAAGGTGGTCGGTGCATCTCGTGGTGGCAACCCCCGAACCAAGTGGTGGACACCAGTGGTGAGGGAGGCCATTAAGCTGAAGAAGGAGTCCTATCAAGCTTGGTTGGCTTGTGGGACTCCCGAAGCAGCTGAGGTGTACCGGCAGGCCAAGCGGAGTGCAGCTCGGGTGGTTGCTGAAGCAAAAACCCGGGTATGGGAGGAGTTCGGTGAGGCCATGGAACAAGACTTTCGGTCGGCTTCAAAGAGATTCTGGCAAACTGTTCGGCGGCTCAGGAGGGGAAAGCAGCTCCCCGTCCACACTGTGTATGGTGCGGATGGGACACTGTTGACTTCAACTGGGGATATCGTCGGGCGGTGGAAGGAATACTTCGAGGATCTCCTCAATCCCACTGATACGCCTTCCACAGAGGAAGCAGGGTTTGGGGACGAGGGGGATGACTCGCCTATCACAGGGGCTGAGGTCGCCAAGGTGGTTAAAAATCTCCTTGGTGGCCGGGCCCCGGGGGTGGACGAGATTCGCCCCGAGTACCTCAAGGCCCTGGATGTTGTTGGGTTGTCATGGTTGACACGCCTCTGCAACATTGCGTGGAGGTCGGGGGCAGTGCCTTTGGCATGGCAAACCGGGGTGGTGGTTCCTCTCTTCAAAAAAGGGGACCGGAGGGTGTGCTCCAACTTTAGAGGGATCACACTCCTCAGCCTCCCTGGGAAGGTCTATGCCAAGGTACTGGAGAGGAGAGTCCGGCCGTTGGTCGAACCTCGGATTCAGGAGGAGCAATGTGGTTTTCGTCCTGGCCGTGGCACATCAGACCAGCTCTTTACCCTCTCGAGAATTCTTGAGGGTTCGTGGGAGTTTGCCCAACCAGTTTACATGTGTTTTGTGGACTTGGAGAAGGCATTTGACCGCGTCCCTCGTAGATTTTTGTGGGGGGTGCTTTGGGAGTATGGGGTATCGGGCTTGTTGTTACGAGCTATTCGGTCTCTGTATGACCGTTGTGAGAGTTTGGTTCGTATTGCCAACACTCGGTCGGAGTCATTCCCAGTGAGAGTTGGACTCCGCCAGGGCTGCCCTTTGTCACCGATCCTGTTCATAATTTTTATGGACAGGATTTCTAGGCGCAGCCAGGGAATGGAGGGTGTCATGCTTGGTGACCACAGGATCTCATCTCTGTTGTTTGCACATGATGTTGTCCTGTTGGCTTCAGCCAGCAATGACCTACAGCTCTTGCTGGGACGGTTTGCCGCTGAGTGTGAAGCGGCTGGGATGAGAATCAGCACCTCCAAGTCCGAGTCCATGGTCCTCAGCCGGAAAAAGGTGGATTGTCCTCTCCGGGTTGGGGACAGGCTCCTGCCCCAAGTGGAGGAGTTTAAGTATCTTGGGGTCTTGTTCACGAGTGAGGGGAAAATGGAGCGAGAGATCGACAGACGGATTGGAGCAGCATCTGCAGTGATGCAGACGTTGTACCGGTCTGTTGTGGTGAAGAGGGAGCTTAGTTCTAAGGCAAAGCTGTCGATTTACCAGTCAATCTACGTTCCTACTCTCACCTATGGTCACGAGCTTTGGGTAATGACCGAAAGAACGAGATCGCGGATACAAGCGGCTGAAATGAGCTTTCTCCGTAGGATTGCTGGATTCACCCTGAGAGATAGGGTGAGGAGCTCAGTCATCCGGGAGAGGCTCAGAGTAGAACCGCTGCTCCTCCACATTGAAAGGAGTCAGTTGAGGTGGTATGGGCATCTGATTAGGATGCCTCCTGGACGCCTCCCACTTGAGGTATTTCAGGCACGTCCCACTGGGAGGAGACCCCGGGGCAGACCCAGGACTCGGTGGAGAGACTATGTCTCCCAGCTGGTCTGGGAACGCCTTGGTATCCCCTCTGAAGAGCTGGAGCAGGTGGCTGGGGAGAGGGAAGTCTGGGCTTCTCTGCTTGAACTGCTGCCTCCGCGACCCGGACCTCCGGAAAAGCGGTAGAAGATGGATGGATGGATGGATGGCAGTGGGGCTATTTACCCATAGTTGGGGCAGGGGTTGATGGGCGTCAGGGCGTGCCACACAGGGTGGGCCTATATGCCGCGTCTCTGGGGCCCCGTGCTGCTCCGAGATCCCCTCCAGTTTAGCCTGGGACCGCAGGGTACCCAGTTACCATGTGTGGCCACGAGGAGGCACTGCAGGGGTCTTGGTGGTGCAGAGGCTATGTACCAGCAGGAGGAGACTTATGCACTTGGCTCCTCTTTTCACCCCCAATGAGGGCTAGCTGGTGGCGGTAGCTGTAAGCAGAGCAGCAAGCAGAAAGCAACATGCATCATATGCCATGCAACACACACTATCTACAAACATCTCTATGTTACTATACTACTGCACTAGGCGCTTCACACGCACCCTGTGTAACCCTGTGTCACACACAGGGGTGTTTTTTACACACACACACACACACACACACACACACACACACACACACACACACACACACACACACACACACACACACACACACACACACACACACACAAATATAGTATATACACTACCGTTCAAAAGTTTGGGGTCACCCAGACAATTATTTTGTGTTTTCCATGAAAAGTCACACTTATTTACCACCATGAGTTGTAAAATGAATAGAAAATATAGTCAAGACATTGACAAGGTTAGAAATAATGATTTGTATTTGAAATAATAATTTTTTCCAGATACTCAACCTGCTCAAAGGAAGGTCAGTTTTATAGCTTCTCTAACCAGCTAAACTCTTTTCAGCTGTGCTAACATGATTGCACAAGGTTTTCTAATCATCCATTAGCCTTCTGACGCAATGAGCAAACACATTGTACCATTAAAACACTGGAGTGATAGTTGCTGGAAATGGGCCTCTATACACCTATGTAGATATTACACCAAAAACCAGACATTTGCAGCTAGAATAGTCATTTACCACATTGGCAATGTATATTAGATATTAGAGTGTATTTCTGATTAGTTTAAAGTTATCTTCACTGAAAAAAACAGTGCTTTTCTTTCAAAAATAAGGAAATTTCTAAGTGACCCCAAACTTTTGAACGGTAGTATATACTGTATATATATGTATGACCTTGGCTATTTTCATTTTTCCTGGGAATAAGCTGGTTAATAAGGAATGATTATAGATGTGAGTCAGAGGTTTTGCTATGTACTCAGTACTTTGTTTAACCGTTGACATGTCTATATTGTGGCAATCAGCTGATTTCTTACTTTTAAGTTGTTTAACAGTGTTGATAATTTCTTTTTCATCAGCCTTCCAATCCAATCCAATCCAACTTTATTTCTATAGCACTTTAAAAACTACTACAGCTGACACAAAATGCGGTACATAATGTCTTCCTTATAAATATTGATTCTCTAATAAGATAAGATAAGCCTTTATTAGTCCCACAATGGGGAAATTCTGGAATTTCCCCATAATTAATACTTATATATTTACTTTCCACATACAGGTGCATCTCAATAAATTAGAGTGTCATTGAAAAGTTGATTTATTTCAGTAATTCAATTCAAAAAGCGAAACTCACATGTTATATAGATTCATTACACACAGAGTGATATATTTCAAGTGTTTATTTCCTTTAATTTTGATAGTTATGGCTTGCAGCAAATGAAAACCCCAAATTCAGTTTCTCAAAAAATTAGAATATTATATAAAATTAATGAAAAAAAAGATTTTTAATAGAAATGTTGGCTGATTGAAAAGTATGTCCATGTACACACTTAGTACTTGGTTGGGGCACCTTTTGCATAATAACTGCATCAGTGCAGCATGGCATGGAGGCGATCAGCCTGTGTTACTGCTGAGGTGTTATGGAAGCCCAGGTTGCTTTGATAGTGGCCTTCAGCTTGTCTGCATTGTTGGATCTGGTGTATTTCATCTTCCTTTTGACAATACACCATAGATTCTTTATGGGATTTAGGTCAGGAGAGTTTACTGGCTAATCAAGCACAGTGATACCATGGTCATTAAACCAGGTATTTGTACTTTTGGCAGTGTGAGCAGGTGCCAAGTCCTGCTGGAAAATGAAATCAGCATCTCCATAAAGCTTGTCAGCAGAGGGAAGCATGAAGTGCTCTAAAATTTCCTGTTAGATGGCTGCACTGACATTGGGCTTGACTAAACACAGTGGAAAAACACCAGCAGATGGCATGGCTCCACATATCATCATTGACTGTGGAAACTTCACACCGGAACTCAAGCAACTTGGATTCTGTGCCTGTTCACTCTTCCTCCAGACTCTGGGACCTTGATTGCCAAGTGACAGGACTTGGCACCTGATTTGGGGAGCTATGTCATCTGCTGGTGTTAGTCCACTGTGTTTTATCAAGTCCAAAGTCAATGCAGCTGCCTACCAGGACATTTTAGAGCACTTCTCTCTGCTGACAAGCTTTATGGAGATGCCGATTTCATTTTCCAGCAGGACTTGGCACCTGTCCACACTGCTGCCAAAAGTACCAAAGCCTGGTTTAATGATCATGGTTTCATCATATTTTACTGGCCAGCAAACTCCCCTGACCTAAACCCCATACAGAACCAATGAAGTACCGTCAACAGGGAGATGAGGGACACCAGACCCAACAATGCAGATGAGCTGAAGGCCCCTACTGTATCAAAGCAACCTGGGCCTTCATAACACCTCAGCAGTAACACAGGCTGATCACCTTCATGCCATACCACAGTGATGCAGTATTAACTCATGCAAAAGGAGCCCCGACCAAGTATTGAGTGTGTGCTTGGAAATACTTTTAGTCGGCCAACATCTCTATTAAAAAATCATTTTTAAAAAAAAAATTGATCTTATGTAATATTGTAATTTTTTGAGAAACTGATTTTGGGGTTTTCATGAGCTGCAAGCCATAACCATCAAAATTAAAAGAAATAAACACTTGAAATATATCACTCTGTCTGTAATGAGTCTATATAAAATATGAGTTTCATTTTAGGAATTGAATTACTGAAATAAATCAACTTTTTGATGATATTCTAATTTAGTGAGATGCACCTGTAGTCTTTGACACCAGTCTTTGCAATTTCACTGGCCAAACCAGGACCAACACTGATAAAGAAATTGTTAAATTCTTTTGCTGCTAAAACCATATCACTAACAGTTTTGTTTTTTATTGTAAAATGATTAGAGTATCCTGCCTTACCTTTTCCATTTTTAATTATGCCATTTAATACCTTCCACATATTTTGGTTGTTATTTTTATTGTCCTCCAGTTATTTACTGTTATAGTCTTTTTTTGTTGTTTCTTATGTTATGATCCCTCGTGCGCCATTACACAGCACACAGAGGGAGGAATTAAAACCCACGTGCAGAGTAGATTGCGTGCAATTTATTGAACAAATAAGGATACAATCCAGCAAACAGTCACAATAACAACAGATGGATGAGATAGCAGTTATGGAGGGCACTGGGGGAAACAAGGAGGCCTCAGGGACGGTCTACAGCCCATTGAGAAAATGCCTGGTGCTGAAGGATAACACGAGGAGAAAGGCAAAGGAACTTATGGCTGGGGCAGTCCAAGGCAGTCCGTACTGTCCGGTGCAAGAAGGTGAGACAGGAACAGCCGCAACACCAGGTAACAGCGAGTGTCAGGTAGCGTTAGCGGAAGACAATACAGTCAGGCTGAAAATACAACGCAGGTAGTGGAGTACAATCAGCAATGATTCGGCAATCTCTCCCCGCAGACCCTGGCCTTAAGAGTACTGCCACTAATGACGAAAGAGATCGCTGGTGTGCTGGAGCGAATGAATGTGTTCGCTGGACTAAGTGAAACCCGGTGTGCATGACTGAATGTCTGAGCATGTAAATGAGGATGTGTGTGTATGTGTAAGTGTGTGGGAGAGTGTAAGTGAATGTATGTGTCCGTGGCACAGAGAGTGACAGGGGATAATAAGCAACAGCTGATCCCACCAACAAGAGGAGGAGGCGTGGCTGAGCTGTCAGGGCGCGAAGGACCCTAGAGGCTCCCAGACAGCGCCTGATGGAAAATACACAACACAAAGGGACAACTAAGCCACAGCATCAGAACTGGGTTTGGAACACCAAACCCAAGTTCATGACAGAGGCCCCCCCCTCAAGGGGTGGATTTCAGACACCCCAGCGACATCAAGAAAAGAAATCAATAACACAATAAGGACCCCCCCCCCGTCCCCAGGGAAACAACAAACAAGGGTGGGAGGTGGGGGAAACAGGTCAGGTGGGAAGCAATGCGTGACAACATGACACAAAATCAAAAACACAAAATAAGTGAGGCGAACCTCCCTTCAACCCTAACCTGGAATAATCCTGCCTCCCAACCCCAGGAGTCCAACTGTTCAGGGGGCCGACCAGAGTCCCAGGCCCTGCAGATGATCTGGTGAACAGGGTCCGGTGGCCTGCCAGAAAACACGGTCCATCTGGCCCAGAGACTCAATCCCTCCGGTGGTCGGCCAGCACTGTTGAGCCACCAGGACCGGGGAGGGGGGGGCTGAAGTAGGAGGCGGCCTGCCCACCAGGAAGCTCACAGGTGGGTGACCAGACAGTAGGGAGGGAACCCCCACTGCGTCAGATAGGGAGGCAGGGAGGATGAAGAAGCCCTGACGGCATCCGGCTGAGAGGTGGAGGCTCCGGTGTCCTCAGTCTGACCAGCCATGCCCTCGGTTGACCCAGCTTGGGACACAGCTGCATCCGCGATGGTCCCGGCCTGGGACAACGTTGCACCAGCGATGGTCCCTTCCCGGGACCTCATTGTTCCCATGTTGAGCCCCGACTGGGCCTGTGTAGCACCCACAATGGACCCCGACCGAGCCATGGTTGCACCCACGGTGAGACTGGCTGGACCCCTGCTGCACCCATGGTGGAGATCAGCTGGACCCCTGCTGGACCCGTGGTGGACTCCGGCGGGAGCTCTGCTGCACCTGTGGTGGACTCCGGCGGAAGCTCTGCTGCACCTGCGGTGGACTCCAGCGGGAGCTCTGCTGCAGCCGTGGTGGGTGCTGGCGGGAGCTCTGTGACCTCCATGGCGACCTCGGGCAGCAATGGCTGCTCTCTGGCGACCCTGGCAAGGAGCTCCGAAACCGGAGGGAGAGAGAAAGAGACTGAGTCAGGGTCACCAGCAGCGGCAGAGCCCAGTGAGGTAAGCCTGGGAGCTGCAGCGAGCTGACCCTGGCCCTCCTCACCACGAGTCGGGCAGTGTGACCTCAACATAGGCAAAGGAGACATTATGGAGCACACTTGCATGAACTTGGGCTCTACCAGTATTCAGGACTCCAGCGATCCAGGGTGTGCCGGTCCAGTAGGTGCTATACCCACATCGGCCTCCACCGTGGCGGCAGGACTCTCATCGTCATCGTCATCCATGGGAACTCTAGGTAGCAGCAGATCCTCTCCGGCGACCCTAAGAAGGGGCTCAGGGAAGACGGGAGAGGAAAGGCAGTTAGGGTCGCTGGCAGTGGTGGAGCCCGGCGAGGGGAGTCTGGATGCAGCTGAGGGCTGCACTCGACTCTCCTCTCCTCTCCAAGAGCCAGGCAAAATTTCTCAAATACTGACATGAAAAATACAGGAGAGATTACTTGCCTGCACTCAAGCTCCACCGCCGTCCAGGACTCCGTTGATACCGATGACAATGTCTTGGACCCGGTCTGCTGGAGGTCCAGCTTGCAGGGTGACTCTGCCGTGGTGGGCCCCGCAGCAGGCCTGATGGCGGTTGCAGTCTCAATGTCCTCAGACGCCGTCTTCATTGCGGGTGGCTCCCCTGGTGTGACGGCTGAGGATGGCCTCACCGTTGACCCCGAAATCTGATCTATCAGGGCCTCGAGTTTGTCCCCCCTCTGGTGCCTAGGTTCTGGAGCAGGTGAACCCTCAGGAGCACCTGGAGAGAAAATGGAAAGAATGGGTGAGGAGCTTAAACATGCCACTGGAGCAAGGAACCCAGGGGACTGCAAACCCTGAGTTTCTTGGCCAGGGAACAGGCAAAATTGTTCATCAGTAGAAAACCCTGAATGAAAAGGAACTTGCTTGTTCTCTTGGTCCCTGATGTTTCCAGTGGCGTCCGGTGCACCCTCCTCCTAGTCTGCATCCAATTCATGCAGGGGGTCCTCAATAGATACCAGTGAAGACCCCTAAATGGGTGCAGGGGAAGAAGAATCCATAAAGAAATCAGCCTCCTCACCCTTAGCGGATGTAAAAGCCAAGGGCGAGGCGGCTGCAGGAGGGAGAAACAACCTGGTTGAGTTCTTTTCCTCCTCCATGCGACGGTCTATCACAGCCAGAAGCGCTTGTCTCTGCTCCTCCCTCTCCTGGCGTTCCTCCTCAATTTGGCGGTCAATCCGGGTTAACAAAGCCAGTCTCTCCTCCTCCGTCATCACAACCGTGGGTTGAGCGGGCCCAGACGTGAGAGGTGGAGGTGGAGCTGAAGCGGGAGAGCTGCGTGCGGAGGGTGGTTTCCTCCGTCGCAAGTGCTTCTTCCATGGCGGTGATGGCTTCAGAGTCAGAGAATCCCTCTTTGGCTCTGCGTAAGGCTGGGAGAATATGACGGAGAGGATGTCATCCACCCTCAGAATTAACCTGAGGGTGGGATGTTTCCAAATGACCTCAGCGGTTCTGCGTGCCAGCCAAACATCGTCAGGAGAACGCGGCCATTGAGCCCAAAAAAGAGCGTCCTCCAAAAGCTCCTGTGCTTTCATTTCTCGTCAGTCCAGACCTCCATGACATAACTTGGATGATGGCGAAAGCACACAGAAGGATGAAAAAGGAAAAAATTACATGCACTCTGCTGGGTTTATTTCTGGCCAAATCATTCTGTTATGATCCCTCATGCACCATTAGGCAGCACACAGAGGGAGGAATTAAAACCCACATGCAGAGTAGATTGCGTGCAATTTATTGAACAAAAATAAGGATACAATCCAGCAAACAGTCATGATAACAACAGATGGATGAGACAGCAGTTATGGAGGGCACAAGGGGAAACAAGGAGGCCTCAGGGATGCTCTGCAGCCCATGGAGAGAATGCCTAGTGCTGAAGGTTGGCACGGGGAGAAAGGCAAAGGAACTTATGGCTGGGGCAGTCCAAGGCAGTCCGTGCTGTCCGGTGTGAGAAGTTGAGACAGGAACAGTCGCAACACCAGGTAACAGCGAGTGTCAGGTAGCGTTAGCGGAAGACAATACAGTCAGGCTGAAAATACAACGCAGGTAGTGGAGTACAATCAACAATGATTCGGCGAGCTCTCCCCTCAGACCCTGGCCTTAAGAGTACTGCCACTAATGACGAGAGAGATCGCTGTTGTGCTGGAGTGAATGAATGCATGGGCTGGACTAAGTGAAACCCGGTGTGCATGACTGAATGTTTGAGCATGTAAATGAGGATGTGTGTGTGTGTGTGTGTGTGTGTGTGTGTGTGTGTGTGTGTATGTGTGTGGGAGAGTGTAAGTAAATGGTAAATGGCGTTTACTTATATAGTGCTTTTCTTTTCATCTAGGATGACCAAAGCGCTTTACAGATCCTGCTATCGACCCGTTCACACACACATTCACACACTGGTGGCGGCAGAGCTGCCATACACACAGGCGCTAACCTGGCCACCAGGAGCAACTGGGGGTTCAGTGTCTTGCTCAAGGACACTTCGACATGTGGACTGCAGACAGAGCAGGGATCGAGCCCATGACCCTCCAATCAGTAGTCGGTCATACTACACCCATGCCACAGCTGCCCCACGGCCCCCCAAGTGATTGTTTGTGTACATTGCACAGACAGTGACAGGGGATAATAAGGAACAGCTGATCCCACTGACAAGAGGAGGAAAAGTGGCTGAGCTGTCAGGGCACGAAGGACCCCAGAGGCTCCCAGACAGCGCCTGATGGAAAATACACAACACAAAGGGACAACTAAGCCACAGTGTCAGAACTGGGTTTGGAACACCAAACCCAAGTTCATGACACCTTATTATTTTTGTTAATTTGTTTTTGTATTTCTTGTATGCTTTCTCTGCTTCATTTGTTCCTTTCTTCAAAAATTCCTTATACACATATAAATTTCACATATAAATTGAAAAAAATCTCCATTAAAATGAATGGCAAGAGCGAAATTATATTTTGATCCCAATCAAATTTTGCCATGAGTTACACATATGATGTTTGTCAATTTAAAAGACTAGTGCATGCCCGTAGAAAGCAAGTATTCCTGTCTGCAACAGATAGGCCAATTAGGCTTTACAGGCCCAAATGTAGGCTGTGTTTGAAAATGGAATACAAAGAGGTGTAGGCTATATGTAAGGCAATCACACGTTAGACTTTGACAAATATAAAAGGGACTGAACACTAAAATGTATTTGTGTGAATATTAATAACAGAATTCTTGAAAATGAATGGGACATGCAATATTAGTGACTCTTTAAAAACCCTTGTTTATTTATTTGTCAGATTTATTTGTGTGATCTTTTATGACTTAGATTCTTGTAGTTTGGGGAATGGCAATTGTTTGGTCGCCATTATAATTGTTTTAGTTTATATGTGTAGTTCATAGTGTATCATCAGTAAACTCATGCAGCACTAAAACAGGACACATTTACAAATATTTGAGATCCATTGGAGTGCATCATTTTATATTGTAGCAATATTTTGTTATTAAAAGGTTTTTAAAACTAATCAATCGAATTAACTACAAAACACCCAACATTATTATACACAGCAGAAGGACCTACTTGACTGCAACCATTGCATCAACGCTGCCCATTTGTCAGTAAATATTCAACTAAAAATGATTTATTTCGTTATTTGGGCGTTTTTGTGTCCTATTTGACCATTCTACTCCACAATCATGGCAGTATTATTATTAAGTTTTAATTTTTAGATACTCGTGCGGGAGTATCTTTTCATGACTACTCTGTGTTATTGATGTTTATGGGGTATCAGGTATCTGGGAGGGGTAGTACTCCTGACGGGAGGACATGTAGTACTCTTTGGAATAGGCTGCCCGCTTTGGTTCCCACTTGGCACCCAGCTCTCACCAGTGGCTCCTTGAAGCTGTTTGCATGCAACAGTGGACACACCCCGGGCAACAGGTTCCACTGGCCAGCTAAACCTGGTGAGGGTAGTTGACGGGTTTGAAACCCTCACTGAGTTAGGGACTTGCTCATCCTGCATGTGAAGACTGTTTTGGAGGACCAGGAAGAGGAAATCCAAGAGGATTTAACAGCTGAAAAGGCATTGCAGAAACACACTATGGAGTGTGAAGGGCACGTCAGAGCACAAAAGAAGACCTGGCCATCCACTGCAGCGAAAGAAGTCCCCAGACGTAACACTCATTCTGTGCCACTGGACCCGGACATCCGAGGCCGAGGGAGTGGGATTGTCCCTGTGCAATGGCTTTTCCACTATAATATCTCTCATGCACAGGTTATGTTCTGCATTTTTCATCGATGACGGCGCAACGCATCGTCTTCCTCGGCTCCCGAGAGACAACCATGATGATGACTCTGTCTTATACTTGTGTAATCTTATAAGGTAATGATACTCCTCTCTAACAACTGTTTCTGTCTACACTACCTACACCTGGCACAATAAAAGATGAATTAGCCTCCTTGCAGTTCCTTCAAGCTATTTTTGCTGCCCACCTATACCTTAGCTCATCTCTCCCATACTCTGATAAATATCAGGTTTGTTGTCAGTAATGATTGTTCTCCACTGAAGTCTTGCAGCCTGTTTCTGTGTGCCATATGCCCATGGGAGGGTCCTGTAATTGAGCTCTTCCCCAAATATTGTGCTGCATGATGTTCAGAAGTTGGATAACACAACATAACAAAAATAATTGTTTTGTAAGTTGTCTGTGTTTTTTCAAATGATTTAAGACAATTTTGCACCACTGAATTCGAAAATGACATCTGTTTCTCTCGATCAGGTCAGGTTTTTATGTTAAGTTATAAGCAGTTGTACAGCAGTTGTACAGGTGTACTGTAAATTGAATAGTAGACACTAATAAAGGTAAGTACATGTAAATTGAATGTTATGTCATCATTGTTCAAAATTCAGAGAATTTCAAGAAATGAAAAAGAATTTTGCACCATATAAAGCAAAAATACCCATACATGTAAACAAAAACGTAAGAAAACATGTGGCCATAGTTCAAAAAGTTGACCTGATTGAGCAAAACCAATGTGATTTTTGGATTCAGCACATCAAAATTGTAATAAATCAGCTAAAAAAACTTAGACAATAAATTTGGTGTTGACCAGTGTAATCATTTAACAAATCTCTTCAAACCTATTTTTCCACTGAAGCTCATGAAAAAAGTTCACTTTAGACCTCAGCATTTTGGTGAACAAAGCTACAGTGCATCCAGAAAGTATTCACAGCACTTCACTTTTTCCACATTTTGTTATGTTACAGCCTTATTCCAAAGTGGACTAAATTAATTTTTTTCCTCAAAGATCTACACACAATGCTCCATAATGACAAGGTGAGAAAAGGTTTTTTTTTTTTTTTTAGATTTTTGCAAATTTATTAAAAGTAAAAAACTAAGAAACCACATGTAGGCCTTCATAAGTATTCACAGCCTTTGCCATGAAGCTCAAAATTGAGCTCAGGTGCATCCTGTTTCCACTGACCATCCTTGAGATATTTCTACAGCTTAATTGGAGTCCACCTGTGGTAAATTCAGTTGATTGGACATGATTTGGAAACACACACACACCTGTCTATATAAGGTGCCACAGTTGACAGTGCATGTCAGAGCACAAAGCAAGCATGGAGTCAAAGGAATTGTCTGTAGACCTCCGAGACAGGATTATCTCGAGGCACAAATCTGGGGAAGGGTACAGAAAAATTTCTGCTGCTTTGAAGGTCCCAACGAACACAGTGGCCTCCATCATCTGTAAATGCAAGAAGTTAAGAACCACCAGGACTCTTCCTAGAGCTGGCCGGCCATCTAAACTGAGCGATTGGGGAAGAAGGCCCTTAGTCAGGGAGGTGACCAAGAACCCAATGGTCACTGTCAGAGCTCCAGCGTTCCTCTGTGAAGAGAGGAGAGCCTTCCAGAAGGACAACTATCTCTGCAGCAATCCACCAATCAGGCCTGTATGGTAGAGTGGCCAGATGGAAGCCACTCCTTAGTAAAAGGCACATGGCAGCCCGCCTGGAGTTTGCCAAAAGTCACCTGAAGAGCTCTCAGACCATGAGAAACAAAATTCTCTGGTCTGATGAGACAAAGATTGAACTTGTTGGCGTGAATGCCAGGCGTCATGTTTGGAGGAAACCAGGCACCGCTCATCACCAGGCCAATACCATTCCTACAGTGAAGCATGGTGGTGGCAGCATCATGCTGTGGGAATGTTTTTCAGCGGCAGGAACTGGGAGACTAGTCAGGATAGAGGGAAAGATGAATGCAGCAATGTACAGAGACATCCTGGATGAAAAGCTGCTCCAGAGCGCTCTTGACCTCAGACTGGGGCAACGGTTCATCTTTCAGCAGGACAACGACCCTAAGCACACAGCCAAGATATCAAAGTTGTGGCTTCAGGACAACTCTGTGAATGTCCTTCAGTGGCCCAGCCAGAGCCCAGACTTGAATCCAATGGAACATCTCTGGAGAGATCTGAAAATGGCTGTGCACCCATGCTTCCCATCCAAGCTGATGGAGCTTGAGAGGTGCTGCAAAGAGGAATGGGTGAAACTGCCCAAAGATAGGTGTGCCAAGCTTGTGGCATCATATTCAAAAAGACTTGAGGCTGTAATTGCTGCCAAAGGTGCAGCAACAAAGTATTGAGCAAAGGCTGTGAATACTTATTTACATGTTATCAATCAATCAATCAATCATTCAATCAACGTTTATTGTCATAATGCTATGCATACAACTGTAGTGCAAGCAAGATGAAATTGCGTTTCTCTAGGCATCCGTATTTTAAAAAGAACATAATTTAAAAACACACTCACACACCCCCACCCCAACAGCCATTCACATATCCCTGAGACACATTTGGATATTACAGTAATGCTAACTTATTACAGTTGCAGTTAAAATGATAATAACTCCCTATGTATATATAAAACAATTAAAATGGCTAAGTGAATCTAAGTAGCTAAGAGAAATAAATACTGAAAACTGACTAAAACTATAATATACATATAATATACATAATGTCCATAAAGTGCAGTAATGTGTGTAAAGGATTCCGGATCAACTGTTCAGCATCCTAACAGCTTGTGGAAGGAAGCTGTTGATCAGTCTGGTGGTTCTGTCTCTGAAGCTCCGGAATCGTTTGCCAGATGGCAGCAATTCAAAGTGTTTGTGCAGAGGGTGAGAGTGGTCCTTAACAATGTTCAGTGCCCTGCTCCTACAACGGCTCTGAAAAAGTTCTTGAACAGAGGGGAGGGAAACTCCAATTACCTTCTCAGCTCCCTTAACTATCCTCTGCAAAGCTTTTTTGTCTGACATACTGCAACTGGAGTACCATGTTGCAATGCGGTACGTCAGAAAACGCTCCACCACACCTCTGTAGAAGGTCCTGAGGATGCAGATGGGGAGAGAGGCCTGTTTGAGTTTCCTCAAGAAGTGCAGTCTCTGCTGGGCCCCCTTCCTGATCCCCAAGGAATTCTTGCTCCAGGTCAGGCCCTTCGAGATCTGCAGTCCGAGAAACTTGATGTTCTCCGCTCTCTCCACTGAACGGCCGCTGATGCAGAGAGGGATGTGTTCAGGCCGTGATCGCTGGAAGTCGATAATCATCTCCATCGTTTTGTCCACGTTGAGCACCAGATTGCTCTCCCTGCACCGGCCCTCCAGGTCTCTAACTTCTTCCCTGTACATTGATTCCTCATCCCTCTGAATAAGTCCCACCACTGTGGTGTCATCCGCAAACTTAATAATCTGGTTCCCCTAGTGTCTGGACACGCAGTCATGTGTTAAAAGTGTAAACAACAGTGGACTGAGTACACAGCCTTGAGGGGATCCAGTGCTCAGCGTGATGGAGTTGGAGATGTTATTTCCAACCCAGACAGACTGAGGTCTCTCAGTCAGGAAATCCAGGATCCAGAGACATGTGGCAGTGTTCAGACCGAGAAGGAGTAATTTCTCCATCAGTCTCTGGAGAATAATGGTGTAAATGCTGAACTGAAATCAATGTACAGGAGTCTGGCATAGGTGTCTTTCTGATCCAGGTGGGTAATGACAGAGTGCAGGGTGGTGACTATAGCGTCCTCTGTGGAGCGATTTGAACGATACGTGAACTGGAGCGGGTCATGTGATGCAGGGAGGCAGGCTGTGATGTGTGGTTTAACAAGCAATTGTGGTATATACAGTAAAAACTGGCACTTTATTGTGAAGTGCAGTGTGGTGACGTGCACTTCCCGTCATGTCACCACACTGCCCTACGTAAGGGATGGGCGCCATCTTCCGGCCTCTTTATGCCGGATGCCTACGCTGTTGCATACCATGTACTATTTGTACATAGTTCAATAATAAAGCTGTGTTCGCCAAGTCCATCTTGCCTCATCCTTCATCCAGGTATTTTCCATACATAACACATGTGATTTCTTAGTTTTTTCTTTTTAATAAATTTGCAAAAATCTAAAAAAAAAAAAAAAATCACATTGTCATTTTGGCGGCGCGGTGGAGGAGTGGTTGGCACTGCGGCAGCACAGCAACTCACCCTTGGCTGGGGGATCCTGGGTTCGATCCCAGCCCCCGACCAACAGTGATCTGTGTGGAGTTTGCATGTTCTCCCCGTGTCTGCGTGGGTTTACTCTGGGATTTCTCTGGTTTCCTCCCACATGCCATAAACATGCAAGTTAGTTTAATTGGCATCAAACTGGGGATTCTAAATTGTCCTTAGGTATGACTGTGAAAGTGAATGGTGGTCTGTCTCTCTGTGCTGGCCCTGCAATGGACTTGCGATCTGTCCAGGGTGTACCCTGCCTCTCGCCCAATGATGCTGGGATAGGCTCCAGCCCCCCCGTGACCCGAAGAGGATTAAGTGGAAGAAGATGAGTGACTGACATTGTCATTTTGGGGTATTGTGTGTAGAATTTTGAGGAAAAAATGAATTTATTTCATTTTGGAATAAGGCTGTAACATAACAAAATGTGGAAAAAGTGAAGCGCTGTGAATACTTTCCCAATGCACTGTATAACCGATTCCTCTGATCTCCAGATTGATCTTATTAAGCAGCTGCTGAGTAAACACAGCTCTATTTTAATGTGAGGAAGACAGATTAAACTTCAGGTGAATTGGTGAGGTTTCCTTATCTATTAACCCCTCTTTCTTTCTCTATCTGTCCTCCAGCAGTAATTGAAAGAGCAGGTGTTATAAGGTAATTGCTTCATCAGTCAGGCTGCTCAGCCCTACCACACTGAAAAGCCCATGTCCAACATGACTTTTCATTTCCACACTACCTTTAATTCACATATGATTATCGTCTCTTCAGATACTGTTAAAGCACTGCTGGATATTTCAAAAGACATCTCCATGTGTATTTTGGGTAGACTGATGAAACAGCAGAGAGATCAAAGTGTATTTATCAGAGGGGATTGCAGTGATGAAACTTGGAAAACACTTGCAGCTCCATTTAGAAGAAAATGGAAAATCATTATCGTACTTATGTATTGTGCAGTTAAAAATACAACCTCACTTCTGGTGAGGCTGGGATGATGTGTAAAATATAAATGAAAACAAAATGGAGTTATATAAAAATCCTTTTCAACCTAAAGTGGATCCCGGAAAGTATTCGCAGTGCTTCACTTTTTCCACATTTTGTTGTTACAGCCTTATTCCAAAATGGAATAAATCCATTTTTTCCTCAACATTCTACACACAATACCATATAATGACAACATGAAAAAAGTTTTTTTTGAGAATTTTGCAAATTTAAAAGCCTTTGCTCAATACTTTGTTGATGCACCTTTGGCAGCAATTACAGCCTCAAGCCTTTTGAATATGATGCCACAAGCTTGGCACACCTATCTTTGGGCAGTTTTGCCAATATCTCTTTGCAGCACCTCTCAAGCTCCATCAGGTTGGATGGGAAGCGTGGGTGCACAGCCATTTTCAGATCTCTCCAGAGATGTTCAATTGGATTCAAGTCTGGGCTCTGGCTGGGCCACTCAAGGACATTCACAGAGTTGTCCTGAAGCCACTCCTTTGATATGTTGGCTGTGTGCTTAGGGCCATTGTCCTGCTGAAAGATGAACCGTTGCCCCAGTCTGAGGTCAACAGCACTCTGGAGCAGGATTTCATCCAGGATATCTCTGTACATTACTGCATTCATCTTTCCCTCTATCCTGACTAGTTCCTGCCACTGAAAAACATCCCCACAGCATGATGCTGCCTGGTGATGAGCAGTGCCTGGCTTCCTCCAAACATGGCACCTGGCATTCATGCCAAAGAGTTCAATCTTTTTCTCATCAGACCAGAGAATTTTGTTTCTCATGGTCTGAGAGTCCTTCAGGTGACTTTTGGCAAACTCCAAGTGGGTTGCCATGTGCCTTTTACTAAGGAGTGGCTTCCGTCTGGCCACTCTATCATACAGGCCTGATTGGTGGATTGCTGCAGAGATAGTTGTCCTTCTGGAAGGTTCTCCTCTCTTCACAGAGGAACGCTGGAGCTCTGACAGTGACCATCGGGTTCTTGGTCACCTCCCCGACTAAGGGCCTTCTTCCCCGATCGCTCAGTTTAGATGGCCAACCAGCTCTAGGAAGAGTCCTGGTGGTTCTTAACTTCTTCCATTTACAGATGATGGAGGCCACTGTGCTCAATGGGACCTTCAAAGCAGCAGAAATTGTTCTGTACACTTCCCCAGATTTGTGCCTCGAGACAATCCTGTCTCGGAGGTCTATAGACAATTCCTTTGATTCCATGCCTGCTTTGTGCTCTGACATGCACTGTCAACTGTGGCACCTTATATAGACAGGTGTGTGTGTTTCCAAATCATGTCCAGTCAACTGAATTTACCACAGGTGGACTCCAATTAAGCTGTAGAAATATCTCAAGGATGGTCAGTGGAAACAGGATGCACCTGAGCTCAATTTTGAGCTTCATGGCAAAGGCTGTGAATACTTATGTACATGTGATTTGTTAGTTTTTTATTTTTAATAAATTAGCAAAAATCACACAAACACACACAAAACTTTTTTCACATTGTCATTATGGAGTATTGTGTGTAGAATTTTGAGGGAAAAAATGAATTTAAGCCATTTTGGAACAAGGCTGTAACATAAAATGTGGAAAAAGTGAAGCACTCTGAATACCTTCTGGATGCACTGTTTATTCAACTGATAAACTTTTTGTTTTGTTGCAAATATCATTTTGAATTTGATGCCTTAACACGTTAGAAATAAACTGGGACAGAGGCATCTTTACCACTGTGTTACAACAACTTTCCTTTTTACAACACTCGATAGGCATTTAGGAATAAAACAATAAAACAAAAATAACATAAAAGGAATATGGCAAGTACTCAATGGGATTATTAGTAATCGTCCTAAGAATGCAAATTATCCAGAATATTTTATCGAAAATGGCAATTTGATAAATAATATGGAAGATGTGGTCAGTGGTTTCAATAAATTTTTGTAAACGTTGGTCCTGAATTAGCAAAATCAATAGTGACACCAGAAACAAACTACAGTGGTTCTGTGAATGAAATAGAAGATAGAAATCCAAACACAATCTTTTTGGGTGCAGTTACTGAAAAGGAAATTATCGAGACTGTGAGTAAATTTAAGAACAAAAAATCAACGGACTGGAATGAAATTGACATGACAATAGTGAAAAAAGTAATTGAGGGAATTGTTAAGCCACTCACCCACATCTGTAACCTGTCATTTCAAACTGGTACATTTCCAGACAAAATGAAAATAGCAAAAGTAATACCTCTATACAAAACAGGAGACAGTCATCGCTTCACAAATTACAGGCCAGTCTCTTTACTCTCACAATTCTCCAAAATACTTGAAAAAATCTTCATTAAGAGACTGGATGATTTCACTGAAAAACACAACCTCCTTACAGATAGCCAGTATGGTTTTAGAGCAGATAAATCTACATCTTTGGCACTGATCAAACTTATAGAAGAAATTACTAGTTATATAGATAAAAAAAATGTTGCTGTAGGAGTATTCATAGATTTAAAGAAAGCTTTTGACACCATTGACCACAGAATACTACTAAGGAAACTGGAAAGGTATGGGATAAGAGGGGTTGGACTGAGTTGGGTGGAAAGTTATTTAAGTAACAGACAACAATTTGTACAAATTGGAGAGCACAAATCACCCTTCATGGACATCACTTGTGGTGTGCCCCAGGGGTCAGTTTTGGGACCAAAACTCTTTATTTTATATATAAATGACATATGCCAAGTATCAAAAATTCTGAAATTTATTTTGTTTGCGGATAACACAAATATCCTCTGCACTGGTGAGAATTTGCAGCAGGTTTTAGAGGTGGTCACAACTGAAATGAAAAAATTAACGCAGTGGTTCAACAAAAATAAATTATCTCTAAATCTAAAAAAAACAAAGATTATGTTGTTTGGAAATTATAAAATAAATCATGAAATAATGGTAACGATGGATGATACCAGAATAGAAACAGTACAGGAAAATAAGTTCCTGGGGGTGACGCTTGACAATAAAATCTGCTGGAAACCTCACATCAGTCACATCCGGGCCAAATTAGCAAAATGTATAGGCATACTGGGGAAGACGAGACACTTCTTGGACTATAAATCATTGGTCTTATTGTACAATTCACTGTTTTTACCTTATCTTAACTACTGTGTAGAAGTCTGGGGAAACACCTACAAAACCAACCTACAGTCAATATGCACATTACAAAAAAGAGCTATAAGGATAATAAACAATGCAGGATATGGAGACCATACCAATTCATTGTTCTTAAAGTCACATGTCATAAAGTTCATCGATTTAGTTAAATTTAAGACAGCACAAGTAATGTACAGGGCAATTAATAATCAACTACCAACTAATATACAAAAAATATTTAAAAAAAGAGACAATGATCATAATTTGAGGGGAGACTTAAACTTTACAAAACCCAAGATACGTACTACCAAGAAAAGTATGTGCATATCTGTCTGTGGGGTGGATTTGTGGAACAGTCTAGAGCCGGAACTGAAACTATGTACAAACAGAAATCAATTCAAAAAGAGGTATAAGCATCATTTGCTGAAAGGGTATATGTTAGAAGGGTAGTAGTTATATGTACGATTCATTATGTTCACTCTGGGATATTATGGGACACTATGGAATGGTGGGTAGGACAGCACTGTGTATATCTGTGTTGTTTGAGGCTGGTTTTGTTGTATGGACATCATTGTATGTTAGAATGGATGGGTGTTAATGTTGATTTGTAAAAAATACAGTAAATTGTTTACTTGGGGTCTTAAAGGTGGTAATTTGTATAAAATTCACATGGGTGTATCTATGGAAAAGAGGAGATGGAATTAATAAGTGTTCACTTCTTCCTTCTCCCTTTCGAACAGTGTATAATGTTACTTTATTGCATTTGCCATTTGCTTGTATTTGGTATATTTTTGTGTTCGAAATAAACTATCTATCTATCTATCTATCTATCTATCTATCTATCTATCTATCTATCTATCTATCTATCTATCTATCTATCTATCTATCTATCGAACAGAGGACAATAATTGTTGAAGCTTTGTAAGTGGAATTCTTTCCCATTCTTGCTTGATGTATGACTTCAGTTGCTCAACAGTCTGGGGTCTCCATTGTTTTGAGCTTCACAGTGCAACACACATTTTCAATGGGAGACAGGTCTGGACTGCAGACAGGCCAGTCTAGTACTTGCACTCTTTTACTATGAAGTCATGCTGTTGTAACACATGCAGAATGTGGCTTGACATTGTCGTTCTGAAATAAGGAGAGACATCCCTGAAAAACACACTGCTTAGATGGCAGCATAAGTTACTCCAAAACCTGTGTGTACCGTTCATATGTGCCTTCACAGATGTGCAAGTTACCCATGCCAAGGGGACTAACACACTCCCATACTATCACAGATGCTGGCTTTTGAACTTTATGCTGATGACAATCTGGATGGTCCTTTTCCTGTCTTGTCTGAAGGACATGGCATCCATTTCCAAAAACAATTTGAAATGTGGACTTGTCAGACCACAGAATACTTTTCCACTTTGTTTCAGTCCATCTCAGTGAGCTAAGGCCCAGATCAACTGGCAATGGGCTGCACGGTGGCGCAGTGGTTTAGCACTGTGGCAGCACAGTTTTACCCTCAGCCGGGGGATTGCGGGGATCATGAGATCGTGGGTTCGATCCCAGCCCCCGACCAACAGTGAGCTGTGTGGAGTTTGCATGTTCTCCCCGTGTTGCGCGGGTTTACTCCGGGATTTCTCCGGTTTCCTCCCGCACACCAAAAACATGTAGGTTTAGGGCGCTCGCGCACGCAGCGACCAGCAGCCGGTGGCTTGTCACCAGACTGCAAACCAAGTCTACCTACGGGTACAAATAAGTAAAAAAAAAAAAAATGTTTCTGGGTGTTGTTGATATATGGCTTTCACTTTCAATGGTAAAGTTTTAACTTGCACTTGTGGATGTAGCAACGAACTGCATTAACTGACAATGGTTTTCCAAAGTGTTCCTGAGTCCATTTGGTTGTATCCTTTACAAAATGATGTTGTGCCACTTGAGGGATCGAAGGTCACGGGCATTCAATTCTATTTTTTGACCTTGTGGCTTATATGCAGAAATTTCTCCAGATTCTCTAAAACTTTTGAAGATATTATGGACTGTAGATGATGAAATCCCTAAATTTCTTGCAGTTGTACACTGAGAAACATTCTTAAACTGTTGGACTACATGCCCACGCAGTTGTTCACAAAGTGGTGAACCTCGCCCCATCCTTGCTTGTGAATGACTTGAGTCTTTTGAGGATGCTTCTTTTCTACCCATTCATGAAATCTGACCTATCTGCAATTAAGCTGTTCACCAATGGAATGTTGCAAATAGGGGTTTTGAGCATTCCTCTACTTTCATAGTCATTTGTTTCCCCTTTCCCTGTCATAGTTGGCCTTTTCAGGGCAGGAATAAGGTTCCACTCGCCTGCTGTGAGTTTGCACATTTAATAGGGAGAACACAAATAACAGCCACGAAGGGCGACTTACAAAAAGGCAGTTAACGAGGACCACGAAAGGTGACAACAGAAAAATGCAACAAAGGTAACCATGAAAGGTAACTTACAGTTATACTGATGAGGCAGAGTACAAAGCAGATAGTAAGAACAGGAATCAGACGGGGGGAATTCCTGTCTTCACAATGCGAGGTCGCCGTGAGGAATAAACCCTGTGAGTGAGCTCAAATAATAATGGGAGGAAACCAAAATGAGAATCAGGTGTGGATGTATGAGTGAGAAGTAATTAAAGATAACTAAACAGCTGCGATAACCTGCGAAAAGATTTGGCAGGAGGAAATCACAAGACTGCGCTGTCAAAATAAAAACACAAACCAAATGGAAGAAAATCAATGCATATACAGAAAATGAGTAGTAACCAAACAGACCCGAGCGTGGCACAGACCCGCGCTTGGCACCATGACAGTGCCCCTCCCTTAAGGGGTGGATCCAAGACACCCCACCGTAACATCAAAAAAGAATGAAAGTACACCCCACCCAATAGGAATAACCTCGAAATTGACCCCGGGAGGGTGGTGAGGGGATCCAGGCCAGGAGGGAGAGGCACAAAAAACAAAACAAACAAACCAAAACCCACATGACCCGCCACACTGACAAAATAAGGTGCTAGGATGGCTAGGCAACACTGGATAAACAAGGGGACAGTTCTGGTGGCCTTCCAGAGTCCCGGCTCCAGCCGACCATCAGGTGGCAAAGGTCGGGCGGCCTACCAGGCCTTCCGAGCCACAAAAATAGAGAAGAGCATCCGTCGGGTGGTCTTCCGGGATTCCGAAGCCACCCAAGTAAGTGAGAGAGTTCGTTAGGCAGTCTCCCCACATCTCTGGGCCAGCGGGTCACGGGGCACCACACACCTCCCCCTGAAGGCAGCAGTTGGAACCAGTGCTTACCATGGAACCAGGAGATGGGCACCCGATGACAGAGATGGCGGAGGAAGAACCACAACGGACTCAGATGTAGACAGAGAACCTGCAGCAGCCTTGGGCAGAGGCGCAGCACCCCTGGTGGCCCAGGACTGGGGTGAAGCGACACCCTCAGTGGCCCCAGACTAAGGCGTAATGGCACCCTCTGTGACCCCGGACTGAGGCTTAGCAGCACCCTCGGTGGCCCTGCATTGAGGCATAGCAGCACCCTTGGTGGCCCCGGACTGAGGCGTAGCTGCACCCTTGGTGGCCCCGGACTGAGGCGTAGCTGCACCCTTGGTGGCCCCGGACTGAGGTGTAGTGGCACCCTCGGTGGCCCCGGACTGGGCCAGAACTGCACCCACGAGGAACCTGGACTGGGTCAGAGCTGCACCCACGGTGGACCCAGACTGGGCCAGAGCTGCACCCACAGTGGCCCCCGGACTGGAGAGTAGCGCCCACAGCGAGCACACACTGGGACGCAGCACCCATGTTGGATTCAGGCTGGGATGCAGCACCCACGATGGTCCACAACTGGGACATAGCACCCACAGAGCCCCAGACTGAGGAGGAGCTGCACCCTCAGAGGTTCCGGGCTAGGACGAAGCACCCGCAACGACTACAGCAGGAGGGGGAGCAGCACCCACAGAGGTCCCGGGCTGGGATGGAGCCTCCATGACGACCTTGGCTGGAGGAGCTGGACTCACGAAGACCTCAGGCAGCGGACCCGAACCCACGGAGACCTCTGGTGTAGCTGGATGATCCTTGGTGACCCTGGGGGAAAGCTCAGATAGAAGAGGAAGAGGACCAGGGTCAGGGTCACTGGCGGCAGTGGAACCCGGCGAAGCGAGCTCAGGCGCAGCTGACAGCTGCACCCTGCTCTCCCCACCAAGAGCCAGACAAGATCTCTCCAATACAGAAACAATGAAAACAAAGGAGAGTACTTGCCTGAGCTCAAGCTCCATCGCCGTCCAGGACTTCGTCAATCCAGACGACGATGTCTCGGGCACGGCCCTCTGTAGGTCCAGCTCGGACTCTGCTGTGGTGGCCCCAGCAGCAGGCACGATGGACAATGCAGTCCCGGAATACCCCGGTGATGTGACCCACGCAGGTGGCTCACCCGGCATGGCAACAGGAGATCCTCTCCCTGTTGGTGCTGAATCCTGCACAGTTGAAGCCCGGGGACGCTCACTGGTCGGTGCAGACTCCTGATTGCACGCAGCCCTCTCCCTCTTTCTGGACCATGGCTGCAGGGCTGGAACCCTGTTTTCCAGGGCCGCAAGCTCCTCCTCCATCTGGCGGCTTAATCCTGGAGTTGGTGGACACTCAGGGGGCATTGGAGGAGACATAGAGAGAGCAGGTGAAGTCTTTGTGGCTACAGCAGGCGGTGAGGACTCACTAGACTGCAATAACTGAGCCTCACCCCTGGGATTCAGGCAAGCTAATTCATGTGGTAATGTTGGAGAAGGAAAAAACACTTGCCTGTGTTCCCGGGGACCAATGTTTTCTGCTGCAGCCAGTCTGGAATCAGCCCTTTCTGTGACTACAGTTGTTGTGGGCCCCCTCAGAGGAATGTTGAGGAGCCGACCCTGCAGGCACGATGGCGGGCGGAGCAGGGGAGGAGATTACCAGAATCTCAGCAGCAGGAGGAGATGCCGTGGTGGAGAAGGGAACAGAGATGGCCCAGGAAGAGAAGGCTAACGAGACAGCCAGCAAGGATAACCTAGAGGCAGATGCTGTTGTAATTCCTTCTTGACATGGTGATGAGGATGCTGCTGGCTGAGAGGGGGGGAATTTCCTCCGGCGGCCTATGGCTGGGTAATGGTGGGAGAATTGCGGCGTCTGGACCCGGTGACTCTCCTCCATCCGATTTGGTACAGCCGTGTCTCGGGGAGGAGTGGAGGTCTGTGCCAGGAGGCGACGTCTACAGGCTGGAGATGAGCCTATCGCCAACCCAGGGAATCACTGCTGGAGAGCGGAGATGGTAGACAGCAGTTCTGCGAACTCCGGATAATTCCCTAAACTGGGATGCACCTCCACAATCCCAACTGCTGCCACCACGTTCTCCAGAACCTTCTTCAGCCCGCGGGAAGCGAGGACTTCAGCAACATAGCTCCAGATGAATTCAGCTGCTCACTGTTCATCCACACTCGGTCCCCCGGCTGCCAATCTCCTTCGGGAAGCGGAGTCTCGTGCGCTGGGAACATACTGACAGCACGAAAAAAGTGAGTGAAAAACAAGAAAGAAAAAGGCAAACACACAGCTGCTGGCACCTACGGGCGGCGACCTACTGTCATATTTGGCCTTTTCAGGGCAGGAATAAGGTGCCACTCGCCTGCTGTGAGTTTGCGCATTTAATAAGGAGAACACAAATAACAGCCACGAAGGGCAACTTACAAAAAGGTAGTTAACGAGGACCACGAAACGTGACTACAGAAAAATGCAACAAAGGTAACCTACAAAGCAGAGAGTAAGAACAGGAATCAGACGGAGGAATTCCTGTCTGCACAATGCGAGGTCACAGCGAGGAATAAACCCCTTGATTGAACTTAAATAATAATGGGGGAAAACCAAAATGAGAATCACGTGTGGATGCATGAGTGAGAAGTAATTAAAGATAACAACACAGTTGTGATTGTCATGAACGCCCCTCCGGGGCAAAAACAAACTCAAGTGCTTGACCACAGTGAGACAATTTATTGACAAACAAACATGACAGTCCAAAATAACGGTGCAAACAAATCCAAAAAGCCAACAAGAAAAACTTACACTGAGTTGAATCTCAGGAGGAGAGGAGGGGGAGACTGACTGTAGAAAAGAAGTCTAGCCTGAACATAGATGAGACTGCTACAAATACAGGGTGGAAAGGCTGAGTTTAAATACATAAACAGTGATGGGATGCAGATGCGAGTTCCAGGCTGGGGAACATTAATTGTCTAACTGCTCTCAGCTGATGGGAGAGTAGCCTGAGAGCAGAGAGAGGAGAAAAAATAGCAGGAGGCAGAAAAAAACACAATCACTCGCAGCTGAGGAACAGACACAGACTGTGAGTGGAAATGGCTGTCTGGAATAGAGGAAAAGGGCTTGTATCACCAATACAACATAACAGAACTGACAGGAAAATAATAATGAACAGAAAAACACTCAAAACTACAAAGGAAAGTGTGAGTGCTGAGGACAGACGCTGCTGAGGACAGATGCTCAGACATATGACAGAGCCCCCCTCCCAAGCGGTGGATTCCAGACACCCCAAAGTAACATCAAAAAAGAACCCCCCCCCCCCAAAAAAAAGGAGTACAGCAAAAAAAAAAAAAAAAAACATCCCAAGAGGGAGGTGGGGGGAAAACGGCCAGGAGGGAAAAAACAAACCAGTTCAAAATTCACACCTGCGCCCTGACAGACTCCTAAGCTCCCTAAGCCCCAGGTTCCAGAGCTCCAGGGTTCAGGTGGCTGGCCAAAGTCCCAGGCCAAGCAGACAGCCCGATGAAGAGAGTCAGGTGGCCTGCCAGAGAAAATGGGCCTCCCAACCTAGAGACTCAGTCCTTCAGGTGGCCGGCAAGCGTTGTTGAGCCACCAGGACTGGAGGGGTGTATGGGGAGGTGGCTTTCCCACTGGGAGGCTCAGTGGTGGGTGGCCAAATCGGAGGATGGGAACCCCAATGGCGTCCGGTGGCGGAGGAAAGTGAACCATGACGGTGCCCGGCAGAGGAGGAAGAGGCACCCTGAAGGCCTCTGGAAGAGTAGAGAAGGCCTCGGCGTCCTTAGGCTGGCCGGCAGCACCCTCGGTGGTCCTGGCTTGGGACACGGTTGCACCCACAGTGGCTCTGGGCTGGGGCACAGCTGCACCCTCGGTGGCTCAGGGCTGGAGCACAGCTGCACCTCGGTGGCTCCGGGCTGGAGCATAGCTGCACCCATGGTGGCTCCGGGCTGAAGCACAGCTGCACCCGTAGTGGCTCCGGGCTGGAGCACAGCTGCACCTGTAGTGGCTCCAGGCTGGAGCATAACTGCACCTGTGGTGCTCCAGGCTGGAGCCCTGCAGCACCTGCGGTGGCTCCAGGCTGGAGCTCTGCAGCACCCGCGGCGGCTCCGGGTTGGAGTTCTGCAGCACCTGCGGTGGCTCTGGGCTGGAACTCTGCAGCACCTGCGGTGGCTCCGGGCTGTGCCAACACTGCACCCATGGTGGACCCGGGCTAGGTCAATGCTGCACCCACGGTGACCTCCAGCCTGGACCCACGGAGACCTCAGGTGGAACTGGGACATCTCCGGTGACCCTGGTAGAGAGCTCAGAAAGAACACAAGGAGAGGAAGGGTCAGGGTCACTGGCAGCGGCAGTGGCGGAGCCCGGCAAGGCGAGCTCAGGCGCAGCGCTTGGCTGCACCCGGCTCTCTTCACCAAGAGCCAGGCAAGACCTCTCTAGGGCAGAAAAGGGCATCATGACAGTCCCATCTTTTTTGGAACATGTTGCATGACTCAAATTCAAAATGGTTGAATATATGCAACAAAACAATAAAGTTAATCAGTTTCAACATTAAATGTTTTGTCTTTGTAGTGTATTCAGTTGAATATAGATTTAAAAGGATTTTAAAATCATTGTATTTTGTTTTTATTTACATTTTACACAACATCCCAACTTCACCAGAACTGGAGTTGTAGATAAAAAACATGAAATCGGATATTGGTTAATACTGCACAAAAAGGCATAACAATTTTATTGGTTTAGTTAAAAAAAGCTCCAACTGTCCAACTGTTTTAATGCAGTACCACCTGAGGGCCTGACGATCATAGGCATCCAGTATGGATTTTTGGGCATGTCCACTGGGGACAGATATTTCAAGATTCTCAGAACCTTTTGTGCTGTAGAGGATGGAATATTTAAAGTCTTCTCAATTTTCTGGATAAGAACATTATACTGAAATTGCTCCACAATTTGTAATGAAGATTTTCTCAGACTGCTGAACCTCTGCCCAACTTTACCTCTGAGAAACTCAGCCTCACAAGAGAGCTTTTTTTTTTAATACTGTGGAGTGTGTGAAATCAGAGGCGGAATCATTTCAGACGATTTATTACACACTCCATCTTTCAAGCACAGAACAGACTGAACTCTCAAGCAGAAACTCCTCTCTTAAGTTTCATGGCATTTACATCACACACAACATGACATTTGCATCACACTGCATTCATCCTAGACTCCTTCCTGTTATCTCACCAGGAATCCCCTGCTCTTTGTTCTCCCAAGCTTATCCACTGTCTCCTGTCTGAGATGCTAGACAATCTGGCTCTCCCAAGGTGTTACACATCGCTACACATCACCCCCCCCCCCAGCATCTTAGATAGGACAATAGAATAACAGTCCACATGCTGTGATAGAACAATTGAACATCAGTCCACATGCTGCTTGGGCTTCCGTCTCCTCCCGTATCTGCTGTAACTGGGTGCTGCTGGGAGTGTGTCTGACTGCGGGTGAGCTGTTGCTGGGGGGGGGGGCACTTCGGTCTGTGGCTGCTCTGGTGAATCGTTTCCCTGGGGAGCTCTCCGTGGGGGTCTTCCACGCCGAGGGGCCTTAGCCAACAGCACTTGCTTGTCCGCCACAACGAAAGCGGGTTTGAGTCTGTCTATGCCAATTTTTTCCCTCCTACCCCCAAGTCTAGCAAAAAATGCTTATCCCCTGTTTCCAGCACTCTGAACGGTCCATCATAGGGTGGGCGCAATGGAGGGCGGTGGGCGTCGTGTCTGCCGAACACGAACTCTGCGCTCTTCAAAGTTTTAGGCACGAAAACACGCGGAAAACTGTAGTGGGCAGGGCCCGGCAGTGTGCCTGTGTTTGCGCTACGCTGCAAAAGCTGAGATGGGGAGCTGCCCGGTGCGGGATTATCTGGTAGAAATTCCCCGTGCAGCCGTAGTGGCTGCGCAAAAACGAGCTCTGCCGGGGATGCTTCCAGATCCTCTTTCGGCGCGGAGCGCAACCCCAATAAAACCCATGGCAGCCTGTCTACCCAATTTGCATCCATCAGTGAAGCCCTGAGTGCTGCTTTCAGTGATCTATGAAAACGCTTGCATAACCCATTGGCCTGTGGGTTGTACGCGGTTGTGTGGTGAATTGTAACACCCAGGCTGCGGGCCATCGCAGACCAGAGTTCGGAAACAAATTGCGGGCCCCTGTCGGACGTAATGTCCAACGGGACTCCAAAACGCGCCACCCATGCCGTTAAAAAAGCGTGCGCTACATCCGCGGACGTGGTTGCTGCCAGCGGGACAGCTTCTGGCCAGCGCGTGGTGCGGTCCACCATTGTCAGGAGGTGCGTGCACCCCTGTGATGGTGGGAGGGGGCCCACGAGGTCCACGTGAACATGGTCGAACCTCTTAGCCGGAATACGAAACGGCTCCAAGGGAGCCTTCGTGTGTCTGTGTACCTTGGCTCGTTGGCACGCCACGCAGGCTGCAGCCCACTCTTTCACTTGTTTGCATAGGCTCGGCCACACAAATTTCTCTCCCACCATTTTGACCGATGCACGCACTCCTGGGTGCGCCAGAGTGTGAACCGACTCAAACACGCGGCGGCGCCACGCGGCCGAGACCACGGGACGTGGGCGACCCGTGGAAACATCGCAGATTAGGGGGGGGGCATGCCGTCTTGCAGCACCCTGCTCTCCAGCCTTAACCCTGTTGGTCCAGACTGGAGCGCGCGCACGTCCGCATTGCTAATCTGCTCCGCGGCCATGGCTGCGTAATCTATCCCCACGCAGACCGGGGCCACCATGGCGCGCGAGAGGCAGTCCGCCACCACATTCAGTTTACCCGACACATGCTGAATATCGGTAGTAAACTCTGAGATCGCGGCCAGCTGTCTCTGCTGCCGGCCCGACCACGGTTCTGAAACCTTGGCCATCGCGAATGTTAGCGGCTTGTGGTCCACGAACGCGGTGAAGCTGCGCCCTTCCAGCCAGAACTGGAAGTGGCGTATGGCCAGGTGAAGGGCCAGCAACTCTCTGTCGAACGCACTGTATTTACGTTCGCTGTCACGCAAAGATCTGCTGAAAAAAGCAAGCGACTGCCAAGCCCCGGAGGTGCGCTGCTCCACGACAGCCCCTATAGCCACGTCTGAAGCGTCGGTGGTGAGCGCTATGCGGGCCGTTGGATCTGGATGCGCCAGCAGTGCGGCATTTGCCAGGGCTGCTTTAACTTCTGAGAACGCCCGCTTTCGCTCCGGGGTCCGTTTGACCCTATCCGTGGGTTTCTGTTTCTTGAGCGCAGCGTATAATGGTTGCATGAGCTGCGCCGCGCGGGGAAGGAAACGGTTATAAAAGTTCACCATTCCCAAAAATTCCTGTGGCGCCCTGACCGTCTGAGGCTGGGGAAAATCCGCCACGGCGCGCACTTTGTCGGGCAGCGGGATCGCTCCTTCGGGAGAGACGCGGTGCCCCAAAAAATCAATCTCCGTCATGCCGAACTGGCATTTCGCCGGGTTGATTATTAACCCGTACTCCTCCAACCTCCGGAAAACCGTCGTGAGGTGGGTTTCGTGTTCATCTTCGGATGCACTGGCTACCAGGATATCATCCAGGTAGACGAACACAAACGGGAGATCGCGCAGCACTGCATCCATCATGCGCTGGAACGTCTGTGCCGCTCCTTTTAACCCGAATGGCATGCGCAGGAACTTGAATAGACCGAACGGAGTTATTACCGCTGTTTTGGGTATGTCCTCAGCGCGCACTGGGACTTGGTGGTAACCGCGGACCAGGTCTATTTTGGAAAAAATGCGCGCTCCGGCGAGGTGAACGGAAAAATCCTGTATGTGGGGAATCGGGTAGCGGTCGTGCGCTGTGGCATTGTTCAACCTGCGGAAATCCCCGCACGGTTGCCACGATCCCTCAGCCTTAGGGACCATGTGTAGCGGGGAAGCCCATGGGCTGTTTGAGCGCCTGATGATGCCCAACCTTTCCAGGTTGGCGAACTCCTCGCGCGCTATGGCCAGTTTAGCTGCGTCCAAGCGCCGAGGTCTTGCAAAAACGGGCGGCCCGGTGGTGGTGATAAAGTGCTCCACCCCATGTTTAGCGTTGGCCGCGGAAAACGTCGGGACCGTGAGTGCTGGGAACTGAGTGAGCAGTGTGTGGAACTTACCGCCTGTAGCTGTGACGTTGGCTTGTGCTGTTGGCTGGGTCACTCG
This sequence comes from Pholidichthys leucotaenia, assembly GCA_020510985.1. NCBI lineage: Eukaryota > Metazoa > Chordata > Actinopteri > Cichliformes > Pholidichthyidae > Pholidichthys > Pholidichthys leucotaenia. The sequence continues at coordinate 310,534,951 of CM035841.1, read as the reverse complement.
AGCTATACAGGGGAGAGAGTCAAAGGACAGTGCATTAACCAAGCGCCTGTTAGCAACATCAACCAGTAAACCATGTGCACACAGAAAATCAGCCCCCAGTATGTGGTAATTTAGTGCTGCTACGACAAAAGTCCACTCATATGTATGGCCGTGTAGAGATAAGAGCAGAGTCCTCTCACCAAAGGTCTTAATATCCGAGCCGTTTGCTGCCAACATCCTGGGGCCGCTAGATCCTGCCAGCCGGTCAGCGTAGGTTGGCCGGATGAAGCTCTTCTGGGCTCCGGTGTCCACGAGGAAGCGCCTCCCCGAGTGTGCGTCCGTTAAGTAGAGCAGCTTGTTCTCTTCACCGAGGGTCGCAGCTGGTACCGACCCCCGGCCTTGGCATTTTCCTGAGCGCTTGAATTGGCACGGTGGTGCACATCTGCGTGCCTTCTCTCCGAAGCGGCGGTGGTAGAAACAGAGCGTGTCTCTCTGGCACTCCTTGGGCCCCGCTGCCGCTACCGTCGGTGGCTCCTCGCCTGCTCTGGTCGTCTCGCTGGGCTCCGCCGCTGCCGCGTTGACTGTGATCGCCCTGGTGGTGATGATGATCCGGTCTGCCTCCTGGGCTAGCGCACGGTATGTCGCGCGCGGCCAGCCACGGCGAATTGGCAGGGAACCGCTCTCGCCGCTGTTGGAAGGTTCCGGAGGAAGAGGTGGGCAAACAGCAAGTGCCCGTCGTCCTTGCCCATTAACGCCAGCATCCTCTCCATCAGGTCTACGGCTGAACCATCTCCTAACTTGGTCCGCGTCAGGAGCCTCTCCGCTCTCTCACATTCCGAGAGTGTGTAGCGCTGGATGAGCGCAGCCTTGAGCGCTTCATATTTGCTGCTGGCTGGTGGCTGATCGAGCAGGCTCGCTGCCTGCTGAGCTGTGCGGGTGTTGAGCGCTGCGACCACATGGTAGAATCTGGTGTCGTCTGCCGTTACTCCCCGGAGGGCGAACTGGGCCTCGGTGAGGTGGAACCAAGAGCGCGGGTTGTGCTGCCAGAAATCCGGTAGCTTGACTGAAACCGCACACGCGTGGCTGGGGGTTCCAGTCCTGGCTGTCTGTGGGATGGCTGCTGCCTCGCTGTAGCTTCCTGACCGGGCCGGCTCCGGGGATCTTGCCTCGTGTTCCATAATACGTCTTGGGTCACCAGTGTGGAGTGTGTGAAATCAGAGGCAGATTCATTTCAGACGATTTATTACACACTCACATCTTTCAAGCACAGAACAGACTGAACTCTCAAGCAGAAACTCCTCTCTTAAGTTTCATGGCATTTACATCACACACAACATGACATTTGCATCACACTGCATTCATCCTTGACTCCTTCCTGTTATCTCACCAGGAATCCCCTGCTCTTTGTTCTCCCAAGCTTATCCACTGTCTCCTGTCTGAGATGCTAGACAATCTGGCTCTCCCAAGGTGCTACACATTGCTACAATACAAAATCAAGTTACTGGCCTATTGCCCATTAATGTAATTAGTTCCTTCCGCTGTTTCTTTTTAGAAACATTTACTTTTCCAGTCTTTTGTTGCCCTGTCCCAACTCCTCTGAGATGTGCTGCTGACATCAAATTCAAGATGAACAAATATTTTTCATGAAACTGAATTTCATTAGATATTTTATTTTTCATAAAATATCTAATTTTCATTGTTTGATGTTTTCTCTGTTCTGTTTTGATTAATGCATTAGTTTATGTCAATTGCAAATCATTGCTGTGTGTTTTTATTCAGATTCTAAACAGTGTCCCAAATAGGATTTATTTATTTATGTAGAGGAAAAAATCTTGTGGTCACTTAAAGGCGTCGGCCGGACGAAATTTCAATATCGCTAAATCTTATCTTAAATTTTTGTGTGAGACGAGCTAATTTGAACCGCACATGTTTTGGTGTCAACAAATGTCGCATAAGGTGACAATGCGCTATTGAAGTATGATTTCCTTGAGAGCTGTCTGACTCTGCCAAGCAATCAGCGGCTAAAATGGCCACTGACTGTGTGACGTCAGGTCAGGAAGCGACCAGCAAACACTCGACGGACATTGCGTGTTGTTTACGTTCGGCGATAACGGATATTTCTAGGAGTACTTGTGGATTACAAATAGAGTATTTATTACGATTAGGATTTCAGTGATCGAATTAATTATGGTTTGGCGTTGTGTTGTCTACGGGTGCGACGGTATACCGGAGGAGCACGCGGTGAGTGTTTATGAATTTCCCCTGCCTGGGAAAATCAGAACCGCATGGATGAATTTCGTTCAGAAAACGCGAAAAAATTGGAATGATGTCGGAAAATCACCCAACATGTGCAGTAGACATTTCGTTGACAGCGATTTTGAGAATAAGATGCAATTTGAAATGAAATTAGCAAAAAGATTGCTGATAAAAAAATCGGCTGTTCCAACTATATATCCGTTCATTTCAAAGTCCCACTCTCAGGCAAGTGTCAGTGACAGTGGCGTGAAAAGTAAGGGTGATCTACCGATGCGATCTGCTGTCAGAAAAAGAGAAGTAAACAGGGTAAGTTTTCTTTTTTTAATATTCACTGCCAATATTTACTAAAATTATTTACAAGCAATGAATTTCATTGCCTTAACAACTTATCAAATATTAGAATTTTAGGGTATTCATACTAATCAAATATGAAATATTCAGTGCTGTATAGGGAGGTGGTTGTGCCTGTTTGCTCAAGTTATATTTCTATATATGTAATCCAATTTGACACCTCTGGAATGAAATTATGTTGATCTACTGTTTTTGCAGATGTTATCCACTGTCACTCAACCTTCAAATACTGTGGATTTTTTTTTTTGAATTTGATTATTCAGCAATTGTCCTCATTGCAGTCATCCATGTGAGGTAACAAGTCACACTAAAGGCTCTCTGTTGGTGATCAAACAACATTGTCCACATTGTGTTGAGGATCGATCCTGGCACAGCCAGCCGATGATCAGGGACATGCCAGCTGGTAACATACAGCTTTCATCCGCCATTCTCTTCACTGGGGCGTCATATGTCAAGGTCCTCAGAGTTCTAAATGCAGCCGGTATCGTTGGAATTTCCACGACCACTTACAAGGAGCTTTCGATTTCTAATTTTTATTAAATTAATTTTATTTCAGAATATGTGGATGATCTGATGAATACTCTTTTCGACAAAACCTTGGTTGATCCAACCCACTTATTGGAGCAGTGGCACTCTGTACAAGCCAGAGTTCCCGCAACATTGAGTGCCAAATTTCAGCGTCCCATCAAAGCTGATGCTGTTGAGCAACGTGTATCTAGATTTTCAAAATCAAACATGTAAAAGTAGAATAAATTTCCAATTAGCAATGAAAGTTCAGCTTTCAATTGTTAGGGAAGCAACATATTTTGCTAAGACAAACAAATATAAGCCTAAGATTTTTAGAGAAATGTGCTTTTAAAAATTGAACACGAATTTTACACCATAAAATGGTAGAAAAATTACTCTAATGTATATGAGATCCGACTTTGATGAATGCTGAAATATTAGAATTATAAAATTGACATGCACATTAATAAACTCAATATATGATTTTAAAAAACTTTATTTAAATAACATTGATCACAAATCTAATCTTGGTAGGCAAAATCCCTTGTAGTGATCAGATGGGAATGTTTCTCTGATGAGGCTCACAGCACAGGCAGGCAATATCACCCTCACTTCTTTCCCAAGATATCCCCAACACCACCGGACCAGTTGCCTGTAGGCTATGAATCTGTATCGCCTGAAAAATATGGGGTTGACATTGATTATTCCGTTTGCATTGATTATTGAATGTATTGAATGATTTCTTCATAATTGATCTGGAAAATTAAAACACATGAATAAATATTGTTTAAAAACTCACTCGTGTTGACTTGCGTCATGATCACCATATTGCTGTCTGTAGGCCAGATAAGCTGTCTGTAAAACCCAGATGTCAAGACAGACAGAACGGAAACCGGGGTGATCAGTGATACACCTTGGTAGGTTATCATCTGTGTATCCACAGCCCTTCAGTTCTTCTAGTTTCTCCTTCACCTTCAATACCTCCTGGCAGCACCGAGATTCAGTTGATGTTGGCATAATGTTGCATTTCTCACAAGTGCACCTGTTAAAAAAATGGTATAATCAGATGCTTATAATAAACTAATGGCTCGTGGGAGTGCTATATAAATTGGTCTATGAAGTTTGATTAGAAAATATTAAAAACATGTAAAAAATTTTGAGCAGAAAGAGAAGTTATAGGAAAACAATAATGAATCACAATAATCATGATCCATGATCCATCATGATCCATGATGGATCATGTTGATCCATCAATCTCTTAAGAGAATTATGTAGCTTTTGAGACTAGGATTAACATGATGATGATTAACAACATCTCCTAACAAACTCGTAAAGTACACATATTATCCCTCACATACATTATCCTTTTATTTCCAATTATAATGTTTCTAAATGTTTCTAATGTTTATAAGTCGCCAAGTAAGGCAGCGAGGGAACAATTGGCAGTTTTATTTTGATAATTAAGTGTGTGACCATGCATATCGCCTAAAAAAAAAATTTCAAAGCATATTTTACCAATATAAATCGGCGAGCCGCTCGTCCTCAATGTGGTCTGCTCCCGTCTCTGTTTCGTCCGCGTCTTCCTCCGCACCCTCGGGCTCGAACAAATACAGCTGAATAACCCCATCAGCACCACCCAAAACTACTTCATCATCAGATTCTTCAGTTTCAGTATCATCACTTATATTGCGGTCGTCATACTCGATAAAATAATCGCTGTCCGAATCACTCTGCTGTCGTTCAGCCATTTCCTTTTTCTCCCTGACCTGACGTCACTGCTGCCCGCCCCTATCGAGAGATGGTGGTACTGCAGCATCACTAAGTGAAATATGGGCTATTAACAAATAAAGTCATTTATGGAGGCTGGTGACACATTTTAAATCACGGGAATGGCCAGAATGGAATATTTTCATACAATCAGTTTATTGGTTCAATAAAAAAATGTCACCGTCTGAGGCCTTTAAAGACTGTAGTGTGGGGGCATGGTGTGTGGGTTTCTCCACCCAGAGAAGGCAGGGGAAGGGGAGAACAATGGACCGAAGGAGGAGGTGTCACCGGGGGGTATCAGACAGGACTGTTGGGTCTATGCGCCCCCCGGGGACAGTAAGAGATACCGGAGCTGCTCAGAGAAGAAGGGTTTTGGAGCAGCGCCTGCATTATGTCATGTTTATGTGCCACACAATCCTTTGTTCAAACAACGATGTATTACGGTCGGAAGTTCCGGGTCTCAATGCATGGAAATAAAGCTATAAAAGAGGAATGCACAGAGACCCGGGATTCTCTTTTGCTATATTGTATGTTGGAGAAAGAATTAAGTTCTTGTGTCGTGCAGCTCGTTTCCTCGCCTGCATCCTTTCTCCACACTGGTGACCCCAAGATGTGCCATGGAGAGCAAGACGAGTACTGCCCCGGAGACTACCTGGAGAGAGAGTACCAATGGTGAGTGCGCTGTTTCAGTCAAGCTCCTGGACTTCTGGCTTCATGACCCGACAGTGTAGTCTTTGCACATAGAAACCCAGTTTGCACTCTACGGGATAACAACGAATGACACAAAGTACTACTATGTGGTCACTGCGCTAGACGCGCGCGCCACGCAACAAGTGACAAGCCTACTCCAGGAGCTGTCGGCCCGAGGGAAATACAAGGCATTCAAAAAGATGCTTCTCCAGTGCTATACCCTTTCGGTCAGTGAAAGGGCAGAGAGACTCCTAACACGTTCAGAGTTGGGGGACAGATCAGCCGTGTAGCTAATGGAGAGCATGTTGGCGCTGATGGGTAGAAACGATGAGTCCTTCCTGTTCGCCCACCTGTTCCTCAGAAACCTACGGGCTATAGCGAGGGAGATCCTGGCCAACTTGCCTTTGCTAGTGACTAAGGACTACCACACACTGGTGCAGGAAGCAGATCGCATCATTTTAGCAACCAGGACTCTCAGCGTGAATGCAGCAGCACCAGAGTCCAGGAGGGACTCCTGTAAGGTCGAGGAGCCATTGGAGGTAGCCGGAGCAGACGCCAGGAGACACAGGAATGGGGTGATCTGCTTCTATCATCGCTGCTTTGGCTCAAACACCCAGCGATGTGTGCCACCACGCAAATTCAAGAAGTCAGGAAACGGCACGGCCAGCAGTCAGTAGCAGCTGCGACCGCTGGCTACAGAAACAAGCTGCTTTATGTCACAGACACACGTTTGGGGAGATGGTTTCTGGTGGACTCCGGCTCCCAGAAGAGCCTCATCCTGCCGGTCAATGCAGACAGGGTGGCAGGGGGCAGCGGTCCCGAGCTTTCGGCCGCCAACAGATCCACCATCAAGACATCTGGTGAGCGGACACTGACGATATGCTTACACGGACACAACTTTCAGTGGAACTTTGTGGTAGCTGCATGTTCCGCCTCCATTTTAGGCACAGATTTTTTATGTGCTTATGGGTTATTAGCTGATGTTGCTAGTAGGAGATTAGTAGATGCTGTCACTTTTACCTCACTGCCCTGTACAGCTTGGGGATCCGAGTCGACAACACTGGCTAACGTTATAGCTCCAGGGGGTAAGTACCAACAGTTACTCGCACAGTTCCCAGCACTCAGGGTTCCGACGTTATGGCTACGATAATGAAACACGGAGTTGAACATTTCATGGCTACAAAAGGGCCACCGGTATTTGTATGACCTCGGTGCCTGGATGCAGCTAAACTGGCCAAAGCGTGTGAGGAGTTTGCCAACTTAGACCAGTTGGGCATCGTCAGGCGCTCCAACAGTCCGTGGGCATCCCCGCTACACATGGTGCCTAAAGCCGATGGGTCGTGGTGACCGTGCGGCGATTTCCAGCGCTTGAACAATGCCACTGAACATGATCACTATCCTATTCCACACATGCAGGATTTTTCTGTGCACCTGGCCGGGGTGCATGTTTTTTCCAAAGTTGATCTGGTCCGCGGTTACCACCAGGTCCCAGTGCATGCAGAAGACGTTCCAAAAACGGCGGTAATAGCTCCTTTCTGCCTTTTTGAGTTTTTATGCATGCCATTTGGATTAAAAGGCACGGTGCAGACCTTCCAGAGGATGATGGACACAGTGCTGCATGACTTATATAGATAGATAGACAGCGAAGCACTTTCTCCAGTAGACTATTACAGCTTCGCTGTCGAATGGCCAGGTACAGGAAATCTTTCCTGCTACATGCAATTTCACTGTACAATAACTCACTATGATGTTGTATTCTGGCATAGCTATGCTGCCACACTGCACCTTACAGACTAAATGGTACATCATATTTTCACTCTGCTCCTGATAGTCCTTCTTTGTGCAATGGGATGATTCATGTGTTTCTATGGGTCATCATATATTAAGCTATGATGTATATAGGTTTTATAGTTGTGTTAGTTTTTACTTTCCACGGGTAATCCCTCTGTCTGTCGTGTGTGTTTCTGTTGTTTGGTTGTCAACTGTCATGCTGCTGTTACACTGTAATTTCCCAGTTTGGGATCAATAAAGTACATCTATCTATCTATCTATCTATCTATCTATCTATCTATCTATCTATCTATCTATCTATCTATCTATCTATCTATCTATCTATCTATCTATCTATCTATCTATCTATCTATCTTATCCTTCGTTTTCGTCTACTTAGATGACATTCTGGTAGCCAGTGCGTCCGAGGAGGAGCACATAGCCCATCTGAAGACAGTTTTCCAGAGGTTGGAAGTGCACGAGCTGATAGTCAACCCGGTGAAGTGCCAGTTTGGTGTGCCAGTGATTCATTTTTTGGGCCACCGCATTTTGCCAGAGGGCACGATCCTGTTACTGGATAAGGTGCGCATGGTGTTGGATTTTCCACGTCCGCAGACCGTGAGAGCACTACAGGAGGGTGCAGCGTTGGCTCGGTCGGGGTCCACCGCGGGTGCAGTGTTGGCCCGGTTGGGGTCCACCATGGGTGCAGCGTTGGCCCGGTCAGGGTCCACCGTGGGTGCAGCTGTGTCCCAAGTCAGGACCACCGAGAGTGCTGCGGATCAGCCTGAGGATGCCGTGGCCCTCTTCTCCTCTCTGCCCAACGCCGTGGGGGTTCCCTCTGTACAGTCCGGTCACCCACCAGTGAGCCTCCTGGTGGGCAGGCCACCTCCTGCTTCACCCCTTCGGTCCCGGTGGCTCTACAACATTGGCCGACCGCTGGAGGGACAGAGTCTCTGGGCCAGATGGCTCATGTTTTTCCGGCAGACCACCAGACACTATTCGCCTGACTGCCTGCTGGGCCTGGGACTTTGGGCGGCCTCCCGAGCCTCCTGGCCTTTGGACTTGGGGAGGGGGTAATTGTGGGTCCTGGGTGGGGTGTTGTGTTCCCTCCTTTCCAGTTCCCCCTACTTCCCACCTGGGTTTGTGTTGCTTGTTTCTGCTGGGGGGGGGGGGGGGTCCTTGGGATGTTACCTTGGGTGTATGGGTATCAAGGTACCAAGGGTGTACCTTGTTACCTTGGGTGTATGGGTACCAAGCCAGCTTGGCTCTGTCAGGAGCCAAGCTGGCTTGGTTTCCCTGGCTCGGTCCTGACCGCCCTGTTGGTTTAGGTGCCGCTGTTTATGTATGTATATGATGTATTTCAGTGTGCTTCTGTATCCTTAGCCACTGGTCTTGGGCCGGCAGCTGTTAGGCGGCTCTCTTTGGCCTACTCTTCTGTGAGTACCTGCTGACAGCCTACCGGTCCGACCATGCCCCCTCACTTATTACCATCAGCTGTTCCCAGTTCTGCTAATCATGTTTCCCAGTCCTCGCCCAGGTGCTCCTCATCTTACCATCACCAGCAATGTGTGTACTTAGGCAGCTTTTTGCCAGTCACACATTGCTGGTTCATTGCATTGTTTGTCGTGTTGTCAGTTAGCAAGTATTGTCAGCACTATCACGACGTGTTAGCCACTCCACATAGCTGTGGTTCTGATGTGCCCTTAAAGCAATATCGGCTCTGGGGCGCATCCGTGGTTAACATGTTTCTCCTCTTATGTTCGCTGGGCGATGTCGGCCCCCTGAACGCCAACACTAAGTATTTTCTTGTGTTTTTGTAAGTCTTCACCTTTTTTGGGAACTGTTGTCATCTGTGTTTTACGTTAATAAATGTGTTGTGGTGTAACTCTAGCATGTAGATCCTCATCATTTTCTCCCCTCTCTGTGCGCCGTGTAAAAGCGCATGGAGGGTCATAACAAAGGGTGCTGGAGCGGCACCGGCGTTATGTCATGTTAATATGCCACACAATCCTTTGTTCAAACAACAATGTATTATGGTTGGAAGTTCCAGGTCTTGATGCATGGAAATAAAGCTATAAAAGAGGAATGCACAGAGACCCGGGATTGTCTTTTGCTATACTGTATGTTGGAGAAAGAATTAAGTTCTTGTGTCGTTTAGCTCGTTGCCTCGCCTGCATCCTTTCTTCACAGTAGTGTCTTACATTTTCACTTTTCACTGACTTTGCAGTCCCTTGAATTGAATCAACTAATGTCAGTGTTCTCTCCTAAGTGATTGGACTGGACATATATTCATTTAGACAGGATTTTAAAAAGACTTGATTCTTAAAAACCTTCCAGCTAAATCACTTGTGACAATGCCAAATGAAGATAGATGACATTTCACTCCTCTGTGTGCAGTTAAATCGTGCTTTCATCTAGAATATCTATGTTTTTAGCAGACTATTGCCTGTTAGTATTCATGAGAGTACATTTATAAGAAGAGTGTTTATGTTTTGTAAATAGAATGCTAAATGAAACAAAAGTGATACAGGAAAAGTGTGCAGCTGTAAGATGTTTGTGTTGCAGTGACAGGGTTGATGTTTGTGTCTGTGACACCAGCTGAGATCCAGAGGAAATGTTTCAGCGTGCTGCTGGAGGTTTCACTGCAGTCCTGAATCCTTGTAGAATAATCTCACTGTTCACACTCTACCAGCATTACACAGAGGTTTATTTATTTACCTAAAAGAAGTCAAAGAAAATACATAAAGAAAAATCCATTTTACATCTGTATTGTAGCTGTCTAAATCGGGAAACTCTCTTTGGTGAAGAAGCTGAATTAGAAGTGTTGCAGTAAAGATGGATTTATTCTTGTTTCATTTCTTTCAGAAAACAAGCATTTTCATTTTTTTTTCAGCAGTCTGGAACCATGCAGACATTCCACCATGACAAAAGCCTCAATGGTCAGTTATGGTCTAGCATTTGGAGGCAAACAAACAAACAAACAAAAAAGTCTTGGTGGGTTCACCAAGCAACAATCCACTTCAGCAACAATACTGGTCTGTTTAATGTCAGCACTAATAAAGGAAACCAAACTGGTAGCCAGACAGAAAATTGCAGTTGAGCCCAGACTTTGTGGCAGATTTCCTCTACACAGACTCCTCTTAACCCCTCCACAGTGAGATAATTTATGATTTTTTTCATCATGATTTGCAGGAATCAGTCTCATTTCAATAATGAATGCAATTACAGGTTTCCCTTTATGACTAACATCCTGATTGACCCATTACTGAAGAGCCAAGCTGTTTCATGGAGCCATATGTGTTCTGGTGGCTCAGGGTTCAAGAAAATTAATGAACCAGTAATACAAATGGTCATTGAGTCAGTTTACTGTTAAACAATCATTTGTAAAAATAATAGAAGGGTCTATAATGACATGTCTGACAGTTCAACAGCATAAACATTGAAATTTTCATGTTTAAGTCCAAATCAGTTCCATTTAAGTTTTCCATGTAAGGAAGCCATGAAAAAAGAAACATAAAAGGTATTTCTTTAAAAGTTTGAAAACCTATTGTTATTTTTACTGAGTTTTGGTTAATGCAGGTGTTGCTAATGAAGATAATGGGGCTTCTATTCTGTTTAGACACAGATTCTTAATTGACGTAATTAGTAGCTCCTGCATTTCCTAACTATTTTTTAAAGCCCCATTAGATAATCCAGTAACAAAGCAAGGATTAATCTAGTTTCCTATCCCCCCATCCCGGTTGGATGACAAGTGTAGTTGTTGCTGGGCTCTTTGCGGATTTCTGAATTATCTTCCGTGGCTTCTCATCAGTAAACTTTCTCTGTCTTGAAAACAAACAGTGAAGTGTTTCTGGAAACCTTTAAGGCAGTGCTTCTCAATTATTTTTTGCAAAGCCCCCCCTAGGAAAGAGAAAATATTTCGCGCCCCCCCAACTCGCCGCAGTGACTATAAATAAGATCATTATCTATAAAAATTGTACAAGTATACCTAAAATTGTATCCTTTTCAAATCAAATCAAATCAAATCAAACTTTATTGTCATATTGCTGTACATACAACTGTAGTACAGGCAAGATGAAATTGCGTTTCTCTCGGCATCCATATAAGAAGCAGCATGATTAAGACACACTCCCACATAGCTCCCACCCCCCCATCCATTCACACATCCCTGAGACATACTTGGGGAAAAAGAATAACTAACTATAATATACAAAATGTCCATAGGTGCAGTAGTGTATATGTGAGATTCCGGGTCAGCTGTTCAGCATCCTGACAGCTTTTTAACATTAACAAAAGAAAAAAGCAATATAAGTCAACTTTCAACAAATATTAACTTTATTTTGCCACACAGAAACCCTGTTATAGTCTAAAACAGAAAAAAAAACTTAAAGTGCATCAAAGTGCCTGAAATAAAAAATATGTCAATCCTTATTTAAACTAGAAACATTTTTGACCAACTGAACCATTTGATGCTGAGAAAAATAATTCAATCAATAAATAATATTAAATGTAAATTGATCTGGAACATTAACACAGGAGTACCAATATATTTAACATTTTAGTCTGAAAAAAAAGGTAGAAAAAGGCAGTAGCAACTCCTCTGCAATTGTGTGGGGTTTTTGCACCGCGCAATTTGGTGCGCCACTTTAAATGATGCTGAAAGTGCTCGCTGGTTTACTGATGTAGCGTTCACAAAGCGGGATGATTGTTGGCCGTACTCCGCACGTTTTCAATTCAATTCAATTCAATTCAACTTTATTTATATAGCGCCATTTCACAACAACAGTCATCTCATAGCACTATCAACTGTAGGGGGAACCCCCACAGTTGCAGAAAGACCCCAGCAATCAGGTGATCCCCTGTGAGCAAGCACTTGGCGACGGTGGAGAGGAAAAACTCCGCTTGATTTTTTCGCTGAAAAAAATCAAGCGGCTTATCAACGTGTTGAGGATGTAATGTCTGTAGGTGATGTCTTAATTTATTTGGCTTCATGCTGTCCGCTGCAAACATTTTCAGACACAGTAAACACACCAGTCTTTCCTCGTCTCCCACCGTAGTCAGAGTGAAGCCAAGCGCTAGATAAGCTTCGTCATATTTCCTCGTCTTAGCTTTTAGGAGACTTTCATTTGTCTCTTTACCTGTGTCTCTCTCCGCCTTTCTTTTCGTTACTGTTAAATATTTCTCCATGGTGTCTCTCGAGGGGTTTGTTGACAGCAATTTAAAAAGTTTTAAACTCCCGCACAGACTTTGACAATGAGAGCGCCACTGCACCACCTGCTGCCGTGGATGTGCAATTACACTTTACACGGCAAAAGCAAAGCCTGTTCCCCGGGGTCACACGCGCCCCCCCCGGCATCGCATCGCGCTATTTGAGAAGGACTGCTTTAAGGTAAGAAATGAATTTGCTTTTATTAGACGGCAGGTCGGGGGATCCTGGGTTCGATCCCAGCCCCTGACCAACAGTGATCTGTATGGAGTTTGCATGTTCTCCCCGTGTCTGGGTGGGTTTACGCTGGGATTTCTCCGGTTTCCTCCCACAAGCCAAAAACATGCAAGTTAGGTTAATTGGTATCAAACTGGGGATTCTAAATTGTCCTTAGGTATGACTGTGAGAGTGAATGGTTGTCTGTCTCTCTGTGTTGGCCCTGCGATGGACTGGCGATCAGTCCAGGGTGTACCCTGCCTCTCATCCAAAGATGCTGGGATAGGCTTCAGCCCTCCCGCGACCCGAAAAGGATTAAGCGGAAGAAGATGGATGGATGGATGGATGGATGGAAAGACAGCAATTGTCACGCCGCGCCGCTCATCAGCGGCGCCACCTGCACACACACCTGCACATCATCAGCGGCGAGGGATATAAGCCGCCTCGCCCTGAGCTTCGGCCTGAAGCTGTCAGACTTCCCCATGCATCGCTGTGAGTTCCTTCACCCTCAGCTGATCTCTCTGGTAAGAAGACCTTACCTCCTTTTCCTTCCTAGTCTGCTCCCCTGTGCACAGGTGGATTCCCCGGCGGCGGACGACGCCTCTCCATCGCCTGTTCCTCGCTGCTGCACCGGGCTCTCCAGGTGGCTGTCTACCGGACCTCGTCCCTTGTTGTGCCAGTCATCTGTCCTCTCCAAGTAAGCTCCTCTCTCGCTCTTATATCTCCTGTGTTGGTGTGTGCCCGTCACCCTTCTCCTTGTGCTTTTCCCATAGGGTTGTCCGGCTGTACGGCCTCCTGCCTCTGTGCCCGAAGCAGACGCCGCCATCAACACATTTACATCCCGCAGACACACATTCATTCACTCCTGTTGTTAATAAACTATTTGAACTACTCTGAGCCTGTGTGTGTGCGTCTCCTGAGCCGTGCGTTATGTCAGCAATACTTATTTGATAATAGTTCCCCCCGGCTAGTATTCCCTGGAACCAGATGAAGATGGGCTCAGATGCATGCAGGTGCTTATCTATGCATCCTGAGTCACATTATAATTACCTCTGCCAAGGGAGGAGGCAATGTTTTTGCAGGCATTGGTTGGTTGGTTTGTTTGTTGGTTTGCCTGTTAGCAACATTACTCAAAAAGTTATGAATGGATTTTGATGAAATCCTTAGGAAAGGTGTATAATAGCACGGCAAACAGATGATTAGATTTTAGTGATGCTCTAAAAGTGCATACCTCCACCAAGGGCTTTGGTTGTATTTGTGCAGCAGGATTACACAAAAATTACAGGATGGATTTGGATGAAATTTTTTTTACCAGAGGTGGGTCTTGGGCTAGAGATGAACCCATTACATTTTAGTGATAATCCAAGAATGCATACCTCCACCAAGGCTCTTATCTTCTCACAGCGTGTTAGCAACAATACTCCAAGACTAATGGACAGACTTTGATGCAGTTTTCACCAGAAGCGGCTCTAGGCCTACACACAAATCCATTACATTTTGGAGGTGATCCATGAAGGACAAAAGGAGCCTTGGCGGAGGTATGTGCTCTCTGAGGGCTTTTCTAGATCCTGATTTGTTCTACCAATAAAGTGTGATTTGACTATTCATGTCTGAGGGAGGGGGTATATTGTTCACAATTCACATCTCCACCTTAGGAGGCCATTGTGATCCTGGGGATAGATGAATTTCAGCTTCACACCCGCAACCACCATAACAGCCACAGGACATGGCAACAAGGAAGATCCAAATAATAGTTTAAGGCTTCAACAGCACATCTTTCGCAGTAATGATGGTGAAACTGAGGCCTCATGAAACAATGAACAACTCTAAGACAATTGCTTCATGATCAACACAGTGTTATGAAGCATTTAATAAAGAGTGCCATCTGCTGACTGTGTGTCAGAACTGTATCTGAGTGGAAGACCTGAAAAAGCCTCAATACTCTATATCAGAGGTTGCACTACACTTTTTTTGTTATCTATAATTTTCTCAGACAGGCTTGCGAAAATTTTGTCAGTCTATTATCTGTTATTTTAATTGACAGATCACTCTCTGTGTAACCTGTCAAATGATAGACAGCTTTCAGAATTTTTAGTCATTGCTGAAAAAAATTTGTTGAAGTGTGGGTGACACACATGGGGGCTCACATTTCCACAGAGATATGACTGCATGCGTATTGGGGGTTTCACGTCTGGAAGGACAAAGGACTCAAATCTGCAGAAGATAACGAGGAGGTGTGAGATTTGTCTTTTTGTCCCACAGAAGATGCCCCGGAGGGATTTCCAGTTCATCAAGGAATGAGAGACAATGGTGAAGGTTCAAAGGGATGCTTTGTGACTGTATGTTTACTGAAGCACCATGTGACTTGAGTTCTGATGCTGGAAACATATAAAAGGGTGATGTGATATGATTCTTGCTCTTCTTCCTGCTTTGAGAATGCTAGACGATGTGTTCTGTCAATAAAGCTGAACCTGAGAACTAAACTCAGCCTCATCATTTGAGCACATCCTCTACACTGGTGACCTACGACAAAGAATGAGCAGACAGAATTCTCCCGAGCGGGGCTCGGCGGAAGCCAGCCTGATGGCCGCCTCCACGATCCGGCTGCCCGATTTCTGGCAGCACAGCCCGCGCTCATGGTTTAGTGCAGTCGAGGCGCAGTTCAACCTCCGGAGAATCTCCAACGACGACACAAGATTCTACCATGTGGTAGCGAAGCTGGACAGCAACACGGTCCAGAGAGTGGAGGATCTGGTTAATCATCCACCAGACAGCAACAAGTACAGCGCATTGAAGGACGCGCTGATCAGCCATTTCACCCCTTCGGTCCAACAGCGAGCAGAGGGGCTCCTGACGTTGACGGAGTCAGAGAACGATAGACCTGCGGACCTGATGGTGAAGATGCTGAGGCTGAAAGACTGAGGATGGCAAATTCATTTTCGCCCACCTTTTCCTTCGGACCCTGCCACCAGCAGTGAGAGTGGCCCTGGCAGAGTCGCCCCGATTGGCCAGGCGAGACTACCATGGGCTGAGCAAAGAGGCGCAGCACACAAGCGGAACGTGGTTTTGGCCGCGACAGCTAACCCAGGAACAGCGTCCGGAGACAGTGCAGATCCAGCGGCCGCAGCGCCAGATGCACCAACGACGGCGGCAATGGGGACCAGGCGGTGCAGAGCGGAAGACGGCCGGTGCTTCTACCACCGCCGTTTTGCAGAGAGGGCGCACAAGTGCGTCCCGCCGTGCAACTTCAAGCGCCAGGGAAACGCCAAGACCGAGGGCCGGTAGCAGCTGCGACCCTCGGCGACGAGAACAAGCTGCTTTACCTGATGGATGCACACTCGGGGAAACAGTTCCTCGTGGACACAGGCTCCCAGCTGAGTTTCGTCACACCCACCTACGCGGAACGGCTGATGCCGTCTAAAGCTCCCTGGGTGTCAGTGTCAGCAGCGAATGGCTCCGCGATTAAAACGTTCGGTGAGAGGACCATGCTTCTGTCCTTACAGGGCCGTTCATTTGAGTGGACTTTTATTGTAGCAGCAGTCAGTTTCAACATGTTAGGGGCTGATTTTTTGTGCTCACATGGTTTATTGGTTGACCTTGCTAACAGACGTCTGATTAATGCACTGTCTTTTCATTCTATCCCCTGCACAGCTCGGGTGGCCCCGCTGACTGCACATGCCAGCGTCTCAGCTGCGGGTGGTAAGTTTCACACATTGCTCGCTCAGTTCCCAGCACTCACAGTCCCCACGTTTTCGGCGACGGTGGCTAAACATGGGGTGGAACATTTTATCACCACCACCGGGCCTCCCGTCTTTGCAAAAGCTCGGGGCTTGGACCCAGCTAAACTGGCCATCACGCGCGAGGAGTTCACTAATCTGGAAAAACTGGGCATTGTTAGACGCTCCCAAAGCCCCTGGGCTTCGCCGCTACACATGGTCCCAAAAGCTGATGGCTCGTGGCGACTTCCACAGGTTGAACAACGTTTCAGCACATGACCGCTACCCGATTCCGCACATTCAGGATTTTTCTGTTCATTTGGCGGGGGCGCGCATTTTTTCTAAAATAGACTTGGTGCTTGCTATCCACCCATTCACACACTGATGGTGGCATGCTACCTAACATGGTGCTTCCAGACCCACCAGGAGCAATTGGGGGTGAAGTGTCTTGCCCAGGGACACAACGGCAGGATATTTGGGGAGAGCGGGATTTGAACCGCCAACCATGTGGTTATTGGATGACCTGCTCTACCCCCTGAGCCACTGCCACACATGGGAAAATCTATGTTATAGAACATCAGAGAACATACTGGTGCTTCTGCAACTGGGGAGTGTTATTAAATGGGGAGTATTTGAAGATATTCAAAAAAAGAAGCATTTCAACAGTGTGTTGTTTCAGTCTGCTCCTCTTGTGGCTTACTACCTCTCCAGCTTTGGAGAAGACCCGCTTGTATGGCACTGATGCTGCTGGCATGTGGAGATACTTTTTTGCCATCTTGTAAAGGTTTGGGTATATGGTTCTGTGTGTTGCCCAGTAGCAGAGTGAGTCTTCTCCTCTGGAGAGGTAGGGTTCAGTCAAATAATGTTGAACTTCCACTGTGGCATCTGCTGCTGCACTTTGAGAGTGCTGTGTTTCACCTAAACAAAAAGAAAAACAAATGTAATTAGAAATCTTTTATAATAAGAAAATGATGCTTAAAGTAATTACATAATACAAATTACGGGACTGAGGATCGTCACTTCCTTGTGGTAACGTAACGTATCGTCACTTCCTGTTTTGCTGTCTGCCTGTGTGGTTTGCTCTCCAGCCACTAGCTATGGCTACTAGCTCTCTTTCCTCTCCTCCTCTGGTGTGCTCTCTCTGTCAGATGTTTAGCTACACCTCTGCCTTTTTTAGTGATAACGGTAAATGTAATAAATGTTGTGTTTTTGAGGCGCTCGAGGCGAGGTTGTCTGATTTGGAATCCCGGCTCCGCTGCATTGAAACACCGTCTGCGCCAGTTAATCTCGACGGACGCCCATTAGCTGCAGCGGAGCTAGCTAGCTTAGGCCCCCCTGTCACCGGTTCCCCGGCTCTCCTCAGCAGCGAGGAGACTGGGTGGGTGACGGTGAGAAGGAAGCCTAGTCGCAAAGCCCCGGTTCACCACCAACCTGTTCACGTTTCTAATCGTTTTTCCCCGCTCAGCGACACACCCGCTGAGGAAAAAACTCTGATCATTGGCGACTCTAGTCAGAAACGTGAACCTAGAGACTCCAGCGGCCATAGTCAAATGTATTCCTGGGGCCAGAGCAGGCGACATCGAGTCAAATCTGAAAATGCTGGCTAAAAGTAACTGTAAATACTCCACAATTGTTATTCACGCCGGCATTAATGACATCCGTCTCCGGCAGTCGGAAGTCACGAAACTTAATGTAGAATCGGTGTGTGACTTTGCAAAAACGATGTCAGCCACTGTAGTATTCTCTGGGCCCCTCCCCAATCTGACCAGTGATGACATGTTTAGCCGCTCGTCATCCTTGAACCGCTGGCTGTCTGTGTGGTGTCCTGCAAATGACGTGGGCTACATTGACAATTGGAGCTCTTTTTGGGGAAAACCTGGTCTTATGAGACGAGACAGCATTCATCCCACTTTGGATGGTGCTTCTCATTTATCTAACAATCTGGCATCTTTTTTATCCAAATTTCCAAAACCATGACTACTCAGAGTTGGGACCAGGAAGCAAGAGTCGCAGTCTTACACGCCTCTCTGCAGCTCCTCTTCATCCGCCACCCCTCAACTTAGCCCCTGTCTTCCCCATCAGAGAATCGTTGTCTGCTCCCTCCAAAGTAAATAAAAATATAATGTATAAGCATCCCAAAGTGATAAAGCAAAACATTGGTAAAACTCAAATTAAACATAAAGCCTCTAAATTGAATGATTTGGCCTCTGTTCCTCCTCATAATTTAAAAATTAAATGTGGTTTACTAAATATTAGGTCTCTAACTCCCAAGTCTCTGTTAGTCCATGATCTGTTAATTGATCATCAGATTGATTTAATTTCCCTTACAGAGACTTGGTTAGGGCAAGAGGATTATGTTGGTTTAAATGAATCAACTCCCTCTGGTTATTTAAACTGTCAAAATCCCAGAAGTTCTGGTCGTGGAGGAGGAGTAGCAACAATTTACCATTCCAAATTACTAGTTAATGTAAAGCAAAAAACATGTTATAATTCCTTTGAGGGCCTGGTCCTCAGTATTGGGCACTTTAGCAATTTTAGGTTAAACCCAATTTTATTTGCCATAGTTTATCGTCCCCCATCAACCTACTCA
This sequence comes from Pholidichthys leucotaenia, assembly GCA_020510985.1. Classification (NCBI taxonomy): domain Eukaryota; kingdom Metazoa; phylum Chordata; class Actinopteri; order Cichliformes; family Pholidichthyidae; genus Pholidichthys; species Pholidichthys leucotaenia. The sequence continues at coordinate 310,515,903 of CM035841.1, read as the reverse complement.
GAATTTTTGTCCGAATTTGCTGATTTCTTAGCTGATTTAGTGCTGAAATCTGATAGAATAATTATAGTAGGGGACTTTAATATACATGTGGATGTAGATAGTGACTGCCTTAATGTGGCATTTAATTCAATATTAGACTCGATTGGGTTTTCTCAGAAAGTAGGAAATTCTACTCATTACCTCCACCATACATTGGACCTTGTTCTGACATATGGCATAGAAATAGAAAATCTTGTAGTGTCTCCTCATAACCCTGTACTGTCAGACCATTGTCTGTTAACCTTTGATTTTACCATTTCTGACTATTTGGCTCCTAAAGAAAAATATTATTACAGTAGATGCCTCTCAGATGATGCTGTTTCCAAATTTATGCAGATTGTTTCCTCTATGCCATGTGTCAACACAACGGAAATAAGCTATAGACAGCTTGCTCCTTCTGTAATTGATAACATGGTGGATAGTGTTTCAGCTTCTCTGCATCAGGCTCTAGACTTGGTGGCCCCCTTAAAAAAGAAAAAGTCTAATCAGAGATTTCTAACTCCTTGGTTCAACACAGAAACTCGTAGCTTAAAACAGAAGACTCGTCAATTAGAAAGAAAATGGCGCTCTACTAATTTAGATGAAATCTATTTAGCTTGGAGAAATCATCTTTTAATTTATAAAAAATCTCTTAGAAAAGCTAGAACGAGTTATTACTCTGCATTAATAGAAGAGAACAAGAATAATCCCAGGTTTCTTTTCAGCACTGTAGCCAGGTTGACAAAGAGTCAGGACTCTGTCAATCCTAGCATTCCCTTAGAGCTTACTAGTCAGGACTTTATGAACTTTTTCAATAATAAAATTTCATCCATCAGAGATAAAATCAATCAGATTCTTCCCACAGTTAACTTAAATACTGTAACTACTACAACTCCTTCTTTTGATGTCTGTCTTGATGCGTTTACTCCAATCGACCTTTGTGAGTTAGACAAAATAGTTTCCTCATCCAAACCTTCAACTTGTCTTTTAGACCCTATTCCTACTAGGTTATTTAAAGAAGTCTTCCCACTTATTGGTAGCTTTATTCTTCATATAATCAATTCTTCATTAACTTTAGGCCATGTACCGCAGGCTTTTAAAACAGCTGTAATTAAACCCTTACTCAAAAAGCCAACGCTAGATCCAGGAGCTTTAGCTAACTATAGACCAATCTCTAATCTCCCTTTCATTTCAAAAATCTTAGAAAGAGTTGTTGCTACGCAATTATTCAACCACCTGCAGGGAAATGGTTTACTTGAAGAGTTTCAATCTGGGTTTAGAATCCATCATAGTACTGAAACAGCCTTAGCGAAGGTCACTAACGACCTCCTCATTGCATCTGATAATGGACTAGTTTCTGTACTTGTCCTTTTAGACCTTAGTGCAGCTTTTGATACTATCGATCATAATATTCTACTTGATAGATTAGAACACTATGTTGGACTTAATGGAACTTCGTTGCAGTGGTTTAGATCTTATTTATCTGATAGGTTCCAGTTTGTTCATGTAAATAATGAGTTTTCTTTCAACTCAAAGCTTAGTCATGGAGTTCCACAGGGATCTGTGTTAGGCCCTACTCTTTTTAGTTTATATATGCTTCCGTTAGGCAACATTATTAGAAAGCACTGTATACATTTTCATTGTTATGCAGATGACACACAATTATACCTGTCAATGAAGCCAGATGATAGTAATCAATTAGCCAAGTTAGAAGCCTGTCTTAAGGAAATCAAAGCTTGGATGACTTGTAATTTCCTGCTATTAAATTCAGATAAGACTGAAGTCATTCTTGTTGGTCCAAAAAACCTTAGAAATTCCTTTCCAAATCAAACTTTCAGTTTGGATGCAGTTACTCTTTCTCTTAATAGCTCTGTGAGGAACCTTGGAGTTATTTTTGATCAGGATTTGTCCTTCAATTCACATATTAAATTTGTTTCTAAGACTGTCTTCTATCATTTGCGTAATATTGCCAAGATTAGGAGCATCTTGTCTCAGAGTGATGCTGAGAAACTGATCCACGCTTTTGTTAGCTCGAGATTAGATTATTGTAATTCTTTATTATCAGGTTGTCCTAAAACATCTTTAAAAAGTCTTCAGCTGATCCAAAATGCTGCAGCAAGAGTTTTAATAGGTACTAGAAAGAGAGATCATATCTCTCCGGTTCTGGCCTCCCTTCATTGGCTTCCCATAGAGTTTAGAATTAAGTTTAAAATCCTTCTTCTTACTTACAAAGCTCTAAACAATCAGGCTCCTTTTTATTTAAAAGATCTGATACTACCGTATTATCCTAACAGAGCACTACGCTCCCAAAATGCAGGACTACTTGTAATACCTAGAATCTCCAAAAGTACAATGGGAGGCAGAGCCTTCAGTTATCAAGCTCCTCTCCTGTGGAATCAGCTGCCAATCTGGATTCGGGAGTCAGACTCGATCTCTGTTTTTAAGATTAGGGTTAAAACCTACCTTTTTGATATAGCCTACAATTAGGGAGGGATCATGTGTTTCTGAACCCTCCCTTAGTTATGCTGCTAATAGGTTTAGTCAGCCGGGGGACCTCCAGTAATGCACTGGGCCTCACTCCTTTCCTCACTCTCTATGAAATATTTTTTTTTTTTGCTGGTCATTAACATTTGTTTGTTCTCTCCCATAGATTGAGTCCCCATCGTGCTGTTTGCTCTCTACATGTCTGTTCTTTTCATCTTCTCTGTCCCCTCACCCCCCAGCCAGTCGCAGCAGATGACTGCCCCTCCCTGAGCCTGGTTCTGCTGGAGGTTTCTTCCTGTTAAAAGGGAGTTTTTCCTCTCCACCGTCGCCAAGTGCTTGCTCACAGGGGATCACCTGATTGCTGGGGTCTTTCTGCAACTGTGGGGGTTCCCCCCTACAGTTGATAGTGCTATGAGATGACTGTTGTTGTGAAATGGCGCTATATAAATAAAGTTGAATTGAATTGAATTGAATTGAATACAAACCAACTCTGCTATACAAAAGATCCCACAAGTTGTCTTCTGCTGAAGGTTCAGGTTCTTCCTCTGCTGCTGACTGATGGAGTTGATAACATTTTAATACACGTTGCTAGAGGTTTGGAAAAGACAATAATAATATGAAATAATAAATGGTTACCTGTTATGTTGATGACATTGTCCTCTCCATCCTCATAGTTGCAGTGCTTTCAGCAGTCAATTTTGACATGCCCTCTTGTGCACGTGTTTCATTGCCAAAACTTAATGTTTTAAATCTTAGTTCCAAAAATGAGGTTGTCCTCCATGTCCCTCCCTGACTGACTGACTGACTGACTCTCTCAACCACACAAACAACTCTCTTATCTATCTATCTATCTATCTATCTATCTATCTATCTATCTATCTATCTATCTATCTATCTATCTATCTATCTATCTATCTATCTATCTATCTATCTATCTATCTATCTATCTATCTATCTATCTTCTAGTGTGTTTTTGTGAATGAGTGCGTATGCATGTATCTCTGTGTAATATTTAGTAAATGTAATGTGTTGTTGTTTAATGTTACTGAACCTAAACCCAATTCTAACTTGTATAATACTCTCCCTGACTTATATTCAAATGCCCAACCCTCTCAAACTTCTCGCGAGCCCTCGAGCCACGTGATGTGACCGACATAACGAGGCCTCGCTACTGTCACGTGACTGTGGGCGTGCTGAAACAATGCTCGAGACACAGCTCATGACACTTCCGTTTCATATTGCTCGAATCAGGGTCGAGTAGGAGGTGTTGAGCATAACATCACTATTTTGCAGAACATCATGAATACAGCCGTGGACAAAATTGTTGGTACCCCTCTGTTAATGAAAGAAAAACCCACAATGGTCACAGAAATAACTTGAATCTGACAAAAGTGGTAATAAATAAAAATTCTATGAAAATTAACCAATGAAAATCAGACAATGCTTTTGAATTGTGGTTCAACAGAATTACTTTAAAAAACAAACTCATGGACTTCCGGTCTGGACGCCATGGCGACTGCAGCTTAACACTGAAGCTCTCAGACCCAATCCAGGATAACACCTTGAAAATCAAACTTAACGGATTTTTGGAGGAGTGAAAATCAAAAGACAAAATCATCATGTCTAAAGGAAAACAGAAGAAACTGAAATTCTCCAGGCCAGGACACGTATCGGCCGGAGAATCTGAACTGGAAGATCTCCGTTCAGAAGACGAGGAACTGGTGATAGCTAACAAAAAGGTTAGCCTGAAATCACTATTTGAGGAGCTACGACGATTTCGCCGAGAAGTTACGGCCGAATTTTGGGAATTCAGAGAAGAATTGAAAAGGACAAACAGCAGAGTGGACCAGGCCGAGAACCGAATCTTGGAAACAGAGGAACAAATAAAAGTGCTCGAAGATTCTGTGCTGGACCTACGCAAAAGACAAGCATCTATAGAGGCTAAGCTAGCCAACCAAGAAGGAAGAGAGAGAAGAGACAATATAAGAATTCATGGTCTGATAGAAGGAGCCGAAAACGGTTTTAACTCAATGGCAGAATGCGTGGAATCCTTACTAAGAGAGAAATTGGATATTCCACAAACCACCGACTTGAAGATAGAAAAGCCACATCGTTCATTAGCCGCTAGGCCGGCGGCGGAAGCGCCCCCACGTTCGGTGTTGGTAAGATTTTCCAATTTCAAAATAAAACAAGAGGTTGTAAGACTGGCCTGGCAGAAAAAAGGATTTATGCACCAGGAGAGAAAAGTCTACGTGGAACACGATTACGCCCCGGAGGTCCTTAAAAAGCGCAGGGAATACAATGACGCGAAAAAGGTGTTAAGAGAGAAGAAATTGCGCTTTCAGACTCCATTTCCTGCGAAGTTAAGGATCTTCTACGGCGATGAAACGTGTCTCTATAATTCGGCGGAAGAAGCAACAGCTGACATGGCGAAAAGAGGGCTCCCGGTAACGGTATTTAAACCCGCAGCAGACCCGAGTGAGAAGATCAAAGCGCAAACATGGACAACACAAAGACCTTCAAAATCCACGGACCAGCAGCGGGAAACCCAGCGCCAGAGCGTCGCGGATAAACTATCTGTTTTCAGGTTGGAATAGCGACCTTTTTTTTTTTTTCTCTTGAATCAATCCGCACATCCAACCCCCCTCATACAAGGTAACAAACATTAAAGGAGATGCCTATTCAACATGTGGTAAAACATTTCATGGAACAGTCATAATATTTGAAACAAATAAGTCTTTGTAATAAAAAAAAAAAAAAAATTGTTAAAATAGAAATGTGACAATAATCCACATGTTCTCCTCATACTAACAAATACTGTTTTTGCGTGAATGTTTGATGTGATGGGGGTGGGAGGGTGCACACAATTTCACAGGGTTTAGGCATAATAGGAAAAAAAAAATCATTACAAGTTTGGATTGGGTTCTGAAACTCACGTTAAAAGCATGGGGCAGCTTACAGAGGTAAGAGAGGGCCCTCAACACGTAACAGAGTTTGAGGAATTTCCCTCAGGGCCTTCACTCCATCAAGGCTCTTCCAGGGTCTTTAAAAAGACCTCAGCTCAGGAAGTTCTTCTGACAGCTTTTTCTTTTAAAGTTTTATACACTATGTTCTTAATGTTTTTCTTGTTTTTAATGTTCTTTCAGTTTCTGAGTAGCACAAATGAGGGCCACCACACAGTTATACTAAACAAAACAACACAATGGAGAAACAGGGTGTAACCAAAATAATTTCATATAATGTAAAAGGAATCCTGAATCCAGTTAAAAGATCCAAGATTCTAGGCAAAATGAAAAAAGACAAAGCAGGAATAATATTTTTACAAGAAACCCACCTAACAGACGTGGAACACAATAAACTCAGTAGACAAGGGTTTAAAATGATCTCTTCATCTTCATATAAGTCAGGGAGGAGGAGGGGAGTAGCGACATTGATATCAACCAAAATTACATTTGAAAAAAAATCAGAACACAAAGATAAAGAAGGGAGATACAGTTTGGTAACTGGGCGGCTAGAGGGAGAAGATATCACCCTGCTGAATGTGTATGCTCCCCCAGGGGCTAACTGGAAATTTTATAAAAATGTATTCGACCTAATGATAACTAAAGCTCAAGGTTTAGTGATATGTGGTGGGGACTTCAATCTTAGACTGAATCCATACTGGGATGCTTCTGGTAATTCTCCACATCAAAATAACACCCAAAACAGGAAGACTCGGATGCTACTAAAAGAAATGGGAATCTGTGACGTGTGGAGGGAACTCAACCCCAGTGTAAAAGACTATACATTTTACTCAACTCCACATTCATCCAACTCAAGGATTGACTATTTTTTTATGTTTAATAGAGACATTGGAAGAGTAAAAACATGTAAAATAGGACTGATGGATCTCTCTGACCACAGTCCGATCTACATGGACTTAAATATCCAAAAATACACAAATAATACATTTTCTTGGAAGTTAAATTCAAATGTCCTGAAAGGACCATTGAAAGATGAATTGGAATCAGATATTCTCAGATATTTGGAAGATAACGATAATGGAGAAGTATCCCCTTTAATACTGTGGGATGCATGCAAAGCTGTAATAAGAGGAAAGATTATTGCAAAACTGGCAACCCAAAAGAAACTAAGACAAGAAAAACTATCCACATTAGAGTCAGAACTTGGGAACCTAGAAAAAGAACACAAAGGCAACACTCATTCTACTGACTCGCTCAAGATTAAGGAAATTAAAAACCAAATAAATGAGATCTACACAATAGAAATCCAGAAGAAACTTACATTTTTGAAACAAAAATACTATGAAGCAGGCAGTAAATCGGCAAAATTGCTAGCCTATAAATTGAGGAAACATCAAACAGAAAGAGCAATCTACAAAATCAGAGACCCAGTATCAAAGGAAGTAAAATTCAGAATTCAGGATATTCTTAAAAGCTTCGAAAATTACTATAAGAACTTATACTCCCACAAAAAACATAAAAACGCATCCGAGGCATTCCTAAACACATTAAACCTTCCCCAACTTACGGAGTCACAAAATAAAACACTACTGTCAGAAATACATCCTAAAGAATTGGAAAAAGCAATTATGAAACTTAAAGCTAACAAATCCCCAGGAGCTGATGGCTATACAGCAGAGTGGTACAAAACCTTTAAACAGCAACTATCTCCTCTCCTCCTGAAAACATTTAATTATGTCCTCCACACAGGGGAAATCCCCCCCTCCTGGAGAGAAGGGGTCATTGCAGTTATACCTAAACCTGAAAAGGATAAACTAGAGTGCTCCAACTACAGACCAATCAGTGTACTAAATCAGGACTATAAGCTTTTTACCATTATCCTTGCCAAAAGGTTAGAAAATATACTGACAGACCTAATTCATTTAGACCAAACAGGTTTTATAAGACAAAGACAGACACAAGACAACATTCGACGCACTTTACACATAATTCATCATATAAAAAAATATAACTTAAATGCAGTCATATTGGGATTAGATGCTGAAAAAGCATTCAATTCGGTTGACTGGTCTTTTCTATATAGAATCTTATCCAGTTTCAATTTTCATAACAACTTCATTAGAACTATACAGGCATTATATAAAAAACCAACAGCTAAAATAAGGATTAACCGTAATTTATCATCATCTTTTGAACTGGAAAGAGGATGTCGTCAGGGCTGCCCCCTGTCTCCACTGCTCTTTGCAATCTTCATAGAACCTCTGAGCCAATGGATAAGACAAAATCAAAAAATTCAAGGTATTACACTTGGTCAGAAGGAACATAAAATAGCACTCTTTGCTGATGACATTTTAATATACCTAGGGCAGCCAGACACTTCTTTACCAGAACTAACCTCAGTTTTTTCAGAGTATGGAGATTTATCTGGGTACAAATTAAACATGCATAAAACCCAAGTTTTAACATTCAACTATGACCCAAATCATTATTCACTAAGCAAACTCAAAACTAACTGGGAGTCGGAATCTATGAAATATCTGGGGGTCAATATCCCGAAACAACTCAACAAAATTATATCACTAAACTATGATCCACTGGTGACAAAAATAAAATCTGACCTAGCAAGATGGAATATGATACCATTCTTGGGTACTGCACAAAGAATTGAAGCAGTCAAAATGAATATACTTCCACGTCTTCTATACCTTTTCCAAACAATACCGGTAGAACCTCCCAAAAAAACATGGCAGGAGCTGGACAGAAGGATCTCAAGATTCATATGGCAGGGCAAGAGACCTAGAATCAGATATAGAACCCTACAGCTAAACAAAGACAAAGGTGGGCTCGCGCTGCCAAATATCAGGGACTACTTTAAAGCCGCACAAATTAAAACTTTAGTAGAGATATGTAACCCAGTCTACACTGCACAATGGAAGGAGATCGAATGCCAAATAACAAGTGACATCCCCCTACAGGCGATAATAGGGAACAATGCCTTACCTAAGCTTTTGAATAACACTAACCCGTGGATAGAGACCCCGCTAAAAATTTGGTTTAAGATAGTCAGACAGAATCAAACTAAAGAGCCCTATCGACTTCTGCAATGGATTGCCTATGATCAGGACTTTACTCCTAATAAAACAGACACCAGATTTAAAAAGTGGAAGGAGAAAGGGCTGATAAAATATTACGATTTTTTTAAAGGGCAAATCTTAAGAAGTTTTGAAGATTTGAAAAAACAAGGCCTAATAAATCAAGACCTTTACAGGTTCTTCCAGCTTAGACACCACATAAACAATATACTTAAAAAGGAGGTTTTGGAAAGGGCCCAGTCAGGTGTTCTGAAGGTCTTCTTAATGGCATATAAAGGGATCCCAGGGATCAGATACATTTCTAAAATATACCAAGGTCTTCAAGACTTAAAAGGAGACAACACATCTTATATAAAAGAGAGATGGGAAAAAGAGGGGAATTTCACTTTACAACTGGAAATATGGGAAAAGCTAAATAAACAGCAATGGAAAAGTACCTCATCCCTGCAGTGGAGAGAATTTGGATGGAAAAACTTGATAAGATTTTTCAGAACACCTGCACAAAACAAATTTACCCATAAGGGATTGAACTGTTGGCGCTTGTGTGGTGAAAAGACTGCAAATCATTTTCATGTGTTTTGGTCATGCCCAGTTATCCACCAATATTGGACCAATGTACAGACAATATTGGGGAAAATATTCAAAATAACAGTTCCCTTTTCTTTTGTAACTTTGTATTTGGGTTTACTACCGGACTCACTGGAAAGACGAGGAGAAAAATACTTATTCAATGTTTTAATATTGGCAAGCAAAAAAGCTCTAACTAAAAAATGGATGTTGAAGGACTGTCCTACACCTGAAGATTGGATTAACGTGATCCAAGACATTTACTCGATGGAAAAGTTGACATTCGCACTGAGACAGGACATGGATGGGCTCATGAACTTTTGGCAACCCTGGATCTCATATGTGTCTTCCATTAGATCTAATCTTTGACAAATACCATTTCAATAATGGTTCCGCTCTTTGTTCCAACGCTACTCAGATGCTCTTTTACCTTTATTTACTTACTTTTTCTTTTTGTTTGTTTTTTGCTGGTTTGTTTGTTTTTTTTGTTTTTTGTTTTTTTTGTTTTTTTTTTTCTCTTTAATTTCACTTTTTCTTTCACTTAAAAAAAAAAAAAAGGGGTGTTGTAAGAATTATTCTTCCAATGTTGTCAGATATCAGAAAATAAGGGAACATGTGATGAAAATGTAAACAATGCATTGCTGTAACGACCTGTATACCCTTTACAAAAACTTAAATAAAAAAAAAACAAAAAAACCCCAAACAAACTCATGAAACAGGCCTGGACAAAAATGATGGTACCCCTAGAAAAGATTGAAAATAATGTGACCATAGGGACATGTTCAACCAAGATGTGCCTCTAATTAACATCACAGGTGTCTACAAACTTGTAATCAGTCAGTCGGCCTATTTAAAGGGTGACAAGTAGTCACTGTGCTGTTTGGTGACATGGTGTGTACCACACTAAACATGGACCAGAGGAAGCAAAGGAGAGAGTTTCCTCAGGAGATTACAAAGAAAATTATAGACAAGCATGTTAAAGGTAAACGCTATAAGGCCATCTCCAAGCAGCTTGATGTTCCTGTGACTACAGTTGCACATATTTTTCAGAAATTTAAGATCCACGGGACTGTAGCCAACCTCCCTGGACGTGGCCACAGGAGGAGACAGATAATACGAATGGTAACAAAAGAGCCCAGAACAACCTCTAAACACATGAACTCCAAGGTCAAGGTACATCAGTGTCAGATCGCACCATCCGTTGTTGTTTGAGCCAAAGTGGACTTCATGGAAGACGACCAAGGAGGAGACCACTGTTGAAAACAAATCATAAAAAAGCCAGACTGGAATTTGCCAAACTGCATGTTGACAAGCCACAAAGCTTCTGGGAGAATGTCCTATGGACAGACGAGACAAAGCTGGACCTTTTTGGCAAGGCACATCAGCTCTATGTTCACAGACACAAAAATGAAGCATACCAAGAAAAGAACACTGTCCCTACTGTGAAACATGGAGGAGGTTCTGTTATGTTCTGGGGCTGCTTTGCTGCATCTGGCACAGGGTGTCTTGAATCTGTGCAGGTTACAATGAAATCTTAAGACCATCAAGGTATTCTAGAGAGAAATGTGCTGCCCAGTGTCAGACAGCTTGGTCTCAGTCGCAGGTCATGGGTCTTGTAACAGGATAATGACCCAAAACACACAGCTAAAAACACCCAAGAATGGCTAAGAGCTAAACATTGAACTATTCTAAAGTGGCCTTCTATGAGCCCTGATCTAAATCCTATTGTACATCTGTGGAAGGAGCTGAAACATGCCGTCTGGAGAAGGCACCCTTCAAACCTGAGACAACTGGAGCAGTTTGCTCATGAGGAGTGGACCAAAATACCTACTGAGAGGTGCAGAAGTCTCATTAACAGTTACAGAAATCGTTTGATTGCAGTGATTGCCTCAAAAGGTTGTGCAACAAAATATTAAGTTAAGGGTACCATCATTTTTGTCCAGGCCTGTTTCATGAGTTTGTTTTTTAAAATAATTCTGTTGAACCACAATTCAAAAGCATTTCCAAAAAGTAAAACCCAGCACTACAAAAACAGCTTTGTTCCTGCTGCTGTCAAAGAGTTGAACAAGTTGTAACAATATATTGCACATAATTTAGGTAACTATTTATTAACTCCATTTTATATTTACTTATTTTTGTAGGATTTTATTTGGGTTCTAAATCTTTTATTGGGTTTTAGACCTTTGAGTTTTTAACCTCTCTGACTAGTCTTTAACTTTTTAATATGACCCTTCTCTCTTATCTCTGGTTTTTCTCTCATCTCTTTGTCTTTATATCCTGATTGATGGAGCCTTGAGTATTTTTATCATGTTTATAGTCAGCTTCATGTGCGCCTGTGTTTGTGTTTATGTTGAATGTAATTGTGGTTTGTAAATATGGATGTCACCAGACTACAAAACAAATCTACCTACGGATACAAATAAAGTAACCTGAACCTGAACCTGATTGTCTGATTTTCATTGGTTAATTTTCATAGAATTTTTATTTATTACCACTTTTGTCAGATTCAAGTTATTTCTGTGACCATTGTGGGTTTTTCTTTCATTAACAGAGGGGTACACAGGAGACACAGGAGAGACTCCGGACGTCTTCAGGATCCACAGCCAGCATTGGCCTCCAGGGATGGCCGCTGTAGCATTGGGTGAAGAGTCTGTGACCCAACAGGATGTAGCAGAGCCACCACAGCCTGGTGGATGCCCTGCAGCAAACATGGGTACCACACCATTACAGCCACAATGCAATATACAACCGTACAGAGTGCCACTCACGGTGATGAACTGGGTTCAGGCCTGTGGAACCAAGCGACCGGGCTCACAGTGGGCTGTTACATCGTCACCACCATTGACATGCATGAAGATAGCGGCACATCTGGAAATAGGATAGGGATGGCAGGACGGCCATCTGCAGGAGGTGAGAGCAGCTGCTGCGAATTGGGATGCGGCGTTGGAGCAGATCCAGCTGGTGTGGGATCCAGGCCGGGACAGTGTTGACGAGCGTGCCATGGCTTCAGAGGGATGGCACCTGGGCATACTGAAATTGGCGCTGCCAGGGGTGAGTCCACCACGAGCCCGCTACAAGGCCCCTCCAGCAGAACCACCTTCCCCATGGAAGACTGTGAGAAAAAGAAAAAGTGACTGTTTAGAAAGGAGGGCGGCTGGCAAGGAGAGTGGCAGAATAATCCACTCAGCCGAGTCGGGTCCAGCAGCAGTTCACCCGCTGACCCTAGTTATTATTGTTATTTATGCCAAATTGGGGAGGGTTACAATTGGTGAGAGCGTTCCGTGTTTTTCCAAGGGGGCGGGTGAATGCAGTATAGGGATACTACAGAAGGTTAACTGGTACCAGTGTGATGACGCAGCCGTAAAGTGATGTTATCATGCTGAACCACATATAAGGGAAGAGCCGCCATCTTAGGGGCTCTTTCCTGGCTGGCTCAACGATAGGAAACAGACCTGCATGTATGTTATATTACTTGATGTAATAAAGTTTGCATTCACAACAGCACCACTCTCTGTGAGTCTCTCCGGGTCAACCAGTTTTAGACCACACTGCTCCCATATGCCGTTATTTTAACGCCATACTCTGCACGGCTGCACGGTGGCGCAGTGGTTTTGCACTGTGGCAGCACAGTTTTACCCTCGGCCGGGGGATCGCGGGGATCATGAGATCGTGGGTTTGATCCCAGCCCCCGACCAACAGTGAGCTGTGTGGAGTTTGCATGTTCTCCCCGTGTTGCGCGGGTTTACTCCGGGATTTCTCCGGTTTCCTCCCGCACACCAAAAACATGTAGGTTTAGGGCGCTCGCGCACGCAGCGACCAGCAGCCGGTGGCTTGTCACCAGACTGCAAACCAAGTCTACCTACGGGTACAAATAAGTAACAAAAAAAAAAAAAAAAAAAAAAAAAATACTCCCAAGCATCAACACAGGCCTGCAACGTTTTTTGTTTGTTTTTTTAAAAAGGACTTTTTGTTAGCAGTTTGTGTGTGCCTGTGTGGGTGAGTGTATGATTTGGTTAGTAACCCGGTTTTATTTTGTTGTATTCAGAAAAAGCATTTTAACATTCAAAGGTACATTTCACTTTTATCCATCCATCCATCCATCTTATACCGCTTAATCCTTTTCGGGTCACGGGGGGCTGGAGCCTATCCCAGCATCTTTGGGCGAGAGGCAGGGTACACCCTGGACAGATCGCCAGTCCATCGCAGGGCCAACACAGAGAGGCACCAGCCATTTTTGTTTTTTCTCTAAGTTAAAAGGTTCAACTCTTTGAGTTATTTGTTTTGCATTACAGGTATAAACAGCAAGCCATAATAATACAGGAACCCCAGGGCCCCACCCATAGTACTATTACGCCCTTATTACTAGTCTATAGGTAGACTCAACTACTAGCTACATGGGATGAGTGCTACACAACTTGGAGGAACCGCTGGAATATTTTTCCTTTTGCTAATTCATTCATTCAACTTCTTCCGCTTAATCCTTTTCATGTCGCAGGGGGGCTGGAGCCTATCCCAGCATCTTTGGGCGAGAGGCAGGGTACACCCTGGACAGATCGCCAGTCCATCGCAGGGCCAACACAGAGAGGCACCAGCCATTTTTGTTTTTTCTATAAGTTAAAAGGTTCAACTCTTTGAGTTATTTGTTTTGCATTACAGGTATAAACAGCAAGCCATAATAATACAGGAACCCCAGGGCCCCACCCATAGTACTATTACGCCCTTATTACTAGTCTATAGGTAGACTCAACTACTAGCTACATGGGATGAGTGCTACACAACTTGGAGGAACCGCTGGAATATTTTTCCTTTTGCTAATTCATTCATTCAACTTCTTCCGCTTAATCCTTTTCATGTCGCAGGGGGGCTGGAGCCTATCCCAGCATCTTTGGGCGAGAGGCAGGGTACACCCTGGACAGATCGCCAGTCCATCACAGGGCCAACACAGAGAGACAGACAACCATTCACTCTCACAGTCATACCTAAGGACAATTTAAAATCCCCAGCTTGATGCCTTTTGCTAATGTTAGATTTTTTTTTTTACCTTCTTTAAAAAGGGCGAGTGAATTCCTAAATTGTTCAATTTTTAAAAGCACATTGCAAAATTAAATAGAAAATGTAAAATCTAAGTAGTTTCTGCTCAGTTAAAGCTTCAAAATCAGTGTAGAGGCAAAGGGATCGAGATGATCCATGCCCTCATGATACACGGTGTCAAGGAAAATGAAGACATTGCAACCATTGAGGAAACCTTAGAAACCAGAAACCAGAAAAGCTTTGGGTAAAGTACGAGTAAGGGGAAAAATATTTGATGCTGAACACCAAACTCTAACTGTATTGTGTGAATGCAGAGAAGTTATAGACCCTTCTAGTATTCCCTCAGAAGTGGTTCCACTCACAACAGGAGTTTATCATCAAGTCCCCCCATAACAAACTTGCCCCAGCCAGCTACAGCCGCCCCATAACCTGCTTGTGCCTTGACAAGCTCGCTGCGTGCCCAACTCGCCCCAAAACAAACTCACCCCAAACTCACCCTAATCTTGCCCCATCAAGTGATGGCTTCTATTGCCACCTAGTGATTTGGGCCAGCTCACATATATCACATAGAAATTAGCCAAATAAAATCACATCGTAGCCACACACAGCTATCTGATTTTTTGTTGACTGTTTCAACACTTCCCCACTGGGAAACTGGATTTTTTAAATTTTTATTTTTGGTGTTACAGTTTTAATTAAAATATATATTTCCAACCCACCTATTTTAACCATACTTTTAATTTCTTGGAAATTAAAACATGTGACCAGCTATTGTGGGTCTCAGACTTTTTGTTTTAAACATATTACTTTCTTCAGGAATGATCTGAATTAAATGTGCTGCAGCCTCTTGTAATTAAAGTCAATGAGTCTGCAAGGAAAGAAAGTTTTTAAAAAAAATATTTTCAGTGTTACAGTTTTAACAAAAATATGTATTTTTAACCCATCTATTTTAACCATACTTTTATGCCCCAAAGATCCTGCTTTAGAGATTATACAGGCAGTTCGGTTATCCAACCCAAATGCTAGTCATATAAACTATATTCATACCATAGATAGCACTTTTGGTACTACAGAGAGACAGGAGAAGATCTTTATTTGTCTTTCAGAGCCCTTTACCTGAGACCCGGTGAGCACTTATCTGAGTTTCCGTGCAGATTAGAAAGGTCCCTCAGCAAAGTAATTGAGCGAGGTGGTCTTGCAGTTACTGATGCTAACAAAGCTAGACTTGATCAGCTTATTAAAGGTGCAACTGAGTCAGACTTCATGTTGCTTCAGCTAATCGTAAGAGAGAGAGGAAAAATGATCCAACCTTATTCTTAAACTTGTTAAAAGAAATTAGAGAAGAGCAAGAACACAAAGCCACTAGGCACAGTCTTCGAGCCATCCAGGTAGAGACAGACACAGAGTTGGACTGTAATCAGCCAACTGATCTCAGGGCTGAAATTCAAGAGCTAAAAGCAAAACCAAATGAACAGATAAACACACTACTCCAGTCAACAAAAAACTACAACTATGCTCAAAAGTCCAAGGAGACAAAGTAAATAAAAGAATGAGCCTACAAATGACATACAGTCTCTAAGAAGGGAAGTAAGGTTTTTAAAAGAACAAATAAGTGTAATGACAGTAAAGCCCAAACAGAGTCATCCAGCTGAATATACCAGAAACCAAAAGCCTTTAAGCCCCAAACTTAGTAATCCTAAAGTTTCATACACCAGTGACCCAGCTGATTATTTTTGCTATAGGTGTAGTGAAAATGGGCACATTGCAACGAGATACAAAGCTCCTGAAAATGCACGGAAAGTAATCAAAAAACTCATATGCCAAGTGTGTGGGGTCACAACTGAACCAAAAGAGAGCACTACAGCTCCTGATGAACATGTTGCTAGAGTCAACAAAGTGGAAACTTCAAAATCAGACACAAACTTGCCTGAAGGTCTTGTAGGTCCATCATCAGTAGTAAAAATTTAAGTCAACGATCTCCTTTGTGATGCTTTATTTCAAATAACTTTATTTATCCATTAGGAACTTCAATTGCACATGAGCATCAGACAATCCGAGATTGTGATGGCCTGGGCGCTGAGTCTGTCTGCTCTCGGGTTGTCCAGTATTTTCCCCGTTCTTCTGTGTTGTTTTGCATATGGCCGTTTCAGGGATTTTATTCTGACAGCGTCACAACAGGGCTTCCGGCTGTCAAAACCGAGTCACGTTGTGACAGCTGTTTGGTATTTCTCCTGATTATATTTCTCCTTTGATTGGTTTGTTATTGGTATTTAAGGAAGCATCTGAGGCTTACTCCTCGCTGCGACTTCGTCTAAGATTCGTCATACGTTCGTATTCCTCATCTCTCAGTAAGTGTATTTCCTCTTAGTCTGTGATTTAGTATTCTGAGTGTATGTGTGTGTTTTGCCCCACGTGGCTATTTATTTGTAATTTTATCCTTTAATAAAACATGCAAACTCATTGGCTGGCCTTTGGCGTCTTATTGATGGCCCGCGAGGGCCATCCATGACAGAGATACCCGTTCCATTAAACATCACACCGACATAGCACATTCTCCATGTATCACAAACACACCTCCCCAACAGTCTTACATACTTACACATCCTCTATATACAGTTAGCCCCAGCAGACACTGATGATGTAAGACACCATATACAGCAGTTATTGGCTGCTGGCATTGTGAAAGAATTTTGAAGTCTCTATGCACCAGCCATCATACTAGTACAAAAAAAGAATGGAAGTGTCAGAATTTGTATTGACTATCGTACTCTAAACAGCTGAACAATACCAGATCAATACACCATACCTTGTTCTGATGATGCTTTGGATTGTTTCAACGGCAGCAAATGGTTCTCTGTATTAAATCTTTGGAGTGGATATTACCATATAGACATGGTTGAAGAAGATAGGGAGAAGACTGCGTTCATTTGGCCCCTCGGATTTTATCAATTTGAACAAATGCCACAGGGGATAACCGGAGCTTCAACAACTTTTCAGAGGCTAATGGAGAAGGATGTAGGTGACATGCATCTTCTTCAGGTCTTGGTATATCTTGATGACATTAGTGTCTTTGGAAAGACACTTATCGGGTATCGCTACTGAGCCAGACAAAGTAGCAGTTGTAAATGAAAGAACCAACCGATCTTAAATCCCTGAAATCATTTCTTGGTTTTTGTGGCTACTCCCGCAGGATCATTGCCAACTACTCCAGCATTGTACGCCCACTGACTGAGCTCACCAGAGGTTACTCTAAAGCTCAGAAGGGTAAAAAAACCTCAAAAGCTAGACCCTACCAAAGTATATTTAAAGCCCTCTGAACCATTTGGTGAAAGGTGGGATAGGTCATGCAGAGATACATTCAGAAAAATAATTGACTGCTTGATCAATGCCCCTGTGTTAGCTTTCATTGACCCCAGTAAGCCCTATATTCTACATGTTGATGCCAGCATGAGTGGCTTAGGTGCAGTCTTAAATCAAGAGTACCCTGAGCATCTAAGGCTAGTAGCTTTCGCTAGTCGTAAACTCAGCAACTCTGAACAGAAATACCCTGTCCACCAATTAGAGTTTTTAGCACTAAAATGGGCAGTACCGAACCAAACTAACTCAGTCTGGTAGTGACACAAAGCAAGAGAGATACAGAGCTATAGTGCTGAGGTCATGACATGATGAGTGTGGACATCTAGGAACGGACAAAACTACCAAACTAGTCAAAGACTTTTTCTGTTGGCCCCGTATGACTACTGAAGTCGAGCAATGAATGAATGAATGAATGAATGAATTTATTCGGTAATAATAATAATAAACACATACAATACAACAATAAGAACACACAAAAGAACAACCGAAAGGGTGTAGGCTGAAGCTAGTGCTTATATAGTGCCTACCCCGTTACAATTTTAAAATCAATAACATAAAAATTTAAGTCTTACCCAAAATCAACAAAGAAAATCAAATAGAACAAGTAAACAAAAAAAAAAAAAAAAAAAAAAAAACCCTTTAAGTTATTACAAATTTATCTCCCAGCATTTACATTGAGATACTGGGAGATTTTCTCATCTTTGTACAATTTTTTGAATTGCTTCAGAGTTGAACATGTTTTAATATTTTCAGAGCAACAGTTCAACAATTTAACTCCAGTGACAGACATGCAATGATACTTTGTATTTGTTCTAACCTTTGGCTTATTAAAAACAGAGTTACCTCTTAGCTCATATTTTCTTTCCCTTTTTTTAAACAGTCTCTGAATATTTACAGGTAATTGGCTATCATTTGCTTTGTACATGATTTGAATGACATTGTAATCTACCAGATGTCTAAATTTAAGAGTATGTAATTGAATGAATATTGGATTTGTTGGTTCACGGTATGGTTTCTTTGATACAATGCATACGGCTTTTTTCTGCAGTAAAAAGATAAGATAAGCCTTTATTAGTCCCACAATGGGGAAATTCTAGGATTGCAACAGCACAGGGATAGCAACACTCAGAGCAACAATCAGAAGGCAAGAAAAAACAAGAACAGCTAGTAAACATATGTACATATTACTATAAATATATATATATATATATAGACACACAGTGTGGAGCATTATGGTTGGTGAATGTGCAGCAGAAAGTCTAAGCTCTTTCTCCGCGGATGCGGCGTAAAAAGATTAAGTTTGTGTTTGTTTTATATGTGTTTCCCCAAATCTCCACACAGTATGTCATAAAAGGAACTATCAGTGAATTATATAAAATGCAAAGAGATTTCTGACACAGGAGATCCTTAACTTTATACAGTACGGCAATGGATTTAGACATTTTAGTTTTGACATAATTTATGTGTGATTTCCGGTTTAGTTTGTTATCAACAATGACCCCTAGGAACTCGGCTTCGATAACTGTGTCAATTTCAACATTGTTTATTTTAATTTTTCTGTGATTATATAATTTGCGGTTTCCAAATATTATACATTTTGTTTTTCCAAGGTGAATAGACAATTTATTGGCAGTGAACCATTGATTGATTTGTTTAAGTTCATTTTCTACTGAATCCAGAAGCTGCTTAAGATTTCCTCCACTACAAAAAAAAGTTGTGTCATCTGCAAATAAAATACACTTGAGCAATTTAGACACAGAACCTAAATCATTAATATACAAAATAAACAGCAATGGGCCAAGCACAGAACCATGTGGTACCCCACACGTCATCTTCAGCAACTCAGAGTCTGTATTATTCACATGAACATATTGATATCTGTCTTCTAAATAGCTGTGTAACCAGTCAAAAGCAATTCCTCTGATGCCATACTTATGTAATTTACTGAGGAGTAATTTATGGTCAACTGTATCAAATGCCTTTTGTAAGTCCAGAAATATTCCAACTGTGTATTCTCTTCTATCTGTTGCATCTGTAATCTGTTCAACAAAGTCCATGAGTGCCAGTGAAGTGGTCTGGTTCTTTCTGAATCCATACTGCTGTTCACAGAGTATATTGTGCTTATCAGTGAAATCATTTAGTCTCTTAACAAATATTTTTTCCAGTATTTTGGAGAACTGAGGTAACAAGGAGATGGGTCTGTAGTTTGACAATAAGTGTTTGCCACCAGTCTTATGCAGAGGAACAACTCTTGCTATTTTCATTTTCATTGGAAATTTACCAGCAGTAAGTGACATGTTGCATATGAAAGTGAAGTGTTTAACAATATAATCAATAATACACTTAACCAAGAACATACTGAAATCATTACAATCAGTTGATTTTTTGTCTTTGAATTTGTTAACAATGTCAAGAATTTCTTTTTCATCTGTTTCTTTCATAAACATTGCGTAAATGTTTATGTTGGCGACATTGTCAGCGCCACTTGTATTTGCTGATGATACAGTGGAGTTGGCGATCTTTTTTCCTGTATTAACAAAATATTCATTAAAAGTGTTTGAGATCAAGCTATTTTCATTGATTATTCCATTATCTGAATTTAAATAAGAGATGTGGTTGGAATTTAGTTTTCCTCTCTTTGTTATATTATTTAACACCTTCAATATATTACATGTATTAGTTTTGTTATTTTCCAATAATTTACTGTAATGTTTTTTTTACTCGATCTTAAAATACTAATGAGTTTATTTTTATGTTGTGGTGATGTGAAAATGACGAGGCAGAGTTCTCTCTCAAAGTCAACTTTATTCACAACACCATCATCTCAAAGCAGAGAAAGAGAATGACACAGTAAACTCTTGTCCTTAAATATCAGGAACTTCACACTTCACAGATCACATGCCACACAGACCACCTTGCATTATAAAGACAGCCACAATGCATTTCTCCCCATGAAATCACTTCCACTGTCTCCAATGCATCCCTTCCTTAATCCTTTAATTGAACCCCCCACAGTCTCAAGCCTTGCATACCAAGGCTAAAGATTCCTGCAGCTTCCTGCCTTTGTTCTGACCTAAAATGTGAGTCACAAAACAGGTCCCATGTGTGTGTCCACCACACAAAGCCCCCCCAACATTTTAGACAAACAGAACAACAAGAGAATAACCACATGCATGCCATGATAGTATCAATACACATCAGTCCACATGCTGTATAGGCTTCAGCCTCCTGCCGTATCTGCTGTAGCTGGGATTCAACGTCTCTGTGGGGCTGTCCTGGGGGTTTGCCGTCTGGGTGTGGAAACCTTTTGTCAGCACCTGTGGGTGTTCTGGGGAAATATTACTCTGTGAAACTTCCCGCGATGGTAGAAACAAAGGACGTCCGGTCCACGTTCCCTGGCCCCTGCCGCCGCCGTCGTCGGTGAGTCTGGCACCGCTGCCTCTGGCCCCCTGTCGTCTCCAGTCGTCGCGCCGAGTTCCGCTGCAGCGGCCGTGGCTGCGTGCCGCTTGGTGGCGTTGACAATCTGCTGCGCATCTCGGCCCAGCACGCGGTAGTCTCGTAGGGCCAACAGTGGCGAACTGGCCAGGGTCGCTCTCGCTGCTGACGGTAGAGTCCTGGGGAAGAGGTGGGTGAAAATGAAGTGATCGTCGTCAGAGTCTTTCAACCTCAACAACTTCTCCATCAGGCTCGCGGGCATGTCGTTTTCCCCCTCCGTCAGCGCCAGGAGCCTCTCTGCTCGCTCATCCGCCGAGGGGGTGAATTGCTGGATGAGTGCAGCCTTCAACGTGCCGTATTTGTTGCTATCCGGCGGCTGGTCGATCAGGCTCTCCACATGCTGGGCCGTGTTGTTGTCCAGCTTTGCGATTATGTGGTAGAATTTCGTGGCATCTACCGATATCCCTTCTTTGTCTCTCCTTCTTTGTCACAAAGAAGGAGAGAGCAAGATGCAGATTGATCAGGATGAACAGCCGGGTCAGGGAGCTGTTCAGAAAGAAACAGAAGAAAAGACGGCACATGAGAGTGACGAGATGGAGGTAAGATGGAAAATGTTAGTATGTACTTTTTTTTTTTTTCTTTAACCACTTAATTAAGACGGCGAAACGCACCTACACGGAGAAAATCCAGGGACATTTCTGTGACACGGGGAACACCAAACAGATGTGGCAGGGAGTACGGGTGCTGACAGATTATAAGTCTAGGCAGGGGGTCGATGATGATGACGCTTCGCTTCCAGACAGGCTCAATAACTTCTTTGCACGTTTTGAAGCATCAAACCCGACAGTCGGAGGGCTAGCCCATCTTCACCATCTGTTGGGCCAGCTATCACCATCAATGCAGCGGACACACGGAGGACCCTAATCAGGGTCAACCCACGTAAAGCTGCAGGTCCGGACAACATCCCAGGACGTGTGCTCCGAGTCTGCGCGAGCGAGTTGGCGGATGTCCTGACTGACATATATAACATTTCCCTGAGTCAGGCCATTGTCCCTAGATGCTTTAAGACCTCTACCATAGTACCAGTGGCAAAGAAAGCTGTTGTGTCCTGTCTGAATGACTATCGTCCTGTCGCACTGACACCAATTGTGATGAAGTGTTTCGAATGGCTTGTTAAACCACACATCACAGCCTGCCTCCCTGCATCACATGACCCGCTCCAGTTCGCGTATCGTTCAAATCGCTCCACAGCGGATGCTATAGGCACCACCCTGCACTCTGTCATTACCCACCTGGATTAGAAAGACACCTACGCCAGACTTCTGTACATTGATTTCATTTCAGCATTTAACACCATTATTCCCCAGAGACTGATGGAGAAATTACTCCTTCTCGGTCTGAACACTGCCACATGTCTCTGGATCCTGGACTTCCAGACCGAGAGACCTCAGTCTGTCTGGGTTGGAAACAACATCTCCAACTCCCATCACTCTGAGCACTGGATCCCCTCAAGGCTGTATACTCAGTCCACTGTTGTTTACACTTTTAACAGATGATTGTGTGTCCAGACACGAGGGGAACCAGATTATTAAGTTTGCGGATGACACCACAGTGGTGGGACTTACTCAGAGGGATGAGGAATCACTGTACAGGGAAGAAGTGAGAGACCTGGAGGGCTGGTGCAGGGAGAACAATCTAGTGCTCAACGTGGACAAAACGAAGGAGATGATTATCGACTTCCGGCGGTCACGGCCTGAACACATCCCTCTCTGCATCAGCGGCCGTTCGGTGGAGAGAGTGGAGAACATCAAATTCCTCGGAGTGCAGATCTCGCAGTACCTTACCTGGAGCAAGAATTCCTTGGGGATCAGGAAGCGGGCCCAGCAGAGACTGCACTTGTTGAGGAAACTCAAACAGGCCTCTCTCCCCATCTGCATCCTCAGGACCTTCCACAGAGGTGTGGTGGAGAGTGTTCTGATGTACTGCATTGCAACATGGTACTCCAGTTGCAGTATGTCAGACAAAAAAGCTATGCAGAGGATAGTTAAGGGAGCTGAGAGGGTAATTGGAGTTTCCCTCCCCTCTGTTCAAGAACTTTTTCAGAGCCGTTGTAGGAGCAGGGCACTGAACATTGTGCAGAGGGTGAGAGTGGTCCTTAACAAATACTTTGAACTGCTGCCATCTGGCAAATGATTCCGGAGCATCAGAGACAGAACCACCAGACTGATTAACAGCATCCTTCCACAAGCTGTTAGGATGCTGAACAGTTGATCCGGAATCTTTTATACATATTACTGCACTTTATGGACATTATGTATATGTTTGTCAGTTTTAAGTATTTATTTCTCTTAGCTACATAGATTCAATTAGCCATTTTATTTTTTTTTTATATACATAGGCAGTTATCATTTTAGTTGCAACTGTAATAAGTTGCCCGTGTGGTTTAGTCTCTAAGCCCGGCGGAACTGCTTTTACTAATAGGAGAAGGGGCGAGGGTGGATCTCTGGCGCCTTAAAACCAGATGCTTTGGGTAGATGGTGGCTCGTCAACCTGGGAAGGTAGCCCATCTAGGGGAAGGTAAACCCTGATTTCAAACCTCTGCTGCCTTGCGGCATACCCGGTCACGGGAAAGGCTTTGGGAGTCAACCCTGAGGAAAAATCCGGAGTCGGAGCCCCTAAGGCAGTTCTATGTTGTGCTCAACATCGTTCTGGCAGCTCCTGCAACGGCGCTGGTGCCAAACTGTAGCAGCCCTGCTGTTCCTTTGGATTCATCAGTGACGTGGAGAGGGGGGACATGCTGCATGGGCAACATCTTGTCCTCCATATCTTCCTGCCCAGGCTTGAATCCTACCAATGCCCAACGCTGGAAGGTAGAACACTGGATCACTGGAGAGGACACTCCAGCTTCGCCTTTGGCGTAGACAAAACATGGGGAATGACAGTTACCGGTTATAAGCCACTGCTCAATTGGCGTAGAGCGTGGCGCCAGGGGTTGTTCCCGACGGTGGGAGGGATCATCAGATCTCACTGGACAGCTACCGCCCGCCTCAAGCTGGGCAGCCCCCAGCCAATAAGGTGTTGTCCCGCCACAGCTTGCTTTCCTCATTGGGTGCATGGGGATAAGGAGAAATCCAAACAGCAGGCTGAGAACCTTCGCACCAGGCAAGACAATAAAACAAAAGAGACCAACTCTAAAACTGGGAACTTGGAACGTCCGCACTATGATGACAGGACTCGCTGCTAACCTCAAGGACATCAACGACACCAGGAAGACTGCCATCATCAATAATGAGCTGAAGAGACTGGGAGTGGATATCGCCACTCTCCAGGAAACACGGTTGGCTGATGCAGGCACACTGAGAGAGAAGGTCTACACGTTCTACTGGCAGGGAAAGGGCAGTGACGAACACAGGGAACACGGAGTGGGCTTCGCAGTGAAGAACACTTTGCTGAAGATGGTGGAACCGGGCAGCACTGGCTCTGCACGACTCCTCACCCTCCGCCTGAACACCACTCAAGGCCCAGTCACCCTCGTCAGTGTGTATGCCCCAACACAGACAGCCACACCAGAGGCAAAAGACGAGTTCTACAAGAATCTCACAACAATTGTCAGGATCATCCCCAACTCTGAACAACTCATTCTCCTTGGAGACTTCAATGCCAGAGTGGGTGCTGACCACAACTCCTGGCCCTCCTGTCTTGGACCTTTTGGCGTGGGCAGAATGAACGACAACGGACAGCGGCTGCTCGAGTTCTGCACATATCACGATCTGTGCATCACAAACTCATTCTTCAAGACCAAGCCCCAACACAAGGTTTCCTGGCAACATCCGCGCTCAAAGCACTGGCACCAGCTAGACTTGATCCTGACCAGGCGCACCTCACTGAAGAACGTGCTAATCACCCGTTCGTTCCAGAGTGCAGATTGTGACACAGACCATTCATTGGTGTGTTGCAAGGTCAAGCTGCAGCTGAAGAAATTCCATCGTGCTAGACAACCTGGAAAGGCACGGATTGACACCAGCAAGATGGCCCAACCAGAACTTGTTGAGCAGTTTGCCTCCACCTTTGAGAAGGAACTTGGTGTACCACAAGGAGGAGAATCTGCAAAGCAGAAGTGGGGAGAGCTGCGAAACACCATCTACCGCACAGCCTTGGCTACCTTTGGGAGGAAGACCTCGAAGTCACAGGACTGGTTTGATGCCAAGTTGACCGAGATGACCCCCGTCATTGAAGCCAAGCGCTCAGCACTTGCTGAGTACAAGAAGTACCCAAACGAGAAGAATCTCCAGATTCTCAGGGCTGCGAGAAGCAAAGTTCAGCAGACTGCTCGGCGCTGTGCCAACGAGTACTGGACTCAGCTCAGCCAAGACATTCAAACCGCTGCCATAACAGGGAACATCCGTGGTATGTACGATGGCATCAAGAAAGCACTTGGTCCGGCTCAGAGCAAGACGGCCCCCCTCAAATCTTCCACTGGGGAGATGATCACAGAGAAGAACAAGCAGATGGAGAGATGGGTGGAACACTACTCCGACCTCTACTCTAGACAGAACACCATGACACCGTCAGCCCTTGATGCCATCGACTGCCTGCCATCCATGGACGAACTTGACGCCGAGCCAACCATCGACGAACTCAGTAAGGCCATTGATAGCTTGGCCACTGGCAAGGCACCCGGCAACGACGGCATACCCCCTGACCTGATCAAGCACTGCAAGACCGCCCTACTGCTGCCATTGCATGACGTCCTCTGCCAGTGCTGGAAGGAAGGTGCCGTACCACAGGACATGAGGGACGCCAAGATCATCACCCTCTACAAAAACAAAGGGGAGAGAAGCGACTGCAACAACTACAGGGGCATTTCCCTCCTCAGCGTTGTTGGCAAAGTCTACGCATGAGTTGTTCTCGTTCGTCTACAGAAGCTTGCCGAACATGTCTACCCCGAGTCTCAGTGTGGCTTCCGCGCTGAGCGATCGACGGTAGACATGATATTCTCCATCCGCCAACTCCATGAGAAATGCAGAGAACAGAACATGCCTCTGTACGTCGCCTTCATCAACCTCACCAAAGCGTTCGATCTGGTCAGCAGAGAGGGCCTTTTCAAGATCCTGCCAAAGACAGGATGCCCACCAAAGTTGCAAAGCCTCATCGAATCATTTCACACCAACATGCAGGGGATAGTGCAGCATGATGGCAACGTCTCAGAGCCATTCAACATACGCAGCAGAGTGAAACAGGGCTGTGTACTTGCGCCAACCCTCTTTGGGATTTTCTTTGCTATGCTCCTGAGGCATGCCTTCAGCACAGCAACAGAGGGAATCTACCTGCACACAAGATCTGACGGCAGGCTTTTCAACCTTGCCCGCCTGAAAGCCAGAACCAAAGTACGCGAGGCTGTAATCAGAGACATGCTGTTCGCAGACGACGCTGCAGTCGCAACCCACACACAGCAGGAGCTTCAGACCCTGATGGACCGCTTCTCCCAGGCATGCAAGGACTTCGGGCTTACCATCAGCCTGAAGAAGACTAACGTCTTGGCGCAAGGCACGGAAGCACCACCAACCATCACCATTGATGACTACAAGCTGGAGGTCATGAATCAGTTCACGTACCTGGGGTCCACGATCAGCAACAACCTCTCCCTTGATACAGAGATCAACAAGAGGATTGGAAAATCAGCCTTCACACTCGCTCGCCTCACCACACGAGTGTGGGAGAATCCCAAACTCTCTGTCAAGACGAAGATGGCAGTGTACAACGCCTGCGTCATCAGCACACTGCTCTATGGGAGTGAGACGTGGACAACATACGCCCGGCAGGAAAAGAGACTGAACTCCTTCCACTTGCGCTGCATTCGCCACATCCTGGACATATCCTGGCAGGACAAAGTGCCCAACACAGAAGTTCTGTCCCGCGCCGGCCTTCCCTCCATGTTCACTCTACTCAGGCAGCGCAGGTTCCGCTGGCTAGGCCACGTTCACCGTATGGACGATGGCAGAATCCCCAAAGACGTCCCCTATGGAGAACTGGCAACTGGCAGGAGAGACGTTGGCCGCCCACAGCTGTGCTTTAGAGACGTCTGCAAGAGAGACATGAAGGCCCTGGAGATCAACACAGAGCACTGGGAGGACCTTGCAACGGACCGCTCCAAATGGAGAGGCACCCTGACCAGACAGCTCAAGGCGGGTGAAGAGAGACTGACTGCTGCAGCAGATGAAAAAAGGACCCGCAGGAAGAACCGCCACAGACCCAGCAGCACGGAGACCTCCCACAAGTGTGACCTGTGTGACAGGGACTGTCATTCGCGCATCGGCCTGTTCAGCCACAGGCGGTGCTGTTCCAGCAGAGTAGACGTTTAGGATTCTCTTCCATGGTCATCATAGACCGACGGAGGCCGACGACGACCGATATCCCCCGGAGGTTGAACTGCGCCTCGACTGCGTTGAACCAGGAGCTCGGATTGTTCTGCCAGAAGTCCGGTAGCTGGACTGTAGCGGCATTCACTTGGCTGGGGGCTCCTGACGCGGCTGGTCCGGGGGAATTTTCTTCTTGCATGATCACGTCAGGGTCACCAGTGTGGTGATGTGAAAATGACGAGGCAGAGTTCTCTCTCAAAGTCAACTTTATTCACAACACCATCATCTCAAAGCAGAGAAAGAGAATGACACAGTAAACTCTCGTCCTTAAATATCAGGAACTTCACACTTCACAGATCACATGTCACACAGACCGCCTTGCATTATAAAGACAGCCACAATGCATTTCTCCCCATGACATCACTTCCACTGCCTCCAATGCATCCCTTCCTTAATCCTTTAATTGAACCCCCCACAGTCTCAAGCCTTGCATACCAAGGCTAAGATTCCTGCAGCTTCCTGTCTTTGTTCTGACCTAAAATGTGAGTCACAAAACAGGTCCCATGTGTGTGTCCACCACAATGTCTTGTATTTCTTTTCTGCTTCCACAGTTCTTAATTTCAGAAACATTTTGCATAACAAGTTTTTCTTTTTACAAGCATTTTGCAGGCCCTTGGTGAGTCAGGCTTATCTCTGTATTTAACTTTAGTTTGTGGTGTGGTGCTTCTAAGCACAGGGTGCTTAGTATGTAGTGCTGTAGCGTAGTGTTGTGTCTGCCTGCTTCTGCACGTCTCTCGCTTCCAGCTGCAGCTGCCATCTAGCTCCTTGGAGTGAAAAGGAGGCAGAGTGCGTAAGTCCTCTCTGATGGTTTTTATATCTCTATGCATCAAGACTCTCATGTAGCCTTCCAGTGGTACACCACATTAACTGGATCCTTGCGGTTCCAGGACAGAACAGTGAGGGATCTCGGAGCAGGTTGGAGCCCCAGAGGTACAGTGTGCAGGCCCACCAGCGTGTGGATATGCCCTAACACTTACCAATCCAACCACCTGCTGCCTTGTAGGTTGTGCCTCTGTAGGCAAAGGCTAGGAGAAGGTAACTCCGAAATCAAATCCACCTGCTGCCTTGTAGGTTGTGCCTCTTTAGGCAAAGGCCAGGAGTAGGTAACTCCAAATTCAAATCCATCTGCTGCCTTGCAGATTTGTCTCCACACCGGAGAAAGGCTGCACCCATGCATGCCGCTCATCTTGTGGCAACCTTTGCACCAGGTGGCATATGACATGCATTGGACGAGAGAGTGGGACTGGGAGTGCACAAACCTCTCTCACTTAAATCCATCCATGTGCAGGTCATCTTGCGAATCACATCACATCTATTACTTCAAGTCCTGGGGCAACGGGCATGTGGCGATGGGAACAGGCATAGGATGATGCTGGAAGTTCTTAGCTACAAACCTGCACTGAGGCGGCTCATGTGTGACGGTCGTTTGTCGTATACTGGGGTAAATGCGGCACTCGTATCCTGCATGAGTGACAGAGCAGCCTTCTTCCGGGACAGCACTGCTCTCCCCAGATGGGGAAGGGTACTGAAAAGGGATCCTAAACATTGCTTACTCCACTAAGAACCTGCCAGGCAGCCGCACCTGACTGGTCATCCAATACTGCGGCCGAAGACCAACACGAAAACACCAAATGATCTTTGCCTCATGGAATGTCAGAACCCTTTTAGACTGTGACAACAGACCAGCGCGCCGTACTGCAATACTGGCAAAGATGCTGGGGCGGTACAGCATTGATATTGCAGCCCTCAGTGAGACCAGACTCGCTGGTGAATCTAGTCTGGAGGAGGTTGGTACAGGCTACACCTTCTACTGGAGAGGCAAGCCAGAGGGAGAACCCAGAATTAGAGGTGTGGGCTTTGCAATACGAACATCTATTGCTCAGAAGCTCGACAGACTACCTACTGCCATCAGCGACAGAATTATATGCATGCATATTGGTCTCCATAAGGGACGCCACTTGACCATTCTAGGTGTATATGCTCCCACCATGACATACAGCGACAAGGAGAAGGAAGCTTTCTACAGTGACCTTGACCAAGCCATCAGGTCAACTCCCTCTAGCGATAAGCTCGTAATCCTTGGAGACTTCAACGCCCGGGTAGGCTGCGACAATGACGCCTGGAAAGGTGTTATTGGCAAACATGGTATAGGGAAGCTCAACTCAAATGGCCAGCTCCTTTTGGAAAAGTGCAGTGAGCACCAACTCACAATCACTAACACCCTCTTCCAGCAAGCCAACAAGTATAAGACAACCTGGATGCACCCTCGTTCAAAGTTGTGGCATCTCATAGACTACATCATCGTCAGACAGAGAGATGCCAGAGATGTCAAGCTTACCAGAGCCATGCGTGGAGCAGAATGCTGGTCTGACCACAGGCTGGTCAGAAGCAAGATGGCACTCCACATCAGGCCCAAGATACAAACCAGGAGAGTAAAACCACCAGCCAAACTTCAAGTCTCCTGCATTAAGGACTCCCATATCCAAGAGGATCTGCAGAGAAAACTTCAGGAAACCAACGTACCAGAAAATTTCGAGGGTATGGAGGTCGAGGCAGCCTGGAAGCAGTTCAAGGATGCCACCTACTCTGCTAGTGCAGATGTCCTTGGATTCATCAAATGCAAACACCAGGATTGGTTTGATGAAAATGACCCGGAAATCTCACAGCTTCTGCACATGATGCACAAAGCTCACAGGAACTACACTGATGACAAATCATCACCAGCCAAAAGATCGCTCTACTTGAACGCAAGGCACACCTTGCAGAGAAAACTCCGCCAGATGAAGGAGTCATGGTGGGTCAGTAAAGCCACAGAGCTTCAGGAAGCAGCTGATAAGCATAACAGTAAGCTCTTCCATGAAGGGCTGAGGGCGGTGTATGGTCCTAAGTCCACTGGTAGCGCACCCATCTGATCGTCTGACGGAAATAACCTCCATACTGACAAATCGGAAATACTACAACGCTGGGCTGAACACTTTAACACCCTGCTCAATAGGCCATCATCAATGTGTGAGGAAACCCTGGACGCCATCCCCCAGAGGCAGATACTGGCTGAGCTGGACCTCCCTCCTTCACTGGATGAAGTCAAGCGTGCCATAAAACAGACATCTGCGGGAAAGTCTCCAGGTGCCGATGGCATCCCTGCTGAGATTTTCAAAAACGGCGGCGTGCATCTGCAGAACAAACTCCTATAGTTATTTATACTTATCTGGCAGTATGGCACAGTCCCACAAGAGTTTAAGAATGCTTCTATTGTACATCTCTACAAGCGTAAAGGAGACCGCTCTGTCTGTGATAACCACAGAGGTATTTCCCTCCTGTCAGTTGCCGGGAAAATACTGGCACGCATTGTCCCCAACAGGATGTCATGCTGTCTCACTGCTAAGGTCTACCCAGAATCTCAATGTGGATTCAGACCTGGAAGAGGTACAGTGGACATGATCTTCGCAATGCGACAGATACAGGAGAAATGTAGGGAACAGAACATGGACCTCTACATGGTGTTTGTCAATCTCACCAAGGCATTCGACACGGTAAATAGACCTGGCCTGTGGAAGATACTTCACAAAGTTGGTTGCCCTGACAAGTTCATTTCCGTCATAAGGTCTTTCCATGAGGGAATGCAAGCAAAAGTCCAAGGGAATGGAGATACCTCTGACCCATTTCCAGTGACAAATGGTACCAAGCAAGGCTGTGTCTTGGCCCCAACACTCTTCTCCATTGCCTTTTCTTTCATGCTCATGGAGGCTTTTCGCGACCTGGATAAAGGAGTGCACATTCAGTTTAGAACAGATGGTGGCCTATTCGATCTGAGACGTTTACAAGCTCGGACGAAGACCATGTCAATGCTAGTCAGAGACCTTCTGTTCGCTGATGACTGTGCCTTAGTTGCACACACACTGGAAGATATTCAGCTCATCACTGACAAATTTGCCACGGCATCAGAGAAATATGATTTTTCCATCAGTATTAAGAAGACGGAGGTCATGTACCAGCCAGCCCCCGGAAAACGCCATATTCACCCTGTGGTAACTATCAACAACAGCCCGCTCAAGTCTGTAGAGAAGTTCTGTTACCTTGGAAGCACCCTCTCTTACTCTGCAACCCTTGACGAAGAGATCAACCAGCGATTAGCCAAGGCAAGTGGTTCCTTTGGCATGCTTAGAAGGAGGTTGTGGGATGAACGTGGTATCAAGCTCCACACCAAGATTAAAATGTTCAAGGCTGTCATTCTTGCCTCCCTCCTGTATGGTTGTGAGACATGGACACCATATCGCCGACATATCAAGCTTCTTGAACAGTTCCAACAGCGATGCCTGAGATCCATATGCGGTATCAAGTGGCAGGATAGAGTGACCAATACAGAGGTTTTGGACAAATGCAAGTTACCCAGCGTTGTGTGTCCGACACGATCATCGGTAGCACGGGGGCTCCCCAGGGAACGGTTTTGGCTCCCTTCCTGTTCACCCTTTATACTGCGGACTTCTCACACAACACAACACACTGCCATCTACAGAAGTTCTCTGACGACTCTGCGATCGTTGGCCTCATCTCCAATGGAGATGAAGCTGAATACAGAGGGCTTATCCAGGACTTCGTGGACTGGTGCCATCGGAATTGCCTCCAGATCAATGCGAGGAAAACAAAGGAGCTGGTGGTGGACTGCCGCAGGCAAGGACAACCCCTCACAGCACCAGTAAATATACAGGGAACAGACATCGAGATGGTGACATCCTACAAGTACCTGGGTGTTCATCTGAACAATAAACTGGACTGGTCACACAATACTGATGCACTCTACAAGAAGGGACAGCGCAGGCTGTCCCTAGTGAGGAGACTCAGGTCTTTTGGTGTACAAGGGGCGCTGCTGAAGACATTCTATGACACGGTGGTGGCATCAGCCATCACTTTTGGAGTGGTCTGCTGGGGCAGTGGCATTACGGCAGCCGATAGGAAGAGACTGAACAAACTGATCAAGAAAGCTAGCTCTGTCCTGGGGCAGCGCCTTGACCCAGTGGAGGAGATAGGAGAGAGAAGGACGGTGGCTAAACTGTCATCTCTGCTGGAGGCCGAGTTCCACCCTATGCAGGACATACTGAATGCACTGAGGAGCTCATTTAGCAGCAGACTACATCATCCTAGGTGCACAACCGAGAGGTTTCGCAGGTCCTTCCTACCAACGGCTGTCAGACTGTACGACCTAAGCAGGGCTGCTCGCAGAGATAGCAAAAAGACGTGACAACCTAATAGTTTTTGAATGCAAAAGACGCAATAGACTTATACAATGGTCCCCTCCGGCATACAACTAGGAAAATACCGGTCGCTATGGAGGGTGAGAATATGTATGGGTACATAATCATACAATGTAGGATAACTAAGTAGACGGTTATGCTGTTTCATCCCATCTAAGCAACAATGCTCTGCACTGTGTGTGTTTATATATTTACATATTTATTCCATCTAGCTACAATGCTCCACACTGGGTGTGTTTATATATCTACATATTTATTCCATCTAGCTACAATGCTCCGCACTGTGTGTTTATATATCTGCATATTATTCCATCTAGCTACAATGCTCCGCACTATGTGTGTTTATATATTTACATATTTATTCCATCTAGCTACAATGCTCCGCACTGTGTGTTTATATACTCATATATTTATTCCATCCGGCTACAATGCTCCGCACTGTGTGTCTAGATATATATATATATATATTTATATTAATATGTACATATGTATACTAGCTGCTCTTGTTTTTTCTTGCCTTCTGATTGTTGCTCTGAGTGTTGCTATCCCTGTGCTGTTGCAATCCTGGAATTTCCCCATTGTGGGACTAATAAAGGCTTATCTTATCTTATCTTATTGAAAGCCTGATCATCAAGGCCCAGCTGTGTTGGACTGGACATCTGGCCAGGATGGAGGACATTAGGATCCCAAAGGCAATATTCTTCAGCCAACTGCAGCAAGGAAAGAGGTCAGTCGGCAGACCCCGTCTCCGTTATAAAGACATCTTCAAAGCTACCCTTAAATCCTGTGACATGGATATCAACTCTTGGCAACATAATGCCCAAGATCGACTCGCATGGCACCATCTGTGTATGCAGGGCGTCAAGCACTTTGAACGGTCCAGGACTACACACTTAATCGAGAAGAGAGCTCGAAGGAAGGCTTCAGCTATGCCATCCTCCAGCAGTAACACAACTCTCATCTGCAGTGTCTGCAACAGAGTTTGTTTGTCCAAGATTGGACTCATCTCCCACCAGAAGGCACACCGGTGAACTATACTTCGCAAGATACTCATGCATCGCCAGCGACGCGAGACTCCATCATCATCAACTTTAGTTTCCTTTACCACTAGAGGGCAATGTTTATTATATAGTTGTGATGAAATACTAACTAACTAACTAACTAACCTGCACTTATATAGCGCTTTTCTAGTCACAAAGACCACTCAAAGCGCTTTCATTAATACTAACCCTCTATTCTAAGGGCCTATAGTAAACAAATATCTAGGGACAATTTAGAACAGCCAATTAACCTAACATGCATGTTTTTGGCATGTGGGAGGAAACCGGAGAAATCCCGGAGTAAACCCACGCAACACGGGGAGAACATGCAAACTCCACACAGATCACTGTTGGTCGGGGGCTGGGATCGAACCCACGATCCCACGATCCCCACAATCCCCCGGCCAAGGGTAAACTGTGCTGCCGCAGTGCTAACCACTGCGCCACCGTGCAGCCCATATGCTGTATCAATGTCGTCACCATAAACACCGCTCCAGTCTTGTATTTTTAGATCATTTCTAAGATTGTTGATTGCGGTTTCTGTTACAAGTCATTTAAAAACCTTTTCTATTTCAACGTTATGTGTTACACCAGTGTGTGAAGAAACAAAAACAGGCATATGGTCTGTCACATCGTTGACAATAAGGCCAGCAATTACATTCCCCTCAGTGACATTTGTGAAAATGTTATCAATAAGCTTTGCTGAATGTCTTGTTATTCTAGTGGGGTATGTTATTGAAGGGTAGAAACCCATACAAAACATGGAATTTATGAATTCACTTATTTGGATATGGTCATTTGGATTTAATAAATCAATATTGAAGTCTCCACAAATAAATACCAGCTTCTTATTACCTACTGCACTGAAAAGCTCAGACAATTTTTCTTTGAAAATGTCAATATCAGTACCTGGTGCTCCATAAATGCAACTTATTACGATGTTTTTTGTAGTTGTAATTAATTCCACAGTTACACACTCCATGATGTTTTCCATTTCAGTAGACATATTATCTACAACTTGGCTTTGGTAGCAGGACCTGATATATAAAGCAACACCACCACCCCTTTTTTTGACCTGCTTGTGGTATATAAATCATAGCCTCTCATTTGCACTGTATGAAATTGGTCATTTTTTAGCCAAGTCTCAGAAATTGCAACAGCAGAAAAAATTGTGTTATATTGCAACAAACTGTCCTGGATTTTGGAAAAATTCATGTTGAGACTTCTACTATTAAAGTGTATTATTGACAATGATTGGTCAGAAATTGTATTTTTTAGTTGGTCTGAGCTAAAGTGTTTACACTGATGCTTTATACTGTTGAAAAAGGGATTTTCAGGATCGTTTCATATTCAACACTGTGTGGCTTATGCTCAGTATATTCATACCCTTTAAAAATGAGGTTGTTTCCTATAAAAGTTTGCATCTTAATTATTCCAGTCAATGGAAACAAATGCACAGTTTATATCTCTAAGATGATAATGAAATGTCAATCATTTCTGGTTGATTTTTGACTCCATTGATTTTGGTGTACTGTTACGGGGATGGCGTGGGTGAATAATGAGTCTGTCATACCTTAAGTAGGCTATGTCCCCCCGTGCTCTTGCAGCTTTCAGCTCTGGCATTAATTCTTTTCTTTTCCTTCTTGCCAAATCAGTGAAGTCCTCATTGATGAAGATTTTTGTTCCTTTGAGGGACTTGGCTCTTTGAAGAAAGGTCATCCTGTCCTTGTGCCGCAAGAACTTGACCACAATGGGCCTTGGTCTTTCTCCTCCAGGTTTCCTGGTGCGGTGGGCTCTCTCCATCTCGATCCCTGGTGGTAACTGTAGTTTCTCCATGAGAATATTTTTAATCTTCTCTTCCGTGTCAGCCAAGGTCTCTTCTGGTGCCTCCACAACACCATCAAAGACTAGATTTTTTCTCTGGGATTGTCCTTCCAGATACGTATTCACATTTGTCGGTGATAGTCAACAGACTGTTACACACTTTAGAAACATCTGATTGCAGCACATTGTTGTGGTCTGCTTGTTTAGACAAATCAGCTTTTATGTCATCTACGTCTTTTTGAGTGAACTGTAGACTGGTTTTAATGTCCTGCAACTCTCTCGTCATCGTGTCCACTCTTGCATTAGCTGAGTCCATGATCACTTTGATAAGGCTTTTGAAAGTTTCCTTTGTTGGTTAAACAATGCAGAAAACAGTTCTTTTTGCTGTTGCAGTAAGTCATTTACCTGTGTGAGGGACACATATTCCTCCTCGGATTTGGCTTCTGCTTTTGGCTTAGGTGGCATTTTGCTGCAGTTTTGCAATAATTTGCAGTGGACAAGGAGACAAGAGTCTGTTTCCAAGACTATTTCAGTGTTGATGAAAAATTCAAGCAGCAACAACAACAAGAATGCGTGTAAGGCCTGGTGCCAGGCCTGAAGCCTGATGGAGGTGGCTGCAGGGCCTGGTGGTGGTAACTGCCTGTGAAGCCTGGTGGTGGTAACTGCCTGTGAAGCCTGGTGGTGGCAGCTGCCTGTGGAGCCTGATGGTCGTGGCTGCTGGCCTGGTGATGATGGCTACCTGTGGAGCCTGTTGTTGGTGGCTGCCTGTGAGGCCTAGTAGAAATGACTGCCAGTCTCCTTCTAAGGCAGAAAGGCCCAATTCTAAATCCACCAGAATCTTCCCCCAAGTCACCAATCCACTGCCAAGTGTCAACCAAATCACCTCCAAAAGTCCAGAACTAGCCACAGGTGAAGAATTGAAGTTCTATTACCTCTTGAGCAGGTAGTATTTAATCCTGCTGCTCAGTGCTGCTCAGTGCTGCTGCTCAGTCAGTCAAAAAAGCAATATAACAATATATTAAAGAGAGCAATATATTAAAACGTGGATGATGTATCACCAGAAAGACACTCCCTCAGCGATCATCCTCACTAAAACAGATTACAGACAACTGTCATATATCTGAGTGTCTGTCCTCAGCGCTCAGACTTCTTTTGTAGTTTTGAGTGTTTTTCTGTTCATTATTATTTTTCTGTTAGTTTTGTTATTTTGTTTGGGTGTTTGAGCCCTTCTCCTCCATTCCAGGCACAGCTACCTTCACTCGCAGCCTGCTTCCAGTCCCTCAGCTGCGAATGATTGTTTTTCCCCTCTCACTGCTCTCTGGCTACTCTTCCTTCAGCTGAGAGCAGTTAGGCAATTAGTTTCTGCCAGCTCAGCGTTCACACCTGCTGCTCGTTACATTCTCATGCATTTATACGCTGCCCTTTCCCTTTATTATTGTGACAGTCACAATTGTGTTCAGACTGAACTTCATCTCGCAGCTCAGTCTCCCCCTCCTCTTCTCCAGAGTTCCTTAACTCTGGAGCACCTACTCAGTGTAAGTTTTTCTGCGTTTGCATTTTGGGGTTTGCCTACACTGTTAGTTGGACTTATGTTTTCTTCCTGTCAATAAATTGTCTCACTGCAGTCAAGCGCCTGGGTGTTTTTTTGCCCTGGAGGGGCGTTCATGATAGGCAATGGCCCTTAGAGCTTGTCTGTATCAATTTTCTACAAATAGAACCAGACAGTATTGGGATTTCCAATGTGTTGGTAGTAACAGACCATTTTACAAGATCATCATCATCATCATCATCATCATCATCATCATCATCATCATAGCAGTCTGTCGTGGGTGACAATGACTGTTTCATTTAGGTCTGATCAGATTCCTCCACACAGCTCTGTCCTTAACCTTCCGCTGCCAGGAACTTCTGTCTATATCCAACTTCTTCAAGTTTCTTTTTACAGTGTCTTTAAATCTGAGCCTTGGTCTACCCTGATTGCGTTTGCCCTTGCATAACTGTGAGTAGAGTAACTGCCGAGGGAGACGCTGGTGGTCCATCCTCTCAACATGTCCGAGCCATCTCAGGTTCATCTGTATTAGCATGTACTCCATTGATGGTAGACCAGCTTGTTTCAACACTTCTATGTTGGTTATCTTGTCTTTCCATGAGATGTTCATTATGGCTCGAAGGTGTCTCATCATGTACGCGTGGAGTTTCTTCACCTGCACTCTGTAGACAGTCCAAGTTTCAGCACCATACAATAGAGTAGCCAGTACTGTCGCTCTGTACACTTTGCATTTCACACGGATAGACACATGTCGATTGTTCCAAAGTCTCTCCCTCAAGTTTCCAAACACAGCGCTCGCTCTTCCCATTCTGAGAGGTAGTTCATCCTCCAGTCTAGCATTCTCTGAAATAGTACTCCCTAGATACTTGAAAGTCTTGCACTTGACTAGTGGCTCTGTACCAATGTTGATCTCTTCAGGTAGTGATGTTGATAATTGTTACTTTGGTGGTTGATAAAGGCACTCTGTCTTCTTGATGTTGATTTGGAGGCTGAATTGGCTAGCTGCTCTTTCAAATTTCTCCACTAAAGATTGCATATCTTCCACACTGTGTGCAACTAGAGCACTGTCGTCGGCAAAGAGCATTTCTCTTACTACCTTTATCGATGTCTTACTCTTGGCTTTAAACTGTGCCACATTGAACAAGTCTGCTTCTTTCTTAGTTT
Organism: Pholidichthys leucotaenia; assembly: GCA_020510985.1. NCBI lineage: Eukaryota > Metazoa > Chordata > Actinopteri > Cichliformes > Pholidichthyidae > Pholidichthys > Pholidichthys leucotaenia. The sequence goes on along the minus strand of CM035841.1, from coordinate 310,477,708 downwards.
GAATGTATACTCCTTCTGAAGTGTCTTTGAAGGCTTACAGTGAGAATAGTGTAGGCGCCAATACACACCCTTGTTTCACACCGTTGCTTACTGAAAAGTCTTTAGAAACTGAACCACTCATTGCCATGTTTGCTTGCATACCTGTATGGAGTGCTTCGATCAGGATGTCAAACTTCTCTCTACAGCCATATTTCTTGAGTACCTGCCAAAGTCCTTGTCATGAAACAGTATCAAAGGCTTTACTGAAATCTATGAAGACTACATAAAGCGGCATGTTCTGTTCGATACACTTTTCTTGAACCTGTTTCAAGCAGAAAATCATGTCCATTGTGCTTCTTCCACTTCTAAAGCTGCACTGGGTTTCTGGTATTGCATTCTGCGAGATGTGTTCATTGATTCTGTTCAGTAGTACACGTGAGAGAATCTTACCAACAGTGGCTAGCAGTGATATACCTCGGTAATTTCCACAATCTTTCCTGTCACCTTTCTTAAACAAAGGCACAATACTTGCATCCTGGATTTGTGATCCATGAGTCACAGGCTGGGGGAGATCACACCAATGTCCGTGCCTGCGCCAGTGAAGAGCAAGCGCCCGCGTACTCGGAAACCTTCAGCCTCTCGCCGCTTGGCAGAGGCAACTCCACCTCCTCCTCCCAAACACAGGCCCGCTCCATCAGCCGAGGAGCTGGAGGAGCACAGGAAGGTTATTTTAGTTGAGATGGAGCTTTTATTGGAATGTAAGCCATGGCTCCTCCTAGATCTCACCCAGGAGTTGGAGGAGGTTTCACCGGGGCGCCCGGAGTTTGAGCCAATGAATGAGCGTCCCCTGACTCCGGGGCCTCTCCCCCCTCACCATGAGCCTATATCTCCATCTCCTGTATCCCGCCATCGCTTAGGGAAATCCCACCGGAAGAACGGCTCCACTTCCTCGCAAGCAGCCCCTCCTTCACCGAGGCTGAAGACTCCCGCAGCAGTCCCCTCATCTTGTTTCTCATCTCCGGCTGTCCCGTCAGCCTCCTCCTCCTCCATTGCTGCTGCTCCCCTCTTCTCCTCGGCGATTCCTCCCCCTGCTGAAGGACCTGTCGCCTCCTTCCCGGCTCCGCCCGTCGCTGTGTCTGCTGGGGTGTCTCCTCCATGTTCCTCTGAGGGGCTCATGACCACTGAAGTCACGGAGAGGGTTGATTCCTAACCTGCTGCAGCAGAAGACATCACACCCCAGGAGTTCAGGCAAGTGGTTTTTCCCTCTCATTCAATTAAGCATAAATTTTCTTGCCTGATTCCTGGCGGTGAGCCTCAGATTAGGTGGTCCTCTGAGTCCTCAGCATCTGCTGCAGCTTTAGACTGTTCACCTGCTCTCTCTGTGTCTCCTCCTTTTCTCCTTGAGTGTCCGCCGGCCCCAGGACTGAGCCGCCGGGCGATGGAGGAGCCTGTGGTCCTGGAAGACCTGGTTCCAGCCCCGCGGCCATAGCCTGGATGGAGGGGGAGCACTGTTACTGAGCTGGAACCTGTGCTGTTGATGGAGCGTCCCCTGGCTTCAGCAGTACAAGATCCAGCACCAGTAGGGAGCCGACCTCCTGTCACCACACTGAGCGAGCCACCTGCATGGGTCACTTTGCTGGGGGGGTTTGGGACTGCACCTACCACCATGCCTGCTGCAGGGGCCACCACAGCAGAGCTGGAGTTAGACCTCCAGGGAGTCGGGCCCAAGACGTTGCCGCATGGATTGATGGAGTCCTGGACGGTGGTGGAGCTCGAGCTCAGGCAAGTGCTCTCCTTTGTTTTCATTGCTTCTATGTTGGAGAGATCTTGCCTGGCTCTTGGTGGGGAGAACCAGGTGCAGTCGTCAGCTGCACCTGAGCTCACCTTGCCGGGCTCCACTGCCGCCGGTGACCCTGTTTCTCTGCCTCTCCTGTCTGAGTTTTCCTCTAGGGTCAGCAAGGATCATCCAGCTTTGCCAGAGGTCTCCGGTGGTCCAGCCTCGCTGCCTGAGATCACCATGGGTCCAGCTCCCCCTGCTGAGGTCATCACGGGTGCTTCGTCCCAGCCCGGGACCTCCGAGGGTGCTGCTCCTCCATCAGCTGAGGTCATCACAGGTGCTCTGTCCCAGCTTAGGACCTCTGTGGGTGCTGCTTCCCCTCCGGATGAGATCTTCAAGGGTGCTCCGTCCCAGCCCAGGACCTCCGAGGGTGCTGCTCACCTGTCAGCTGCGGTTGTTGCCGGTGCTCCGTCCCAACCCGGGGCCTCTGTGGGTGCAGCTTCTCCTCAATCCGGGCCCACCGAGGGTGCAGCTCTGACCCAGTCTGGGTCCACCATGGGTGCAGTGTTGCTCCAGCCCGGAGCCACTGCGGGTGCTGCTTTGCTCCGGCCTGGAGCCACCACGGGTGCTGCTTTGCTCCAGCCCAGAGCCACCATGGGTGCTGCTTTTCTCCAGCCCGGAGCTGACGTGGGTGTAGCTTTGCTCCAACCCGGAGCTGCTGTGGGTGCAGCTTTGCTCCAGCCCAGAGCTGCAGTGGGTGCTGCACTGTCCCAGTCCAGGACTACCGAGGGTGCTACAGGCCAGTCCGAGGGCGTTGTGGTTTTTCCTCCTCTGCCTGATGCCGTTATGGTCCCCCCTCCTCTGCTTGACACCGTCGTGGTTCCTTCTCCTCTGCCAGATGCCGTCGTGGTTCCCTCTCCTCTGCCAGATGCCATTGTGTTCCCTCTCCTCTGCCAGATGCTGCTGTGGTTCCCTCTCCTCCGCCTGAGGCCGTCGTGGTTCCCTTTCCTCCACCTGACATCGTTGTGGGTTCCCCAATTACTCTGTCCCCTTGTACATGGAGTTTCCCCGTGGGGCAGCTGCCTCCTGTGCAACCCCTTCTGGTTAGGTGACTAAAAAACTCTAGTTGACCGTCTGACAGACTGTGCCGTTGGGTTGGGTGGCCCATATTCTCCGGCAGGCCACCCGACTCTTACCACCTCACCGCCTGGGACTTCGGCCGGCTACTGGAGCTGTTTAGCTCTTTGGTCCAGGGGGCGTAGGTTCCTGGTTTTGCCTGGTGTGGTTACTGAGTGGGGTTTTTTGTTTTTTGTTTCCTCCTAGCCTGGGTTTTGCTGGGGTGTGAGTCATGGGAGTTCTTATTTTCTCTGGTTTGTTTCAGTCCCTCCATGCCTGGGTCCCCCTCTTCCCGCCTGGGGTGGAGTTGTTTTCTTGTCTTTTGGTGGGGTGGGTTCTTAGTGTGGGTGGGTCCTTGTTCTTCCTTTGATGTTGCTCGGGGAGTCTAATATCCGCCCCTTGGGAGGGGGGGTTCTGTCACGATCTGAGCACGGGGGGATTTCACCGTGCTCTGTCTCTTTGCCTTTTGTTTTTTCTTATTTATATAATGTTGTATTTTTTTTTAATTCTGTGCCTGTTATGTTATCTTTAGTTTACTTTAACATATTCTGTATTGTTTCTTTGTATGATTTATTTTCCTGTTTACGTTCATTGTAGTTTTGTTATTTACATATTTGGGTTCAGTTCACTTCTGTATCATCTCCAATAAACAGCTTCGGCCAGCCTTTGAATTCAGGGTTTGATTGCCACTCCTTTCTGTATTTTTGAGTGTACAGTTTAGACTGCGACATGTTGAGCTAGCTGCTAGATGTTTAGCTTATGTCACACACACACACACACACACACACACACACACACACACACACACACACACACACACACACACACACACACACACACACACACACACACACACAGTGGATGAAGTGAGTACGTGACTGAGGCTGTTAGTCAAATGCAGTGATTTATTAGTGTGACACCGACAGTGAAAAAACATTTACATTGATTGGCAGGTGGGGGGGAAGTTATGCACGTGCAATTCATTTGCAGTCTGGACGTGAGTAGCATGGGCGTGGGTCTCCTCTCTGACTGCAACTAACTGCTGCATGAGGCAGTGAGACTGACCGCTTGTGAGTGCTTTGGGATGGGGAGAAGCTCATGGTTGCACATGCTGCTTGTTGAGGATAGTAACTGCAGAGCAATGGTGCTTTAACGTTGGCAGGGCTTGACATTAACTTTTTTGCTCACTGGCCACTGTGGCTAGTGATTTTCCAAAGTTACTAGCCACTCAGCTTTTTCACTAGCCACAAATTTTGTAGTTGGAAAATTATGTTTAATATGATCAAATTTGATTATTGCATGCTAAAATGTAGTTGAATTAAATGTACAACCTTTTTAAATGCAATGACCCTTATACATGCATAAAAATAGCAAGAGAAACACTGTTTAGTTATTAACAGCAGTAAATACTGTAAAACAGTTGATAAAAATATTTGCGATGTGAGAGTGAAGTACAGGTAGATTTGGGGTCTATCCCAATTCTAATTTCTACCCTTTCCCCTTCACCTACCCCTTGGCCCTTGAAATCAGACCTTGAAAAAAGAAGAAAAAGAAAACCGATGAGAAAAAAAGTCTTATCTTACAGTGTAAAATGTCTCAAATTTGCACAAACTATTCTAAACAGTAGAAAAAATCAGAAATTTGCTAGAAATAAAGTTGTAAATTCACAAAGAAAATTTTGGACTCCCTGGTGGGCCATTTTTGGCCCACGGGCCATATGTTTGACACCCCTGGACCAGCCCATTAAAAATTCATATTTAGAGGATTTACTTCCAAGAAATAGTTGCATATCACAACAGCATGTAAATGAATAAGATAAAATAGAAAGCACAGATAAATGAAAGTTCACGTTAGAAGAAGCTTAATTTGTTTTTTACAGCAACAATCACAGTCACTTTTTCTCTGTATGGCAAGAAATCTTACATTTGCACAACTGCAGACATTAAATGCAAGCTTCTTGCTCTAAAAATACTCATGTTTAACCACAGCAGCAGGAGCTGATATTGGGGGCTACTCACCGCTCAGACAACAGGTGATCAGGCTCAGTAACTTGTCCCGATGATCTGATCACTGAGCGCGTGGATAGGTGTTTTCTGCCAGCTGATGTCTGTTCGTCCACAGCAAGTTCACTTTGGAGCTAGTCTGAAGAAATGGAAACAGAGTTTGGCTCTGCTCTGGGCTTGAAATGAGAAGTTGCCACCACCACAGCATTTTCTCCCATCGGGTTGCGGTGTGAACTAGGGCAGGACAGGAGACCAACCCGCGGAGAAGACTGCGGCTTTACAGGGGTCCAGGTGACAGTGGACCAATGAGCACACACTGTGTGCAGTTAATGCTTCTGGGAGTTGGAGTTTTGTAGTCTCACATTACAAATAGGTTTTATTGTAGGTGCCATCTAAGGAAACTGGATGGAGAAGGTAAGGTAAATGACAGCTTACGTGTCCGATGAGGAAAACAGCTGGCCCGAACGACGGGGAAGTAGCTGTGGAGAAACGCAGGGAGACAGACGGCTCCAGGCTGCAGCTCAGGGCAGGATGGAATAAATAGCAGGGCTTAACGAGGCGCAGGTGTGTGCACAGCTGAGGTGGAAGCCCGTGAGCTGCGGGTGATGACAGTACTCCCCCCCCCCCACCAGCGCCTCCTGGCGCTGGCTTACCTGGGTGTGTCCGGTGGAACTCCGCGATGAGGTCAGGATCCAACACCCATGAAGAGCGCACCCAGGATCTCCACTCCAGACCATAACCTTCCCAATCCACCAGGTATTGCAGCCCACGACCCCGACGCCGGGAGTCCAAGATGGCATTAACACCCCACGCCGGGTCACCGTCGACCATCCTGGGTGCAGGAGGAGACCTAGGAGGAGGGCAGAGTGGATTGGAAAGCACGGGTTTAATTTTGGAGGCGTGGAAGGTGGGACACACACGAAGGGAGGAGGGGAGGGCCAAGCGCACCGCCACCGGGTTAATAATCCTGGAGATGGTGAAAGGGCCGAGAAATCTTGGTGCCAGCTTCTTCTTCTCACCCTTGAGGCAGATGTCCTGGGAGGAGAACCACACCTGCTGACCCACCCGGTAGGCAGGAGCCGGCCTTCTGTGGCGGTTGGTGATGGAGCTGTTGCGCGCTGCCGTGCGTAATAGCGCGTCTCTGGTCTTCTTCCACACGCCCCGGCAGCGCCTAATGTGCGCCTGAACAGAAGGAACAGCCAGTTCAACCTCCTGCTCCGGGAAAACAGGAGGGTCATACCCCAAGGATGCTTGAAAGGGAGACAACCCAGTAGCAGTGGACCGGGCCGAGTTATGGGCGTACTCCACCCAGGTCAGGTAGGAGCTCCAAGACGAAGGGTTGGATGATGTCACGCAGCGCAGATTGGCCTCTAACTCCTGGTTCATGCGCTCACACTGCCCGTTGGACTGGGGATGTTAACCAGAAGAGAGGCTGACTGTGGCCCCCAAGGCGCTGCAGAAGCTCCTCCAAACCTGGGAGACAAACTGTGGACCACGGTCTGAGACCACGTCCTGCGGAATCCCATGCAGCCTGACGACATGCTGGACCAGGAGATCGGCCGTCTCACGTGCCGAAGGAAGACCCTGAAGGGGCACAAAATGGGCGGCCTTGGAGAACCTGTCCACGATGGTCAGGACTGTGTCATAGGTGTTGGAGACCGGGAGTCCGGTGACGAAGCCAAGTGCAATGTGTGACCAGGGCCTACTAGGAACCGGCAGGGGCTGGAGGAGACCCGCAGGTGGAGAGTTCGGAGACTTGCTGGTGGGGCACTGGGGACAGGCCTGGACATAGTTGGTAACGTCCTTCTGAAGGCCCAGCCACCAAAACGAGAGTTGCAGAAAACTCACCAAGAGGGTGATGCCAGGGTGACAGGTGAGTTTGGAGGTGTGGGCCCAGTGGATAACCTCACCCCGAACCGCCGAAGGAACATACAGTCTCCTCTCAGGCCCCCCACCGGGATCCGACTACTCAGCCCTCTTAATCTTGTCTTTGATGTCCCATGAAATCGCCCCCACGACGCACGACTCGGGCAGGATGGTATGCTCGGGCTCTTCTGGACCCTCCGGGGCGAACTGTCTGGAAAGGGCGTCGGGCAACCCATTCTTCGAGCCTGGACGGTACGTGATGGTAAAATTGAAGCGAGTGAAGAACAGAGACCAGCACACCTGGCGGGCATTCAGGCACTTCGCTGACCTCAGGTACTCAAGCTTCTTATGGTCCATCCAGACCACAAAAGGCAGGGCTGCCCCCTCTAACCAGTGACGCCACTCCTGTAGCGCGAGCTTGACGGCGAGGAGCTCCCGGTCGCCGACGTCGTAGTTCCGCTCTGCCGCCGATAGTTTCCTGGAGAAGAAGGTGCAGGGCCGTTTAACACCATCCACCGGTGACCGCTGGGACAACACCGCTCCCACCCCTGTATCGGATGCGTCGACCTCCACCAGACACTGAAGAGCGGGATCAACCTGGGTCAAGACCCGGGAGGACGAGAACTCCACCTGGAGAGTCTTGAAGGCGGAGGCAGCCTCCTCAGACCACCGAAAAGGCACCTTCGATGATGTGAGGTGAGTCAGGGGGGTGACGATGGCGCTGTAGTTGTGGACGAAGCGCCGGTAGAAATTAGCGAATCCAATGAACTGTTGCACCTGCTTCCTTGAGGTCGGCGTGGGCCACTCGACCATCGCTTTGACCTTAGCGGGGTCAGGGAGGATCTGGTTGTGGGAGATCACGAACCCCAGGAAGGAGGTGGTTTGGGCGTAGAATTCACATTTTTCTGCCTTAATGAACAGGCGATTCTCCAGCAGACGTTGCAGGACCCGCCTCACATGGGCCTGGTGCTCCTCACGTGACCTGGAGAAGATGAGTATATCGTCAAGGTAGACGAAGACGAAAACTCCCAGGAAATCCCGCAGAACGTCAATTATAAGGCGCTGGAAGACGGCAGGGGCATTGGTGAGCCCGAACGGCATCACGACATACTCAAAGTGGCCGCTGGGTGTCCTGAAGGCCGTCTTCCACTCGTCTCCCTCCCGGATTCTAACGAGGTGGTAAGCGCTGCGGAGGTCGAGCTTGGTGAACCAGGTCGCCCCCTGGAGGGAGTGGAAAGCGGTGTCCATAAGCGGCAGGGTGTAGCGGTCCTTGATGGAGATGTCATTCAGGGCTCTGAAGTCAATACAGGGGCGTAAGGACCCATCCTTCTTGCCCATGAAGAAGAAGCCCGCGCCAAGCGGGGACGAGGAGGGACGGATGATCCCAGCGCTGAGTGACTCCTTTATATATGTGTCCATCGCCTCGCGTTCCGGTGCAGAGAGACTGTAGAGGCGGCCAGATGGCAGGGGCACCCCCGGGCGGATGTTGATAGCACAGTCGTAGGGTCGATGCGGTGGAAGGGACAAGGCTTTGGACTTACTGAAAGCTGCCCCCAAGTCGTGGAACTCCTGCGGCACCAGGGTCAGGTCCGGGGGCTCAGAGACAGGGGCCGACAGAGGGGCAGATGGAGCGCAGGTTGCCGACTGGAGACAGGTACCCAGGCAGAAGGTGCTCCAGGACAGGACGCTGCCGGTTCTCCAATCCAGGACAGGATTATGCAGCCGCAGCCAGGGGTAACCCAGAATGACACGGTCCGACAAAGAGGGCAGGATGTAGAAGGTCAGATCCTCCCGGTGGTTGCCGGAGACGATGATGGGAACTGGCTTGGAGTGATGAGTTACTGTACCCAGAGGAGAACGGGAGAGCGTTATCAAGTTCAGGGGATTGGGCAGCTGTTGGCTGGGTATGCCCAGACTGGTTGCCAGGCTCTTAGAAATAACGTTCTGCTCTGCCCCAGAATCCACCAGTGCGTGAGTGGAATGTCCAGTGGGGTTGTGGCAGAAACGAATTGGCAAAGTACAAGAAGATAGGGGATTGGATTGGTTGGAGTCCGCGAGGCCCCCTATTGTGACTCGCGGACCTCCCCTTTTGGCTTCACCGAACACAGCTCCACGGGATGCCGGTCGTCTCCGCAGTACATGCAGAGACCCCATTCCCGCCGGCGTTGTCTCTCCGCTAGAGGGAGCCTAGTGCGCCCGATAGCCATGTCCTCTGGTTCATCGGCGGACTCCGGGGCTGGTAACGCCAGAGGGCACGACTGAGCTGAACGGAGGGAAGCTCCATGCGAGTGGCTGGCAGACTTCTGCTCCGCGGCCCGCTCACGTAGCCTGTTGTCCAGGCTAATCGTGAGTGAGATCAGCTCGGAGAGTTGCTCTGGGAGATCCCGACCAGCTAGTTCATCCCTCAGACCAGAATTAAGACTACGGAGGAAAACGCTGCAGAGAGAAGCCTCTCCCCAGCCCACCTCCTCCGCAGCCACCCGGAAGTCAAGACGTATTCCGCCGTGGACCGGACTCCCTGTTGGAGACCAAGAGGCCGGTCCGCGAGGACGCTATCGAGTCGGGAATGATCAAAGACCTCTAGAAAGTCTCGCACGAACCGGTCATACGAGAGGTTTGCGTAACTTGCCTTCGTCATTACAGCGTAAGCCCAAGCTAACGCTCGCCCCTCGAGGAGGTTAGCCATGTACTCGATTCGGCTATGGTCTGAGGGGAAGTTCCCGGGAACACGCAGAAACACCGACTCACACTGAAGTATAAACCCCTTCGCTCTACCGAGTTTCCCGCTGAAGCGAGCAGGAGTTGGGATGGGTGTGAGACGGGCTGGCGCTCCCGAGCTAGACTGGCCGGCTGTGGAAGCACCCATAGCCGCGCCGCCAGGAGGACCCGAAGGGAAAGGCCGCGGGGGGTCCAGGCGGTCCAACCGATTGGTAATTAAGGTGAGTTGATTTAGAATGACCTGTTGCTGATGAGCAATCAAATCCACCCGAGCCTCGAGGGTGGTAAAACGGCGCGCGAGCCCGCTATCCGCTGGGCCGCTTTGCTGGAGCCGTACTGACATATTATTCAGCCCAGGAAACACGCACGCAGGCTCGGACAGATTTGACAGCTTTATTCAACAATAATGTTTGTGTGTGGATGCGTGTATGCGAGATGTGAATGTAGTGTGGGTGGAGGATGAGGTCAGGACAGAGCAGTTCGCCGTTCAGCCAGGCAATCCTATGAGAGAGGAGAGCAGGGATTAGCTGGACAACCACACGGGAAAGTAAAGATGTAACTGTGCTTACTTGTAGCAACGCGGTGGCTGGCGTGGCAAGTCCCAAGCCTGGGAGACAGCGTTCTGCTGTGCGTCCGTGAAGACGTGACAAGTGGAGGAGCAGCGTGACGAGGGAGAGTGAGTCCGCCGCCAAGGGGATCCACCTGTGCACAGGGGAAGACTGGATGGAGAAGGTAAGGTAAATGACAGCTTACGTGTCCGATGAGAAAAACAGCTGGCCCGAACGACGGGGAAGTAGCTGTGGAGAAACGCAGGGAGACAGACGGCTCCAGGCTGCAGCTCAGGGCAGGATGGAATAAATAGCAGGGCTTAACGAGGCGCAGGTGTGCGCACAGCTGAGGTGGAAGCCCGTGAGCTGCGGGTGATGACAACACTTTTCTCACAGTGAGGAGGAGGAGTGCCCCAGTAAACTGGAGATAGCTGCTGCCTCCATCCCCTCACCAAAACTAGAAATAGAAAATGGGAGGGATGATGTAGGGGCTGCAATGAACAAATTACAAAGATCTTTAGCAGAGGCTAGAGCTGGTCTACAAAATTTATCTGTTTCTGGGGGAAACACCCCTAAGAAAATCACTGATTACACAAATAAAAACTTTCCTACAGGCACACAAAAACAGTGGAAATATGATGATTATGAGTCTACAATAGAAAATTTGACCAAAAAGGCACCTCAGCGCACACGTTTACAAGTAGGTGCCATATCTAAAGTAGATTATAAGCACATGCCCATGATAGTTACTGAAAGTGGGGCAGCACAATATTCAGAATGGTCCTTTAAGGACCTTAAAGGCATTTGTGACACATTGTCTCCACTGACCTCGGGAGCATCTCCGTGGATCAGAGCCATGCTGAAGGCCACAGTTAGTTACCGTTTGTGTTTGGCAAATATCAGGAGAATAGTGGCTACTCACACCTCAGCCTCTATGCTCAAAAACATAGAGGAAGAGGTCGCCACCACAAATGAGCCCGATGAGGCACCATTCAGACAACACAGTGATAACATTTTTGCAGTAATGAGGGGGATGTTTCCTGTAGATCTCACTAGTGTTGAACTAACAGACCTTCCCATGAAAAAAGGAGAGGAAGCAGGAACCTATGTGGGCAGGTGTTTGGCACTTTGGACTGACATGACTGTGGAAAATCCACGCAATAATGCAATTACACAGGCGGTATTTTGCAATGTTGTACAGAACTCAGTACCACCGTCTGTTAGAGCCACCCTGGAATCAGTCATGGGTTTAAATACCTGCCCCTGGGCAGAATGGTTGTCCTCATGTGCATCACTATGTGAGACAATATAATAAAAAACAAGATGAAAAAGAGACAGAAACAACATTACATTACTCACCATCTGCTGATTGCTATTGTATCTCACGCATTGTCAAAATTCAGGCCACTCCACAAACATTACACCTAGATTGAACACATGGCAGAGAAAACACTGACCATCCAGATTCTGGTGCACTTTTGGACGCTCTGCCCCCCACTCTTTGGTCAGACGGCTCTGCAGATGTTGGTCTGATTACTTGTTCACCAGTCAAAACCTCATTAAAGCAAATGCTCAACCAATATGGAGAGCACAGTATCCTCTCACACATGAGAAGGAGACAGGCATAGCAAGAACAATACAGGGTCTTCTTCAGGCAGGAGTTCTAGTGCTAACACAGTCCCCATGGAACACACCAATTCTTCCTGTAGAGAAGCCTGGCAAAACGGACTACAGGATGGTTCATGATCTGAGATCTGTGAACTCAGTGGTGTCTCCTACGAACTACACTGTTTCAAATCCTTATCTGCTCCTGAATAGCATTACACCACAGCACAATTTTTTTTTTTTTTTTTTTTTTTACTGTGGTGGACATTTCTAATGCTTTTTTCAGCATTCCTCTACATGCAGACAGCAGGCCCCTTTTTGCATTCACTTATCAGGGTCAACAATACACATACAGCAGACTACCACAAGGTTTTGTTGACTCACCAGCCATTTTTATTCACATACTGCGTCAACATTTGCAGGATTTATTCCTGCCACCTGGCACATTGTTGTTACAGTATGTTGATGATCTGCTATTAGCAGGCCCTACTGCTGCCTCTGTGCTTTCAGCCACGGAGATCCTCTTGAAACATCTTTACCAGAAAGGCTACAAACTAAGCCGCAAAAAGGTACAGTGTTGTTGCCCCAGAGTTCACTATTTGGGCAGGCTAATCACATCTGGTGACTCTGTGGTGTCTCCATCACAAAGGTCATCAATTCTCTCACACCCTAAACTGCGCACTGTGAGGGAAATTATGTCATTTTTGGGTCTTACTGGATACAGCAGAAATTTTGTCCCAAATTACACTATGCTCATTCAACCCCTGCGCGATCTTCTTAAAGAAGCAGGACACAAAAATCTCACATCACCATTGCAATGGACTACTTCAGCTGAGGGTGTGTTCATTGAACTAAAACAATTGATGTCACATGCATGCTCACTCAAACCACCTGATTACACTTCCCCATTTCACTTGGATATTTCTGAATAGCACGGAATTGTAAATGCCGTGCTGTATCAGAAGTGGGAAGGTACGGAGTCAAGATCAGTTCTAATGTACTACAGTTCAACATTAGATAATATAAAAAGAGGACATCCACCATGCACACGTTATGTTGCCGCGATAGCCAAAGCATTGGAGAAAACTTCTCACATTACCATGCAACACACTGTGATTGTGCACACAATGCATGGAGGAGCTTCATATCTACAATGTGTGTTGTTCACACTCTCAGCCAAAAGAACACAAAGGTTGAAAAGAATACTACAAGCACCAAACGCCACTTACACAAGTGAAGGCACAGACATGGCAGAGGACATGCTCACAGGTGAACCCCATGACTGTTGTGCAATTGTGGAAACAGACATGAAAGCTGTTCCAAATCTCCAAGCAAATGAACTTGAACATCCAAATTTGAATCTTTTTTGTGATGGATGTTGTTACAGGAAAACAGATGGATATTTGAGTGCTTCATTTGCAGTTGTAAAATATGATGAAGAGACAGGTGCTTTTCAAACTGTAGAGGCAGGAATGGTAGACCAGCCTGCCTCTGTTCAAAAAGCTGAAATTGTAGCCCTCACTAAGTCATGTCAATATGGAAAAACAACAAGAAACAAACATATACACTGATTCAGCTTATGCTCACCAGGCTGCACATGTTGATTTTCCACATTAGAAAAGAAAAGGATTCCTCACTTCAGCTAACACTGATTAGACACCTAACTGAAATGGTTGAGCTGTTGGAGGCCATGGGTCAACCAAAGAGGGTGGCAATTTTGAAGTGCAAAGGACATCAAAAAGGAAATGCTATTGTAGCCAAAGGAAATGAAGCTGCTGACCTGGCTGCTAAGCAAGCAGGTGGCTATGCTACCCAGGCAAATATGATGGTACAGAAAGAAGATCAGAAGTACATGGAATTGGGTGAGGAGGAAGTCAAGCAGCTACAAGAAAAGGCAAGTCCTGAAGAAAAGAGTAGGTGGATAGAGAAAGGAGCAAAAAAGGATGAAGAAGGTTTGTGAAGATCAGTTGATGGAAGGCTAGTAGCCCCAGCTAAGGTGTTGTTGTTGTTGTGCAGAGAAGCACACTTGAAAGGCCATGTCTCAAAAACAAAAATCTCTGCTTTGACTGAAGCACACTGGTGGCATCCACATTTGGCTGAGGTTGCAGAACTAGTTGTTTCTGAATGTGATGCATGCCAGAAGTTCAATCCCAAACACACATTAAAGGCTTCAATTGGAGCTTTTCCAGCCCCTGAAGGGCCATAGAAAGACACTGTGATTGACTTTACAGACATGGGCCCAGAAAACAGATGCAGAGGCTACAGATATCTGTTGGTGTGTGTGGACACATTTTCAAGATGGGTTGAGGCTAAAGCATGTAAAACAGAAAGTGCAAAGGAAGTGATTAAATGGCTGACTGAGGAAGTGATTCCTAGACATGGGTTTCCAAGAGTGATCATATCAGACAATGGCAGACATTTTGCAAATAAACATTTGAAGGAAGTTGAATGTGCCTTAGGCTTAAGGCATAAGTATGGTTCTGTGGTGCTTCCATCCTCCCAAGGGCTAGTTGAGAGAGCAAATGGTCGTCGGCCTCCGTCGGTCTATGATGACCATGGAAGAGAAACCTAAACGTCTACTCTGCTGGAACAGCACCGCCTGTGGCTGAACAGGCCGATGTGCGAATAGCAGTCCCTGTCACACAGGTCACACTTGAGGGTGGTCTCCGTGCTGCTGGGTCTGTGGCGGTTCTTCCTGTGGGTCCTTTTTTCATCTGCTGCAGCAGTCAGTCTCTCTTCACCCGCCTTGAGCTGTCTGGTCAGGGTGCCTCTCCATTTGGAGCAGTCCGTTGCAAGGTCCTCCCAGCGCTCTGTGTTGATCTCCAGGGCCTTCATGTCTCTCTTGCAGACGTCTCTAAAGCGCAGCTGTGGGCGGCCAACGTCTCTCCTGCCAGTCGCCAGTTCTTCGTAGAGGACATCTTTGGGGATTCTGCCATCCTCCATACGGTGAACGTGGCCTAGCCAGCGGAGCCTGTGCTGCCTGAGTAGAGTGAACATGGAGGGAAGATCAGCATGGGACAGAACTTCTGTGTTGGGCACTTTGTCCTGCCAGGATATGTCCAGGATGTGAGGAATGCAGCGCAAGTGGAAGGAGTTCAGTCTCTTTTCCTGCCGGGTGTATGTTGTCCACGTCTCACTCCTATAGAGCAGTGTGCTGATGACGCAGGCGTTGTACACTGCCATCTTAGTCTTGACAGAGAGTTTGGGATTCTCCCACACTCGTGTGGTGAGGCGAGCGAGTGTGAAGGCTGATTTTCCAATCCTCTTGTCGATCTCTGTATCAAGGGAGAGGTTGCTGCTGATCGTGGACCCCAGGTACGTGAACTGATTCACGACCTCCAGCTCGTAGTCGTCGATGGTGATGGTTGGTGGTGCTTCCGTGCCTTGCGCCAAGACGTTAGTCTTCTTCAGGCTGATGGTAAGCCCGAAGTCCTTGCATGCCTGGGAGAAGCGGTCCATCAGGGTCTGAAGCTCCTGCTGTGTGTGGGTTGCGACTGCAGCGTCATCTGCGAACAGCATGTCTCTGATTAGAGCCTCGCGTACTTTGGTTCTGGCGTTCAGGCGGGCGAGGTTGAAAAGCCTGCCGTCAGATCTTGTGTGCAGGTAGATTCCCTCTGTTGCTGTGCTGAAGGCATGCCTCAGGAGCATAGCAAAGAAAATCCCAAAGAGGGTTAGCGCAAGTACACAGCCCTGTTTCACTCCGCAGCGTATGTTGAATGGCTCTGAGACATTGCCGTCGTGCTGCACTATCCCCTGCATGTTGGTGTGAAATGATTCGATGAGGCTTTGCAACTTTGGTGGGCATCCTATCTTTGGCAGGATCTTGAAAAGGCCCTCTTTGCTGACCAGATTGAACACTTTGGTGAGGTCGATGAAGGCGACGTACAGGGGCATGTTCTGTTCTCTGCATTTCTCCTGGAGTTGGCGGATGGAGAATATCATGTCTACCGTCGATCACTCAGCGCGGAAGCCACACTGAGACTCGGGGTAGACACGTTCGGCAAGCTTCTGTAGACGAACAAGAACAACTTGTGCGTAGACTTTGCCAACAACGCTGAGGAGGGAGATGCCCCTGTAGTTGTTGCAGTCGCTTCTCTCCCCTTTGTTTTTGTAGAGGGTGATGATCTTGGCGTCCCTCATGTCCTGTGGTACGGCACCTTCCTTCCAGCACTGGCAGAGGACGTCATGCAATGGCAACAGTAGGGCGGTCTTGCAGTGCTTGATCAGGTCGGGGGGTATGCCGTCGTTGCCGGGTGCCTTGCCAGCGGCCAAGCTATCAATGGCCTTGCTGAGTTCGTCGATGGTTGGCTCGGCGTCAAGTTCGTCCATGGATGGCAGGCAGTCAATGGCATCAAGGGCTGACGGTGTCACGGTGTTCTGCCTGGAGTAGAGGTTAGAGTAGTGTTCCACCCATCTCTCCATCTGCTTGTTCTTTTCTGTGATCATCTCCCCAGTGGAGGATTTGAGGGGAGCTGTCTTGCTCTGAGTCGGACCAAGTGCTTTCTTGATGCCATCCTACATACCACGGATGTTCCCTGTTATGGCAGTGGTTTGAATGTCTTGGCTGAGCTGAGTCCAGTGCTCGTTGGCACAGCGCCGAGCAGTCTGCTGAACTTTGCTTCTCTCAGCCCTGAAAATCTGGAGATTCTTCTCGTTTGGGTACTTCTTGTACTCAGCAAGTGCTGAGCGCTTGGCTTCAATGACGGGGGTCATCTCGGTCAACTTGGCATCAAACCAGTCCTGTGCCTTCGAGGTCTTCCTCCCAAAGGTAGCCAAGGCTGTGCGGTGGATGGTGTTTCACAGCTCTTCCCACTTCTGCTTTGCAGATTCTCCTTCTTGTGGTTCACCAAGTTCCTTCTCAAAGGTGGAGGAAAACTGCTCAACAAGTTCTGGTTGGGCCATCTTGCTGGTGTCAATCCGTGCCTTTCCAGGCTGTCTAGCACGATGGAATTTCTTCAGCTGCAGCTTGACCTTGCAACACACCAATGAATGGTCTGTGTCGCAATCTGCACTCTGGAATGAACGGGTGATTAGCGCGTTCTTCAGTGAGGTGTGCCCGGTCAGGATCAAGTCCAGCTGGTGCCAGTGCTTTGAGCGCGGATGTCCCCAGGAAACCTTGTGTTGGGGCTTGGTCTTGAAGAACGAGTTTGTGATGCACAGATCGTGATATGTGCAGAACTCGAGCAGTCGCTGTCCATTGTCGTTCATTCTGTCCACGCCAAATGGTCCAAGACAGGAGGGTCAGGAGTCGTGGTCAGCACCCACTCTGGCATTGAAGGCTCCAAGGAGAATGAGTTGTTCAGAGTTGGGGATGATCCTGACAGCTGTTGCGAGATTCTCGTAGAACTCGTCTTTTGCCTCTGGTGTGGCTGTCAGTGTTGGGGCATACACACTGACGAGGGTGACTGGGCCTTGAGTGGTGTTGAGGCGGAGGGTGAGGAGTCGTGCAGAGCCATTGCTGCCCGGTTCCACCATCTTCAGCAAGGTGTTCTTCACTGCGAAGCCCACTCCGTGTTCGTTACTGCCTTTTCCCTGCCAGTAGAACGTGTAGTCCTTCTCTCTCAGTGTGCCTGCATCAGCCAACCTTGTTTCCTGGAGAGTGGTGATATCCACTCCCAGTCTCTTCAGCTCATTATTGATGATGGCAGTCTTCCTGGTGTCGCTGATGTCCTTGAGGTTAGCAGCGAGTCCTGTCATCATAGTGCGGACGTTCCAAGTTCCCAGTTTTAGAGTTGGTCTCTTATTTTTTTGTCTTGCCTGGTGCGAAGGTTCTCAGCCTGCTGTTTGGACTTCTCCTCATCCCCATGCACCCAATGAGGAAAGCAAGCTGTGGCGGGACAACACCTTATTGGCTGGGGGCTGCCCAGCTTGAGGTGGGCGGTAGCTGTCCAGTGAGATCCGATGATCCCTCCCACCGTCGGGAACAACCCCTGGCGCCGTGCTCTACACCAATTGAGCAGTGGCTTATAACCGGTAACTGTCATTCCCCGTGTTTTGTCTACGCCAAAGGCGAAGCTGGAGTGTCCTCTCCAGTGATCCGGTGTTCTACCTTCCAGCGTTGGGCATTGGTAGGATTCAAGCCTGGGCAGGAAGATATGGAGGACAAGATGTTGCCCATGCAGCATGTTCCCCCTGTCCACGTCACTGATGAATCCAAAGGAACAGCAGGGCTGCTACAGTTTGGCACCAGTGCCATCGCAGGAGCTGCCAGAACGATGTTGAGCACAACAGAGAACTGCCTTAGGGGCTCCGACTCCGGATTTTTCCTCAGGGTTGACTCCTGAAGCCTTTCCCGTGACCGGGTGTGCCGCAAGGCAGCGGAGGTTTGAAATCAGGGTTTACCTTCCCCTAGATGGGCTACCTTCCCAGGTTGATGAGCCACCATCTACCCGAAGCGTCTGGTTTTAAGGCGCCAGAGATCCGCCCTCGCCCCTTCTCCTATTATTAAAAGCAGTTCCTCCGGGCTTAGAGACTAAACCACACGGGCAGGCTAGGAGTTGGACTTAGTTGTCAGAGGCTTTTCGAGACGCACGCCATAAGGAGCATTTTATGAGCACTGGGAGCTTAACCCCAGTGCCGCTCCTGGCTATGACAACCTTGGAACCACTGAAAAGAATGCTAGTCAAACAATGCATGGGGACAGGCATGACATGGGTTGATGCACTGCCATTAACGCTGATGGCACTGCGATCTACCCCCAACACGACTCTCTGCCTGACTCCTCATGAGCTACTGACAGGGAGAAAGATGCCAGGACCATTTGTTGATTCACCTTTGACTCCTAGAAACAGTCAAGCTGTAGAGCTGTCACAGTACATTAAGAGTCTCAGAAAAAATATCTGAAGCTCTCTCTCAACAGGTTCCAGACATTCTCAACAAGGACAGTAAAGGAGACACTGGTCCGTTGGAACCTTGTTACTGGGTGTGGCAAAAAGTAGTGAGACCACACTGGGACTCACCTAAGTGACAAAGACCTTTTAAAGGTGGTAAAAGCCACATCACATGCAGTACAGGTCTGGAAAAAAGGAAAGTTCAGTAATTGGATTCACATGACTCATAAGATAAGATAAGATAAGATAAGATAAGCCTTTATTAGTCCCACAACGGGGAAATTCCAGGATTGCAACAGCACAGGGATAGCAACACTAAGAGCAACAATCAGAAGGCAAGAAAAAAAAAAAAACAAGCAAGCAAGAGCAGCCAATATACATATGTACATACCACTATAAAATATATATATACACACACACACACACAGACACACAGTGCAGAGCATTGTAGCTGGATGTGGATGTCATTGCTGGATGTCATTGTGCTAGAGCAGCTGAGCCAAGCCGACCTTTATTGCAAACTGCTGAAGACACAGCAAATGTGGGCTAAAATGGTGTTTCCCACATTGCCCAACTGCTCCACTAGGGCAACTTTTTGTCTCTTGTTGCTCCTGGCATTGATCATATCCTTCCCAGTTATCTGGTGGAAAATTTTCTACCAGGATGAAAATTATGAATCCAAACGCTCAGTGCACACATCAATAAGTGACAAAACTGGAATGGAACCAGAAATACACACTCAAATTGGGAAGTGTACTGTAGTAACTATTGATTTGTGTCACGTGATCAGTTGTGGAGACCCTATGTTAAACTACACCATTGAGGCCTTAAAAGATGTGCATGAACAATTAAAAGCAAACCTCCCTAATGATTTACCAGAATCGCATTGCCCTTGACATACTTTTGGTAGAGTCGGGGGGGGGGGGCAAATCTTTGGTCAAAACACTGGTTATGAAGAAGATGCTCTTACTGCAAGGATGCAGTCTATCTTTGGAAGTTGGGCAGGGGTAGTACGCTCAGTAATTCTGACCCTAGTCATCTTGCTAGCAGTGATACTGATAGTGGGCTGCGGCTGTATCCCATGTCTGAGAATGCTGCTGGAAAAGATGTATAGCTACGACCCTGTCCAAAGAGCCAGCCCAAAGGATGATGGCTCAAGTCCACTCCCAAGTGGAATCTAGGTCTCTCCTCCACGACAATGACCATTGTGAATCTGGGAATGACAGTGATGAAGGAGAGGCTATCATTTGAAATGTATATATTATTTCTTTCTGCTATCCACTGTTCTGTCCACTGTACTCACATCCAATACCACACTCATGCTAATGAATCTACATGAAAAGGGGGTGCGCTGAAGGCACCCACCTGTGGTGGGCTATGTACTAGTTAACCTCTAGTCCCTTCTTACTTCTTGTGCTTTTTTACAGGTATCATAAAAACATTGTGCTATTTGCGGTCATGTAGTCAGAATAGATGTGAAGGTTTAAAGCGCTGTTGTACGGCAGATCTTGAGGCCCGGATACAGCATACATGGACAGGAATATCTTCTGACTTGAAATGTTTTGCTTTGCTCATTTATCATTTATCCATTTTGCTGTGTCTTAATTCATTGATAAAAGTTATGTTAAAGGTCACCAGGCAGAGGGGCCGGCATTAGAATTTCAGCCTGTAAATATGCATCAATGAATAAAAGAAATGCATTAAAATGATTGCTTAACCCCTTGCACTCCGGTCAATTTCCCTAAAAACGCCAAAAAATAACGTGCCCAAATTAAATCCAAAGCTGTTCTTCAACCCTTTGCAGCATCTTCATGGGGTTGGTCTCATTTAAAAGAAAATACTCTGAATTTTTTGGCAAAACAGTCATAATCTCTCTAAGTGCTCCGGCCACTGAGTTACAGTCATCTGAACATAGTGAACTTAAAGAAAATAAATTTGGCCTAGGTGTTTTTTTTGGATACAAATGCTTGCAAATAACACACAGCTTCAGATCCGGGCTGGAAAATGCAACAGAAATGTAGAACCAAGTGTTATCCAGCTGAGGTCCAAATTTTGTAACAATACCACAAAAAATGAATATATTACACAGCTTTTTCCTCAGGTTGTTCCCAGGCGTTTTGGAACTGTGCCAAATTGTGCCAAATGGCACAGTATGGAAAAACGTCTGTAACTTTTGAATGATTCAATGTAGAAGCTTCATTTTGGGCTCTAATGAAAGGTGACACTCAGGGCTGTGTCTGTGTGTGTGTGGGGGGGGTTGTCCCCCCCCTCACTACAGAGGACGGACATCGGCCATCGCTACATGACGGATTAGCCTCATATGGCGATGTGGCAACAGCGGCGCAGTCACCGCGGCTTCCCCCCCCCCCTCGCTACAGAAGAATAGCGGGGGGGGCGGCGTTCACGGTCTGGACGCGGCGAACAAACCGTGTACCACGGCGCACGAACTTCAGACTTCGTGCGCCGCACAGTTGTAATTTACCGATCGGTCAAAAGTCATTTTGGATTACAATTTTCAGGGATAAAGAATAATTTAGCTTATAACACCTTACCTCTTCACAGCAGTGTCCTGGCGAACTTCTCTTCCTCATTGTCAGACGAACGCGACGCTGGTCCGCTCGTGGTTCTGGTCTCGCGACCCAATCAAAACATAATTCCATTATTGCGGTTTTGTGCTTCCATGATTGCGGTTTTTGGCGAACGATTTTTCAAAACAAATAACAGTAGTAATTAAAAAAGACTGACGAACGCGTGTGTGTCACTCAGCCTTCGTCGTCGGCCTCCGTCGGTCTATGATGACGATGGAAGAAAATCATAACGTCTACTCTGCTGGAACAAAAACAAAATAAGCACAGCCTGTGGCCGAACATGCCGATGCGCGAATGGCAGTCGCTGTCACACAGGTTGCATTTGTGGGTGGTCGCCGTGCTGCTGGGTCTGTGACGGTTCTTCCTGCGGGTCCTTTTTTGATCCGCTGCAGCAGTCAGTCTTCACCCAGCCTTAAAAAAAACAGCTCGCAAACTTCTCTGCTTCAATTGGCTCACTGCATTCACAGCGTTGGTAGGCGGGTCCTTCTTGCTAGGTTTTCAGTCATTGGTTCTTCAAGGTTTCAGAAACCCAATTCAAGGCTCTTATTAGTCGAATGAGAGGTCAATCATATCCAATCTGTTCGCGGCTGTGTCTGTAGTGGAAGGACTTTTTTTTTTTTTTCAGTGCACTCTCCTGCGCCCTCGTGCGTTCGAGGATGCACGAGAGCGCCCTCGTGCGCTCTGGGTCGCAGAGACTTGCCTGCCCGCGGTACAACGGAGTGCAAGAGGTTAATGACATATATTCTGCCAACAGGTTTTTCGTGAATGAAGCATATCCAGGGTGTATGTTTTAATGTGCCTGCCTTTGGTGATGGATCCATAGAATGGAACCAAAAGAGGGAATTCTGTGGTAGAAATGTTTAGATAAGATTAGGATATTAAATATTTTTTACACAATGTGCTTTTTTGCTGTAGGAATTTTTTTGCACTGCTACATGCATAACATAACAGGATGTGGGCTTTTAGCTCTGCAGACACACCCCCTCCATTGCTTGGCAACGAAGAACTGCTTCTGCTCACACATAAAAAGGGGGGAGGTGAACCTGGGTTCAGGGTTGCAATTAGAGATAGTGGAGCGTCAGCAGAATGCACCTTGCCGGCGACCATTTGTAGAGGAGAAGGCATCTGATGGAATCAGCAATCCTTAAAGTGCTGATGACACGTTTTTGACTTCCTCTAATTTTTCAACACATAATACAATATGACAAAATAGGTTGGTCTGTGCAGTTCTAAGTCAAACAGGCTTTTTTTCACGCGAATATCCAACGTTTTCATGAGTGCCACGTCACCAATTACGTCAGCGGCTGGAAAACCCTGCAGCCATGTAGTCACAACATCGCCAGAACACAGCGCTTGGCTGCTCATTGTACACACAGGATGGAAGTGGTTGAAAACATTGACGATGGTTCCAGCACATGTAGTCTGGAATTGGTTTGCGTTGTCCAATCTTCCGACGATTATAGTTCCGATTCTTAAATCTCTGTTGCATTTTATATGGTTTTGTGCTAACTGTCCAATTCTTGAACACGCTTTTACAGAGAGAAAGAAAAAAGAGTTTTTACACTGCTAACCATATTAGCGTGTGTTACATTGGTGTGACTGTGAATGTTGCTAAGTGTTACTAATATGTGCTAATGTTGTAATCTAATGTGGAGCTAAATGAGCTCAGAAAAAATTATTTAGATACTTTTAGACAAGAAAATTGACTAAAGGACATTTGTCTGTGCTTGCTAAAGGACTGGGCCAGGAGTCAATCCTTGGACTTTTGTTTGAGCATAGAAGAATCCCGGTGCAGCCGTCAGTGTTGCCAGATAGGAACTGTTGAAGTAGCGTACCAGTGGCTTAAAATTATCCTATTTTGAGGAGTATTATCATACACACCCAGTTTTCATTCTGACGTGGCTCAGGACCATCTGCTTCAGTAACACATTATTACAGATTGTGCATATTACAGCCTATAACACATTTGCCTGTAAATAATCTGACAGATTGGTTGAAAAAAGCACCTCTATCTGAGTGGAGTACAGGATGAGCCTGTACTGAATGGTCCAAAATATCAGTCATACTTAACTTCTATATGCCTTCTGTTGAATCATCATATATCAAGGTCTTGCCTCGTAAATATTTTGAGAAGTACTCTGTTTATATATTAGGAATAAACAATCAATCCACCTAAACTACTGATAAAATGCCTCTGATAATTGAAGCAGAAACCTGTTTCAGTTTTATTGAGAACTACAATTCAGTGACATTTTTGCAGACATTTGCATGCAGCAACAGAAAGCTTTAGTACTAATGGCAACCAGTAAAACTGGGGTCTCCCCCACCATTCGTTTCTCAACCTCATGTTGCTTACTTGTTGAGTCTGCTGTGTCTGCGTTAGTGCTGTAACGTATCTGAACGATTCAATCAAGTGTACTAGTTTTTATGGGTGAATGTACTGTACTGTATTACTCACCCGAGCTGTACTGGAAGCCAGGGATCACCAGCTAAATCATCGCCTGAGCAACAAACGAGCCCCACCTGCTCGGTTCAGCCGACTCTTAGTTCAGTGAGTGGTAGGCAGTTGGAGCTTGAGTACAGCACAGAGTGTTTACTTACCTTTTGTTCTTATTAAAGACAAAAATAGAAAGGAGATGTCTTTACCCTTCTTAACATGTTTCGACTGTGCACTGCAGCCTTCGTCAGACTTCTGATGAAGGCTGCAGTGCACAGTCGAAACATGTTAAGAAGGTAAAGACATCTCCTTTCTATTTTTGTCTTTCATAAGAACAAAAGGTAAATAATTAAAAGAAGACAAAATGAACCTACTTGAGCGACAGCACAGAGTGATTCGGTGTACAACTATTTAAAACAGATTTTTTTAGCTTGACTCGGCACATTTCAGTGAACTGTGGATCCCATCCCTAACCTCCATCCGAGGCTGCTTCTCTCCTCCTGCAACACCAGTCTTCCGTCTTCTTTTCCACACAGCCCATGCACGTGAGATAATACGTAAACAAATGTATTATGTATGAGCAGGATCCGTATTCTGGTTGTGTTTGCTAATGTATTAACGTAGCCATGTAATAAAGGGGTGAAGTTATTGTACATTAGGGGATTTTTGAAATTATTGATCATACATTGTATAGAAGGCAAAATTTTCATACAGATATGATAATTATTGTACGTCTGGCAACACTGCCAGCCGTGGACACGTCCTGTCATCCCGCCAGCCCTTGGTTTTCCCTCATTTTCTACTTCACCCTCATCTCATCTCATCTCATCTCATCTCATCTCATCTCAATGTCATGATTGGCCCCTTCGGGGCAGAGAAAAAAGACCCAAGTACTGAACTGCAGTTTGTGGTATTTTATTAAGGAAAACACAAAGTCCAAAAGTGCTCAAAAATAAACTTACAACAGAGAACGGTGAGAAGACAAAACACAAAGGCGCACATCGGAACAGGAATGAGGTCCTGATGGAGATTTGTAGATGCAATAATGCTCTGACAAGGAGAGGCTAACAAAGCCCATCTTAAATAGGGCAGGAAATTAATCATAACAAGTGGCATCAGGTGTGGATCACATGAGTGGACAGGTTAACCTAATTACTGAACATGAAGCACACAAACGAGATAATGACAAGATGGGAGTGCCTGGAACAGGTGGAGAGCTCGTGTCACAAGGAAACAAAATATAAATACTAAGAGCTAAATAGAACAGGAAGTCTAAAGATACTGACATAATAATAATAATAATAATAATAATAATAATAATAATAAGGACATAAAAACATAACAGAACAACTGACAACTAAGAACACATCCTAAATCACACATGGAAAGATAAATGCAAAACACTGGAAAAATACAGGAAATACTCAAATATACGTAAATTAAGAGCCTGAGCATGGTGACACCACACTCAGCCTCATGACACTTATGCCACACCATTGCCCTACTCAAGCTACACCACTGCTGCAAGGATGTCTGTAACTAACTAATGCACATATTTTTTTTTTATTTTTCTTTCTTTCTTTTTGCTTTCTTTGCAAGTGAAGGGGTTAACCAGTTTTAGACCACACCGCTCCCAAGCATCGACACAGCCCTGCAACATTTTTTTTGTTTGTTTTTTTAATATATAGCCTTAAACCCAACACGGGCATCAAACAAAATTATATGGTGTGATGAAATGTTCAGTCCAAAGAGAAAAAGTTTCAGATTATGTCTCCTCTCCTCTTATGGTGCTTTTCTCTCTTCTCGAGATTCGTGTCACGTCTTTCCTCTTCAATTCGGCTGCAGATATCAGAGGTTAGCTCTCGCCATGCGGAGCGATCAGCTACAGTGTTTCTCCATGTCTTGAATGCTCCTGCACTCTTATGAATATCCTTTAAGGTGTGTTTGAATCTTAGAAAGGGATGGCCAACTTTCATGGAGCCTGCTGCAAGCTCCCCATAAAGAAGTACCTATGCAGGTCGCTCATCTGGCATGCGTGCACCATGACCCAGCCAACGTAATCTATTCCTGATAAGGATGATCTCAGTATCCTTTGTGCCTGCATGGTCCAGCACATTGTCATTCGTGATGAAGTCATTCCATCTGATCTTCAAGATGGACCTGAGATGTCGTTGCTGTACTGTCCTGAGGAGTCTAATGTGATGTCAGTATAAGGTCCAGGTCTCACTTGCATACATCATCAACAGGATGATGCACTGATTGCACACCTTAAGCTCTGTTTCAGATGTAAGATCTCTGCTGTCAAACACCCTGTCCCTCAGTCTTCCAAAAGCACTCGATGCAACCTGAATGCACGCTTTTATCTCCTCATCCATCTTGCAATCTTTAGTGACAAGGCTTCCAAGATACTTAAAACGATCTACTCTTTTTAACCTTTGTCCTTCAATGTAGAAATCGACCTGGTTGCCGACATTCATCATTTCTGTCTTCTTGATGTTCACTGCTAAACCCATTCGCTTTGACAGTTCGCTGTAGGCAGATAACAGCAGCTGTAAAGCTGTACCATTGTTGGCAAATAAGGCAATGTCATCTGCATACAGAGCCTCTCTTATGTACTTGATGAATGTCTTTGTCTTAGATTTTAAACGCCTGGTGTCGAAAACATCACTGTCATATCTGAAGCGAATCATGACACAATGTTCTGGACTGATGTTCTTGAAAGCCAGGTAGAGCATGACAGCAGCGTGCATTCCAAAGAGTGTTGGGGCAAGCTTGCACCCCTGCTTAACACAACTATTGTACTCGATTGGTCTAGTGAGTTCTCCATCAACATACAATTGGGCATACACTTCCGAATACAAAGCTCTGATCACACAAATAAATTTCTCGGGACATCCAAGCTTTCCCAAGATCTTAAAGAGCATCTCCCAATTTGCACAATCAAAAGCCTTAGTGAAGTTGATAAAGGCGATGTGAAGATTGCGTCGCTGTTCTACAGACTTTTCCATTATCTGACGCAAGATAGAAATGCCATCAATTGTGCTTCGGCCACATCTATAGCTGCACTGGGATTCTGGATAAACTAACTCTGCCAGACATTGAAGGCGCTCAAGAATGATATCAGCAAACGTTTTTCCAACCACGCTTAGGAGGGATATTCCGTGATAATTGCCAGTCACCACGGTCACCTTTCTTGAATAACAAACAAATTATAGCATTGATCAGGTCTGATGGCAACCTTGCAGTTCTCCAAAATAGATCAAAAGTTGTTAGCAGAAGAAGTACCAGGGTGCGTCCACCATAAACAATGACCTCAGGCAATATGCCGTCAGGACCAGCACTCTTCTTGAGCTTGGTGTTCTTGATAGTAGTTTTGACCTCTTCTATTTTGATGGGTTCATCAAGCTCTTCCTTCGCTGGATGCTGTTCAAGGTGATCAAGTATGCCCATATCAGCATTAGAGAGTTGATTAAGGAGCTCTTCAAAGTTTTTTTAAAAGGACTTTTTATTAGCAGTTTGTGTGTGCCTGTGTGAGTGAGTATGATTTGATCAGTAACCTGGTTTTATTCTGTTGTATTCAGAAAAGCATTTTAACATTCAAAGGTACATTTTGTAGAAGAGCTTGGAATAACGAGGCGATGTGATTTATAAACCAAAGTTTAATATCAGCTTCGCTCCTCTAACAAGTCTCATCTCAGTGCAGAAGCAGAATAAGAGGTCGAACACAGTCAGACCTTCATACTTATACCTACACACAACAAAAGACATTGCATATCAAAGCTGACATCCCGCATTAACTTAATCCCCCCTCCTTTGTCCTCTGTCTCCTCCACCTGACCCTGGGTGGTCAGGGAGATCGATCTCCTCCATTGTCCTCCGTCTCCTCCACCTGACCCTGGGTGGTCAGGGAGATCGATCTGGTCTCCACTGCTGTCCTGTTCTGAGGCGTGAGGTCATTCCACATATGTAATCACTAAACATCTTAATATGTCTATACATATGTAGGTATGGAATATATGATTAATATAAACCACAGCCCCCCCCAAACGACTAAGAAAAGGACAATCAAAGTAAGTTTACAGTTTAAGATAATCTCTATGACATTCTATACTGTTAAACCTCTTGACAGGGAAAACAAGGAAGAATCTTTCCAGCAGTCATGCTGCTGTAGAGAATTCAGTGGTAACCATAACAGTATAGTAATATCACAAATCAGCCTTAAAACTGTCACGGCACAATCTGATAACATAGTTAACAACTCTTGGTTAATTTGCATCAGTCCCTGTGCCGTCTAGGTTTTAATCTTCTCCTGAATCTGCTGTAGGTCCGCTTTGGCGTCCTGGTGGGACCCTCCTGTAAGGAATCTGCAGCTTGGGGAGGAGAGGGGTTATTTGTTCCCTGCAGGGGGGTTGAGTCTTTTTTCTTGGGGGGTCTACCCCGCCGAGGTGCCCTCGCCACCCGTGCAGGTTCGTCTCTCAACAAGAAAGCAGGTTTAAGTCTGTCAATGCTGACTGTTTCTTTTCTATCCCTTAAATCAAGCACAAAATGCTTATCACCAGGTTCCAGCACTCTGAATGGTCCGTCGTATGGTGGACGGAGGGTTGATTTTAAAGCTTCATGCCTAACAAAAACAAACTCGGCGTTTTTTAAAGCTTGGGGGACAAAAACTCGTGGAAAAGAGTGATGTGCCGGTCCGGGGAGAGTGTCCGGTCTGGTGCTGCCTAAAGGCCTCAGGGTTGGAAGATGCCCAGGCTCTGGGTTCTCTGGTAAAAACTCACCTGGGAGTCTGAGAGGTTGTGCAAAAACTAATTCTGCGGGGGAGGCGTCTAGATCCTCTTTAGGCGCAGCACGCAACCCCAATAAAACCCAGGGAAGTTTATTTACCCAATTTGTATCCATTAGCGAGGCCCTGAGGGCAGCCTTTAAAGATCTGTGAAAACGCTCGCATAACCCATTAGCCTGAGGGTGATAAGCGGTGGTGCGGTGAATTGTCACCCCTAAGCTGCTGGCCATGGCTGACCATAGCTCTGAGACAAATTAAGGCCCCCTATCGGACGTGATGTCCGATGGGACGCCGAAACGTGCCACCCAGTTTGTCAAAAAAACGCGAGCGACTTCCGCCGCTGTGGTTGACGCCAGAGGGACCGCCTCAGGCCAGCGCGTAGTACGGTCTATCATTGTTAACAGGTGTGTGAAGCCTTGAGACGAAGGTAGTGGTCCCACGAGGTCGACATGAACGTGGTCAAACCTTCTAGCTGGGATTCGAAAAGGCTCTAGAGGGGCTTTTGTGTGTTTGTGTATTTTGGCGCGCTGACAAGACATGCAAGTTTTTGCCCATTCCTTTACATTTTTGCGCAGGCCCGGCCAAACAAACTTTTCGGCGACCATTTTAACCGAGGCGCGCACCCCTGGGTACGCGAGGCAGTGAACCGAGTCGAAAATGCGGCGGCGCCATGCAGCTGGGACTACCGGGCGAGGTCGGCCGGTTGAAACGTCGCAGATTGGGGGGGTACACCGTCACATAAACCCCTTTCCTCCAGTCTTAACCCTGTTGGTCCAGACAGGAGCGCGCGCACGTCCGCGTCGCTGCTTTGTTCCTCTGCCATGGCTGCGTTATCTATCCCTACGTGAATTGGGGCCGCGTACGCGTCCGCGTTGGCGAAGAGTTCTGCGGCTGAGGTAGTATAATCTGTCTCCTCGTGCTCTGGCGATGTCACAGCGCGAGAGAGGCAGTCTGCTACCACGTTAAGTTTGCCTGCCACATGTCGAATGTCTGTGGTGAACTCTGAAATTGCAGCTAGCTGTCTTTGTTGCCTACCTGACCATGGTTCTGAAATTTTAGCCATCGCAAAAGTGAACGGTTTGTGGTCTACAAAAGCCGTGAAACGCCGCCCTTCTAACCAGAACTGGAAGTGGCGGATGGATAAATGAAGCGTTAGCAGCTCCCTGTCAAAAGTGCTGTATTTACGCTTGGTTTGGTTTAAAGATTTGCTAAAAAATGCTAAAGGTTGCCAGGTTCCGCCAACATGTTGTTCCACGACTGGCCCTATGGCCAGGTCTGAAGCGTCTGTGGTTAAGGCTATGCGGGCCGAGGGATCGGGGTGAACCAACAATGTGGCATTCGCTAGAGCACTTTTTACTTCCGCGAAGGCGTGTTCGCGCTCCGGGGTCCATTCGACCGCGTTGGAAGGCTTTTGTTTTCTGAGCACGGCATACAGGGGCTGCATGAGTTGAGCTGCGCGGGGGAGGAGACGGTTGTAAAAATTCACCATTCCCAAAAATTCTTGCAGCGATTTGACCGTTTGTGGTCGTGGAAAATTTTTTACCGCGTGGACTTTGTCTGGCAATGGGACTGCCCCCTTCGGTGAAACTCTGTGCCCCAAAAAATCAATTTGTGATACGCCAAATTTGCATTTGGCTGGGTTGATTATTAACCCGTGCTCTTCTAGTCTCTGAAAAACTGTAGTGACGTGTTGTTCGTGTTCTTCCTCTGACGGGCTGGCTACCAGCATATCGTCGAGGTAGACGAACACGAAGGGGAGGTCGCGTAATACCGCGTCCATCATGCGCTGAAAGGTTTGAGCAGCGCCTTTGAGGCCAAACGGCATCCGCAAAAATTCAAAAAGACCGAAAGGGGTTATTACAGCCGTTTTAGGAATGTCTTCCGCTCGAACGGGGACTTGGTGATAGCTGCGGACCAGGTCTATTTTAGAAAAAATGCGCGCACCCGCCAGATGTAGTGAGAAATCTTGGATGTGAGGAATTGGGTAGCGGTCATGCGCTGTCGCATTGTTTAATCTGCAGTAATCGCCGCATGGTCTCCAAGAACCGTCGGTTTTGGGGACCATGTGGAGTGGCGATGCCCAGGGGCTTTTCGAGCGTCTAATAATGCCTAATTTTTCCAGGGTGGTAAACTCGTCCCGTGCTATGGCGAGCTTGGTCGCGTCTAAGCGCCGAGCTTTGGCGAACATGGGTGGGCCCGTTGTGGGAATGAAGTGTTCAACCCCGTGTTTCGCTACTGTTGCTGAAAATTTGGGAACTGTGAGTGCTGGAAATTGGGTGAGGAGTTGGTCAAACTTACCTCCTGCTGTTGTGACATTGGCCTGCACGGGTGGTGGAGAAACTCGAGCTGAGCAGGGGATAGAAGAAAATGACAGTGCATTAACCAAGCGTCTATTTGCTAGATCGACTAACAACCCATGTGCACACAAAAAATCAGCGCCCAACAAGTTAAAACTCACCGCCGCTACAATAAATGTCCATCTATAGTTGCGGCCGTGAATGCAAAGAGGCAGGCTCCTTTCACTGTAAGTGTCGATGATCGAGCCGTTGGCTGCCATCGCCCCATTACTCCGGGGACCCATGGCCCGATCTGCATGGGAAGGGGTGATAAAACTCAGTTGAGCTCCGGTGTCGATCAGGAACTGTCTCCCGGTGTGTCCATCAGTCACATAAAGAAGCTTATTTTTTTCGCCGAGAACCGCAGCCATTAACGGTTCTCGGCTTTGGCGTTTTCCCGAACTTTTGAACTTGCAGGGGGGGAACGCATTTGTACGCCTCCTCGGCGAAACGGTGGTGGTAATAGCAGATGTCGTTCCGCCTGCTGCGTCTTGGTCGTGTTGCCGCCATGGTGGGCGGGCTCTGCTCGGTTGTCTGTGGTTCTCCGCTGCTCTGGGCATCCGCGCTGAGATCTGCAGATGCTGCTGTGGCCATCTGTTCGCCGCAGGCGTTGACGAGTCGCTGCGCTTCACGGGCCAGTGCGCGGAAGTCTTGCTGGGTGCTGCACCGCATGTTGACCAGCGTCCCTCTCATGTGTGGTGGCAGAGTGCTGAGGAAGATATGTTGAAAGAGGAAGTTGTCGTTGTCCTCTTCCTTGAGCTGCAGCATGTCCTCCATGAGGGCCTTGGGTCTGCATCCTCTGTGGCCGTAGATTGCCAGGATCTTCTCTGCTCTCTCTTCGGCTGAGGGGACGAAGTTCTCGACGATGGTCACCTTAAGTTCTCTATATTTGTCATGGGCGGGCGGCCGTTGGATTATGCTCCGCGCACATCTCGACGTGGCAGCGTCGAGTTTGGCGACGATGTGATAAAATTTTGTGTCGTCTGCCGTTTGACATAATGCACGGCTCAGGAGACACACATGCAGGCTCAGGGTAGATCTAATAGCTTTATTAACAACAAGTGTGTATGAATGTGTGTCTGCGGGATGTGAATGTGTTGGTGGTGGCGTCTGCGTCGGGCACGGAGGTAGGAGGCCGTACAGCCGGACAACCCTATGGGAGAAGCAAAGGGAGAAGGGTAACGGGCACCACACCAACACAGGAGATATGAGAATGATGACTGGCTTACTTGGGAATGACAGGTGGCTGGCACAGCAAGGGTGAGACCCGGAAGACAGCGACCTGGAGCGCCCGGTGAAGCAGCGAGGGAATGGTGGCAGAGAGGAGTGGTCCGCCGCCGGGAAATCCACCTGTGCACAGGGGAGCAGACTAGGAGAAGAATTAGGTAAGAGATTCTTACTTGGATGTTTTGCTGAGCGGTTGAGATTCCTTCCAGCAAGAGTAGCGAGTGAAGACTGACGGCTTCAGGCCGAAGCCCAGGGCGAGGCGGCTTAAATCCCTCACCGCTGATGAGGTGCAGGTGTGTGTGCAGCTGGCGCCGCAGATGGGCGGCGAGGCGTGACAGTACTCCCCCCTCTAGCAGCGCCTCCTGGCGATGGTTTCTCCGGGTGCGCTCGGTGGAACTCAGTAATGAGGGACGGGTCCAACACAAATGACGAGGGTACCCATTGCCGATGTTCGGGCCCATAACCCTCCCAGTCCACCAAGTACTGCAACCCGCGACCCCGGCGCCGGGAGTCCAGGATAGAGGAGACAGGCCAGGCCGGATGGTCATCAATCATCCGGGGCGCGGGCTGCGCAGCAGGAGGAGGGCAAAGGGGATCGGAGACTGCCGGCTTCACCTTGGAAACGTGGAAGGTGGAATGGATGCGGAGGGAGGGGGAATAGCTACACGCACAGCCACTGGGTTGATAATCCTGGTGATGGGGTATGGGCCCATAAAACGCTGTGCCAGCTTCCTCCTCTCACCCTTTAAAATGACGTCCTGGGTCGACACATAGACACGCTGACCCACCTGGTACGCTGGGGCAGGTCTTCTGTGCCGGTCCGCCGTGGATCTGTTGCGCTCCGCCGTGTGTAAAAGCGCATTGCGCGCCGACGCCCAGATGGAATGGAACTGCCTGAGGTGCGCCCAAACTGAGGGGACAGTTACCTCGCTCTCCTGCACTGGGAACAGAGGGGGGTCGTAGCCCAGAGACGCCTTAAAGGGAGACATCCCTGTGGCAGAAGAGCGGGCGGTGTTGTGGGCGTACTCAACCCAGGCGAGATGGTTACTCCAGGACGCAGGCTTGGATGCAGTGACGCAGCGGAGTGCAGCCTCCAGCTCCTGGTTGGTCCGCTCACACTGCCGGTTGGTTTGGGGGTGATGGCCGGAGGAGAGGCTTACCTTGGCTCCCAGGGCATTGCAAAAGGACCTCCAAACCTCTGAGGAAAATTGGGGCCCCCGGTCCGAGACCATGTCCACCGGAATCTCATGCAGCCTGACCACGTGTTGGACTAGGAGGTCCGCCGTCTCCAGGGCAGATGGAAGACCTCGTAACGGGATGAAGTGTGCCGCCTTGGAGAAACGGTCTACAATGGTCAGGACAGTGTCGAAGGTGTTAGAGACTGGGAGTCCGGTGACGAAATCCAGGGCGATATGCGACCAGGGCCTGCCAGGGACGGGCAGAGGCTGGAGCAAACCCGCTGGAGGGGCATTACCTGACTTACTGGTGGCACATACAGGGCAGGCCCGGGCGTAGCGGGCAGCGTCCTTCCGCAGGCCCGGCCACCAGAAGGACCGTTGAAGAAGGTCGATCATCCGGGAGGAACCAGGGTGGCAGGTGAGCTTAGATGTGTGCAGCCAGTGGATGACCTCCCCCCGAACCGTGGACGGCACAAAAAGCCTCCCCTCCGGTCCGCCGCCAGGGTCAGGTTCCACTTCCTGCGCCTTCCAGATCTTACCTTCTATGTCCCAAGTGACGGCTCCCACGATGCACGACCTGGGCAGGATGGTGTGGACCGTGTCCTCAGACGCCTCAGGAGCAAATTGCCTAGAGAGGGCGTCGGGCAGGCCGTTCTTGGAGCCAGGCCTGAAGGTGATGTTAAAACGGAACCTGGCAAAGAACAAGGACCAACGCGCCTGGCGGGCGTTCAGGCGCTTGGCAGATCTCAAATATTCCAAGTTCTTGTGGTCAGTCAGGACCACGAACGGCAGGTCCGCCCCCTCTAGCCAGTGACGCCACTCCTGCAGCGCGAGCTTGATGGCGAGGAGCTCTCTGTCCCCCACGTCGTAGTTCCGTTCCGCCGGGGACAAGTGCCGAGAGAAGAAAGCGCAGGGCCGTTTGACTCCGTCATCAGGCGACCGCTGAGATAGAACCGCCCCCAC
The DNA here is from genome assembly GCA_020510985.1 of Pholidichthys leucotaenia. Lineage (NCBI taxonomy): Eukaryota > Metazoa > Chordata > Actinopteri > Cichliformes > Pholidichthyidae > Pholidichthys > Pholidichthys leucotaenia. The sequence goes on along the minus strand of CM035841.1, from coordinate 310,443,754 downwards.
TCCCGTGTCCGAAGCATCCACTTCCACGATGCATTGCAGCAACGGGTCGACTTGGCTAAGGACCCAGGAGGAGGAGAACTCCGCCTTCAGCACCTGGAAGGCAGCTGCGGCCTCTTCAGTCCACCGGAACGGGACCTTAGGGGACGTGAAGCGGGTCAGAGGGCCGACGATGGTGCCAAAATTCGGGATGAAGCGGAGGTAGAAGTTTGCAAACCCAATAAATTGCTGCACCTGTTTCCTTGATGTAGGTGTAGGCCATTCCACCACCGCCTTCACCTTCACTGGGTCCGGAAGCACCTGGTCGTGGGAGATGACGAACCCGAGGAAGGACGTAGTCTTAGTGTAGAATTCACATTTTTCTGCCTTCACATACAACCGGTTCTCCAGCAGCCTTTGGAGGACCCGCCTCACATGGACCCGGTGCTCGTTCCTGGATTTGGAGAAGATGAGGATGTCATCCAGGTAGACGAACACAAATAGGCCAATGAAATCCCGGAGGACGTCATTTATTAGGCGCTGAAAGATGGCTGGAGCATTGGTCAACCCGAACGGCATCACCAGGTACTTGAAATGGCCGTTCGGGGTACGGAAGGCTGTCTTCCACTCATCTCCCTCCCGGATCCGGACGAGGTGGTATGCGCTGCGTAAATCCAGCTTGGTGAACCAAGTCGCCCCCTGGAGGGAGTGGAAGGCGGTGTCCATAAGTGGCAGGGTGTAGCGATCCTTCTCCGTGATATCATTCAGGGCGCGGTAGTCGATACAAGGACGGAGGGAACCGTCCTTCTTACCCACGAAGAAGAATCCTGCGCCTAATGGTGATGACGAGGGACGGATAATTCCAGCACTCAGCGATTCCTTGAGGTAGGAATTCATTGCCTCCTTCTCTGGCGCCGACAGGCTGTAGAGTCGCCCAGAGGGTAAGGGTGCCCCCTGGCGGATGTTTATCGCACAGTCGTAGGGCCTGTGTGGAGGAAGAGACATCGCCTTGGACTTGCTGAAAACCATACCCAGGTCGTGAAATTCTGATGGCACCAGGGAGAGATCCGGGGGCGCAGCATCCATAGGAGTTGGAGAAGAGGATGGAGAGCAGGCAGCGGATTGCAGGCAGGTGCTCATGCAGAAGGAACTCCATGCCGATACCCTGGCGGACTTCCAATCCAGGACGGGGTTATGGAGGCGAAGCAAGGGGTACCCCAGGATGACGGGCGACACAGAGTTGGGGAGGACGTAGAAGGTGATTTCCTCCCGGTGGTTCCCAGAGATGATCACAGGTACCGGGATGGTCTGGTGTGTGACTCTCCCCAGGGAGACATGGGAGAGGTTGACCAGAGCGAGAGGGGATTTGAGGGCTTGGCAACGGATGCCCAATAGGGTTGCCAGGCTTTGTGAAATAAAGCTGCCCTCTGCGCCCGAATCCACCAGTGCGTGGGTGAGGTGCCCAGTGGGGTTGTGACAAAACTGGACGGGCAGCTTCAATTGGGAGAGGGGATTTAACCGATTGACGTCCGCGAGGCCCCCTACAGTGACTCGCGGACCCCGCCGTTTGGCTTCTGTGGACAAAGCTCCACCGTGTGTTGGCTGTCTCCGCAATACATGCAGAGACCCAACTCACGGCGGCGTTGTCTCTCCGCAGGGGGGAGCTTTGTCCAGCTCGTCACCATTGGCTCCGACTCCTCGGGGCGCGATGGTGGCGGCAACGCCAGGGGGCGAGCTTGGGACAGGCGCGACGAGGCACCACGAGATCGAGAAGAAGACGACTTCCGCTCCAAGGCGCGCTCACGCAACCTGTTATCCAGGCTGATGGCTAGGGACGTTAGCTCCGCTAAAGTCTCCGGGATGTCCCGCCCAGCCAGTTCGTCCCTCAGACTATCATTGAGACTGCGGAGGAAGAGGCCGCAGAATGAACGTTCATCCCAGCCAACCTCCTCCGCCGCTACCCGGAAGTCGATCGCGTAATCAGCTGCCGACCGGCTTCCCTGTTGGAGGCTGAGAAGCCGATCGACCTGAACGCTCTCAGTACGAGAATGATCAAAGACTTCCAGGAACTGTCTCACGAATTGGCCATAGGTGAGGGTGGCGTAACTGGGCCTCGCCATTACGGCGTAAGCCCAAGTAAGCGCTCGCCCCTCCAGGAGATTCCCTATGTAGCCAATTCGGCTGTGGTCTGAGGGAAAATCTCCGGGCACACGGTGGAACACGGACTCACATTGCATTATAAACCCCCGTGCCCCGCCGAGCTTACCGCTAAAGCGGGCGGGGGTCGGAATGGGTGTGAGCCGAACCGGTGCTACCGGAGCTGGCTGGACGGCCGCTGGAGCAGCAGGAGCCACGCTGCCCTGACGAGCCGGGGGGAACGGCTGTTGGGGGTCCAAGCGGTCCAATCGGTTAGTGATGATGGATAATTGATTAAGAATCACCTGTTGCTGGTGGGCTATTAGGTCCACTCGAGCCTCGAGGGTGGAAAGTCGGCGTGTGAGCCCGCCGTCTGCCGAGCCACTCTGCTGAAGCCGTACTGACATAATGCACGGCTCAGGAGACACACACGCAGGCTCAGGGTAGATCTAATAGCTTTATTAACAACAAGTGTGTATGAATGTGTGTCTGCGGGATGTGAATGTGTTGGTGGTGGCGTCTGCGTCGGGCACGGAGGCAGGAGGCCGTACAGCCGGACAACCCTATGGGAGAAGCAAAGGGAGAAGGGTAACGGGCACCACACCAACACAGGAGATATGAGAATGATGACTGGCTTACTTGGGAATGACAGGTGGCTGGCACAGCAAGGGTGAGACCCGGAAGACAGCGACCTGGAGCGCCCGGTGCAGCAGCGAGGGAATGGTGGCAGAGAGGAGTGGTCCGCCGCCGGGAAATCCACCTGTGCACAGGGGAGCAGACTAGGAGAAGAATTAGGTAAGAGATTCTTACTTGGATGTTTTGCTGAGCGGTTGAGATTCCTTCCAGCAAGAGTAGCGAGTGAAGACTGACGGCTTCAGGCCGAAGCCCAGGGCGAGGCGGCTTAAATCCCTCACCGCTGATGAGGTGCAGGTGTGTGTGCAGCTGGCGCCGCAGATGGGCGGCGAGGCGTGACACCGTTATGCCCACCAGTGCAAACTGAGCCTCAGCTTGCTGGAACCATGAGCTCGGGTCTTCTTGCCAGAAGTCTGGCAGCTTGATGGTGATGGCGCTTGTGTGGGCTGTCCCTGATGTGTCCGCCGGGTGAGAGCGCCTTTCTTCAGCTCTCACGGCGGGGCTAGTGCTTGGTTGAGCCCTCTCTGTAGCTTCTGCCGTGGGGGAATGTCGTCCATCTGTTCTCCTGTCTGCATGGGTGCCGGCGCTTGCCTGGGTCGCCTCTGATGAGTCAATCGCGGGAGAACGTCTCTGTTCCATCCTCGCGTCAGGGTCACCAGTGTAGAAGAGCTTGGAATAACGAGGCGATGTGATTTATAAACCAAAGTTTAGTATCAGCTTCGCTCCTCTAACAAGTCTCATCTCAGTGCAGAAGCAGAATAAGAGGTCGAACACAGTCAGACCTTCATACTTATACCTACACACAACAAAAGACATTGCATATCAAAGCTGACATCCCGCATTAACTTAATCCCCCCTCCTTTGTCCTTTGTCTCCTCCACCTGACCCTGGGTGGTCAGGGAGATCGATCTCCTCCATTGTCCTCCGTCTCCTCCACCTGACCCTGGGTGGTCAGGGAGATCGATCTGGTCTCCACTGCTGTCCTGTTCTGAGGCGTGAGGTCATTCCACATATGTAATCACTAAACATCTTAATATGTCTATACATATGTAGGTATGGAATATATGATTAATATAAACCACACATTTCACTTTTATGTTGGAGTTAAAACTTGGGAAGTGAAATACTGAGAGATTCATTTAATTTTAATTTTATTTTCGTTTAAAAGTTTAGATACAATAATTCATATTTTTCCACTTACAGCGTGTGGTATTTTGATTTCATTGCAAGAAATGCATTTGTGTTAATCATTTAAAAAGGAAATTGGTTAAAAACAGAGATAGCAAATTTAATTCTTAGTTGGGGCTAAAGTTAATTCATTTAATTGTCCTGCTAAGTGGAGGCACCAACCATTTTTGTTTTTTTCTATAAGTTAAAAGGTTCATCTCTTTGAGTTACTTGTTTTGCATTACAGGTATAAATTGTAAGCCATAATAATACAGGAACCCACGGCCCCGCCCATAGTACTATTACACCCTTGTTACTGTCATGGACTGGGTTGGACCCTTTTTTCCAATCCAGCGCCATGACGTGTGGCTGTATTTTTCCCTGTGCAATTGTTTCCTTATTTTGCTGCTGGCAGATTTTTAGAAGCCTCTGGGTCCTTGGCTCCCTGCCAGTTGACAGCCACGCCTCCTTCTCCTGCCAACACCCACCAGCTGATTGTTATTATCATTTGTCCACTCCCCTGTTCACTCACTCACGCACGCACACACACCAGCATGCATACCTTTACTCTCATGCACACTCTTTCATACATGCACACACACATCCACTCACTCTCACTCACACATTCACTCACGCACCCACTCAGCCACACTCCTGCACCCACTTGTCATCATTAGCATCCTGTGTATTTATGTGGGTCAGTTTGAGCACTCAGTGTGGCAGTGTAGTCAACGTGTGATGTCCAGGCACTACTCTAAGTTGGTTTCTCCTCTTTTGGACTTTGTTGGTGTTGTTTTTTTCCAGAGCCCAGCTGCGATCCAACATACACATGTAACTCTTCCTTTTCCTGGTTTACGTTTCTTGTTTTCCCCCAGTGGCTAGTCTTACCCTGGGGCATGACGTAAACTTCCTTCTCTTGCCAACGGAGTTTGTGAACCTGTCCATTCGTAGTATTACTCATTTTGGGACTGTTTTCTTGGAACATTTTGCACTTTCTTTGTTTAATAAACTCACACTTCACCTGCATTTGGGCTCGTATTCTTTCATTCGTTCGTTGCGCAAAGATGCATGAACATGACAATTACTAGTCTATAGGTAGACTCAACTATTAGCTACAAGGGATGGGTGCTACATTACCATATAAAATATTAATATATTAGATTTGTGTCTGTTGGCTATGTGCAGTATATATCAAGAATGTCAGCATAATTCACAGTGCTCAAGCTGAAGTGGATTTGCACAGTGGAAGATATGTCAGCTGTTATAACTGGTGATTTAGTACTCATTTTCGATTCAATCATTCTTCCATTTAGGCCACTTTAAATACTGCCAGCTTAAAGTAAAACAAGTATGTGATTTGAAATGAAGGAATACTTTTGCCTTCCTTATGTTCTCTCAGATTGTGTTGCTGCAGCACTCCCCACTCTTTCCTCTTTTGTTTGGACTTTTACTGGACTCAGCCTGTCTGTTACCTGCTGTTCATCAACTGGAAGTTTCATCAAACTCTACTTGACGTAGCTGTCTCTCTGTTTAGTTTCTATAATAACAGACCCTTTCTTGAATAGGCTCAATAACTTCTTGGATATCTCCTACTCTCTGGCAAGCTCACTGTGACAAGGCTCCAAATACCAGCACTCATTAGAGAGATTTATGCTGTAATCATGTCAGGTCATAATTACAAGTGGGAAACTCTTACGCTGAAATATTTGACATGGCATCAGTACCAAAATCAATTTAATCTGAAAAGCTGTCATCTAAAGTAATAAATATTTACTGTATAAAGTTTTATAATCACTGTAAACATGAAATTATGAGTTATTATAAGACAATGACAAAAAAAATCTGTAAATATCAGTAAATATTAGTGTTTAATGGATCCCTTTTTGTTTCATATAGGTTTGTCTTTTAATAAATATAAAAGTACAATCATTGGTATAAATATGCAACTTGCAAACTTAATTACTCTGTATACATCAACAAGATGTTACACTACAATGCAAGCAACATTAGACACACACTGAGGTGATGAATCATGACCCAAATATCAGAGTGATTGTGGATCACAGACAAAATAAATAGAAGCAGCTTCTTAATTCAGAGGTGAATGTACTTTGTATTATCAGTCCTCAACAGAAAAAAAAACCCACAATCAAACAAATGGATTTGGAAATCAGGCCAACATTGTGACTCTTGTTAAAGATCAACAGCAGCCAAGCAGAGCAAATAGTACATCATTCTGTAGCTGAGCCACTCGACTGTTTACCTGCCCGCTGGTAACAGCCATTCCCAATGAGCTGCAGCCAAATGAATGAAAATACACTTTATTCCTGTAGTGAGCATCTTTAACAGTCTAAGAAATACCAAAGCGATCATGCCGTGTTCCGTAATAGAAACCAGAGAGCGCAAAAGTGTTATGCGTCATACTGTGTTTTGCTGAATAAATGACAGCGCCATTAGCACCATCTGCAGCTTTTCAGAATTAACACTAACGACATTTCCAGTCTCTCCTAATGTCACACTAATTGTTTTATTCTTGGGCTTGTAGTGGCCGCTGAAGCATAACCTTTTAATCGAGCTATCAGTAGAAGAGCTGCTGTTTACACCACAGATACTCCAGTGTAAATATGTTGTATAATACAGATTGGGTTGAAAATAAACACAGTTGGCAATGATTTTAATAATTTATAGTTACATTACCACTGATAGCTTCTAAGTCATTGCAAATCATGCACCACTAATCCAAGTCTACAGTGTCCCTTCATAGGTTTGCAAGCAAACGCTATGCATTTTGTATCATTTCGGTTTAATTTTGTCTCTACTGAGGACATAAATAAATATATGCTGCCTAAAAGAAAATGTACTGACATACCTAAGAAGCATTTATGCTTCCAAAGGCAAACAGTACATCCTGTCACCGTGTATATCCTCTTACAGAAGAAACAGAGGGCTGCAGGGCAGTTCAAAACCATTGCAATCAATGGAGATCAATTTTGCAAAATGCAAAAAGAATCTTATTATACAGCACAGGAGCTCTACACACAATTAGAAATCTTTCTAGTATAATGCAAGGAATAAAATAAGGCAATTGATTTCAAGCCACACATGCATTTTATGATGAACAATCATTACTCTAAATACTGTATTCACTATCTTAAATCTTTGATGTGTATCAGGCCTAAGGAGAGTTCATTTCAGTTTAAACACTATTGAGTTGAAGAACATCTTGGTGGGGCACTAAGGAAGCATTTACGATCTTATATCACAGTTGGTTTTTTTATTTCCTTTTTTCCCTCTTTTACGCTGACTTTGGACACACAAATTAAAAATAACACATCATCCCTGTTCAAAGTGAGGTTAAGGAAACTGTGTAGCTGAAAGATAAAAGAGAAATCCTGAAACCACTGTAGTCATTAGCCTTGGAGGAAAGATGAAGGTTCACACATCAATCAGGATATATCAGCTCTGACATGCTGGCAAAATCCTCCCCATTGGAGACATTATACAGCAGGGAAACACCAATGAATTCAAACTCTAGTATATGTCATTGCTGCAGCTTGTCCATGCTCCTGCTTGAAATGTCCCACAGTTTGACACTTTTCTCTGTCTGCTGCGTAGCTGCTATCAGCAGTATATGTGTAAATCATGGATCCCACTGGTGCTGTGAGTTTCACATTTCCACAGCATGCTCACTTCACTGCTCATGAGCAGCTCTGTTGGGAATATTAAAAGGAATGAACTGAAATTTGGGGAATGTATGATTTGCTTTATTGCAGTGAATTGCATGAGGAGATCAATGAACATCTGTGATATATAAGGTAGGTACAGTGCTGTGAAAAAGTATTTGCCCCTCTCCTGATTTCTTATATTTTTGCATATTTGTCACACTTAAATCTTTCAGATCATTTAACAGATTTTAATATTAGATAAAGATAACCCGAGTAAATACAGAATGCAATATCCAGACCTACCTGGCCCTGTGTGAAGAAAATTTTCTACATTAAGACTATGATCTAATTAAGATTATGATCAATAAGTGGAACCCCACCCCGTTCAGTCATGAATTAACTGTGAATAACCACATTTTTTTGGAAAGCAAAGTTCAATTTCAATCTAATCTTTAAATCTATGGCCTGATTGTTGTCATACCTGATGAATCAAGAAATCAGTCGAATAGAACCTGTCTGACAAAGTGAAGTAGGCTGAAAGATCTCAGAAAGCAACACATCATGCCCTCTAAAACCGAGGACACACATCAACATATAAAAAAATAATGCAATTCAGGGAACAGATGAGAAACAAAAACCCAGAACAACATCTAAAGAAGTGCAGGCCTCACCTACCTCAGTTTGGACACTGGTCCATGATTCAACAATAAGAAAGAGACTGAGCAAAAATGGCATCCATGGGGAGAGTTCCAAGGCAAAAACCACTGCTGACCAAAAAGAACACAAAGACTTGTCCTGCATTTGCTAAAAAAACATCTCGATGATGCCCAAGACTTTTAGGAAAATACTCAGTGGACTGATGAGACAAAAGTCAAACTTTTTGAAATGTGTGTCTCCCACTACATCTGGCATAAAACTAAAACAGTATTTCATAAAAAAAAAAATCATACCAACAGTCAGTGGTGGGTGGATTTCACCGGTAGCGGGTAAGACAGCCAGTCCTACTAGCCACTTTGACGGGCTGTAGTTTTCTCAAGCAACATCTAAATAATAATAATAATAATAATAATAAGCCTAGTGTGAGACTGCAAAACTACAACTCCCATGAGCACTATTTGCACACACAGTGTATTGTCATCGGTCCACTGTCGCCGTAGATGAGGTCTGGCTCAACTCCCAGCGCGGTACACAGGACTGCTCCAGGCTGGGGTACAGAAGAAACCACGGACGGTGTGCTCTGCAAGTGATTTCATTTTGTGGCCAGAAACGGCGGCGAACTGACAGCAGGCCAGCCAGCAGAACACGCCTGTCCCCGCTCTTAGTGATCACATCACCAGGGAAACTGCACCTGATCCCCCAATGTCACAGCATAAGTAGTTAAACTGCGCTCTCCCCCAACATTAGCGCCTACCTCTGTGGTTAAATATGATTATTTTCAGAGTAAGAAGCTCCCGTTTACTGTCCACAGCTGTGCAAATTGAAGTTTTCGTATGACAGAGAGAAAACGTGACTAAACTTTGATGTGTTGCTGTAAAGAGCAAATGAAGCTTCATCTGAGGTGAACTTTCATTTATCTGTGATTATCTATGATATCTGTGATACGCAACTTTTTCATGGAAGTAAAACCTCTAATTATGTATTTTTAATGTAATGTACAGGGGTTTCAGACATGTGGCCCGCGGGCCAAAAACGGCCCACCAGGGGGTCCAAGTTTTTCTCTGAATTTACAGCTTTCTTTCTAGTAAATTTTTGAGTTTTTCTACTGATTAGAATTGTTCATGTAAATTTGAAACATTTTTCTCCTTAAGATGAGACTTTTCTCCTCATCAGTTTTCTATTCTTTCTCCTCTTTTTTTTTTTTTTGTGGTGAAAGCAGGCAGTGTCCATTTAGGTTAAATCCATCAGCATCTACTAATGACGTAATGCAGCCTGAAGGGGTGTTCCATTTCACAGGGGTAATTTTCAGACCTCAAGGGCCACGGGGTAGTGGTAGGTGAAGGGGTAGGCGTACAAATGAGAACTGGGACAGACCCCAAATCTACCTGTACTTCACTCTCACATTGCAAATATTTTTCTCGACTGTTATACAGTATTTACTGCTGTTCATGAATAATTAAACAGTGTTTCTGTCCCTATTTTTTATGTATGTATAAGGGTCACTTACATTTAAAAAGGTTGTAAATTTAGTTCAAGTAAAATTTAACATGCAATAGTCAAATTTGATCTTATTAAACATAATTTTCCAACCACAAAATTGTAGCTAGTGGAAAGGCTGAGTGGCTAGTAACTTTGGAAAATCACTAGCCACAGTGGCCGGTGAGCAAAAAAGTTAATGTCAAGCCCTGCCCGACAGTCAAACATGGTGGTGGTAGTGTGATGGTCTGGGGCTGTTTGCAGCTTCAGGACATGGACGACTTGCCATAATTGATAGAACCAGGAATTCTGCTCTCTATCAGAAAATCCTGAAGGGGAATGTCCGACCATCAGTTCATGACCTCAAGCTCAAGCTCTCCAATGTGGCTGAATTAAACATTTCTGAAAGGAAGAGTGGGCCAAAATTTCTCAGCAGTGATGTAAAAGACTCATTGCCAGTTATCAGAAATGCTTGATTGCATTTGTTTCCACCGAGGGTGTCACAAGCAATTATTAGGTTTAGGGGGGAATTGCTTTTTCATATAGGGCCAGGCAGGTTTGGATAGCTTTCTTCCCTTAATGAAATCAGCATTTAAAAACTACCTTTTGTATTTACTCTGGCTATCTTTTTCAAATATTAAAATTTGTTTGATGACCTGAAACCTTTAAATGTGACAAATATGCAAAAATATAAGAAATCAGGAAGTGGGCAAATATTTTTTCCACAGCACTGTATCTACTCTTTTTTAAAAAAGGAAACAAGCATTTTTATGTATTTGTAAAACACCTGGAACAGCTGGGTTTGCTTTCTTTCTCTAATATATAAGTGTTATGGGTTAAGTTCTGAATGCTGCACTTGTCATTGACTGTGACACAACTGAAACATTTTCAGTCATCCAAGAGAAGATATTTGAAAGCTATATGTAGAAAAATAGACTTTAAAGAGTTTTATATCTGTTTTATATACATCTATTTGTATGGCTTCATAATGACATGCAGGAAAAAGTAAAACAAGCCTGAAGATTTAACTACCTGAGTCATTTTTCTCTACTCCTCATGGTCAGGCTGGGAAGTAAATCATTCACCTATGCACCGAAATGATAAAAATCAACAAGGAATATATCCACACTATTAGGAAAGCATTTTAAAGAGATTCTGATGACATATACATTGATGACATGTATTGTATTCACAGTGTAAGAGGGATGAGGATGAGATCTGTAGAAAATAGGAAGCAGGAGTGTTTTGGTGCAGTCTGCATTAAGCGAGTGCAGAGATGGCGGGCGGTGGGGGGAAGAAGGGAGAGTAGACTGGGGAGATATTAGATGCTGAAGATGGAAAAGTTGAGCAATTGGCCGAGCGAGGCTCCTGATTTGCATTGGCCTTGAATTTGGATATAAAGCCCCCTCCTCCACCTCTGCTGTCACACGCTCTTTAGTTCCTCTCCTTCATAAAGCTGACCGGAGCAGCTTAACTATCAACAGCCCCCACTCTGTCTTCCCTTATCCGAACTTCAAACACAGTCCCATGGCCTTAAATCACCATCGCTTTGGAATAGATAGTTGCCAGCAACATCCATGCCTGACAGGGTAACCGCCATATCCCCCATCCATTAAAGCCCGACTGCACATTTCCACAGCGCACAGAGAGGGAAGTCAATCTAAGCAGGCTGTGGAATGTTTGTTTTACACAGAGAAACGTACAAAGAAACAAAATCACACAGAGGGATCAGAGCTAGTGGGAAATTTCTTCAGGGTTTTGTTTTCCATTCCAGCATCTAAGATTTGTCTGGCTACTTTCAACCTGCATCATTTAACATAATGGGCTCACAGTATAAAATCAATATTCATCCCTCAACAGTGTTACATTGCTCTTTTAACAAACATTTTTTTTTCCAGAGTTAAAAATGTATTTCGATATGCTGCACTCATATTGTAAGCCTCATTTGTTTTCCTTGCAGACAACTGTAGGTTTTGAGAAAGAAAAAGTTGGAAGCTGCCTTCTTTTGCCCTTAAAGTCAAAGTCTTTGGCCTGCTGAAACATGTTCTCTGCTGATAAGAAGGCCAGCTCCCCTCTTGAGGAATGGATTTTCGTTCTTCAGTTCAGCTCTCTTCTCTCCCTCTCAAGCAGTACAAAACGACTCTTTGTAGCCTGTTAGCATGACACTGTAAAAACCCCTTCACTATGGCTCTGCTGCAATTGGCTACATCAGGCTTGGAAACAAACTCTACTTCCCACACTCCCTCCCCCCCCCCAGCCCCAGCCCCCAGAAATGAAATCAATCACCTGAGGAGAGATTGAGAATAATGAGTTTGCACAATCAATGGAAGGTCTAGGAATGGTGCAAAAATGCATGAGATATTTATATAATGCATAGATCAGTATGTGCTATATCATCCACTTGTTTGTGTCAGCGTTCAATATGTACATTCAGATCAAGTAGCAAACCTCCCAACAGTACAAATTAAATAAAGGAAAGAAAGAAAAACTGTAATGAATGCTTCCCTTTGCTTTTCTTCTGGTTTAACACTGAGTCTTTCAGTAGTTTGTTCTGTCAGGTTGAGATACGTGGTCGTGTCTTCATGGAATCACCATGATATTTACCTGCAGGATCGCACAGGCTTGTTATTCCAGTTGAAATCATATTTAAAAAAATCATACGCATTATGCATTTCATCACCTCCGGGTGTGTTAAACAGTCTCAGTATGCCCTCTATCTGGAGTTACTCGTCTCTGCCAGCCTGTTGTTCATGATACCCAGGGCGCCAACCCCCCCAGAGAACCCATTATGGAGTGAGCTGCTGCAGACTGTCCTGGGATATCCATTGGCAGACTCGGACAGCTCCTTTTGCATGATGGCCAGTGACACCTTGCTAGAGGCAGCAAGGTCTTTCATGGAGATCATCTCGCCTGATAGTCTGCGCCCCTCTGTGTCACTGTCACATGGTCCGTCTGAGTCGGGCGCGTGGCCAAACCGAGCCTGGCGACCCCTGGAGCCAGGACGGATGGCATTTCGTCTGCCCAGGAAGGCGTTGGCCTTATTGCAGCGCTGGCAAAACAAGCAGCTCATTTTCTCCAGCATCCAGTTGAGCACCTGCTTGATGACGATAGAAATCACGTTGAACAGCGAGTAGATGCAGCATACGCCCATTAGCATGAAGAAAAAGTTGGCCACCCTGTAGAGGCTTTGGTATTCATAGCCGGCACTCTGGCTGCTGACGTAATCCCCAAAGCCAATGGTGCTGAAGGTGACGAAGCAGAAGTAGAGTGAGTCCAGGTAAGCCCAACCCTCCACGGGTGAGTACATGGCTGATGCACAGCACGAGATGGTGATGGCTGACAGGCCGAGTATCAGCATCACATGGTACACAGAGGGCTTCCATCCGGGAAGGGAATATGCCGAGAAGTCGTGGCGTATGCCTGGTGGGAGCAGGCCACTGTTCCTGATTCGCCTCTCCCTCACCGCCTTCATCACCACAGCCAGAAGAGTGATGATGCGCTCCAAGAAGAGGTTAAAGAAGAGGATGGTGGCAGCACAGCCCAGGAGACCATAGAAGATCAGAAACACCTTGCCTGCAACTGTCACGGGTGTTGTCATCCCAAAACCTGCAGAGAGAGCAGAGATGTCACAGTTAGGACAAATGGAGACTTTCACTGACAAGATCTGGCCACACTAAAATATTTTTTTTTTCAAATTTTAACAGATTTTGAAAATGTGAGTGGCCCCACATGTACAGTAAAAATCTTGGTATACACAGAGGTGGGATGGTGAATATATTGGAAAAAGTATGTTGTAGATGAAGCCGCCAGACAGGAGGAAAAGAGGAAGATGACAGAGAAGATTCATGGATGTAGTGAAGGAGGAGATGGAGAGGGTTGGTGTTACAGAGGAAGATGCAAGGGATAGGGTGAGATGGAGTCAGATGATCCACTGTGGAGACTCCTAAAGACAGCAGCCGAAAGAAGAAGCTTTAACAGTTTAGTTTCTATAGTGTCTAGAGTGCGACAATGTGAGCAAAATAGCATACCACACAATAACAGATTCCTTTCACAAATAACCAGAGCCCCAACCAGTTTTATCAGTGTTGTACAACAAACAAGCAAGTCCACCGGTGTAAATAAATCCACATATTATGGCCCACGTCTTGCTTATATTTTGGGGCTCTGGAAAGCTTTTGGCTCTTCCTGTTATTAAACAAATGGTATTCACTTATATTGCACTTCTTCTCATCTTTAGATGGCCAAAGTGCTTTACAGATCCTTCTGTCCACACACACTGATGGCAGCGGAGCTGCCATGCACAGGCGCTGGCCTGACCCACCAGGAGCGACTGGGGGTTCAGTGTCTTGCTCAAGGACACTTCAACATGCAGACTGCAGACAGAGCGGGAATCAAACCCCTGACCCTCCGATTAGTAGTTGGCCACACTACACCTGCGCCACAGCCGCCACAAAACAAACACACACAGGCCATGACAGCTAATTTTTTACAAATGACTTTTTTAAAAAAAAGTCCAAGGCTTGGGAATTGGCAACTCAGATCCAAAATATCTTGCAAAATCTCTCAGTCATAGACTTTAGAGTAAACAAAAATGGCAGACAACACTTCCGTTTCCTTTAGGTCAGTTTCTAATAGTGCTGTAATGTTTGTGAACATTTCGTTCAAATGCACTAGTTTTTATGGGTGAATATACGGTACTAAATCACTTAGCGTAACTGTACTGAAGTCAGGAATCACGAGATGAATTACCTGCCTAGGCAGCGAATGAACTTCACCTGCTCAGTTCAGCCAGCTCTCCATTCAGTGAGTGGGAGGCAGTTAGGGCTCCAGCACAGCACTGAGTGATACAAATCTTTCAAACAGATTTTTTTTTTAGCAAATGAACAGGAAGTGATTCAGTACGTTTTAGTGAACTGTAGATCCCATCACTAGTTTCTGACTGATTATTGTTTTATTCATGTGATGATCCACACTGTTCGTCTGTCCTTGGGGATCCACTCACATAACAGGATATCCAAGATTATTCAATGCAGATTGGACTACTCATAATAACCCTCACCGTTTTCTCCATAGGCCAAAGTACGATAAAAGTACCATAGCAAATGTTATGGGTCCCCAGCTGCTGAGAGAGCCCCAAAGCCATAGGGTGAAACACAGTATCAGAGTTAGGAAATTCCATTCATTGACTAAGAACATTTTCTATATTGAGACCAGCTATTATGATCTACCAGAGGTCAGCATCCCTCTCACACTGCACTGCAGTGAAGGGTAGTATACCTCTGCTATACCATGCACAGTAATGATAGTCACAAAGATAAAAGTTACATATATCTCAACAGAAGCAGCTTTGACATATGCACAGCACTAACACACATTAAACTGACAGTTTAATGTGTGTTAGGGGTGGCTGTGGCTCAGGAGGTAGAGCAGGTTGTCCAATACCCGGATGGTTGGCAGTCTGAATCCTGCTTTCCCCAGCCATCCTGCTGTTGTGTCCCTGAGCAAGACACTTTACCCACCTTGCCTCCAGTGTCCATAACACTGGGTATAAATGTTTGGTAGTGGCTGGAGAGGCCACTGGTGCGGATTGGCAACCATGTTTCTGTCAGCCTGCCCCAGGGCACCTGTGGCTACAGTAGTAGCTTGCCACTACCATTGTCTGTCTGGAGTGAATGAATAACGTATCTATTTGTAAAGCGTCTATGATAAAGTGTTATACCAATCTGATGCATTATTATTTTCTACCATTTTCCATCATCCCTTGTGGCTGCATTCACCCAGAAGGCTACAGTATTTTTGAGAGAATTAAAAGTAGCTGTCTTCATTTGTACCAGCTAAGCTGCTCATATGTTTAGTGAAGCACTTAAAAATTAAATGTAAAATATAAGTAATATTAAACTGCAATGACAACAAAGCTTTAATCAAGGTAATCAATTTGATATATGCCCAGAGCTTCTAGTACTTCTGGTATAACAAGGTCACTCCCCTTGACGTCTTTTGCTGTTATGTGGGGCGCTGGTCAGCATGTCACAGAAAAAGAAGCTCACAGTTCAAAAAACTGAGAACAAAAACAGAGAAAAGAACAGGAGAAATGAAGCTGAGGGCGGTGTGGACAATTAATGAGCTGATGTATGGATAAACAAGCATGAAGGTAAGGAAATGTTACTGTTTTTATAAATATTGCCCTGGTTTTTAAAACATTGTTTTTTATTAACATTTTAACAAGCAGTAGATCACACTCAATATCAAAATGAAATTAAAAAAGACATACATAAGTCACTGTCCTCTTTTATAAAATCTTATAGATTAACATAAAAATATCAAAACCAAACAAAAACAAAGGAGATTACATGACTTTAAAACTCTTTAAAACCTCCTGGGGCTTTTTAGATGGACAATTTTGCCTTTAGGCTGCCTAATTAATTTTTTATGCATTTTTCATAACGTATTTAGTCATCTTTATATCTGGTATTTTGTTCATTTATTTTGTATTGTGCAAAAGATACTAGATGTGGTGTGTGCTGTTTGCAAATCTGTACTCGCAAATAAAGGAGTGTGTGTGTGTGTGTGTGTGTGTGTGTGTGTGTGTGTGTGTGTGTGTGTGTGTGGTGGGGTATATAGAAGTATTGGGTAGGGGCGGGGGGGGGGCAAACAAAATCTTGCATAGGGCCCCCAAAAACTAGGACCAGGACTGACAAGATAATCTGATAATCTGAAAACCCACCAAGACGATCAGGACTTCCCTACAATTCCCTACAAGAATTGGGCCCCAGATCATCTGGTTATCTTTTGGTACATACAATGGTGTGAAAAAGTGTTTGCCCCCTTCCTGATTTCTCATTTTTTTGTATGTTTGTCACACTTAAATGTTTCACATCATCAAACAAATTTAAATATTAGACAAAGATAACACAAGTAAACACAAAATGCAGTTTTTAAATGAGGGTGTTTATTATTAAGGGGGGGGGGGGGAATCCAAAACTACACGGCCCTGTGTGAAAAAGTGATTGCCCCCTTGACCTAATAACTGGTTGGCCCACCCTGAGCAGCAACAACTGCATCAAACGTTTGGGATAACTGGCCATGAGTCTTTTATAGCGCTGTGGAGGAATTTTGGCCCACTCATCTTTGCAGAATTGTTGTAATTCAGTCACATTGGAGCGTTTTCGAGCATGAACTGCCTTTTTAAGGTCATGCCACAGCATCTTAATTGGATTCAGGTCAGGACTTTGACTAGGCCACTCCAAAGTCTTCATTTTGTTTTTCTTAAGCCATTCAAAGGTGGACTTGCTGGTGTGTTTTGGATCATTGTCCTGCTGCAGAACCCAAGTGCGCTTCAGCTTGAGGTCATGAACAGATGGCCGGACATTATCCTTCAGGATTTTTTTGGTGGACAGCAGAATTCATGGTTCCATTTACCACAGCAAGTCTTCCAGGTCCTGAAGCAGCAAAACAGCCCCAGACCATCACACTACCACCACCATATTTTACTGTTGGTATGATGTTCCTTTTCTGAAATGCTGTGTAACTTTTACGCCACATGTAATGGGACACACACTTTCCAAAAAGTTCAGTTTTTGTCTCATCAGTCCACAGAGTATTTTCCCAAAAGTCTTGGGGATCATCAAGATGTTTTCTGGCAAAATGAGATGAGCCTTTATGTTCTTTTTGCTCAGCAGTGGTTTTTGTCTTGGAACTCTGCCATGCAGGCCATTTTTGTCCAGTCTCTTTCTTATGGTGGAGTCATGAACACTGACCTTAACTGAGGCAAATGAGGCCTGCAGTTCTTTGGATGTCGCTGTGGGGACTTTGTGACCTCTTGGATGAGTTGTCAGTGTGCTCTTGGGGTAATTTTGGTCTGCCGGCCACTCCTAGGAAGGTTCACCACTGTTGCACGTTTTTGCCATTTGTGGATAATGGCTCTCACTGTGGTTCGCTGGAGTCCCAAAGCTTTAGAAATGGGCTTTATAACTTTTTCAAGATTGATAGATCTCAATTACTTTGTTTCTCATTTGTTCATGAATTTCTTTGGATCACAGCATGATGTCTAGCTTTTGAGGATCTTTTGGTCTACTTCACTTTGTCAGGCAGGTCCTATTTAAGTGATTTCTTGATTGAGAACAGGTGTGGCAGTAATCAGGCCTGGTTGTGGCTGGAGAGATTGAACTCAGCTTTCCAAAGATGTGATTTTATATTTTAACATGGGGGGCAATCACTTTTTCACACAGGGCCATGTAGGTTTGGATTTTTGTTTTACCCTTAATAATAAACACATTCATTTAAGAACAGCATTTTGTTTTTACTTGTGTTATCTTTGTCTAATATTTAAATTTGTTTGATGATCTGAAACATTTAAGTGTGACAAACATACAAAAAAATGAGAAATCAAGAAGGGGGTAAACACTTTTTCACACCACTGTAGCTGGCTTAAACTAACCAAACGACATTCTGCTGTCCCCGCTCATCAACAATACAGTGCAAAAAAGAAGATTCAGATACAGCTTTTGTATTATACTGATTTAGCTGGTGTGACTGAATGTTCTTGTTCCAACTGAAATGTAAGTTTTAAAGGAAATATGTCACAACAAATACTCATTTATAAACATAAACTATTTAGTCTATATCTTCTTTTTCTTTTGGCTGCTCCCTTTAGGGGTCACCACAGTGGATCATCTGCCTCCATCTCACCCTACCCTTGCATCTTCCTCTGTTACACCAAGCCTGTCCATGCTGTCCTTCACTACGCCCATGAATCTTCTCTGTGGTCTTCCTCTTTTCCTCCTGCCTGGCAGCTCCATCTTCAACATCCTTTGTCCAGTATATCCAAGGGCATAACTTTGTTTCAAACATCGGGGGGGTCGAGATCGCTACCCGTATAAGGATTTTTAAAAAAATGTTTTTATTATAGAATTGTCAGGCTATCAGTACAGGCAGTTGTCTCAAATGCCCTCTTTTTCATTTTTAAAGGAAAAGGACTTTTTTAAGCAAAAAATGACAGTGTATGTATCGTAGTGTGGAGGAAGAGCGCAAAATCGTTAACTTTGCTAAAAGGACAAGGCTAATTTACCTCTTTATTTTGGCATTCCCCATATAAGTAACAGTTGTAAAAATATTTCTCTGATTTACCGAATCTATATTCAGCCTTGTAATAGTCTATGCCACTATGAAGCAGTAGGCCTACTTAATACCTATTATGTGTTAAATACTTCAGTACTCTATGGCCTATGGTCTCAGACCATATGGTCTCTATGGTCTATGGTTTCAGGTCTATGCTAAGGTAGTGGAGAGGAGAGTCCGGCCATTGGTCGAACCTCAGATTCAGGAGGAGCAATGTGGTTTTCGTCCTGGCCGTGGCACGTCGGACCAACTCTTCACCCTCTCGAGAATCCTCGAGGGTTTGTGGGAGTTTGCCCAACCAGTTTACATGTGTTTCGTGGACTTGGAGAAGGCATTCGACCACGTCCCTCGTGGTTTTTTGTGGGGGGTGCTTCGGGAGTATGGGGTATCGGGCTTGTTGTTACAAGCTATTCGGTTTCTATATGACCGTTGTGAGAATTTGATTCGTATTGCCAACACTTGGTCGGACTCTGTCCCAGTGAGAGTTGGACTCCGCCAGGGCTGCCCCTTGTCACCGATCCTGTTCATAATTTTTATGGACAGGATTTCTAGGTGCAGCAAAAGATCGGAGGGTGTCATGCTTGGTGACCACAGGATCTCATCTCTGTTGTTTGCAGATGATATTGTCCTGTTGGCTTCATCCAGCAATGACCTACAGGTCTTACTGGGACGGTTTGCTGCTGAGTGTGAAGTGGCTTGGATGAGAATCGGCACCTCCGAGTCCGAGTCCATTATGCTCAGCCGGAAAAAGGTGGATTGTCCTCTCCGGGTTGGGGACAAGTTCCTGCCCCAAGTGGAGGAGTTTAAGTATCTTGGGGTCTTATTCACGAGTGAGGGGAGAATGGAGCAAGAGATTGACAGATGGATCAGGGCAGCATCTGCAGTGATGCGGACGTTGTACCGGTCCGTTGTGGTGAAGAGGGAGTTAAGCCCTAAGGCAAAGCTGTCGATTTACCAGTCAATCTACATTCCTACCCTCACCTATGGTCACAAGCTTTGGGTAATGATCGAAAGAATGAGATTGCGGATACAAGCAGCTGAAATGAGCTTTCTTCGTAGGATTGCTGGACTCACCCTTAGACATAGGGTGAGGAGCTCAGTCATCTGGGAGAGGCTCAGAGTAGAACCGCTGCTCCTCCACATTGAAAGGAGCCAGTTGACATAGTTTGAGCATCTGATCAAGATGCCACTTGGACGCCTCCCACTTGAGGTGTTTCGGGCACATCCCATTGGGAGGAGACCCCAGGGCAGACCCAGGACTCGCTGGGAGACTATGTCTCCCAGTTGGTCTGGGAACACCTTGGTATCCTGTCTGAAGAGCTGGCAGCAGGTGGCTGGGGAGAGGGAAGGCTGGGCTTCCGTGCTTGAACTGCTGCCTCCACGACCAGGACCTCCAGAAAAGCGGTAGAAGATGGATGGACGGATATTTCAGCAGAAATCAAGTTTTGACTGTTGCTACCTGGTCATGTGTGCCTCCTGTGCCTACTCTTTCTCTCTCTAGTCATCAGTGCTGCCTCTCTCTCCCTCTGGACACCTGTGCTGATTCTCTAGTTACCTTTACCTCCTCTCTCCTCTCCTTCTTGGTTCACCCTGCTGCTGTCACATTCTTGCCCCTGTTATAAAAAAAGCTCACTTATTGTTCAAATGGTTTAAAAAAGGTACTTCATGGACAATTTTGGAGGGTGTAATTCATGCTAGGTTTTCCAATGCCAAAAAATTGAAAAGATTTAAAATATTCTTTACCCCTTCTTCCCTCTTAATAGAATCTTAACAGTGCAATCAGTATTAACTGAGGTTAATCTAGCCACTGAATGAGGTTTAATCACCATGATTCTTAACTCATTTTATTTTGTTATTAATCAGTTGTGGTGATGAACACATTTATTCTGATAGGGCTAATGTTTTTCAATTAATTTATGATGTCACCACTTGCCACCATGTGGCCTTTTCTTAACAAGCAGATGAACTAAGGACACTACTGTCATTTAGTCAACTAGACTATAACAAAAGTAACAGTTATCCTGCCTGCAGAGGTATTATGAACACAGCACACCACACCTTAGGTGTGCTGTTTCATTCATAAAATGATAGTAAATCTGTGAGTAGATCTGTGACTAAATCATCCTGGTATTAAAAATTTACTCTGGATTCATTATTTAGACATTTAATTTTTTACAGTAACATTCAGATTTCAAATTTAGGATTCAGGTATTTAACCCCCCCCTCCAAAAAAAAAAGGGTAAATAACACATTTACCTTTACCAAATTTACCAGAAAAAAACATGCAAATTTAGGAGAAAATAGTATAAATTCTTCTTCCACGTACCAAAAGCCAGTTTAGAAAGCTTGGGATCAGTCCGCCAAGGTCTCCGCCTTTGACCGCCACCTAATCCACATAGCACCGGACCCCCATGATCCCTCCTGCAGGTGGTGAACCCACTGGAGGGCGGACCCATGTAACTCCTTCGGGCTGAGCCCGGCCGGGTCCCATGGGTGGAAACCCGGCCACCAGACGCTAGCCTTCGAGCCCCTCCCCCAGGCCTGGCTCCAGGGTGGGGCCCCGGTAACCCCATACCGGGCGGGGTACACTGAATCCTTGATATACAATTTATCATGAGAGTCTGTTGGATCGTTCTTAGTCTGGCCCTTCACCCAGGACCAGTTTGTCTTGGGAGACACTATCAGAGGCAAATTGCCCCGGACAACATAGCTCTTGGGATCACTGGGGCACGCAAACCCCCCCACCACGATAAGGTGACGATCCATGAGGGGGAAGAAGGAGTCCTATCAAGCTTGGTTGGCTTGTGGGACTCCCGAAGCAGCTGAGGTGTACCGGCAGGCCAAGCGGAGTGCAGCTCGGGTGGTTGCTGAAGCGAAAACCCGGGTATGGGAGGAGTTCGGTGAGGCCATGGAACAAGACTTTCGGTCGGCTTCAAAGAGATTCTGGCAAACTGTTCGGTGGCTCAGGAGGGGAAAGCAGCTCCCCGTCCACACTGTGTATGGTGCGGATGGGACACTGTTGACTTCAACTGGGGATATCGTCGGGCGGTGGAAGGAATACTTCGAGGATCTCCTCAATCCCACTGATACGCCTTCCACAGAGGAAGCAGGGTTTGGGGACGAGGGGGATGACTCGCCTATCACAGGGGCTGAGGTCACCAAGGCGGTTAAAAATCTCCTTGGTGGCCGGGCCCCGGGGGTGGACGAGATTCGCCCCGAGTACCTCAAGGCCCTGGATGTTGTTGGGTTGTCATGGTTGACACGCCTCTACAACATTGCATGGAGGTCGGGGGCAGTGCCTTTGGCATGGCAAACCGGGGTGGTGGTTCCTTTCTTCAAAAAAGGGGACCGGAGGGTGTGCTCCAACTTTAGAGGGATCACACTCCTCAGCCTCCCTGGGAAGGTCTATGCCAAGGTACTGGAGAGGAGAGTCCGGCCGTTGGTCGAACCTCGGATTCAGGAGGAGCAATGTGGTTTTCGTCCTGGCCGTGGCACATCGGACCAGCTCTTTACCCTCTCGAGAATTCTTGAGGGTTCGTGGGAGTTTGCCCAACCAGTTTACATGTGTTTTGTGGACTTGGAGAAGGCATTTGACCGCGTCCCTCGTGGATCTTTGTGGGGGGTGCTTCGGGAGTATGGGGTATCGGGCTTGTTGTTACGAGCTATTCGGTCTCTGTACGACCGTTGTGAGAGTTTAGTTCGTATTGCCAACACTCGGTCGGGGTCATTCCCAGTGAGAGTTGGACTCCGCCAGGGCTGCCCTTTGTCACCGATCCTGTTCATAATTTTTATGGACAGGATTTCTAGGCGCAGCCAGGGAATGGAGGGTGTCATGTTTGGTGACCACAGGATCTCATCTCTGTTGTTTGCAGATGATGTTGTCCTGTTGGCTTCATCCAGCAATGACCTACAGCTCTTGTTGGGACGGTTTGCCGCTGAGTGTGAAGCGGCTGGGATGAGAATCAGCACCTCCAAGTCCGAGTCCATGGTCCTCAGCCGGAAAAGGGTGGATTGTCCTCTCCGGGTTGGGGACAGGCTCCTGCCCCAAGTGGAGGAGTTTAAGTATCTTGGGGTCTTGTTCACGAGTGAGGGGAAAATGGAGCGAGAGATCGACAGACGGATTGGAGCAGCATCTGCAGTGATGCGGACGTTGTACCGGTCTGTTGCGGTGAAGAGGGAGCTTAGTTCTAAGGCAAAGCTGTCGATTTACACACACACACACACACACACACACACACACACACACACACACACACACACACACACACACACACACACACGTATATTCAGTACTGAAGTGACCATACAGGAAAAGCAACAGGTTGTGTCATGAATGGCCCTTCTGGGGCAGAAAGACAGACCCAGATGCTGAACTGCAATAGTGACATTTATTAACAAAAAAAATCCAAAGCTGTGCAGACAATACAAAAAAAAGGCAAACAAGAATGATTTACTTAAAGAGGCACTCCAGAGCTGGGTTAGCGCTGGAGGGGAAGAGGAGATACATGGAGGGGTAAAGTCCATACAATTCCAAACAGTGCATAACAATGCAATGCTGCCACAGTGAAATAATGAGTTTGCAGAGCTTAAATACCTGGACAAACAAATGAGCAGCAGGTGTGGGCTGAGTGGGAAGGTAGCCTAATTACTCAACTGCTCACAGCTGGGAAACAGACTGTGAGCAGCAAGTAGGGATGTCTGAGAGGGGAGAGCACAAAAGAGTAAGTGAACCAAAATATATACAGAAAACTGACAACATAATACGAACAGGCATGCAAAACTCAGAAATGAAATGAGTCTGAGCTCAGAGGGAATAATTGAGCTCAGAATCATGACAGGCTGGAGGAGGTGACAAATGTTGCAAGAAAAAAAATGCTGGAAGAAGCATTGCAACTTTTTATTTATCAATTTATTTATATTTTTAGCACTCCTTTTATTGCAAATGGACCCTTAAACACCAACACACAGGCACAGTGTTAAGGTGATAAATCTTGTTATACTAGGTGCTAAATCACTATACAGTGATGATAATAAGCCATCAATATCTCAGTGTTTGGTCACTGCCTAATTTGTGTAATGCTGTTTCGTGCTTGAATAAAATGGGAACGGAAAACTAGAAATGAGATTTTAAGCTCAATAATTAAATTTCAAGTTAGTCAGTGATGCTGTATTGTAGTGCTTTTGAACTCATTTTAACACATTATGCATATGGATAAAATTTAGAGTGCTGTATTTTCCTTAATGAGATATTTTAAAAAGTTTAGGCCAATGAAATGTATCTGTTCTTTCATTCATCTCTTTGGTGTTTATTTCTTATATATATTTGTATAGATACTCTTTTGTGCAGTTGTGGTATTTTAACAGAGGATAGAAGATCTGAAAATGATCTGCAAGGAAAATAATCATTTTTTTTAAGGTGGATATTTAAGAATAGCCTTCAGAGTGACTTAGTCTATAACTGAAAGTGGTAAAACACGCCTTTTAATTGAATTTTATAAATATCAAAATCATGACATTTTAAAAATACAAAACAGTTTAAGGTTAACTTGAATTTTGTGGGGATGATAAGCAATATTTAAACACATTTATATTTAAGGACTGGTGATATAGAGATTTTTTTTGTACTTGATAAATGTTTGGAGCTGCTAACATTTTAATGAGTACTGAAACATATGTAAATGTCACTCTAACAGTTGACAAACAAATCCATTTTGATCACATTCATGAATGATTAATACAACGTGAAGCCCAAATTTGCATGAGAAAAGCTAATCATTTCTCAGATCAGCTAAATCCTGCTAGACAGCATTTATTCTGTGGTGTACTCCCATAGCTTTAATTCACATTAGCAAACTAGTAACCAGCTAACTTCAGAGAACAATTCACCCGCTAAATCAATAATATGATATTTACCTCCTTTTGGACAGTGGGGTTTGTCCTTTTATTTGACAACCAACAATTTAAAATGGTTTGTTGCCCTTGTGGAGTTCTTTTCATTCTGTCTTGCTTGTGAGCTGAATGCATTATAGACTTAAACGAGCGTCCTCACCTGCCCCCCTTACAAATGACTCCGGGTATTGACCAGAGAAGGCGACTGGTTGGGCAATACCAAGTCTGCAGGTGGAAGGGGGGATAGATACATTGTCTGATTATTAGAAATGTTACTTTTCGTTGCTTGCAAATGAAAAAAACGACAACTTCTTCATACTCACTTGTATATATTTTTCATTAATTATAATTATATGATTATTGGGGGGTCATATTGGATGGATTTCATTTTTTTGGGGTTACAAACCCCAATCCCCCCATAAATGATGCTTATGAGTATATCCACTATCCCTCCTCTGCAAATGTCCAAACCATCTCAGCCTTGTCTTTCTTACTTTGTCTCCAAACCTCTCAACCTGAGCTGTCCCTCTGATATACTCATTTCTAATCCTGTCCCTCCTAGTCACTCCCAATGAGAATCTTAGTATCTTCAACTCTGCCTCCTCCAGCTCCGCATCCTGTGTTTTTGTCAGTGCCACTGTCTTCAAACCATACATCATAGCAGGTCTCACTACCGTCTTGTAAATCTTCCCTTTCACTCTAGCTGCTATCCTTCTGTCACAAATCACCTCTGACACTCATCTCCAACCACTCCACCCTGCCTGCACTCTCTTCTTCACCTCTTTTATGCATTTTCCATTGCTTTGGATAGTTGACTTCAGGTATTTAAACTCATCTACCTTGTCTATGTCTCATTCATGACCCAGTAATTATCTAGAGATAATGCTGCAGATTCATATGGAAGGCTTCGATTTTTATATTTCTGAACTGAGCAACGGACATGTATAACTGTAAAGAAAACACATCACTTTCATTGTGAAAGACTTCATAATACTGTATAGCACGTTTACATGCTGTATTTATGCTGTTTACTTTTTTGCTGGGGGTTAGACTGTAAAACTCAAGAATAGCATCAAGGAGAGAAGGATGCCAGGAATAAACTCAGTTAAGCTCTGTGAATATGTTTTTTTCTCCCTTCATCTGAGCAGTTTCACTTCCCACTGTCACCTGATTTCTTTCTGTTGGATGGTGTGCTCAAGCTGAGGAGGTTATGAGAGGAGACGAGGGGATGTTTATGGATTGTTCTGCATGTTGAAGCAGCACTTCTTAATCTGAAGAGGTATCACAGGTTGTGCTCTGGCATTAATGCTTCCTGATGAGTGTCTGGAGATAGTTTAAATACTGCTTCTCCAATAAATATTTAACTTTAGCTGACACTATTAAACAAATAAACTCATACTTTCTTTATTTTATTAAATCATTTAATGTACCAGTAGGTAAATCAGCTCTTGGTGCATTTTTTTGGTCAAATATGCTAAAATTCTCTTCATATTAGACAGCTTTCAAAAATAAAGTGGTGTAAAAAAATGAATAAAATCCATCCTGTGGGATTATAAAAATATTATCCAATCACTATATTCAGACCAAATGTTTCACTGTGTGCCTCTGCACTGGATCCATATTTCTTCCTATTCATTGTCAAAATAAAACAACAATGTATCCTTGGAGGGGCATGATTCTTTAAAGCCACAATATGTAAAATTTTCACCTTGAAGTAACATTTTCAAAATGATTTTGATGCTACATCAACCTGTGACAAGGTGAATGTCACTTCCCACCATTGTCTGAGTGGGCCCACATTTTCTGCAACTGCTCTGTTCTTGGTAGGAACACTGAAAAGATTACAGCTATGGTGACAATGACCTCAGTCCCAACAGCCAATCACAGGGAACAATTTTAGCCATCAACAACTAAGCACCCTGTGATTGGCTGTTGGGTCTGCGGTCATAGTCATCATAGTTGTAGTCTTTTCCGTGTTCCTAGGGCTGTCATTGTGTAGGAATTTTCCATGCGGTGATGGTGGGTAGTGTGGTGTTTGGATGTAGTGGCATGCCGTAGGTGACGTCATCACGTACCAAATTGGCCGTGGTGCAGGGCGGCACCACCCTTCTGTACATAGTCAGTTGTGTATTCAGTAAAGGAGAGTTCAGTTCACGTCCGCTGTCAGCACCTCATTCTTAGACACAACAATGGCGACGAGGATAAAAACGACAACAGTGCAGCCCGTTGAACCATTCCTCGCTCTACTAGGTGAGCCACCGATCCCCTGGCCCTGCTGGCTTGAGAAATTCTAGGCTTTTATGAGCGTTGCTAGTCTAAACGATGGTAGTGACGAGAGGCTAAAGGAGGTGCAAATCAACAGTGCTGGGCAGAGGAAACGTAGTGGTGGGCCTACTGTCCCGGGCCACACCTAACCCCACACTGAGTGTTGACCAGGACCCCTTAGAGCCTGAAATGGTCCACATCCTGCATGACTCACTTTAGACCGCCGTCTCCCTGCAAGAGCTCCAGGTCTTGTGTGAACAGGTTCCAATACTAACCCAGCTCCACACCTTCATTCACAAGGGCTGGCCACCCAATGTGCTCGAAGAGCTAGTACCCTTCCACAGAGTCAGAGACAATCTATCATGCTGGAATGATGTCTGCGCGGCAAGGGAGCTCTGCATGGTAATCCCGGAGGCGCTGAAGGGCCGCATCCTGACCATGGTATTTTGCTCCTGCTGGGTCTGGAGGTGGGTCTGGATTTGCTCCTGGTGGGTCTGGAAGCGCCATGTTAGGTAGCATGCCGCCATCAGTGTGTGAATGTGTGTGTGAATGGGTGGATAGCAGGATCTGTAAAGCGCTTTGGTCATCAAGAGATGAGAATAAAAGCGCTATACAAGTGAATGCCATTTACCATTTACCATGGTACACGAAGGCCACCTGGGCATCGTCAGAGACAAACAGCGGTGTAGGATCTCAGTCTGGTGGTCATGGATCGATAAGGATGTGGAGATCATGGTGAAAGACTGCATGCCCTGCCTAGCCAGTGGAAAAACTGGTGTACCACCACCCCTGCCCCTGCAGCCACTGCCATGGCCGTCGGCCCTGTGGAAACACGTCCAATTGGACATATGCGGCAAACTGCATAGTGCCCCCCGCACCAATGCGTTCTATTAGTGGCTTACGATCTCCACTCAAAATGGCCCGAGGTGTTGCCCACCAGCTCAGTCACCACCCACCTAGTCACAGATTTCCTCACCTCCCTTTTCACCCGTTGGGGCATGCGAGACACACTCACAACAGACAACAGACCGCAGTTCACCTCAGTGTACTTTGCAGCCTTTGTGGGGGAAAGAGGCATTAAGCACAAAAGAACTGGCTTCTACCACCCTCAGGTGAATGGTGGGTGGAGAGATTCAACAAGACTCTCAAGAACAGTCTCAGGGCACACCAAGCGGATGGGCTCCCGTTTTCAGCTGCACTACAGAGCACCCTGCTACATAACAGAGTAACACCTCACGGCACGACAGGCAGCTCCCCGGCCTTACTAATGCTAGGATTCGAGATGTGCCTTCCCCTGGAGCGACTACACCCCCCATCGAACACTACCCCAACAAAAATGCCCTCACCTAGGGGAAGGATGTTTGAACAACAGCAACGTATGAAGCAAAGGTTTGACAAGAAATGCCGGGTGAAGCGACCTGGGCTTACAGTACTGGATTGGGTCCGGATCCGGTGCCCCAACAGTGCTCACAAGCTGCAGTCGTTTTGGACAGTGCCGATGCAGGTCATAGCGCAGTTGGGCCCAGCCACCTTTCGTCTCGCTGATGGGTCACGGTGGCATGCCAGTCGCCTCAGAAAAGTGACACTGACTTTGGTCCCGGATCAGGAGACAGCTGTGGACACAACGGGATTGGGCTGGGACTCCAGTGACACAAGACCCACAATCCCCGAAGAGTGTTCGCCCAAGCCTGCAGCAGAGACACAGCTCGAGCACCGCTCAGCCTGGGTTCGGCAGAGAACCCGCTACCTAAAGGATTTTATGACCAACTTTTGAAATTTGGACTTTTATGTGTAGTTAGGACATGACTGACAAGAGTGGCAGAATAAGCCACTTGGTCACATGGGCATACCGGTGGTCTACCCAGGTGCCCAGTTAGGTGTGTAAAGTTCTTTGGGTTGTTTTTTTTTTTGGTGGGGGGGGGGGCGGGGTAAATGTGGTGTTTGGACATGGTGGCGTGGCATAGGTGACATCATCACATGGCGAACTGGCTGTGGCGCAGGGCGGCGCCACTCTTCTGTGCATAATCAGTTGTGTTCAATAAAGGAGAGTTCGGTTCACGTCCACTGTCAGCACCTCATTCTTAGACACAACAGGTAGCTCAACAATGCAGTATGTGGTATTATTGCAAATAAGTTTTTAGGGCCCTGTGATTTCATAATTATCCTTCCTCATTTAATAATGGAAGTGTATTAGGGCAAATTGAAGCTGAAATCTTTGTCAATACTGAACACCAACCACAAGACATTTTAGGAGATATTGACCCAGATAATAACTATTTTAATCATATTAACAATAAGTGTGTTTATTATGATGAACAACAATTAAATGGAATTATGAACTCGGATCAGACATTGACAATAATACATATTAATAGTAGGAGTCTCTATGCCAACTTTGATAGTATTAAGGAGTTTTTAAATCAATTAAACACCCCATTTAGGATTATAGCAATAAGTGAAACATGGATTAATGAAGAAAAAGATGTAAATTTTGAGCTACATAGATATGAGATGTACACACAAAATAGGAAATGTAAAAGTGGTGGTGGGGTAGCACTGTTTGTTGATAGAAATTTAAAAAGTAAAAAAGTGGACAGCATGACATCAACAGTGAATGCAAGTATGGAATGTTTAACAATCGAAATTACGATGGAAAATAGAAAAAAAACATAATAGTAAGTTGTATATATAGAGCACCAAGATCTGATATGGAAAAATTTAGAAATGGTATGGAAAAGATGTATACAAAAATAACACAAAAAGATATCTTTATTTGTGGTGACTTTAATATAGATTTAATGAAAACAAAACAACATAAACCAAATGAAGATTTCTTACAGTGTATAGCTTAACTTCATTTCCAAAGATTACAAAACCTACGAGAATAATGACACACTGTGCTACCTTGATTGACAACATTTTTACCAATGTGATTGAATATAATATGGTGAGTGGCATACTAATAAATTACATTAGTGACCACCTGCCTGTATTTGTTTCTTTAGATGTTAATTATGGGGTTAATGAGAGTAAGAATAATAATAAACCATGTAAAAAGATTATTTATAAAAGAATACGAACAGAAGATAGAATCAATGCTTTAAAAGATGACTTAATGTTACAGAATTGGGATGTTGTCTATAGAGAGAAAGAAGTGAACTTGGCGTACGATAAATTTATTGATATATTTAAATCATTATATGATAAAAACTGTCCAATAAAAGAAATGAATAAAAAAAATATAAATACAAAAATTGCCAGTGGTTAACCAGGGGGCTACAAAATGCTTGCAAAAAGAAAAATTATCTCTATAAAAATTTCATTAAATTAAGAACCAAAGAATCTGAAAAAAGATATAAAACATATAAAAATAAATTAACTGAAATAATACGAACTAGTAAAAAATTATACTATAGGAAAATGTTAAATGAAAATAAAAGTAATATAAAAGGAGTCTGGGATATATTAAATAAATTAAGGAAAAATGGAACTAAGAAAACGATATAGCCAGAGTATTTTACTGATAATTGTGGTGATAATTGTCATAAGAACATGGTAGTAAATAAAATGAATAATTACCTCCGCCAGGCCGAAGGCCAGGAGGAGGTTATGTTTTTGCCAGCGTCTGTCTGTTTGTCTGTTTGTTTGTTTGTCTGTTGGTTAGCAAGATAACTCAAAAAGTTTTGGACGGATTTAGATGAAACTTTCAGGCCTTGTTGGAAATGGTACAAGGAAGAACTGATTAAATTTTGGGGATGATCCAGATCACCATCTGGATACAGGAATTTTTTAAAGGATTCTTTAACATTGTGAGATACGGCCATTTTCAACATGTGCGCAGGCGCAATGGAGGGTGCTGGTCGTCGTGTCTGACGAACACAAACTCCGCGTTCTTCAAAGTTATAGGCACAAAAACACGCGGACACGGTGTTTCACGTGTTTCACCGTGTTTGGCCAGGGCCCGGCAGCGTTCCTGAGTTTGCGCTACGCTGCAAAAGCTGAGATGGGCAGCTGTCCGACGTCGGATTATTTGCCAGAAATTCCCCGGGCAGCCATAGGGGCTGCGCAAAAAACGAGCTCTCTGCCGGGGAAGATTCCAAATCCTCTTTTGCCGCAGAGCGCAACCCCAATAAAACCCACGGCAACCTGTCTACCCAAATTGCATCCGTCAGTGAAGCCCTGAGTGCTGCTTTCAGTGGAGGAGATGGACACAACACCAACGCTTCAGTTTATTACCTCCGCCAAGGAGGCAAGGCTTTTACTACTGAACCACTAATCCTGTCATTGTCAATCCAATTGCTAGTCATATGTTTTCATGGTCAAGGAATCTGAAAACGTACACACAAACACTGTATGGGGGGGAACTGTGGCGCTTGGCGGAGGTCTGCGTTCTCCGAGTGCTTTTCTAGTTTTTTTTTGTAAATGTTGGACCAGACATGGCAGCAAAAATTTCAAACCAAGTAAGAGACACCGTGAGTGCGACATTGATTGGAAATAACCCTCGGTCAATCTTTCTCTCAGTGGTGGATGAACTAGAGGTAAAATCTGTTGCTGAAAAGTGTAAAAATAAATTATCTTCTGATTGTGATGGTATTGATATGGCACTAGTAAAAAGAACTGTTGACGGCATATTAAAACCATTTACATATATTTGTAATCTATCATTTCAAACTGGCTCATTCCTGCAGAAAATGAAAATAGCAAAAGTAATACCATTATTCAAGCAAGGAAATAAACACCACTACACAAATTACAGACCAGTATCACTCCTCCCACAATTTTCAAAGATTCTGGAAAAACTTTTCAACAACAGATGAGAGGACTTTTTAAATAAACACGATGTGCTTAATCAGAATCAATATGGATTTAGAGCAAAGAGTACAACCTCACTGGCGATAATGGAAGCAACAGAGGAAATAATAAATGCATTAGATCAAGGAAAATATGCAATTGGTGCATTTATAGATTTTAGAAAAGCATTTGATGCAATAAATCATTCAATACTTCTTAATAAACTGCAATTGTATGGTATTAGGGGAATGGCTCTGAATTGGGTTATTTATTTAGATAAGTTATTTATCTGAGAGACAACAGTTTGTGAAGATGGGAGAATATCTTTATCAAAAAAAAAATAAATATCTGTCTGGATGTGTGGGAATTGCCTGTGGGGTCCTCCGGGGGTCAGTATTGGGCCCCAAATTATTTGACACACACACACACACACACCCATATATATATATATATATATATATATATATATATATATATATATATATATATATATATATATAAATGATATATTCCAAGTTTCTAAATTACTAAAAATAATATTATTTGCTGATGATACTAATATATTTTATTCTGGAAATAATTATAATCAACTAATCCATACTCTAAATAATGAATTAAATAAGCTTAAAAATGGATGGATTGTAATAAATTATCACTAAATATAGATAAAACTAAGGTAATGATATTTGGTAATTGTAAAAATAAAGAAGATATACATATTCATATAGATAATGTAATTATTGAAAATGTTAAGGACATCAAGTTTTGGGGTGTAATACTAGATGATAAAATTAGTTGGAAACCACACGTCAGATACAGTACATACAAAACAAAGTTGCAAAAAATATTGCAATTATAAATAAAATTAAGCAAGTCCATCCATCCATCCATCCATCTTCTACCGCTTTTCCGGAGGTCCGGGTCGCGGAGGCAGCAGTTCAAGCAGAGAAGCCCAGACTTCCCTCTCCCCAGCCACCTGCTCCAGCTCTTCAGAGGGGATACCAAGGCGTTCCCAGACTAGCTGGGAGACATAGTCTCTCCACCGAGTCCTGGGTCTGCCCCGGGGTCTCCTCCCAGTGGGACGTGCCTGAAACACCTCAAGTGGGAGGCGTCCAGGAGGCATCCTAATCAGATGCCCATACCACCTCAACTGACTCCTTTCAATGTGGAGGAGCAGCGGTTCTACTCTGAGCCTCTCCCGGATGACTGAGCTCCTCACCCTATCTCTGAGGGTGAGTCCAGCAATCCTACGGAGAAAGCTCATTTCAGCCGCTTGTATCCGCGATTTCGTTCTTTCGGTCATTACCCAAAGCTCGTGACCATAGGTGAGAGTAGGAACGTAGATTGACTGGTAAATCGACAGCTTTGCCTTAGAACTAAGCTCCCTCTTCACCACAACAGACCGGTACAACGTCCGCATCACTGCAGATGCTGCTCCAATCCGTCTGTCGATCTCTCGCTCCATTTTCCCCTCACTCGTGAACAAGACCCCAAGATACTTAAACTCCTCCACTTGGGGCAGGAGCCTGTCCCCAACCCGGAGAGGACAATCCACCTTTTTCCGGCTGAGGACCATGGACTCGGACTTGGAGGTGCTGATTCTCATCCCAGCCGCTTCACACTCAGCGGCAAACCGTCCCAGCAAGAGCTGTAGGTCATTGCTGGATGAAGCCAACAGGACAACATCATCTGCAAACAACAGAGATGAGATCCTGTGGTCACCAAGCATGACACCCTCCATTCCCTGGCTGCGCCTAGAAATCCTGTCCATAAAAATTATGAACAGGACCGGTGACAAAGGGCAGCCCTGGCGGAGTCCAACTCTCACTGGGAATGACTCCGACCGAGTGTTGGCAATGCGAACTAAACTCTCACAACGGTCGTACAGAGACCGAATAGCTCGTAACAACAAGCCCGATACCCCATACTCCCGAAGCACCCCCCACAAAAATCCACGAGGGACGCGGTCAAATGCCTTCTCCAAGTCCACAAAACACATGTAAACTGGTTGGGCAAACTCCCACGAACCCTCAAGAATTCTCGAGAGGGTAAAGAGCTGGTCCGATGTGCCACGGCCAGGACGAAAACCACATTGCTCCTCCTGAATCCGAGGTTCGACCAACGGCCGGACTCTCCTCTCCAGTACCTTGGCATAGACCTTCCCAGGGAGGCTGAGGAGCGTGATCCCTCTAAAGTTGGAGCACACCCTCCGGTCCCCTTTTTTGAAGAGAGGAACCACCACCCCGGTTTGCCATGCCAAAGGCACTGCCCCCGACCTCCACGCAATGTTGCAGAGGCGTGTCAACCATGACAACCCAACAACATCCAGGGCCTTGAGGTACTCGGGGCGAATCTTGTCCACCCCCGGGGCCCGGCCACCAAGGAGATTTTTAACCACCTTGGCGACCTCAGCCCCTGTGATAGGCGAGTCATCCCCCTCGTCCCCAAACCCTGCTTCCTCTGTGGAAGGCGTATCAGTGGGATTGAGGAGATCCTCGAAGTATTCCTTCCACCGCCCGACGATATCCCCAGTTGAAGTCAACAGTGTCCCATCCGCACCATACACAGTGTGGACGGGGAGCTGCTTTCCCCTCCTGAGCCGCCGAACAGTTTGCCAGAATCTCTTTGAAGCCGACCGAAAGTCTTGTTCCATGGCCTCACCGAACTCCTCCCATACCCGGGTTTTTGCTTCAGCAACCACCCGAGCTGCACTCCGCTTGGCCTGCCGGTACACCTCAGCTGCTTCGGGAGTCCCACAAGCCAACCAAGCTTGATAGGACTCCTTCTTCAGCTTAATGGCCCCCCTCACCACTGGTGTCCACCACTTGGTTCGGGGGTTGCCACCACGAGATGCACCGACCACCTTGCGGCCGCAGCTCTGGGCTGCCGCTTCAACAACAGAGGTGGAGAACATGGCCCATTCAGACTCCATGTCTCCAGACTCCCTCGGAATGTGGTTGAAGTTCTTCCGGAGGTGGGAGTTGAAGACCTCCCGGACAGGGGCCTCAGCCAGACGCTCCCAGCACACCCTCACTATACGTTTGGGTCTACCAGGTCTGAATGGCTTCCTCCCCTGCCATCGGATCCAACTCACCACCAGGTGGTGATCAGTTGACAGCTCTGCACCTCTCTTTACTCGGGTGTCCAAGACATACGGTCGCAGGTCTGATGACACGATAACAAAATCGATCATCGACCTGCGGCCTAGGGTGTCCTGGTGCCAGGTGCACATATGGACACCCTTATGCTTGAACATGGTGTTCGTTATAGACAGACTGTGGTTAGCACAGAAGTCCAATAACTGAACACCACTCGGGTTCAGATCGGGCAGGCCGTTCCTCCCAATCACCCCCCTCCAGGTTTCACTGTCGTTGCCCACATGCGCATTGAAGTCCCCCAGTAGGACAATGGAGTCTCCAGGAGGAGCACCCTCCAGCACCCCAGTCACAGACTCCAAAAAGGGTGGGTACTCTGAAACATCATTTGGTGCATAGGCACAAATGATGGTCAGGACCCGTTTCCCAACCCGAAGGCGCAGGGAAGCAACCCTTTCGTCCACCGGGGAAAACTCCAATATAGAGGCAGCAAGGTGGGGCGATACAAGAATACCTACCCCTGCTCGTCGCCTCTCGCCCGGGGCAACTCCAGAAAAGGCCAAGCTCCAGCCCCTCTCCAGGAGACTGGTTCCGGAACCGGAGCTGTGTGTTGAGGTGAGGCCGACTATATCTAGCCGGTATCGCTCAATCTCGTACACCAGCTCAGGCTCCTTCCCCACCAGAGAGGTGACATTCCACGTACCAAAAGCCAGTTTAGAAAGCTTGGGATCAGTCCGCCAAGGTCTCCGCCTTTGACTGCCACCTAATCCACATAGCACCGGACTTCCATGATCCCTCCTGCAGGTGGTGAACCTACTGGAGGGCGGACCCATGTAACTCCTTCGGGCTGAGCCCGGCCGGGTCCCATGGGTGGAAACCCGGCCACCAGACGCTAGCCTTCGAGCCCCTCCCCCAGGCCTGGCTCCAGGGTGGGGCCCCGGTAACCCCATACCGGGCGGGGTACACTGAATCCTTGATATACAATTTATCATGAGAGTCTGTTGGATCGTTCTTCGTCTGGCCCTTCACCCAGGACCAGTTTGTCTTGGGAGACCCTATCAGAGGCAAATTGCCCCGGACAACATAGCTCCTGGGATCACTGGGGCACGCAAACCCCCCCACCACGATAAGGTGACGATCCATGGGGGGGATTAAGCAAGTCCTAGATTACAAATCGCTTCATATCTTGTATTGCTCATTAGTACTTCCATACTTGACCTATTGTATAGAGGTCTGAGGTAACAATTATAAAAGTAAAAAAAGCAAGATGGCGACCGCGATGGTCACACTTTTTCAGTGCTGAGACAAACTTGCTGATTTTGCCATTAAAAATAACTAACCAACAGTGATCGGCGCTTGTGACGCACACGCATGGGCTGAATTTCCACCTCCGTTGGAATACCCCTTTAATCGCCTTTCACCGGCCACTGTGAGTAAGCTGACTAGCGTTTCTTTGTGATTCTCTGCTGCGCTCTACCCGAAGTGTTTGCTAAGCTAACGCTAGTTAGCTTAACGCTAACGCCAGTCGTGCCGCCTAGCGCCGACACGAAGCAACTCGGTCCCCAGTGAGGGCTCGCCGGAGGAGCTAACCGAGGCGGCAGTTGGACGTGGGCCGGATCGGAGTTCGGGGGCGGCGGTGGTGGGAGACGGGGACCAGTGGAGGACCCAGCCGGACAGTAGCCTGAGTCGGAGCCCAGTTGCGAGGCCCAGCGGAGGAATTACCCAGGCAGACGGCGGTTGGTGGCGGGGCTCAGCGGAGGGATTACCCAGGCAGACGGCGGTAGGCGGTGGTGCTCAGCGGAGGATCTAACGGAGCTTGGCTGCATCCGCGGTGTGCAGCGGGACTCGGTGGAGGAGCTGGACAGGAGCTTGGTTACGGCGGTAGTAAGCAGCGGGACTAGCAGCGGAGGGGGGCTAACTGAGGCCCAGCTGGATTCGAGGTCGGTCGGATCGGATACGATACCGGCGACACAAGCAGAGATCATTTTTACTATCCACAGGTCAGTAAAAATGCCACCAAAGAAGGAGGAGATGGAAGAGATCAAAAAATCTCTGAACTTCTTGTCAGAAGAAGTGGCCAAAATGGTTAGCCAGCAGGCCAAAATAATAGGCCTAATGGAAGATGTACGAGACTTAAAATTAACAATTCAGGAAAAAGACAAAAAATTACGGCCTTGGAGCGACGCGTCGAGGATCTTGAACAAGGTTCTCGTATGGATGACCTAGTTATAAGTGGACTAGACATCAAATATCAGTCATACGCTCATGCCACAACAGGACTGAGAGGTGAGGAGGCTCCCCTGAGTGAATCAGTCTCCCTAGAAAACCAGGTGCTTCAGTTCCTTGGCAGTAAAGATATAAAGGTAGAAGCAAATGCAATTTCAGCCTGTTATGCCTTACCCAGGAAAGATAATAAAACAAAGAAATCAATTGTGATGCGCTTTGTGAACAGAAGGGTAAAGAATGACATACTGAGGCAGGCCAGAAAGCTACGGGGAACACAAGTTTACCTAAATGAACACCTAACAAAAACAAATGCTGAAATCGCACGGCAAGCACGGATGCTGAAAAGACAAAATAAGATACAGGCAACATGGACAAGAAATTGTAGAATTTGGATCAAACTAAATGGAACACCTGAGCAAGCAAAGAGTATAATGATCAGAGATGTTACTGACTTAGATAAATACAGATGAACACTGATTAAGAAAATTAAGAGACAATGATAATCCATAGTCACACACATGGTAAGAATAGTTCTTTTGATATACCATGTCAAAGTACTTAAAAAAAAAAGCAGTACAAACAAAAACTTATGACTGACTTGAGTAGACATCAATTATCCCCAGTTGGAGGAAGTCATTTGACACAGAGTAAGGATACTCAAACTCTGAAAATATGCCATTATGCTGAACATAAACTACAAAGAGATGGAGAATGATATTGATCCTGATAACCACTTTTTCAATAATATTCATAACCATTGTGAATATTACACTGAAAAGCAATTCAAAAGTCAAGTGCAACTAGATGGTAAACTATCAATAATACACTTCAACAGCAGAAGTCTTAACAAAAACTTTCCACAGATTCAGGACTATTTAAAACAGCTAGACAGAAAATTTACCGCTATTGCAGTCTCTGAAACTTGGCTTAATGAAGAGCAGGCTCTGATGGCAATAGAGGGATATCAGATGTTTCATATTAACCACTTGCGCTCCGTTGTTCCGCGGGCAGGCAAGTCTCTGCATCCTAAGACGCACGAGGGTGCACTCGTGCGCACTCTGACGCATAGACCAGATTGTGGTGATGTAGGTGATGATGGTGATGTAGTGGCGTCCAAGCGCCACTAAAAAAAAAAACTGCAGAGACAGCCGCGAACAGATTAGTTCATCTGATTGACCTCTCATTCGACTAATAAGAGCCTTGAATTGGGTTTCTGAAACCTTGAAGAGCCAATGAATGAAAACCTAGGAAGGAGGACCCGCCTACTGTGAACGCAGGAGCCAATTGAAGCACAGAAATTCAGGCTGGGTGAAGAGAGATTTACTGCTGCAGCAGATGAAAACAAAGGACGCTGGACGAATCTACTACAGACCCAGCAGCATGGAGAACACCCACAAGTGGGACCTGCACTCATTCCAGCAGAATAGACGTTTAGGATTCTCTTCCGTCATCATAGACCGATGGAGGCCGACGACAAAGGTCGTAAATCATTCACCAAAACCGCAATAATGGAATTATGTTTTGATCGGGATCCACGAGCCGAGCAGCGTCGCGTTCGTCTTACAATGGGGAAGAGAAGTTCGCCACGACTCTGCTGCTGTGAAGAGGTAAGGTGTTATAAGCTAAATTATTATTTATCCCTGAAAACTGTAATCCAAAAATGACTTTTGACCGATCGGTAAATTACAACTGTACTGCGCACGAAGTACGAAGTGCGTGCGCCGCGATAAACGGTTCATTTGCCGTGTTTGGACCGTAAACGCCCCCCCCCCCCGCTGCAGAAGAGGAGCGGGGGGGGGCGTTCACGGTCCGAACGCCCCCGGTCCGCGGGGGGAAGCATATGAGTCTATTCCTTCATATAGCGATGGCCATCTTCTGCAGCGAGGGGGGGGGGCAACCCCCCCCACACACACACACAGTAGCGAGGGGGGGGGGACAACCCCCCCCCCCCACACACACACAGTAGCGAGGGGGGGGGGCGCTGTGAAAACATGCAAGGAGTGTAATCCATCATGTAGCGAGGGCCGAACTCCGTCTTTTTTAGCGGGGGGGGACAACCCCCCCCCCACACACACACACACACACAGACACAGCCCTGTGTGTGACCTTTCATTAGAGCCCAAAATGAAGATTCTACATTGAATTATTCAAAAGTTACAGATGTTTTTCCAAACTGTGCCATTTGGCACAATTTGGCACAGTTCCAAAACGCCTGGGGACAGCCTGAGAACAAAGCTGTGTAAAATATTCATTTTTTGTGGTATTGTTACCAAATTTGGATCTCAGCTTGATAACACTTGGTTCTACATTTCTGTTGTATTTTCCAGCCGGATCGGACAGCTGTGTGTTATTTGTAAGCATTTGTATCCAAAAAAACACTGTGTCCAAATTTATTTTCTTCAAGTTCAGTATGTTTAGATGACTGTAACTCAGTGGCCGGAGCACATAGAGAGATTATGGTTTTTTTTGCCAAAAAATTCAAAGTGTTTTCTTTTAAATGAGACCAACCCCATGAAGATGCTGCAAAGGGTTGAATAACAGCTTTCGATTTACTTTGGGCACGTTATTTTTTGGCATTTTTAGGAAAATTGCCCGGAATGCAAGGGGTTAACAGATCTCAAAAAAAGGGTGGTGGTGTTGCACTATATATTGATGACCTGTATAGGTGTAAGCTTGTAAATGGAATGTCCTTTGCACTACCAGGGATTTTGGAATGTGTTACTGTTGAGATTGACCAAGATAAAACAAAAAATCTAATTATAAGTTGTATATATAGAACGCCGGGAACTTGCATTGAGACATTCAGAGATAAATTAGTCGAGCTGTACAATAATATTACTAGTAAGAAAATGGTAGTAATTTGTGGAGATTTCAATATTGATTTACTAAATCCACATCAACAAAATGTAATTACAGAGTTCATGAATTCTATGTACAGCATGAGTCTATATCCCACAATAACACATCCCAGTAGAATCACAGTTCACACTGCTACACTTATTGACAACCTGTTTGTTAATATTATTGATAAGAAAATAGAAAGTGGATTATTGATAAATGATATAAGTGACCACTTGCCAACCTTTGCACTTATCCATGGCCACACGGGGGCCAATACAGAAATTTTTTTTAAAATCGTTCAGATACAAATTACCAAATGCAATCAGTTCTTTTAACGAGGACTTGCTGAAGCAAGACCGGACAGAAGTCTATGTATCAGATGTAAATGAAGCTTATGACGCTTTTATAAACATTGTAACCACTCTTTATGAAAAAAATTGTCCATTAGTAAAGAAAAAGCTTAAACATAAATTTGCCGATAAGCCATGGTTAACCAAAGGATTACAAAAGGCGTGTAAAAAGAAAAATTTATTATATAAAGCTTTCCTAAAGAAAAGGACAAAAGAAGCAGAGCAGCGGTATAAAACATACAAAAATAAGTTAACATATATCTAACTAACTAACTAACTAACCTGCACTTATATAGCGCTTTTCTAGTCACAAAGACCACTCAAAGCGCTTTCATTAATACTAACCCTCTATTCTAAGGGCCTATAGGAAACAAATATCTAGGGACAATTTAGAACAGCCAATTAACCTAACATGCATGTTTTTGGCATGTTAATATATATATAATAAGATGTAGTAAGAGAGACTATTACAGTAAAGAACTGGAAAAAACAGAGACAATATTAAAAATACATGGACAATACTTAACAGTATTCTTGGAAATAAAAGCAGAAATACAAGCTACCCAAACGATTTTTCAAAAAATAATAAAACGACTCAGAGTATGAATGCAGCTTCACCTGCAGATGAATTTAATAACTTTTTTGTTAACATTGGTCCTAATTTGGCACGAGAAATACCCATTACGGCGCCTACAGGTGATATAATAAGCAAAAACACTGCTATAAAAGACTCCATTTTCATAAAGAACACAGACGAGAGAGAGGCCATTGAAATTGTTAAATCGTTTAAAAGTAAAACATCTACGGACTGTGATGGTATTGACATGCTCTTAGTCAAAACTGTTTTTGAATGCTTAGTGAAACCACTGACGCATATCTGTAACCTGTCTCTCCAAACAGGTATATTTCCCAATGCAATGAAAATAGCTAAAGTAATTCCGATATACAAGACGGGTGACAGAGGGGAATTCTCAAACTATAGACCAATTTCACTATTGCCGCAATTTTCCAAGATACTTGAAAAAATATTCTATGAGAGAATTGACAACTTCATACTGAAGAATAATTTATTGTGTGAGCAGCAATATGGGTTCAGACACAAGAGGACAACTGCATTTGCTCTAATGGAATTTATAGAAAAAACATCAACTGCCGTTGAAAATAAAGAGTACTCATTTGGGGTATTCCTGGATCTTAAAAAAGCATTTGATACAGTGGATCATAATTTATTATTAAAAAAACTACAAAATTGTGGTATTAGAGGAGTAGCACTGTCCTGGTTGAGTAGTTACTTGAAGAATAGATATCAGTATGTATGTGTTGGTAACAAAAACTCACAGTTACTGAAGGTTACTTGTGGAGTCCCACAGGGTTCAATTTTGGGGCCATTATTATTCAATATGTATATAAATGATATATGTAAAGTTTCAGAAAAAATGGACTTAATATTGTTTGCCGATGACACTAATCTATTATGCTGTGGAAGCAATCTGGAACAACTTCTGGATACACTCGGAAAGGAATTAGGAAAGCTTAAACTGTGGTTTGATTCAAACAAATTAACGCTCAATTTAAGTAAGACAAAATTTATAGTCTTTAACAACCATCACAACAACTCAGTATCTAAACTCAGTGTAAATAGTGTAGAGATTGAAAGGGTATCTGAAACTAAATTTCTTGGAGTAATAATTGATAATAAACTGGGTTGGAAGTCACATATTAATTATATTAAAGGTAAAATATCCAAATCAATTGCAATATTACACAGAATGAAATATTTGCTGAATCAACCCACACTATATACCTTGTATCATTCATTAATACTCCCATACATGACATATTGTAATGAAGTAAGGGGAAATACATATGAAACAAACATATATCCAGTCTTTATGCTTCAGAAGAGAGCTATAAGAATAATAAACAAAGCAGCTTACAGGGAACCAACAAACCCACTTTTTCTTAAATTAAAAGCTCTCAAGTTGAAAGATCTGGTTGACTTTAAAACTGCAATAATAATGTTTAAAGTGAAGAATCTATCACTGCCCGCAAATATCCAAAAGTTGTTCCAAATAAGGGAGAAACGATATCATTTCAGAGGAACATGTATATTTCAAAAACCTTCAGTGAGAACTACCACCAAGCAACACTGTATTTCAGTGCAAGGAGTCAGATTATGGAATGATTTTGGACCTGAATTAAAATCATGTACAACGCTTGGACAATTTAAACAAAAACTAAACAAAAACTAAAGGAAGAAATACTCCAAACATATATACAAGATGACATGTAAAATCACATAAGGATTGTCATATCCAGCCTGTGTTGTGTTGTAGCTTAGTTTTTTTTTTTTTTTCTGTCACGTTTTGTCTTAGCTTTGTTTTTGAATTGTAATCGCTTAGCTTAGCTTAGCTTAGTTTTTTTTCTGTCACATTTTGTTTTTGAATTGTAATCGCTCTTGTCTTGTTTTTTTTCTTTTTTTTTCTCTTTTGAATTCTTTGATGGAATATGGGTGGGCAATATAAGCTGTGGCTTCAGCCATCACCCATTTCGGATAACTTACGTTGAATTGTATAATCAGAGGAGTTATTGTCTAATTTGACCTTGTTGGATTTCCTTTCCCCCTTTGTTATATTATTCAGTTTCTTTTAACCTGTACTATCCGAAATAAAGATTCATTCATTCATTCATTCAAAGTACACTTAATTCATTGCTAATATTACAAAAAAGGGCAGTCCGTGTTATACACAAAGTCGGGTATCTTGAACATACTAATGTTGTTTTTACATTCAAAGTTATTGAAATTACGGGATCTGGTTCATTATTATTCAGCACAGTTAATGTTTAAAGTCAGTAAAAACTTTTTGCCACACAATATACAAAATCTTTTCAGTGAGAGAGAAGGGAAATACAATTTACGGGGGAATACAAAATTTAAAATGCACCTAGTAAGATCTACTAGGAAAGGTTTTTGTATGTCTGTGTGTGGGGTAAAATTGTGGAATGGGTTTGGGGAGAAACACAGGCAATGTCCAAACATCCATATATTTAAATCAACATATAAAGAAATGATTTTTGAGCAATATAAAAATAAAGGGCAGTAACATTACAATGTGTCTTCAATGAAGAAAGGTTGTTATTGTGAATATATATGCTGAGTATTATTATTATTGATGTCATTACCTCCACCAAGGAGGTAATGTTTTTACCGGGGTTTGTTTGTCTGTTTGTCTGTCTGTCTGTTACCAACATAACTCAAAAAGTTATGAACGGATTTTGATGAAATTTTCAGGAAAGGTGTGTAATGGCACAGGGAACAGATGATTAGATTTTGGTGATGATCTGAGAGTGCATACCTCCACCAAGGGCTTTGTTTGTATTTGTGCAGCAGGATTACACAAAAACTACTGGATGGATTTGGATGAAATTTTCACCAGAGGTGGTTCTTGGGCTAGAGAGGAACCCATTATATTTTGGTGATGATCTGAGAATGCATACCTCAGCCAAGGCTCTTATCTTCTCACAGTGTGTTAGCAACAATACTCCAAAACTGATGGACAGACTTTGATGCCATTTTCACCACAAGTGGCTATAGGCCTACTCACAAACCCATTACATTTTGGAGGTGATCCATGAGAAACGGAAGGAGCCTTGGCAGAGGTATGCGCTCTGTGAGTGCTTTTCTAGTTATTACTAGAATTATAGTATTAGGATTGTTGTTAAGATGGAATTATTTGAAGTATTATATAGGCCAGGTGGCATTATTATTATTATTATTATCATTATTGTTGTTGTTGTAACTACCATATGGCTACCTATTATTATAGTTATTATTATTATACGGTTACTTATTGCGCCTAGGTATTGTAAGCCATGTGGGGGTATATGGTGGTATACTGTATATGGTGATTATGATGATGATAATATTGTCAATTATATTAAACATACCAGAAGTATTTATTTATTTTTATTACAATTATTATTAGATGTTGGTATTATTGCCAATATAAACTATCATTGTTGTATAATTTCTATTACATAATTTAACTAGAAAAGCACTAATAGAGCACATATCTCCGCCAAGGCTCCTTCGGTTTGTCATGGATCACCTCCATAATGTAATGGGTTTGTGTGTAGGCCCATAGCCACTTGTGGTGAAAATGGCATCAAAGTCTGTCCATCAGTTTTGGAGTATTGTTACTAACACACTGCGAGAAGATAAGAGCCTTGGCTGAGGTATGCATTCTCAGATCATCACCAAAATATAATGGGTTCCTCTCTAGCCCAAGAACCACCTCTGGTGAAAATCATCCAAATCCATCCAGTAGTTTTTGTGTAATCC
The DNA here is from genome assembly GCA_020510985.1 of Pholidichthys leucotaenia. NCBI lineage: Eukaryota > Metazoa > Chordata > Actinopteri > Cichliformes > Pholidichthyidae > Pholidichthys > Pholidichthys leucotaenia. Next base: position 310,399,128 of record CM035841.1, on the reverse strand, counting down.
TGCTGCACAAATACAAACAAAGCCCTTGGTGGAGGTATGCACTCTCAGATCATCACCAAAATCTAATCATCTGTTTCCCGTGCCATTACACACCGTTCCTGAAAATTTGGTCAAAATCCGTTCATAACTTTTTGAGTTATGTTGGTAACAGACAGACAGACAGACAGACAGACAAACCCCGGTAAAAACATTACCTCCTTGGCGGAGGTAATTATAAGGTGTATTATACTGTATATTATGGTATTGTATAATGAATGTAACTGTGGGATGAATAATGACTAGAATGATATTATATTTTATTGGGTATGGAAAAGGGGTCGGACTATATAAGCATTGGCTTCTTCCCACTCCTTTTGAACATTTTATTTTTTTGGTTTTGATTTTGATTTTAAATTCTTTTTTCTTTTTGTCTGAATGTTCAAATAAATAAAATCAATCAATCAATCAGTCAATCAATCAATCAATCAATAATTTAGATGTTCATAGCTGCTGAGACAAATAAACAGACAAAATTGTACTGAGACAGTCACTGCAGCTCCACTCTCAAGTGAGCTGCTGCTTCTCTTAAAAAGCCCCAATCATTTCCATAAAGCAGTATATCAAGGTTAATTTAGACATGGTACCATTACTTAATGGAAGCTGTGTCATTCAACTCATGAACAGGGTCCGTACAGAACCCCACTACACTCTGGTCTGTTTGTCCCTAGTTAGTAGATAGTTCGGACAGTACAGCCATAGCCCTTTTATCACACAACAGATTCACATGAATGCAGCAACAACATGCTCATTACTTATTTCATTCCCTTAGTCTAATAATCAGGATCACATACATCACACTGAGAACATCCAGGCTAAAGTTATTTACCTCCGCCAAGGAGGTAATGTTTTTACCGGGGTTTGTCTGTCTGTCTGTCTGTTACCAACATAACTCAAAAACTTATGAATGGATTTTGACGAAATTTTCAGGAAAGGTGTGTAATGGCACAGGGAACAGATGATTAGATTTTGGTGATGACCTGAGAGTGCATACCTCCACCAAGGGCTTTGTTTGTATTTGTGCAGCAGGATTACACAAAAACTACTGGATGGATTTGGATAAAATTTTCACCAGAGGTGGTTCTTGGGCTAGAGAGGAACCCATTATATTTTGGTGATGATCTGAGAATGCATACCTCAGCCAAGGCTCTTATCTTCTCACAGTGTGTTAGCAACAACACTCCAAAACTAATGGGCAGACTTTGATACAATTTTCACCACAAGTGGCTATAGGCCTACACACAAACCCATTACATTTTGGAGGTGAGCCATGAGAAATGGAAGGAGCCTTGGCGGAGGTATGTGCTCTATGAGTGCTTTTCTAGTTAAACATTTGCAGTTCATAGTTCAAGTGTTATAACAAAATATGTATAGAAATCAATAGTCTGTTCATTAAATTTAGGGCAGATCCCTACTGAATAGCTGAAACTATTGAACCCATACCTAACAGGCTGCTCTGTTTCCAGAGGTGCAGTAAACAGAAACCAGGGCTCCTTGCTATCAGCTCCGAGCTTGGCCTAGAGGGAAGCCGGTGGACCAGTAACTGACCGACATGCAGGCTCATCAGTTACACGAAAGCCACAGCCCAGCGGAGGCACCCCAATGTCAGGCTGTGCTTGCCCATTGCTCAGTGTGGAGAAGAAACGGTGATGGGACCCGGGCAGTGGAGGCTGCCTAGGCTGTCAGGGGAAGCTGGTCGAGAGGTTGATATGATCCAAAAACTGTCTTTGCTCCCTTGAAAAAACATTCTGGCAACTTTTTTTTTTTAAGCTTAAATTTATTTAATATTAAATACAGGCACATAAATATAAAACAGGAAGGTGAAATAATAAAAAAAAGTGAGCCTCATGGTTATTGTGGTTGCTTGGCAACCTCTGCAGTTGGCTTGTCAATGGCGTGGTGTTACAACATTGAGGTTATTGTGACAGCCCTATTTCCTACCCAGAACAAAAAAGTTACATAATGCAGCTTTGAACACTTTTAAACTAGCAGATGTCGATATTAAATTTAAACACATTCAGCAACTAAAAGGCTTATTTCTCTCCTCAAATGTTTTCAGAAACTCTTTTCACTTTTTAGGTTTCAAGATATCACAGAACGTTTACTGCTGAGCCGGCATGTTGGACAATCCAGAAATCATCAAACAACCTGCCTACAAGCACCAGTCCAATCAGGAGTGGGACCATGTTTGGGTGACTGTAGGAGGCTTGACTTCTCTTGTTTTGTGAACACATCACCTACTGAGGCTTTGCTGACTGTGTGTTGACTGCACTAAGATTGCACTAACTAAATCTCTTGGCAAAGTCCAAATTGTAGAGAATACTCCACTGCTCTTCTTCTTTTGTTCTTCTTCTTTTGGCTGCTGCCTTTAGGGATCGCCACAGTGGACCACCTGCCTCCATTTCACCCTATCCCTTGCATCTTCCTCTGAAACACCAACCTTCTCCATGCCCTTCTTCATTACATCCACAAATCTTCTCTGTTGTCTTTTCCTCCTGTCCAGCAGCTCCATCTTCAACATTGTTTCTCCAATATATGCACTAGCCCTCCTCTGCACATGTCCAAACCATCTCAGCCTTGTCTCTCTTACTTTGTCTCCAAACCACTCAACCTGAGCTGTCCCTCTGATATATTTACTCATTTCTAAGCCTGTCCCTCCTAGTCACTCCCAATGAGAAACTTAGCATCTTCAGGTTTGCCACCTCCAGCTTTGCCTCCTGTGTTTTTGTCAGTGCCACTGTCTCCAAACCATACATCGTAGCAGGGCTCACTGCCGTCTTGTAAATCTTCCCTTTCACTCTAGTTGCTATCCTTCTGTCACAGATCACCGCTGACACTCGTCTCCACCCACTCCACCCTGCTTGCACTCTCTTCTTCACCTCTCTTGTGCATTTTCCATTGCCTTGGATGGTTGATCAAGTACTTAAACTCTTCTACATTCACTACCTCTACTCCTTGCATCTTTGCCATTACACCTGCCTCCCTCTCATTCACACATCTATTCTGTTCTGTTACTTCTGCTGACTTTCATTCCTCCACCTCTCTTCCACCTGTTCCCTGCTTTCACTACAGATCACAGTGTCATCTGCAAACATCATTGTCCACAGAGACTCCTGTCTGACTTCATCTGTCGACCTGTCCATCACCATGGTAAATTATGAGCTACATATTTGATTTGGCAAATGTTTTATGGTGAATGCCCTTCCTGACACAACCCTCCCCATTTACCTAGGCTTGGGACCGGCACTAAGAGTGCACTGATTTGTGCACATCCTGTGACTGGGTTTAATCAGCACTCCACCGCTAGAAAACATTTTTTGTTGTTTTCTTCTGTACCAGATGCCGAATCACTGCAAGGTTCTGTTATAGTGAATAAATAAATACACATTTTTGTAAGAAATCTTCTAAAAGCTCCAATCTTCTGTAGAACATCTGTTACACACTTATTTTTTGTAGAAATGTCTGTTTTTATATACACTGACTGGCAGAAAAAAAGTATTCAACTAAATAAATAAACATCACTACCAAGTTGTGAGCCTTTATGCTGGACAATTATGGCAGCAATTTAATATTTTTCAGCTGTCAAACAAAGTTATTTAACTCTAACTGGACATATCCCATGATCATTGAGAAGACAATACTCTGATTCATAAGGGTTAAGTTACTGACGGCATCAGGCAAAGAAAACAGCTAAGGAGATCAAAGCTGAAACTGCTAAAACTGGGTGAAGAACTGTCCAAGGCATTATTAAAACCTGGAAGTACAGTGAAAATCCCATCGCTACAAAATCTTGGTGAAAAATGAATGGAACTCTGAATGGAAATAAATGTTGTAACATTACACAAACTGATGGAAACTATGACACAGCAAACGTGTTGTAATCAAAACTAAAGCTAAATTAGTGTGTGACTTTTTTGCCCAGGCTTTTTTCTATCTCAGACTGTGAGCATGCACACACACACATAAAAATGTCATGTCCCTTTTTCTGAATACAGCGGATTAATTTGTCGACAAATAAAATCGTGCTGAAACATCAACTAGTTCACTTTCAAGCCAAGGTTAACTGATTTTTCCATCATGGTTGTCCTCCACTTCAATCTTCTCACTGCATTAGTTTAGAGTTTTTCTACCTTTTACTGCAAACCATCCATGGCAGGTAATAAATGACATCAATATCTCCACAATACTTCCTTTATGATGGCCAAATGGCTTTTGCGACCTTATATGTGGCACTGTAAAACACTCTCATGTGGATGTGCTGTTGACACAATGGGTCATTTAGATCAACACTGATTGATAGATTGTTTCATAGACAGTTGGGAATATAACACACACATGTACACATGGACATACACACCTTATGGCCTCTCACACGCAGACAGACAGACTTGTTTCACTCCAGACATCAAATTATCCACTTTTGTGATGTGACAAAGTTCAGTAACAGACAACGAGGTGCCTCACAGGCGATGGAAAGGCGAGAGGCAGCGATTACCCAAATTAAGCCCTTCAGTGAAATCCTATTTCAATGTTTCAAAGTTAATTAATTAGCGGCCCAAGTCTCTCTGACCAAACTGAATCATAGGGAAAACAGATTACATCTTCTCAGGGCACACAGAGACAGTCTTCTGCACCGTCTCTCATTACCAAGTAAATTACCTAAGAGAGGAAAAGGCACCAGGCATCGATTCGGTGTAGCATTTCAGAGCCATTACTCCAGACTGCCGTGTCAAGGCGCATTAGAGAAAACAGAACTATAATAGAAAGCAAAGGGCAGGCAACCTAGAACCATACAAACACTATGTTACTAAGTTTCCAAAGATCTTCATTCAGACTTCTAATGAGAGCTACACATGAAGTCAACCTAAGCAACGATCCCCCTGCGAACTCTTAAATCTTCCCAGCCTGTCCATGCCAAGACGGCTCATTTAACTGTTCAGAATTTGATAAGGCAGGGAATCATATGTGCAAATCCAATTCAGTCAGAGCCAAAGGGGAATATTTATTTTTTAACGTTAAATAAAGTGTGTGCAACTTAAACACAGAAAACGGTGTTATGCTCTAATGACGAATGCTGCTCACCCACATTAATGCACTCTGGAGAATCAACCAGAAGGAAAGTGATGGAAATGGTGCCATCAGAATCCATTAATTACCATCTCACATTTTTTATAGTAGAAGATAAACTCTAATGATGATCCATCATATGGGAAATACAAAAATAAATTACTACTGGACAAGTTTAACCTTTGGTTTGCTTTTTTTATAGCATGTGTTCAGTGGCTACAGTATCAGGGAGCTGACACAGTTCAGACAGAGAAGCTCTCATTACGGTCCAGTTGCAAATTACAGTGGTTCGTTAAACCATGATGCAAAGTTAGGCTCTAAACAAATGGCACAAATTAGTGAGGGTGGTGCTAATCTATTGAGTGGTCTGTGTTTAATTGGCTACCTCGTTGTCGCTGCTAAACAGAAATCAATTGATCAATCCATCATTTCCTAACCAAATAGCCCTCCTGAGTCTACACCACTTCAGAGATATTTTATAATCCAAACAGAGTGTAATAAAAAAGTTGACATCAGCTGTTACAACAAATAACCTCTCAAGTGCACTTTTCTCTGGCAAGATATGATAAATGTCATGAATTGCCCCTCAGGGCAGAAAAAAGACCCAGATGCTGGACTGCTAATTCGCAAAATTTATTCAGAAACAAAAACACTAAAGTGCACCAACACAAAAATCCAAGCTGAGAGACCTCAATACTCCGGCAACCAGAAATGAAAACAACAGTTCCTAAATAAGGCTAGAAACAAATGATAGCAGGTGTGGGTCACCTGAGCGGGCAGGAGAAACAAAGATACAGTACAATTTAGACCAGCTGGGAGTAATGACAGAGAGTGGACTGACAGCTGACAGGGACCCCGCCTATGCAGAGCAACACCCTGGAAGCGTCACTGTCAGTTGTCATGGTAGCCCCGGGGGGAAGGAGGAAGATGAAAAAAAAACAAAACAAGAAAACAAAACAGACTACAAACTAGCAGCAGCTGGGTCTCTTGCCTGCTGGTGTATTCTGTCATGAATTGCCCCTCAGGGCTGAGAGAAAGACCCAGATGCTGGACTGCTAGTTTGCGAAATTTATTCAGAAACAAAAACACTAAAGTGCACCAACACAAAAATCCAAGCTGTCAAGCAAACAAATAAACAAACTTACAAGTAAGCTCACCAGAACATGGGCAGAGTTCTGGAGAGGACGAGGGAGAAGAAACCTCAATACTCCGGCAACCAGAAATGAAAACAACAGTTCTTAAATAAGGCTAGAAACAAATGATAGCAGGTGTGGGTCACCTGAGCGGGCAGGAGAAACAAAGATACAGTACAATTTAGACCAGCTGGGAGTAATGACAGAGAGTGGACTGACAGCTGACAGGGACCCTGCCTATGCAGAGCAACACCCTGGAAACGTCACTGACAGCTGTCAGTGAAGAACACAACAGAATCAAAATGTAAAGCGATGGCAAAATAAAGACAAGTAACCTCAAAAACGTGAATGAACGTAAACAGGAAACTAAATCATACTAAGACACAATATAGAATATGTGACAAATCAGTCAAGGACAAAATAACAGAAATTGCAACTCAAAACGACAACACTGTACAAATATGAAAAAAGGCAGAAAGACTGAGCCCTGTGGAATCCTCCCGCGCTCAGATCGTGACAATGAAAGGTACAATTCCGTATAATGCTACAGTCTGTGCTGAATAAATGAGGCAGCAGAAATTATTTCCCAATAAGCAAATGACAGATTCAAAACCATGTTTGTGGAAATGCCAAGGATGAGGATGAGGCCTTCTATGAATATCAATACCTGTCCTATTCGTGGCAAAGCATTATCTACCACTGAAGATGGAAAACTTTAAAGGGGTCATTGACTGAAAAATGGTGTGCTTGTAGGTTTTAACCTTCTGAAATGCATTTATTGGCCATGTGATTATCGAAAAAATATCAAAACACTCTCTTATCTTATAAAAAAATACAGCTCTTACATCAGTTTTCTCTCCAAGAAGCTGTTTTCACTCTTCCGGGTTTGCCTTGGGACGTCATAAAATGGTAAACCCTGCCCAGCGCCATCCTTGATACCCACCCACCTGCTGCTCTGCTATTGGCCAGCATAGCAGTCTGTCAGGTAGATTAGATTTCAGTCACCTTAAAAGCCATCCCTGTTTCCCCTTGGTTCACTAATCCACAGTCAATTATATATTGTCATCATTCTGGTGTATTATGTTATACAGTATTTTCACCATGGTTCTACATTGAACTCTTAAGCTGGATTTCATACATCTGTGTCATGTTAACGCCACTGCTGACGCACATCGCCAGTGCTGTTATCAGCAGGTTTTTTCTTGTGTGCTGGTTTGAAGGCATTGTTGCATTGCTGAAATGGGTTTCTGCTGATGTGCAGATTTGTGTTCATGTTTATTAAATAGTGATGGATAAGAGCAGACTGTGATGGATATCAGAGCAAATAAATGTTAAAAAAAGCAACTTTTCATGCTATTGCTGAATTCGGACCGCTGTTTATCCAACTCACTTTGGAAGTGGCACTGCGGTGAAAGAGCAGAGCAGGCCAGAGACGAGAACCAGGAAATGCGAAGGAGAAGACAAAACGGACAAATTGCAGTTGTTGTGGTCTGTGTCAGGCAATGCAGGGGGGTACTGTGTCACTACTGTGTTGGCTCCGTGTCAATGCTGGAGCATAAATCCAGTTTTAGCACTAGCATGCTAGGCTGTCCAAGTTGATCACTGCTAATCAGACACAGGTTGCCTTGGCAGGGAGGAAGTGATGGACAGGTCGCCTAGATCCGGCCGGTATTTTCTGTAAATTCCATTCATCCCCAATGGAATCCTTGTTCCTCTAACAACACTTAGCCATATATTTCATATGCAAGTTTAGTTGAGTTAAAAGTTTTCCCTGATGCATCCTTGCGTGGTGGGGTCGTGTGTTTCCTGGGGCCCTGGTGCCGCCCAGGGGCTGGTGCCCGCATCCTGGGTTGCCCTCCCTGTTCACGGGGGTCTGCGGGTGGGGGGGTGTGTGGGTGTGAGTGTAGGCTTGTGTATGAGCGGATGTGGAAGTGGGTGTGTGTTGAGTGGGCAGGTGGGGTTGTGTGTTTGTGTAGGTGGGTATGTGTGATGGTGGGTGGAGTTATGTGTGTGTATGGAAGCGGTTACTTGTGGGTAGATGTCTAGGGGGCGGAGGATGTGTGTATGGGTAGGAGAGCTTTGTTGGGTGGCAAGGGTTGGGCAGTCCATCCAGTGGCATGGGGGCTGGCGTTTCGGGGCTTGCTTGTCCCGGCCGCCCTGCTGTTGTGTTGGGGGGTGAGGCACTTTGCTACATCACCCCTGGTGTCATTGGCAGCGGGTGTGTGTTGGTGCTTGGGGGTGGCTGGGGGGTCATTGGTGCGGGTTGTTGGCCGTGTTTCCATTGGGTTGTTCCGGGGTGGCTGTGGTTGCAGGGCGGCCTGCAGCTGTCGGTGTGTGTCTGGGGTGGGTGGTCGTGGGCCTGCGTGGGCGCTCGGGTGTGTCGCCTGGCGTGTTGGGCGCTGTGTAGGTCCGGCCCATTGTTCACTATTGTGACTGTTGTTGTCCATGTTCGTGTGTGTAAGAAGAGTGGAAGTATGTTTGGCTGCCCCGTCATGTTAGTGTTGCTGGAGCGCCGGGGCGTGATGCTGGTGGGTCCTGGGCTGTTTCCACTGGCGGCCCTCGCCCTGGGTTGGGATTTGGGGGCAGCGGGTGGCCTCATAAACCAGTCTGCAAGCTGACTTCTGGGGGGGGACGGCCTTGTTTTTAGACCGCCTACCTCCCAGTCTTATTTCCTGCCCTCCTCCTCCCCCTGATCTTTTTTGTTACATTTAGGGCTTTGGGGTGGGGGTGTGCCACACTGTGTCGGTGAAGGGGATACCTTTGCCGCGTGGTGGGGCTGCACTCACCTCAATTTTAATTGCATTTTAGACACTGAGGGCTTGGGGGGATGGGGGCTCTGCTGCCCATCACAGTGGCTAATGATGCTTCAATTACTATCCCCCCTATTTTAATTGCACTTTAGTAGTACACACATTTATACACAATTATATCATATAACCGACACACACCCACCATGTTCTGTGCAGGGGGAGGAGGTGGGGGTCTTCCCCCACCCCTGTTGCCCTGCTCTTGCTGGGGGCGTGGGAGCCTGGTGGGGAGCCTGGGACCTACTGTATCATGTTGTAAAAATCCCTGGATGCTACTAATATATAGAAACAAGTGACGGGGGGCTGAATATGAGTTTAAGTGTGAGTGACAGGGTGATGAATGGAGGTGGTGATGGTGGGTCGGTTTTGTGCGGCGCTTTGCATGCCGGGTGGCATCTTGGGGCACCTGCGGTGGTCTGCTGATTGTTCGCTCAGATGGGCGCTGGGGGGTGGGGGTCTGCTTCTGTGGCCTGCGCCGGTGGCCTCCCTGGTCACTGCCGGGCACTAGTGCATGTTCAGGCTCGCTGCATCTGCTTCGCAGCCGGCTTTTGAAATAAAGGTGAATGAGGAGTGAATTTAAGTGGGTACTGGAGTGAGAGAGAATGGGTCGGTCTGGGTGAGTGAGAGGGGTGTGCATGGGAACATGTGGGTGTGAAGGTATGGGGAGGGGTGTGCCTGCGAGTTGGGAGGGGCTGGATTAAGGGGGGTAGTGCCTCTCGGCAACGTGGGCTCACCTGGGCAAGGGGACTTCTTTGGACGTGGAGGTCCCCGGGGTGTGTGGCCGAGGCGCTGGGGCGGGGCCGCTGTGGGGGTACCTGGGGGGGCTCGCACCGGGGGGCGTTGGCTGGTCTCTGTCCTGGAGGGTGGGGTCGCTGGCCTCCTGGTGCCTGGGGCCCGGGGGCGGATGTTGGGCCCGCTGGGGGGGTGGGGGTCGAGCGGGTCCAGGGGTGTGGGATCACCGCGCCGGCCGCCGGGTGGCCTGCCCTCCCTTGATCGTCCCTCCGGGGGTGGATGCCTGGCTTTCCTGGGGCTTGCTGACCTCGGGGCTGGGGGTTGGTGGCGCTGCCTTGCCTGCTCGGGGTCCTCGGGGGGAGGGCTGCTGCGACCGGCCCTCCGCTCGTATGTTTCCTGACAAACCACTCACATGCACACACTTATTTTGTGCGCGTTCTCATATATAGGAACACAGACATACATGTACAAGTGTCTCTCCTTTAACAGGTGCAGAAACCAGACTCGTGTTGAGACATCTCCGGTGGAAGAAGCAGTTTGTCTTTTGTTTGTTTTAGTTGTCGGGTTTTTTTTTGGGGGGGGGGGGGGTTGTGTCTGTTCCCCTCCCTTTTCTTTCCCCCCTTCACACACTTCCTTTCCCTCTTCCCCATCCTGTTGGGTCTTCCATGGGTAAAACAATTAAAATAAAGTATTAAAAGTTATTACAGGAGGAGTTTACAACAATATACAGTGCAAAGTTAGGCACTGTATAGGCTCCTCGTGGCAAAGTAAATCTGTTTTGGCACAGTAAGGTGACAGATCCCTGTTCTGTTTGCCTAGCTGCCTGACAGGAAAAAAAAAAATATATATATATACAGTATATTTCATATACAAGTTTAGTTTAGTTAAAGTTTTACTTTCTTACAAGGCAGTTTAGCCACTCATTCATGTATGTTTCTGTACTTATTGTACTCCAGAGACTGGTCATATCTTACTGACCACTGAAGCCATACACCCCTGCCCACCAGTGATGCATTATTTCATTCATTCTTTGAGACAAATTTACGATAGTTGGCTCTGAACTAGGCAGCTACAAGCAGCTAATGTTAACAATAGTGATACTGTGGCACACATATATGCACATATGTGGGTTTCAGATGCTCCACAGATATATCACTGTATGCTTATTGTATATTTCACGTCTCAGGGGAACAAAGGGACTGAGCCTTCCAGAGGTAACGGGAGGGTGTGAGATCTGGCCTTTTGTTTCAAGGAGATGGTCTTGAGAGATTGCCTGACCACCGGAGACTAGGAGGTGGTCAGGAAATTGGACACACCTCGTCAGCTGTGTCCAACTCCCCCACTCCACCCAGCTCCACTGCCTCCTCGGCCCCTAATTCATCAAAAGCGGTCCCCCCTCCTCCTCCTCCCCCCCGCCCTTGTCATCAGTGAGCAGGACGTGCACAGACAGTTCTCCAGACTGAACCCGCGCAAGGCCCCCGGGCCGGACGGTGTGTCTCCCTCCACCCTGAGACACTGTGCGAAAGAGCTGGCTCCTGTCTTCACAGACATTTTTAACACCTCCCTTAAGCAATGCCACGTGCCGTCCTGCCTCAAATCCTCCACCATCATCCTTGTCCCCAAGAAGCCACGGATTACTGGACTTAACGACTACAGACCTGTAGCGCTCACCTCTGTAGTCATGAAGTCCTTTGAGCGCCTGGTCCTGTCTCACCTCAAGTCCATCACCACTCCCCTCCTGGACCCGCTGCAGTTTGCCTACCGTGCCAACAGGTCTGTGGACGACGCAGTCAACCTGGCCCTCCACTCCATCCTGCAGCACCTGGACTCCCCAGGAACCTACGCCAGGCTCCTGTTTGTGGACTTCAGCTCTGCATTCAACACCATCCGCCCCGCTCTGCTCCAGGACAAGCTGTCCCTGCTCGGCGTGCCTGACTCCCCCTGCAGGTGGATCACCGACTTCCTGACGGACCGGAGGCAGCATGTGCGGATGGGGAAGTCTGTCTCAGACTCTGTTAGCATCAGCATCGGATCACCCCAGGGCTGTGTACTTTCCCCCCTACTCTTCTCCCTTTATACCAACTCCTGCACCTCCTCCCACCAGTCTGTTAAGCTGATCAAGTTTGCAGACGACACCACCCTCATCGGGCTCATCTCCAACGGTGACGAGTCTGTCTACAGGAAAGAGGTGGCCCAGCTGGTGTCCTGGTGCAGCCACAACAACCTGCAGCTGAACGCTCTGAAGACAGCGGAGATGATCGTGGACTTCAGGAAAGTCACAACCCCCCTGCCCCCCCTCACCATCACAGGCTCTCCCATCACCATTGTAGATTCCTTCCGCTTCTTGGGCACCACCATCACCCGGGACCTCAAATGGGAGCCAACCATCAGCTCCCTCATCAAAAAGGCCCAGCAGAGGACGTTCTTTCTGCGGCAGCTGAGGAAGCTCAAGCTACCCACCAAGATGTTAGTGCAGTTCTACACGGCCATCATCGAGTCCATCCTCACCTCCTCCATAACCGTGTGGTACGCAGGAGCCACTGCCAGGGACAGACTAAGGCTGCAGCGCGTCGTGCGCACTGCTGAGAAGGTGATCGGCTGCAAGCTCCCATCTCTCCAGGATCTGTACATCTCCAGGACCCGGAGGCATGCAGGCCGGATCATAGCCGATCCTTCACACCCTGGTCACATACTGTTTGCCCCCCTCCCCTCAGGTAGAAGACTTCGGTCCATTCAGACTAAAACCTCCCGGCACATGAACAGCTTTTTCCCCTCTGCCATCAGACTGCTGAACATTAAGTGACTTATTGACTCTCGTGCACTATATACAGCAGCTCAACCAGACTCATGTCACTCATCACTGTTTTTCTGTTGCATTATCGACTGCACTGTGGTACCCCATATTATCTGCTACTTGCTAATTTATTTAAAACTGCCTTGACTAGTATTACTCATTATTATTATTATTATTATTATTACTTATTATTCTACACTTATTGCATGTTTTTAGTCCTTTAGTTTTTTAGTTTATCTCTTTATCTCATTATGTTTTTAATGTTGCAGCATGGCACCGAGACAAATTCCTAGTTTGTGTACTACATGAACAATGGCAATAAATCTGATTCTGATTCTGATTCTGAGGTGGATGGTGTTGAGATCGGGGGAAGTTACATTGTGACTGGGATTAAGTACCATGTGACTGTATGCTTGATTAAGCACCATGTGATTGTATGTTTGATGTCCTGGTATAAAAGGACAGATGTGAGAAGATTCATCCTCTTTTTCTGCTTTTGAATGTTGGAGAATGTTATTGTGAACAAAGCTGAACCTGAGGAATACACTCAGTCTCGTCCTTCACAACTCTCCACACTGGTGACCTTACGACTAAGCATGAGCAGAAGTAATTCTCCTGAGCCGGACTCGTCAGAAGCCAGCCTGACGAATGCCACCACGTTCCAGCTGCCGGACTTCTGGCAGAACAGTCCGCGCTCCTGGTTTAGCGCGGTCGAGGCGCAGTTCAACCTCCAGAGAATTTCGAGAGACAACACAAAGTTCTACCATGTGGTGGCAAAGCTGGACAACCACACAGTCCAGAGGGTGGAGAGCCTGGTCAACCACCCACCGGACAGCGACAAGTACGGCACATTGAAGGCTGCGCTTATCAGCCACTTCACCCCCTCGGTGCAAAAGCGAGCAGAGGGGCTCCTGGCATTGACGGAGTTTGAGAACGACAGACCCGCAGACCTGATGGGGAAGATGCTGAGGTTGAGAGACTAAGATGATGACAGCTTTATCTTCACCCACCTTTTCCTCAGGACCCTACCGTCAGCGGTGAGAGTGACCCTGGCCGGTTCACCGCTGTTGGCCCGACGAGACTACCACGAGCTGAGCCAGGAGGCGCAGCGACTCGTCGACGCCCACAAACGGAGCGCAGCTTTGGCCGCAGCAGCAGAGCTAGGCGCAACGTCCGGAGACGGCATGGGGCCAGAGGCTGCAGCACCAGACTCACCGACGACGGCAGCAGCAAGGGCCAAGTGACACGGAACGGACGACGTCCTTTGCTTCTACCATCGCCGTTTCGCAGAGAGGGCACGCAAGTGCATCCCACCGTACCACTTCAAGCGCTCGGGAAACGCCAAGACCGGGGGTCGGTAGCAGCCGCGGCCCTCGGAGAAGAGAACAAGCTGCTCTACCTGAAGGACGCACGCTCGGGGAGGCAATTCCTCATGGACACAGGCTCCCAGCTGAGCTTCATCACGCCTTCCTACGTGGACCGGCTGGCGCCTTCCAGTGGTCCCTGGGTGACAGCAGCGAACGGCTTGGCGATTAAGACCTTCGGTGAGAGGACTCTGCTTCTGTCTTTGCAGGGCCGTACATTCGAGTGGACTTTTGTTTTAGCGGCAGTCAATTTCAACATGTTAGGGGCTGATTTTTTGTGCTCACGTGGTTTATTGGTTGATCTTGCTAACAGACGCCTGGTACTCTCCTTTTATTCTATTCCCTGCACAGCTCGAGTGGCCCCGCCAACTGCACAAGCCAAAGTCACAGCTGCGGGTGGTAAGTTCCACACACTCCTCACTCAGTTCCCAGCACTCACGGTCCCAACGTTTTCGGCGACAGTGGCTAAACATGGGGTGGAACATTTTATTACTACCACCGGCCCACCCGTTTTTGCAAAAGCTCGGCGCTTGGACTCAGCTAAACTGACCATAGCTCGCGAGGAGTTCACCAACCTGGAAAGACTGGGCATCATCAGGAGGTCGAAGAGCCCCTGGGCTTCGCTGCTCCATATGGTCCCAAAGGCTGATGGCTCGTGGCGACCTTGCAGCGATTTCCACAGGTTGAATAACGCTACAGCGCACGACCGCTATCCGATCCCGCACATCCAAGATTTTTCGGTGCATTTGGCGGGGGCGCGCATTTTTTCTAAAATAGATTTGGTATGCGGTTACCACCAGGTTCCAGTGCGCACTGAGGACATACCCAAAACAGCGGTAATAACTCCTTTCGGGTTTTTTTGAGTTTTTGCGCATGCCGTTTGGGCTTAAAGGCGCAGCGCAGACGTTCCAACGCATGATGGACGTGGTTCTGCGCGACCTTCCCTTCGTGTTCGTCTACTTGGACGACATATTGGTAGCCAGCGCGTCCGAAGACGAACAGGAAAATCACCTCACAGCAGTTTTCCGGAGGTTGGCATAGCACGTGTTAATAATCAACCCAGCGAAGTGTCAGTTCGGGGTGGCGCAGACTGATTTTTTGGGGCATCGCGTCTCTCCAGAAGGAGCGGTTCCTCTGCCCGACAAAGTGTGTGCAATAACAAATTTTCCCCAACCACAAACGGTCAAAGCGTTACAGGAGTTTTTGGGAATGATGAATTTTTATAACCGTTTCCTCCCTCACGCAGCACAGCTCATGCAACCATTGTATGCTGCACTAAAAAAACAAAAACCCACAAACAAAATCGAATGGTCTCCGGAGCAGGAGCATGCATTCGCTGAAGTCAAAATAGCCCTGGCAAACGCTGCGTTGTTAGCACATCCAGACCCAATGGCCCGCATAGCGCTCACTACTGATGCGTCAGACGTGGCCATAGGAGCGGTCGTGGAACAGTATGTAGCAGGAGCTTGGCAACCGCTCGCCTTTTTCAGCAGGACCTTGCGCGATAGTGAACGAAAATACAGCGTATTCGACAGGGAGTTGTTAGCTCTCCACTTGGCCATTCGCCATTTCCAGTTTTGGCTGGAGGGATGCAGTTTCACCGCGTTCATGGATCACAAGCCGCTGACTTTCGCGATGGCCAAGATTACAGAACCTTGGTCGGGCCGGCAGCAGAGACAGCTGGCCGCCATCTCGGAGTTTACTACCGATATCCAGCATGTAGCGGGTAAACTTAATGTAGTGGCGGACTGCCTCTCGCGCGCCATGGCGACTCCAGCCCGCGCAGAGGTAGATTTTGCAGCCATGGCCGCGGACCAGGTTAGCGACGCGGAAGTGCGCGCGGCCCCAGTCCGCGTAGGGATAGATTATGCAGCCATGGCCGCGGATCAAGTTGCCGACGCGGACGTGTGCGCGCTCCAGTCTGGACCAACACGGTTAAGGCTGGAGAACAGGGTGCTACAAGATGGTATGCCCCCCCTAATCTGCGATGTCTCCATGGGACGACCGCGCCCGGTGGTGCCGACCACGTGGCGCCGCCGCGTTTTTGACTCGATTCATTCTCTGGCGCACCCGGGGGTGCGCGCGTTGGTCAAAATGGTAGGAGAGAAATTTGTATAGCCGTGCCTGCGCAAGCAAGTCAAGGAGTGGGCAACAGCCTGCGTGGCTTGTCAGCGAGCCAAAGTACACAAACACACTAGAGCTCCCTTGGAGCCTTTTCACATCCCTGCTAAGCGATTCCATCACATGCATGTCGACCTCGTAGGCCCCCTCCCGCCGTCACAGGGGTGCACACACCTTTTGACAATGGTGGTCCGCACCACGCGTTGGCCGGAAGTGGTCCTACTGGCATCAACCACAGCCGAGGAGGTGACACACGCGTTTCTAACGGCATGGGTAGCGCGTTTCGGAGTTCCGTCGGACATTACGTCTGACAGAGGTCCTCAATTTGTTTCCGAGCTCTGGTCAGCGATGGCCCGCAGCCTGGGGGTAACGATCCACCGCACTACCGCGTACAACCCGCAGGCGAATGGTTTATGCGAACGTTTCCATAGGTCATTGAAAGCAGCCCTCAGAGCGTCGCTTACGGATGCAAATTGGGTGGACAGGCTACCATGGGTTTTATTGGGGTTGCGTTCTGCACCTAAAGAGGATTTAAAAGCCTCCCCAGCTGAGTTGGTTTTTGCGCAGCCACTCGGGGAGTTTCTCCCGGATAATCCTGCGCCAGAATGCCCCCCTGCTCAGCAGTTGCAGAGCGACATGGGAGCGAGCACACTTCCTGGCCCAGTTCATCACAGCTTCCCGCGCGTTTTTGTGCCTAAAGCTTTAAAAAATGCGGAGTTTGTTTTTGTCAGACATGATGCACACCGCCCACCCTTACGCCCACCTTATGACGGACCATACAGAGTGCTGGAAAGAGGGGACAAGCATTTTTTGCTAGATTTGGGGGGCAGGAAAGAAATGATTTGTATAAACAGGCTCAAACCCGCTTTTGTGCTGGCTGACGAAGTGGTGCAGTTGGCGAGGGCTCCTAGACGTGGCAGACCCCCTAGAGGGCATTCCCCAGAACACCCACAGAGATTGACTAACAGTTCTAATCCTCAAACAGCAGCTCCACAGCGGGAAGACGCCGCGGGGGTGGTAAAGCCCGCTTACAGCAGATATGAAAGGCGACTGAGGCCCAAGCAACATTTGGACTGATGTGTAATAATGTGACCATGACTTGCAAACTGTATTACATTTGTTCCATCTTAGACGTTTGGGGGGGTGGTGGTCATGTGGCACACATATATGCACATATGTGGGTTTCAGATGCTCCACAGATATATCACTGTATGCTTATTGTATACTTCACGTCTCAGGGGAACAAAGGGACTGAGCCTTCCAGAGGTAACGGGAGGGTGTGAGATCTGGCCTTTTGTTTCAAGGAGATGGCTTTGAGAGATTTCCTGACCACCGGAGACTAGGAGGTGGATGGTGTTGAGATCGGGGGAAGTTACATTGTGACTGGGATTAAGTACCATGTGACTGTATGTTTGATTAAGCACCATGTGATTGTATGTTTGATGTCCTGGTATAAAAGGACAGATGTGAGAAGATTCATCCTCTTTTTCTGCTTTTGAATGTTGGAGAATGTTATTGTGAATAAAGCTGAACCTGAGGAATACACTCAGTCTCGTCCTTCACAACTCTCCACAATATGAATGAGTGTATAGTTGGATGCGGTCTGAGAGATATAAAGAGACACGCACTTAAACCATCCATTCTCAGAAAGGCTGGAAAAATTAAAAAAAAAACAAAAAAACCCAACAAATTTGCTGCAATAATTAAAGAAAATCTGTACAAAACATGTCACAGACATTTCATTAGGACGTGTGCGCTGTTAACATGTGGGACAAGAGCACTCTGGGGAGAGTGCAATATCCCCCACCTCCGTTTTCTTTGAAGATCCCAACACTTAGTGACAGAAAGCAGTTTTCAACTTTTCAAAATAATTACTGTGGCAGAACCAAATTATGATAAGCCCATCATCCACAAATATACAACAAAGAATACAACCAATAGTTGTAGGGCAGGATCCCAAGGTGAACCCGTGTAGCAAGTATGGTGACCCAAGAGAGCTTTACATGTTCTCTAGTAAGAGATCATAGGGAATGCCAACCTTGACCTTTGACCTTTTGACCCCAAACCTGTAGTCAGAGGTAATGGTCCCAGAGTGAACCTGTGTACCAGGTTTGGTGACCCAAGCTTTCTTTGTTGTTGAGATATACTTTATAAGGCATTGTGAAATTGACCTTTGACCTTGCAATCCCAATACCACAGTCACACTTCAGAGTCACAGGGTGAACCTGTGTACCAAATTTGGTGAACCTAGCTTTACTCATTGTACAGTAATAAGGCATAAGAGGTGCTAACCTTGACCTTTGACCTTTTGACCCCAAACCCATAGTCAGAGGTCAGGATCCCAAGGTGAACCTGTGTACCAGGTTTGGTGACCCTAGCTTTCTTTGTTGTTGAGATACAGTTTATAAGCCATTGTGATGTTGGCCTTTGACCTTGCGATCCCAAAACCATAATAACACTTCAGGGTCACAGGGTGAACCTGTGTTCCAAGTTTGGTGACCCTAGCTTTACTCGTTGTACAGTAATAAGGCATAGGGAATGTTAACTTTGACCTTTGACCTTTTGACCTCAAACCCATAGTCAGAGGTCAGGATCCCAAGGTGAACCTGTATACCAGGTTTGGTGGCCCTAATATTACTCATTTTATAGTAATAGTAAATGTAGCATTTACCATAGTGCAACTGCAATGTTAACTTTGCACTTGTACTACGGGTAACATTACTGTACATATACTACTGTTGCTGTTTTTCCAGCTTTACTCCTTTTTCTTTTTTTTATATTGTGCACACTACTGAAGAGAGAGAGAAACGCCAGTTCAATTCTCTTGTATGTCCTGTACGTATAGTAGTACTGACAAATGGAAATCTTTGAATCTTTGAATTGAAACTGTAGGAGGAGTTGATTTCACAAAAGTGGGACAGATGGATGGATAGACGGATGGTCTGACCCATAACAGACGGATGGATAGACGGATGGTCTGACCCATAACATAATCCCCCTTTGGTCGAAGACCAAAGGGTTCTTTGACGCCTTTGGGCTTCGACCAGCGGGGGATAAAAAAAGTGCAATCAATGACCCCTTTAAAAGTGCTACAATCAAATTCTTTCGAATATTGCAAAAAAAAAAAAAAAAAAAAAAAAAAAGTAGCTAAGGAAATTGCACATAGTTTTCAGAATGTCCTTTAGCACTTTTTCCTAATCTCAAAGACTACTCAAAGGACTTTACTAGTAACTACATTAACACTTCATTTCTCAGGCTTATCATAGACAGGGCTAATTTAGAATGACCAGTTAACTTAACATACAAGTCTTTGAATTGTGGGGGAAAATGAGAGTACTCCCACTAAACCCACAAAGCCAACTCCACACAGAACGGTGCTACCCCTCCCATTCTGGGGGTTTGAACCATCTCTGTGTGAGGCAACAGTGGTAACCTCTTAAAATTCTGGTCTTCCTCCTGTGGAATGTTTCACATTGGCTGGAAACTGGTTGGAATGCTAAGGGGTTTTAACCTCTGCCACCATGCTGTACAAAGGTATTTAAATGAAGATTGTGTGTGCATCACTGTAGGTTTCTGCCATGAAGAGTTCAGCAACTGACCCACAAAGACAACAGGAAATGACCCACAGGAATGAAAGATGTTAGCGGAAGAGCTACAACAATGAAATCTGAGTGTCTCAATATCAAATGCTACTAGGCACAATATCAGCAACAGAGTCAGCGCTGTTGGGAAGACAAGAATTTCAATAAATTAAATTAAGAGAAGATGGTAAGATTTAAGGTAGGAAATGGAGAGAGTGACATTTGGTGGAACATCACTGCCTCATGGGTGGCCAGTGGATCATCGCTTGCACCATTGGCCAGTGGGGTCCTGCTCCAGACAACTATGCAAGCAATAACAAGCAAAACCACCACTTCTCATGGGGCAGGCACGTGGACAGATTAACATCAAGTGAAGCTCGGGACTGCCCCTTTGCCCCCTGAAGTGCCCTTTTGGAGAGCTTTTTTTATATATATATATATTATTATAAGGTATTACAGATATCGATTTTCCCCCAAGGAGACACCAGTTGCTGATCAAATGTGTTTTAATGTCAGATAACTATATTTTGATGTCCAGATAATTCTATTTGACCTGCACCTGAGCCCCGAATGCCCCTCCCCACTCCACTCACCACACACCTCACCACAGCAGCTGCAGCCACAGCATTTCTGTGTCTCCTCTCCTTCAAGCAAAATCAAGTTAGCTTTTTAATTGCTCTAAGCCTTGACATTTTTGCTGCTGTTGTGGAAGTACTCTATAAACTATCCTTGCAGTCTTTATCTTTTGGGGATGGAGGGTTGACGTGTTAACAGAGGGGAGGATTTTGGATCATTTTACTGACAAAGGGAATGGCCTTTTTAATTTTTTTTTCAAATATTTATTTATTTGAATGAAGATTTAATGTTTTATTTATTTTTAAAAAAAGAGTTTTTCTGATTTTTGCAAAGATTTATGTATTTTGAACGTATATTTATTTTTCACTGGAAGCTGCCCATTTTTTGCCCTGTAAATACATAATTAATTAATGATGAAGACCGTGGTCTCGGTGTGAGTTGATAGTTTTGTTAAAAATCTATGGAGTATTAAATATCTCCATGTGTGTATCGGTATTAAAATAAAATTGATATACCAAGTAAAATACAGTAAAATCTGTGCTTCTGTATGTAACTTAACTTTTTTTCCAGTATTTAGGAGTGCTCTTCTTTTTTTTTTTTTTGGTTGAGCATCTGCCCCCCCCCCCCAAAAAAAAAAAGTCTGTGCACATCACAGTCTGGGGGCATTTCTCCGCTGTCCCATGCCCCCATTGGTCCCAAGTGTAACTTGAAACAAAATGCACCAATAGAACATCTTTATTGTGTTCAATTTCAAAGCTTTCATTTGCTAATTGTCTTTTTTGGGGAATAAACACCGTTCTTTAAATCTCTCATAGGTTGTCATCTCTTTTCTGCACCTCTGGAAACTGTGAGACCATAGCAGATCATTGAGAGCTCATTGAGAGATCTTGGTGATCACTGAGAGATCGCTGAAAGATCATTAAGAGATCTGGTCATTTTTTCCTCACTCAATCATCTCTCAACATTCTCCACCTCTGTGTAAAGGGGGTTTAAGTGGACAAATACCCTACCAACAAATAGCTCCTTGTAGAATAACAGAACAACTGGATCTTTTTAATTCCTCACCAGTTGGCCCACTATAATAAGGGAGCAGGTCACAGAGTTCAGTAATAAAGGTCTGCAGATCTAAAGGAAGGTTCTGTCACATAGTTACTGTTGCAAATAACAAAAAATGTGAAATATTGGAGCTATGCTGAAAAATTCACGTTTAACATTAATTCTACAGAGAAAACAACAGTCCATGCACAAACCGAAAACACGTGCATCATCTAAGAATCTATTTATAAGAAAATAAAAGTTAAATATTCTATTCGGTATGTGTTGCGTGTAGTAGAGAACACACTTTCCAAAGAGCTCACCTTGCACTTTGTGTCCCATTTGATCAAAAATCATCTTGCACATTTTATAAAACAGAGCATCCCCCCCAAAAAAGGCATATTGATTCAATTTACGGGAAAAAATATCTCCACCAAGGTCAGGCGTCATAAATGCTGAGCACATTTCAGTCTCACACAAAACGATCTGCATGTTGTATGGATGAGGTCAGCTGGTAATTGACGGGATAAAAGGTAAAGTCAGGATGAATTATGACAACTAAGAAGGCAGGAAGGAGTCACAATACAGGAGAAAGAGAAAATAGAGCCAGTTTGAGTGGGTGAAAGCTCCTAATGGATACTCAAATTAGAATAAAGGGCAACTAAAAGCACTCAGAGTGTCTATGTTTGAGTGAAGGACGTTTCTAAGTAGTATCTGAAGGTCACCACTTGTCATCAAGGTCATTATCTTCACACACAAAAACCCTGAAGCCTTCAAAATGGAAGCAGAAATTCATGAGGTGACCGTTTTTGCAAACCAAAAGCCTCATCTCTACTTCCCTTTGCCCCATGCCCCTAATGAATGCGCTTTAAAACAAGCTCCCACTCAGACTCTGTGTGTCCCACTGGTGGGAACCGGCTTAAATAGACCTGATAAGAGCTGCGGCAGAAATGGCCACGCATGCCTGTCCCTCTGATGGCTCTGTTTCAGTGATGAACAGGAAATCATTAGTCATGGGCATGGCATAGCGGGGGTCTGTGGAGTGGATAGAGGGCCGAGGAATTGGCGACATGGCCAGACCTGAGACATCATCGCTGCACCATCTGCGGAGAGCTGCCAAGATTACTGGCAGACTGCTCATAACAGGACAATTCACACTATGCAGGCAGCTTCCAAAACAAAAAAGCACATGCGAGAAACGGCAACATAAAGCCAAATTCAGCTTGAGACGTAACGTGGCTGCACTGTTGTATCTCACTTCCTTTTGCATAAATTAGACAAATATCACATGAGAAAAACAGAATAGAAAGCAACAGTATTTCACTGGTACCCTGAAGCAAAACAATGTGCATTTAAATGCCATACGAGTGAGCTCTCCAACACGGAGCATATTCCATACATTAGTGGCTTCTGCTCTTCATGTCAAACATTTGATAATGTTTTTTTGGGGTCACACTGGGTACTGAAATAATTGCACTGATGTGATCATAAAGTGTGGATAAAGTTCATTAATGAAGGTCGATCAAGATATGAATCACAAGAGAGGAAACAGCTTACACTCCCTATATAACAACACACAGCTATGTTCGCAACCCCAAAATGTCTTTTCTTCATTTCATAATTGGGTGCAACTTGACTGAATCTATTCTTGGTTCTTAAATTGTCTGCCTCTAGTTAATTTACTGGCAAAGAGAGCCAAGAGGACTGATGACTGCACTGTAGTCTGTATTGATTTGTTGTCTGAAAATAAAAAAATAATAAAAAGGGATGAAAAAAAGATCCATTCTCTTTTGTTTTGCTGCTATGCTGATTTCTTGTTTGTTTTTTTCAATCTGCTTCCCATGTTCAGAGGATTTAAAAACAACTCGAATCAGAAAGTCCACAGAAGGCAAGGTTACAACTTCAATAATTAGAATAAAGTTAAGATTCTTCGGCAAACATTAATGGAGATTTTGTTCTTATTGTGCCTCCTGTTATCTAGCACTGTATGTACTGTCAATGTTTGAACAAAAGCTGCATGAAGCCATCCTTTGTTTTAAATCAAAAAGTAAACACACCTGTCCATGGAGAGCTTTGGTATTACTGGAAACGCTCTGATCAGCCTTCATTTTAACATGCAACACACATCCGGTCCTCGTGTCTTCTGTTTTGCTTCAGATCTTTCACCATCATAAAAAAAAAAAAACAAGAAATGAAATCAATAAGCTCAGCTCACATCCAATTTAATGATTTTTTTAAAAAATTGGCACAAATGTGAAGCACAAGCCCCAGAAATTTACAGCTGTGAAGCTGCTGTAATGATAGTGGACCATACATGGAAAAAAAAAAACAACAGAAACGCACAGAGGAATGATGAAGGAATGCTCTGCTGCTCACAGTTAAATAATATTTTACTTTCTATTAACCGAATGTGCCCACTGTGAGAACGATTCTGCCAGAGGCTGCCAGCCTGGAGGAAGCAGAAGAAATTGTGAATGTTGGTATGAGGACAAAATACATTTGGCTACAAATTTATCCTGGTGTGTGTGTGTGTGTGTGTGTGTGTGTTTTTCCCAGGGTGCTCATTTTTTTATGGAAATAAAGTATGCTGAATCAGTTTCTCCAAATTATAACAGGCTGATGAGTTTTACTGTCTGTTATCCAGCAAACCAGACCATCAGTGAAAGAGTACCTCATTCTAGCCTGACAAAATCACCCTGAGACTGCTGAGATCTCCTGACCATTGACCTTGACCTTGAGCACATCCAAGATGCAGACCCATAGAGGATGTGCTCAAGGCCGAGGTCAATGGGCTAGGAGGAGTAACGATTTTCGTGGATTCATAAATGCCCAGATCTCCTGAACTTTGACCTTGACCCTGACCTTGAGCTGAACCTGGACTCAGACAAACCAGAGGATCATTGCATGAGAGTTTGTTGAGCATTATTGCAATTGCCTAGGAGAAGTAACAATTTTTATAAAATCATAAGTGCTGAGATCTCCTGACCTTTGACTTTGTTCTTGGCCTTGGGCACAACCTGGATGCAGACGCACCTGATTATCATTGTGTGCAAGTTTGGTGATGCCCAGGGCAAATGCCTAGTAGGAGTAATGATTCCTGTGAAATGTGGATGGACAGATGGACGCCACATCATCGCATTAGCTCCTTTTGGCTTTACTGGAAGGAGCCAATGGTTATTTTTAAGGCACTTATACTGTAAATAAAGTTGGATTTGGAGTGACAGAGAAGCATGTGAGGGTGATGCAGGACATATATGAGGACAGCAAGACAGTGGTGAAGTGCGCTGTCGGAGTGACGGACAGATTCAAGATGGGGGTGGGATTACATCAGGGATCAGCTCTGAGCCCCTTCTTGTTTGCCATGGTGATGGACAGGCTGACAGATGAGGTCAGGCAAGAGTCTCCGTGGACCATGATGTTTGCAGATGACATTGTGATCTGTAGTGAGAGTAGGGAGCAGTTGGAAGAGAACCTGGAGAGGTGGAGGTATGCTCTGGAGAGAAGAGGAATGAAAGTCAGTAGAAGCAAGGCAGAATACATGAGTGTGAATGAGAGGGAGGCAGGTGCAACGGTGAAGATGGAAGGAGTAGCAGTAGTGAAAGTAGATGAGTTTAAATTCTTGGGGTCAGCCATCCAAAGCAATGGAAAATGCACAAGAGAGGTGAAGAAGAGAGTGCAGGCAGGATGGAGTGGGTGGAGACGAGTGTCATAGGGTAGGTTAGATAGGGTGAGATGGAGGCAGATGATCTACTGTGGCGACCTCTAAAGGGAGCAGCCGAAAGAAGAAGAAGATACTGTAAATAAAATTGGATTGGAGAAAAATAAACAGAAACAAAGTGGCTGTGCAGTAGATGCAGGGAGATGCTCATGTGGTTTTCCATGAATCTTTCATCTGTGCATTCTCTCATTCAATCATAAATAATGTGTAATGTGCATTACTTGTGATTTATGATCTGAAATTCCAGACGATGATTTTTTTAATCCAACTTAAATGTTCATAACGGTCAGCTATCTTACTGATTCAAGGTCATAATTCACATTTGCCTCTTCAGCTCTAAAATGGATTTCACTGATGTTGTTCTGTGTAATTCCTGAAGCAAAAATGAATTAAATGAGTATTTATCTCAAACGTGACAAACTATTTTACATTCAATGACATTTTATCATGCTGTTCTCAAATATGTAATATTGCAGGATGTCTAAACACTGCTCTCCTTCCTCCCTTTGCTCTTACACAAGCAGCCCCTCCTTCACACAAAGAAACCGATGGACGGCTGCCAAATCACACTGCTCACCAGCTTGCAGTTAGCTTATTAACATTGATAACTATTTATATACATGACCCCGAGATGCAGATAACTGTTTTGCTGTGGAAAAAGATGAAATTGCTCTGCAGTCATCCTAAAACACTCTGCTACTGTTTCCGCTGCCTTCAAGGTGGCCAACCTTATATAAAGTTGCAACACACAGACTTTTCTGCTTATGAGGAAAGTCTGAACTTCCATAGCTGCAAGTCAGCAACGACTGGTATGCTTCAGCATCAGCAGGTTGTTAGAGAAATTGACGACCATCAAAATATTAAAGCCTAAAAAAAGTGTAAAAATGAACCCAGACACAGTGAATGTCAGAAGATTATTGAGCCAAAAAAAGCAAAATCAAGCAGAGTTTATCTTTGTCTAAACTCTGTGCAAGGAGCAGAATGAGTGAAGTGTTAATCAGCTTGAGGAGGATGAAGCTGGGTGAATTTGCTGCGTCCTCCAAAAATGATTTTAGTATCTGTTGACTGTGATGGTTTGAGTCAGTGAGTTACTGTACATAGGTGAGTACATGCTTTAGCACCTCAGCGAGACAGGCCAGATTTATGACCCGCTGGGACAGAGCAGGAGTGTGTACTGCTATCCTGTATGGCAGCGATTAATTATGATGGGGATTTATTGAAGACTGTGCTCCTCAGTGGGCTTACTACACACGTATAAGCACACATGAATTTTCTACTTTACACAAGGAAGTGCAGAGTAGATGGAAGAGCAAAGAATGTAATAGATTAAATAACATGCAAGCACTGCAGGGAGAGGTCAATAATCAGATCATGGAGGCCAATACTGATTTGATGCTATGAGTAGGTTTTTTAAAACAAATTTCACCAAAGACAAACTAATTTCAAAATGGCTGTAGCACAGTTTTATAGAGGTTAGTACTATCACCCTAATAGAAGGCTCTGGACCTGAAAGGCTTTTGGCTAAATTGATCCAATACCTACTGTTCCATTCTCTCAGGTTCTCTTTACTTCTTAAAGGGAAATGTACCAAGTTTTAGCACCCTAGTTTTCTCATAAAAAACATTTTCTTGGTAAAGTCAGGGGCGTTTTTAGACTTCCACTGAACAGTGTTTTCTGCTGAGCCACTAAAATAACTTTTTCTAGGAAAGTGCATATGCTACATCCTTCAATTTTTTTTACAGCAAATTTCTGATTACCCATGCTGATGTGAGTTGCGTGAGTAGCAGTCAGTGCCGTCTGCGGCCAGCTGCTTTTCCAGCTATTCAGCTATGTCTTGCCAAACTTCGTACACAGGTTGACCTTGGGACTAATACCTATGGCTATACTTTTGGGGTTGAAAGGTCAAAGATCAAGGTCAACATGCCATAAAAAAACTATTGCTGAGTTTGAAATGTTCAGTCGTTCCTCATATAGTGTACTATATAGTTAATCAATCATTTTGTAGTGCTGTTTGAAATCCTAACTGAAAATTTCATTCACTACAGCGGGGAAACGACCCAAGTAATCCATACGTACAAAAAAATCAAGGCAACTGTGTTGACAAAACAAATTATATTTAATAAAGTGGAATGACACAGGGAATAAGTATTGAACACACTTGGTGAAATTCATTTAATATTTAGTAGAAAAGCCTTTGTTGGTAATAACAGCTTCCAGACACCTCCTGTATGGAGAAACTAGGTCCAGGCATTGCTCATGAGTGATTTTAGCCCATTCTTCCACACAAACTGTCTTCAAATCTTGAAGGTTCCGTGGGTGTCTTCTTTGAACTCTGATCTTCAGTTCGTTCCATAGATTTTTGTCATATCCGGCTCTAGGGAGCCGGGCAATCAGAGCCAGGGGCAAGCCAGTGAGTCGTGATATTTTATTCAGGGTAAAGGGGAAGGGATGAGGAGAGCACAGATACTCATGCAGACGTACACTCACAGGTTGCACAGCGCAGAGGTAAGCAGCTCGTACCGGACGTGGGGGTAGCAAGACGTACATACTCACAGCGGGATACAAACACAGGAATGCTGCAAGAGGAGTATAAGCTGACACCAGACGAAGGGGCTTCAGCTTAGCAATGTGTTTATGTCGCAGCCCCGAGTCATCGAGGCTGCTCCTATTTATCCTCATTGGCAGCGCCCCAGCTGATGAAGACTAATTGGCCCCAGCCGTCCATAATGCTGCCAGCTGGGGGCCAGCTGAGACGCTGCTCAATGGGAAGCAGGGATGAGGGAAAACATGGGCTGAGTGCCGAGACGGCATCTCAACCCATGGTGACAGAGCCCCTCCCTCAAGGTCGGGCTCCTGAACGACCAGGAACATCCCAGCCCCCCCCCCCCCCCCCACCTAGGGTGGGAGGAAGGGAGGCGGACCGGAGGGGAAGAAGCCAAGGGAAGGACAACACCAATGGGGCAATGTAGGGTAGCGGGAAAGAAAAACCCAAATACAATACTGACAAAACAGAATAATTAACCCAGGTACAGATGGGGAGAAGAACCGGGTCAGCACGCCGGTTACATACTACCCAGAGAGTACCAACCATGCGTGACCCAGAGCAAGGAAAAAAAGAACCACCAAAAAGGTACAGGGCAAAAAATGCTGAGTACGGTTAAATAAAGGGGAACCTATACACAGCGCTAATTTAAGTACATACACACACAGTCACCAAGAAAAGTGAGGGTGACTGGAACAAATGACAATTATAGAGCATGGTGTTACGGAAAACAAGGCACATGACTCTATAATGAACCAACAGGACAAAAAAGAAATACTGAGTGCAGGCAAAGAAAAACCCACACACATGAATATATAAATACCCAGTCACCTAAAGAAATGAAAGTGACTGGAATAAATGGATAACTGCAGAGCATGGTGTTACGGAAAACAAAACATAACTCTACAATACAAAAAACGAGGCTAAAAACATGGCACAAAAAATAAAATGCTGAGCATGAGCGATGGAAAACAGCACTATAAAAACGAATCCACCAACAGGACAACACATTACACCCGAGTGACCTTAATAACAAAAGAAAAAGTGACACCCGAGGTGAATGGCAGGCAGAGTCCAAAAATGGCCGAGATGGCTCCGGAGATCTCCCCGCCCATCGTCCAGCTGGCGAATCAGGGAAAGAGAAGTGTTCGGACGGCGAACTCTGGACCCAGATCCCAGGAATCCAGTCCACCGGCAGCCGAACCAGGCTGCCCAGAGGGAAACAGACCAGTGGGGGGAACCAGATCACCGAACCGAAAGTTCTGTGGGTTGGGTCGTCGACCCGCATCACTCAACCACCAGGACCGTTGAGACGGGCGAAGGATCAGAGCGGATCCCGGTGGAAGAGGCTCAGGGGAGAGCCGATGACGAGGGCGGCGGGCGTGAGGCCGCAGGAAAACGGCCACCTCCTCACCGGACCTGGACAATACTGGGGCAGCACCCACGTCGGACCCCGATCGGGCCTCAGGCGAACCCACGTTGGACCCCGACTGGGTCTCGGGCGAACCCACGTTGAATACTGCACCAGAACCGACCTCCAACGTTAAACCCGGACCCTCCAGCACCACAAGGAACAGCAACTCCTTGCCGGTGACCCTGGAAGAAGGCTCAGAAGAGAAAACAGAACCGGGATCAGGATCACCGGCAGCGCCAGAACCCGGCGAGACGAGCTCAGACGCAGCGGACGGCTGCACCCGGCTCGTCTCCCCTGGAGATAGGCTGAAGTGCTCGGGGATAAAAAGAGAGAAAAGAAAGGAGAGCACTCGCCTGATCTCGGGTTCTGACGCCGTCCAGGACTGCGAAGATCCAGGATCCGTCGTCAGGAGGTCGTTGTCAGGCTCCCATCTAGCCGCGTCGGGCCCCGCAGCCAGCACGATGGTCAGCGCAGCTTGAGATCCCTCCAGCTCAGGTAACCCCGCCGACGATCCACTCGGCGTGAAGCCAGAAGAATCTCGTCCCGCCGGACCGAACCGCTCCTCCGTGGAGACCCGGGGACGCTCAGTCGTCGGCGTAGACTCCACGCAGCAGTCAGTCCCCCTCCTCCGTCCGCAATGTAGCTGCGGAACCACAGGCCCTCTCCATATCCCACCACGTTGACCCGGAGCCGGGGACCGCTCGGCGGAGAGAGACACAGAGGATGCGGGATTAGGCATACAGGTTACAGCAGGTGGGGAGAGTTCAGGGAGCTGCGAACCCTGAACTTCTCCTCCAGGGATGTGACAGAGCAAATCATTAAGCAGGTGTGAAAAAACAATGACTTGCCTGCCCCCTGGAGGTTGAGCATCGCCTGCTGTAGTGGAATCTGTTTCTTCCTCTCCCCGCCCGGCGATAACGGAGGACCCCCCGGGAATTCGTCTGAGGGTCGCTCGCGTTGTCTCCAGCAGAGAGCTCACCAGGCCGGGATTCCAGGCACACACAGCGGTCAGGAAGCGCGTCGAGGAGGAGGGGGAAACAGCCGGGGTGAGCCAGCCCGAATGTCCAGGAATGACAGCGGGGGAACGAGGCTCAGGGGACGAGGCTGTAGAATCTCCACACTGACGAGGCGAAGGGATGACAGCTGCGTGGGAGGAACGGTCCTGACGATGACCCAGAACTGGATCCGGACGAGGTTCGTGCAGAGGTGACTCGGCGATGTGATGACGACTACTCCCAGGGGACGAAGCGAGGGGGAAACCCAGGATTCGCCGCTCCAGATCGGAGATCGAGACGAGGAAGGCGTCGAGCACGGGAAAGCTTCGTAGCCCTGAAGTCCTCACCATCAATCTCACTGCCGCCGCCACATGCCTGAAGGTGGTGATAGGAAACACAGTAGAGCTCGCGACAGCCACTCGACCCCGGACATAACTGCTGTCAGCTGCGGCTCCTTGAAGGGAATCCCGAGTGACGTGGCGCAGGTCGGGGGAAGTCCTCTGGTTGGCGCGAACTCCCGGACTGGAATAGCGGCAGGAACGGGACTCCGAAGCGGGGAAAGACGTCGCCCACTTCTACTCCCTGCCGGGATTTCCATCCACCCCGTGGAGCTTCTCTCGCTGTGTACCTGCAGCGTCTATCCTGGCACTGTCCTCCAGATGGTACAGAGAGTGAGGGTGACAGTCCAGGAGTTCCTCAGCACGGCCCGGATGCCAGCGTCTCGCGTTGGAGGCGTCGTGCAGGGTGAAGAACGTCCCGTCGACAGCCTCCGAGACGGACCTCAGCTCGTCGCCCTGGCGCCGGAAGTGACTCCTGGGAAACTGCATGCTAGCAGCGCTGACACCCGGACAGAAAGGTACATTTCCACGGCGACTCACGGC
Source organism: Pholidichthys leucotaenia (assembly GCA_020510985.1). NCBI lineage: Eukaryota > Metazoa > Chordata > Actinopteri > Cichliformes > Pholidichthyidae > Pholidichthys > Pholidichthys leucotaenia. The sequence goes on along the minus strand of CM035841.1, from coordinate 310,368,332 downwards.
CGCCGGTCGCTCTTCTGGCTGCGACATACTGTCATATCCGGCTCTAGGGAGCCGGGCAATCAGAGCCAGGGGCAAGCCAGTGAGTCGTGATATTTTATTCAGGGTAAAGGGGAAGGGATGAGGAGAGCACAGATACTCATGCAGACGTACACTCACAGGTTGCACAGCGCAGAGGTAAGCAGCTCGTACCGGACGTGGGGGTAGCAAGACGTACATACTCACAGCGGGATACAAACACAGGAATGCTGCAAGAGGAGTATAAGCTGACACCAGACGAAGGGGCTTCAGCTTAGCAATGTGTTTATGTCGCAGCCCCGAGTCATCGAGGCTGCTCCTATTTATCCTCATTGGCAGCGCCCCAGCTGATGAAGACTAATTGGCCCCAGCCGTCCATAATGCTGCCAGCTGGGGGCCAGCTGAGACGCTGCTCAATGGGAAGCAGGGATGAGGGAAAACATGGGCTGAGTGCCGAGACGGCATCTCAACCCATGGTGACAATTTTCAGTTGGATTCAGGCCAAGTGACTGACTGGTTCATTCTAGCAGCTTCATTTTTCTTCTCTGGAGCCAGATGAAAGTTTCCTTGGCTGTGTGTCTGGGATCAGTGTCTTGCTGAAACGTCCACCCTCATTTCATCTTCAGCATTTTGGCAGATGGCAACAGGTTCTTGTCAAGCGTGTCTCTGTACATCTGTCCATTCATCTTTCCTTCAATTATATGAAGTCTACCTATACCATGTGCTGAAGAATATCCCCACACTATGATGGGATGTGCAGTGCCATTTCTCCTCCAAACATGCTGTGTGTTGTGGCATCCAAAAAGTTCAATTTTGGTCTCATCTGACCAGATGAGCTACCAGAGGACTGACCCCCACTGAAGCTTTCACTACCTACAGTAGCTGTGTGGCCTAGGGTCTGTGAAACGGAGATAGGCACTGCCCCATATGCTACAAGTTGTGGAATGGGATCAACAACTGACCAGACTATATTCTCTTAGTATATTACTGGCTTGCCCAAATATTCTGCAGCAAACTTTAAACAAGCTTCAACATGCTTTTTCTTCAGCAATGGAGTGTTGTGAGGTGAGCGGTCATAGAGCCCATGTCGGTTGAGTGCATTAGTTATTGTTTTCTTTGAAACAGCAGTACCTGTTAACTCCAAGTCTTTCTGGAGCTCTCCATGAATGGTCTTTGGCTCTTGGATAACTCTTCTGATAATTCTTTCGACTCAACTGTCAGAAATCTTGTGAGGAGCTCCTGGTTGTGGCCGGTTTATGGTAAAATGATGTTCTTTCTACCTCCAAATGATGGGTCCAACAGTGCTCACTGGAACATTCAGCAGTTTAGAAATGCACCTGTAACCAATGCCATCATTATGTTTTGCAACAATAAGGTTGCAAAGGTCTAGAGAGAGCTCTTTGCTTCTACCCATCATGAGTTCTTTGTGGTGTAACAATTTGATATTCACAGACCATTTTAAAGGCTATCAGTCAGGACTTAACCAGCTGAAATTAATTTGCACTGATGGAGGATGGGATGACTTCCTAGATTCTGTGTGATGATCTGGTGAGCACGCTCTCCATCCCCTCCTGTGGGAGGTTCCCTGTCTGTCTCCTGGCTCCACAGATCATCAGTACACCTGCGTGAGTGGACGCAGCTGCTGTCTCCTCACTGCCAGTGCATAAAAGGATCAGCTTGTGAATGATCCAGCGCTGGACCATTGGGTATTGCTGCAGTAGTTTGTGGTCAAGCTCCTTTAAATTTGAAACTCAAACTTAACCTGCCTTCTCTTCTTCTCTCCCCAGGTTGCTGCTGTCTCAGCAGTGTGTCCCCGGGATTGGTGCATGCTCACCTGCTCATCATCATTCCACCTGAGGCCTCCAACTCCACCCGGTCAGTCCTCGGTTCAGCTCCACTCCATCATCTCCCTTCTCCAGCTCCTCCCGCCAGCTCTGCCCCGCTGGCTCCTTCACCTGCCATTCTGGGTTTCACTGCCGGGTCCTCTGCTCATTGTGGTAGGATTTCCTGAGCACACACTCCTTAATGTCAAGTCCTATTATCAGCCTCTAATCAGCTCTCTTTCTCTCCCTCTCTCTAGGCTGTGGGTTCCTCAGTGTGTGCTATTTTTCTGTACTGTTGTGTGTGTTTAATAAATTACACATAGACGTCTCTTCCCGTGTCTGAGTGCTTCCTCTGGTGTTAGTTACTTTGCATTTGAGTCCCCGGCTAGCTAAACATGACATTTTGATGGATTTCAGCTGGTTTCTTGGCTTTCTATGCCTTTCTGCACCCCCTTTTCTTCATGTGTTCAATACTTATTCCCTGTGCCATTCCACTTTATTAAATATAACTTGTTTTGTGAACACAGTTGCCTTGATTTCTTTGTATTAAGTTGGCAAATTTACAGAGAAACAATCCTACACATCCTGTAAAATTTATCAAATCTAGCATTCATTTCTGGTGTTGCTACTGATATTTGGTGAAAATCACAGGTCAGTGGCTCCATCAGAAATACGCTTCATGAAAAAAATGTTGACGTGTTCAATATTTATTTTCCTTGCTGTATATACAGTGCTGTGAAAAAGTATTTGCCCCCTTCCTGATTTTTTATACTTTTGCATATTTGTTACACCTAAATGTTCCAGATCATCAAACAAATTTTAATATGAGACAAAGACAACCCAAGTAAATACAAAATGCAGTTTTCAAATGATCGTTTTACTTGTTAAGAAAAACAAGCTATCCAAACCTACCTGGCTCTATGTGAAAAAGTAATTGCCTCCTAACTGCCCCCTAAACCTAATAACTGGTTGTGCCACCATTGGTGCCACCAATGGCAATGAGTCTTTTACATCACTGTTGAATTATTTTGACCCACTCGTCTGTGCAGAACTGTTTAAATTCAGTCACATTGGAGGGCTTTACGAACTGATGGCTGGACATTCTCCTTCAGGATTTTTTGGTAGAGACCAGAATTCATGATTCTGTCAATTAGGGCAAGTTTTCCATTGCCTGAAGCAGCAAAGCAGCCCCAGATGACAATGTTTGACTGTTGATATGATGTTCTTTTTATGAAATTCTGTTTTATGCCAGCTCTGTCCTGGGGCAACGCCTTGATCCGATGGAGGAGATAGGAGAGAGAAGGATGGTGGCTAAACTGTCATCTCTGCTGGAGTCCGAGTTCCACCCTATGCAGGACATACTGGATGCACTGAGGAGCTCATTTAGCAGCAGACTACATCATCCCAGGTGCACAACCGAGAGGTTTCGTAGGTCCTTCCTACCAACGGCTGTCAGACTGTACAACCTAAGCAGGGCTGCTCGCAGAGATAGCAAAAAGACGTAACAAACTAATAGTTTTTTTTTTTTTTTTTTTTTTTTGAATGCAAAAGATGCAATAGACTTACACAATGGTCCTCTCCGGCATACAACTAGGAACATACCGGTCGCTATGGAGGGTGAGAATATGTATGGGCACATAATCATACCATGTAGGATAACTAAATAGACGGTTATGCTGTTTCATCCCACCTAGCAACAATGCTCTGCACTGTGTGTGTTTATATATTTACATATTTATTCCATCTAGCTACAATGCTCTGCACTGGGTGTGTTTATATTTATATATCTATATATTTATTCCATCTAGCTACAATGCTCAGCACTGGGTGTGTTTATATTTATATATCTATATATTTATTCCATCTAGCTACAATGCTCCGCACTGTGTTTTTTATATATCTACATATTATTCCATCTAGCTACATTGCTCCGCACTGTGTGTGTTTATATACTTGCATATTTATTCCACCTAGCTGCAATGCTCCGTACTGTGGGTGTTTATATATTTACATATTTATTCCATCTAGCTACAATGCTCTGCACTGTGTTCATATATTCATATATTTATTCCATCCAGCTACAATGCTCTGCACTGTGTGTCTGTGTGTGTGTGTGTGTATATATATTTTATAGTAATATGTACATATGTATATTAGCTGCTCTTGCTTGCTTGTTTTTTTTTTTTCTTGCCTTCTGATTGTTGCTCTGAGTGTTGCTATCCCTGTGCTGTTGCAATCCTGGAATTTCCCCGTTGTGGGACTAATAAAGGCTTATCTTATCTTATCTTATCTTAAAACAGGACATGTGTTTTCCAAAAAGTTTAACTTTTGTCTCGTGAGTCCCCACAATATTTTCCCAAAAGTCTTGAGGATCATCTAGATGTTTTCTGGCAAATGTGAGACAAGTCTTTGTGTTCTTTTTGTCCAGCAGCCGTTTTTGTCTTGGAACTCTCCCATGGATGCCATTTTTGCCCAGTCTCTTTCTAATGGTTCCATCATGGACCAGCATCCAAACTGAGGCAAGTGAGGCCTGCAGTTCTTTAGACGTTGTTCTGGGTTTTTGTTTCTCATCTGATCTTAATTTTTTTTATATCACAATGGGATGTGTTGCTTTTTGAGATCTTTTAGCCTACTTCAGGTTGTCAGACAGGTTCTATTTAAATGATTTCTTTATTCAACAAGTCTGGTAGTCATCAGGCTTGGGTGTAGCTACTGAAACTGAGCTCAGCTTTCCAAAGAATATGGTTAACCACAGTTAATTTGTGATGTAGCACGGGGGGTAATTACTTCTTCACATAGGGCCAGGTAGGTTTGAATATATTTTTTTTTCCTTTAATAAATGAAATCATCATTTGAAAACTACATTTTGTATTTATTCAAGTTATCTTTGTCTGATATTAAAAATTGTTTGATGACCTGAAACAGTTAAGTGTGACAAATATGCAAAAATATAAGAAATCAGGAAGGAGGCCAATACTTTTTCACAGCACTGTAGTACACTCAAAATATCCCATAATGCATTTTGAAAAGTAGTGTACAACGGATGGTCACTACATTAGCCAGTGTATCCCATAATGCAATGTGCAGCCATGGAACAGTGAGAGGAGGGCGTCACATCACAACATAAACTACCTTAAGGTATTTATATTTATTAACTCAGCAAAAATTATTTGATTTAATACACATTTATTACAAAACAGTTGCAGGTTTTCATTTTTTTACCACCATTAATCTGTTATATTTTACTCTCTCACCATGATGATGTCATTAACTGTGCCGCGAAAACAAGCCCAGTGGTGTCTGAAAGCTGGTAATTTTATTGTTATATTGAGTTTACTATATAGTCCACTACATCTGAATTCACTATACAGCGAGTAGGGAGGGAGGGAGGGAGTGAACATTCCGAATACAGCTTATATCGCAATAACAAAGAAAGTAAGGGTCACCAAACTTGGTACACAAATTTACCTTGACACCCTGACCTAGAACTATGGGTGTGAGGTCAAACGGTCAAAGGCCAAAGTTTGCATTCCCTATGTTACTACAGAACGAGTAAAACCAGGGTCACCAAACTTGGTACACAGGTTCACCTTGGGATCCTGATCTCTGCCTATGGATTTGGGGCCAAAAAGTCAAAGGTCACAACTTTAAATCTACAGGGCTGCAAAAAGGCTTGGGTTGGCATCATGCTTGAGTGCATTCTGGTGATGACATCAGTAGTATGGAAGTTAAAAATGTAACTGGGGTTCTGGGTTGCTACATTTGCTCCAAAAGTTCACTGTGCAACCTCCAGCAGCATCTTAGAAAACTTGTTGAAAGCCCAGTTTCAAAGACAGAGATCGTAATTTGTACCACAGCTTCACATAGATGAGTTTTACTCTGTACTATGAAATTGTCAGAATTAGATCGATATTCTACAAAACATCAGAGCTTAAAATTAGAAAACAAACTATTTTCAAGCAACTTTATTGTGATATTCCAGAAAACTGACACCATCCACTGACTTTTCTAGAAAGATTTGGTGTTAATAACATCCAAAATGAAAATGTTCTGCCTTTTTTCCCCAAAAATTATTTAAAAAAAAAAAAAGGTCCTCTATCATAAAAAAGATTTCATGATAGAGGACTTAAATTCAGTGTGCTTCGCATGCACCAGTTAGACTAGAAAAATGTCTCAGTGGAATCTTCATAAGACTGGCTTGTATTCAATATGAAATACTTTATTTAACTTTTACCCAAATGAAAACATATCAATTGGAGATATGGAGTAAAAGAACATGTTTTTGATGTTTTGAGACTCACCACATCACTGGGCAGTAATGAGGGGGTGTCTCAAAAAGGCTTTACAAGTTACAGTTTTACTCTGATTACTTTCAAATTTCCTTACATTAATAATAGATAAGAAGATCTTTGTTAAAATTAATACAAAATAATCTACTACTGACTATAAATTGTCAAGAATTGCCCCTCGGGGCAGGAACGGAGATCCAAGTGCTGGACTATAGTTTGTGATATTTATTGAAAAACACAAAAGTCCAAACAGTGCACAAACACAAAAAATCCATACAGTGCACAAAGCAAACTTACGTACTGAGGCGGCGAAAGGGAAGACAGGATGCGCACAGAGAATAAATGTCAGAACGGGAGTAGGGTTCTGACGCAAATGAATCATTAGACTCCAGCAATAAGGGAGAAAAATAACAGTCCTTAAGTAGAGCCAGAAACAAATGGTCACAAATGATAACAGGTGTGGGTCACATGAGCAGGGGAGATGACCTACTGTAATTATTAGACAGCACACAGCTGTGATGACTCCTGAACTGAAACAGAAAGAGCAACCAATGCAAGATGACAAGGTGGGAGTGTCTGGAAGAGGAGGTGGAGAACTCATGCCACAAAGAAACAAAATATAAACACTAAGAATTACATGGACAAAGGATGTCTACAGAAACTGACAGGATAATAATAATACTAAGGACATGAATAAATAACAGAACAACTGACCACTAAGAACACATCTTAAACCAACACACAGGAAAATAACACACAACAGTGGAAAAATACAGGAAATTCTCAGATATAAATTAAGAGCCTGAGCCTGGCGACACACCGCGCTCAGCCTCGTGACAATCAACATTGTGTCTTAAATTAAACAGCTGGAAGTATTGACTTGAAGAGTGTTTGTCTCCCCTCATTGCTGGAGTAAAACAGAAAGTCAAAAATAGCTGACTACTGTAATATGCAAAAACATGTTAAATTATACAGTGGTGTGAAAAGGTGTTTGCCCCCTTCCTGATTTCTGTCATGAATTGCCTTTCGGGGCAGAGAGGTGAGACCCACATGCTGAACTGTGAGTTTGTGGTAATTTATTGAAAAAACAACAGACATAAAGTCCAACACAGTGCTCTAACACAGAATTTAAACAAATGAGGAAACTTACTGATAACGTGCACCAGAGCGAGGCAGGGCTATGGTGGAGACAAGGAGAACCTCAATCAAGACTGCGGCAACAAGAAATGAAAATAACTGCCCTTAAATAGGGTCAAAAACAATTTACATAAGTAACGACAGGTGTGAGTCACATGAGAGGGCAGAAGGAACCAATGATTCATAATAGGACCAGCTGGGGGCAATGAGAGGACAGTTGCTGAAGCTGACAGCTGACAGGGGCAACGCCCACATGAAGCACAAAACCCGGAAACGCCCTTGACAGCTGTCAACCCAACAGTAAAGATCTAAAGAATACAATATCAACAAATGCAGACTGAAATATAAATGTAAATTAATACAAAATAAAAGTGTAACAAAACTAAAACATAAACAGGAAAATATCAAAGAGTACAAGAATACAGAAACCCAAAAAGCACAAAATACAACAAATATATAAATATAAAGAAAAAGCCATGATACTGAGCAAGGCGGAAACCTCCTGTGCTCAGCTCATGACAGAGCTCCCCTCTCAAGGAGTGGAAACCAGACACCCCAGGGTAACATCAACAGAAAAAGAAAGAACCCCCCCACTCCTAATAGAAGCACAACAATAACCCACACCGGGTGGGTGGTGGGGGGAACAGGCTAGAAAGGAATGAAACAAAAACCCCGCTCAGGACCCACACCAGGCAAAACCCCAACCCCTCTAAGCCCCCTGGACCGAAGAGCTAGACAGTTCAGGTGGGCAACCAGGGTCCTAGGCCTGCCAGATGGCATGATGGAATGAGTCGGGTGGCCTCCCAGAGAATGTGGGCCACCCAACTCCATGGCACAGCCTGTCGGGTGGTCTGCCAGAGTTTTTTTAACCACCTGAACAGTAGGGGTGGTCCAGGAGGCGGCTGCCCAATGGGAAGAGCTAATTGTGGGCACAATAGAGGAGTCGGGGGAAAACCATGATGACGTCAGGTGGAGAATAGGGAACTACGACGACATCAGGCGGAGAAGGGGGGACCACGACGGTGTCAGGCAGAGAAGGGGGGACCATGACAGTGTCAGGCAGAGGAGGGGGGACCACAGCAGCATCAGGCAGAGGAGGGGGGACCACAACGCCCTCGGACTGGCCTGTAGCACCCTCGGTGATCCTGGACTTGGACATTGCAGCACACGCGGTGGGCCCAGACTGGGACATAGCTACACCCATGGTGGCCCCCAGGCTGGAGCATAACGCCCACGGCGGGCCCACACTGGAACACAGCACCCAAGTAGGTTTCAGGCTGGGGCACAGCACCCACACCGGTCCTCAACTGGGACACAGCATCCACGGAGATCTGGACTGAGGAGGAGCTGCACCCATGAAGGACCTGGGCTGGGACGGAGCACCCGCGATGACCTCAGCCAAGGGGGAAGCAGCACCCTCGGAGGTCCCGGGCTGGGACAGAGCACCCGTGAAGACCTCATCCAGAGGGGGAGCAGCACCCACGGAGATCCCGGTCTGGGACGGAGTGCCTGCAACAACCTCAACCGGAGAGGGAGCAGCACCCACGGAGGTCCAGGGCTGGGATGGAGGGCCCACGATGACCTCAGCGGGAGAAGCTGGACCCATGGAGATGTCGGGTGGTGAGCCAGGACCTATGGAGACTTCTGGCAGAGCTGGACAGTTCTTGGTGACCCTGGGGGAAAGCTCAGGCAAGAGACGCAAAGAAACAGGGTCAGGGTCACTGGCAGCAGTGGAGTCCGGCGAGGTGAGCTCAGGTGCAGCTGACGGCTGCACTTGGCTCTCCCCACCAAGAGCCCAACAAGATCTCTCCAAAACTGAGACAGTGAAAACAAAGGAGAGCACTTGCCTGATCTCGAACTCCACCACCATCCAGGACTCCGTCGATCCAGGCAACGGTGTTTTGGGTCCGGTCCTCTGGAGATCCAGCTCGAACTCTACTGTGGCAGCCCCAGCAGCAGGCATGATGGTTGATGCAGTCCCGAGACCCCCCAGTGATGTGACCCACGCAGGTGGCTCGCCCAGCATGGTAACAGGAGGTCTGTTCCCTGTACGCACTGGATCCGGCACAGCTGAGGCCCAGGGACGCTCCACTGCCAGCGCAGACCTCAGTTCGGTACCAGCGCTCTCACTCCATCCAGACTGTGGCTGCGGGGCTGGGACTAGGTCCTCCAGGACCGCAGGCTCCTACATCACTCGGGGATAATAGGAGGGGACACAGAGAGGGCAGGTGAGAAATTAATGGCTTCAGCAGGTGGTGAGGGCTCAGGGGACTGTGGACACTGAGCCTCACTACCAGGAATCAGGCATTCATTCATTCATTCATTCATTCATCTTCTTCCACTTAATCCTTTTCAGGTCGCGGGGGGGCTGGAGCCTATCCAAGCATCTTTGGGCGAGAGGCAGGGTGGAATCAGGCAATCATCATAAAATGTGGGAGAATGAAATGACACTTGCCTGTGTTCCTGGGGCTCGATGTTTCCTGCTGCAGCAGGTGTAGAGTCACCCCTCTCCATGGCTATGGTAGACATGGGCCCCCTAAGAGGATTGTGGAGGAACCGCCCCTGCGGACATGGTGATGGGTGGAGCTGGAGGGAAAACAGATGACCTCTCAGCAGTGGGAGAGAGCATCAAGGAGAAGCAGGAAACAGCAGTTGCGGAGATGGAAGAGGCTGATGATACAGCCGGAGAGGAAACACACTGAGAGTGCACTGCTGAGGGAGGTTTCTGCCTTGGCGAAGGGGAAGTTGCTGACTGAGAGGTGGGAGAGTTCCTCTGGTGGGCCGGAGCTGGATGACGTCGTCGTGGAACCAGTGGAGCGGGAGCAGGAATGGGCGAATTGAAGGTGGAGCAGGGCGTCTACCACGGAGCGCGCTTCTGCGTCATCCTTGGACTCGCTGGAGGCGGTCCCCATATCATCCTGGGGAAGGATTGTTGGAGGACTGAGAGCATAGCCAACAAGTCCGCAAACTGGGCATGCTTCAACAACCCTGGATGCGCCTCGGTAATGCCAGTCGCCGCATCCACATTCTCCCAGATTTTCTTTGGGCTGCGGGAGGCGAGGGCTTCATCCATAAATCCCTGGAAGAATTTGGCGCCCATTCCTCCTCCACACTTGGGGATCCCGCTGCGGATCTTCTTTTGATTGTCAGAGACCGGCGTGCTGGGGACATGATGAGCTCCACAGAAACAGGTGAGTGAAAAACAAAAAATGGCCAAAAATCCACAAACTCACAGCAGCTGGGTCTCTTATTGGCCGCACTCTTCTGTCATGAATTGCCCTTTGGGGCAGAGAGGTGAGACTCACGCGCTGAACTGTGAGTTTGTGGTAATTTATTGAAAAAACAACAAACAAAGTCCAACACAGTGATCTAACACAGAATTTAAACAAATGAGGAAACTTACTGATAACGCGCACCAGAGTGAGGCAGGGCTCTGGTGGAGACAAGGAGAAACTCAATCAAGACTGTGGCAACAAGAAATGAAAATAACTGCCCTTAAATAGGGTCAAAAACATTTTACAAAAGTAACGACAGGTGTGAGTCACATGAGAGGGCAGAAGGAATCAATGATTCATAATAGGACCAGCTGAGGGCAATGAGAGGAGAGCGGCTGAAGCTGATAGCTGATAGGGCCGACGCCCACACGATGCACAAAACCCGGAAATGCCCTTGACAGCTGTCAACCCAACAGTAAAGATCTAAAGAATACAATATCAACAAATGCAGACTGAAATATAAATGTAAATTAATACAAAATAAAAGTGTAACAAAACTAAAACATAAACAGGAAAATATCAAAGAGTACAAGAATACAGAAACCCAAAAAGCACAAAATACAACAAATATATAAACATAAAGAAAAAGCCATGAGACTGAGCAAGGTGGAAACCTCCTGTGCTCAGCTCATGACAATTTCTCATTTTTTTGTATGTTTGTCACACTTAAATGTTTCAGATAATCAAACAAATTTAAATATTAGACAAAGATAACACAAGCAAACACAAAATGCAGTTTTTAAATGAAGGTGTTTATTATTAAGGGGAAAAAAATTCAAACCTACATGGCCCTGTGTGAAAAAGTGATTGCCCCCTAAACCTAATAACTGGTTGGGTCACCCTGAGCAGCAACAACTGCAATCAAGCATTTGCGATAACTGGCAATGAGTCTTTTGCAGTGCTGTGAAGGAATTGTGGCCCACTCATCTTTGCAGAATTGTTGTAATTCAGCCACACTGGAGGGTTTTTGAGCATGAACTGCTTTTTTAAGGTCATGCCACAGCATCTCAATCAGATTCAGGTCAGGACTTTGATTAGGCCACTCCAAAGTCTTCATTTTGTTTTTTCTTAAGCCATTCAGAGGTGGACTTGCTGGTATGTTTTGGATCATTGTCCTGCTGCAGAACTCAAGTGCACTTCAGCTTGACGTCACAAACAGATGGCCGGACATTCTCCTTCAAGATTTTTTGGTATACAGCAGAATTCATGGTTCCATTTACCACAGCAAGTCTTCCAGGTCCTGAAGCAGCAAAACAGCCCCAGACCATCACACTACTACCACCATATTTTACTGTTGGTATGATGTTCCTTTTCTGAAATGCTGTGTTACTTTTATGCCGGACGTAATGGGACACACACCTTCCAAAAAGTTCAACTTTTGTCTCGTCAGTTTACAAAGTATTTTCCCAAAAGTCTTGGGGATCATCAAGCTGTTTTCTGGCAAAACTGAGATGAGCCTTTATGTTCTTTTTGCTCACCAGTGGTTTTCGTCTCGGAACTCTGCCATGCAGGCCATTTTTGCCCAGTCTCTTTCTTATGGTGGAGTCATGAACACTGACCTTAACTGAGGCAAGTGAGGCCTGCAGTTCTTTGGATGTTGTTGTAGGGTCTTTTGTGACCTCTTGGATGAGTCGTCGCTGCACTCTTGGAGTAATTTTGGTCGGCTGGCCACTCCTGGGAAGGTTCACCACTATTCCATGTTTTTGCCAATTGTGGATAATGGCTCTCACTGTGGTTCGCTGGAGTCCCACAGCTTTAGAAATGGCTTTATGACGTTTTCCAGACTGATAAATCTCAATTACTTTGTTTCTCGTTTGGTCCTGAATTTCTTTGGATCGCAGCATGATGTCTAGCTTTTGAGGATCTTTTGGTCTACTTCACTTTGTCAGGCAGGTCCTATTTAAGTGATTTCTTGATTGAGAACAGGTGTGGCAATAATCAGGCCTGGGTGTGGCTCAAGAAATTGAACTCAGCTTTCCAAAGATGTGATAAACCACAGTTAATTTGTGTTTTAATGTGTGTGTGGGGGGGGTTTTCACACAGGGCCATGTAGGATTGGATTTTTTTTTACCCTTAATAATAAACACCTTAATTTTAAAACTGCATTTTGTGTTTACTTGTGTTATTTTTGTCTAATATTTAAATGTATTTGATGATCTGAAACATTTAAGTGTGACAAACATACAAAAAAATGAGAAATCAGGAAGAGGGCAAACACTTCTTCACACCACTGTATATATATATATATGAAAGATTATGCATAACAAAAATGAAGTGAACATCAGCCAGATTTTGGAAACAGTCTGCCTAGTCGTAGCTGTCTGACTTGTTTGTTGTCACCTGCTCTCATCTTGCACATTAAACTTTTACAGAAAAGCTGTTTTATCTTGCCATCTCAGAGACATTGTTAAGTGATTAAATAAGATTTATTCATTGAGTGGTGGGTACAATATCCAGAACTTGTATTTAAGTAAAAGTAGCCTTACATTATGATATTGGTTACACATGTAAGAGTTGTCACTAAAAATATACCTGAGTAAGAGTAAGAAAATATCTACTAAAAATTTCTTGAGTATAGAGAGCTTTAGTCATGCCCCCTCTACTTCCACATATGGGACCATCCATCCATCTTCTTCCGTTTAATCCTTTTCGGGTCACGGGGGGGTTGGACCTTAAATGGGAAAAAAATCTCCATTAAAGTGAATGGCAAGAGAGAAATTATCTTTTAACCCCAACTGAATTTTGCCATGAGTTACACATATGATGTTTGTCAATTTAAAAGATAATTTTCCATATAAATATTGTGATAGGTTGTCGTCTAACTCGTATTAAAGTATAAGGTTGTGAAAATATGCAAATCGAAAGACTACAAACACACACTCATGTAATTTTCATCAACGATTTTGAAGAGTGCCCAGGGGAAGTAGCTAACAACCGTGTGGGTTAGCTGCAGCTCTCAAAAGTACAATACATTTGTGTTGTTTTTCTTCTCTTTGGATGTTAGCAAAGAGGAGGTGAACTTTGGATGGGAAACTACCATAATTGTGTTTGGTGATAATGGCTTCCCATAGAGTTTAGAATTAAGTTTAAAATCCTTCTTCTCACTTACAAAGCTCTAAACAATCAGGTCCCTTTTTATTTAAAAGCTCTGATACTACCCTACTATCCTAACAGAGCACTATGCTACCAAAATGCAGGATTACTTGTAATACCTAGAATCTTCAAAAGTACAATGGGAGGCAGAGCCTTCAGTTATCAAGCTCCTCTCCTGTGGAACCAGCTGCCAATCTGGATTCGGGAGTCAGACTCGATCTCTGTTTTTAAGAATAGGGTTAAAACCTTCCTTTTTGATATAGCCTATAATTAGGGAGGGATCATGTGCCCCTGAACCCTCCCTTAGTTATGCTGCTAATAGGTTTAGACAGCCGGGGGACCTCCAACAGTGCACTGGGCTTCACTCCTTTCTTCACTATCAATGAAATATTTTTGCTGGTCATTAACATCTGTTTGTTCTCTCCCATAGATTGAGTCCCTGTCGTGCTGTTTGCTCTCTACATGTCTCTTCTTTTCTTTTTCTTCTCTATTCCCTCACCCCCCAGTCAGTTGCAGCAGATGACTGCCCCTCCCTGAGTCTGGTTCTGCTGGAGTTTTTTTCCTGTTAAAAGGGAGTTTTTCCTCTCCACCATCGCCAAGTGCCTGCTCACAGCACCATCGCCTGATTACTGGGATCTTTCTGCAACTGTGGGGGTTTCCCCTCCAGTTAAAAGTGCTATGAGATGACTGTTGTTGTGAAATGGCGCTACATAAATAAAGTTGAATTGAATTGAATTGAATGTATTGTCCAAGATAACGAGATGTAGTCCCGTAAATGGTTTCACAAAAACTAAATATTACGCTTTATTTTATGACAACCTACAACTTTAATTACGTGGAAAATTATCTTTTAAACTGACAAACAAATGTGTAACTGGTGGCAAAATTCAATCGAGATCAAAGGATAATTTCTCTCTTGCCATTCACTTCAATGCAGATTTTATTCCGATTTAAGGTCTCATATGCATAACTAGAGGGGGACTTAGATTCTTTATTGAATAAGGTCTTCACTCTTGCCAATTTGTGTTTTTCCTTTGAAATTTAAGGCTATTTTCCTCAACAAATTACTACTGTTTACTCAAAATTTTTTAATCTATTTTAAATATATTTTGTTTTTCTGTGTAAATTTGAACTTTTTTCTCACAACTTTAGATTTTTTGTTGACATTTGTGATTTTTTTCAGCACATTTGAGGCTTTAATATCATAAATTTGTGTGGTTTTCTCATATATATATATATATATATATATATATATATACTGTATATACAGTATATATACTGTATATATATATATATATATATATATATATATATATATATATTTACCACTTTTTATCTAATTAATTTGCATTTTTTGTATATTTTCAACTTTTTCTTCTTTTAGATTTGTGACTTTTATTACACTAGTTTGTGAACTTTTATTTCCTAAAGGCTTTTTTTTTTTAAAGAAAAGTAAACTTCCAGATTTATCCTCCAATAGAATCCAAATCAGATAAAATTATACATTTACTAAAAACACAACATTTTCAGTCATGGTTATTATACTATCAATAAGCACATTCAAACAGTTTTTACTCCTCTAAAAGGCTTAAGGGGGATTATTGTCACCCCACCAGGCAGATGACTGTTGACGTCAGTGATACAGGCAGCGGCGTCAACACCTTCTTTGTGAACGTGATAACCAGCGAAAGAAACGATGTAGGCTTTTCAAATCAATACCATAGTTGTATCTTGCACAAAATTTGGACAGGTTAGAGCCTGACCTCTAACTATGGGTTTGTAGTCAAAAGGTCAAAGGTCAACATTAGCATTCCCTCTATCCTATTACTATAGAACATGTAAAACTAGGGCCACCAAACTTTGTATGCAGGTTCACCCTGTGACCTTGAACAGTAACTATGGTTCTGGGATCACAAGGTCAAAGGTCAAGGTCAAAATGCCATATAAACTATATCTCAAGAACAAAGAAAGCTAGGGTCACCAAACTTGATACACAGGTTCACCTTAGGACCCTGACCTCAAACTATGGGTTTGATGGTCAAAAGGTCAAAGGTCAAAGTTGACTTTGCACAAAAATTCATCCGGCCAGTGCTCTTAATGCCAGCAGGCTGAGGGATACCTCTGGCAGCTGCCAGCATTTTCAAATAAGTGAAATTGTAAGTAACACAAAGAGTGCCGCCAAATGTATTTGAGTAAAAGTGCGTATTTTTCTTCAAAAATATACTCGACTAAAAGTAAAAAGTATCAATGCAATAAAGCTACTCACAAAAGTATATGAAAAAGAAACTTGAGCACCTGCACTTGAGTAAATGTAAATAGTATTAACTATTTAGATTTAATACCTATTTAATACCTATCTGTGTAGTTAATGGCCCAAAATTCAGCCTCCTCATGTTTGCATAGGGGTTTTCTTCTGCAAACTTTGAGAAAAAGGCATAATAAGTTCTCTTTGAATCTCTGTAATAAGTCAAAAATGCACGTGCTCAAACATTCTTTCACTGAAATTTAAAGAAATGGAGTTAATTTCTCCTGGTGAAGCAGCAGGAAAAGACAGCATCAAGACAAAAATAGCAGCCACCCCATGGTTCTTTCAGTTGATGCTTGTGATCAAACTAAGTTTCTGAACTCATGCAATTATTCCCTTTATTCTTTATCCAGATTATTGACTGTAGCAGCTTTACTTCAGAAAGCACCAACAATGGTGATTCACTTCATCTTGACTTAATCACTTGTGAGATTTTTATTTTGTGTGTGTGTGTGTGTGTGTGCCAAGCTTGTGGACAGCACACACGCCAAAAAGACCTCCGTGCCTTTTATGTGACTCAGGGCCCTCTGTTTTCCATTTTTAACAGTGACATTTCCTCTGAGCCTGTGATTTCACAGAGCAGCCCAGGAGATCTAAAGAGAAGAGAGCGGACGGAGCAGCCGGTAGCAAGGAAGAGAAACGAGCCGCTCGGCTTCAAACAAGGTGGACCTCACATCACTATTATACCATGTACGGAAAACAAACAAACGAGCAACAATGCTCCAGAGAAACACACACAGATAAATGAACTTACAAAGGTACTTATGTGCAGAAAAAGTTCAAAGGAGTTAGTTTTGAGACAGATGCTAGACGGGAATCAACAATGCCCGGGATTGTCTAGTAACAGTGCCAAAGTGAGAGACAGACAGCAAGAACGAGCTGAAACTTTGCTTTACAGTGATGAATTGCTTTCACAGATTGCAAACCTTTCCCGCCCACCTCCTGCAAGTGCATTCATAACATGCACCGACAGTAACAACAACACAGATGGTTTTGTCCCTGCAAGGCAGCACAGAGCAGTTAATCTAAATACGAACACAACACTGAAGCAGAATCATAGCCTGCCTTCAGGAATCCATGCAGTCTATCATGTGACATTTTGCACAGCTGAAATGCCAAACGCACGCCTCACCAGGTCGGGATGGCATTGTCTTCTAACCTCAGGGGCACGTGAATTAAAGTGACGGAGACACGACAGAAGAATGCATTGTTGTTTGCAGTTCTCCTCCAAATACATAAGTCCTGGTAAGACGGTTGTGCAATAGTTGCACAAAGTGACTCACTGAGACACAGTGAGACTGCCAAATTAACACTTTTTAAATTAGCCTGAGAAAATGAGGAGAATAGTAGGCCAAGCCTCTAAGCTATTAGACCTAATTGTTTACTAACACTGCAAAAATGCATGAGAGAAGATGGGTAATTGTCATTTTTCTAAATCACTTCTTGTATTGATCATTTCTTAACAACCCCATAGTTTTTCCAGTTGAACAAAACTCGGCGAAATGGGATTGATTAGTTGTTTATCAAATCCCTGCTCTGTACAAAGAGATTATAAAACCATTCATTTGAAATTATGATTACATAAAAATCTGACCTCCTACAGATGGGGCTGCTTATTAACTGGATTCTGCCATCACTTTGCCGAGCTAATAAACCGTGAATTCTCTGACTTCATATAGGGTCGAGTCTCGTGAAAGCTGGCAGGATTATACACTTTCACACACTGCTTCCCAGAGTAATTATCCAATGTGGGGACACTGTAGGAAATCAAAAGTTGCATGTAAACACATTTTTCTGTCTTGTGTGAAAATCTGGGACGTGGTGCACTTTAGCACTGACTGTCCAGACAGAGGCATGATAGCAGTCTAACAACACATATTTTGAACTCGGTCACACTGACATTTACAGCCCAGATTTTGGCATAAAACAGATTTTTGTATTCTTGTGAACAGTTATGCTGATTATGTTGCAGAGTGTATATGTTACGCAACAATACTTTGACAAAAAAGTGTGAGAGAGCTGAGGACATTAATGTACTTCTAGAAGATTTTGAAGTTAATATTAGCCTTTTAGAAGTCACAAGAGGCCAGTCAGTGAAAACAGTCATATTGGTAACGTGTTTTAATTTCACATCATAGATTATGAGCACATAAAGCGAGCACAACTGCTTCATTAACAAGAAGATGACACACTAATCCTGGAAATATAAAGCAATGTTGGCACACATGTTCACACACATTTTCAGGTGATCCAGTGAGCCACCCTCATTCCACTGCTTGTCTCCTGCAGTCAAACGTATTCTTTAGCTGTATATAGAGGCATTAATGTGTTTTTGACATTAGGAAGGCAGTCCTTACATATAATTAAGCAAGAGTACTGCCATAGCCTGCTATCCCAATCCTTGATCTTACCTAACCCTAACCAAGTACAGGTCGGTACCTAACCCCTGTTTTCTAGTGCTTAAAGCAACACTGTGTAAGATCCATCCATCCATCCATCCATCCATCCATCCATCCATCCATCCATCCATCCATCCATCCATTTTCTACCGCTTTTCCAGTGGTCCTGGTCACAGAGGCAGCAGCTCAAGCAGAGAAGGCCCAGACTTCCCTCTCCCTGGCCACCTGCTCCAGCTCTTCAGAGAGGATACTAAGACATTCCCAGGCCAGCTGGGAGACGTAGTCTCTCCAGTGTGTCCTGGGTCTGCCCTGGGGTCTCCTCCCAGTGGGACATGCCTGAAACACCTCAAGTGGGAGGCATCCAAGAAGCATCCTGATCAGATTCCCAAACCACCTCAACTGGCTCCTTTCGATATGGAGGAGCAGCGGTTCTACTCTGAGCCTCTCCCGGATGACTGAGCTCACCCTATCTCTGAGGGTGATTCCAGAAATCCTACGGAGAAAGCTCATTCTTTTGGTCATTACTGATAGAATGAGATTGTGGATACAAGTGGCATTAAATGCATGCAGAAACATTCACATGCAAATGTATGCAGGTGATACAGTTATTTTCACTCCTGCAAAAAATACACAAGAAGCCGCTTATATTCTTACGTCAGCAATGACCCAAATTCATAATTGTCTCAATAATTCATGCTTACTGTTAAACACACACACACAAAAAAACTGTTTGGATGATGTTTGCTAAACAAATTAAGAATTTCAAACTCAAATATTTTTTTAACAGGGGAGGAGTTGGAACTAGTCAAGGAATTTAAGTACCTCGGTGTAACTCTCGATTCCACTCTAAATTTTAAAAATCACATTAAAAAAATTTCAAACATAAGTCAAATTTAATTTAAGAAATTTTAAACAAATCAGACCATCGCTGACAGGCAAGGCAGCAAAAATGATCCTGCATGCAATGATCTTTTCCTAAATTAACTATTGTTTTACCAACTCATCACCAGTGTTGGGAGTTAATTTGTAGCGTGTTACTTTAACACCACTACTTTTGCAGTAACGTGCTGTGTAACGAAATTACTGTTTAAAAATTCAGTAATGTGCTACAGTTACTGAAATTTGATCAGAGGCATTACTCACGTTACTCGTTTTATTAATATGGATAGATATTTTAGCGCAAATAAACTGACCCTACCATAGCTGGCGCAGCTGTCAGACTCCACAGGTTGGTTTCCTGTCCTGCCCCAATTCACACCACAACCCGGTGGCAACTTCTCATATTGAGCCCTGATCACCTGTTGTCCCGGCAGTGAGCAGCCCCTAACAGCACCTACCTCTGTGGTTAAACATGAGTATTTTTAGAGCAAGAAGCTCGCATTTACTGTCCGCATTAAATGCATTTAAAGGTTTCTTACGCACAGAGAAAAAGTGACTTATTTGTTGCAGTAAAGAACATCTTCTTGTAAGCAGTGAACTTTCAATTATCTGTGCTTTCTGTTTTATTTTATCTCATTCATTTACATGCTGTTGTGATATGCAACTATTTCATGGAACTAAATCCTCTAAATATGTGTTTTTAATGGGCTGATCCAGGGGTGTCAAACATATAGCTGCAGGAGGTCCAAAGTTTTCTCTGTGAATTCACAGCTTTATTTCTAGTAAATTTCTGACTTTCTACTGATTACAATAGTTTATGGAAATCTGAGACATTTTTTCTCTATAAGATGAGACTTTTTTCTCATCAGTTTTCTGTTTCTTCTTTTTTCTGATGAGAACAAGGGGCCCTTGATCATGCTATGTGCGCAAGATGATTTAAGTATGCATTTAAAAGTAACGTGGAAGTTATTTTCCAATTAACTAGTTATTTTAATCATGCAGTAACTCAAAAGTAACTCAGTTATTTTTGAAAAGAAGTAACTAGTAACTGTAACTAGTTACTATTTTTTAGTAACTTCCCCAACACTGCTCGTCACTTACTGGCATAACTACAATCAAACCCATGGAATCACTCTACAAAAAAGCCATAAAAATTTTGGATAAGAAAGACTTTTCACATCACTGTTGTCACACTCTCAAGAAATATAATATTTTGTCTTTTGAAAACCATAAAACATGACCATCAGTAACCCTTCTGTGTGGAGTTTGCATGCTCTCCCCATGTCTGCTTGGGTTTACTCCGGGTACTCCGGTTTCCTCCCACAGGCTAAAGACATGCAGGTTAGGTTCACTGGCAGCAACTGGGGATTCTAAATTGCCCTTAGGTATGAAAGTGAGAGTGAATGGTTGTCTGTCTCTCTGTGTTGGCACTGTGATGGACTGGAGATCTGTCCAGGGTGTCACGATCTAAGCATGGGGGGAGGGGGGGATTCCACCGTGCTTGGTCTTTTTGCTTTTTGTTTTTCCTTATTTGTATAATGTGGTATTTTGAGTTCTATGCCTGTTGTTATCTCTAGTTTGTTTTCACATATTCAGTATTGTTTCTTTGTATGATTTATTTTTCTGTTTACGTTCAGTGTAGTTTTGTTATTTACATATTTTGGGTTTATTTGTCTATATTTGTGCTAGTGCCTTCTCTTTCTTTCTCTCTTGGGGGGTTGCAGTCGTCAGGTGTACTGCCAGGTTGTGGGCGGTGCTCGTGTCAAACTGTCAGCCCCGCCTCCTCTCCTCATGACTCACAGCTGATTGTCATTTTCTCCCCAGCCCGCTCATGTGATTCACACCAGGTACTATTTGCGTTTGATTGTTTCTAGCTTTATTTAAGGGCTGTTAATTTCATTTCTCTTTGATAACATCTCAGTTTTCGTCTCAGTCAGAATCCTGGCCCTGTTCTGGTGTGCTATAAGTCTGCTTAGTTTTTCAGTCTGGATTTTCTGTTTTTGCACCTTTTGGGATTTTGTGTTGTTGTTAATAAACGTCACCTTATTTAACACCTCCTTACACCTCCTTTAGTTCCTCCTCATGACTGTCCATCCATCCATCCATCTTCTACCGCTTTTCCGGAGGTCCAGGTCGCGGAGGCAGCAGTTCAAGCAGAGAAGCCCAGACTTCCCTCTCCCCAGCCACCTGCTCCAGCTCTTCAGAGATGATACCAAGGCGTTCCCAGACCAGCTGGGAGACATAGTCTCTCCACCGAGTCCTGGGTCTGCCCCGGGGTCTCCTCCCAGTGGGACGTGCCTGAAACACCTCAAGTGGGAGGCGTCCAGGAGGCATCCTAATCAGATGCCCATAATACCTCAACTGACTCCTTTCAATGTGGAGGAGCAGCAGTTCTACTCTGAGCCTCTCCCGGATGACTGAGCTCCTCACCCGATCTCTGAGGGTGAGTCCAGCAATCCTACGGAGAAAGCTCATTTCAGCCGCTTGTATCCGCTATCTTATTCTTTCGGTCATTACCCAAAGCTCCAGCTTTGCCTTAGAACTAAGCTCCCTCTTCACCACAACAGACCGGTACAACGTCCGCATCACTGCAGATGCTGCTCCGATCCATCTGTCAATCTCTCCCTCCATTTTCCCCTCACTCGTGAACAAGACCCCAAGATACTTAAACTCCTCCACTTGGGGCAGGAGCCTGTCCCCAACCCAGAGAGGACAATCCACCTTTTTCCGGCTGAGGACCATGGACTCGGACTTGGAGGTGCTGATTCTCATCCCAGCCGCTTCACACTCAGCGGCAAACCGTCCCAGCAAGAGCTGTAGGTCATTGCTGGATGAAGCCAGCAGGACAACATCATCTGCAAACAACAGAGATGAGATCCTGTGGTCACCAAGCATGACACCCTCCATTCCCTGGCTGCGCCTAGAAATCCTGTCCATAAAATTATGAACAGGATCGGTGACAAAGGGCAGCCCTGGCGGAGTCCAACTCTCACTGGGAATGACTCCGACCGAGTGTTGGCAATACGAACCAAACTCTCACAACGGTCGTACAGAGACCGAATAGCTCGTAACAACAAGCCCGATACCCCATACTCCCGAAGCACCCCCCACAAAAAACCACGAGGAACGCGGTCAAATGCCTTCTCCAAGTCCACAAAACACATGTAAACTGGTTGGGCAAACTCCCACGAACCCTCGAGAATTCTCGAGAGGGTAAAGAGCTGGTCCGATGTGCCATGGCCAGGATGAAAACCACATTGCTCCTCCTGAATCCGAGGTTCGACCAACTGCCAGACTCTCCTCTCCAGTACCTTGGCATAGACCTTCCCAGGGAGGCTGAGGAGTGTGATCCCTCTAAAGTTGGAGCACACCCTCCGGTCCCCTTTTTTGAAGAGAGGAACCACCACCCCGGTTTGCCATGCCAAAGGCACTGCCCCCAACCTCCACGCAATGTTGCAGAGGCGTGTCAACCATGACAGCCCAACAACATCCAGGGCCTTGAGATACTCAGGGCGAATCTCATCCACCCCCGGGGCCCGGCCACCAAGGAGATTTTTAACCACCTTGGCGACCTCAGCCCCTGTGATAGGCGAGTCATCCCCCCCATCCCCAAACCCTGCTTCCTCTGTGGAAGGCGTATCAGTGGGATTGAGGAGATCCTCGAAGTATTCCTTCCACCGCCCGACGATATTCCTAGTCGAAGTCAACAGTGTCCCATCCGCATCATTCACAGTGTGGACAGGGAGCTGCTTTCCCCTCCTGAGGCACCGGACAGTTTGCCAGAATCTCTTTGAGGCCGACCGAAAGTCTTGTTCCATGGCCTCACCGAACTCCTCCCATACCCGGATTTTTGCTTCAGCAACCACCCGAGCTGCACTCCGCTTGGCCTGCCGGTACACCTCAGCAGCTTCGGGAGTCCCACAAGCCAACCAAGCTTGATAGGACTCCTTCTTCAGCTTAATGGCCCCCCTCACCACTGGTGTCCACCACTTGGTTCGGGGGTTGCCACCACGAGATGCACCGACCACCTTGCAGCCGCAGCTCTGGGCCGCCGCTTCAACAACAGAGGTGGAGAACATGGCCCATTCAGACTCCATGTCTCCGGACTCCCTCGGAATGTGGTTGAAGTTCTTCCAGAGGTGGGAGTTGAAGACCTCCCGGACAGGGGCCTCAGCCAGACATTCCCAGCACACCCTCACTATACGTTTGGGTCTACCAGGTCTGAATGGTTTCCTCCCCTGCCATCGGATCCAACTCACCACCAGGTGGTGATCAGTTGACAGCTCTGCACCTCTCTTTACCCGGGTGTCCAAGACATACGGTCGCAGGTCTGATGACACGATAACAAAATCGATCATCGACCTGCGACCTAGGGTGTCCTGGTGCCAAGTGCACATATGGACACCCTTATGCTTGAACATGGTGTTCGTTATGGACAAACTGTGGTTAGCACAGAAGTCCAATAACTGAACACCACTCAGGTTCAGATCGGGCAGGCCGTTCCTCCCAATCACCCCCCTCCAGGTTTCACTGTCGTTGCCTACGTGCGCATTGAAGTCCCCCAGTAGGACAATGGAGTCTCCAAGAGGAGCACCCTCCAGCACCCCAGTCACAGACTCCAAAAAGGGTGGGTACTCTGAAACATCATTTGGTGCATAGGCACAAATGATGGTCAGGACCCATTTCCCAACCCGAAGGCGCAGGGAAGCAACCCTTTCGTCCACCGGGGAAAACTCCAATATAGAGGCAGCAAGGTGGGGGGATACAAGAATACCCACCCCTGCTCGTCGCCTCTCGCCCGGGGCAACCCCAGAAAAGGCCAAGCTCCAGCCCCTCTCCAGGAGACTGGTTCCAGAACCGGAGCTGTGTGTTGAGGTGAGGCCGACTATATCTAGCCGGTATCTCTCAACCTCGTACACCAGCTCAGACTCCTTCCCCACCAGAGAGGTGACATTCCACGTACCAAAAGCCAGTTTAGAAAGCTTGGGATCAGTCCACCAAGGTCTCTGCCTTTGACCGCCACCTAATCCACATAGCACCGGACCCCCATGATCCCTCCTGCAGGTGGTGAGCCCACTGGAGGGCGGACCCATGTAACTCCTTCGGGCTGAGCCCGGCCAGGTCCCATGGGTGGAAACCCGACCACCAGACGCTAGCCTTCGAGCCCCTCCCCCAGGCCTGGCTCCAGGGTAGGGCCCCGGTAACCCCATACTGGGCGGGGTACACTGAATCCTTGATATACAATTTATCATGAGAGTCTGTTGGATTGTTCTTAGTCTGGCCCTTCACCCAGGACCAGTTTGTCTTGGGTGACCCTATGAGAGGCAAATTGCCCCGGACAACATAGCTCCTGGGATCACTGGGGCACGCAAACTCCCCCACCACGATAAGGTGATGATCCATGAGGGGCCTCACGACTGTCTTTTAAAAAAATGGCCAACACATGCCAATTTATCACATCCTTTTTCCATGTAAATTAGAAACATTCTTTTGTAAATGTGAGGATTTTTCTCATAAATTTGCAGGATTTGCCTGCAGAGTTAGAGCCATTTTACTCAGAAATGTGCAGCTTCTTACTTGAAAATTTACAGCTCTTTATTATTCATAATTTTTCAGCTTTTTCCTCATGAATTTAGAACTTTTCTTACTTTTGAATTTGCAGTTAAAAAAAAAAAAAAGCTTAAACTTGTAGCATTTTACTCAAATCTTATATCTGCAGCATTTTTAGGTTGTAAACAGTTGGAAATTTACACCTTTTTTTATCTTTTCGCTAAAGTTGCAGCTTTTTACCCATAAAATTCCACTTTTTTTGGTCAGAAATTGGCAGCTTTTAACTGAGACTTACATCCCCTTTTTTGTATCAAGTCAGGCATTGGCTGGCTTGCTACCGGATAACCATGAAAACTGGTACTACCTGTCTCATGGGTTGGGCCGTTGGCGACTCAACCGGCATCACCGCCCTTCCAAGGGCGTGGAGGGTGAAACAGGTCTGTGGTGGACCACTCCCAGTTACACAGGGTGAGACTGGACATCCTGGCAGATAAACACATCTGTCACAAGGTCTGTGGTGGACTGTGCCAGTCGGTGCATTGTGACATGCACTACTCAAAGAGCAGAGATAAACCTATCATCTGGTCAGTCACTGCAACAGATACTGGAGTCAGTTTGTCTCGGCTTGTCCTTGCCACTGATAATATCTTTATCTGCCAAGAATGTGCTGCTAGTCCAGCAAAAGCTAGCAGTACTCAAATACTTTGCAAGCAGTTTCATGAAATGGTCAATCAGAAAGCAACTCATACCGGCACGGACATCACCCGGGCTTACAAGGTCCACGCTGATCTGTTCACACTCCGACAGGCAGCGAAAAGTAAGCTAGGAGCAGGAAGACAAAAGAAGAGGAAAACAGCAACCTAGTGTGTAGCAGAATGGAATGTACGCACTCTGTTGGACAGAACAACATCACAGCGCCCGGAAAGACAGACCGCGCTTGTGGCCCTGGAAATGAACAGGTACAATGTAGACATAGCTGTACTTAGTGAAATAAGATTGCCTGGATATGACAGCTTGGAAGACCATGGGCACATCTTCTTTTGGAGTGGGAGATCAACTCAAGAAAGGAGAGAAGCAGGAGTGGGCTTTGCAGTTAGAAAGGAGATAGCAGCAATGCTTGATGAGGAACCGGTGACAATCAACGACAGGATAATGACTATGAGACTCCCACTACAGCGGAAGATGTATGCCACACTCATCAGTGTATATGCCCCAACAATGACCAACACAGAGGAGGTGAAGGAAGAGTTCTACAGTGATTTACGTGAGACTATCAGGTGTGTACCGACTGATGACAGGCTGATACTCGTTGGAGATTTTAATGCCAGAGTTGGTTCGGACACCAAGAAGTGGAAAGGAGTGCTAGGCAGTTATGGAGTAGGCAAGTGCAATGCTAATGGAGAACTTCTACTTGCACTATGTTCAGAGTACAACCTTGTGATAACCAACACTCTATTTAAGCACAAGGACACACACAAGACGACATGGATGCACCCAGGATCCAAGCACTGACACTTATTAGACTACATCATAGTCAGGCAGAGAGACATAAGGGATGTATTGGACACCAGAGCAATGAGAAGCGTGGACTGTGGCACTGATCATGTTATGCTGAGATCTAGATTAAGGATTTGGAGATGAAAACAGCACTGCAGGACGGGTGTGAAGCCACCACGGAAGCTAAACACTAATGCACTGAAAGGCCAAAAGAAGCAGGAAGAACTTGAACAGGAAATGGATGAAAACTTGAAAGACTGAGACAGCAACAACTCGGAGAATAACATAGAAGAGAAATGGGCAACACTGAAGGATACGGTGTATCAGACTGCGAGTGATGTATTAGGCTACCCTGAGAGGAAACATCAAGATTGGTTTGATGAGCATGATGAGCACCTGAAGAAACTACTAGAAGCAAGGAATACAGCTAGGCAGGAAAACCTACAGTGTAACACAAGGTCGAAGAAGAAATACTCAAAGGCTCAGAGTGAGCTACAGAAGTACACCAGAGAGATGAAGTCCAACTGGTGGGATGAAGAAATGGAGAAACTTCAAACTGCAGCAGACAGGAAGGACATAAAAACATTCTTCACAGGTTTGAGAGAAATCTACAGCCCTAAACCAAGAGGATTGATCCAACTAAAGGCTATGGATGGTGAAACGGTTTTGAAGGAGAAAGACAAGATCCTGGACAGATTTGCAGACCACTTTGACCAACTACTAAACAACCCTGAGGATCTCACTGAAGGGGCTAAAGAAGCTCTAGTGGAGCGACCAGCTGTATCAAGTCTGGATGAACCACCAAATTTTGATGAACTAATGGCAGCTATCAGGACAACACAGGATGGTAAAGCTCCAGGAAGGGATGGAATTTCAACAGAAGTGTAGAAATTTGGTGGTGTTCAGCTGACCAACTGCCTGCACAAGCTCATCCAAGAGATATGGGATGCCCAGAAAGTACCTCAAGACTGAAAGGATGCAAGTATTGTGCCTTTGTTCAAGAAAGGTGACAAGAAGGATTGTGGAAATTACCGAGTATATCACTGCTAGCCACTGTTGGTAAGATTCTCTCACGTGTACTACTTAACAGACTCAGTGAACACATCTCGCAGAATGTACTACCGGAAATCCAGTGCTGCTTTAGAAGTGGAAGAAACACAATGGACATGATTTTCTGTTTGAAACAGGTTCAAGAAAAGTGTATTGAACAGAACATGCCGCTTTATGTAGTCTTCATAGACTTCAGTAAAGCCTTCGATACTGTTTCATGACAAGGACTTTGGCAGGTACTCAAGAAATATGGTTGTACAGAGAAGTTTGTCAGCCTGATCAAGGCACTCCATACAGGTATGCAAGCAAACGTGGCAATGAGTGATTCAGTATCTAAAGACTTTTCAGTAAGCAACGGGGTGAAACAAGGGTGTGTGCTGGCACCTACACTCTTCTCACTATATCTGGCAGCCATGCTTGAGGTGTCCTTCAAAGACACTTCAAAAGGAGTATACATTCAAACAAGGAAAGAAGCAGACTTGTTCAATGTGGCACAGTTTAAAGCCAAGAGTAAGACATCGATAAAGGTAGTAAGAGAAATGCTCTTTGCTGACGACAGTGGTCTAGTTGCGCACAGCGTGGAAGATATGCAATCTTTAGTGAAGAAATTTGCAAGAGCAGCTAGCCAATTCAGCCTCCAAATCAACATCAAGAAGACAGAGTGCCTTTATCAACCACCAAAGTTCCAATTATCAACATCACTACCTGAAGAGATCAGCATTGGTACAGAGCCACTAGTCAAGTGCAAGCCTTTCAAGTACCTAGGGAGTACTGTTTCAGAGAATGCTAGGCTGGAGGATGAACTATCTCTCAGAATGGGAAGAGCGAGTGCTGTGTTTGGAAACTTGAGGGAGAGACTGTGGAACAATCGACATGTGTCTATCCATGTGAAATGCAAAGTGTACAGAGCGATAGTACTGGCTACTCTATTGTACGGTGCTGAAACTTGGACTGTCTACAGAGTGCAGGTGAAGAAACTCCACGCATACGTGATGAGACACCTTCGAGCCATAATGAACATCTCATGGAAAGTCAAGATAACCAACATAGAAGTGTTGAAACGAGCTGGTCTACCATCAATGGAGGACATGCTAATACAGATGAACCTGAGATGGCTCGGACATGTTGAGAGGATGGACCACCAGCGTCTCCCTTGGCAGTTGCTCTACTCACAGTTATGCGAGGGCAAACGCAATCAGGGTAGACCAACGCTCAGATTTAAAGACACTGTAAAAAGAAACTTGAAGAAGCTGGACATAGACAGGAGTTCCTGGCAGCGGAAGGCTAAGGACAGAGCTGTGTGGAGGAATCTGATCAGACATAAATGAAACAGTCATTGTCACCCACGACAGACTGCTATGGTGATGATGATGATAATAAACATTACAAACTGCAGTCCAGCATGTGGATCTCTCCTCTCTGCCCTGAAGGGCAATTCATGACACAGGGTGTATCCTGCCTCTTGCCCAAAGATGCTGGGATAGGCTTGAGCCCCACAGTGACCCGAAAAGGATTAAGCCAGAGAAGATGGATGGATGGATGGACAGATGGATGGACATGAACTTTTCAGCTCCCCCTTGTATATCTAACAAATTAAAATCTTAAATACATATTGTGATGATTTTATCTGTAAATAAATAGTTCATTTGATCATACCTAAAATGTTTATAAGCATATTTACATCATTACACCATGTTATCAAATATTAACTTGACAATAATCCATAGTAGTAACACTGTAACAATGTGCCCCGGTTTCTCTCTAAAAACTTGCCCCATCATCACCATTTAGTTTTGACACCACCAGGAAGGAACCCCGAAAACAGACACATGCCCATGTGGCTTGATAAGTCTAGTTTCACAAGAAAAAATATTGTATGCAAGATCAATATGGTTTGACAATTATGAAGAAGACAACAGATTTTTGAAAAATTACTCAGAGGGCTCCTAATTCATTTATCTGTCGTTTCTCGAGTACAAAGATCCATATGCACAGTTCGTGTGCAGCGGAAAAGTATAGAGTGTATTGCGCGTACACTGAGTCTAAAATTAGAAAGGCCACACATAGGGTGTAACAACCTGCCCCATGTAACTTTTTGCCCTGTTTTACCCTATATATCAGTTGAAGCATCCAAGTGCATTATTAAAAGTAACTGCTGGAATGCCTTTTGTGCAGTCAAACTGCTCAGCCAGCACTAACTGCTGTACAAAAATACATACAGTTTGTAGAGTTAATTAGAAGATTCAGAATAATAATATTCTCTGGTGCATATATGAAGATCTCCTTTCACATTTGTCATTTTATCCATTCTTCATGAAGAAATACTGATTAATGCAACATTAGTCTCATAGAGTATCACCTTAAACTGCATACAGTGCTAAGTACAGGCAGCAGTTAGTCTAATGAGAAGTCTTTGTTTTAAGGATCCCATTTCAATCTTGTGGTCTGTGATGGAGATAAAGAACATCTCTATACTCAGTGCATCCTGAAGTATAAGCACCTTGTGTCATGATTTGCCCCTCGAGGCAGGAACGGAGACCCACGCCCTGAACTGTAGTTTGTGATATTTATTGACAAAAAACAACAAGTCCAAATGGTGCACCAACACAAAAATCTAAACTGAACACAAAGCAAACTTACAAATGGATGAATGAGTAGAAGACACAGGGCTCACCAGAACAGGGGAAGGGTTCTGGTGGAGATGAGTTAGCTTAGACTCTGGCAAAGATGAAAAGAAATAACAGCCCTTAAATAGGGCCAGCAACAAATGATACAAGTGATAGTAGGTGTAGATCACATGAGCGGTAGGAGGTGACAATGATTACACCTGGGGTCAGCTGGGAGTAATGAAGAGAGAAGACAGGACTGACAGCTGACAGGAGCACTACCCACAACAGAGCAAAAAACCCGGAAGTGCCACTGACAGCCGCAGCCCCAGAGAGGGAGAGAGAGAGAGAGAAAACACAACAGTACAATATAAAGAACTAAATGCCAACAAATAAGGACTGAAGGATAAATACAAACATATACCAAATAAAGAAGTAGCAAAACTATGATGATATAAACAAGGAGAGCAAGAAGAATAAGAAACAATACAAGACATTGTTAAGGCCTGAGCGCTGATTCTGTCCGTGCTCGGGTTGTCCAGTATTTTCCCCATTCTTATTTTTGGTTTTGTCATTTGGCCTTCCTGGGCTTTTATTTTGACAGCGTCACGTCGGGACTTCCGGCTGTCAGAGCCGCGCCGCGCCGTGACAGCTGGATGTCATCTCATTAATTACCTCCTTTTTTGATTGGTTGTGATTTATAATTTAAGGGAGCAGCTGAGGCTCACTCCTCGCTGTGACCTACACAACAGTACGTGCCCCTCCGCATACGTCACTGGACCCCCTAACCCCGACTCCAGTCTCCTTTATGATTCATCGTTCCCTGTAAGTGTTTTTCCTCAGAGTCTGTTATCTTGTGTCTAAGCCTATGTTCGTGTTTTTGCCCCACGTGGCTGTTTATTTTGTGATCCTTGTCTTTTGTCAAATAAATAATAGCAAACTTACTGTTGGTCTCTGCCATCTCATGAATGCCCTGCAAGGGGCGTTCCATAACAGTAGGTCGCAGCCGAACGAGACGCCGGTCACCGTGAGTTTGTTTTTTGGGGCTTGTAGTTTTTCCCCTTCTTTTTCCGTGTACCAGCGTGTTTTGGGTAATGGCGTCGCCTAGAAAAGGCTACTCTTTGGACTTGGGCTATGAGCTAATCATGTCCCTCATCGAGGTAGATGGTATCATCGCCCAGGCTCGTAGCGATCCAACCCCCGATGGTTCATGCTGGTACTTGGACCTCGCAGAGGCGACACTTAAGCGCAATCCTCACCATGCCAATCATGTCAAGGGCAGGAGGAGGATGGCTGAAATTACGGCACTTCGGGAGAAGACCCGTGGACCGGAGAGGAATCTCAGCAGGAAGCCGAAGGTGAGGCATCCCCGCTCCTCGCCTCGGGATCAGGTTCCTGTCACCCATCCAGCCCAGGAGTCCACGTCTCCAAAGTGCCGTTCCCATCTGCAGTGAAGGAAGAAGACAGCCGGGACCCCCCGAGAAGAGACGCAGTGGGCAGCTGAGCTTGTCAGGGGCTGTGTGGCCGAAGCCTGCTCTCCCTTCCACCCCAGCCAAATCCTAAAACATGTGCTGGCAGCAGTCAGACTGGTGGAGGTCAATTCCAAACTCTATGATTTTCCTGAGTACGCCGAGATGCTAGCTTCTGTCTCTGCGCAGCAGCGGCGCTTCCCAGATCTGACCTTAGCCTCACCCTCTGCCGGTAGACGTCATCACCCTGCTCACAATCAGCCTCAACGAGATCCCCGTCCTCCCAGCCAGCCTCTCAGCCAGCTGTTTCCCCTGCATCACAACGGAAGGGACAGACAGCAGCCTCAGCCTTCGCGTCATCCGTTTCCGCTGTTCAGTCAGCTCCTCGTCCCCAGACTGCCTCGGCTGCTCCTCCCTCCTCCTCGTCGCTGTCTCCAGCTGCTGTGAGCTCAGTGAGTCCTGCCCTGGCTGCGCCCATCACCGATCCCGTGTGAGTGGCTCCTCTTCGTCTTCCCGGGGGGCCATCCATCACCATCCATAGGGGAAAGGGGAGAACCAAGCCCGCTGCAGCAGTTACCATCGTTCCTCAGGAGAACAGGCAAGTGCTGGTTCATTTTCTCACTCCATATAATGAATTGCCTTGTCTGACTCGTGGGGGTGGAGTTTGGGGTTCACAATCCCCTGAGCTCCCTCCACCTGCTGTAGCCATAAATATTGAACCTGCATCCTCTGTGTCTCCTTCCCGTCACTGCGAGCATCCTCCGGTGCCAGGAATAGACCGCTGGACGAAGAAGGAGCCTGCGGCTCTGAAGAGCCTGGTGCCAGCCCCACAGCCACGTCACGGGCAGAGGAGGAGGGCGGACTGCCGTTTGGAGCCTGCGCCGACGATCAAGCATTCCCGGGTCTCCGTGGAGGAGCAGTCAGACCCAGGAGGTCATGGACCCCTGCCACCACACCGTGCAAGCCTTCAGTGTGGTCTTCAGCACCAGGGAGTCCCCAGACTGTGACAACCATCATGCCGGCTGTGGAACCTGCCGCAGTCAAGTCGGAACCAGGAATGGACCTCCAGATCATCAAACCTGGATCGTCGAAGTCCTGGACGGCGATAGAGCCCGAGCTCAGGCAAGTGCTCTTTTTTGTCTTTCTATTTTCTGTTTTGGAGCATTATTGCCTGTCTCTCGGGGAAACGAGCCGGGTGCAGCTGACCACTGCATCCAAGCTTGTCTCGTCGGGCTCTACTGCTGCCGGTGATCCTGATCCTGGTTCTCTTTGTTCCTCTGAGAATTTTTCCAGGGTTGCTGGAGACGAGTCAGCTCCGGTCGTCATGGAGGTTCCAGGTTCATGCTCAGAGGTCATCCCTGGTGCTGCGCTGGCCCAGTTGGGGTCCGACGTGGGTGCTGCTCCGGCCCGATCGGGGTCCGTCGTGGGTGCAGCGCTGGCCCGATGGGGGTCCAGCAAGGGCGCTGCACCAGTTCGGTTCGAGGTCGGTGAAGGAGCTGCGGATCCTCTGCCGTCTGACGCCGGACTGGTCCCTCATTTTTCTCCCTATCCTCCTCCACCGGGTGCCGCTGGGGTTCCCCGTATTTGGCTCGGCTTCCCCTCGCTGTCCCTCTCGATAGGGAGGCCGCCTCCAAGCTTTCCCCTCTGGTCCTGGTGGCCTAAGGATGCAGGTCAGCCGCCCGGCAGACTGCTTTGCCGGTTCGACATTCTGGGTCGGTCGCACGAAGTACTGCCTTGTTGGTTCGGCGACCTGGTCCGGCCGCCTGAGGTACTGTTTTTCTGGGCCTGGGACTGGGGTAGGACACCCGAACTGCTTTTTTTTCTTCCAGCGATTTGGAATCTGGATACGGGTAGACCGCCCGAACTGTCTTTTTTTTTCTCTCCATGTTCTACCTGCCGGCATCCCTGTAAGTTGTGTTTTTTTTTCCTCCTGTGAGTTTGAAGGGATGCTCTCTTTTTTCTTTGCATGGGTTATAGTTTAGGACTATATCTGTAGTTTTGCTGCCCTACTCTGTAGCCTTTGAGTTTGTTTCTTCCCTCTGTGGTTATATGGTGCATGTGTATTTTTGGAAATGTACCGTATTTTGGT
The DNA here is from genome assembly GCA_020510985.1 of Pholidichthys leucotaenia. NCBI lineage: Eukaryota > Metazoa > Chordata > Actinopteri > Cichliformes > Pholidichthyidae > Pholidichthys > Pholidichthys leucotaenia. The sequence goes on along the minus strand of CM035841.1, from coordinate 310,334,856 downwards.
TTCTCTTGTTTCCTTACCGGGCAGGATGTTATGTATGTTTTTGTTTGTTTGATTCAACTGGGCTTGAGGATTTCCTTGTATGTTCTGCCTTTGATTTTCTGTGTTTAAGTCTCACCATTTTATTAGTTATCTTTGTTGCCCGTTCCTTGTCGGGGGTTTTTCTTGGTGTAGTATTTTCCTTTTTTTTTTTGGTTCTCTCCCTCCTGGCCTGTTTCCCCCTCCACCCTCCCTGGGTCGGCCCTGGTAGCCTTCTGGTTGAGGGGGGGCTTGGATGTTATGTTTGCGCCTGGAATGCGCCTTGTGAACAGGGGGTACTGTTATGGCCTGAGCGCTGATTCTATCTGCGTTTGGGTTGTCCAGTATTTTCCCCGTTCTTATTTTTGGTTTTGTCATTTGGCCTTCCTGGGCTTTTATTTTGACAGCGTCACGTCGGGACTTCCGGCTGTCAGAGCTGAGCCGCGCCGTGACAGCTGGATGTCATCTCATTAATTACATTCTCCTTTTTTGATTGGTTGTGATTTATAATTTAAGGGAGCAGCTGAGGCTCACTCCTCGCTGCGACCTACACAACAGTATGTGCCCCTCCGCGTACGTGACTGGAGCCCCTAACCCCGACTCCAGTCTCCTTTATGATTCATCGTTCCCTGTAAGTGTTTTTCCTCAGAGTCTGTTATCTTGTGTCTAAGCCTATGTTCTTGTTTTTGCCCCATGTGGCTGTTTATTTTGTGATCCTTGTCTTTTGTCAAATAATAACAATGGAATAAAAAGACAGGAACCAAAGAACACAAAGTACAACAAATATACAAATATGAGGAAAAAACCATGAGACTGAGCATGGCGGAATCCCCCGTGCTCAGATCAGAACACCTTCCAATCCTGCTGCACCACTACTCCACACAAACAGAGTCCAGCAGGTTTTCGTCATCTCTCAACCCACCCACGTCTGAAAGTTCTGCTTTTCAGCAAATTTTGTCAGTTTTGAGGAACAGCTGAACCTCATTTAAAACAGAAGCAGCATCTGAGTCTGTTATGTGTTGTTTGTTTAACTGTCTCATTTGACTTGTCTCCCTTTGTGGCTTCTCTGAGTGGGTGGATGTGAGTGTGATGGAGCAAGATGCTGCAGTATCTGCCAGGGGCAAGAGGAGGCTGCCCAGAGTCTATCCCCAGTAATAAATAGCCCAGGACAGAATTTAAGTTGCAGCTGAACATTATGCTGAAAACTGCTGAACAGCTAAACACTCCGGGTGAATTTACCACTCAAGTCAAAATGTCATTGCTGAGCCTGATTGTCCACACTTGAAGCTTGATGGCTCTCAGGTAAGTATCCCCTCTATTAGCACTTTAAAACTCACAAAGTGTTTCTCCAGAATGCCATTGCACAAACTAAAAATTATACAAACAGGCCTTCAAAAAACCACAGAGAGCTGTTCTAATTGGCAGACGTCAACTATCAATCAACCTTGAAGGATATAAATAGCCTTTGTATTGATGGAAACTCTCAGCAGGGTCTTGTGCCCTGTTTAACGGGAGTGCAGACAGTAAAGCTGCAACTGAAAATGTAGGGCGACCTAGCACAACCCCAAAGTGCTGTATAAATCATCTCATCATTTTAATTAAAAAAAGACAAAAATACAATAGGTCTAAGAATATATTGCAATGCTACCAAATTAAAACATTTAACCATACATCACATGGAACTCAAAGATACCCATACTTTTGAATGAAAAACTCTCACTAACTTTTGCATTTCACACCCACTGTGTATGGGTTAGCACAGCTTCATCTTTCCCACTTGCCTCTTAAAATTTTACATTGGGTAAGATATTTTAATATGGCTTTTCTCAGCTTCAACTGGGAGAGCCAGAGGTGGTGGCTGGTCTTTGGTAGTATACCATTATCCTTGCAAATTATGTTTAATTACCCCCACAAAGAACGTTATGCAATTGGTCTGGTTTGTTTGCCTGCTTGTTTGTTCAGTAGTCTGTCACGAGCTGAGCTCTGGAAGTTTTCCCAGGCTCAGTCTTGTGGCTTTTCTCTGTATTTGTATATACTTGTTGTATTTTTATGCCTTTTGAGTTGTTATACTGCTTTCTATTTTTTGTCTATGTTTCAGTTTTGTCACAGCCATGTTTCATTTCATTTGTTATTATTTATTAGTCTGCAGTTGATTATGTTATCCTTTATATTTGTATTGTGATGTCTTTCTTGGTGTTGACAGCTGTCAGGCGGCGCTTCCAGTTTTGCTGTCCATGAGGGTGTCGCCCTGTCAGCTGTCAAGCTCTGCCGCTCCTCTCTCATCGCTGCCAGCTGATTCCTGTTACTAGTTTGTTCCCTTTTCCTGCTCATGTGAACCCACACCTGTTACCACTCATGTTAGTTGTTCTGTTCCTATTTAAGGACTGCTTTTCCTTCTTGTTATTGCCGCTGTCTTGATTTTCCTCATCTCGTCTCCACCAGAGCCCTGCTTTGCTCCGGTGCATAAATCTAGTAAGTGTTTTCCCTTTCTCGTTTGCATTTTGTTTTTGGAGCACTTGGTTGTGTCATGAATGCCTCTTCAAGGCGGGAGAGACAGACCCATGCACAGGATTGTACAGGTACATTTATTTGCAAAAACATAAGGTCCCAGAAAACTGTGCAAACAGACAAGAGTATAAACTAAGAAAATAGACTTACAATTGGCATCCCTGGGCTGATGTCGCCCAGCGGACGCAGGAGTAGAATGAGGGGTTGAAAGAACAATGACTAACCGTCAGGAAACATGGTCAATAATCCAGCAATTGTCATGTGTTGAGGCAGTGCTTAAATAGACATAGAATATGAGCTGCAGGTGTGAACCATTGAGTGAGCAAGCCTGAATGATTAACTGCTCCCAGCTGAACTAACTGAGAGTAGATTGGGGCAGTGTCTGGGAAAGGGGACGCTCAAGTGAAAACAAACCTAACAAATACATACAGGAAACTAATAGGATGAAACTAGTCAGACAAACAATTCAGGGAATAAAGTGAGGATCTGAGCTCAGAGGAACCCTGGGCTCAGATACATGACAGGTTGAATTTTATGTTTATTGATTTTTTTGTAATAAACTTCACAAGCTCGTAGTACAGCACGTGGGTCTGACCTCTCTGCCCTGAGGGGCATTCATGACATAGCCAGATTATACAAAAACTTACAGAACAGATTTACATGAAATATTTAACTAGGGGCAGTGATGTGCACAGACATTTCAAGGGGCAGATGCTCAACCACACTCCAAAATAGTGAAAAAAGTAGCACAAATTTGACTGTATTTTAATACCTATACACTCATGGAGATTTTTAATACCCCATGGATTTCTTCAAAATTATCCCCTCACACAGAGACCATGGTCTTCATCATTAATTACGTATTTTTATGACCAAAGGTCAATGACACGACAATGGGCAGCTTCCACTGAAAAATACTAGTGCATACCTGTACATGCCCATAGAAACCAAGTATAAGCAAGCTTTTCTGCATGCCAGTAGAAAGTTACTGTTACCATGGCAATAGTAACCATGGTGATGCCTGCCTTTGATCTTTGACATGGTTACCATGGCAACAGTAACCATGGTGGAACCTGCCCTTGATCTTTGACGTCACCACTTGTTCAGTGATGCCTGCCTTTGATCTTTGATGATGTGTCTGCTTGGCAACAGTAACCATGGCAAGGTCTGTGCATCTATGACATCATAGCTATGAATGCCCATAGCTCCCCTGAGGACGTTCATTAAAGATTTCCCCTCCTAAACTTCCGCATATCCGGGGAGGCTGAAATTGAGGGATGTACACCCTCGTAACCTCAGCAAAGCATGCATAAAATCTGAGGCCAGTCCGACAAATGGTTCGGGAGATATGCGCGGATGACACACACACACACACACACACACACACACATGAGGCAGCCATTCCTCGCATGAGGATGGATATTTTTTTCACACGTGAGTTGTTCAGAACTCCTTATAAGAGCTCCTTATAAAAAGATATAGAGTGATAATAATCAAGTCAATGGCGGTAATGCACCTGTGAGCTGGTTGCCAACCGCCAATCAAATCTAAAAGAAGCAGAAGAAGAAGAAGAAGAAGAAGAAGAAGAAGAAGACACACAGACAGAGATTTCTTGCATTATAATATGATATCTGTTCAAAATACATAAATTTTCACTAAATCTGAAAAAGGCTTTTCTTTCAGTAAATAAAGTATTAAACCTCTGTTCAAATAAATAAATCTTTGCAAAAAATATAAAAACACCATTCCCCTGTCAGCAAAATGATCCAAAAGCATCCCCTCTTGTTAACCTGCCACCCTCCATCCTCATAAAGACTGCAAGAATACTTTATACAGGGCAACTTTAGTATATCAGTGAGAGGACAGAAGCAAATGTACAAGAAAAATCATGAAAATCTAAAAAAAAAAAAAAGTGCAAGTTTTATAGACTTGCACATTTAAGTTGCAAATTTATGAGTATGTTGTTAATTTTGTGTGGGGAAAGATAATGTGTTTATCACAAAACATGGCAAATTTACAGGAAAAAAGTAGTAAATTAATTACAAAAGTAATAATAAATTTATTAGAAAAGTAATAAATCTGCCATGAAAAAGTTGCAAATTTATCAAAAGAGTTATACAACCGTAACTCCGGTAATGTTACAACATTGTGTTAAACATAAATAAAAACAAATATAATGATTTAAAAATCATTTTCAAGCTATTTATGTTCAACTGAATACACTACAAAGACATATAAGATATTTAATGATCAAACCTATGAACTTTATTGTTTTGGGGTTTTTTGCAAATATTCACCCACTTTGCATTTGATATTTTCAACACATTCCAAAAAAGTTGGGACAGGGGCAAGAAAAGACTGGGAAGGTTGAAGAATGCTCAAAAAACACCTTTTTCAAAAATTCCACAGGTGAACAGGTTAATTGGAAACAGGTGAGTGTCATGATAGGGGATAAAGGGATCATCCCCTAAAGGCTTAATCATTCACAAGCAAGGATGGGGTGAGGTTCAACACTTTGCAAACAACTGCATGAGCAAATAGTCCAACAGTTTAAGAACAATGTTTCTCAATGTACAACTGCAAGGAATTTAGGGATTGCATCATCTGCAGTCCATAATGTCATCAAAAAATTCATAGAATCTGGAGAAATTTCTGCATGTGAGTGGCAAGGCCGAAAACCAACATTGAATGCCAGTGACCGTTGGTCCCTCAGGTGGCACTGCATTAAAAGCCAACATCATTCTGTAAAGGATATTACCACATGGGCTCAGGAACACTTCAGAAAACCATTATCAGTTCAGGGCAAGTTAAAACTCTACCATGCAAAGTGAAAGCCACATACAGTGGTGTGAAATAGTGTTTGCCCCCTTCCTCATTTCTCATTTTTTTGTATGTTTGTCACACTTAAATGTTTCAGATCATCAAACAAATTTAAATATTAGACAAAGATAAAACAAGTAAACACAGAATGCAGTTTTTAAATGAAGGTTTTTATTATTAAGGGTAAAAAAAATTCTAAACCTACAAAGCCCTGTGTGAAAAAGTGACTGCCCCCCATGTTAAAACATAAATTAACTGTGGTTTATCACATCTTTGGAAAGCTGAGTTCAATTTCTCGAGCCACACCCAGGCCTGATTACTGTTACACCTGTTCTCAATCAAGAAATCACTTAAATAGGACCTGCCTGACAAAGTGAAGTAAACCAAAAGCTCCTCAAAAGCTCAACATCATGCTGCGATCCAAAGAAATTCAGGAACAAATGAGAAACAAAGTAACTGAGATCTTATCAGTCTGGAAAAAGGTTATAAAGTCACTTCTAAAGCTTTGGCACTCCAGCGAACCACAGTGAGAGCCATTGTCCACAAATGGTGAAAACATGGAACAGTGGTGAACCTTCCCAGGAGTGGCGGGTAGACCAAACTTACCCCAAGAGTGCAGCAAAAACTCATCCAAGATGTCACAAAAGACCCCACAACAACATCCAAAGAACTACAGGCTTCACTCCAGACTCCAACATAAGAAAGAGATTGGACAAAAATGGCCTGCATGGCAGAGTTCAAAGACAAAAACCACTGCTGAGCAAAAAGAACATAAAGGCTCGTCTCAGTTTTGCCAGAAAACATCTTGACAATCCCCAAGACTTTTGGGAAAATACTCTGTGCACTGACGAGATAAAAGTTGAAGTTTTTGGAAGGTGTGTGTCCCATTACATTTGCCATAAAAGTAACACAGCATTTCAGAAAAGGATCATACCAACAGTAAAATATTGTGGTAGTAGTGTAATGGTCTGGGGCTGTTTTGCTGCTTCAGGACCTGGAAGTGTCACTATCTGAGCACGGGGGGATTCAGCTGTGCTTTGTATCTTTACCTTTTTTTTCCCATATTTCTATAGTGTTGTATTTTTGTGCTCTATTCCTGTTATTTTATCTTCAGTTTGTTCTCACATATTCTGCATTGTTCCTCCATATGACTTATTTTTCCTGTGGACACTCAGTGTAGTTTTGTTATTTACTTATTTGGGTTTTTGTCTTTTTTTGTCACCACTTAGTATTCGTTTCTTGCGGGTTTTCTTCCTTTTCTTTCTCTGGGGTTGCAGCTGTCAGAGGCACTTCCGGGTTTTTACCCGGTTGTGGGCGGTGCCCCCGTCAAGCTGTCAGTCCCATCTCCTCTCCTCATGACTCACAGCTGATCATCATCTTCTTCCCCAGCCCGCACATGTGATTCACACCGGTTACCACTTGTGTTCATGACAGAAGATGCCAGCCAGTTAGAGACCCAGCTGCTGCAGTTTGTGGTTATTTTTTCACTTACCTGTGGTTTGGCGATTGGGCAATGGGACACGGCCAATACGAAAACTCCAGTGGCTGCGAGGGTTCCCCGTTTCCCCAGTTTTGTTTCTGACCAGGGATCTCGCCATGTAAGCTATCCAGGAATTTCCATCTCTTGGTCTGGGCAAAATGGAGCAGTGGGCTGTGAGTATTGTGGAAGACATCCTCATGCAGACTCATGCCTCCCGAACCCCCGAGGCAGCCCGAGAGTGTCTGGAGGATGCAGCGCAGGTACTCGAGACATGCCAAATCCTGTAGGACCACCTGGAGCTCGCTGACCTACTCCTCTCCATAATCGCCCCACAACCTATGAGTCACGGGCTAGGGGAGTCCACTCCGATGTCCGTGCCTGTGCTGGAGAAGAACAAGCACCCACGTACACGGAAGCCTCCAGCCTCTTGCTGCTTTCCAGTGACAGCTCTGTCTCCTCCTCCCAAACACTGGCCTGCTCCATCGACCAAGGAGCTGGAGGATCACAGGCAGGTCATACTAGCAGAGACAGAACTTCTACTGGAATGTAAGCCATGGCTCCTCCCGGATCTTGCCCAGGAGCTGGAGGAGGTTTCACTGGGAGGCCCGGAGTTTGAGCCAATAAGTGAGCATCCTCTGACTCCGGGGCCTCTCCCCTATCACTATGAGCCTAAGTCTCCACCTCCCGCTCCCCACCATCACTTAGGGAAATCCCACCGGGAGAACGTTTCCACTTCCTTGTCAGCAGTTCCCTCCTTGTCGAGGCCGAAGACCCCCACAGCAGTGCCTTCATTGAGTTTTTCCTCTCAGGATGTCCCGTCAGCCTCCTCCTCCACTGCTGCTGCCTCTCACTCCTCCTCGACGATTCCTCCCACTGCTGAAGGACTGGTCGCCTCCTTCCTGGCTCTGCCCGTCACCACGTCGGCTGGGGCGGCTCCTCTACTTTCCTCAGAGTGGTCCGCAACAACGGCAGCCACAGAGAGAGCGGACTCTACACCTACTGCAGCAGAGAACATCATGCCCTGGGAACACAGGCAAGTGTCTTTTCATTCTACAATTTCCTACACAAAAATTATTTTGCCTGATTCTCGGTGGTGAGGCTCCATTTACACAGTCCCCTGAGCTCTCACCACCTGCTGCAGCTAAAGACCTTTCATCTTCTCTCTCCGTGTGTCCTCCTTTGCCCCTTGAGTACCTGCCGGCCACAAGATTGAGTCGCCAGACGATGGAGGAGCCAGCAGCCCTGGAGGACCTGGTTCCAGCCCCACAGCCATGGTCTGGATGGAGGGAGAGTGCTGAGACCAAGCTGAAGCCTGTGCTGACAAAGGAACATCCCCTGGCCTCAGCGGTACAAAGTCCAGCGCCAGCAGAAAATCGACCCCCTGTGTCCATGTTGGGTGAGCCACCTGCGTGGGCCACTTCGCTAAGGGGTTGTGGGACTGAATCCACCACCGTGCCTGCTGAAGAGGAGCAGGACTGAAGTCGGGCCTCCAGAGGGTCGGACCCGAGACGTCGCCACTTGGATCGACGGAGTCCCGGATGGCGGTGGAGTTTGAGCTCAGGCAAGTGCTCTCCTTAGATTTTGTTGTTTCTATGTTGGAGAGATCTTGTCTGGCTCTTGGTGGGGAGAGCCAGGTGCAATAGTCAGCTGCACCTGAGCTCACTCCGCTGGGCTCCACTGCCGCCGGTGAACCTGACCCTGTTTCTCTGCCTCGTCTGTCTGAGCCTTTCCCCAGGGTCACCAAGGATTGTCCAGCTTTTCCAGAGGTCTCTGTGGGTCCAGCCTCGCTGCCTGAGAACACCATGGGTCCCACTCCTCCCGTCAAGGTCATCACGGGTGCCCTGCCCCAGTCCAGGGCCTCCATGGGTGCTGCTTCCCCTTCAGCTGAGGTCATCGCAGGTGCTCCATGCCAGCCTGGGACCTCCGTCGGTGGGGCTCCCCTCCAGTTGAGGTTTTCACGGGTGTTCCGTCCCAGCCCGGGGCCTCTGAGGGTGCTGCTTCCCCATCAGCTGAGGTCATTGCGGGTGTTCCATCCCAGCCCAGAACCTCCGTGGGTGCAGTTCTTCCTCCGGTTGAGGTCTTCGCGGATGCTTCTTTCCAGCCCGGGGCCTCTGAGGGTGCTGTTTCCCCATTAGTTGAAGTCGTCGCAGGTGCTCCATCCCAGCCCGGGACCTCTGTGGGTGCATTTCTTCCACAGTCTGGATCCACCATAGGTGCAGCTTTGGCCCAGTCCGCGTCCACTGTGGGTGTAACTTTGACCCAGGCCGGGTGTACCATGGGTGCAGCTCCATTCCAGCTCGGAGCCACCATGGGTGCAGCTCTGCTCCAGCCCAGAACCACCATGGGTGCAGCTCCACTCCAGCCCAGAGCCACTGCGGGTGCTGCCTTGCTCCAGCCCAGAGCCACAATGGGTGCAGCCTTGCTCCAGTCCAGAGCCACCACAGGTGCTACCTTGCTCCAGCCCGGAGCCACCGCAGGTGCCACTTTGCTCCAGCCTGGAGCCACCGCGGGTGCTGCCTTGCTCCAGCCTGGAGCCACCACGGGTGCTACTTTGCTCCTGCCCAGAGCCACCACAGGTGCTGCTTTGCTCCAGCCCGGAGCCACCGTGGGTCCAGCCTTGCTCCAGTCCAGAGCCACCGCGGGTGCTGCCTTGCTCCAGTCTGGATCCACCACGGATGCAGCCGTGCTCCAGTCTGGAGCCATCTCGGGTGCTGCTATGCCCCAGTCCGGGGCCACCGAGGGTGCTACTGGCCAAACCGGGGCATCGTGGGTCCCTCTCCTCTGCCTGACATCGTCATGGTTCCCTCTCCTCTGCCCGAGGCCGTCGTGGTTCCCCCTCCTCTGCCTGAGGCCATCGTGGATCCCTCTCCTCTGTCCAAGGCCATTGTGGTTCCTTCTCCTCTGCCTGAGGCCATTGTGGGTCCCCTTATTCCTCCATTATCCTCGTTGCTGGTTGTCCTTGTTGGGCACCCACCCTCTGGACCACCTCTTCTGTTTGGGTGGTTAAAGAACTCTGGGTGACCACCTGACAGACTGTGCCGTTGGGTTGGGTAGCCAACATTCTCCGGCAGGCTGCCCCACTCTTAGCATCATGCCGTCTGCCAGGTCTGTTACTTTTGCCGGCCACCTGAGCTGTCCAGCTCTCCGATCCAGGGGGCCTAGGGTCCTGGGCTTGCCTGGTATGGATCCTGAGCGGGGGGTTTTTTTGTTTGTTTTTTTGTTCCTGTCTAGCCTGGGTTTGCTGGGGTGTGAGTCATGAGAGTGTTTCTTATTTTTTCTGGGCTGTTTTCGTCCCTCCGTGCCTGGGTCCCCCTCCTCCCACCTGGGGTGGGGTTGCTTTCCTGTTTTTTGGTGGGGTGGGTTCTTTGTGTGGGTGGGTCCTTTTCTTCCTTTTCGATGTTGCCTGGGGTGTCTGGTTCCACCCCTTGGGGGGGGGGGGTCTGTCATGATCTGAGCCCGGGGGATGCCGCCGTGCTTTGTATCATTACCTTTTTTCCATATTTCTATAGTGTTGTATTTTTGTGTTCTATTCCTGTTATTTTATCTTCAGTTTGTTCTCACATATTCCGTATTGTTTCATAGTATGACTTATTTTTCCTGTGGACATTCAGTGTAGTTTTGTTATTTACTTATTTGGGTTTTTTGTCTTTATTTGTCACCACTTAGTATTCGTTTCTTGCCAGTTTTCTTCCTTTTCTCTCTCTCTCTCTCTCTCTCTCTGAGTGGGCGTGGTCGTGAGTGCGAGCTGAGAGCGTGTGACAGCGTGAGTGATTTATCTCAAACTTTTCTCTATCTTTTTGTGTTTAAGGTTTTTTTTCTGCTAAATAATCTTAATTTTTGTTGTTTTCTGTAGCTGGGGTGGGGTAGGCGTTCTGGGAGGGGGGTTTCTGCTGCCAGCTCTGCTGGTCAGCATGATTTTGGAGCGAGGCTCCGGGTTCGAGAAGCTGACACGCCGGCATGCTGTCAAACTGGCTCCGGCTGTCAGCTGCTCAGTGGAGGAATGTAGTCTGGCTGTGGGGGAGCTGGTCGGTTATGAAAGCGTTAGATCAGCTTCGAGAATGAATAGTGCCGTGGTGATCTTCCTCGATAGTGTGGAAAAAGTTAACCAGGTAGTGGAGAGCGGGGTTGTGATTAAGGACACACTGGTTTCTGTTCTGTCTCTGGTGAATCCCGCGAAGAGAATTACGATCTCAAATGTCCCACCATTTTTAAAGAATGAGCTGTTGGAGAAGGAGCTGTCGGGACACGGGCAGCTTTTGTCCCCTATTAAGCACATCCCTCTCGGTTGTAAGTCCCCGCGTTTAAAGCATGTCATGTCTTTTAGGCAACAGGTGCTCATGATTTTAAAGAATAGCGAGGAAAGCCTCAACCTCGTATTTAAATACCGGATTGACGGCTTTGATTACACCATCCACGTCACCTCTGATAATATGAAGTGTTTTGGCTGCGGAATGGAGGGACACTTGATTCGATCATGCCCTCAGGGAGTGGGGGGTGATCACTCGGGGGAGGCCGCTAGTGCGGCCTCGGGGCCGTCTGGTGACGGAGCGGCTTTGCCACCCTCCGAGGCTGGCGGTGCTGCGGCCGAGGCCGCGAGGCCGTCTGGCGGCGGCCTTTTGGCCGAGGCCACAAGGCTGTCTGGTGGCGGGGCGGCTTCGCCGCCTTCCGCAGCCAGCCTGTCAATCATAAATGAAACAGCAACAAAAGTTAAAGCACATCACAGGGCTGCTGCACATATCAACATTGTGGACAAAGGTGAGATTACCGAGAGGGATCACGCTGAGGATCAGACAGATGAGCCAAATGAGGCCCAGGTAGATGGTGGGACCAGAAAGATGAATATAAAAGCACAGCACAGGGTGAGCGAAAAACAAGAAGAGACAGCTACCAGGGTGGCTGAGTCAGTGTTGGAGGATGAGGATGACATTGAATTAGATGAAGAGTTATGTAAAATCTCAATCAAGCGAAAGAATTTGGAAACCAAACAGCAGAGGAGCAAAGTAAAAAGGGTTGTCAAAGAAAGATCTGAGGTTTCTCTATCTCAACCAGATTCTTATGCTGGGTCTGAGATAGAGAGTGATGGTGAAAGCAGTGATGATGTGGCCAGTGGAGGCGGTTACCCCTTCACAAAAATACAGAAGTTTTTGCAGGACACTAAGGGATCCAGAATGGTTAAAGTTGAAAATTTCTTCCCCGATCTAAAACGCTTTGTTGACTCTGCTCGGGTCTACATGAAAAATAAGGGAGAGCTTGAGCAGGAAAGTTTCACTGATCAGGAGATCTACAGACTAAAAAAGCTTGTGCTAAAAGTTAAGAACCAAATTGCCCAGGATGACTAGTCTTTTATCGCTCATTCTTTCTTTTCTGTTTTTGTATTGGCTTTGCCCTCCTATATACATGTGTAGTTTTAATTTTGGCACACTCAACATCAATGGAGCAAGAGAAATGTCTAAGCGAGCGTGTGTTTTTACTCTTGCAGAATGCTTGAAAATTAATGTTCTGTTTGTTCAGGAGACTCATAGTTCTGAGGACAATGCTGCTGACTGGAGGAGGGAATTTCGAGGGGAAATTATTCTTAGTCATAAAAGCAGCAACAGTGGTGGAGTGGGTATTTTATTTTCTCGAGATTTTATTCCACTTTCTTATGACATTGATGAGATAATTGCAGGCCACATTTTAAAAGTTTGAGCTGTTTTTGAGAATGTGAAAGTTGTTTTTATAAATGTGTATGCTCCAACCGTAGGCACAGAAAGATTGGCCTTTTTTAATATTTTAGATGACACGATCAAAAATTGCAGTAATGATGACTTTTTATTTGTGGGAGGTGATTTTAATTGTACAGAAAATCCTCTTATGGATAGGAATCACCCAGAGCCACATGCTGCATCCAAGAGAGTTTTAAAAGGTCTCATAGAAGCTCATGATCTGTGTGATGTGTGGAGAAATTTTCATGGCAAGGCTAGACAGTACACATGGAGCCATAGAAAGGACAATATTCTGTCCTTAGCTAGACTGGATAGGGTTTACAGTTTTAAGCACCATTTTAGCATTTTTAAAAGTGCTTTTATAGTCCCTGTTGGCTTCACAGATCATTCCCTGGTTCAGTGTTGTGTTTTTATCAAGAATATAAAGTGCAGTAGTGCATACTGGCATTTTAACACGTCACTTTTATCGGATAACAGTTTTAAAACCGCTTTTATGTTTTTTTGGAGTAATTTTAAATTAACAAAATCAAATTTTAGTTCTTTGCAGCAGTGGTGGGATGTAGGGAAGAGCCAAATAAAGAATCTGTGCCTACAGTATACTCGCAATGTCTCTGGAGACTTGGCCAGGTCTGTCAGGGACCTGGAGAGAGAAGTAGTGGAGCTGCAGTCTTTGGCAGGCTCCACAGGAGAAAGAGGACATTTTGAGGCCCTCAATGGCAAAAAGTCTGTTTTAACTGACTTACTGGGTGTGGCTGCCAGGGGCGTTGTAGTACGCAGTAGGTTCCAGAACATCGCACTAATGGACGCTCCATCTCATTTTTTCTTTGGTTTGGAGAGGAAGAATGGTCAGAAGAGGATGATCCACTCTCTCAGCTCCGAGGACGGGCGGCCGATCCATGAGTCTGCGGAGATCCGTCGCTTTGCAGTTGCTTTCTACAAGGATCTCTTTAAGAAAGAATTTGTTGAGAATCCACATGCACTGAGTCATTTTTTGACGAACTTGCCAAAGGTGATGGCTAGCGTGAATGCGGAGCTGGAGAGCGGGACCACTCTGCAAGAACTAGCAGTGGCTGTCCAGTCTCTTCAGTGTGGAAAAGCCCCAGGGATAGATGGTCTACCATCGGAGTTCTACAAGGCGTTCTGGTCTGAGATCTGTGAGGACTTGCTGGAAGTACTGTCTGACAGTCTGCGGAAGGGTCACCTGCCCCTAAGTTGTAGGAGAGCAGTCCTCACCCTCCTTCCAAAGAAAGGCGACTTGAAAGACATTAAAAACTGGCATCCGGTGGCCCTCCTCTGTACTGACTACAAAATTCTCTCCAAAGTGTTGGCTACCAGACTGAGGAAGGCGATGGAGCAGGTCATACATGTAGACCAGACCTACTGTGTACCTGGTAGGTTGGTTACAGACAACATTTTTTTAATTTGTGATGTTTTGGACCTCTCCAGCTCATTGGTCAAAGAACTTGGTCTTATTTCAATAGACCAAGAAAAGGCGTTTGACCGAGTTGAACATCCATACCTTTGGCAGACATTAGAGGCCTTTGGTTTCAGCTCAGGGTTCATCGCCAAGATCCAGGCTTTGTATAGAGACATTGAGAGTATTCTTAAGATTAATGGTGGTTTGAGTGCTCCTTTCAAAGTTGAGAGGGGTGTCCGACAGGGCTGCCCCCTCTCAGGTATGCTGTACTCTCTTGCCATTGAGCCCCTCCTTTGTAAACTAAGGCAAGGCCTCACTGGTTTTAAAGTCCCCAACTCTGACTCTGTTTTTAAAGTGTCTGCCTATGCTGATGACGTTGTTTTTACAAGAAATCAAAATGATGTAGACTACCTTTTAAGAACTGTCAATCTTTTTGGTGAGTGCTCCTCAGCGAGAGTGAATTGGGGTAAGAGTGAAGCTGTTGTGGTGGGGGGGAGACCACAAAAAATTGCCCTACCTGGTGGCCTCTCGTGGACACAAGGTGGTTTTAAATATCTTGGTGTGTTCTTAGGAAATCAGACTTTTACTGGGAAAAATTGGGAGTGTTTTTTAGAAAAAGTTGAAGGAAGACTAAAAAAATGGAAATGGATTCTGCCAAACTTGTCCTTCAGAGGTCATGTTTTAATCATCAACAACTTGATTGCTTCGATGCTGTGGCATCGACTGTCTTGTCTGGACCCTCCACCCAATTTGCTGGCCAGAGTGCAATCTATAGTCGTGGACTTTTTCTGGGACCGTCTTCACTGGGTTCCACAGAGCATCCTTTTTTTACCGAGGGAAGAAGGTGGTCAAGGGCTCATCCATCTGGCCAGCAGGGGGGCTGTCTTCCGCCTGCAGTTCATTCAGCGACTGCTGAGTGGCCCCCTCGACCTTGTGTGGAGACCTATTGCCAGGGCTGTCCTGGCTCGCTGTGGAGGGCTTGGACTAGAGGAGTCGCTGTTTTTAATGGACTTAAGGAGCCAAAAACTCCCAGAACTTCCCCAGTTTTACCAAAGTGCTTTTAAAATCTGGGGACTTTTTAAAAAGAACTCTCCCCAGGCTTCCTTGTCACCTTTCTGGCTTTTAAAGGAACCACTTGTGTTCGGGACCCGTTTTGATGTGGGTAATGCTTTAGGACCTTCTGTTTTAAAAAAGTTCATTTCTGCAAAGGTCACAACGCTGGGACACTTGGTAAATTTATGTGGTCCTAACTTGGGCAATGCTGTTGCCCTGTGCTCGGCTCTTGGCGTTTCTTCAGTCAGAACTATAATGAACTTGCTGAAAGATTGGAGAGACTGCCTGTCTGCAGAAGAACACTCTGCTATTGTTTTACACTGCAAAAACTCTGTGCGAACTGCTGATGAGCCTTTTCCTTTTAGTGTTTTATCTCCTGATTTTAAAGATGGCACTGGTGTGTTTTTAAACTCTGAACACATTAACATTTGTGACTCTCCTGGTAAAAAAATGTATGGACTTTTGGTGAAAGTTTTAAATGTAAATAAGTTAAAAGGTCGAGCTGATACACCATGGAGGAAACACTTGGGTTTGGGTTCAGAGGTGAGGCCTGCCTGGAGAGCACTCTATAAACCACCATTAACTAAGAAGGTTGGAGACCTACAATGGCGAGTTTTACATGGTGCTGTGGCTGTAAATGCTTTTATCTCTATTTTAAACCCAAATGTTGTTGAGTTTTGTCCATTTTGTCCTCAGAAAGAGACTGTGTTTCATTGTTTTCTGGACTGTAACAGACTGCAGTTGTTGTTTGTTTTTTTGGGGAAGCTGTTTTATCTGTTTGGAGAAGTCTTTTCCCTGCAGATTTTTATCTTGGGCTTTCCATATAGGCAGAGAACTAAGAAAAAGAGTGAACTTTTAAATTTCATCCTGGGTCAGGCTAAAATGGCTATTTATGTTAGCAGGAAAAGAAAAATTGAACAAATGCTGGATTGTAATGTAAAAGACATGCTGATTGACATGATTAAGGCTCGAATAATGATTGATTACAATTACTATCATCTGATGCAAAATGTTGAAGCTTTTGAGGCTATGTGGTGCTTTAAGCACATCCTGTGTTGTGTTAAGGAGGGGAAAATCACCTATGGTATGGTCCTGATGTAAGAAGCAAGTTTTTGTTTTAGTTTTCCTGGTTTGGTTACTTGTGTTTTTGATTTCTTGTCAGTGAGTCATTTTTCTTTTCCATTGCTTCTTTTAGTTGTTGTGTTTTTCTGTTGAACTTGTAGCAATAAAGGTGTGTTGAAAAATCAATCAATCTCTCTCTCTCTCTCTCTCTCTCGGGTTGCAGCTGTCAGAGGCACTTCTGGGTTTTTTTCCCAGTTGTGGGCGGTGCCCCTGCCAAGCTGTCAGCCCCGTCTCCCCTCCTCATGACTCACAGCTGATTGTCATCATCTTCTTCCCCAGCCCACTCATGTGAGTCACACCGGTTACCACTTGTGTTTAATTATTTCTGGTCCTATTTAAGGGCGGTTATTTCTTTTCTGTTTGCTGGCATCTCAAGAATCATTTACGTCAGAACCCTGTTCCCGTCCTGATGTTTGTATCCTGTTTTCTCCCCGTTGCTCGTAAGTTTTGCTTTGTGCACTTTTTGGATTTTTGTGTTTGTATTCTGTGTGCAGTCCAGCGTTTGGGTCTCTTTGTTTTAAATTAGGGCTGCAGCTAACGACTATTTTACATCTCAGTTAATCACTCACTCTCATCAAAGATTACTCCAGTAATCTGATACTTTTTTTAAAAAAAGAAACTTGCACTGACCAACATTTGCGGAATTTTCTTTCTTAAAGAGCAGTAGTAATTGTACCAAACACTCAATAAAGCAGGTACGCATTTATTGCAATGCTTATTGCAATGTTTATTGCATAGAACGTAACTTTAAACAGTACATTACACCATAAAGTTCTTTTTGCTAGCTGTTAGCATCCGCTAGCAGACACCGTTAGCATCTGTATGCTAACTGTGGTGGCTATATGTTCTTTGGTCATATAAGCATAATTAGCATAACTGACTACATTCTATTCATCTTAAATTTAAATCTCAATCACATACCTTGTCTCAGGTGCACTCGCTGTGCATGACGTGGGATGTTTTCTGCCAAGACACTGTAACATCCAACGTTGTAGCATGCTAGCGCGCCACTCGGTTTTACTATATACACACTGCACAATGTTTTCCTTCAATTTGAGCTTGAAATGATTCCAGACTTGAGATACTTTTGTCATTTTTTAAAAAATTTTCTTTATCTTTGCTAGCCCGTCACTATGGCACTCTACCATGGTGCCATTAAACAAATCTGCGTTTTGTTTAGGTTGTGTGACTGGAAGAAGGTCGCACCGGAAGAAGGTCATATAGACCGGAAGTGCTACATTAAACGACACATCAACGCATAAATTTTGGATCAAGAATTTTTTGTAACTGAATTATTCAAATTATTCAAGTAATCATTGCAGCCCTATTTTAAATGCATTTTCAGCCTTGGAGGAGTCTGATCCACACTCCAGGCCCACTGGTGTTGGTGCTGCACTTTTAGGCTAGCTCGCTAATCACCAATAAAATATGGGTAAGGGATAAGGATCTGTATTTACTTAACCTGGGGATTGGAACCATGGACCTTCTAGCTATGATGTAACAATGCCAACTTTTGGCTGCTCCCTTTCGGGGTCACCACATCATCATCCCATGATATTGCGATGATCCGCATGTTGATTTGGCAAAGATTTTTATGCTGGATGCCCTTCCTGACACAACATTCCCCATTTACCCAGGCTTGGGTCCAGCACAGAGACTACACTGGCTTGTACTCACCCTGTGGCTGGGTAACCAACTTTCCTTCCTCCATTCTATTAAACTGAGCACCAAGCTAGGTGGCAGGAAGTACCATTTTTATATGGTCTTTGGTATGACCTGGCAGGAGCTTGAACCCTCAACTTCCTGGGAGTGGGGGCAGACACTCGACCATTAGTCCACCACTCTGGTCAATGCAAACCACTGTTCTGCCATAAAAGAAAACAAAAAGTGGAAAAGCTTTGGCAAAGGTTTGTTGTATCTGACTGCTCTTGTTTGTATCATTGACCTTTATTATGCTGACATTTGGTCCCAAACACCCTTCATGATGTCTGCAATCTGACCTGACTTTTGTTTGCTCTGATCTTTTTCACTGCAAACTTAACTTGTTGAATTTTACTTCAGGGTAATCTAAGCTGTGCAATATTTATGTCATCACAACAAATCTCAAAGTTGTTATGATTCAACCTTATCAGAGCATAGATTTATGCACATATTTGTGTCACTCTTCATGTTTTATTTCCAGAATAATTTACTACTGGTAGAAAAAAAAAAAGTCATATCTGAACCTCATATCAATGCATCTAATACTACAGAGGGAAAAGATTTCCATCTGAATGGCCCCACTAATAGCTCTTCCATTGGTTCAGATTACATCTAAACCATTTCCAGCAGTACTTTTCAAAATTCTAAAACACACTAATGGGCAGTGAACCCAGCTATCTTCACGAGTAAACAAATGCATTACGTGGTCCTGGCTTCACTTTCATTCTTCAAAGTGACATAGTGGAGGCACATCAAGGGGAACAAAGAGTCACTGCGGATTTGAAGCCTCAGCCACAGCAGACTTAGAAGCGGGACGTGTTTTTGAGGCGAGTCTAGTGCACAGTGGGATGCTGCTGTGATAAAGAGTTGTGTGGGGAGGCCCCAAAATCCCTTTTATATCAGCGACTCACAAGCGTGCAGAAAAAGTAGCACAAAGCCGAAAGGCTGGGACTAAGGAGGGAGTCTATGCAAACATAACGAAAGTGAAATACTGTACAGAGAATCCCGGCATCAACCCTTTTCTACATTTTTCTTTCACCCCCAAGCTGCTGAGTCAGTTTTTATGATCAGCCTGTCGGGTGAAGACGGTGACACCGCATGACAACTGGAGCACAAAGGACTTCAACCTGCCACAGACATGTACACAAACACAGCTGCTGCAGCTCCTAGCTGTGACTCGCTGGGTTGAGCGCACGGGCTCCCTGAGAGCTGTGCCTGTGTGTTTGTGTATCTAAGAGCAGAAAGTTGAAGGGCCAATAAAGCTCACCTGACAGGTCTATGGTAAATAAAGCTGTCACAGGTCCTCTGTTCTCCCTGTGCTCTCACACACAGCCATTAGTTTCCCTTTCATTAGTTTCCCTTTCAATCATGATGAGGTGCCCAGGGTGTCGCTGAGGATATATGTGCAATATGTTTATGTGTTGGGGGCAATGTCGGACAGCTCATGGCGTGTGTTCACCAGCTCGTTAATCCATTCATATTCACCCACTCACTGTAAACAGTGGCTCCACTCTATCCATCTCTGTGTGCATGTGAGGGGGCGCTCAGCCATCAGGCATGCAGTGCAACACACCACACCAGTGGCCCTCAGGGTGCCCTGGGAGGGACACTTGCTCTTTTCTGACCTATTGCAAAAGCAAATGTTAAGCGTTGGGGGGAGCAAATGGGGCTTCTCATTGACATTCCTGCTGGTTTGAACGGGAATGTGGCAAAAAAAAAAAGCGCTGCACCCTTGGGTGCTGTCCTATAGCCAGGGATGAGAGTGCCATTCCAAATGGCAGGCGAGTCAGATGTCACTCCACAATGCCAAAGTCCCCGACAGCCAAAGTGTAGCACATGACACAAACATTTCAATCTGGTATTCTGTATGTAAGAGAGAGCTGCTTCAAGGGAACCAGGCCTAGTCCTGTTGAAATCAAGTTTAAAACTAATGACATAAGCTAATCATTGCATAAATGATTATTTTAAGGCAGCTGCAACATGTTTTATAATTATTGTCCTCACTGCTTAACCTAATTGACTTAGACATAGGATAAAGAGACCCTCCCCAATACACTTTTTCCAACCTGCAGACTTTAGTGAGCAGCAGACCTACGACCAAAGAGACCCAGGGGTCAGGGGGACTGAGTGCATGCTGCAGAGATCACCCACCTATAGTCGACACCACAGTTCCGACAAAATAAAATGCCCCTGTAAAATCCCATCTGGGCCTTAGTGCATCAGCCCGGATCCCAGCGGCGATAGCAGCCTCATACTCCCGCAGGAAGGAGTTGAGGTCCCTCAGGCTGATGTTGAAGGTCTCGCTGAAGTTGTGGAGCGTCCCGTTCCAGCGGCCGTGAGCCCGCAGCTCCGAGGGCCTCTCTATGGCCGAGAAGACCGCAGCGCCGCACAGCAGGTACAGGACGATGAGGACGGCGAGCAGCCCGAAGCGGCCGTTGTCCTCGTTGAGGTGCAGGGAGCGGCAGCCCTGCAGTCGGTGGCCACGCATCATCCAAATTTCAGCACCACTCGCGCGTCGGACAGCGACCAGCTCCACATCGGAGGCGGCATTCACTCTTCTGCAGGTTTGCCCTGGAAGTCCCGGTCCCGCCGTCTGGTTACTCTCACTCCACGAGAAACAATTCCTCTCGCACCACGCTGTCTCATTGTAGCTGAGAAGTGATGTTGTGCATCAGGGAGAAGCATAAAAAACGCCCCACTTGTGGATTTATCCGCTGATTAGTTAACTGGAAAAGCTGCAAAAGACGCATAGATTCAAGATGAGCGCATTTCTCTCTCTCTCTCTCTCTCTCTCTCTCTCTGCAGTTGGTGTGAAGTGGAGCTGCAGATTCACTCCAACCGTGCGCGCTTCTTTTAGCAGCTGAGAACCCTCCGTGTCCCCTGCACCAAAACGTCTCACGACAAAAAAAAAAAGAAAAAAAAAAAGATCACAATGACGCCTCTGCAAGTTGCACACTTGACGGTCTAAAGAAGAACATCCCGTGCCCGCTGTGAAACAAAAGTAATTTCTCCTCAGACAGAGAGGGGAGAGGAACTGCCGGCCGACTGTGGATGCTGTAGCGGGACACGGCGCCCCATCAGCGCACACCATGAGAGGAGGCTCTGCGAACCAGAAGTTGTGCAGTTGGCGCAACTTGGCGGAGGGAAATGAGAATCCTTGTACGCCTCCATCTGAGGTAGTGGGCAGACGAGAGGAGTCACAGTTTTAACTCCAGTGCAGGGTTTGTTGCGTCTTTGCCATGCGCACTGACGGACACTCACTGGAACCCCGGTTTCTGCACACTGGAAGCAGACAGACACAAAATGAGCTTCCTGCGCAAATCCGCTTAAAACTCCTAACACGCTCAACACCAAGTCAAAGGCACAGAAAGATTCATCAGTCAGTGGTGGATTTCTGTTAATTTAGCCTCTCTGTTTCTTCAGATGATAAACAATTTGGGTCAACTCGGCTGACTGTGCATAAAACATGTTACTTATACTGATAAAATATGACATTGGGATATAACATGTAGCCAATCTAGTGTATATACTACTATACAAAGATCTATCTGAACAGGAGGTGCACAATCAGAATTTCCTTTGTTAAGTACTTATTATCCTTATTTAAAGATATGTACACTTACTGGCGACTTCAATAGGCAGGCTACACCTTGCTATTACAGTTGACAGAGCTGTCCCAAGGCATTATCAAACTAAAGAACTGCTTTGGGTTCCACAACCACTAGGAGGCCTCTTATAGCATTTAATTGTTTGATTTTAACTTTTTTTTTTAAATTTTAATTTCCAGAACATGTAGTAATAAACTTGCCCTAGCCAAGCCAAAGATTTATATGTCACAGTCCAAGCATGGTCTGGGGACTGTGCCCACCCTTTATTTTTTTTTTACTATTCTCTGTACTTAGTATTGAGTTATGTCTCCCCTGGCCCTGTATTCATGCTTTGTGTTTACCTTTTGTCTCAGCTGTTATGATCTGGTGAGCGCACTCCCCCTTCCATCCTGTGGGAGGGTCCCCGGCTCTGCAGGTAATCAATTTACCTGCGTGAGTGGACGCACCTGCTGTCTCCTCGCTGCCAGCGCTTAAAAGGACCAGTCTGTGAATGCTCCAGCGCTGGCTCGTTGGGTATACTGCCTTAAAAAAATTAACCCGGAGAATAATCCATCTCTCTCTTCCTCTTTCTCAGGTTGCTGCCATCTCTGTGGTATGTCCCTGGGGGTTTCTTTTGCACTCACCTGCTCCTTCATCATCGTCTTCACTCCAGATCGCCTGCTCCACCCGGTCAGACATTTCACCAGCTATACTCATCCACAGGTCCTGTTCCTATTCATCATTGCCTTCCTGGGTTCCTTGTCAGGCTCTCTGCTCTCACTTGTAAGAGTTTTTCCTATGATTCATTATTACCTGCCTCCCTCCTCATTCTAATCTGCTCTTGTCTCCCTCATTACAGGCTGAGCACTCCTCTGTTGAGTGAGGTGATTTTTCCGCTAACTTTGCAACAACTTTTTTCAATAAAATTGTGTGTAAAACTTTGACTCTCTGTGTTGTGTGCATTCTCTGGTGTAGCATCTTGCACGTGGGCTGATATTACTAGTAATCATGACATCAGCTCCTCATGTTTTCCGTACCCCTAGCCATTGTCCTCTCTGTATTACTCCTGCATTGTTGTCCTGTATGTTCATTGTTAGGTTTCATGTGCACCCCCTGTCTGTACAGCCCTGCCCATTCTGTTTCATGTGCACCCCCTGTCTGTACAGCCCTGCCCATTCTGTTTTGTAGCTGCACCCCTGTTGTCTTCTAATTTGTCCCAGCTGTCTTATGTTTAGTCAGTGATCTGTTCCCACCTGTCCTGTGTTGCCTTGATTGCCCCCCCCCCCCCCGGCTACATATACCAGTGTCAGTCTGTGTCTGTTGTGGCATCATTAATGCTCCTGCCTGAATCCTGTAAATATTCCTGTGAGTTCTGTCTGTCTAGTTTGTTTTGCTTTTCAGCCCCTGTGCTGTTATTCATTTGTTCCAGTTTCTGTTAATAAATAATTGTTTTTGCACTTGATCCTGGCTGCATGTGAGTCCTCTCCACCCAAACCTTATGACAGAATGACACCACCAGTTAAGGACTCAGCGGGCAGGCATCGGTACCCCATGAGCCTGGGTATTATGTAGTTATTGTTCATATATATTGTTGGAGCTCTTATTTGTGTGGCACGGGGTGGTGGCTCCACCTTCCGGTTCCGCCAACCCTGTGGGCATATAAGGGGCTGCAGGTAGAGGGACGGTCTCTTCTGCCTTACCTCTGCCAGTGGCTGCATGCACAGCTGTAGCACTGATATCAGTGTTCTCTGTCTACAAGTTATGACATAACACTGGGGTGGGACCTTTGTAATGCTCTCAAATAAATGGGATTATTTCTTGTGCTCATTCGTCTCTCACCCCAAAATTGGCTCTGTGGTACCTGGGGCTCATGGAAGCTGCTATTCGCCGCCATCCATGGCTCACGGAGCATGCTGAGGGGGTGGAAAGGATCACCCTGGTGGCTGACCTGCAGAGTGAATACTGCTGGATGGTGAGGAGTTTGCTGAACAAGCCAAAGTCTGTGCCGACGAAAAAGCATCCCCTGGCTTCGACACCTCCTGCTCCTCGCCAATCACCAGCTCCAGCCCCATCGCCACCTCCCAAGCAGCAGTCTTCTGTACCACGGGTGCCTTGGGAGACCCCCACCATCAAGAGGGAGCAGTTTCGGGGATCAAGACTGGCTTTCAGAGGTTCCAGATGGAAGGGAGGATCTGGGAGAAGCCACTCCTCTTGATGCCGTGCGCCACCACCAGCACCAGCTCTCCCCTCAGCGCACACATCAGCTTGCGCTCCACCAGCTCAGCCTGTCAACAAGCCTGCAGCTCAGCCTTTCAACAAGCCTGCAGCTCAGCTTGTCAACAAGCCTGCAGTTTCGTCTGTCACCATGCATGCAGCTTCGCTTGAGGTTTCACCAGTTACCACATCTGCAGTTTGGCCTGTCACCACACTTCTAAAGCCAGCTCCTCCAGCTGCTCGCAGCATGCACATCACGGCTTCCGCTGTCCCCAAGGCATGCGCCGCAGTTCCAGCTGTTCCCGGGAGGCACGCTTCTGTTCCTCTTCAGCCTGAGGTGCATGCTCCAGTTCCTGTGGCTCATCCAGAGGCAGTCACCCCAGCAGCTGTGGACCAGAAGCTCAGGCAAGTACTTTTCTTTAATTTTTTAACATCAATATTAGTAAAGACTTGCTTAGTTCCTGGTAATTGTGGTGATGCCTCACTCACTCCCTACCTCTCTGCTTCATCTGAGGTGACTGTAGCGAGGCCGGACGCTCTCGCACCTCAGGAGCTGTCGCTGGAGGTCAGCACACCCTTACCTTCAACTACTGAGGCCAGTGCATCTCCACCGAGTGTTTCTGAGACCGGTGCATCTCCATTGAATGTTTCTGAGGCCGGCACGCCACTGACACCTGCCCTCGAGCTCAACAAACCACAGTCAGCTGTTTCTGAGGTCACCGCGCTCTCGCCATCAGCTCCTGATCTCTGCGCACTCCAACCTTCAGTGCCTGAGTCCAGCACGCGCCCGCCATTTGTTCTGGAGACCAGCACGTACCTGCCATTTGTTCCAGAGACCAGTGCTCACCCGTTGTTTGTTCAAGAAACCAACGTGCGCCCGCCATTTGTTCCAGAGACGGGTGCGCTATCAGCTGCTGAGAGCGATGCGCTCCAACCTTTGGCTCCTGAAGTCGGCATGTCCCTGGTAACCATACCTGAGGTTAGTGAGCTACGACTGTCTATTCCTGAGTTCAGTGAGTCCCAGTCAGCTGTTTCTGAGGTCAGCGCACCACAGCCACCTGCGGCTGAGTGGAAAGCTCTTTTGTTGTTGTTTCCTGAGCTAAAAGCTCCTTTGTTACAATCTCCAGAGCAAAAAACTCTCCGGTTATCAGTTTCTGAATTAAAAGTTCCTATGTTATGGTCTCCTGTGTTAGGGTGTGTGGCATGAGAACCAAAAGCAGACACAGGTGGAAACGATAATTAAAGTGAACAATAATATTTATTACATTAATTGTGCAAGACCAAGTGCAATGTTGATGAACCCGAGGATCTGGCAACCCTATGAGGAGAGAGCAGAGGGACAGATAAGTATAACTGATGGACAGTATGATGAGGTTTTAAAGTTGATTTCCTTGTGCTTACACTTCTGCAGAGGAGAACAGCTGGGAACAGGTGAAGGACCTCCTCGGTGGGGAAACAGGTTGCCAGGGGAGAGGTGCTGTGGTGCTTCTGGGGTGTTTCCAGGGGGTAGTTAGAGACAGGCTGGCCAGGCCTGAGCGCTGGGGAGTGAAAGTGAAGAGTAGTGAAGACAACAATGGTTAGTCAACTTACTTTGGAGAAAGGGGGAGTGCACAATCCGAGGAAATCCAAATCCAGTCTGTAGGCTATTTCCAGAATCCAGAGGCAGGCAGGGGTCAGGGCACAGCAGAACAGATGCAGGCTGGCAGATAAATCCAACAAAGCAGGCAGTCTCAGAATCAGAATCAGAATCAGAATCAGAATCAGGTTTATTGCCATTGTTCATGTAGTACACAAACTAGGAATTTGTCTCGGTACAATGCTGCAACATTAAACATGATAAGATAAGAGAAATAAACTATACATGTAATAAAGTGTAGGATAAGATTAAGTGATACTGGTCAACAGTTAAAATATATATTAGCCAGCAGCAGATACTGTGGAGAACTATATAGTGCAGTCGGTAATGCAGGAAGAAAACAGTGATGATTGACATGAGTCTGGTTGAGCTGCTGTACATGGTGCACGAGAGTCACTTAGTGTTCAGCAGTCTAATGGCAGAGGGGAAGAAGCTGTTCATGTGACGGGAGGTTTTAGTCTGGATGGACCGAAGTCTTCTACCAGAGGGGAGGGGGGCAAACAGTACATGACCAGGGTGTGAGGGATCGGCTATGATCCGGCCAGCACGTCTCCGGGTCCTGGAGATGTACAGATCCTGGAGAGATGGGAGCTTGCAGCCGATCACCTTCTCAGCAGTGCGCACGACGCGCTGCAGCCTTAGTCTGTCCCTGGCAGTGGCTCCTGCGTACCACACGGTTATGGAGGTGGTGAGGATGGACTCGATGATGGCTGTGTAGAACTGCACTAACATCTTGGTGGGTAGCTTGAGCTTCCTCAGCTGCCGCAGGAAGAACATCAGGGTCTATGTGACAACGGAGTGTCGCCACTGTATGGTCTGTGTATTGAATGATATATTATATGTGTAAAGGATTTATATTTGTAAATGTCAACTTGTATTTGATGGGAAAAATGCACATATAATTGTATAATGTGTTATGACTAAATTGAATCCAGTTTGTGAGATAATTGTGGATTAATTATGTTAATTGGGTGAGTCAATTAATTAATCTTAAAACCACATACCTTTACCGGCATGCTTCCTGGAGGTATCCAGACGGGGGACTCCTCAGGGGTTTGAGGGCTTTTTAAAAGATGCCAGCAGGAAGAAATTATAGGATGGTTGAGTAGAGGGGAATTTAATATGTAAATAGGGGATTAAAGTATTTATTGTATTATTTATTGTGTATTTATGGTTCTATTTATTCTGTAAATATTCTGGGGAAAGTATTTATGTATTTATGATCTTTTAGATATTATTGGGTATGTGGAAAAATATGAAAATGCTTATTGTCTTACCTAGGGTTTTGGTATGCACCAATTAGGTGAATTATCTCACTGTGTATATTAACAGGTGTTTTCATTTGGTTAGTGTGGGGTGTCAGATGTGCATGGGAATTATTGCCTCTGAAGATTATTGGAATAAATGGAAAAATTGCTGATTGCAAACTGTTTTGGAAGCCTCCGCTCTTTCTGTGGTGCCTCGTCCGCTCAGTCATGTGACAATTGATGTCAGGAGTGGTCCGTTTCAAGACATTTGGTGTCAGGAATGGTTCGTACCTGCTAATTGGTGACAGAGAAGTGGTCCGGTTTCACGGTTGTGGTGAAGAGGAAAGCGCAGCCGGACGAGTGGTGTCAGGAATTTTCCACTCTCACCGTGGTTACGAAGAAAGTCAGCAGAAGAAGAATTAAGCGGATGATGCGACATTTGGTCAAAAAAAGGTGTTGTTAAAATAAGGAGTGGTAACACGGGACAAGAGGAGCGATGGCAAAAAGGAATATGAAGAAACAACGAGAGCAATTAGATGATTTGGACACTAGCATGGCAATTGAGGAGCAGGGGACCAGTGGACTAGATGAGATTGGAGAACTGACGAGCTTGATGAAGTCCCTGGTGCGTTCACTGACAGTCAGAGATGGTCAGATGGAGGAAGAAGCCACCCTGCAAGAACAAAGGTGGCAGACTGTGCAACATCAATTTAGCCAGATGCAGTCACAAATGATGGAGCTGAGAGAGGAGTATGGGAGCCGGG
Source organism: Pholidichthys leucotaenia (assembly GCA_020510985.1). Classification (NCBI taxonomy): domain Eukaryota; kingdom Metazoa; phylum Chordata; class Actinopteri; order Cichliformes; family Pholidichthyidae; genus Pholidichthys; species Pholidichthys leucotaenia. The sequence goes on along the minus strand of CM035841.1, from coordinate 310,307,587 downwards.
CTGAACGCAGCGGTGACGACGGTGCTTCGGGGGAAGATCCCAGGGTGACGGCCAGTCGGGTCGGCCCGCAGGAGGAGGAGCTACTGCTGCAGGTGAAACTGAGGACAACGCAGATACACCCTGAGCCCAGGCTGAATCCGCTCTCTCCTGAGGATGACATCGAGCACTATCTGGCGACATTCAAGAGGATTGCTTAGGTCTGCTGCTGGCGTAAGGAGGAGTGGGCTATCCAGTTGGTTCCTCTGCTCACTGGTAAAGCACATAGTGCATATGTGCTCATGGACATCACTGACACAGACAATTATGATAAAGTGAAGGAAGCAATTTTAAATAAGTATGAAATAACACCCGACACCTATAGAAGGTTTTGTGCCATGGACGTTCATCAGGACGAAACCCCCCATGAACTGTATGTTCGTTTAAAGACCTGTTTAATAAATGGATTAAACCAGAGACCTCAACGGTGAAAGACATCATGGAACTGTTGATTTTGGAGCAGTTTCTGCAGACGGTGGACCCGGAACAGGGAGTCTGGATATGAGAGCGGGACCCGAAGATGGCGGAGGACGCAGCTCGTCTGGCAGAAGTCTTCCTGTCAGCCAGGTCTGGGAGCAGGAGACCTACTCTCAGCCATGACGGCTCTTTCACCTCACAGAGTAAGTTTGATGGGGATGAAAGGGGTGGTCAGCCACAGAAAAGACTGTATTCCAGCTCCAGTCAGGTCACTGTTAGCAAACATAATGGGAGTAGAAAGTCATGTTTTGTTTCAAGTCATGATATACGCTGTTACCAGTGTAACAAAATTGGCCACACACAATATTCATGTCCTGCCACAAGAAATAGTAAACCGTCATTGTTATGTTCAGTTCCTAGACCCACTTTTTCAGCCCCAGTGCACAGTGAAATGTATAAAATGACGGTGTTGCTTAATGGTCAGTGTGAAGAAGCCCTTTTAGACTCAGGTTGTTTTTGTTGTGTCTAAATACCTTAAACCCCCAGTTCTTTTAAACGAAGGCCAAGTAGCCAGACTGAGAGATGAAGTATATTTTCACTTATTTTACTGAAAGTGAGATATGGATTACAAGCAGCGCTGGAACACAACTCTTTAGACAATTCCCCAAGAGAGTGCTACCCAAAAAGTGAGCCCTATAGTTTTTATAAAGCTTAACCACTCCTTCGTGCAGGAGGGAGGGGTTTAACCTCATTGTATCAGTACAGTTCATCTTATGTGTCAGTTTGTATAGGGTGTAAACTAAACTCTGCAGTGTAGCGTGTGAAGCAAGCAGATAAAGAAGTGTGAGAAAGACAGAGCAATCATGTCATTTTACCGACAATACCCCCTGTTGAGGTGTCCTATTAGGGCACCTCACTATCTATCTATCTATCTATCTATCTATCTATCTATCTATCTATCTATCTATCTATCTATCTATCTATAACCTAGTAACCTAAACTTACAATTTTGCATCTCCCCCTGTTGAGATGGGTCTAAACCCATCTCATAACCCTATTCTATCCCCTGTGTGTAGTGTTTCTAAAGTTCTATATGTGTGTGATGTCCTCTTTCCAGCAGTCATTTGGACCTGCCTCCCCTCAGGTCGCCATTTCTCCAGAGGACATCGGTTGTGGTGCAGACATTATGAGTCAATATAGCTAACAATCCTATTTGTGTAAAATATATTCAAAACTAAGCTATCTTCATCTATGCATATATATGAATATATATGAAGATGCATATATGCATACATGAATATATGCATATATGAATACATTCATATGCATGCATCTATTCTTTCATTAATCATTTATCACAAAGGAAACCTGTAGGGCAGAAGCACAGCAGAGCAAAATCTAACACCAAGTGAATGTGCATTGTAGACCCTATTGCAAACCCTAAACTATCTCCTCGGCGTCTTATAGATCCCCATCTAGGTTCAGTCGTGGCACAACCTCATCATCGTCCTGGCAATAGGAGAGCAGGTGGGCAGCTTCCTGGACTCCTTTTTGTAATGTTAACAATGAATTAAGTGTACTTTTATAGTTGTTACCCCAGGCCTCTATACAATAGGTCAAGTATGGAAGTATCAATGAGCAATACAAGATATAAAGTGATTTGTCTTAATTTTATTTATGATTGCAATATTTTTTGCAACTTTGTTTTGTATTTATCTGACGTGTGGTTTCCAACTGCTTTTATCAACTAATATTACCTTATAATAGAAATTCACTAATTATGCATTTATCAGTTGAGATCACATATTTTATAAGTGTGTGTGTGGGTGTGTTACAACATATAATTGTAACTTTTATCAATATATGAACTGTTTTAATATGCTATATTAACAAGGTGTTTGATATGTCTGTTATATTTTGTGTTCCAAAATGAAGTTTTATGTCACACTGACCAGCTAAAGGGTTTCATGCTCTCACTTCCTCCTCCCTTTTCTCCTGTCCTGGGAGTAAACTGCTTGATGGCCTTGAAGCCTTGTGGCTTTATTTTATGGTGTCTCCAAGTCATGTCTCCAAGTTTGCATAGAGATTCCTACTATTAATATATATTATTGTCAATGTCTGATCCGAATTCATAATTCCATTTAATTGTTGATCATAATAAGCACACTTATTGTTAATATGATTAAAATAGCTATTGTCTGGGTCAATATCTCCTAAAATGTCTTGTGGTTGCTGTTCAGTATTGACAAAGGTTTCAGCTTCAATTTGCCCTAATACACTTCCATTATTAAATAAGGAAAAGGAAAAAAAAGAAGAAACACGAAGGAAAAAAGAACACAAAAATCTCCACTCATAATCTTACTGCACTATTATTCGTACATCAGAACTAAGGTTTAAATTTATCTAATTCCTCCATTTCTCTAATCATTATTACTAGTTACATTATTACTATCACTGGTTTTATCCACACCTTACAGTTCTTTGTCCATGTTGACTGTATTTTCCCATTTTCTGGGAGCCCTTTTAAATTTCAAACATTTTGTGAGGTGTATATTTATGTTATCATATGACTTTTTGCATCTTTTTGCATCTGATTAGAATTTTAGCGTTACAAAGATAACAAATCACGGACTTCTGCCAATGTCCGAGTTCCTGGAGGCACTGTGCACTTGATACAGTGGGACTTGTACCAGTACCCTCTCAATTTTTGTGAAGCAATTTTAATAAATGTAAAAATCTATATTGTCTTTGTAGTAAATTCTAAATCAAGTCCCATAGTAAACATAAATTCAGCATAAGTTAGACTTTCCTTAGACATTTGGAACTTTTCTCATAAATTTGCATGGTTTTCTTCCTTATCAGTTTACCTTGTTCCTTATAGACATGATATTTCCTTTACAATAATCTACAGATATTTCCTTAAATATCTGGAAATTTTTTGATGTAACTTTTAACTTCTCCTATTGAATGATGTAATTTCATTACCAAGCGGTTTCATTTGTATTTTTCTTTTCATTATTGATCATCTATTGGTAATTTTTATGTATTATCTATTTTTCTGAGGATTGCTAATTATTTTTGCTAATTAATTTCTTTGATACCCCCTTTTTGATGCATGGAGAAGCACATGCAGCAAAGTTACAGGGTATTTGCTTGATGGGTAGTATCTTTTACTGGAAGGAAGCGTGTTACCGCTTTTATGTGTTACATAGTTAATTTAGATGAAAATTTGTGGGTAGTACAGCTCCTTCAAAATGAGATTTCAATAATTGTGGCTTCTTTTGTGACATCTCCTGAACTAATTTACAAATTCCCTTTAAGAAAAACAAAATAGCTGCCTGCGCAGATTTGATATGCTTCAGCATTGATAACTAAAATCAGTTTATCCAGTTAAACACAGACAGGTTGGGTCCTCATGAAAGGTTGTGTCACACTCCTTCAGTGAATGGAAAAGTGGACATTTTGCCTAATTAGAATTTGGTTTAATTTTGTACAAGGAATGCCTCATTTTATACATTCCTTGGTAAATTACGGGGTGGAATGTAGTCCCGAGGCCCAGCTTGGCCACGGCTGAGCATCAGGAAAACACATTCCTTATTACTGTCACATTTCTGAAATATGATGTTGTCACACCATTATGTGGTGAATAACATCAGATGTATCCTGCAGTGCAAAATCATACAAACATTACATTTGTAAAGTCAGAGTCATTTAAATCGTTATACTTTATGTCATTTACAATGTCATGCAAAGTCATACTTAGCTTCAAAAAATGCTTATCAATTTAGGGGTCCTTTCTCCTGGGTCAGTTAATGTCGCCCCACACACCCCCTGTCCCACCTCTCTCCGTCTCCTACAAAAGATCAAATCTCGGTGCTATCCTGCAAAGAAAAATTTGGGGGAAACCTTACGGTTCCCAATCTGCACATCAGTATTTACAGGAGTGCAAGTTTTATCACCTCATATATTGATTTTACTTATGTTCCAGCAATCATCATTTGCTTTGTATCCCTTAAATGTTTATCCCAGTTGTTTATTAATGTTTATTAATATTAAGAAACACAAGTGATTTATTGTTTTTTATTATTTCATTACATATTGCATATGTCACCAAAGATTTATTAAAATGAAAAGTAATGATGATGTTATGATTCCATGTTAATTTGGCAAATCTAATTCCTGGTGAAAGTTAAAATAAATATTTTGTGAATGCTTTTCCCTTTCCTTTTGAAAAAACAAAGAATAAGGAATAGCAGAAAAACCTTTAAATCACACCTAAAGCTTCCACAATTTGAATGTGAGTTCGCTACTCACAACAAGTATTCACTAAATATTCTGTGAATCAGTTAAGGTTTTACCAATTGACATGGGTAATCACTTAGTTTAAGATTATATTCAAACAAAACAATATCATATATTAAAAACCTTAGACCAGTGCAGCATTTAGAATTAGTAACTGTAGGTATAAACCTAATCTCTGTTTTCAGGAATTTATGGCACAGGACCACAATCTGTGGCCTGTGTGTTTTTTTCCCTTTGAAGGCTGATTCTGTCTATTCTTATCTAGGTCAGACTGACACAACTCACTAATCAGTCTCAGTTTACCATTGAGATTAAATTCCCTTTCTCCATTTTATCAGAATTCTTGTGCTATTTCTATCTTTTCTGTTCATAAATTTACCATCTCCCAATAATAAAAACTTCATCATCATCTTGCTATGTTCTTTAGGAGGGAAGAAGTCACAGCATGGACTGTCTCAGATCCTGCTCTCATGTTTTCCCTTTTTTTTATTACATGGATAGGCCTAGGGTCGAAATGTAAATAAAATTGCATATGTAATTTATTAAAAGGTAAATATAGTATTATTTAAACAAAGCAACAATATAACACACAATTACCAAGACCTGTTTGATAATCCATAGTCTCTGGCAAATTATATGCACAAACACATTAATTATCAATCTCTTTTGAATCTCTATGCTTTAAATCATGTAATATAGGGTATACATAAAGCCTTCAGTGATTAGGCATTATTAAGTGACATTATGATATTGTAATATTCAATTAATTTCATCATTGTCATGCTGGTAACATTGATTAAGATGTAAGCATTTGTACTTAACTTAGTGTTCTATGTGCCTGTGATCACGTCGTGGGAGGCGACAAGTCTTGTGTCCTTTTTCCTGTAAAGTGCACTGTTATGCTTCAGTCAAAGAAAAAAGTCAGTGATATGTCAAAAAATTGCTATAAAATATGTAAATAATTTATCATGTATGCAACATTAGTTAAAAACCCGCAAAGTTAGATTGAAAGATTAAAACCCCAAAACTTTGTAAAAAATACCCATATTTAGATTACTTCTCTTTCACTCCCCTGTCACACAGCCTGTTTTTTTTCCTTTTTTCTAAAGCGACCTCACACACACACAAACACAGGATTGCTTCTCTCTCTCCTATCTCCACAAGTTCAAAGCAGCATGAAGGTCCTTCCAGAAAGACAAAACAACCCAAACTGCAATAATCCAGATAAACGGCTTTGTCTAATTTATTTGGTAGGGGACCCCCATACTGCCAAACAAGCCATCTATTTGTAACCATTTTACCCATGTTTTAAGCTGTTTTCACTCTTCATCTAGTTTAAATGTTATAGTCTAATATCAATATCTTATAGCATAGAGTGAAATTATTATTATGATCTTATTTATTTCCACTTCCTCACGACAATATTGCCTCACACATCACTGTGTTTTTTACTATAATTAGTTTAATTTTATTATTATATATCACCTATGAACCGATCGTCCTGATCGGGTTACTTAAAATTTATGCGTTTTATTCACACACAGTAGTGTTATGACCCGAGCGCCGGTTCTGATCGCGCTTGAGCTAAGTTATGTTTCGCTGCCGGCCTTGACAGTTGCGGGCTGTATTCCGGCCTCACCGGGCTCTTATTGTGAAAGTGCTCGGTGGGGCTTCCGCCTGTCAACGGTCGGTCAGCTGTTTGTAATTATCGTCGTTAGTGCTTTGCCTTCTTAAGCCCGGCACTGGCGGCGGTAAGACGCAGCAGTGTCAGTCGTCCTACGTCTGAGCTACGGATGCTTCAGACTGTTACCTACCTCGTCTGCCTGTGGTTGACCGTCGCTTCTCCTGGACCAGTAAGTGAGCTGTTAGCCTTACCCCTCCCGGTGAGAGTAGACCTCTGTGTGTCTTTGCCTCAGCAGCCTGTGTAGTCTTTACTCCCTCAACCTTGCCTGTGTATGACCGTCTCCTCCTAAGGACCTGTATGAGAGCTGTTTAGCCTTACGCCTCCGGATGTGTGTAGACTTATGTGTCATTGCCCCTGCATCTTGTGTTGTTACTTTTTCACCGTAATAAAACTCACTGAAACTCACTGGTGACTGTGTGGCGTCTTATGGTGGCTCGCGAGAGCCACCACATGACAGTACACTGCTGCCAAAAAGGCGTTTACGGTGACGCCAACCCGAGACGCAATTCACCAGTGGGTTTGAGTTTTTGGACATTTGCTTTTTCCTGTCTGGGTACTGTGTATGTGAAGAATGTCGTCGCGGAAGGGCCGCGTTTGGAGTCCGAGCCACGAGCTGACAGGTGTACTGGAAGTCGTGGATGAGCTGCTCATCTCCGCTTCCCTGCTGGATTATGACCACGGCATACACTGGTACCTGGATGCTGCCGAAGATATTCTTTGTCATCTCTCTCCCTGCTACGCCGACCACCCGGAAGTCGATGCGAGGAGGGAAGACATCGCCGCGCAACGCAAAATATACCTGATGATGGAGGAGGAACGCAGCATGAAGCAGGAGAAGAGGCACTCCTGCTCTTTGCCTATGGATTCCGATCCTGTCCTCGATCCGTTTCGGGAGTTCGCACCGTCTGGGGGCCGGCGAAGGCGTCGGCGCCACGGCTGGGCGCATCTTCGGCAAGCTCCTGCTCCGGATCCAGTTCCGGGCCGCCGGGATGACCCCCTCAACCAGCCAGCTGCTGTGAGTGAGCTGAGTCCTGTGCCGGTGGGCTCCGTCCATGGGTCCTTTTCTACCACCCAGCGAGCGAGGGAAGGAGCAATGTCCGCTACAGCTGATACCATCTTTCCTCCGGGAGACAGGCAAGTCCAATTTCACTGTCCTATTTTTCATAGTGATCTGTCTTGTCTGACTCCTGGGGGTGAAGCTCGGGGTTCGCAGCTCCCTGAGTTTCTTTCCCCAGCTGTAGCCATTTGTATTAAACCTGCTGCCTCTGTGTCTCCTCCTGCGGAGCGGTCCTCGGCGTCAGTCCCACGCCGTCGAACGAGGGGGAGGCCTGCGGCTCTGGGAAATATCCCGGCCCTGCAGCCTTGCTTTGGACAGAGGAGAACGGACTGCAGTGAGGAGCCAGAGCCGACAAGAGAGCATCCCCAGGGTTCCTCAGGGATGCAGCCCGAGTCAGTAGGTCCAGGGTCCTCTGCCCCCACGCCATACGGGTTATTGGCGTGGACACCAGCGCATGAGGATCCAGCTGCAGAGACCATCAGGCCGGCTGTGGAACCCGACGCAGCCGAGTGGGAGCCCGACGACGAGCGTCTTCCTGAACCTGGATCGGCGAAGTCCTGGAAGGCTCCAGAGCCCGAGTGCAGGCAAGTGCTCTTTCTTGTTTTCCTGTATGGTGTGTTAGAGCATTTTTGCCTGCCTCATGGGGAGGCAAGTGAGGGGCAGCCGTCCGCTGCACCCGAGCTCGTCTCGCTGGGCTCTGGCGCTGCCGGTGGAACTGATCCCGGTCCTCTTCCGTTTTCTGAGCACCTCCACAGCGTTACCGGTCCGGAGCCAGTCAAGGTCACGGGACTGGGGGTTCCAGGTTCGGAGATGGAGGTCGTCGCCGGAGCAGTCCTGACCCAGTCGGGGTCCGACGTGTGGGCCGAGGTGACCCAGTCGGGGTCCGACGTGTGGGCCGAGGTGACCCAGTCGGGGTCCGACGTGTGGGCCGAGATGACCCAGTCGGGGTCCGACGTGTGGGCTGAGGTGACCCAGTCGGGGTCCGACGCGTGGGCCGAGGTGACCCAATCGGGGTCCGACGCGTGGGCTGAGGTGACCCAGTCGGGGTCCGACGTGGGTGCAGCGATGACCCAATCGGGGTCCGACGAGGTCCAGTGGGGGTCCAGCGCAGGTGCGGCTGTGACCCAATCAGGATTTGAGGGGGTCCAAGTTTTTGGTTGTCCCCCTCTCAGGAGCCACCAGCTGGGGGCCGTTAGAGGGTTTTGTTTGGCAGATCGGCACTCTCCTATCTTGTCGTCTTCAGGCAGGCGGCTGCATGCATTTCCTCCACGGTCCTGGTGGTTGTGGGATGCGGGTCGGCCACCCGAGGAACTGCTTCGTGCGTTCGGCGTCTTGGGTTGGCCACCCAATAAACTGTGTTTGCTACGGGGTGACCTGGTTCGGCCACCAGAGGACTTGTTTCTGGGGGCCTGGAACTGGGGTAGGCCACCTGATCATGTACTGTGTTGTGGGACTATCTGTGGGCCCATACGGTGCCTAGTCATGTCAAGTACGTTTAGCAATTTTTTTTGTTGTTGTTTCACGTAGTCATAGTCAAGTCAAAGCAATTTTAGATTGCCTCATGTCTCTTCTTTTTGAAGGCCACAGTCTAGTCATAGTCAAGTCAAAGCAATTTTAGATTGCCTCATGTTTCTTTTTGAAGGCCACAGTCTGGTCAAAGTTAAGTCAAAGCAATTTTAGATTGCTTCATGTTTCTTTTTTTTGGAAAGCCACAGTTTAGTCATAGTCAAGTTAAGTCAGGCAATTTTAGATTGCCTCATGTTTCTTTTTTTTTGTAGGCCATAGCTTAGTCATAGTTAAGTCAAGTCAGAGCAATTTTAAATTGCTCCATGTTTTTTTTTGTAAGCCACAGTCTATCTGTAGCTAAGTTGTATCAAAGCAATTTTAGATTGCTCCATGTGTGTTTGCATGTATTTCTTGTTTTGTTTGTGCTTAGGTTGCCTCATGTTTTTTTTTTTGAAAATCACGGTCTAGTCGTAGTCACGTTATGCCAAGCAATTTTAGATTGCTCCATGTGTGTTTCCATGTATTTTTTGTTCCATAGTTATCGTGTGTTTCCAGGTATTTCTTGTTCCATAGTTATCATGTATTTAGGTTGTTTGGGAGTATGATTTTGGCATGTTAAGTTTGGGTTTTTGAAGAGATCCTTACTTTGAGTTCTTTACCACGTGGGATTATGTACTTTGGAATTAGACGGGTTGTCTGTTGTCCCTGTGGGAAGACATTCAGTGTCAGGTACTTATGCTCTTTTTGGTTTTGTATCCCTTGTATTATTTTTGGTGATGTCTTGTTTTTTCTGGTTTCGTCATGGTTCTGGGAGAAATTGATGTATTCTTTTTCCTTTTGGTTTAAGGTCTCGTTCATGGGTTGGTTCTCTCCCTCCACATCTGTCCCCCAACCTCCCACCCTGAGGGGGTGGGGGGGCAGGGTGGTTCCTTGGGGCGTTCGGAGTCCGCCCGTGGAGGGAGGGTACTGTTATGACCCGAGCGCCGGTTCTGATCGCGCTCGGGCTAAGTTATGTTTTGCTGCCGGCCTTGACAGTTGCGGGCTGTATTCTGGCCTCACCGGGCTCTTATTGTGAAAGTGCTCGGTGGGGCTTCCACCTGTCAACAGTCGGTCAGCTGTTTGTAATTATCGTCGTTAGTGCTTCGCCTTCTTAAGCCCGGCACTGGCGGCGGTAAGACGCAGCAGTGTCAGTCGTCCTACGTCTGAGCTACGGATGCTTCAGACTGTTACCTACCTCGTCTGCCTGTGGTTGACCGTCGCTTCTCCTGGACCAGTAAGTGAGCTGTTAGCCTTACCCCTCCCGGTGAGAATAGACCTCTGTGTGTCTTTGCCTCAGCAGCCTGTGTAGTCTTTACTCCCTCAACCTTGCCTGTGTATGACCGTCTCCTCCTAAGGACCTGTATGAGAGCTGTTTAGTCTTACGCCTCCGGATGTGTGTAGACTTATGTGTCATTGCCCCTGCATCTTGTGTTGTTACTTTTTCACCGTAATAAAACTCACTGAAACTCACTGGTGACTGTGTGGCGTCTTATGGTGGCTCGCGAGAGCCACCACATGACAAGTAGGTCCCTATCTAATGTGGTAAGACCAACTATATTTTAGAAACGCACTCGTTGCAATTTCTCTGGGAGTTACAACCTTCTTTGGTCTGAGCTGAATACGCTAGGGGTGCCAACTCTACTTTTTGAAATCAAGCAATGATTCCAAGGGGTTAAAACCTTTAGGCAAAGCAATGCATCAGCCGAGTAACACTTCTTTTTCAGCAACCCTATATCAGTTACCTCGGGGTTAAAACCTTTTACCCGGACTATGTAATGCGCAACAGGGTAACACTTCTTTTTCGGTGGCCCTGTTGCAGCCACCCCGGGGTTTAAACCTATTACCCAAGCTCTCTCCAACTCTACTTTCTGGAACAGTATTAACGCGTATAACTAATTCCATGGGGTTTAAACCGTTTGGAGATTTCCTCATCAAACTCAGTAAATATATTTCTTAAAACAACATATCATAAATTCAAGACCATATCTCAGTTTCATTCCACAAATAAAATCACACGTGCCTGAGTATTTAATCTCTACAGAAAGGGCTGTCCCCGAAGAGACAGGCAGAAATTTATTAAAAAAGGTTTTCTGCTCACCTCTTATCATGTTGCAGCCGCCAGTCTGTAGAGAAAAAATCCTCACGCTGTTTACAAAACTAAAACTAAAATTTAGCCTCGTAACCGGGCGGAAGCACCAAATTGTGTCTAAATACCTTAAACCCCCAGTTCTTTTATACGAAGGCCAAATAACCAGACTGAGAGATGAAGTATACTTTCACTAATTTTACTGAAAGTGAGATATGGATTACAAGCAGCGCTGGAACACAACTCTTTAGGCAATTCCCCAAGAGAGTGCTACCCAAAAAATGAGCCCTATAGTTTTTATAAAGCTTAACCACTCCCTTGTGCAAGAGGGAGGGGTTTTACCTCATTGTATCAGTACAGTTCATCTTATGTGTCAGTTCGACTGTGTGTAGAACTGATTCTAACTGATTTCAGCAAATGAATTATAGGGTGTAAACTAAACTCTGCAGTGTAGTGTGTGAAGCAAGCAGATAAAGAAGTGTGAGAAAGACAGAGCAATCATATCATTTTACCGACATTTTCAAACTGTTGTGCTGCCCAGTTTGGTCCCTAGGGATTTGTGGAATGAGTCTGGAATAAGTATCAGTTGTGTCCATGGGGATAAAAAGCTGTACCCTACTGCTGAGGTTTATTTAACAGTGGGGGGTCAGACTTATCTCCTTCCTGTAGCTCTTGTGCCTGATTTGCCATACTCAGTTATTCTTGGCAATGATGTTCCAACTTTGTTGGACATCATACAACAGGTTAGGGACGAATACCAAACTGAGGAGAGACAGGCAGGTGGCGCTGTTGAGCAGAGAGTAAAGGCACCTGTGGTGAAAAATTGTAATATGGTCAAAACCAGGACGCAGAGGGCTGCCAATGTTCTTCAGGAGCTGCCATTTTATGATTCTGGGATAGAGGCAGGTCCAGTTAAGCAACCAAAATCCAAGGCTCAGAGGAGAAGGGACAAGGTTTTAGCTTCAGTTAAGAACTTGGGGGAGGAAACGTCACAACTAAGCCAGTCAGTAGATTTTAACATTCCTTCTGACATAGCTGCACTGCAGGAAGCTGACCCTTTGCTAAAACCTTGGTTTGAAAAGGTCTCTGAGATTGACAGTGTGAAACATTGCAGAGTGGACTGTTTGGCTGAGGCTGAGTATGTCATTAGAAATGGCATTCTGTACCAACAGCAAGGTGAAGTTAGGGCCATGGCTTTGTCACAAGGCCTCACACAAAAAGTGATGGAACTGGGACATGTTATCCCTTGGTCAGGTCATCTAGCGTTCCAGAAAACATTACAGAGAATTCCTAGAAGGTTTGTGTGGCCAGGAATGTATGCCCAGGTCAAGGAGTTTTGTGCAACATGTGAAACATGTTAAATTACATCATCTAGGGGAGTAGCCCGGGCCCATCTTCCTCCGTTATCAATCATTGGAACACCATTTGATAGGATAGGGATGGATATAGTTGGCCACCTAGAAAGAAGCTCCTCGGGTAATAAATACATTCTTGTCATATGTGACTATGCTACTTGGCATCCAGAAGCCTTCCCTCTGAAATCTATTAAGGCTAAGCAGGTGGCTAACTGCCTTATTCAGTTATTTTCAAGGGTAGGCGTACCCAAAGAGGCCCTGACAGACTGTGGGACAAATTTCCTGTCAAAACTTCTGCAGCAGGTTTACAAACTGTTGGTTATTAAGGGAATTAAGACCACCCCATATCACCCTCAGACTGATGGACTGGTGGAACGATTTAACCAGACTTTAAAGAACATGCTGTAGAAATTTGTTTCTAATACGGGCTCAGATTGGGACCAATGGATACCGTATTTGCTCTTTGCTTATTGGGAGGTTCCCCAGGCTTCAACAGGGTTCTCACCTTTTGAACTATTTTATGGTCGTCAGGTGAGGGGCCCACTGGATTTATTAAAAGAGCACTGGGAGAGGCCTCCGAGTGATCAGGACAATGTGGTCTCTTATGTTATTAAAATGAGACAAAAACTGGATCAGATGACTGCTTTGGCTCAGGAGCACATGAGGATGGCACAGAATAAACAAAAGTCATGGTATGACAAGAAGGCCAGGAAGAGGGTTTTTCACCCAGGTCAGCAAGTGTTGTTACTGCTGCCCTCTTGTAACAGTAAGCTGTTGGCTCGATGGCAGGGACCTTATGAAATTTCTAAGAAATTAAGCTCAGTGACATATGAACTATATATGCCTGACAGAAAGACAAAATATCAGTGCATTAACATTAACTTGTTAAAGGAGTTTCAGCAGCCTGTGCATCAGCAGCAGCAGCCTGGTCATCAGGAGATGCGTCATCAGCTCCTTATCTGTGCGACGGAAGTGGATGAGGAGAGAGAACCATCCTGTCCCACAAACGTGACAGAGCTTTGTTCATTTCAGGTGTCTCATTTGCGAGATAATCAGCAGAGACAATTAGAGGCACTAATAGATCCAGATTTGTTTCAGGAAAGACCTGGTTTCACCACTTTAGTTCACCATAGAGTTCATTTAAAGAAAGAGGCTGTTCCACGTAGGAAGTCTTATAGAATTCCTGAACGGTTGATCCCAAAACTGAAGCAGGAGATTAATTTGATGTTGCAGCTGAGAGTGATCGAGGAGTCAGTTAGCGAATGCTGCTGTCCAGTTGTGTTGGTCCCCAAGAAGGATGGTTCTTTGAGGTTCTGCATTGACTTTAGGTACTTGAATGCAGTCTTCAAGTTCGAGTCGTACCCCATGCCCCGAATAGACGAGTTGTTAGAGAAAGTGGGCAGGGCTAGGTTTATTTCCACATTAGACCTAAGCAAGGGGTATTGGCAGGTGGCCTTGGCACCGGAGACGAAGGAACTGACAGTCTTTAAAACATCTTATGGCTCTTTCCAGTTTAAGGTCATGCTATTTGGCCTTCAGGGGGCACCAGCAACATTCCAGCGACTCATGGACCAGGTATTAGGAGGAGTGTCAGATTTTGCAGCTGCCTATCTAGATGACATAGTCATCTATAGTCAGACCTGGAAGGATCACATATTACATCTTCGGCAGGTCCTGCATTTAATTAAGGAGGCAGGTCTGACTATTAATCCATGTAAGTGTGCATTTGGGCAGCAGCAGGTGGAATACCTGGGTCATGTGGTTGGTCAGGGGGTCATTAGACCACGAGTGGGCAAAGTGGATGCTATTCAGGCCTATCCTGGCCCTACTACCAAGAAGAAGGTACGGTCGTTTTGGGGTCTGGTAAGTTTGTATAGTAAATTCATCCCCCATTTTGCTGAAAGAGCAGCGATCCTGAATGACCTTATGAAGATGTCAGCACCAAATAGGGTAAAATGGACAGAGTAGTGTGATAGAGCTTTTGAAGATTTGAAGGGTGTGATTTCTGGGGATAAGGTTCTCCACAGTCCGGATTTTGCCCGTCCATTTATCTTGCAGACAGATGCTTCAGGAGTTGGCATCGGAGCAGTACTTCTCCAGGAGGTGAGGGGAGAGAGACACCCAGTACTGTTTCTGTTTCACCCAGTACTGTTGCCGTAAATTGTTGAACCGAGAGACCAGATGCTCTACGGTGGAAAAGGAATGTCTGGCCATGAAATGGGCTATAGGGTCTCTTAGATATTATCTACTTGGGCATCATTTCACATTAGAGACGGATCATCGGGCCTTACAATGGCTTAATAGAATGAAAGACGCTAATAATCGTCTGACAGGGTGGTATCTGTCCCTACAGCCCTATAACTTTACAGTTCAGTATGTGGCAGGGAAGACCAACCTTGTGGCAGACAGCCTCTCCAGAGCACATGACTCATAGAGTACTGTACTCTCAGGAGAGGGGGGGAGGAAATGTGACAACGGAGTGTCGCCACTGTATGGTCTGTGTATTGAATGTTATATTATATGTGTAAAGGATTTATATTTGTAAATGTCAACTTGTATTTGATGGAAAAAATGCCCATATAATTGATTAATGTGTTATAACTAAATTGAATCCCGTTTGTGAGATAATTGTGGATTAATTATGTTAATTGGGTGAGGCAATTAATTAATCTTAAAACCACGTACCTTTGCCAGCATGCTTCCTGGAGGTATCCAGACAGGGGACTCCTCAGGGGTTTGCGGGCCTTTTAAAGGATGCCAGCAGGAAGAAATTATAGGATGGCTGAGTAGAGGGGAATTAAATATGTAAATAGGGGATTGAGGTATTTATTGTATTATTTATGGTGTATTTATGGTTCTATTTATTCTGCAAATATTCTGGGGAAAGTATTTATGTATTTATGATCTTTTAGATATTATTGGGTATTTGGAAAAATATGAAAATGCTTATTGTCTTACCTAGGGTTTTGGTATGCGCCAATTAGGTGAATTATCTCACTGTGTATATTAACAGGTGTTTTCATTTGGTTAGTGTGGGGTGTCAGATGTGCATGGGAATTATTGCCTGTGAAGATTATTGGAATAAATGGAAAAATTGCTGATTGCAAACTGTTTTGGAAGCCTCCGCTCTTTCTCTGGTGCCTCATCCGCTCAGTCATGTGACAGTCTAGAACAGGCACAGGATCAAAAACACGGGAAGGCAGAATAATATCATGAAGCAGACCTCAGAGCATGGTACAGGCTGTGTGCAGGTCAACGTCACCAGGCAGAGTGAAGGGAGAGCACCCCAGTTAAAGTGCCCCTCTGATTGGCAGCAGGTGAGAAACAAGGCTGCAGGGCATTGAGCCTAATCAGAGGGAGAGAGGAAGGCAGAGTACACACAGAACATTACAGTACTCCCCCTTCAACGAGCTCCTACTCGCGTCACTCTGGGCTTGTTTGCGTGCTGCTGATGGAAGGTGGTGATTAGGGAGTCATCCATAATGAAGGACCTGGAGATCCATGATCTTTCTTCGGGGCCGTACATCCTGAGCATGAAGCCCTAGTGTTCTGTTTTCCTGAAATTAAAGTGCCCTCAACCATCACCTTTTGACTCATCCTGCTCCCCAGTCCAGTGTCCCAGGGGCTCTGGTTGGCCACCCAACCCACTCAGTACTCTGATCTGGGGGTTCACGGACTGGGTTAGGCCCCCGACCCATTCTGTTCTCCGGTCCGAGGATCCATGGACTTGGGTAGACCACCCAATGCACTTGCTTTGGGCCTTGGACTTTATTTTGATAGACTCGCATTTAACATCTGTCATGACGCACCTCTAACGAGGCACAGAGAAGGACAGATTCACGCGCAGGATTTCAGCACAGACAAATTTATTAAGGTAAAGTTTCCAAATGGGAAGACATACAAAAAATGCAAGAGAGAAACTTACAAAGACCCACGGCGTAACATGGCTGAATTCAGTAGGCAGGAACCATGGCATAACATGGCGGAGATAAACAATAACCCAGCAAGGAATGATTGATCATGAGCTGCTTAAATGCACAGACAAAGTAATGCAGTGATTGGATGCACCTGGGCGAGGAGAGAAGAGAGAAAATGACTGAACAGGGAACAGCTGGGTGTCAAGAGAGGGGGCATGGTTGGACCGGCAGGGTGACGGGCAGCGCCTACACAAGTGTAGGCCAAAGAAAGCTGCCTCACAGCTGCCGGCCAGAACAAAGTGTCAACAGCTACGGAATAAAACTAGGAAACATAGAAACCACAAGAAAACTCAAAAGATAAAACAATACACAAATAAATATGGACAGACAAACATGAGACTGAGCCTGGGAGAATCCCGGCTCAGAACCAAATGCACAAAATACACAGATGAGCCTGACACACAGAGAAAGGTCAGAACCAAGCCCGAAGGACAACGCGGCTCGGTTCATGTCAACATCTAAGTTAATGCCCTGATGAATAATTTGTCATTCCAGTTTAAAAGAATGGATTGTAACTTGTGTTTGTAAGTGCTTCTGAAAGTACACCAGCCTTTTGTTCCCACTATTTTCTAGGGCTGGGAACAATTCCCAATATCCAGAATTGATTCAATTCTGATTCTTGAGATTCTGAATCAATTCAATTCCAATTCAGTTCGATCCGATCCGATCCGATCCCGATTCGATCTGGGAAATTTCCAATTTAATAGCCATTTTACTAGCCAGGAGAAAAATCTTAGAGACCTAATGCTGCAAATTGTACCAACAATACTCTAACTTTGTTAATACATAAATTATCACATAAAGAACTGACCCAAAATCAGTTACAATAAAGCACTTTTTATTATTTAACTTATGATTTCACAGAGTGCTCACAAGTGCTTTCTTTAGTGCAAAGGATTTGTAGTGTCAAGTTAAACAACCCAGAGTAAGTAAACAAATTCAATGCATGAAGCATGTATACATATTCTCATTGTATTTCAGTCCCTCCAGGATTTTGTCGGCCGTTTCTTTAATTGTTGTGGCCCAAAAAGCCTGAATTTGTGGGAGCTTTTCCAAAAAGTTGCGACATTTTTAAATTTTTTTGCATTGAAAGTTATGTGAGGAAGTACAGATTTTAAAGTAGTGGCTTTTTCCATAGTTTACAGTGATACTATTCTATGTAACACCACAAGAAAAGCACAGGATTGCCAAAAATTTCCTGTTAAACAGTGATTTATGTAGATTTAAATGCTCAGTAAAGCTGTCAAAAAATGACCAACATTGTATTCTTGCTGAGAACTTAAATTAAAAAAAAAAAGAAATAAAAGAACTAGTCATTACAACAACTAAATTGCATTGAATGCATATTAGGGTATGAAGAAAATTACGGCAGCACCTTCTTGAATCTTGAATTTGAAAACTAAGACCCTGAAAAATTTGAGGTCTTCTTCTGTGCTGAAATCCATAACAAAGCAGGGATGGCTCCTCCACTGACAACCTCTTCCCTTCAGAAGGTTTCAGTGTAGGATGGACCTTGGAGTGGAACCCAGTCTTCACAGATCTGAAGGGGAGATGAAAAGAATAGATTTCACAGTAAAATTAATAATCACATTTTTTTAAATCCCCACACCACAGTAGGGTTTAATTATTTAGTTTCTTTTATTTTTTGTTGTTTATATTTTAACGACAAATTAACTTTCAGTTTTTGAAAAGGGTTTTAATTCATTTCCTGGGAAGATTTGTTCATTTCTTCGACACTGTTCCTAGCTCACTGACCCGGTTTCGACCCGATCAGACTCAGCAGATGTTCACAGATGTAAATTAAAAGATTGATCCGTGGATTTTGTGGATCAGTATCAGTTCAGTCAAACGTGGCTCAATCCAGATTGTTGTATTGATCTTTTGAACCCACCCCTACTATTCTCCACTCTTTTAGGAAAAGTGGCATTTTGTGTTGTACATTGAGTGTAGTGGGCAAATTGTGGTTTACTATTTTTTGTCTACCACGTAGCAACATAAGGATAGGACGTTTAGTAACTCCAATAGTTCAACTCTTGATGAGGAAGTTTCTGTTCATTTATCCCATGGTCTTATTAACAGGCACAGCTTCTTACTCTTTTGGCTCCTTAAGGATTGACTGTAAAAGCTCACAAAGCACAGCCTGAAGTGCCCTCAAATTGTGTTTTTGTTTCAGACTCTGGGGGGGGGGGGGATTTGTTTCAGCCCACCTGGCCTTGCACCCCCACCACCCTCCCTGAGAAGGTATTTCGGCTTTTTTGGTGTTGCCTTGGGGTGCCTGGAGTCCACCCCTTAAAGGGGGGCTATGTCACAGACCAAGCATTGTCTGGGGATGATGCTCACCCTTTAAGTTTATTTTTTACTATTCTCTGTGCTTAGTATTGAGTTATGTCTGCCCTGGCCCTGTATACATGTTTTGTGTTTACCTTTTGTCTCAGCTCCTCATGTTTTCTGTACTCCTAGCCACTGCCCTCTCTGTATTACTCCTGCATTGTTGTCCTGTATGTTCAGTTAGGTTTCAAGTACACCCCCGTCTGTCTGTACAGCCCTGCCCGTCCTGTTTTGTAGCTGCTCCCCTGTTGTCTCCTAATTTGTTCCAGCTGTCTTATGTTTAGTCAATGATCTGTTGCCACCTTTCCTGTGT
This sequence comes from Pholidichthys leucotaenia, assembly GCA_020510985.1. Taxonomy (NCBI): domain Eukaryota; kingdom Metazoa; phylum Chordata; class Actinopteri; order Cichliformes; family Pholidichthyidae; genus Pholidichthys; species Pholidichthys leucotaenia. The sequence goes on along the minus strand of CM035841.1, from coordinate 310,288,487 downwards.
TGTCTTGATTGCGGGCTGCACGGTGGCGCAGTGGTTAGCACTGCGGCAGCACAGTTTACCCTTGGCCGGGGGATTGTGGGGATCGTGGGTTCGATCCCAGCCCCCGACCAACAGTGATCTGTGTGGAGTTTGCATGTTCTCCCCGTGTTGCGTGGGTTTACTCCGGGATTTCTCCGGTTTCCTCCCACATGCCAAAAACATGCATGTTAGGTTAATTGGCTGTTCTAAATTGTCCCTAGATATCTGTTTCCTATAGGCCCTTAGAATAGAGGGTTAGTATTAATGAAAGCGCTTTGAGTGGTCTTTGTGACTAGAAAAGCGCTATATAAGTGCAGGTTAGTTAGTTAGTTAGTTAGCCCCCCGTCTACATATACCAGTGTCAGTCTGTGCCCTTCATGGTATCATTGCTTCTGCCCTGTCCTGTGTAGATGTTCCTGCCTGAATCCTGTACATATTCCTGTGAGTTCTGTCTGTCTAGTTTAAGTTCTGTTTTTCAGCCCATGCCCTGTTATTTGTTTGGTCCCATTTCCATTAATAAATGTTTTTGCACTTGATCCTGCCTGCACGTGAGTCCTCTCCTCCCAAACCTTGTGACATTATATAAAAGCACATTATTATACATAATGTTAGGCAGTGCTACTGTGTGAACTGTGATTTTCTTTGTCAGAGATCAGCTGGCGACAGCCATGCCATTCATTAGTTCTGGCAGGGCACCACTGTGTAGAACTAACTACCTAACTAACTAATCTGCACTTATATAGCGCTTTTCTAGTCACAAAGACCACTCAAAGCGCTTTCACTAGTACTTACCCTCTATTCTAAGGGCCTATAGGAAACAGATATCTAGGGACAATTTAGAACAGCCAATTAACCTAACATGCATGTCTTTGGATTGTGGGAGGAAACCGGAGCCCCCGGAGTAAACCCACGCAGCACAGGGAGAACATGCAAACGCCACACAGAAAGGTTTCAACCCCTACCAGCCTGAGGATTCGAACCAGGAACCTTCTAGCTGTAAGGCAACAGTGCTAACCACTGCACCATTGTGCTGCCCGTAAGGAGGAGCATACATTATGTCCCAGAAACTGTAGCAATCAGGGGCTGAAAAAAGGAAGAAGACTTAATGATAGAATAATTTTGTGTTCTTTATATTTGGTACCTCAGAGTCTGGGTGAAAATGTACAAGGACAACCAGCTGGACATTAATCTGTTTGTTCCCATGTGAACTTTCTGTGTTGTTATGATTATGTCTGAGGAAGGGAGACAGTCTGGTAAGAACCAGCCTGAACCAGATTTTCTCTCATGGACAGTTTTGATAACAGGATGCTTAAAGACTGAAAGTTGTGTATGTGATTCAGAACAATTTCTGGAGGCGACTCTGAGTGTATCACTTATTGTTCTCCACTGATCAGTGCCAATTAAATTTACTGCAACTTTAATCCTGCCTGATTCTTTAATTACTGGTTAAAGAGAATTTTTCCAACATGTTTGACACACTGAACAGGGACTCCAGAAATCTTTCTCCACACCTGCAGTGCTTTGGACCGGTCTCACAGTAGGCATACGGGTTGCTGATAAGACCTCCTGCCCGCATCCCAGTTGGAGCGGTTTGTCTGAAGTGAGGCGACAGCAGAGGCGGTCTGGAGCGCCGAAGAGGGTGACTAAGCAGAACCAAGGCAGATTGAAGTGCGTAAATTTTATTATTAAATAAATAGATAAATAAATTTAAATAAGAATATCTAAATAATAAATAAATTTAATTATTCAGACATCTGGCATGGCGGTTTCAGTCCAGCCGTGGGATTGCGCATAGAATTTGGTACCGGCGGGATCGAGTCCGGTCGGGAAAAGTAATGCGGTTAAACGGAACCACTCAGTATTAAATGCATTTTTACTGGATTTTAGTTCGAGTCTAAAATCGGGAAATAGGTGTGCGCGGAAGGATACATAGTACCATGGAGTGATATCGGTGCGGAGCGCAGACCACGGAGTGGTATCAGCAGTGGAAGGAACAGTACCCGCAGAGTGATACAGCTGTGGAAAACATCTTGTGTGGTACCTGTACCAAAAACTTCCCACCCCAAAGACCTGAACAGCTACAGACCGGTGGCCTTGACGTCCCACTTGATGAAGACCCTGGAGAGACTGCTCCTTGCTCATCTCCGCCCCCTGGTGGAATCAGCGATGGATCCACTCCAGTTCGCCTACCAGCATGGCATTGGGGTGGAGGATGCGGTGATCTTCCTCCTTCACCGTTCTCTGTCCCACCTGGAGAAGCCCGGGAATATGGTGAGGATCATGTTCTTTGACTTCTCCAGTGCTTTCAACACCATCCAACCGATGATCCTGAAGGACAAGCTGCTGCGCGCAGGGGTGGACCAGCACCTGTCATCATGGATCCTGGACTACCTCACGAACCGGCCTCAGTTTGTGAGAACCCGGGACTGTGTTTCCGACACGATCATCAGTAGCACGGGGGCCCCCCAGGGAACGGTGCTGGCTCCCTTCCTGTTCACTCTTTATACTGCGGACTTCTCACACAACACAACACATTGCCATCTACAGAAGTTCTCTGATGACTCTGCGATCGTTGGTCTCATCTCCAACGGAGATGAAGCTGAGTACAGAGGGCTTATCCAGGACTTTGTGGACTGGTGCCATCGGAACTGCCTCCAGATCAACGCGAGGAAAACTAAGGAGCTGGTGGTGGACTGCCGCAGGCATGGGCAGCCCCTCACAGCACCAGTAAATATACAGGGAACAGACATCGAGATGGTGACATCCTATAAGTGCCTGGGTATTCATCTGAACAATAAACTAGACTGGTCACACAATACTGACGCACTCTACAAGAAGGGACAGCGCAGGCTGTTCCTGCTGAGGAGACTCAGGTCTTTTGGTGTACAAGGGGCGCTGCTGAAGTCATTCTATGACACGGTGGTGGCATCAGCCATCACTTTTGGAGTGGTCTGCTGGGGCAGTGGCATTACTGCAGCCGATAGGAAGAGACTGAACAAACTGATTAAGAAAGCTAGCTCTGTCCTGGGGCAGCGCCTTGATCCGATGGAGGAGATAGGAGAGAGAAGGACGGCGGCTAAACTGTCATCTCTGCTGGAGTCCGAGTTCCACCCTATGCAGGACATACTGGATGCACTGAGGAGCTCATTTAGCAGCAGACTACATCATCCCAGGTGCACAACCGAGAGGTTTCGCAGGTCCTTCCTACCAACGGCTGTCAGACTGTACAACCTAAGCAGGGCTGCTCGCAGAGATAGCAAAAAGACGTAACAAACTAATAGTTTTTTTTGAATGCAAAAGATGCAATAGACTTACACAATGGTCCTCTCCGGCATACAACTAGGAACATACCGGTCGCTATGGAGGGTGAGAATATGTATGGGCACATAATCATACCATGTAGGATAACTAAATAGACGGTTATGCTGTTTCATCCCACCTAACAACAATGCTCTGCACTGTGTGTGTTTATATATTTACATATTTATTCCATCTAGCTACAATGCTCAGCACTGGGTGTGTTTATATTTATATATCTATATATTTATTCCATCTAGCTACAATGCTCCGCACTGTGTTTTTATATATCTACATATTATTCCATCTAGCTACATTGCTCCGCACTGTGTGTGTTTATATACTTGCATATTTATTCCACCTAGCTGCAATGCTCCGTACTGTGGGTGTTTATATATTTACATATTTATTCCATCTAGCTACAATGCTCTGCACTGTGTGTTCATATATTCATATATTTATTCCATCCAGCTACAATGCTCTGCACTGTGTGTGTGTGTGTGTGTGTGTGTATATATATTTTATAGTAATATGTACATATGTATATTAGCTGCTCTTGCTTGCTTGTTTTTTTTTTCTTGCCTTCTGATTGTTGCTCTGAGTGTTGCTATCCCTGTGCTGTTGCAATCCTGGAATTTCCCCGTTGTGGGACTAATAAAGGCTTATCTTATCTTATCTTATCTTATACTGGGGCGGAGTGCACATCGCTGAGCAATATCAGCACGGAAGGTTACAGCAGCGGTGGAAGATATAGTACCCGCGAAGTGATATTAACGGCCGAAATAAATTAGACAAAATACACACGTGGGCAAAATTGTTGGTACCCCTCTGTTAACGAAAGAAAAACCCACAATGGTCATAGAAATAACTTGAATCTGACAAAAGTGGTAATAAACAAAAATTCTATGAAAATTAACCAATGAAAATCAGACAATGCTTTTGAATTGTGGTTCAACAGAATTATTTTAAAAAAACAAGCTCATGAAACAGGCCTGGACAAAAATGATGGTACCCTTAACTTAATATTTTGTTGCACAACATTTTGAGGCAATCACTGCAATCAAACGATTTCTGTAACTGTCAATGGGACTTCTGCACCTCTCAGCAGGTATTTTGGCCCACTCCTCATGAGCAAACTGCTCCAGTTGTCTCAGGTTTGAAGAGTGCCTTCTCCAGACGGCATGTTTCAGCTCCTTCCACAGATGTTCAATAGGGTTTAGATCAGGGCTCGTAAAAGACCACTTTAGAATAGTCCAATATTTCGCTCTTAGCCATTCTTGGGTGTTTTTAGCTGTGTGTTTTGGGTCATTATTCTGTTGCAAGACCCATGACCTGAGACTGAGACCAAGCTGTCTGACACTGGGCAGCACATTTCTCTCTAGAATACCTTGATAGTCTTGAGATTTCATTGTACCCTGCACAGATTCAAGACACCCTGTGCCAGATGCAGCAAAGCAGCCCCACAACATAACAGAACCTTCTCCATGTTTCACAGTAGGGACAGTGTTCTTTTCTTGGTATGCTTCATTTTTGCATCTGTGAACATAGAGCTGATGTGCCTTGCCAAAAAGTTCCAGTTTTGCCTCATCTGTCAAAAGGACATTCTCCCAGAAGCTTTGTGGCTTGTCAACATGCAGTTTGGCAAATTCCAGTCTGGCTTTTTTATGATTTGTTTTCAACAGTGGTGTCCTCCTTGGTTGTCTCCCATGAAGTCCACCTTGGCTCAAACAACGACAGATGGTGCGATCTGACACTGATGTACCTTGACCTTGGAGTTCACCATGAATGTGTTTAGAGGTTGTTCTGGGCTCTTTTGTTACCGTTCGGATTATCCGTCTCCTCCTGCGGCCACGTCCAGGGAAGTTGGCTCAAGTCCCGTGGATCTTAAATTTCTGAATAATATGTGCAACTGTAGTGACAGGAACATCAAGCTGCTTGGAGATGGTCTTAGAGCCTTTACCTTTAACATGCTTGCCTATAATTTTCTTTCTAATCTGCTGAGACAACTCTCTCCTTTGCTTCCTCTGGTCCATGTTTAATGTGGTACACACCCTGTCACCAAACAGCACAGTGACTACTTGTCACCCTTTAAATAGGCCGACTGACTGATTACAAGTTTGTAGACACCTGTGATGTTAATTAGAGGACACATCTGGGTTGAACATGTCCGTATGGTCACATTATTTTCAATCTTTTCTAGGGGTACCATCATTTTTGTCCACGCCTGTTTCATGAGTTTGTTTTTTAAAATAATTCTGTTGAACCACAATTCAAAAGCATTGTCTGATTTTCATTGGTTAATTTTCATAGAATTCTTTATTTATTACCACTTTTGTCAGATTCAAGTTATTTCTGTGACCACTGTGGGCTTTTCTTTCATTAACAGAGGGGTACCAACAATTTTGTCCATGGCTGTATATATAGAAAAAAAATAATACAACAAAAATAGTTATAATAAGAAATAGCCTTAAAATAATAAGGAATAACTTTAGCAATAACTAAAATACCATAAGAAATAACTCAAGCTTAAAATAGAATAAAATAGCCTTTAGTGTCACCATGGGATGAGGCGCCGTATTATCCGGCGCTCAGACCATATCCCTTCTCTACCTTGTTCTCTGTCACCATGGGATGAGACGCCGTATCATCCGACGCTCAGACCATATCCCTTCTCTACCCTGTTCTCTCCTTGACAGCGTCTCAGCGGGCTCCCAGCTGTCAGTGTCACGGGACGGCTGGAGTCCAATTATCCCTCATCAGCTGAGGCGCTGCTTATGGGTTTAAAAAGAAGCAGCTCTGATCATTCGGGGCTGCGACTTCGCTCACCATAGGCTGGAACCCCTTTGCCTGGCGCTAGCTTCCTGCCCTTCATTCTGCAGTGTATGTGAGTGTTTCACTATATGTGTATTTGTGCTTGTTGGCCCCACGAGGCCGTGTTCCTTTTCCCCTGTTCCCTTACCTTAATAAAACATCGCAACTCACCGGCTCGCCCTTGGCTCTCATTGTGTGGCTCGCGAGAGCCACACGTAACAGTAAGTCGCAGCCAGGCGAGTTGCCGGCGGCCGTGAGTTGCCGCTGGACTTGTTCTTCCCCGTCTGGGTGCCAGCCCTTAGAATATGCCGTCTCCCCGGAGTCACGTTCGGCTCCAGCGTAGAGAGCTGACGGCCATCTTGGAGGAAGTCGACGGGACGCTCTTCTCCACTACCCTGTTCGACGACCCCAATGAGAGACGCTGATACCTAGAGGTTGCTGAGAGTCTCCTGGACAGTCTTCCTCGCCATACCACCCATCCTGAGGTCTGTGCCAGGAGGAACGCCATCTCTGTGCAGCGAGAGGAGCTCCGTGGGTTGGAGGGAAACCCCGGCAGGAAGCCGAAGAGGGGGAAGCGTCACCCTTCACTTCGGGATCCCGCTCCTGCCTCCACTCTGGCCCGGGAGTTCGCGTCACCCAGAGGGCTTTCCCCGTCCTGCAAGACGTCACTCGGGATTCCCCAGAGGACCTGCAGCTGACGGCAATTAAGGTCCGGCACCGAGTGGCTGCTGCTCGTTCTGCTGTGCACCCGTCCTCCATCATGAGGCATGTGGCGGCCGCCGTTAGACTGGTGGAGAGGAGTCCGGGGCTACGCGACTTCCCAGAGTTCAACGCCCTCCTCGCCTCTGTCTCTGCCCAGGAGCGGCGATTTCTGGATCTTTCCTTCGCTTCGCCCCCTGTGAGTAGCCGTCACCACACTGCCTCGTCCTCTCAGCAAACACCCTGTCCGGATCCAGTTCCAAGTCGCCGCAAGGTCTCGTCCTCCCACGCAGCTGTCTCCCCTACGCCTCTCCAGAGAGGAGATCTCTCAGCCTCTTTTCCCGAGCCACTCCCCTCAGCTGTCACGCCAGCGCTTCATGTCCGACTCATCTCGGCTGTCGTCCCCTCCTCCTCAGCGCGCCCCCCGACTGCTGTGTGCTTCCTGAATCCAGACCTGGCGAACTCCATCCCGGAATCCACGCGAGTGGCTCCCCGACATCCTCCCAGGGGGTCCTCCGTCACCGCCCGGCGGGGAGAGGGAGGAGCAAAGTCCATGACAGCAGGCACCATCCAGCCTCCAGGTGACAGGCAAGTCTCGTTTTTTTCTCATTTATCTGATGATTTGCTCTGTCAAACTCCTGGAGGTGGAGTTTGGGGTTCGCAGCTCCCCGAACTCCCACCACCTGCTGTAGTTGTAAACATTAATCCTGCATCCTCTGTGTCTCCCTCTGCTGAGCGGTCCCCGGTGCCAGGCCAACATCGTGGGATGAGGAGGGGGCCTGCGGTTCTGGACAGCCCGGTTCCGGTCCCGCAGCTACGGCGTGGACGGAGGCGGATGGCGGATTGCTACGTGGAGACTGCGCCGACGACCAAGCATCCCCGAGGTCTCCACAGAGGAGTGGTCTGGTCCAGCGGGACGAGGTTCTCCTGCCACCACGCCGGGTGGGCTGTCGGCGTGGACACCGGGGTCGGAGGACTCACAAGCTGCGCTGTCCATCCTGCCAGCTGCGGGGCCCGACGCAGCTGAGTGGGAGCCTGATGACGACCTCCTGACGTTGGATCCCGGATCTTCGCAGTCCTGGACGGCGTCAGAACCTGAGATCAGGCAAGTGCTCTATCTCATCTTTCTTCTCCTAATCTTAGAGCACTTTAGCCTGTCTCTAGGGGAGGTGAGCCAGGTGCAGCCACCTGCTGCGTCCGTGCTTATCTCGCCGGGTTCTGGCGCTGCCGGTGATCCTGATCCCGGTTCTCTTTTATCTCCTGAGCCTTCTCCCAGGGTCGCCGGCGAGGAGCTGCCGTCTCTCGTGGTGCTAGAGGGTCCGGGTTCGACGTCGGAGGTTGGTCCTGGTGCGGCGCCGGCCCAGTCGGGGTCCGACGAGGGTTCACCTGTGACCCAATCAGGGTCCGACGTTGGTTCGCCTGTGACCCAATCGGGGTCCGACGTTGGTTCGCCTGAGACTCAATCGGGGTCCGATGTTGGTTCGTCTGAGACCCAATCGGGGTCCAACGTGGGTTCTGCTCCAGCGGTGTCCGGGTCCGGTGAGGGAGCTGCGGATCGCCTGTCATCCTCTGCTCTCCCCCAAGCCTCTTCCACTGGGGTCCTTTTGGACTTCTCCCTCTCCCCTACGGGCCTGGTGGTTGAGCGATGCGGGTCGGCCGCCAGAGGGCCTGCTGTGCCCGTTCGGCTCGCTTGTGCAGCCGCCCGACCCGCTAGACTGTTTGTTCGGCGATCTGGTTCGGCCGCCCGAGGAACTGCGTTTTCTGGCCTGGGGTTCGGGTAGGCCACCGGAACTCTTCCCTTCACCCGTGTTAGCGGTATGGACGCTGGGTGCGGGGAGACCCCCCGAACTGAATGTCTGTTGCTGTACTTGTGTTTGGGTGGGTACAGCTAAAATTGTTATTTCTGTCCCGCATTTAGTGTAATTTTCTTCTTTAGGTTTCCCCTCCTGTTTGAGGGATGGATGTTATGTCTACTTTTCGCCCTTGGGGTTTTTTTTCCTCTCGTTTTGGGGTCCCCGGGGTTGATTTATTTTGTATTGGTCTATACAGAGTTGTGGTGTATTGTAGGTCTTTTTTTTCTCTTCCCTGTGTGTTGGGTTATATTCCTGCAATTATCCTCTGCCTGTATGGGTTTCTCCCTCGCTATATTGTATGGAGTATTGTATCTGGGTTTTTTTTTCTCTGCCCTGGTACTCTGTATTTGTTCTTTGTCAATTTGTCTTTTTTTTCCCTCTCTGATCCTCTCCCTCTGGTCCTGCCTCCCATCCGCCCACCCTAGGTGGTGGTGGGGGGGGTCCCGGATGTTTCGGGTCGTTCGGAGCCCGACCGTGAGGGGGACGCTCTGTCACCATGGGATGAGGCGCCGTATTATCCGGCGCTCAGACCATATCCCTTCTCTACCTTGTTCTCTGTCACCATGGGATGAGACGCCGTATCATCCGGCGCTCAGACCATATCCCTTCTCTACCCTGTTCTCTCCTTGACAGCGTCTCAGCGGGCTCCCAGCTGTCAGTGTCACGGGACGGCTGGAGTCCAATTATCCCTCATCAGCTGAGGCGCTGCTCATGGGTTTAAAAAGGAGCAGCTCTGATCATTCGGGGCTGCGACTTCGCTCACCATAGGCTGGAACCCCTTCGCCTGGCGCTAGCCTCCTGCCCTTCATTCTGCAGTGTATGTGAGTGTTTCACTATATGTGTATTTGTGCTTGTTGGCCCCACGAGGCCGTGTTCCTTTTCCCCTGTTCCCTTACCTTAATAAAACATCGCAACTCACCGGCTTGCCCTTGGCTCTCATTGTGTGGCTCGCGAGAGCCACACGTAACATTTAGACTAAGATAAAATAATAAATAAATTAAAATAAATAACTGCAGTTTGTTTGTCTAGTCGTTAGTGTGTTGTTTGTGTGTGTTTTTAACATTTTATGGGTTACTTTGGTGAAAAATGGGTAATTGTTGTAGCAGAGAGCGAGATCTTGCGACGTGGCAGGAAGAGAGGATGCATGTCGTGCTGTTGTTGAATGTGTAGTTATTTTTCTCTGTAAAAGTGTGTTCAAAATTGGACAGTTAGCACAAAACCATTATTTAAAGATGAATAATAACAAGAGATAGACTATTACTCAACTTATCTTTTTATTGAAGCATGCAGAGAGTAACACAGCCTGCAAGTCCTTGTCCTCAGCACAATCTGGCAGACGAAAAACTCTGAATAAGCATTCGCGGTTACATTAATCTTCTGGCTTCTTGGGCATTCCTAAAATAGCCTCCTACAATGGCTGCCTTCTGCAGAATCTGTCAAAACCAGCTTCTTCATCAGATTCTTGTTGAACTGGTCAAAACCAGTTTCTTCACAAGTTGCTCCTACGCCCTGCAGTGACTGGCTGGCTGCTGACAGATGTTTCCTGTTGTTCTCAAACTGTCTCCTTTCACTTCCTATCACAACCCCATGATCAACCTCATGATCAACCCTATGATCAACCCCATGACCCAGGGACATTTCTCTATATGTATGCAGAAAGCATTCTTCATTGCAAAAGCAGTCGGGGTATGTGTGTGTAGCTAAAACCACTTCATGTTTTGCAGGCAGATGTGCAGTGCAAAGACTTTAATGCAGCAGAAAGCACATTATGTGACCCCTTTGTCTAATGAAAACACTCTATCACAAATACTGTAAGCACATTGCGTTACCATGTAAGACTCTATCTAAATATTTCTATCACAAATCCCTCTTTTGACTCCATTTTATGGAGTCAATAATTAATTATTAATTAAGGTAGGCACATCATCAAGCAGACCCTGGATACATTTTATTCATTCATTATGACATGAGCGAAAAAACCTGTTGGCAGTATATATTTCATTAAGCAGTCATGTTTATGCATTTCCTTTATTCAATGATGCATATTTACAGGCAAAAATTCTCATTCCAGCCCCACTGTCTGGCGGCCTTTTCCCATAAGCTTTATTCAGACAATGAGTATAATGTTAAACAAGCAAAACATTCAAGACAGAAGATTTTTCATATCATTGTATGCTGTAACCGGGCCTTAGACCTGCTGTACAACAGAGACTGTAACCTTCTTATCTATTCTGACTACATGACAGCAAATAGCATAATATTTTAAAGATACCTGTAAGAAAACAAAGGAAAAGAAAGGGCCAGGGGTGGGTTATAGACACACCCTGGCATGTGACTTATATGTATGAATGTGATGTTGGATGTGTGAACAGTAGAAGGAATAGTGGATAGTAGAAAGACACAATATATACATTTCAAACAATGGCCTCTCCTTCATCACTGTCATTCCCAGATACACAATGGTCATTGTCGTGGAGGAGAGACCTAGACTCCTCTTGGGAGTGGACTTGAGCCATCATCCTTTGGGCTGGCTCCTTAGACAGTGTTGTGACTATACATCTTTTTATCAATGTTCTTACGCATGGGATGCAGCCACAGCCCACCACAAGAATCACTGCTAGTGAGATGACTATGATCAGAATTACTGGGTGTACCACACCTGCCCAACATCCAAATATTGACTGCAACCATGCAGTAAAAGCATCAGGCTCATACCTAGTATTTTGTCACCAGGTTCCAGTGGGGCAGCGTCTCCTTGTTTGTCCTTGTTGAGAATGTCCGGAACCTGTTGAGAGAGCTTCAGACTTTTCTTTAGACTCTTGATGTACTGCAACAGTTCTACAGCTTAACTATTTCTAGAAGTCAAAGGTGACTCAACAAATGGTCCTGGCATCTTTCTCCCTGTTAGCAGCTCATGGGGAGTCAGGCAGAGCGTCGTGTTGGGGGGTAGATCACAGTGCATCAGCACTAATGGCAGTGCATCAACCCATATCATGCCTGTCCCCATGCATTGTTTGGCTAGCATTCTTTTCAGTGTTCCATTTGCTCTCTCCACTAGCCCTTGGGAGGATGGATTCACTACTGAGCCAAACTTATGCCATAAGCCTAAGGCACATTCAGCTTCCTTCAAATGTTTATTTGCAAAATGACTGCTATTGTCTGACCTAATCAATCTTGGAAAACCATGTCTAGGAATCACTTCCTCTGTCAGCCATTTAATCACTTCCATTGCACTTTCTGTTTTACATGCCTTTGCCTCCACTCATCTTGAAAATGTATCCACACACACCAACGGATATCTGTAGCCTCTGCATCGGTTTTCTGGGCCCATGTCTGTGAAATCAATCACTGTCTTTCCATGGCCCTTCACACACACACACACACACACACACACACACACACACACACACACACACACACACACACACACACACACACACACACACACACACACACACACAGCAGTCTGTCAGAGGCGACAATGACTATTTTAGTTTGGTCTGATCAAATTCCTCCAAGCAGCTCTGCTCTTTGCCTTCTGCTGCCAGGAGCTCCTGACCTTGTTAACCCGGGTGACGTCTGAGCTGGTAAGAGTTGCTTTCTGACTGTCCATTTCATGAAACTGCTTGCAAAAAAAAAAAAAAAAGAAAAAAAAAAAGAAGATGGCGGCACGCCTAGACGCAGCGGCCCCTCTTGGTATCAGCGAGTGTGAGAGTTTTAATCATCCCAGACGTACATTCTGTAAAACTTACAACCGTGAGACCTTATTAAACATCAAGGTAATGCACGCTGCAAGAATCGCGGCGATCGGTTGTGATTTGGACATTCTACGCCAGCATGGAATTTTGGCGGAGTCCCCGCTGGAAGCTACCCGGGAGAGGAGGAAGCGGAAGCGGAGCGAGCGCAAGCAAAAGCGAGGAAAAAGGGCCGGGATCCATGCTAGGCTAAAGGCTAACCCCTCCAGACCAGCGGTACCGTCGCTTCTTCTATCAAACGTCCACGCCCTCGAAAACAAGGTAGACGAGCTGCGTTTGCTGAAAGAAACCCGGAGAGAATGGAGGGACTGCTGTGTGTTTGTTTTCACCGAGACATGGCTCCACGACAACATTCCTGACGAGGCCATTCAGCTGGAAGATATGGCGATGTTCCGGGCCGACAGGGAAACGGCGAGCTCCGGTAAGAGCCGGGGGGGTGGGCTATGCATCTATGTTAACAAGAACTGGTGCGTTAATGCCACGTTAGTGTCTAAACACTGCTCTCCGTTGGCGGAGTTCCTTATTGTTAATTGTCGGCCTTTTTATCTGCCGAGGGAATTCAGCAACGTGTTTGTAGTTGGTGTTTACATAGCGCCGAGCGCTAACGCTAAAGCTAATGCTAAGAAGGCACTCGGGGAACTGCACAATGCAATCAGTAAAATCCAAACGTCACACCCGGACAGTTTTGTGGTGGTTGCGGGGGATTTTAACCACACCAGCTTAAAGACTGTGCTCCCCAAGTTTAAACAATGTGTAGACTTTAAGACCAGAGGAGAGAATATGTTGGACTTAGTGTACACAAACACAGATGCATATAAAGCGTTACCCCGCCCCCATCTCGGCCGTTCTGATCACATGTCCGTGATGCTGGTTCCTGCCGACAAACCTTTATTGAAGCGCAGCAGACCAGCAGTGAAACAAATCAGGATTTTGCCAGAGAGTGCAACCTCTGCACTGCAAGACTGTTTTCATCACACAGACTGGAGGATCTTCAAAATAGCAGCCTCCCAGGAAGACAGGACAGATGTGGAGGAGTATGCTGATTCGGTCACCAGCTACATCGCGAAGTGCACAGAGGATGTCACTACAGTGAAGACCATCACTATGCGGGGTAATCATAAGCCCTGGATGACTGCAGAGGTGCGCTCGCTGCTTAAAGCCAGAGATGCAGCGTTCAGAGCGACGGACAGGATTGCCCTCCGCTCAGCCAGGTCTGTGCTTTCAAAGGGAATTAAGGTGGCAAAGCGCACCTATGTGGAGAAAATCCAGGGACACCTCTGTGACACTAGGAACACCAAACAGATGTGGCAGGGAGTTCGGACACTGACGGGCTTTAAGTCTAGGCAGGGGGTCGATGATGACGACGCTTCGCTTCCAGACAGGCTTAACAACTTCTTTGCACGTTTTGAAGCATCAAACTCGACAATCAGAGGGAGGGCCGGCCCACTCCCACCATCGGTCGGACCAGCTTTTACCATTAACATAGCGGACACACGGAGGACCCTATCCAGAATCAACCCACGCAAAGCTGCAGGTCCAGACAACATTCCGGGACGTGTGCTCCGAGACTGCGCGAGCGAGTTGGCGGATGTCCTGACTGACATTTATAACATCTCCCTGAGTCAGGCCATCGTTCCCAGATGCTTCAAGACCTCTATCACTGTACCGGTGGCAAAGAAACCAGTGGTGTCATGTTTGAATGACTATCGTCCTGTTGCACTTACACCAATTGTGATGAAGTGTTTTGAACGGCTTGTCAAACCACACATCACAGCCTGCCTCCGTGCATCACACGACCCGCTCCAGTTTGCATATCGTTCAAACCGCTCCACGGAGGATGCTATAGTCACCACCCTACACTCTGTCATCACCCACCTGGACCAGAAAGACACCTACGCCAGACTCCTGTACATTGATTTCAGTTCAGCATTCAACACCATTATTCCCCAGAGACTGATAGAGAAATTACTCCTTCTCGGTCTGAACACCGCCACATGTCTCTGGATCCTGGATTTCCTGACTGAGAGACCTCAGTCTGTCCGGGTTGGAAACAACATCTCCAACTCTGTCACGCTGAGTACCGGAACCCCTCAAGGCTGTGTACTCAGTCCACTGTTGTTTACACTTCTAACACATGACTGTGTATCCAAACACGAGGGGAACCAGATTATTAAGTTTGCAGATGACACCACGGTGGTGGGACTTATTCAGAGGGATGAGGAATCAATGTACAGGGAAGAAGTGAGAGACCTGGAGGGCTGGTGCAGGGAGAACAATCTGGTGCTCAACGTGGACAAAACAAAGGAGATGATTATCGACTTCCGGCGGTCACAGCCTGATCACGTCCCCCTCAGCATCGGTGGCCGTTTAGTGGAGAGAGTAGAGAACATCAAGTTCCTCGGAGTGCAGATCTCGCAGGACCTGACCTGGAGCAAGAATTCCTTGGGGATCAGGAAGCGAGCTCAGCAGAGACTACACTTCTTGAGGAAACTCAAACAGGCCTCTCTCCCCATCTGCATCCTCAGGACCTTCTACAGAGGTGTGGTGGAGAGTGTTCTGACTTACTGCATTGCCACATGGTACTCCAGCTGCAGTATGTCAGACAAAAAAGCCCTGCAGAGGATAGTCAAGGGGGCGGAGAGGGTAATTGGAGTCTCCCTCCCCTCTGTCCAAGAACTTTTTCAGAACCGTTGTAGGAGCAGGGCACTGAACATTGTCAAGGACCGTTCTCACCCTCTGCATAAACACTTTGAACTTCTTCCATCTGGTAAACGATTCCGGAGCATCAGAGGCAGAACCACCAGACTGATCAACAGCTTCCTCCCACAAGCTGTCAGGATGCTGAACAGCTGACCCGGAATCTCACATACACACTACTGCACCTATGGACATTTTGTATATTATAGTTAGTTATTCTTTTTCCCCAAGTATGTCTCAGGGATGTGTGAATGGATGGGGGGGTGGGAGCTATGTGGGAGTGTGTCTTAATCATGCTGCTTCTTATATGGATGCCGAGAGAAACGCAATTTCATCTTGCCTGCACTACAGTTGTATGTACAGCAATATGACAATAAAGTTTGATTTGATTTGATTTGATTTTGATTTGAAAATATTTGAGTACTGCTAGCTTTTGCTGGACTAGTGGCACATTCTTGGCAGATAGAGGTATTATCAGTGGCAAGGACAGGCCACAAACTGACTCCAGTATCTGTTGCAGTGACTGACCAGATGATAGGTTTGTTTATCTCTGCTCTTTGTGTAGTGCATGTCACGATGCACCTACTGGCAAAAAAGTCCACCACATTTGCTGGAAAAACTCTTATAGATGTCTTTAACATGCGTTTGGGATTGAACTTCTGGCATACCTCATATTCAGAAACGACCAGCTCTGCAACCTCAATGAAGTATGGATGCCACCAATGTGTTTCAATCAAAGCAGAGATTTTGGTTTTTGAGACATGGCCTTTTAAATGTGCCTCTTTGCACAATAACAACACCTTAGCAGGGGTCCACTAACCTTCCATCTATCGACCTCCACAAATCTTCCTCATCTTTCTTTGCTCCTTTCTCCAGCCACCTATTTTTCTCCTCAGGACTTGTCTTCTCTTGTAGCTGCTTAATTTCCTCTTCACCTAATTCCATGTACTCCTGATCTTCTTTCTGTACCATCGTGTTTGACATAATGCACGGCTCAGGAGACGCACAAGCAGGCTCAGAGTAGATCCAATAGCTTTATTAACAACAAGTGTGTATGAATGTGTGTCTGCGAGATGTGCATGTATTGGTGGTGGCGTCTGCGTCGGGCACGGAGGCAGGAGACCGTACAGCCGGACAACCCTATGGGAGAAGCAAAAGGAGATGGGTGACGGGCACACACCAACACAGGAGATGTTGAAATGATGAAGAGCTTACTTGGAGTAGCAGGTGGCTGGCACAGCAAGGACGAGGTCCGGTAGACAGCAACCTGGAGAGCCCGGTGCAGCAGCGAGGGGATGGAGACGGAGAGGAATGGTCCGCCGCCGGGAAATCCACCTGTGCACAGGGGAGCAGATTTGGAGAAGAAAAAGGTAAGGGGCTTCTTACCGAAATGTTTGCTGAAGTGGTTGAGGTGACTCACAGCAATCGTGATGAGTGAAGTCTGACGGCTTCAGGCCGAAGCCCAGGGCGAGGCGGCTTAAATCCCTCGCCGCTGATGATGTGCAGGTGTGCGTGCAGCTGGCGCCGCAGATGAGCGGCGAGGCGTGACAGTGTTTGCTTGTGTAACATAACCACCTGCTTGCTTGGCAGCTAAATCAGCAGCTTTGTTTCCTCTGGCCACAATTGCATTTCCTTTTTGATGTTCTTTACACTTCAAAATTGCCACCCTCTTTGATTGACCCATGGCCTTCAACAGCTCAACCATTTCTGTCAAGTGTTTAATCAGTGTGTTGGTTGAGTTGAGGAAACCCTTCCTTTTCCAGTGTGGTAAATCAACATGTGCAGCCTGATGTGCATAAGCTGAATCAGTGTATATATTTGCCTCTTGTTGTTTAGCATATTGACATGCTTTAGTAAGAGCTACAATTTCAGCTTTTTGGGTAGAGGCAAGCTGGTCTACCATTCTTGCCTCTACAGTTTGAAATGCACCTGTCTCCTCATCATATTTTACAACTGCATATGAAGCACCCAAAGATCTCTGTTTTCCTGAAGCAACATCCATGACAAAAAAAAAAAAAATCAAATTTGGATGTTCAATTTCATCAGTTTGAAGATTTGGAACAGCTTTCATATCTGTCTCCACAATAGCAGAACAGTCATGAGGCTCACCTGTGAACATATCTTCTGCCATGTTTGTCCCTTCACTTTTGTAAATGACATTTGGTGCTTGTAGTATTCTTTTCAACCTTTGTGTTCTCTTGGCTGAGAGTGTAAACAATACACTTTGTAGGTATGAAGCTACTCCATGGGCAGTGTGCAAAATCATAGTGTGTTGCATGGTAATGTGAGAAGTTTTTCCCAGTGCTTTGGCTATTGCAGCAACATGACGTGTACGTGATGGGTGTCTCTTTCAATATTGTCTAATGTTGAACTGTAATACATTAGAACTGACCTTGTACCTTCCCCCTTCTGATCTAGTACGGCATTCACAACGTCGTGCTGTTCAGAAACATCCAGATGAAATGGGGAAGCGTAATCAGGTGGTTTGAGTGAGCATGCATATGACATCAGTTGTTTTAGTTCCACGAAAGCACCCTCAGCTGAAGTAGTCCATTGCAAGGGTCATGTAAGATTTTTGTGTCCTGCTTCCTTAAGAAGGTTGCGCAGGGGTTGAATAAGCGCAGTGTAATTTGGAACAAAATTTCTGCTGTATCCAGTAAGACCCAAAAATGACTTGGTTTAGGGTGTGAGAGAATTGATGACATTTGCAATGGTCAAATAGTGAACTCTGGGGAGACAACACTGTACTTTTTTGCGTCTTAATTTATAGCCTTTCTGATAGAGATATTTCAGGAGGAGCTCCATGGCTGAGAGCACAGAGGCAGCAGTGGGGCCTGCCAATAGCAGATCATCAACATACTGCAACAGCAATGTGCCAGGGGGCAGGAATAAATCCTGCAAATGTTGATGCAGTATGTGATTGAAAATGGCTGGTGAGTCAACAAAACCTTGTGGTAGTCTGCTGTAAGTGTATTGCTGACTGTGATAGGTAAACGCAAAAAGAGGCCTGTTGTCTGCATGTAATGGAATGCTGAAAAAAGCATTAGAAATGTCCACTACTGTTAAAAAAATAAACAAAAAAAACCCCAAAACTTGTGGGATAATGTTATTCAGCAGCAGGTAAGGATTTGGAACAGTGCAATTTGTAGGTACCACCACAGCATTGATTGGTCTCAGATCATGAATCATCCTGTCATTCTTTTCCCTAGGCTTCTCTACAGGAAGAATAGGTGTGCTCCATGGGGACTGTCTTTGTACTAGGACCCCTGCCTGGAGAAGACCCTGTATTGTTCCTGCTATGCCTGTTTCCTTCTCCTTTGGCAGAGTATACTGCCTTCGCCATATTGGCTGAGTATTTGGTTTGAGTGAGATTTTTACTGGTATACAGGTAATCAGACCAACATCTGCAGAGCCATCTGACCATAGAGAAGAGGGCAAAGACTATAACAGTGCATCAGAATCTGGATGGTCAGTGTTTTCTCTGCCATGTGTTCTGTCAAGGTGCAATGCTTGTGGAGTGGTCTGTATTGTTTCATTGCATGAAATGCAATAGTAATCAGCAGATGGTGAATCATGTAGATCCCTACACTGTATGACAACCCAGTCAGTCAACTTAAGACAGTTTTTCACCATTGGTCCCAGAGCCCTTGCCTCCTCCCCTGCAGACACTCCCAGTGTCACATGAGGTGCAGCAGTGTCCGAGAGGGCATACAGAGGCAACAAATCTTCATTCAAAGAGACTGCAGCAGCCACACCTTGTGGGCCAACATAAATGTCTTTTCACACCAAGTCCTGAACCCCCACAAAAGTCTCCCACTAATTATCATACAGTTCTTGGTCATCATGTGAATAGTTCATTGTGCAATGGAGTGGATCATGTGTGTGTGTGTGTGTGTGTGGGGGGGGGGGGGGGGTCATATGGTTGAACAGAGTCTATCCATGGAGCCCATGAAACATATCTGTCTACCAGCTGATTTTCTTCAGGGCTCACATCATCCAGCTGCAGCCACCACACAGTTGTAGAAAAGGTTTGATTTTCCTCTGCGTCTGTTTCTTGTAGTTGCAACTGTGGAGAATTCAAGGAAGTAGACAAGTCTGATATGCACCGAAGCATAGTACCATCTGGCAGACACACAACAGTTCCAGTAGAAGCAAAGTAGATATGTGCTCTCATTTTCAGAAGCACATCTCTTCCCTGAAGATTTACAGGACTGTCTGGTGAATACAGAAAAGAGTGGACAAAATCCAGTCCAGCCAATGAACAGTTCAGTGGTACTGAGAAAGGGAGACGCTTCGGGGTCCCAGAGATGCCAACAACGGATGTATAGTTAGTGGACAGGGGTAAAGAAGTTGAAACTGTCGAGAAACTAGCCCCTGTGTCCACCACGACTTCATAAGTTTTGTCTCCCACCTTGAGGGACAGCATTGGATCTGAAAGTGCTCCCTCTTCAGTGTGGCTCCATGGGCCCCATCATTGCTGACTGGGCATCATGCTCTGGTTGGGAGCCATGTGTGATTGCTGAGGCTGCTGTGTCTGCTGTGGCTGATCTGGCCACACCCCAGGTCCTGAGGGTGGAGTACAGGTACATCTCAAAAAATTAGAATATCAGGAAAAAGTTCAATATTTTTTGTCACTCATTTCAGAAAGTGAAACCCATATATTATATAGAGTCATTACACAGAGAGTGATATATTTCAAGTGTTTATTTATTTTAATTTTAGACAGAGTCTATGGCTAACAGCCCATGAAAACCCCAAATTCAGTTTCTCAACATAAAATTAATTTTAAAAAATTGTTTTTTTTTTTTTTATAGAAATGTTGGCCGGCTGAAAAGTATGTCCATATATACACTCCATACTTGGCCGGGGCTCCTTTTGGATTAATTACTGTATTAATGTGTTGTGACATGGAGGTGATCAGCCTGTGGCACTGCTGAGGTGTTATGAAAGTCCAGGTTGCTTTGATAGTGACCTTCAGCTCGTCTGCATTGTTGGGTCTGGTGTCTCTCACCTTCCTCTTGACAATACTCCACAGATTCTTTATGGGGTTTAGGTCAGGAGAGTTTGCTGGCCAATCAAACACAGTGATGTCATGGTCAGTAAACCAGGTTTTGGTACTTTTGGTAGTGTGTGTGTGGGGGGGGGGGGGGAAGTCCTGCTGGAAAATGAAATCAGCTTCTCCATAAAGCTTGTCAGCAGAGGGAAGCATGAAGTGCTCTAAAATTTCCTGGTAGATGACTGCCCTGACTTTGGTCTTGATAAAACACAGTGGACAAACAGTATTACTTGATGAAATGATGTGGCTCAGAGTCAGCTATTTGACAGCCAACAAAAACTCTGATGATTAGTACATTTGATACTCAATTTTATATATAAAAAAAACAAAAACAAAAACAAAAAAAACTAATCTGTGCAAAAATATAATGCTCAGGGACACTTAAGACCTCAGAAGGGTACTTTCCCTGCATCAACTTTTCCTTTTCAAAACATTTGCATGGATTCCTTTGAACTAAATAAATGTGAAGGGAAGAAATATTGCTTGGTGATTATTGATACATTTACTAAATGGACAGGAGCCTTCCCTTGCACTCATCCAAATGCTGTTATGGTAACAAAGAAACTTTGCTGAAGTAGTACCAAGATTTGGAATACCTGAAAAGATTTACTCAGATAATGGAACACATTTTGTTAATCAGGTTATATCACACTTAGGCACAGCACTTAACATTAACTTGGAAAACCACTCAGCTTACCATCCACAATCTGCTGGATTGGTGTAATGCACAAATAGGACCATTAAAGAAGGCTTAGGAAAACAATGGCAGAAAGAGGAAAAAAATAAGGTATGGTAAGCCGTACCTACTCCCACCATTAAGGCCCTTTAATTCAGGTGATGAGGAAGTGTGCTTAGCTGATTACATGCGAAGAATGTTGACTGACAGAGATGTTGTACATGCTGCTCTTCCCAGGAAGGAACACGGGGAAGCACCCACCATAGCCAAACCAGGAGATCTGGTCCTCATCAAAGCCATCAATAAGAAAAACTGGGCCGACGCTCCCTGGCAAGGACCACACAAGGTCATCCTGGCAACACCAACAGTCGTGAAAGTCGAAGGACGTGATTCTTGGGTGCATTTAACACATTGCAAACTTTACCCCACTCAAAACCCTCAGCAAGAGATGGTTGAACTGTTTAACTGTTTAGCTATACAAGCAAGTCATTGTTTGACTGATGGTTCCCTCGTGGTGCCCAACAACGGCTTGTATAGTGAAACAACTGTTGTTTATCATGGAGAAACAAAATGCAAGAGAGAGAAGGTTGGCAGCAGAAGTATGTGAATGGTACACCTGTTTTTTCATCATCATCATCCTTGTGGTAACACTTTTGATTTGGTTACTTTTAGGGACACCAATATCTATTTAGCGCAGGGCTAGGTATGTTACTCACACCCACCACGACTGGCTAGAAGGACCAGACTATGATGACCATGTTTATGCTGGTAATGTGTGGTGGAAGTATGCTAACTACACAGCCAAAACAGCTAATCATTCAAATTGTTGTGTTTTCTTTGCTCCCACTCTCAACTTGTCAAATATCTGTTACTGTTAAACCAATGGAACTTTCAGAAGCTGGTTGTTTCTTGCAAGAGGCTATGTATGGAAATAGTGCAGCCAGCATTAACTTGAATCACACCTGCCACATTGTCTATGACTCCACTGACCAGAGACACAATGACACCCCTTACTCGATGAAGGCAAGATTAACTTCACCAGGGGATTTTTCCTTTTGTCTAAAAGGGTGTGGAAATGTCTCTTTGGGCAGTTTATCATTTTCCAGGTGTGCAACAGTACATAGTGCATCTTGCCCCTGTACTGCTACCTGCCGGACCAACGTAGTAGGCAAAAGCTGTCCTGAAGATCCTTATTGTCAGTCTAGAAGTCTGGAAGGTGATGTCACCCTGCAGGAGCTCTGCAGCACCGCAATTTGTGATTCTCACAAGTATGGCACGTATATGGTGACAGGGGGTTGGTGGCTGTGTGGTCATCGTGCCTACTCATACCTGCCCATGAATTGGGAAGGGGTGTGTGCCCCATGGTGATTACTACCCATACCATCATATTGTTGGCAGGACAGGCGGGCAGGGTAAAGAGAAATGTTTCTTTTTCACCACATGATCCCATCTGGGGCACAGATGTGTCGGAAGAATTCAAGTTAGTAACCATGGGGCATGCATGGGACCTTTGACTACGAGTTAAAGAGAATTTTTCCAGCAGTGTTCCTGCCTGAATCCTGAACATGTTCCTGTGAGTTCTGTCTGTCTAGTTTAAGTTCTGTTTTTCAGCCCATGCCCTGTTATTCATTTGTTCCCGTTTTTGTCAATAAATGTTTTTGTACTTGAATCTGCCTGCACATGAGTCCTCTCCTCCCAAACCTTGTGACATTATATAAAAGCACATTATTATACATAATGCTAGGCAGTGCTACTGTGTGAACTGTGATTTTCTCTGTCAGAGATCAGCTGGTGACAGCTATGACAGTCACTAATTCTGGCAGGGCACCATTGTGTAGAACTGATGTGAAGAGGAGCATACATTATGTCCCAGAAACTGTAACAATTAGGGGCTGAAAAAAGGAAGAAGAGAGCAGATGATTAGAGAAAAGAGGAAGATAAAGATATGTTTGATAATGTCACTTTAGGTGTCAGCAAGATACATATCTTGGTCAATGTTAGCAGTGCTAGTGCAGTGTTTTCAAGAGCTTAGCTAGTCTCTGCAGACAAATAGATTTAATGATGACATGTTGCATGTAGAAGTAAGGTTTGCAATTGCAAAATAAAACAAACCTAAGTTTGAACATTTCTTCACCAATGCAGCATATAGAAACCCTTTATAACATGTATTTTTAAAAGACTCAGTTTTCAGCCTGCTCATTAAAATTAATGAGCTCCTAATATGATTGGGTACAAGTTTCTTGAGTGGACCAATCACAGGTAAGGAGGCAGTCAGGATGCATTTGTTTTGCTGACTTGGAGAAGTTGGGGGTTGTTGGTTTCTGAATTAATCTGCTTTATTCTTTAGGAGCTTAAGTAGATAAGGACAGAGTGTACGAGTATATCTTTGTAAAGTGAGTGTTTTAATTTTTGAAAGGTGTACACATGACTTATGGCTGTATGTTACAGAGATAAAAATCAAGAAATTGCCACTCTGCGCAATATCCTGCAGAACCTTTAAATATGCTTTTTGTCCGGATGACATGGATATACACCATGGAATGCAGATTCATGTGAAGATGCAAACTTTATCAGGGTTTCATATTTACCCTTTTTGCAAAGTTTCATTTTTCACAGTTGAAGATGATACAGTATAAAAACATAACACTACAACACAGCTATTTG
This sequence comes from Pholidichthys leucotaenia, assembly GCA_020510985.1. Classification (NCBI taxonomy): domain Eukaryota; kingdom Metazoa; phylum Chordata; class Actinopteri; order Cichliformes; family Pholidichthyidae; genus Pholidichthys; species Pholidichthys leucotaenia. The sequence goes on along the minus strand of CM035841.1, from coordinate 310,264,961 downwards.
TCTTGCACATTAAGGAAGTGGCTGAAGACAGATGGACATGATATCACCCTGCTGCCATCGTTTCACATGATCCAAATAAATCACAGTCTTAACAACAAAGGAGAGACTTGGTGAGACTGAGGTCCTTGAAAAGTAGAGAAGCATATTTCTCTCTTTCTTTTTGGTGGGGGTAGTTCTAGTATTTGTGCCAAAAACTGCACCAGTAAATCACAAGATAACAAATGTCAGCCACTAGTGACATTTGTGCCCTTGGCATGTATAGATAATGGCTGAATGAGCTTTTGTACTCCCCTCAGGGTTAAAATTACAGCTCAGAAAAAGGAGCAATTTCCTTTTACTTTGCTCAAAATCAATGATGACCCAGAGCTGCTGATCCATGAAAATACCCATGAAAATAGTGACTGCAATCTTTCAAAGACTCGTAAAGAAGAAGCAGTTAAAGATAAATTGACGATTAAGAATTCATAGACTCTGTTACATAAAATGTAAAAACCTAAAGAGGAAGTAGACATGTTCTCTTTAAAGGGGTCATTGACTGCACTTTGTCCACATTTTAATAGCTCAGACATGTCTTAATGAAATGTTTGTGACATATTTTGTTCACATTTTCTTAAATGTTTTTAATTATTGAAGCAAATTTGTTTTATATTTTTCCTGGCTTTCTTTAAATGCTCTGATTTCAGGCCTGTCACTTAAAGAACCATCCTCCACCATTTCAACTCTGCCCTGACTCTTACATCAGTTAGCCATTATAGCTGACTAGCTTCTAGTCTCCCAGCTCGGAAGAGCAGCGCTCTGGTTCACTGATCCACAGTCAATGGTGTATCTCACATCAGTCCGGCCTATCTTCCAATAATTTTGCTGTGATTCCACAACAAATCACTAGCCGTGGGAGTGGTGGTGGCGGTACCGGAGTGGTGGCTCAGTTGGTAGAGCATCCGCCCCACACCTGGGAGGCAGGGGTTCAAATCCCGGCCGGGTCATGCCGAAGACCATATAAAAGTGGAACTTCCTGCCGTCCAGCTTGGTGCTCAGCAGTAATGGAATGGAGGAGGGAAATTTGTGGCGGCGCCTTGCATGGCAGCGGCCCTCTGATTCTACACTTGGGGTGTGTGTGATTAACACAGTAGATAGGTAAAACACAATCTCGTTCTACTGTACATGATTGGCTGCACCGTGCACCAGGCTGCACGGTGGCGCAGTGGTTAGCACTGCGGCAGCATAGTTTACCCTTGGCCGGGGGATCGTGGGATTGTGGGTTCGATCCCAGCCCCCGACCAACAGTGATCTGTGTGGAGTTTGCATGTTCTCCCTGTGTTTGCGTGGGTTTACTCCGGGATTTCTCCGGTTTCCTCCCACAGGCCAAAAACATGCAGGTTAGGTTAACTGGAGACTCTAAAGTGGCCCTAGGTGTGATTGTGTGTGTGAATGGTTAAGGGATAGCGCCGTATCGTGGCTGCTTCATCCATCCAGGTGGTGGATGACCCTCAATTTCCCCTCTGGGGATCAATAAAGTATACTAAATCTAAAAAAAATATATAAATGATTGGTTGTACAGTTGAATAGCAATAAAGGGGGATTTGATTTGTTTTAGCACCGCGCACTTGACGGCTCTCCCGATTGCTGCAACCTGGCCCATGACCTGAGGCGCAGTATCGAGCCAAGGATCTCAAAGGGCAGTGTGGATCTGTGGGACTCCACTCTGCTCTCAAGGCCAGAGCAGCTTGGATCCATGGAGGACGGTGGGGGAGCCAGTAGCCTCCAGCCAGCAGCATCTAGTCCCGGGACATTTTGATTGCAGTGAGCCGGGGGCTTCATCGTGATTCCGCGATGGAATGCCAGCTCTGTACTGGCTTGTGACTTGCACGGCCAGCTAAAAACTAAAGGTAGCCTATTAGCCCACAAGCTAGCACGGTTACCAGGACACTCGCTGTAAACACAGTTTATATTGTTAATTTCTTCAGATCTTAGTCACCCTAAGAGCCATCCCTGTTACCATCTGATTCAGCGGTGTGCCTCGCATCACTGCAGCTCATCTCTCAGTGGTTTCATCGTGATTTTGCAGTGGCTCGCCCATAACACCAGCCAGTAGCCCTGACCAGCTAGTAGCCCTGGTCCCGGGCCATTGCAGCAACCGGTGCGCCCGTGTGGGTGATCCGTCATGGAATTACGACAAAACCACTCGGAGATTGGCCAGAGTGAACTAGGTGGTGACAGGGATGGCTATTAAGGTGACTAAGATCTGAAGAAGATAACTTTATAAGCCACACTTGGTTCGAGCATCCAGGTATTAGCTTGGCGGTAATAGCTCGGGGCTAATAGGCTACCATTAGCATCCCACCATCAACATGATGTACATACAGTACCTGACAGACAGCTAGGCAGGCCAATAATAGAGCAGTGGGCTGGACTCAAGGACGGTGGTGGGTTGGCTTTTTCTAAACATGACATCTGTAGCGGTTTGATTCAACCCCCACAACACACAGACAGACAGCTCGCACTCCTGGGTTTTTTCCGCTGCATGCTGCGTTTACAGCCGTGAGGTTAAAGTGTCATCCATGCATTGTGTTCATGCATCCTGTCTGTACCTCTGATATGCAAATGCCCAGATTGACTGCTGTGAATGTCTTTGATCTATTGTTTGAGTTGAGTATATAAGCTGCACTGTGCTGTAAATCTGTCTCTCAATCTCACTTCTGCAACTACAGCTGCTGGACACAGACAGTGTGTCCTCCTTCTCTGAGAGCCGTGGGCTCGCTCTCGGCGCGCATGCACGGCGCCGGGAGCGGAGCTTGTGACGGTGGTATGATAATAAAACTCTACTTAAAACCTCCAACAACGCCGCTTTAGTTCATGCCGCCGCACTGGTGACCCTGACGTGATCTGAACACGCAACTTTCTGATTTGGACGGCCACGCTGGCGAACCGACGCTGAAAGAAACACGCTGCCAGCGAACACAGCACACTGACGCAAACGAGCTGTTCTCCGGACATCACCCAGGACCGGGAAAATCTGCAGAAAACGTCATGGCGCGACCGCCAACAAGCCGAGTCCCTCTGCTTCTTTTTTTTCTTACAGCCGCTACGCAGCCTCGCCGCTCCTGTTTTCTTCATGGCCACGAGAGGAGCCAGAGACTAATTTTTCTTCTTCTGATCTCTGCATGTTCAGACGGGACATCGCGGAGCAGCAAACACTTTTGGCGCGACTCGAACGATTTTCCCGCACCCGGTCAGCATGTACTACCCCCCCACCCTCCTCCTGCACAGAGCTTTTCCCTGCTCGCTGCCCAGACTGCAACATCGAGGTCACGGTCCCCTACCGTTCCCTCTGGGGGGGGAGCAGTGTAGCGGTTTGATTCAACCCCCACAACACACAGACAGAACACAGAGACAGTCAGCTCGCACTCCTGGGTTTTTTCCGCTGCATGCTGCGTTTACAGCCGTGAGGTTAAAGTGTCATCCATGCATTGTGTTCATGCATCCTGTCTGTATCTCTGATATGCAAATGCCCAGATTGACTGCTGTGAATGTCTTTGATCTATTGTTTGAGTTGAGTATATAAGCTGCATTGTGCTGTAAATCTGCCTCTCAATCTCACTTCTGCAACTACAGCTGCTGGACACAGACAGTGTGTCCTCCTTCTCTGAGAGCCGTGGGCTCGCTCTCGGCGCGCATGCACGGCGCCGGGAGCGGAGCTTGTGACGGCGGTATGATAATAAAACTCTACCTAAAACCTCCAACAACACCGCTTTATTTCATGCCGCCGCACATCTACGATTTCCACAGAAAAGTCAAAAACGTTTCTGGTGTTTCTGGGAGAGAAAAACGCGATAAAGGCTGTGTGGGTTTTTTTTTTTTTTTAGAGAATTGACTGTTTTAAAATTTTTTGGCTAATTACGTGACCAGTTGACACATTTGAGACAGTTAAAACCTACAAACACACCGTTTTTCAGTCAATGACCCCTTTAAATCCACATTGCTGTAGCTGGAAGACAGTAACACAGATGCATAAGGTAGATATATTGATTATGCATTCTAATCTAGTTAATTGGCTTACAAATACCAAGGCACACTGCACATCAAGGTCTTCCTCAGCAGAGTTATCTCAGCTCCTCACTGTCTGTCCTTGTCAAAGCCAATATGCCCCTCAAACATTACGAAAGCTTGGGACAGAATAGAAGACATCAATGAAAATTTCTGAGTATGGTAATGACAAGAGGTAGATCTGTTTGCTTAATCATACCTTAAATTTTTGTAAAACAAAATATTCTAGGACCCCTGAATGTAAAAAAACAAACAAAACAAAAAACAACTAACGATGTGCCCAAAATCAGTAATGAGGGAATAAAGCAGGAAAAACTGTGAAAGTGGAAAATACAGTATGTTCTTTTATGATGTTCTGTTTATATTCTTCACACACTAATTTCTTTTCAGGGTCAAGGTGGTGCTGCAGACTATCCCAGCACACTCAGATTTTATGCACAGAAATCAATACAAGCATTCAGACATACAGTAGACGCTCGTTCATACCCTGAGGCCATTAGAGTCTCCAGTCCACCTGACTGTGGGAGGAGACTGGCACAGCTTCAAACAGAACCTAATCCTGGGGTGATCTCTCTTCATACATCTATAATTCAATACATTCAAAAACATTTAGTCAAGAACATTTTTTCTCACTGAAGTGCAGTATACGTAGAGAAGAGTACGTACAGAAAAAGAACAACTGTGTTTTACAGTGCAGTTCAAAAATAAAGAGATCATCACTGGTAGACATATGACATGCTGTGGACACAGACAGATATTACAGTGAAATCTATTGCATACCTATTTAAATCATTAAGGTGATAAATTACATTGTTTCCGTGGGAGGAAGGAGGAACCTACTACATTTTGGGGCGAATCTGGATCAGTATGTATGTATATTCTGGACAGAAATGTTCACAAGTCATTTGTAGAGACTTGACTTGGACTTGAGATTATCTAAAGTCAAAGTCAAAACTCAAGTCCAAGTCAAATCTTAAGTCACTTCATAGTTGTAATATCTAAGGAATTTAAAAAGTTATCCTTTATCTACTAGCATTTAGTAACAGAATTGGTCAGTGGTTGAATATCATTACTTTAAACAGGCTGATAAAATTCAATAAAAACACAGTTAAAGTTTCTGTTATTGTCATGTTTATTAACAAGGACGGCCCACATGCAAGGTGCAGCAACAAGGAGACTTGAAACACACACAAACATTTGAGTATTTATTTGAATTTCAAAACACTCCATCACTTGCCAGAGGAACAGGCCTGTGGAGACAGAGAAACGAGAGCTGTGAGCGGAGGAACAGAGACTGGGAGTAGGCCAGCCTAATTACCACTTACATGGAATAAATGGGAGAACCAGCAGAGACCCCAGCGGGGAAATAGATGAACCAGCAGGGTGAAACAGGTTGGCTGATGGTGTCTGACCGGGTGGAGAGAAATTGCAACTTGGTGTGGTGATGGGGCAGGTGAGCGCACACAGTCCCCAGAGACGCACCCACACGATGGCAGCAACCTGAGAAAAGAAAAGGAGAAACAAAGGTGAGGTGGAAAACAACCTACACCAGGAGAAAATGCAAACCAATGTCGTTAGTGAGGCAGTATACCGCAACGATCCAGCGTTGAAGCATTGAAGAGACGGTCCTTATACAGTGGGGCAAAAAAGTATTTAGTCAGCCACCAATTGTGCAAGTTCTCCCACTTAAAAGATGAGAGAGGTCTCCAATTTTCATTATAGGTATACCTCAACTATGAGAGACAAAATGAGAAAAAAAAAATCCAGAAAATCACATTGAAGGATTTTTAATGAATTAGTTGGTAAATTCCTCGGTAAAATAAGTATTTGGTCAATAACAAAAGTTCATCTCAATACTTTGTTATATACCCTTTGTTGGCAATGACAGAGGTCAAACGTTTTCTGTAAGTCTTCACAAGGTTTTCACACACTGTTGCTGGTATTTTGGCCCATTCCTCCATGCAGATCTCCTCTAGAGCAATGATGTTTTGGGGCAGTCGCTGGGCAACACAGACTTTCAACTCCCTCCAAAGATTTTCTATGGGGTTGAGATCTGGAGACTGGCTAGGCCACTCCAGGACCTTGAAATGCTTCTTACGAAGCCACTCCTTCGTTGCCCAGGCGGTGTGTTTGGGATCATTGTCATGCTGAAAGACCCAGCCACGTTTCATCTTCAATGCCCTTGCTGATGGAAGGAGGTTTTCACTCAAAATCTCACAATACATGGCCCCATTCATCCTTTCCTTTACATGGATCAGTCATCCTGGTCCCTTTGCAGAAAAACAGCCCCAAAGCATGATGTTTCCACCCCTATGCTTCACAGTAGGTATGGTGTTCTTTCTCCTCCAAACACGACAAGTTGAGTTTTTACAATAAAGTTCTATTTTGGTTTCATCTGACCATATGACATTCTCCCAATCCTCTTCTGGATCATCCAAATGCTCTCTAGCAAACTTCAGACGGGCCTGGACATGTACTGGCTTAAGCAGGGGGACACGTCAGGCACTGCAGGATTTGAGTCCCTGGTGGCGTAGTGTGTTACTGATGGTAGCCTTTGTTACTTTGGTCCCAGCTCTCTGCAGGTCATTCACTAGGTCCCCCCGTGTGGTTCTGGGATTTTTGCTCACCGTTCTCGTGATCATTTTGACCCCAAGGGGTGAGATCTTGCATGCAGCCCCAGATCGAGGAAGATTATCAGTGGTCTTGTATGTCTTCCATTTTCTAATAATTGCTCCCACAGTTGATTTCTTCACATCAAGCTGCTTACCTATTGCAGATTCAGTCTTCCCAGCCTGGTGCAGGTCTACAGTTTTGTTTCTGGTGTCCTTTGATAGCTATTTGGTCTTGGCCATAGTGGAGTTTGGAGTCTGACTGTTTGAGGTTGTGGACAGGTGTCTTTTATACTGATAATGAGTTCAAACAGGTACCATTAATACAGAATCAGAATCAGAATCAGAATCAGGTTTATTGCCATTGTTCATGTAGTACACAAACTAGGAATTTGTCTCGGTACAATGCTGCAACATTAAACATGATAAGATAAGAGAAATAAACTATACATGTAATAAAGTGTAGGATAAGATTAAGTGATACTGGTCAACAGTTAAAATATAAATATTTAAATATTAAAATAATATTAATTAATATTTAAAATATATTAGCCAGCAGCAGATACTGTGGAGAACTATATAGTGCAGTCGGTAATGCAGGAAGAAAACAGTGATGATTGACATGAGTCTGGTTGAGCTGCTGTACATGGTGCACGAGAGTCACTTAGTGTTCAGCAGTCTAATGGCAGAGGGGAAGAAGCTGTTCATGTGACGGGAGGTTTTAGTCTGGATGGACCGAAGTCTTCTACCAGAGGGGAGGGGGGCAAACAGTACATGACCAGGGTGTGAGGGATCGGCTATGATCCGGCCAGCACGCCTCCGGGTCCTGGAGATGTACAGATCCTGGAGAGATGGGAGCTTGCAGCCGATCACCTTCTCAGCAGTGCGCACGACGCGCTGCAGCCTTAGTCTGTCCCTGGCAGTGGCTCCTGCGTACCACACGGTTATGGAGGTGGTGAGGATGGACTCGATGATGGCTGTGTAGAACTGCACTAACATCTTGGTGGGTAGCTTGAGCTTCCTCAGCTGCCGCAGGAAGAACATCCTCTGCTGGGCTTTTTTGATGAGTGAGCTGATGGTCAGCTCCCATTTGAGGTCCCTGGTGATGGTAGTGCCTAGGAAGCGGAAGGAATCAGCAGTGGTGATGGGAGAGCCTGAGAGGGTGAGGGGGGGCAGAGGAGTAGTGACTTTCCTGAAGTCTACAATCATCTCCACTGTCTTCAGAGCGTTCAGCTGCAGGTTGTTATTGCTGCACCAGGACGCCAGCTGGGCCACCTCTCTCCTGTAGGCGGACTCGTCGCCGTTGGAGATGAGCCCGATGAGGGTGGTGTCGTCCGCAAACTTGATCAACTTGACAGACTGGTGGCTGGAGGTGCAGGAGTTGGTGTAAAGGGAGAAGAGTAGGGGGGAAAGTACACAGCCCTGGGGTGATCCGGTGCTGATGCTAGTATAGTCTGAGACAGTCTTTCCCAGCCGCACATGCTGCCTCCGGTCCGTCAGGAAGTCGATGATCCACCTGCAGAGGGAGTCAGGCACGTTGAGCAGGGACAGCTTGTCCCGGAGCAGAGCGGGGCGGATGGTGTTGAATGCGGAGCTGAAGTCCACAAACAGGATCCTGGCGTAGGTTCCCGGGGAGTCCAGGTGCTGCAGGATGGAGTGGAGGGCCAGGTTGACTGCATCGTCTACAGACCTGTTGGCTCGGTAGGCAAACTGCAGCGGGTCCAGGAGAGGGGTGGTGATGGACTTGAGGTGGGACAGGACCAGGCGCTCAAAGGACTTCATGACTACAGAGGTGAGCGCTACAGGTCTGTAGTCATTAAGTCCAGTGATCCGTGGCTTCTTGGGGACAGGGATGATGGTGGAGGATTTGAGGCAGGACGGCACGTGGCATAACTTAAGGGAGGTGTTAAAAATGTCTGTGAATACAGGAGCCAGCTGTTTCGCACAGAGTCTCAGGGTGGAGGGAGACACGCCGTCTGGGCCGGGGGCCTTGCGCGGGTTCAGTCTGGAGAACTGTTTGAGCACATCCTGCTCACTGATGATAAGGGGAGGGGGGGGGAGGTGGGGGGGGGGTGCCTTAAATGAAGGCACATTAATACAGGTACATTAATTATTACAGGTACCATTAATACAGGTAACGAGTGGAGGACAGAGGAGCCTCTTAAAGAAATTACAGGTCTGTGAGACCCAGAAATCTTGCTTGTTTGTAGGTGACCAAATACTTATTTTACCGAGGAATTTACCAATTAATTCATTAAAAATCCTTCAATGTGATTTTCTGGATTTGTTTTTTCTCATTTTGTCTCTCATAGTTGAGGTATACCTATGATGAAAATTGGAGACCTCTCTCATCTTTTAAGTGGGAGAACTTGCACAATTGGTGGCTGACTAAATACTTTTTTGCCCCACTGTAAATGCTGGCTGATCAGAGGTAGCAGGTGCGTCTCCTATCCCAGGTGCGTTAATGACCTGAAGAGAAGTAGACCGGAAGGAGGGGGTGCGCGCTCACCGGACCATGACAGGTTCCCCCCCAAGGGACGCCTCCTGGCAGCCCACTGGGCTTCTCTGGATAGGCTTGATGGTAGGCCCGAAGCATCCCCTTGTCAAAGATATGCGATCTGGGGACCCAGTAGCACTCCTCCGGGCCGTAGCTCTCCCAGTGGACCAGATATTGGAGACCCCGGCTCCGACGCCGACATCCAGAATACATTGCACTGTGTAAGCAGTGTGGCCATGGATCGTATGGGGGTGGAGGGGGGCTTCAGGGGAGGGCAGAGGTGACTGACCGAGAGGGGTTTGATGTGTGAGATGTGGAAAGCCGGGTGCACACGTACGGTCCGTGGAAGCTTCAACTGGACTATGACATCGTTGATCACCTTGGAGATCGAATAGGGACGCAAAAAGCGAGGGGACAGCTCCTTAGAATCTGTTTTTAAGGGAACCTGATACGCCGCTAACCAGACTTGCTGTCCCACCCTGCACATTGGGGCAGGGACCCACCTGCTGTCGGCCATCTGGCAATTATGCTTGGACGAGCGGGTGAGAGCAGCGTGAGTGGACCTCCACAGATGTCGACATCGGTGAGCATGGACCCCTACAGACAGCACCGCAACCTCCCTCTCAGCCATAGGCAGTAAAGGCGGGGTGTAACCCAATGAGGTTTCGAAAGGGGTGAGCCCCGTAACTGAAGACACGGCAGTATTCAAGGCGTACTCCACCCAGGTCAGGTGTGTGCTCCAAGATGAAGGATTCTCGGCTGCCACACACTGGAGGTTGGCCTCCAAGGACTGATTGGTGTGCTCCGCCTGCCCGTTGCTTTGCGGGTGATTGCTGGAGGTGAGACTGATGGTGGTTCCAAGAGTGCGGCAGAAGGCCTTCCAAACTTGGGATGTAAATTGAGGACCCCGGTCAGACACAATGTCCACAGGAATACCATGCAGTCGGATCACGTGGGAGGTGAGGAGATCAGCAGTCTCAGTGGCAGAAGGGAGCTTGGGGAGGGTAACCAGGTGGACAGCCTTCGAGGAGCAGTCAACTATGGTGAGGATGGCTGACTTCCCATGGGAGGGGGGGAGTCCGGTAATGAAGTCCACGGCAATGTGAGACCAGGGGTGACCAGGGATGGGCAAAGGATGCAAGAGGCCAGCAGGGGGGGAGGAATCAGATTTGACTCAGACACAGGTTTGGCATGCTCAAACATACTCCCGCACATCCTGCCGCAGTGTGGGCCACCAGAACACCTGCCGGATTAAGCTGGCAGTGCGGGCGATCCCAGGATGACAGGCGAAACAGCTGGTGTGGCCCCACTGGATGACGTTACTCCGGAGGGCGACAGGGATGTACAGGTGGTTCGGGGGACACCTCGCTGGTTCAGGTTCCTGACTCTGGGCCTGACAGACTCTCCCCTCAATATCCCAGGTAAGGGCTCCGATAACATGGTAAGAAGGGAGAATAGGCTGGGGGTGGGATGGGGGGGCTACCTGCTTGGAATCAAACTGGCGGGATAGTGTATCCAGATTGGTGTTCTGAGCACCAGGCTGATAGTTGATGGTAAAATTGAATCTGTGGAAGACTAGGGCCCAGTGAGCCTGCCTGGCATTGAGTCGGCGGGCTGACTGTAGATATTCTAAATTTTTATAGTTGGTCCACACAACAATGGGGTGAACAGCCCCCTCTAACCAATGTCTCCATTCCTCCAAGGCCAATTTAATGGCAAGGAGCTCTCTATCCCCCACACTGTAATTCCTCTTGGCCGGCGTGAGCCGCCGAGAGAAAAACACGCACAGGTGGAGCTTCTGATCGGAGGATGAGTGCTGTGAGAGGACGGAGCCCACCCCCGACTTGGAAGCATCCACCTCGAGGATAAAATGGAGCTGAGTGTCAACCTGTGCCAAGATGAGTGTTTCAAGAAGGAGGTGGAACTGGTGGAGAACTCATACTTCTCAGCCTTAACGTAGAGCTGATTCTCCAACAGCTGCTGTAACACAGCTCGGACATGGACCTCATGTTCCTCAGGCGAGCAAGAGAAAATCAAAATATCATCCAAATAGACAAACACAAACCAGTTAACCATATCGCAAAGGACATCATTTATGAGCCGCTGGAAGACGGCGGGGGGCGTTAGTGAGCCCAAACGGCATGACCAAATATTCATATTGCCCCAGATGATTCTTAAATGCCGTCTTCCACTCATCCCCTTCACAAATACGGATTAAATGGTACGCTTTACGTAAATCCAATTTGGTGAGCACTCGCGTGCGCTGAAGAAGCTCGAACATGGAGTTGATCAAGGACAGAGGATATTTGTCTTTTACAGTGACAGCATTAAGCTCCCGGTAGTCAATGCACAGGCGTAGCAACCCATCCTTCTTTCCAACGAAAAAACCCCTGCTCCGAGTGGAGCCGAAGATGGCCGAATAAGGCCAGCATTCAGACAGTCTTTTATGTATCTCTCCATCCCCTCCCACTCCTGGCCAGAAATGTTATAGAGCTGAATAGACGGCAGCCTCGCCCCTGGGAGAAGTTCTACAGCACAGTCTTAGGGGCGATGAGGCGGAAGCAACAGCGCCCTAGACTTGCTGAAAACCTCTCCAAGATCATGATCGGCCCTAGGGACAAGACTGAGGTCCGACGGCTCAACCGGAGGAGAGGAGACGGGGAGAGATGGCGAAAACTCAAACAAGAAGCCAAACAATATGGGCTCCAGGAGGGAATGGAGTTTTGGGCCCAAATGATAATGGGGTTATGCCTCCGGAGCCACGGGTAACCAAGGACCATCGAGAGGATGAATTTGGGAAGACTAAGAACGAAAGTTCCTCCCGATGGTTCCTGGAAAGAAGACTAATGATGGGTGCCATGCGTTTGTTGACTACAGCGATCTTCTGACCAGATATGGTAGTGATGCTTTGAGGATTGGGAAATTTAAGAGTGGAAATACCCATGTCCCGAACAAGTTGGGACGAGATGAAATTTCCCTCTGCCCCAGAATCCACTAGTGCAAAAGCTCTCCTCTCGACCCCCGGCAATTGAACGAGGGCCGAAATAGAGAAATTACAGGGGAAAGAAAGTTTGGTCCCGCCCACCAGACCCCCCGCAGTTATTGACGGGCCGCGTCTTTTGGCCTCAGGGGGCAGTCGTCCAGACTGTGCTTCATTGAACCACAGTACATGCACGCGCCAGCACTCCTCCTCTGCTGCCGCTCTTCGTCGGTCAAATGGAACCAACTGAGCTCCATCGGCTCCAGAGGAGCGCTAGTGCCCCCTGTGTCAGCACCCGCAGTGGGTCCGCGCACAGCAAATGGGCGAGAAGACAACTGCCGCTCCTTCACGCGCTCACGATACTGGTTATCTAAACTGACAGCCTGATCAATTAAGCCAACCAGAGTGTCGGAGACCGCATAAACCGCCAGGTTGTCACGGAGGCAAGCGTTCAGGCCGAAGAGGAACGCGCTGCGTAGGGCAACCTCGTTCCACCCCGACTTCGCCGCCTCGACCAGGAACTCCACCGAGTACTCGGCCACCGACCGAGCACCCTGGAGGAGCGACAAGAAGTGGCTCATAACGTTTCCTTGGCTCTTCATGTGATGGAAAGGACGGGTGAACTCAACCACAAATTGCTCAAACGTGTAGTGCGGGCCCTCGGAACTATCGAGGACGGCCCGAGCCCAGCTAAGGGCCCGGCCCTGAAGCAAAAGAGTCATAAACTGAATTTTAGCAGAATCCCCCGGGTACTCCCCCACACCTGCTCCAAATATAGCCATATATGGCACAAAAACTCCTTACATCCCCCCCACCTCCCCCACATACGGGGCAGGAGTGAGAACGGAAGTCGTGCAGCAAACTACAGACCGAACAACTGGGGCAAGCGGAGCGAGAGGAGCTGGAGGAGCTGGAGGAGCCCAATTGACCAAATGTTGGGTGATCGTGCACAACTGCTGCGCAATAGTTCCCAGCTGCTGGATTAACACGGCCACCTGTCTTTCAGTCACATCTAAGCAATCTATCGGAGACTGCTCCGATGCCACTGCACCTGCTGAGCCGAGGTTTTGGCTGCCTCGTTCTGTCATGTTTATTAACAAGGACGGCCCACGTGCAAGGTGCAGCAGCAAGGAGACTTGAAACACACAAAAACATTTGGGTATTTATTTGAATTTCAAAACACTCCGGAGCACAGCTAGAGAAAATGTCACTCGCCCGAGGAACAGGCCTGTGGAGACAGAGAAACGAGAGCTGTGAGCGGAGGAACAGAGACTGGGAATAGGCCAGCCTAATTACCACTTACATGGAATAAATGGGAGAACCGGCAGAGACCCCAGCAGGGAAATAGACAAACCAGCTAGGTGAAACAGGTTGACTGATGGTGTCTGACCGGGTGGAGAGAAATTGCAGCTTGGTGTGGTGATGGGGCAAGTGAGCGCACACAGTCCCCGGAGACGTACCCACACGATGGCAGCAACCTGAGAAGAGAAAAGGAGAAACAAAGGTGAGGTGGAAAACAACCTACACCAGGAGAAAATGCAAACCAGCATTGTTAGTGAGGCAGTATACCGCAACGAGCCAGCGTTGAAGCACTGAAGAGACGGTCCTTATAAACGCTGGCTGATCAGAGGTAGCAGGTGCGTCTCCTCTCCCAGGGGCGTTGATGACCTGAAGAGGAGTAGACGGGAAGAAGGGGGTGTACACTCACCGGACCATGACAGTTATAGTTTACTATCTGCATTTTCCCAGAAATTGACAGTTCTTTTCTTGAGAAGGAATCATGTTTTGTGGATCGAATTATCTGTGTTGTTTAATCACCAGAGTTTCATTTGTAAAAGAAATTCAGTGTTTGTGGTGTTTTTGACGAAAACATTAAAAATAAGGATGCTTTCACACCTACAGGCTTTAGTTCATTTTAATCAAACTCGAGTTCGCTTTCTCCGTTACTGCAGTTCGTTTTGTTTGGTGAGAACACAGTAATCACACTCAGGTGCGCACCAAAACATCTGTACTGAGACCTCCTGAAAGAGGTGGTCTCGATTTGAATTAGGTGGCGAACTCTGGTGCGGTCCTGCAGGTGAGAAAGGGACCACACTAAAACAGGACCAGTGGCAAACAGTAAAACATTTTATGCCAAAATATCTGTGGCTGAGCATATCACAGTTCTGGAGGTTTAATGAACATTAACATGCTATTTTCCAACTGTAGCCGCACTTCATTTTCAAACTGTACGATTTGCCGAAAGTAGTATATGCACGTAATGCAATAAATAATAATCAGGGTGATGAAAACCCCCGTAGATTAAACTATGATTTGTATTATTTTCACCCTCGAAATGCATAAATGCACAGTAGTCATCCTACGTCCTGTATTTACTTTCCTGTTCTCGCGGCAAAAAAATCTGACCAATACGAACAGAGAACGTTTTGACGTAAGTGTCGCGGGATTTAACATGAGGGAATTTGGTCTGCTTGAATTTTTGCCTGTGTGAAAGGGAAACAAACCAAAGAGAAAATGATACAAAGTAACAAATGCATCAACCAATTTGGACCAAAGTAAACAAATTTAGATGTGAAAGCACCCTAAAAAATTGTTCACATGTCTCAAATCATGAGTCCAAGTAAAGTCTCAAGTCTTTTGAGTCCAAGTCCAAGTCAAGTCTCAAGTTCTTGTATATGCATTATGCAACATGTATGTAGCATATATGTGACTTGACTCCAAGTCTCTGACTCAAGACCCCATCTCTGATTCTGGATCACCTTTGATCACCTTTGATATCATGCAAAAGGGCTTATCAAGGTGAAAATATCCAGGCACAGACAAGTTATGATGCTCTGTCAGCTGACATATTTTTAAAAAAATTATTTGGTGGGCAAACAGCCTTGGCAGATGTATGAACTCTCTGAGTGCCCTCTGGTTTTAGATGTATTTATCATGAGTGATGTTTTATATTTTGATTGCTTGCGTGGACCCCAGGAAGAGTATCTGCTGTTTTATATTGTGCAATCAAATGGGAATCCAAGCAAAGAAGAAGGTTAACCAGAGAGTGCATACCTCCACTGAGGTGGTTTGTCGATTGATTAAAATGTGACGAAAAAGTGTCAACTGATAAGAGTATCACAAATTGCCTGTGATTGCGTTTTTTGTTCTTTTTTCAGGTTGATTGGCCCATTGTTTTTCATATTAGCAAAAATGTATTTAACAGCTTTTTATTGGTTATTTCAATAGCCTATGTTGACTGTAGTCAAGGTGAAAGGACATATTCAGTCTGCAATAAGATATTAAAATCTTCAAAAATGGAGTTGAGTGGTTTTCATCTGACATCAACAAAATGGTCAAAAAAAGTGCAATAAAAAAATTACCACTTTGGTAACAAATTGCATACAACTGTCATGGTTTTTATTAGCTGACAGCTCACGTGCACGATGCAACAGCAACAGGAGAACAACCACACGAAGAGGCACGTTTGAGAATTTATTAGATTTCAAAATAAACGCACAGCTATGGAAACAGTCACTCACCAGAGGAATCAACCTGCGGACAGAAGACGAGAGCTGTGAGAGGAGGAACGGAGTAAGGGGAAATGGGCGAGCCAAATAGCCACTTACTTGGGTTCCAAGGGAGAACCAGCAGGGCCCCAGCAGGAAATTGACAAACCAGTAGGGTGAAGGGGAAGAGCTGGTGGTGCCTGACCGGGTGGAGGTTGGAAGTAGAGGGATGGTGGAGATGTAGCAGAGGAGCGCATGCAGTCCCAGAGACACACCTGTATGGTGGCAGCAACCTGAGGAAGAAAGAAGAACAAAGTTAGATGACGTGTCTAAGTTTGTCAAACAATACTTGCTTGTCCTTTAATGGGGCACTATACCCAGACGAGCCAGCATTGAATGCGTGGAGAGAGCCTCCTCAAGTACACTGGCTGATGAGCGGGAGCAGGTGCGTCTTCTGCCTCAGGTGTAGTGATGAGTTGGTGAGACGAATGGGAGGGGCACGCTCTCACTGCCCATGACATAAAACTATACATATAGTACATTAATCTTGTTCAGCAAATGCAGTTGACACAGGATACTATTCTGCACCAGTAAGTATATGTTTATATTCTTCTCAAAAACTAATTTACTACTTGAATTTTTGATATATGTACCAGAGTGGGGCCTAGTGGTAGAACATCCACCCCACAGCCGGGAGGTTGTGGGTTTACACCCCAGCCACTCCTGTCACGGTGGCCCTCGTGAGCCACCATAATATGCCAACAAGTCACCGGTGAGTTTGCAATGATGTTTATTAGGACGAAGGAACAGAGGATAACACAAAGTAACAAAGTAATGAAGCGAATGAGCCTCGATGGGCTAAAACACACTATAATGAAAACAGGATCACAACAGGGTAAACTTACAATCGTAGACAATGAATAGACAGTGTCAGAGCCGGGGAATGCTCGATGTGTCAGACAATGAGGAGTTTTGACGGAGACTGCTGCATTGGGCTGCAGTCAGCGTCCGCTTAAATGCCGGCCGCTAATGAGCCCTGAATGCAGCACAGCTGGCAGGCTTTGACAGCAGGAAGCTCCTCCGAGCGCTGTCACAATAAGAGCCTGGGGACCCAGAGGGTAATCACTGCTGTCAAGCCTGCAGGGGATGACGTGTGACCCGAGCGCGGACGAGATCAGCGTTCAGATCATAACAACTCCAGCCAAAGACAGTTTGTATATATATGTTTGTTTGTTTGTTTGTTTGTTTTAAAAAAGGTACTTCCCACCTCCCAGCTTGGTGCTCAGTATAATGGAATGGGGGAAGGAAAGTTGGTTACCCAAAATACCTTTTATAAATGGTGTACGGGAGGGTGATAATTCAAAGAAACTTTCCAGTGAAATGATTAATTTCGTTCAATTAGTCATTAACGTTACTAATTAAAGGATGACTAATTACCCATTAGCTATCCTCTCAGGTTAGAGCTTATGTCCAGTCTTTAAGCTACAGGTGAAGGTCAGACACAGAAGCGCAATCAGCAAACAAAGTAGTTAAAGAAAGACACATGATTGGATCAAGAAGTTATGCTCAAAGAGGACAGCAGAAATAAAAATAATTGACACAAAAAGACAACTCCGCCAAAGCCAGTCCCAAGCCTGGTTGAAAAGGAGGAGGGTTGGGCATGGGGTTAGCACCCCCACCCTGCAAAAAAAGCTAAGCTGCAGAAACCGAAATTGCAATACCAACATTATGGAACCACAAGAAACAACCTTGGAAAGAGTGCATGAAGCAGACCAGCCAAACCCATCATGGAGCTGATCTGCAGAATCTTCTCTACCCCAAGACTGTCCAACGGATAGGAACAGGGAATGTGAGAACACTATATGAGACAGGAAAGGTGGCACAGGTGGCCATAGAAATGGAGAAGTATAAACTGGACGCTGAAGGACTCAGTGAGGTGTGGTGGACAACCTATGGACAAATCACCTTAGCATCTGGACGTAGTATAATGTTGTATTCAGGACCACCAAATGAGGATGACAAACACAAGAATGGAGTTGGATTCATGATGACAAAAAGAACCAGCAGAAGTTTGAGTGAGTGGGAGCCAGTCAACAAGAGAATCCTGACAACACGATTTTACTCCAAGTTTCAGAACATGACATTCATCCAGTGCTATGCACCAACAAACTGTGGTGATCCGCGCTGTGTGTTCTCTGTTCCTAATTATCTCCACAGCTGCGTGCACACCTGCCCCCCCCAATTTGGCAGCCTTTATAAGGAGTGCTGCCCTGCAATCTGCACGGAGACGTCTATGCTCCTCCAGGGTGAAGATCTCTGTGCTAGAATCTCCCCTCTGTACTGCAGGGAGTCTCGCCTCCCTCTCTCCATGCTTCAGCACTCAAGCCTACGGGAGTTTCATCTCCCCAACTCAACTGTAAGCCTTCTTCTGAATTTAATCATCTTCTGCTCCTGTCTCTCTCTCTCCCTTTCCCTGTGCACAGGTGGACCTACCTCTTGGTGGTCCTCCTCCTGCTCCAGGTGGTGGACTGGACTCTTTCCATGAGCAGTGGGCTTCACTCGCCTTTCCTACAGAACAGCCTAGTCGCTGAACTGTATCCTTTCCTCTACTCAGGCTCCCAGCACTGTAAATACCTGCACGAGCACGACTACATGGTAGTGGGACCCTGGAAAACTGGTGAAGGACAAACTGCTCTACGGCGCCTGAATCACTCTCTATTCACCGGAAGACCTAACTACTCAGTTTATTCAGCCATAGAACTACGTTATCTCATACTCCTGTCTCTCCTCTCTTCACAGGGTTGCCAGACTCGTCCTGCTCTGCATGCTGCGGCCCACACATTCACACACTCACTCACTCTCATTCACTCTCACTATTTTAATAAAGATCATTGTGGTTTATTTGAAGCCTGTGTCTGCGCTTGGGTTTTTCTGAAACATGTCACAAAGATTGCTGAGCAAGAGATAAAGGATGAGTTCTATGAACAACTACAAAGTGTGATAGAACACCAAAAAGAGACATCACTATTTTGTTAGGTGACTTCAGTGCTAAAGTGGGCACTGACAACATGGCAAGAGAGCTTATCATGGGGGTACAAGGCCTTGGTAGCATGAATGAGAATGGAGAATTATTTGCCGACTTCTGCCAATAGAATGACTTGGTAATTGGCGGGACTATTTCTCCCCACAAGAGGATTCATAAGATGATTTGGATATCTCCGGATTTTGGCAACAGAAAACCAGATCGACCACTTGACAATATCTCAAAGACGGAGAAGGACCTTGATAGACGTTAGAGCATACAGAGGGGCTGATGTAGGATCAGACCACCATCTGGTGATAGGAAAGTTGAGAGTGAAGATCCAAGCTGTCAAAAAGACTGGCTCACAGAGAAAACCAAGATTCAACATAGCCAAGCTCCAGACTGAGACTCAATGGAGAGAGTTCTCCACTTCCCTCAAGAACAGATTTCAGGCTCTAGCAGATTTGGAAGATGGCTCCATAGAAAAGAAGTGGGAACGAGTCAAATATGCCTTCTCTGAAACCTCTGAGAAAATCCTGGGCTTTAGAAAGAGAGAATTCAAGAGCTGGCTTTCGGAAGACACAGTCAACCTGATAGAACCATAAAGAAGAGATTTGGAAATGCTAGAACAAGGGCACAGAAGCAGCATATACAACAGGAGTATATGCAAGGTGCAAGGAGTGATAAAAGAATACTGATAGACAGACTGGCTATAGAGGCTGAAGAAGCTGCTGGGGAAAATGACATGAGAACACAATACACCATCACTCAACAGCTCTCAGGAAGAAAGATCAACACCAACTGACCAGTCAGGGGGGAAGATGGAGACCTCCTCAGCAAGACTACAGACCAACTGGATAGATGGAAAGATTACTTCAGCCACCTGTTGAATGGTACAGCTATACAGAACCCACCTATATTAGAAGAAGGAGACTATCTTGATGTCAACCTAGGCCATATTAGCAAGGAAGAGGTGGTGAAGGCCATCAACAAGATAAAGAGTGGAAAAGCACCAGGACCCGACCATACCTCCAGAATCCCTGAAAGCAGACCCTGGTACCACATCAAACATCCTGATTGAGCTGCTTCAGGAGGTTTGGAACAAAGAAGAAATCCCTGAAGAATGGAGAACTGACTACATAGTGAAGCTACCGAAGAGAGGAGACCTCAGTTTTTGCCAAAACTGGAGAGGCAAACAGCTCTTATCACTTTCAAGTAAGGCCCTAACAACAGTGATTCTGGAGAGGATAAGGACAACCGTAGACAGCACGCTGAAAAAGGAACAAGCAGGATTCCGAACAGGAAGATCACGCATCCACCAGATAGCAACTCTCCGGATCATCATTGAACAGTCTCTGGAATGGCAGTCTCCACTATATGTCAGTTTCATCGATTTTGACATGGTGGACAGAACTACCATCTGGAGAATCCTGAGACACAACGGTATCACCCAGAAGATCGTCCGCATTATTCAGAGCTTGTACAGGGAGAACAACTGTAGAAACATACACAACACTGACCTCTCGCCTCCATTTACTGTCAACACAGGCAAGGATGCCTCTTGTCTCCCATGATCTTCGCATTGGTGATCGACTGGGTGATGAAAACTGCAGTGAACCAGCCAAGGGGTATCCAGTGGACCCTTACCCAAAAACTAGAGGATTTGGACTTTGCAGATGATATTAGTGTACTTGTGCACACCCATGGATACATACAAGCAAAGACGGATAATCTAAACATTGTTGCCAAGATGACAGGACTAGAGATCAACATTGAGAAGACCAAGCGCTTACAAGTCAACACCCTACAGAAAGCTCCCATCACCATAAGTGGTCAGGCAATAGAGGACATTGAACATTTCACTTACCTCGGCAACATTATTAGTAAGTTAGGAGGGACAGATGAAAATGTAAAAGCTAGGATCAGCAAAGCTTGCCATGCTTTTGTCATTCTGAAACCTTTGTGGAGCAAGGAGAACATCAGCTGATACACCAAGCTCAGATTGTTCAACACAAATGTGAAATCTGTGTTGCTGTATGGATCGAAAACCTGGAGACGCACCAAGAACATAGACCATAAGCTACAAGTCTTGATTAACACTTGCCTCTGCCAGCTAAGATGCCTCAGGTGGTCAGAGCAGATCTCAAACAAGGAACTTTGGCGACAGACAAGACAGGAGCCCATTGTCAATACTATTCAGAGTAGAAAGTGGAGATGGATTGGGCACACATTGCCAGGAGAACAGAGCAGCATCCCACGTCATGCCTTAAACTGGAATCCCCAAGGGAAATGCAGGAGAGGAAGACCAACCCTCACCTGGAGAAGAACCCTGCAGACAGAACTGAAGGCCATTGGACTATCCTGGGGAAAAAATAAAACACAGCTCAAAACAGGAAACAATGGCGGTTTGCAGTGAAGGCCCTATATTCAGGACAGAATGAAGAGGACTAAGTAAGTAACTAATGGTGCTTTCACACCTGCAGGCTTCAGTTTGTTTCAATTGAACTCAAGTTCATTTTCTCTGTTAGTGTGGTTTGTTTTGTCTGGTGAGTGTGGTAATCACACTCAAGTGTGTACCAAAACAACCATACCGAGACCTCCTGAAAGAGGTGGTCTCGGTTCAAATCAAATGGCAAACTCTGGTGTGGTCCTGCAGGTAAGAGAGTGACTGCACTAAAACAGGACCAACGGTAAACTGTAAAACATTTTATGCCACTGTACATACCTGTACACACTGTACATACAGTACCTGACAGATCTTTGAAAATATCTGTGGTTGAGCATGTCACAGTTCTGAAGGATTAATAAATGTTAACATGTTATTTTCTATCCGTAGCAGCGCTTCATTTTCAAACTGTACCATTTGCTGAAAGTGGTATATGCACGTATCTAATAAACGATAACCAGGGCGATGAAAACCCTCATAGATTACGCTACGATTTATATTATTTTCTCCCCAGAAATGCATAAATGCACAGTAGTCATACTACTTCCTGTATTTACCTTTCCTGTTCTTGCAGCAAAAAAATCTGACCAATAAGAACAGAGAACGTTCTGATGTAGGTCTCGTAGGATTTAACGTGACACAATTTGGTCTGCTTGAATTTTTGCCTGTGTAAAAGGGGACCAAACCAAGGACAAAATGATACAAACAAACTTCGGATTCAGATACAAGCTTGATTCGGACCAAATTAAACAAATTTAGGTGTGAAAGCACCCTAAGACACAAAATGACACAAAGGAAATGCAAGCTAATCAAAGGAAACTAACAAAGCTAAAAAAAAAAAAAAAAAAAAAAAAAAAAACATGACCTCCTCAATAATATTTAAAGTTTGTGTTTCAATATTGACTGTGACTTAGCCTTCTGCCTGACAAAGTCAAAACTAAGAAACTATGCCTTTGGTCATAAATTAATTAAGACTGGAATTGGATTCAGGTAAAGATAAAAGTAAACCAAGACTAAGTGTTGTTACTGTGTTCTGGCTTTGTACTACGCAGCCTTCAAATCATACAGCAAGTACAGGGAAAAATGGTAAAACTATGAAAAAAAAATAGGGTTAGTAAGGATTAAATACCTTCACTTTGACATAATAGGGGGAAAAAATGGTGCTTTCCTCATACTTTCCCCAATACATACCTGACTTACCCTGTTTTTTTCTTCTGTACTTACTATACTCTGTACACGCCACGTAATTTGTGGTCTTTTTTTATTTATTTATTTATTTTTTTTATTATTACTTATTTTGTACCCGTAGGTAGATTTGTTTTGCAGTCTGGTGACAAGCCACCAGTTGCCGGTCGCTGCGTGCGCAAGCACCCCGTATCCCTAACCTGCATGTTTTTGGTATGTGGGAGGAAACCAGAGAAATCCTGGAGTAAACCCATGCAACACGGGGAGAACATGCAAACTCCACACAGATCACTGTTGGTCGGGGGCAGGGATCGAACCCACGATCTCACGTTCCTCGCGATCCCCCGGCCGAGGGTAAACTGTGCTGCCACAGTGCTAACCACTGCGCTAGTCTGTATTATAAAATGATACATACAGCTGTATTGGTAATATTGTGGTGACACAAAGGAGATGACACTCCACCCAGTACTTTGGGGTGTAGGGGGTGATAGCCAGGGGCGCCAGAGCACCAGGGGGTATGAAGTAAATAAAGATGTGCCTTTCACCCCCGCTGTGCCAGGCTCACACCTGAGGACGCAGGGGCATGAATGTATTGCACCAAGCCTTGCTCAGTGACGTGTCTGTTAATGTGTATGTTGACGTGTGTTCACACTTTGCAACGGATATGTTAATATGTTTACCCTGAGTGCCAGAGGCGGGGAGAAAATGTATAAAGCAGTTTGCTTTGGCACTCAGAGATTATTCTGTTCTGTGTTGGGGAGAAATAAACTTCTGTGTCATCAGCTTGTGTCTTGTCTGCTTTCATCCTCCACATCGGTGACCTAGAGACGTGAAATGGAAAAGGGACCGAGCACCACCACAGAGACACTCCTGCTGGAGTCTCCCACCGCTGCATGTGTCGTTGCAGTCAGACTCCCAGACTTTTGGCTTCACGACCCGGCCTCTTGGTTTATTCATGTGGAAACCCAGTTCAACCTCTATGGAGTTGTGGCAGACGACACAAAATATATACCATCATGTGGTGGCATCGCTGAACGCGCGCACCGCGCACCGCGCCATGAGTCTACTCCAAGCCCCGCCAGCCCAAGGAAAATACGGCACTCTCAAGTGACTGCTGCTGTGCCATTATACCCTTTCAGATGTACAGAGGGCAGAAAAATTCCTCACCCACTTGGAGCTAGGAGACAGATTGGCTGTGGACCTGATGGAGAGCATGCTTGCATAAATGGGCATGGACGATGGCTCTTTCCTTTCTGCCCAGCTCTTCCTCAGAAACCTACCGGCTTCTGCGAGAGTGATTCTCGCTAACTCACCGCTGCTGACAGCCAGGGACTACCGCACGCTGGCAGAGGAGGCAGACCACATCATCCTGGCAAACAAGGCTTTCAGTGTTCAAGCAGTGAGACCGGGATCTCCGGCGGAGCCCAGCGAGGTTGAGGAGTCGATGGTGGTGGCCTGAACGGCCACCCAGAGAAACAGGACCGGGACACTGTTTTTATCACCACCGTTTTGGCAAGGAAGCACAACGTTGTCTGCCGCTGTGCCACTTCAAGAACCTGGGAAATGGAACAGCCAGTGGTCAGTAGCAGCTGCAACCGCTGCCGACAGGGAGAAGCTGCTTTTCATCACAAACACACGCTCGGGGAGAAGTTTTCTGGTAGACTCTGGCTCCCAGAAGAGCATCATTTTGCCAGTCAGCGCAGACAGGCTGGCAGAAGGCTGTGGCCTGTCTTTAATGGCCGCCAACGGATCCTGCATCAGGACGTTTGGAGAAAGGACAGTGACTGTATGTTTACATGGACGCAATTACCAGTGGGATTTTGTGATAGCTGCATGTTTGGTCCCCATCTTAGGTGCTGATTTTCTGTGTGCTTATGGACTACTTGTTGATGTTGCCAACAGGTATTTAGTGGACGCTGTGTCTTTTTCCTCCTTGCCCTGCATAGCTCAGGGAGTTGGGCCACCAACACGTGCTGCTAATGTTCTACCTCCAGGGGGTAAGTACCAGCATTTGCTTTCTGAGTTCCCAGCACTCACGGTGCCCACTTTTTCCACTACAGTAACCAAGCACGGGGTCAAGCATTTTATCACCACGAAAGGTCCGCCCGTGTTTGAGCACCCTCGCCGCCTGGATGCGGCTAAACTAGCCACTGCACACAAGGAGTTTGCCAACGTAGAATGCTCAGGCATCGTTAGGTGCTCCAACTGCCCTTGGGCATCCCCGCTGCACATGGTGCCCAAGTCCGATGGGTTGTGGCAGCTGTGCATCAATTTCTGATGCTTAAACAACGCCATGGAACATGATCGTTACCCCATTCCGCACATCCAGGATTTTTCCATGCACCTGGCCGGGACACGGATTTTTTCAAGAGTGGATCTGGTCAGCGGTTACCACCAGGTCCCGGTGCACGCAGAGGACGTCCTCAAAACGGCAGTAATAACTCCCTTCGGTCTTTTCGAGTTTTTGCACATGCTGTTTGGGTTAAAGGGCACAGCACAAACTTTCCAAAGGATGATGGATGCGATGCTCCGTGACTTGCCATTCGTTTTCGTCTACTTAGATGACATTTTGGTGGCTAGTGCATCAGAGGAGGAGCACCTCGCCCATCTCAAACAAGTTTTCCAATGGTTGGAAGTGCATGGGCTGATTGTTAACCCAGTGAAGTGTCAGTTCGGGCTGCCAGTGATCGACTTCCTGGGCCACCGCATCTCACCAGAGGGCACTATCCCGCTGCCGGACAAAGTACATGCAGGGTCGGATTTTCCGCGTCCGCAGACCATGAGGGCACTGCAAGAATTTTGGGGGATGGTCAGTTTTTACAACTGCTTCCTCCCCCATGCAGCCCAGCTGCTGCAGCCGCTCTACGGCGCGCTCAAGAAAAAGAAGCCTGCGGATAGCATCGACTGGACCCCTGAGCGGATCCAGGTGTTCACAAATGCCAAAAAGGTGCTTGCTAACGCAGCTTTGCTGGCCCACCTAGTCCTGTCAGCACAGATAGCGCTCACCACAGACGTGTCTGACGTCACGGTAGTGGAGCATTACGTCTCCGGTTTGTGGCAGCCCCTCACCATTTTCAGCCGTACTTTGCACAACGGTGAGCGTAAGTATAGCGCTTTGAGTTGTTGGCTCTCCACCTCGCTACACGTCATTTTCAGTTCTGGCTCGAGGGTTGCGAGTTCACTGCGTTTGTCGATCATAAACCACTGACCTACATGATGTCCAAAGTCTCGGAACCGTGGTCAGCTCAGCAACAATGGCACTTGGTCACAATTTTGGAGTTCACGACAGACATCCAACATGTAGCCGGTAAATTGAATGTTGTGGCAGACTGCTTGTCACGTGCGCCGGTCTCTCCGGTATAAATGGACATCAATTTTTCTGCAATGACCGCCGATCAAACCAGGACACAGACATTTAGGTGCTTCAGTCTGCAGCTTCCGGATTAAAACTTGAGAGCAGGGTGGTACAAGAAGGGTGCCCCCCCTTGCGCTGCGACATCACCACCGGCCACAGCCGCCCCGTGGTTCTGAGCTCCTGGTGCCGCCGCATTTTCGAGTCTGTCCACTCCCTTTCAAATCCCGGCATGCAAGACTCAGTTAAACTAGTGGGGTCCAAATTCGTCTGGCCTCACTTATGCAGGGATGTGAAGGAATGGGCTGCAGCATGCATTGCGTGCCAATGGGCTAAGGTGCACCAGCACACCAAAGCCCCTCTTGAGCCTTTTCAAATTCCAGCCAGGAGGTTCAACCACGTACATGTGGACTTAGTGGGTCCCCTTCCGCCGTCACAGGGGCTCACACACCTTTTAACAATTGTGGACCGCACTACACGTTGGCCAGAGGTGGTTCCACTGAATTCCACCACGTCTGCCGAGGTAACCCACGCGCTTTTGTCAGCTCGAGTTGCACGGTTCAGATCCCCATCAGACATCACTTCTGACAGGGGTCCGCAATTTGTTTTGGAACTTTGGTCCGTGATGGCCGACAGCCTGGGGGTCAAAATCCACTGTACCACCTCGTACAACCCACAGGCTAACGGTTTGCGCGAGCGCTTTCACAGGTCGCTTAAAGCAGCGCTCAGAGTCTCGCTAACGGATGCAAATTGGGCCAACCGCCTGCCTTGGGTCCTATTGGGGTTGCACTCCGCACTTAAGGAAGATTTGGCAGCATCCCTGCAGAACTCGTTTTTTCTCAGCCGTCGCGGGATCCTGGGGGAATATGTGCCAGGAAGCCCTGTGCCTGGTACCGATCCGCCTGTGCACCTTTTTTTCCGGTACAGGGGCTGCCAGTGTTCCGGGCCCAGCACATCATTGTTTTCCCCACACTTTTATTCCAACGTACTTAGAGAACGGCAAATTCATTTTCATCAGGCACGACGCCCACAGAATCCCATTGCGTCCACCCGGGACATCCCGTTCAGAGTGCTGGAAACTGGGAAGACACATTTTGTGTTAGACTTGGGGGGACATAAGGAGACCGTCTGCATAGACAGGCTGAAGCCCACTTATGTGTTGGCAGATTAGCAGATGGTTTTGGCTCAAGCTCCCTGGCACGGGCACCCTCCTACAGTGGGTCCAAAGGTAAGTGTTCCCCCTACAGAGGACTGTTTTCAAGAAACTAACTTTTTCCCCTCCCCATCCTTTCCCCCTCCAGAGCCCAAGCCTTTCTCCTACCCGCCTCGACAGGAAGGCGCTTTAACAAGCCCACGTTACAGCCACTATGGGCGCTTGCTCAAGCCCAAAGGTCCGAAGGGTTAGGACCCCTTCTGGCTGTTCGGGAAGGGGGGGGAGCTGTGTGGTGACACAAAGGAGATGACACTCCACCCAGTACTTCGGGGTGTTGAGGGTGCTAGCCAAGGGCGCTAGAGCACCAGGGGGTATGAAGTAAATAAAGATGTGCCTTTCGCCCCCGCTGTGCCAGGCTCACACCTGAGGACGCAGGGGTGCGAATGTATTGTACCAAGCCTTGCTCAGTGACGTGTCTGTTAATGTGTATGTTGATGTGTGTTCACACTTTGCAGTGGGTAATAATGTGTTGCATGGGTGTTAATGTGTTAATGTGTTTACCCTGAGTGCCAGAGGCGGGGAGAAAATGTATAAAGCAGTTTGCTTTGGCGCTCAGAGATTATTCTGTTCTGCGTTGAAGGAGAAATAAACTTCTGTGTCGTCAGCTTGTGTCTCATCTGCTTTCATCCTCCACCATATAGAATATATAGAGTATACTGTATTCAATTTTTTTTACACACAATGAATTGCTAGTCATTTCATGTCAGCTGCTGCAGGAAAACTAAAAACATATTAGAGTTAAGCCCACTTAATACTGCTCATTAGTTGTTTTGAAGTGTAACATTCCCTGTTTAACAATGATCTGTTCACTGAGTCACTTTTTTTTCTAGATATCCTTGAAGCTGCACAGGGTAACAGCAATTAGGCTGATTTGCATCCAGCACTGAATATCAAGCAGGATAAAAGTTCAGACCAGCTTAGTTTTGTTTCCTCTCTCATCTCTTGAACAAGCTTTCCTTTTCTGTGGTTTATGTTTAGCTTGTCTCACTGGTGCCTCACGCCTTGTGTCTGACTATGCTCACTCACCCACATTTGTACCAGTCATGCCATGAAGGAATACACTTAACACTTTTTCCCACATTTGCTTTATTTTAACATAGCAAATCTTTAGCTTTATTACCAGGAGGAGGATGGGGAATTGAACATTTTCGCTTTTTTTAAAAAAATTCATTGCAGCAGCCATTTTACAGTATTGTAGACTACAGTACATGTGAAAAGGTAAATGCCCTCCAGCTTTATCCCGGCACACATTGTACCTTAACTGGCCTACTGCAGGAATTACAAAGGACACGAGGAGGAGAGACAATCCTTCAGAGTGCAGCAATGAGGGCTCATGCGCTGTGAATAAAGATGAGCAGACACAAGCGGACACATCCATTTACAGTGAGAAATGAAATGGGGAGTGCAGCCAGTGAGGGGTTTCCTCTCACCCTGCTGAGTGAGATTTGTTCACAATGATGGAGAATGTGTGAAGAAATCAATCATGTTGTCGATTTGAAAGCACCTCAAACTGTCTATTTTTTTTTTTTTGCTTTTTTCCCAGTTTTTTAAGCTATTATATTATCCCATTATGTTCAGTCTTTTGAACAAGACTAGGCAAGGAGTAAAAGAAATTCCACATGGTCTGACGCATTCCACAAGTTTTCATGGGAGCGAGAAAAAGAGCATGAACCACGATAGTCCTGAATGAAGTCTGTGTATATTGATTTAAATCTGGCCTGACAAGTCCAATTTGCTGAACACAGCCTGCTGAGATTTGAAGGAAAACCCTTCAGATACCTCATTTATCATGAGGGCTTTAGAGAGATTTAACATGGCAACCTATGCACGCATCATCAGTGGCCAGTACAACTTCATTTGTTCCCTCAGTCGTTCTGCTTCACAGGAACAATTTGGAGTAAGGGAAAAGTACTTAAGCCACAAGTCCACATTATTTGCCGAAGTGCAGGTGCATCTTGCATGTCTGCTTAAGTCTGAATCAGACATTCTGTGTCTGAATAAACTCCTGTTATAATCTCTGACAGAAGGACTGACAAAAATACGAGTCAATCAGTATGTCTGACATACAGCTTTAATCCAATTCCTTTGTGTTTGTGTGAGTTTGTGTTTCCATGCACACGCTTTAAATGGAAAACATTTCCCCTGTTATCCTGCTGAGAAGGATTTGCCGTCAAGAAACCAATTAGGGTTTGGGGTCCGTCAACAATAGTTCTCCTAGAAAATTCTGAAAGGTAAATTGTTTGGTAAGGTGGCTTATTCAAATGTAAAAACCTGCATTTTATTGTACCCACCAGGCTATAGTGGGCTTATGGGTGGATTGAGGTGACTCGTGTCCAACAATGTGTGTGTGTGTGTTTTTTAAATGTACAGGTTTCTTGCTACCCACACACCTTTATGTTTCAAGCTGTCTGGTTGCCAATACCTCAGAGGAGAATACATCTAACGAAAAATGTACAAAATAAACTTGTACTCTGCCTGTTCTTTATCCTGAAACAAATTTCCCACCATTTGGACCATTTTTTATTCATATGACTGCCTTATTATGCAGGATATTTATTTTAATCACTTGACAGAACAAGACGAGCTGTCCGCATGTCCTATTTTTTAGAAGAGGTAGAACATATTTCTCTTGGTCAGACACTCATGACAGCAGTCCAGTTAAAACCTGGAGGCGGGCCAGAGTAAGAGTCCTGGGATGTTGTGTTTTTCTGCAGTTCTCCTGTGTTGTTATACCACCTTAAATCCACTCACCTTGGCAACAACTCACAGAGCTCAAGGGTGGCCTGACAGTGGCGTAGCCAGGAATTTGTGAGGGGACCTGAACCCCAACCACCACCACCATTCTGAATGCCCGGGGAGTTCACCCGGGCGAAGCTTTAGCTTCAGCCCCCTGTCAACTACAGATTTCTTAACATTTTCAATGCAAACTACTCAAAAACTGCTCTTCATTTACATTTTTCTTTTATTTTTTCTCCCTTTTTTTCTTCCTTTTTTTAGCCCCCCCCCCCCCCCCCCCCCAGCTATGCCCCTGGGCCAGACAAGTGGAATTACAAATTAGGACTTTCCGACAAGCTAAATGGCACATGAAGTAGATCTCTGAGCATCCCTGGGCTATTTTAGCCAATGTTTTGCCACTTCTTCCTGATTGAATCTGTTTTAATCCAACAGCACTTGAATATAAAAAGATAATATTCATGAGGATGGATAAACCAAGCTTGGATGCTTATCTCCCTAAAACACGCACATGTTAGTTACTAGCGACAGTGCTGCTTTTTTAATATCAAAAGCATTCTATATGTGCATCTAGTACATTAATTATGGCAAGTGAATGGCTGAGGGAGCACCACAAGTCATTACATTTTTTTTTTTTGCCTCTTCAAATTTACTTTATTCCTTGAAGACCACACAACACAGGCGCCAAAGCAGCAGTAGAATGAGATGTTAATTACCGAGGGAAACGGCTGATCAGACAGCTTCACATGTATCCCCTGATGCTGAGAGCCCCCTGAAGCAGCAAATGTCATGGGCTGGCAGTTTAGCTGTAAACCCACAGCTTTGGGCTAAATCTCAGGAAAGTCGCACTACTAATTTTTCCTGTTTATTTGTGAATACCAGTTCTCACCATCAAACGTTGTGAGCTCAGAAGCATATTGCTTCTTGGTCACGATGCATAGTCTCTTTAAACCTCAATCATTATCGGCCTTTTGAGACAGTGAGGAAAATCCTGACTCTCCCTTCCATTCATTTATCATGGTGGCAGTTACCAGCAGTTACCTATAGGTGCTTCTACTCTCCATATGGTCTGTGTGCCTGTCTGACTACTTTACCGCCTTAAGTGATTAAATTTAGATGAGTGCAGATGAAAGCTGCAGTGGGATACTCACAAGATATCGAGTTGTCGCAAATAATCACAACCCATTCCCACATGCTGCACCCTATTTTCTGAAAGCAAACCAGCTTTTCCAAAATACAAACAGGTTTAATTGGCTTTGCAAGAATAATTCCACCCTTCAGTGAAGGATTCTCTCGACAAACTGGATGTTCGGCGCAAGTGTTGGAGTGTTGAGGAAATTATACGGCACATTATGTTGTTGTGGTCCGCAAACTGAGAGAAGGAAACATCCTGTTGCAGTAAATTAAACCCGATATGATAAGGGGCACTTCTTCTTTGCAAGTCTCTTAGTCAGCAGATTGTGAAAACACAGTGCAGCCTCTCAGTGCTGTTTATAGAAATGGTTGCGAAACAACTCTTTCAGACAGTGGGATGATTTTTTTTTTTTTATTAAACTGTGAATTGTGCTCCTATAGGTCATAGCCTGTTGATGTGTGAATATCTCACACCCACACACTTCAGAATAAATGCTTCCCAAGCAAGGAAATGAATAACCGGTTGATACAGCATAATGTAAAAGCATAATACATAATGTGCTCATACTACATCCTGTGTAGCATCTTCATATATTTTAAAGGATGAGTCAAACATGGGACTGCTTGGTGGAATAGTGGTTAGCACTGTGGCAGCACAGCAAGAAAGACATGGGTTTGATCCCACCCCCTGACCAGTGGTGACCCTTCCGTGTGGAGTTTGCATGTTCTCCCCATTGCTGTATGAGGTTAATTGGCATCAGTTTGGGATTCTAAATTGTCCTTAGGTATGAATGTGAGAGTGAATGGATGTCAGTCTCTCTGTGCTGGCCCTGCAATGGACTGGTGATCTATCAAGGGCATACCCCCCCCACACACACACACTCTTATGTACCATGTTTGTGTTTTTGCTGTGAAAGTTCAGATAAACTCCTCACCCTTCAAAAAGGCAACTTTAAAGGAACCATTTTTGTGAAGTCACAATAACAAGGAACCAATCGGGACTAAGCACTGGGTATGGCCTCGGAGCAAAAGGGCAGAACTGAGGAGTCAGCTTAGCTTCCAGGGCCAGTTAGCATTTTTGGACAGCAGCTTTGAACATTTGATCTAAATTAAGAAGGGTTTTACTATTAAACTGCTTTTAAAGACCAATGCAGCTCCAGCTATTATCCTGAGCAGCGTGCATACAAGTGGGCATGTTGTTCAACAGGTAAGTCTGTATTTTATCACAGGATTTATTCTGTTTGTGTAATGTGGCGCTAGTGGCTATTAGCCTTTAATGTGCATGATAAGGTAGCCTACTAACGGTACAATGTTATGTATAGTAAATGTCAAAATCGTGTGTCAAATAGGTAATGTGCTAAAGAGAAAATGATCCACAAATAGAGGATGGATGTGTGACATCACCCTACGGAAAAACCGCAAGGAATTGTGGGAAAAGTGTTTGGGGAAAAGTGTTCTGCCTGTCTGTGCTTAGTAGTGAGCAATGAATTGTCACGGTGACCCTCGAGAGCCACCATAAGACGCCAACAGTCACCGGTGAGTTTGCAAAGGTGTTTATTATTAAAGGTAAAGGAACAGAGGATAACACACACTAATAAAGGAAAGAGCCACGGTGGGCTAAAACACACTACAACGAGAATGGGATAACAACAGGATAACTTACAACTGAAGAGGATGCGAAGACAGCGTCTGAGCCAGAGGATGCCCGATGCTACAGACAGTGAGGAGTCTTCATGGAGCTTCAATAGGGAGATAAACAGAGACTGCTGCATCATGGTGCATTCGGCGTCTGCTTCTAACGCCGGTCACTAATGACCCCAAATGCAGCACAGCTGTTTCGGCCTTGACAGCAGGAAGCTCCACCGGGCGCTGTCACAATAAGAGCCCAGGGAGCCAGAAGGAACACACTGCTGTCAAAGCCAGAAAAGGATGATGTAAGACCCGAGCGTGGACGAGATCGGCGCTCGGGTCATGACATGAATGCAGTTAGGCTGCGTGTCCAGCAAATGCACTTTTTTCTGCTGTGGGCGACTGTTTTCTGTTCATTTTCTATGTAGTCTGGCATTTAATGCGCTCAATGCCCTCAGCGCAAAAATGCTCTCAGTAGTCAGCGCTGCACTCATGGCGCTGAAAGCTGAAAAAAGTTCAGACACTTCTAAGTGTGATATATATAGGTAGGAGAAAGGAGAGGGAGGATGAGGATAAGGGAAGGGACAGAACGGGACAGTCCTGACAATCAAAGCTTATCCAGGCAGATGTCACAGACACTTTGGAGACATGGGGTCATGGAGACATGAGATCCATAAAACTAACAAAATGTTCATAAAACACTAATCTATGTAAGCTGAGGAGTTCCTGTGCATTCTTGTGACCTGAAACAGGACATGTCAGAGAGATTATGTGTTAGGCCCTACTCTTTTTAGTTTATATATGCTTCCGTTAGGCAATATCATTAGAAAGCACTGTATACATCTTCATTGTTATGCAGACGACACACAATTATACCTGTCAATGAAGCCCGATGATTGTAATCATTTAGCCAAGTTAGATGCCTGTCTTCAGGAAATCAAAGCCTCGATGACTTGTAATTTTCTGCTATTAAACCCAGATAAGACTGAAGTCATTCTTGTTGGTCCAAAAAACCTTAGAAATTCCTTTCCAAATCAAACTCTTAATTTGGATGCCGCTACTCTCACTCTGAATAGTCCTGTGAGGAACCTTGGAGTTATTTTTGATCAAGATCTGTTCTTTAATTCACATATTAAATTTGTTTCTAAGACTGCCTTCTATCATCTGCCCAATATTGCCAAGATTAGGAGCATCTTGTCTCTGAATGATGCTGAGAAACTGATCCACGCCTTTGTCAGCTCTAGATTAGATTATTGTAACTCGTTATTGTCAGGTTGTCCTAAAATATCTTTAAAAAGTCTTCCGTTGGTCCAAAATGCTGCTGCAAGAGTTTTAACTGGTTATAGAAAGAGAGATCATATCTCTCCAGTTCTGGCCTCCCTTCATTGGCTTCCCATAGAATTTAGAATTAAGTTTAAAATCCTTCTTCTCACTTACAAAGCTCTTAATAATCAGGCCCCCTTATATATAAAAGATCTGATATTACCCTATCATCCTAACAGAGCACTACGCTCCCAAAATGCTGGATTACTTGTAATACCCAGAATCTCCAAAAGTACAACGGGAGGCAGAGCCTTCTACTATCAAGCTCCTTTTCTGTGGAACCAGTTACCTCTCTGGGTCCGGGAGTCAGACTCGATCTCTGTTTTTGAGAACAGGGTAAAATCCTTCCTTTTCAATATAGCCTACGATTAGGGAGGGATCTTGTGTCTCTTAACCCCCCTTTTGTTTTGTTGTTAATAGAGCCAGACTGCCGGGTGACCTCCAATAATGTACTTGGATTCTCATTGTTCTTGTTCTTTATGTCTGTTCTCTTCATCCTCTCTATCCCCTCACCCCCAGCCAGTTGCTGCAGATGACTGCCCCTCCCTGAGCCTGGTTCTGCTAGAGGTTTCTTCCTGTTAAATGGGAGTTTTTCCTCTCCACTGTGGCTAAGTGCTTGCTCACAGGGGATCACCTGATTGCTGGGTCTTTCTGCAGTTGTGGGGTTTTCCCTGCATTTGGTAGTGCTATGAGATGACTTTTGTTGTGATATGGCGCTATATAAATAAAGCTGAATTGAACTGAATTGAATTGAATTGAATTATAAAAGTGGCTTAGATCATTCCTTATGCATGTAATGACCCTGTACTGATCTCCAGTGTGAACTCTCTGAAATTGCTCACAGAAACATGCCAAGAATATATGAACTTATCCTATATGGAATGCACATATAAACATTAAACATGGCATATGAACAGTATGATACTTCTCAAATATAATAATACATTATTAATATCAATAATAAGGTAGATAATATGGAATTTTTTCTCAGTTATCAAATACAACAACTGCTCTCAAGATTGGGGCGGAAAAAGATTGATAACAGCGTGCAATTTTTTTAACGTCACGACTTGGAAGAAAAGTGGAGAGAATCGGGTCTCAGAACTAACAAAGGTTTAAAAAATGCAAATTTTGCTCATTTTCACAAATCCACAAGTGCTGCTACATTGGCTATGTCCATTTTTTATACAGTCTGTTGCGATGAACTCTGTTTACAAAGCAGTAAATCCTTCGACACAGGCTTCAGCTCATCAACCATGCTCTTCACTGAGGCAAAACTAATTATGGCTTGCATAATTGTTAATTTGATAGAGTCAAATTTACTTTTAATCAAACAGACTGGCTTTGTTTGTAGCATATATATTTTGTATAATAAAAAAAATGATGAGTTCTGAAGACAAATTGCAAGAATTAATATAAGTTTTATCCTTCCAAAATCTATACTGAAATGATAATGACAAACATAAATCAGAGCTTTAGAGCAATACTGGCAGTGATTATACACATAAACAGACTACAACCACTTTAATTGCTGTAGTAACTGTGTCCTCCTGGGATCTCTTCCAGCCCTCAGTTCATTTTAATAGCCTTCAGCCATAAACCCAAACCTTGTGTTTTTCAGCAGTCTGGCGAGCATCTTGTGTCTGCACTACCACGATGATGATGATGATGCAAAGATGCAAATATAACCAAACTGCAAAGATGTCATCTGGAGAGCACAGAACAAAAGAGAAATTCATGTTTGCTCCAAGGGAAAAGGTTGAGATTATAGTACAGTTGACTGATGCTGTATGTGCCCCAATTGGACATGATCAGATTATTGCTTCTTTTGTCTCAACCCCACCTCCAGGAGCTGCCAGTGGAGCAAATCACAATTTCCAGCAGGGTTGCTTCATGCTCTTTACAAAGCAACATTTTAGTGGCATCAGGATCAGTGACTAAAAAAGCTATAAAGAATCCTTCCAACCGACTTGAAAGTCTTTCTTCACCGTGCAATGAGTGAGTAGACCTGCAACTTTTCTTGGTTTGGTTTTGTTAAGGTTGTTAGCTGTGCCCCGTAATCATAAATCACTGGTATTCTATTGCATAAAAGTGATGTTTAATAACATTGACAATAAGAGGTGGCAGATGCCTCATGGTTTTCTAAAATACGTGTAAGTGTGCCTCATTAGACACATCCACTGCAGATGTTAATGAGCACCTGACTAATTTGATGAGATTCATTGAGATAATTGACAATTTACAGCTCACCAAATATTGCATTATTTTATGTTCCTTTCTACCGTCTGACATCCACACAGCAGTTTCACTCCATTATGAAGTTTCAGGATGTGGTATTGTTTTGAAAAGACAAGTTGACATGGCATTGTGCACAAGCTAATTTCAAATATGTGTGCACTTTAATTAGATGTGCAGCTCTAAGCATTTAACTTAGCAGGTCAGATGAGAAAAAGGGATGACTGTGTTTGCCCTAGTGAGCAGAAGTTGGACTCAAAAGCAACAACAAAAGCATGTTTAACATATTATAAAAGTTTGTGAGTAGATGAGAGTGTGAATGTACGTGCAGGCTGAGTAAAGCAAACCCCTGAACCCAATATTCCTTTTAAATGATTGAGTGACAAGCAGAGTAAAGGTTTCAGATCCAAAAGTTAAGTGAATATCACACTGAGACAAAAGTTTCGGGTACCTGGGCAGTTTTTGATTTCGCAAGATGGTGCAATCAGCAGCAGTAAAAAGAATCTAGCAATAAGTGACAAGCACAACCATCTTCATCGGCCTAGTTCACGCGTGGCCTATCTCAAATTTGAATGTTTTAATTCTAAAAATCAAGCTGTCATGTGTTCAGTACTGATTACACACCTGCATTTCAAGCTATTTTGATTTAACTTTGATTATGGCTTTAGTTTATGAAATTACATTTCATATCATGATAATAATTTCACTGGTAAATGTAAAGTTACTCACATAATATATTGAGGAATGGCGGTGTCAAAATGGTATTTGTGCATTTCCATGTAAACAGAGATATTTTTTAAAGTGGTGCTGTGTGGACACAACTTGTTTTTAATAAATGGAAGGTTAAAAAAAACTGTTTTTAAAAATACTGGTGTATGTGTGCACTAGGCCTCAATAGGAGGGGGGTAGGAGAGGCACACAGCAAAACTGCAATCTACAGTACCTGAGGATTGTGGCAGTTTTGATATATGATGAAATGGTATAGTTTATTAAAATAATTCCTCAGAAGATCCTAAAATGCAGTGAATCACTTCACCACACAGCATTTTTAGCTCATCAGTTACACAAACATCTATATTTCATTACGTTATGATTTCATCTGTTGTAACTGTATTTGTTGCCTCAAAAACAATTTCTAAGTGCAAAATTATTGTAATGCAGCTCTTCCATGCCAAATGCCTATAAGAAATCACTGATGAGCTTTGCAGATGAGACAAGGATGGGATAAATATGCTTCTTTATGCACCATGGTATTCATGCCATCTGGAGATGCCAGTGGGTTTTAACACCAAGAAGAATGGAAACTCAATTGCTTGGAAGAATACAAAACTGAGGGCAGTGCAGTCTTGTGGAAATGTTATACTTGTTACATAAACATGTTCATCCAGATGTACTCATCTCTCCCATCTAATCCCCAGTGAAATCAAACGTCTAAGCTATCACAACACATGCAATCCTCGGCTCTTTTGTTTCAAAGTCCAATTGTTCACTTTTTCTATTTGTCATTTCCACCTCATAATGAGAAGAAGATCCTTCCCTTCCTTCTTCTCTAAACATTCAAGAAAAGCTGTGAAAAACTGAGAAGAAACCGAAAAAAACCCCAAAAAAACAATATTGTCTTCAGGGCAATGTTAAGCTCTTTGTGAATCCCCAGCTGTATGGAATACCTTGGAATGACTTGTTTTTCAGAGATAAAGTAATTTAGCCTAGCATCCGTTTCATGCAGCTGGTATTCATAATCACAAGAGACTTTCTGTTATTGCATGTCACATGAAAAACTTTTTTTTTAAAAAGTTTGAGGTGAAAAACTGCTTTAGTAAAACCCTCAGGGATCACAATACAAGCAAAAATAAAAAATCTACACAAGACATATCAAATGACAGCCACTTTTGAAGAAAGCTCTCAACATCAAATTTGAGGATCTCAGGATATATTGTTGGATAAATAATTGTCCAACAATGTAGTAAACTGACTAGTCCTGTAATGTGGAATAAACTGTCTTTCACAGTACGTGTCTTGTGATGCTTACAACATCAAATTTCCCATTATGGCTCTAATGTGAAATGGTTGCCATTATGTTTGAGCGCTGAATATAGAATAATGACTATGTAGCACATAATGAACTTAAATGCCTGTTGCCACTCTTAATGTGCATGTCTACAAACTGGCACCAGTGAAAGTTATGGGAAACTGTCAGTATGGTGATTTTGTGACGGTCTTCAACAGATTCTTCACCCTAACCTTTGGTAGACTGCTGACTTGTTGGCCATTCTTGTATTTCTTTCCTTTTTTTCCCCTTCCCATATGGTTAAAAATTTATGGCACATTATGATCACATTTTTAATAAAGAGGTTTCAACCAGCCAAACTGGTGCATATGCGTTCTCATGTATGAGATGGAGCTCTGTTGGGAACGCTCATACTGCCCACATTTTGTGTACCTCATTTCTTGAATGAAAGAATTGAGTAAATCATTTAGATTTCTTTGGGAGCACACAAATAATCCCAGCTGTGAACACATACAAGTACTACAAGCGGTTCATGTCCTTTTAAAAACACACCTGACAAGCTTATGGACCCGTGCTTCCAAGATGGCATTTTCCTCCTGAGGTCACAGTATAAATGCAGACTCTTCCATATTGTCTTCTATGGCAGGTCAGTTGCCTTGTTGCTATTGTCTGCACATTCAAACGTCACCACATGCAGGGTTTAATGAGAGTTGAACTTTGACCAAGCGTGTGCGCTGGGCACAAAGATAAACTGCTCTGCCACTAGCAATAGAAACAAAAGGAGTTTCAGAGCACAGCGCTGCTGTCACCCATTTTGGCGTGAAAGTAACTTTTTATTGTTGGGGCTGGCATTTAATCTCATAATGAGAGGTCACAGTAAAAAAAAAAATCCTGGAGAAGCCCTTGATTTTTATGATAAACTCACTGGTGACAACAAAGAAGAAAGCTAAACTGCCAGAATGTCTGTCACATGGAGGATAAAACATCATGCTTTTGCACTAATTCTTTTCATTTTTGTTTGCTGTTAAAGTGGCATGATGCCAAAATTGTCTACCAGTAGTAATGAAGGCCAGGCTCACCTGAACTTACAAAAATATATGGTCTCTGTCAGCAATAGACAAAATTAGCTAAATATGTATTCTATTTAAAAACAGTTTGCAAATCTTTACTGGTTCTTCTTCTTCCTCTTTCTGCTGCTCATTTTAGGCGTCACCACAGTGGCTCATCTACCTTCCTCTCACCTATCCCTTGCATCTTCCTCTGTAACACCAACTCTCTCCATGTCCTCCTTCACTACATCCATGAATCTTCTCTGTGGTCTTTCTCTTTTCCTCCTGCCTGGCAGATCCATCTTCAACATCCTTTGTCCCACCAATCCACTATCCCTCTTCTGCACATGTTCAAACCATCTCAGCCTTGCCTCTCTCACGTTGTCTCCAAGCCACTCAACCTGAGCTGTCCCTTTGATATTCTCATTTCTAATCCTGTCCCTCCTAGTCATTCCCAATGAGAATCTTAGCATCTTCAACTCTGCCATCTACAGCTCTGCCTCTTGTATTTTTGTCAGTGCCACTGTCTCCAAATCATACATCATAGCAGGTCTCACTACCATCTTGTACATCTTCCCTTTCACTCTAGCTGCTATCCTTCTGTCATAAATCACCCCTGACCAGTGTTTGACTTTGTAACGCGTTACTGTAATGCCGCTACTTTTGCAGTAAAGTGCTGTGTAATGAAATTACCGTTTAAAAATTCAGTAATGCATTACAGTTACTGAAATTTGATCAGATGCGTTACCCGTTACTTGTTTTACTAATATGGATAGATATTTTAAGTGCAAATAAATGAATATACAAACTGACCCTACCATAGCTGAGATGTAGCTGTCAGTCAACGTGACCTGTTGCAGAGAGCCTAGTGTTAACTACTGAGTGGAGGAAAAGATGAAGCTATTTTTTTTTTTTTTTGTGGAAATAGATTATTTTTTCCTTTGCCGCAGTTAAAGATAAAACCATATTGGTGGGTTGGAAGCTAAGTGCCAGTTGAGACCTACTGCAATCTTCAGAAGCATTTGAAACAGCAACAAAGCTCTTACAAAGCTAGTGCTAAGTAACAGCTAGCTATGCTAACAACACTGTGTTAGTGGATCTATGCTATCTGAACAGCC
This sequence comes from Pholidichthys leucotaenia, assembly GCA_020510985.1. NCBI lineage: Eukaryota > Metazoa > Chordata > Actinopteri > Cichliformes > Pholidichthyidae > Pholidichthys > Pholidichthys leucotaenia. Next base: position 310,224,896 of record CM035841.1, on the reverse strand, counting down.
ACGGCTGGATGTAAAGTGGAAATACTCTTGTCTCAACAGCCACGGCTGTATTTCAAGCACAGGTATGCATCTGGACAGTTTGTGACCTAGCAAGAATTAAATCGACTGATTGCCAGATACGTCGTGACAGACTGAAGACGTTATGACAAGACTTTCATTAGACAGCTGAGACTGTTAGCTACTGAAGTTAAAACACATTTACTTACTACCTGGATAAAGATTTTTCAAAAATGGATTTTGATCTCCAAAAGGAGTTTGAGGGACTGGATCAAGTCTCTGTCACAGCAGACATTTGGACTGTGGATAATGGACATTTTCTTTGGATCACTGCACATCGGATTAAATCCATATCATGAAGGTAAGATAAGCATGGACAGCTTTATGCAGTGTTGCCAACTCTCACTCCAAAATGAGAAAATTACTGGCAATATCATGTTGATTTTCTTCAGATTTTTCCCACAATAAGAGTTTTCAAGGCAGGATAAAGCAGACTGAGCATGTCTTAAAAGCTCTGTCTGAAACAAGTCTGTTTTCAGCCTGACATTAATAAGCCCGTAATGTAATCCATTAATTAAATTATCTTGCTATGTGTTTAAGATGATTTAAGCATGCATTTAAAAGTAAAGTGAAAGCTACTTTTCTAAGTAAGAACAGAGCTGAATAATCCTGCTGGTATGGGGGGGGGCGGGGGGGGGGTTAACCCATAGCTCTGCAAAGTACTGCAACGGTTAATTAGCTAGTTGATGGACAGAACATTAATCAACAGCTAATTTGATGAGGCACTAATCACCTCTGTACCTTTTTCCACTCATTTCCAACTTAAGATAAGATAAGATAAGATAAGATAAGCCTTTATTAGTCCCACAACGGGGAAATTCCAGGATTGCAACAGCACAGGGATAGCAACACTCAGAGCAACAATCAGAAGGCAAGAAAAAAACAAGCAAGCAAGAGCAGCTAATATACATATGTACGTATTACTATAAAATATATATATATACACACACACACAGACACACAGTGCAGAGCATTGTAGCTGGATGGAATAAATATATGAATATATGAACACACAGTGCAGAGCATTGTAGCTAGATGGAATAAATATGTAAATATATAAACACCCACAGTACGGAGCATTGCAGCTAGGTGGAATAAATATGCAAGTATATAAACACACACAGTGCGGAGCAATGTAGCTAGATGGAATAATATGTAGATATATAAATATATAAACACACCCAGTGCTGAGCATTGTAGCTAGATGGAATAAATATGTAAATATATAAACACACACAGTGCAGAGCATTGTTGCTAGATGGAATGAAACAGCATAACCGTCTACTTAGTTATCCTACATGGTATGATTATGTGCCCATACATATTCTCACCCTCCATAGCGACCGGTAAGTTCCTAGTTGTATGCCGGAGGGGACCATTGTGTAAGTCTATTGCATCTTTTGCATTCAAAAAACTATTAGTTTGTTACGTCTTTTTGCTATCTCTGCGAGCAGCCCTGCTTAGGTTGTACAGTCTGACAGCCGTTGGTAGGAAGGACCTACGAAACCTCTCGGTTGTGCACCTGGGATGATGTAGTCTGCTGCTAAATGAGCTCCTCAGTGCATTCAGTATGTCCTGCATAGGGTGGAACTCGGACTCCAGCAGAGATGACAGTTTAGCCACCGTCCTTCTCTCTCCTATCTCCTCCATCGGATCAAGGCGCTGCCCCAGGACAGAGCTAGCTTTCTTAATCAGTTTGTTCAGTCTCTTCCTATCGGCTGCAGTAATGCCACTGCCCCAGCAGACCACTCCAAAAGTGATGGCTGATGCCACCACCGTGTCATAGAATGACTTCAGCAGCGCCCCTTGTACACCAAAAGACCTGAGTCTCCTCAGCAGGAACAGCCTGCGCTGTCCCTTCTTGTAGAGTGCATCAGTATTGTGTGACCAGTCTAGTTTATTGTTCAGATGAATACCCAGGTACTTATAGGATGTCACCATCTCGATGTCTGTTCCCTGTATATTTACTGGTACTGTGAGGGGCTGCCCATGCCTGCGGCAGTCCACCACCAGCTCCTTAGTTTTCCTCGCGTTGATCTGGAGGCAGTTCCGATGGCACCAGTCCACGAAGTCCTGGATAAGCCCTCTGTACTCAGCTTCATCTCCATTGGAGATGAGGCCAACGATCGCAGAGTCATCAGAGAACTTCTGTAGATGGCAGTGTGTTGTGTTGTGTGAGAAGTCCGCAGTATAAAGAGTGAACAGGAAGGGAGCCAGCACCGTTCCCTGGGGGGCCCCCATGCTACTGATGATCGTGTCGGACACACAGTCCCGGGTTCTCACAAACTGAGGCCGGTTCGTGAGGTAGTCCAGGATCCATGATGACAGGTGCTGGTCCACCCCTGCGCGCAGCAGCTTGTCCTTCAGGATCATCGGTTGGATGGTGTTGAAAGCACTGGAGAAGTCAAAGAACATGATCCTCACCATATTCCCGGGCTTCTCCAGGTGGGACAGAGAACGGTGAAGGAGGAAGATCACCGCATCCTCCACCCCAATGCCATGCTGGTAGGCGAACTGGAGTGGATCCATCGCTGGTTCCACCAGGGGGCGGAGGTGAGCAAGGAGCAGTCTCTCCAGGGTCTTCATCAAGTGGGACGTCAAGGCCACCGGTCTGTAGCTGTTCAGGTCTTTGGGGTGGGAAGTTTTTGGTACAGGTACCACACAAGATGTTTTCCACAGCTGTGGTACCCTCCCCAGTTTCAGGCTCATGTTGAAGATATACGTCACAATCCCACACAGCTGGTCTGCACAGGACTTGAGGAGCTTTGCGCTGATGCCGTCCGGTCCCGGCGCCTTCCTCGCCTTGATCTTCCTCAGCTCCGTCCTCACCTGGGTCCTGGTCAGGGTCAGGATGGGGGGCTGTGTGTTGGGAGTGGGGGGGTGTTGGTGGAGTGGGGAGTGGGCAGCAGGACTTGATTTCTTTAGAGGCAGCAGTGGTTGTTGTGCAGTCAGGGGGGAGGGCGGTTGGTCAAATCTATTGAAAAACAGATTCAGGTTGTTCGCCCACTCCCTGCCCCCTGTGGCCTGGGGGGAGGTATTCTGGAGCCCCGAGATGGTTTTGAGGTTTCTCCAGACCCCGCTGATGTCGCTCTGTTGCAGCTTGTCCTCCATCTTCTTCCTGAAGCTGTCCTTGCCTTCTCTGATCTTTCTCCTCAGCTCCCTCTGTACGGACTTCAGCATCTCCCTGTTCCCCGACCTGAAGATCCTCTTCTTCTCTCTCAGAAGTGTTTTTATCTCAGGGTTGATCCAGGGTTTGTTGTTTGAGTGACGCCGTATGGTCTTGGTGGGAACGGATTTGTCCACACAGAAGCTGAGGTAGCCCGTGAAGGTGTGAATGAGGCCATCGATGTCCTCACCATGTGGATCGCAGAGCTGCTTCCAGGCGGTGGCTTCAAAACAGCCCTTTAGGGTGTCCATTGTCTCCTCAGACCATAACTCCACAGTGTGCATGGCCGGAGGTTGTCTGTGCACTAGGGGTTTGTACACCGGCCGGAGATGAACCAAGTTGTGATCCGATCTCCCGAGTGGGGGGAGTTGTGGTGAGGTGTACGCCTCCTCAGTGTTTGCGTAGAATAAATCCAGTGTTTTATTGTCTCTAGTGTGGCATGTGACATACTGGGTGAACGTGGGTAGAATGGGAGACAGTGAAACTTACACTACCGTTCAAAAGTTTGGGGTCACCCAGACAATTATTTTGTGTTTTCCATGAAAAGTCACACTTATTTACCACCATGAGTTGTAAAATGAATAGAAAATATAGTCAAGACATTGATAAGGTTATAAATAATGATTTGAATTTGAAATAATAATTTTTTCCAGATACTCAACCTGCTCAAAGGAAGGTCAGTTTTATAGCTTCTCTAACCAGCTAAACTGTTTTCAGCTGTGCTAACATGATTGCACAAGGGTTTTCTAATCATCCATTAGCCTTCTGAATTTTAAAAAATTACAAATTTCTGAGGGAAAAAACAAATGTCTTGAGAAAACAGTTGGGACTTTTCAAGAAAAAAGGCGCAGATTTACAAGGGATAAAAACCCCTGCAAACTTAAGTGAAAAAAAATTATTTTAAAATTAAGTTTGTGACAAAAAACTTAAGAAAAAAATCAGATTTTGGAGAAAAAAGTTGCAAGAAAAAAAGTTTCAAATTTACAGGTTTTTTTTTTTTTTAAATCTAACAAAGTCACAAAATCAGCAGTTTAATCAATAACAAAAATAATCGTTGGTTGCAGACCAAGTCTTTAGCTTATAACTAGAGGTGGGAATCGTGAGGGACCACACGATACAATACTGTCGCAATACTTGGATCACGATCTAGGTAGAATAAATGTCACCAGCAATGGAAAAACCAGGAACAAGTCTCCCAAAGGGTATTTTGAGTTATTTACAGATTCTAAAAATGTGGAATCTAAGCTTTCCAATGATGTCTAACTCATGGAAATCCGAAAAGATTTGAAGATGTGGCCATTTGAATGTTAGCACCTCTCTGAGAAAATCAGGTTCAAAGTTTCCAAGGACTGTCACCTTCCAGGGGAGTCAGCTGGGGGTGGGAACAAAAACTGGTCATTTGCATGACTTGGCATGAACCCAACCCCCTTACAGTGCTTATCAAAAGGAGTTCCGCTTAAGTAGCTATGTGCTTCTACCTGAAAGTGCTGCTGATTGACCGAAACGAATAACAAAGACATGTGAATATCCAAACAAACCAGATATGTAAATCAGCTGTGGTATCCACACCCCCAAAACTAGGAAGCGGTCTCGCTGATATTTCCCTCTGAAACTACTCTATTTCAAATACAAAGTTTACAGTTTTAAAATCTCTCCAGGGTTTCCTCTGGTAACATTTCCGTGTGGCGGGCTGCCACGTCAAGGAAATATACATTTAAGAGAAAATATGAAGGAATGATGCTCTGCATGCACACACACGAACAACACGTGTGACCGTCATCCATGCGGAGTTCGGAAGCGCCTTGCACATGTTCCAGTTGGCAGGCAGTGTCTCACTAGCATCACTGTCCGAGAGAAGCATGAGCTTATTAAAGTACTTTAAACGAGGGAAAAAAATCAGAAGAGGTATTATGTACCTGGCAGGTTAAGATGCCCGAAATTCACGAAGTCAATGACTTTAATCTGTCAGCAGCCTTCAGACAAACTAAACGTGCCGACATTTGGATTTCAAAATAAGGGAGGTTTTTCCTGTTGTCTGGGTGGTGAGGAGATTTTAAAAAAAAAACAAAAACCTATAAATATATAGAAATATTATAACAGAAATAACTGCATCTTTGGACATTTCTGTTAATTTATTTCATTAAATAAAATTTTATTAATATATTTTCTTTAAAATCAGAGTTAAATTATTGTTCTGTTCTGGCTCTGCAAAATTATGGTCAAAAGTGTAAATTGTATAAGGAAAAAAGTCAATGTTACCACAATCTGTTTGAAATTTATTTAAAAAAAAAACAAAAAAACAAACAAAAAAACACCCAGTAATTTTATTTAAAAAAACAGACAAAAATTAGCCATAAAATAATCCACAAGTTTATAATAAAGTCTCAAATGTACAAGAAAAGTCAAGTTTTACAAGAGGACATCACAGATTTGAGGAAAATGGTTTCAAATGTAAATAAATTTACAGAGAAAAGTAGAAAACTATGAGAAAGTTGTTACAGAGAAAATCCTCAAACCTTCAAGACTGAAGTCATTGCTGAAGTTTTTAAGTGAATACTTTTTGTACCCTTAACTCAACTCGAAACTTTTGGTTGTCTACTTTTAATTATTAATTTCAAAGCACTGCTTTTACATGAGTAGAATTTCTGCTACTATACCCACCTCTGATGATGCAATTTAAGTATGCACGAATTAATTACTATTATGAATGGGTCTTTTCTCTTTCCTATACTTTCTCAATGGAAAAAAGAACCACTAGAATAAAAATACAAAAAAATGCACATTTTTGTCATTTATGTAAACCATGACAAAAAAAATCCTGCAGGACAAAATGTGACGCTTGGTATTTTCTAACCTGTTTGTATACCACCATAGACAGAGAGAGAACCTGAATTAGACAGGGCTCAGAGAGGGCAAGATGAGACAGACAAGATGAGCCAAGGAGAGGAAAGTGTTCAGGCAGAGGGTCCAGGAGAGGTGAGAGCAGAGGAAGGAGAGAAATGGTAAATGGTAATCACTTACAGTGGTGTGAAAAAATGTTTGCCTCCTTCCTGATTTCTCATGGTTTTGTATGTTTATCACACTTAAATGTTTCGGATCATCAAACAAATTTAAATATTGGACAAAGATAACTAACCTGCACTTATATAACGCTTTTCTAGTCACAAAGACCACTCAAAGCACTTTCACTAATACTAACCCAGATATCTAGGGACAATTTAGAACAGCCAATTAACCTAACATGCATGTCTTTGGATTGTGGGAGGAAACTGGGGCCCCCGGAGTAAACCCATGCAGCACAGGGAGAACATGCAAATGCCACACAGAAAAGTTCTAACCCCTGCTAACCTGGGGATTTGAACCAGGAACCTTCTAACTGTAAAGCAACAGTGCTAACCACTGCACCACCGTGCTGCCCCGACACAGGTAAACACAAAATGCAGTTTTTAAATGAAGGTGTTTATTATTAAGGGTAAAAAAAAAAAAAAAAAAAAAAAAAAAAAAAATCAAACCTACATGGCCCTGTGTGAAAGTGATTGCAACCCCCCCCCCCCCAGTTAAAACATACATTAACTGTGGTTTATCACATCTTTGGAAAGCTAAAAAGCTGAGTTCAATTTCTCTAGCCACACCCAGGCCTGACTACTGCCACACCTGTTCTCAATCAAGAAATCACTTAAATAGGACCTACCCATAGATATAAAAGGCTAGATTTGCAGCGCTGGCCAGTCCGTGCTTGCGGTGGCGTGACGCGCGTCCGCCATCTTGGTACAGGATATCTGTAGCACATCCCTGTGGTCCAGTGCAGACACCTGCTTGGGTCATTCTCCTTTGTTAAACGTTTGACAGGCTTCAGTGAACATGTTTACAACACAGTACAACACAGCGCATAGTGATTTACTTTCAGCATAATCTGCATAAATATTAGGTGTTTAAGAGCTTCATAATTATTAAATTATGGCATTTTGCAGTGTCTCAATCAAGAACTGTCAAATGAGCTGAAAAAGAAGTTACCATACCCCCTGATTAATAATTAAGCCTGCCTCTTTCATTGTGGCCATTTATGCATAAATATATGGCCGAAATTGATTAATTCATACTTTGTCCTGGGCTGTATTTGTTATATTTGCCACCCCAGGCAACCAGCTTATTGCCCCCCCCCCAATTGTCAAAAATGTTTATCAAAGAAATATTTCAGCCTGTGCTATACAAATTGGCCTAGATATGTAAACTTTGAAATAAATAAATTCAATTCAATTCAATTCAACTTTATTTATATAGCGCCATTTCACAACAACAGTCATCTCATAGCACTATCAACTGTAGAGGGAACCCCCACAGTTGCAGAAAGACCCCAGCAATCAGGTGATCCCCTGTGAGCAAGCACTTGGCGACGGTGGAGAGGAAAAACTCCCTTTTAACAGGAAGAAACCTCCAGCAGAACCAGGCTCAGGGAGGGGCAGTCATCTGCTGCGACTGGCTGGGGGGTGAGGGGACAGAGAAGATGAAAAGAACAGACATGTAGAGAGCAAACAGCACGATGGGGACTCAATCTATGGGAGAGAACAAACAGATGTTAATGACCAGCAAAAAAAAATATTTCATAGAGAGTGAGGAAAGGAGTGAGGCCCAGTGCATTACTGGAGGTCCCCCGGCTGACTAAACCTATTAGCAGCATAACTAAGGGAGGGTTCAGAAACACATGATCCCTCCCTAATTGTAGGCTATATCAAAAAGGTAGGTTTTAACCCTAATCTTAAAAACAGAGATCGAGTCTGACTCCCGAATCCAGATTGGCAGCTGATTCCACAGGAGAGGAGCTTGATAACTGAAGGCTCTGCCTCCCATTGTACTTTTGGAGATTCTAGGTATTACAAGTAGTCCTGCATTTTGGGAGCGTAGTGCTCTGTTAGGATAATACGGTAGTATCAGATCTTTTAAATAAAAAGGAGCCTGATTGTTTAGAGCTTTGTAAGTAAGAAGAAGGATTTTAAACTTAATTCTAAACTCTATGGGAAGCCAATGAAGGGAGGCCAGAACCGGAGAGATATGATCTCTCTTTCTAGTACCTGTTAAAACTCTTGCTGCAGCATTTTGGATCAGCTGAAGACTTTTTAAAGATGTTTTAGGACAACCTGATAATAAAGAATTACAATAATCTAATCTCGAGCTAACAAAAGCGTGGATCAGTTTCTCAGCATCACTCTGAGACAAGATGCTCCTAATCTTGGCAATATTACGCAAATGATAGAAGGCAGTCTTAGAAACAAATTTAATATGTGAATTGAAGGACAAATCCTGATCAAAAATAACTCCAAGGTTCCTCACAGAGCTATTAAGAGAAAGAGTAACTGCATCCAAACTGAAAGTTTGATTTGGAAAGGAATTTCTAAGGTTTTTTGGACCAACAAGAATGACTTCAGTCTTATCTGAATTTAATAGCAGGAAATTACAAGTCATCCAAGCTTTGATTTCCTTAAGACAGGCTTCTAACTTGGCTAATTGATTACTATCATCTGGCTTCATTGACAGGTATAATTGTGTGTCATCTGCATAACAATGAAAATGTATACAGTGCTTTCTAATAATGTTGCCTAACGGAAGCATATATAAACTAAAAAGAGTAGGGCCTAGCACAGATCCCTGTGGAACTCCATGACTAAGCTTTGAGTTGAAAGAAAACTCATTATTTACATGAACAAACTGGAACCTATCAGATAAATAAGATCTAAACCACTGCAACGAAGTTCCATTAAGTCCAACATAGTGTTCTAATCTATCAAGTAGAATATTATGATCGATAGTATCAAAAGCTGCACTAAGGTCTAATAGGACAAGTACAGAAACTAGTCCATTATCAGATGCAATGAGGAGGTCGTTAGTGACCTTCGCTAAGGCTGTTTCAGTACTATGATGGATTCTAAACCCAGATTGAAACTCTTCAAGTAAACCATTTCCCTGCAGGTGGTCGAATAATTGCGTAGCAACAACTCTTTCTAAGATTTTTGAAATGAAAGGGAGATTAGAGATTGGTCTATAGTTAGCTAAAGCTCCTGGATCTAGCGTTGGCTTTTTGAGTAAGGGTTTAATTACAGCTGTTTTAAAAGCCTGCGGTACATGGCCTAAAGTTAATGAAGAATTGATTATATGAAGAATAAAGCTCCCAATAAGTGGGAAGACTTCTTTAAATAACCTAGTAGGAATAGGGTCTAAAAGACAAGTTGAAGGTTTGGATGAGGAAACTATTTTGTCTAACTCACAAAGGTCGATTGGAGTAAACTCATCAAGACAGACATCAAAAGAAGGAGTTGTAGTAGTTACAGTATTTAAGTTAACTGTGGGAAGAATCTGATTGATTTTATCTCTGATGGATGAAATTTTATTATTGAAAAAGTTCATAAAGTCCTGACTAGTAAGCTCTAAGGGGATGCTAGGATTGACAGAGTCCTGACTCTTTGTCAACCTGGCTACAGTACTGAAAAGAAACCTGGGATTATTCTTGTTCTCTTCTATTAATGCAGAGTAATAACTTGTTCTAGCTTTTCTAAGAGATTTTTTATAAATTAAAAGATGATTTCTCCAAGCTAAATAGATTTCATCTAAATTAGTAGAGCGCCATTTTCTTTCTAATTGACGAGTCTTCTGTTTTAAGCTACGAGTTTCTGTGTTGAACCAAGGGGTTAGAAATCTCTGATTAGACTTTTTCTTTTTTAGGGGGGCCACCAAGTCTAGAGCCTGATGCAGAGAAGCTGAAACACTATCCACCATGTTATCAATTACAGAAGGAGCAAGCTGTCTATAGCTTATTTCCGTTGTGTTGACACATGGCATAGAGGAAACAATCTGCATAAATTTGGAAACAGCATCATCTGAGAGGCATCTACTGTAATAATATTTTTCTTTTGGAGCCAAATAGTCAGAAATGGTAAAATCAAAGGTTAACAGACAATGGTCTGACAGTACAGGGTTATGAGGAGACACTACAAGATTTTCTATTTCTATGCCATATGTCAGAACAAGGTCCAATGTATGGTGGAGGTAAAGAGTAGAATTTCCTACTTTCTGAGAAAACCCAATCGAGTCTAATATTGAATTAAATGCCACATTAAGGCAATCACTATCTACATCCACATGTATATTAAAGTCCCCTACTATAATTATTCTATCAGATTTCAGCACTAAATCAGCTAAGAAATCAGCAAATTCGGATAAAAATTCTGAGTAGGTTGATGGGGGACGATAAACTATGGCAAATAAAATTGGGTTTAACCTAAAATTGCTAAAGTGCCCAATACTGAGGACCAGGCCCTCAAAGGAATTATAACATGTTTTTTGCTTTACATTAACTAGTAATTTGGAATGGTAAATTGTTGCTACTCCTCCTCCACGACCAGAACTTCTGGGATTTTGACAGTTTAAATAACCAGAGGGAGTTGATTCATTTAAACCAACATAATCCTCTTGTCCTAACCAAGTCTCTGTAAGGGAAATTAAATCAATCTGATGATCAATTAACAGATCATGGACTAACAGAGACTTAGGAGTTAGAGACCTAATATTTAGTAAACCACATTTAATTTTTAAATTATGAGGAGGAACAGAGGCCAAATCATTCAATTTAGAGGCTTTATGTTTAATTTGAGTTTTACCAGTATTTTGCTTTATCACTTTGGGATGCTTATACATTATATTTTTATTCACTTTGGAGGAAGCAGACAATGATTCTCTGATGGGGAAGACAGGGGCTAAGCTGAGGGGTGGCGGATGAAGAGGAGCTGCAGAGAGGCGTGTAAGACTGCGACTCTGCTTCCTGGTCCCAACTCTGAGTAGTCACGGTTTTGGAAATTTGGATAAAAAAGATGCCAGATTGTTAGATAAATGAGAAGCACCATCCAAAGTGGGATGAATGCTGTCTCGTCTCATAAGACCAGGTTTTCCCCAAAAAGAGCTCCAATTGTCAATGTAGCCCACGTCATTTTTAGGACACCACACAGACACCACACAGAGAATAAAGAGAATAAAAAATTACAAATCAATTATTCAAGTTTCTTCATTTAACTAGACAGACATTATACACTCCTCCCCCCATCTACCTGGATCTGTATAGCAGTTGTTTAAAATCAATTTGAAATTCTTATTGATTTTAGGCCCACATAAATTTATACAATACACCAATGTTCATTACAAATTTATTGCATAGAATAATGCACTCAACATGAAAGCAGCAAGCTCATATTAATCAATTGCAAAGTGAGGTGAAGTGTTAATTGAATCAAAACACAGTTTAAAGCAGTAGATGTAGGCTTTATTAATTTAACCCAGAGCCCAGCCCATCGTCATCACCATCATCATCATCTTCATCACACGTAATATCCACCCTGTCCCCTCCTATCGATCATAGCAAATATTTATAGTAATGTCAGGCAAAATGTAATATAAGACAGAAATAGTAATGTCTATGAAATATGACTGCATTAATCATCACTAGATCTTCTTGTACCCCCTCCCTGTAATAGACAAATGCGAAATAGGTAATGTAAAATTCTATCTGTAAAGTTTCAATTTTCAAATAACATATTGTGGAAGTTGTGTTCAATGATGAGACTGAGTTCATTCCTCAGGTTCGGCTTTATTGCAGAACACAATCATCCAACATTCTCAAATAGAAAGAAGAGGCAGAATCATGTCACATCACATTCTTATACCTCCGGGGGATTAAGAACTCAAGTCACATGGTGCTTCTGCAAACATTTAATCACAATGCAAGTCTCTGAAGATTCACCATTGTCTCTTATTCTCCGATGTTCCGGGGATGCCCCCAGGGCCTCCTCTCTGAGACAAGGGTCCGACTTCACACCTCCTCGACATCTCCTGTCGGCCCCCGTCGATCCAGACTCTTTGTTCCTCCAGACGTGAAGCCCTAATCCACATAAGCCATACATTTGTGGGAGATATGAACCAGACATATGTGCCACAATATCTGTAAATTACTATCTGCAAACCTTCATGATGTTGGTCTGATACAGGAGGTAGATGTTTGTACACATATATGTGTAATTATTGTGTAAAGACGGTTTGATAAACCTAAATCTTTCATTAGGCCAAGTGTATACAGGAAAAAGAAAAACTATCCTCACGCTATTTGAGTAACTACCAAACTAGTTACAAGAACCCAAAGTTCATTTTGATAATATTGGCTACCAATACTGACCCAGTAACAAAGAACACAATGTAACACTGTATACTAATATCACATGAGAAATATTGCCATAACTATCGATACTGAATTACAATATATATTACACTCATGGCAGTCATGCATGTACAGAAATCAGTGACCTCCCAAATGAAAATCAGAGTTTTTACCTTTATTTTTGACAACACGCCATTAAATTATTTAAAAACAAATACTCGACACTTACCGTAAGGGTTCCAGCATAACAGTGCTTAAGTCGCAGCCCAGAGTGATCGAAGCTGCTCCTTTTTATCCTCATTAGCAGCGCCTCAGCTGATGAGGATTAATTGGGCCCCAGCCGTCCTGTAACACTGCCCAATGAGAGACAGCGATGAGAAGGGACTGGTCTGAGCGCCGGAAAACCCAGCGTCTCACCCCATGGTGACAGAAATGAAGACTTAATCAGAGTGTTGTGCGTTAAGCTGAGCTGTGGATTTGTTGTGATTCCTGTACCAATATGGCGGCCGTAAATCTCGCGCTCCAGTGACCCACTGCCAATCTAGCATTTTATATCTATGGACCTACCTGACAAAGTGAAGTAGACCAAAAGATCCTCAAAAGCTAGACATCATGCTATGACTCAAAGAAATTCAGGAACAAATGCAAAACAAAGTAATTGAGATTTATCAGTATGGAAAAGTTTATAAAGCCATTTCTAAAGTTTTGGGACTCCAGCGAACCACAGTGAGAGCCATTATCCACAAATGACAAAAACATGGAACAGTGGTGAACCTTCCCAGGAGTGGTCGGCCAACCAAAATTACCCCAAGAGCACAGCGACGACTCATTCAAGAGGTCACAAAAGACCCCATAACAACATCCAAACAACTGCAAGCCTCATTTGCCATTTGGCACAATCACTTTTTCCACACAGGGGCATGTAGGTTTGGATTTATTTTTTTTTACCCTCAATAATGAATACCTTCATTTAAAAACTGCATTTTGTGTTTGCTTGTGTTATCTTTGTCTAATATTTAGGTTTGTTTGATGATCTGAAACATTTAAGTGTGACAAACATACAAAAAAAATGAAAAATCAGGAGGGGGGTAAACACTTTTTCACACCTCTGTATATAATGCATTTTACTCATCAGAAAGAGGACACCAGCAAAAAAGTCCAAACACAGGACAAAACTGATATTGTTCTTCTATTAAGACAAAGAAAGAACGATATCAGTTTTATCAGTAAGTAGACAAAATGTTTGAGATGCCAAACACAGGACATCAGGGTGGGACCCCAAATGGCCTAATATTCCAGCATTCAAGCCTTGATTGTACAATACTTCAAATGGTAAGTTTCATATACAAAGTTACTGTGCAAAATTTCAAAAAAGAAATAAATAGTAGAAAATTAACATATTCCAGTTACAATAGTGTCATGTGTTTTCTAGCCCCCCTCCCCCCAGGAAAAATATGTTGCCACCGCACCAAGGTCTTTAAGCCAGAGGAAGCATTGCTCCCACATTGTTATTTGAAGCATGGCGTAGCTTCTTCATATTTTGCAAAAAAAAAAAAAAAAGTATTTGTTTTTTAGCAATCACGTCGGCCATCTTGTTGCTGGTTTACTCGTGACGGGTCACAAATATATACAATATGTTAAAACGATGTGTATATTGGCAGTAATCTACTGTTTATTACAGCATGTGCATGTACAGTAAGTCAAACGTATACAGATATATTAGGTAGCCGTCAGTTTGCTTTGCTTAAAACACATAAATCTGCTTTACAGATGAGCTAATAATAATAGACAGACAAGCCATAAACATGAAGCAAATAAAACACACAGTGATAAATAACTATACATGCATGCATACATACATACATACATACATATACATGCATGCATGCATACATACATACATGCATGCATGCACGCATACATACATATACATACATGCATGCATGCATACATACACTACCGCTCAAAAGTTTGGAGTCACCCAGACAATTATTTTGTGTTTTCCATGAGAAAGTCACACTTATTTACCACCATGAGTTGTAAAATGAATAGAAAATATAGTCAAGACATTGACAAGGTTAGAAATAATGATTTGTATTTGAAATAACAATTTTTTCCTTCAAACTTTGCTTTCGTCAAAGAATCCTCTATTTGCAGCAATTACAGCATTGCAGACCTAACATGATTGCGCAAGGGTTTTCTAATCATCCATTAGCCTTCTGACGCAATGAGCAAACACATTGTACCATTAGAACACTGGAGTGATAGTTGCTGGAAATGGGCCTCTATACACCTATGTAGATATTGCACCAAAAAACAGACATTTGCAGCTATAATAGTCATTTACCACATTAGCAATGTATAGAGTGTATTTCTGATTAGTTTAAAGTTATCTTCATTGAAAAAAAGTGCTTTTCTTTCAAAAATAAGGAAATTTCTAAGTGACCCCAAACTTTTGAACGGTAGTGTACATATGCATACGGTACATGCATGCATGCATACATGCATACATACATACATATACAAACCTATCATCTGGTCAGTCACTGCAACAGTTACTGGAGTCAGAGGTATTATCAGAGGCAAAGACAGGCCAAGACAAACTATCTGCCAAGAATGTGCCGCTAGTCCAGCAGAAGCTAGCGGTACTCAAATACTTTGCCAGCAGTTTCATGAAATGGTCAGTCAGAAAGTAACTCATACCAGTTCGGACATCGCCTGGGTTAAGGTGAGTAGTTCCTGGCGGTTAAGGCCAGTAGTTCCTGGCAGTGTAGGGCGAAGGACAGAGCTACGTGGAGGAATCTGATCAGACCTAAATGAAACAGTCATTGTCGCCTGCGACAGACTGCTATGATGACAATGAAAGATACTTTTCCTAGTAACTCATTAGTTACTATTTTTAGTAACTTGCCCAACACTGCCCCGATACTCATCTCCACCCACTCCACCCAGCCTGCACTCTCTTCTTCACCTCTTTTGTGCATTTTCTTTTGCTTTGGATGGTTGACCCCAGGTATTTAAACTCATCTTCCTTCACCACCAAAAAAAAATAAAATAAAATAAAAAATCATGCATCTACTGTATATTCACAGTTAACCAGAGTGGTGGCCTAGAGGTAACCGGGAGGTCGTCGGTTCAAGGCCGGGTCATACCAAAGACCATATAAAAATGTTACTTTTTGTCTTCTAGCTTGGTGCTCAGCATAATAGAATGGGGAAAGGAAAGTTAACGTACAGAGCTACCAGAGGACTGACCTCCCACTGCAGCTTTCACTACTACAGTAGCTGTGTGAACTAGGGTCAGAGAAACGGAGATAGGTGCTGCCCCTATATGCCACATAGTGTCCCACACGCTGTGGAAGGGAATTAACTAATTTATCTCCTTCACCTCTACTCCTTGCATCGTCACCATTACACTTGCCTCCCTCTTATTCACACACATATTCTGTCTTGCTTCTAGTGACTTTCATTCCTCTTCTCTCCAGAGCACACCTCCACATCTCCAGGTTCTCATTCACCTGCATATCACTGTGCTGCCCACAGCAAAGTGGTTTGCACTGTTGTCTAACAGCTAGAAGGTTCTAGGTTCAAATCCCCAGGCTGACAGGGGTATAAACCTTTCTGTGTGGAGTTTGCATGTTCTCCCAGTACTGTGTGGGTTTCCTCCCACAATCCAAAGACATGCATGCTAGGTCAATAGGTCATTCTAAATTGTCCCTAGGTATCTGTCTCCTATAGGGCCTTAGAATAGAGCAGGGCTATTCAATTACAAAATCAGTTGGGCCACAGTTTGAAATCAAGACATGTAACTGGGCAGCACATGTTCGGCGAGCCGTTGAATATATGACAAATTTCAAAACAACGCGGATCAATATGATGAAAAATGTGCACTTTTCATTCATTGTCTTGGTTTTAAATGTGCACTTGGCACATGACAAAGGCATATCAAAAGTGCATAAAAACACAATAACAGTGCTGGGGTTGAGCAGAACTTGAAGTAGTAGAAATATTTTTTCTCTTGAATAACAAATAAATAGAATGGAAAAAAAATACAATTCTTTAAATAGCCATTTTGGTCAAATCTTAATCAGGCATATCTCAAAGTGCATAAAAACTCAGTGTGCACTGTTAGTAGCATTAATATTTGTTTCCCTTTTGAAATAAAATATACTACTTCCTGGTCATAATTGACCTTGGCACGTCACAAAGTGCATTTAGCTGAATAAAAAAATGAACTGTCAAACACTTCAGTGCACAATCAATCAATCAATCAACCTTTATTGTCATGATGCTATGCATACAACTGTAGTGCAAGCAAGATGAAATTCCGTTTCTCTAGGCATCCGTATTGTAAAAAGAACATAATTTTAAAAACACTCTCACACACACCCCACCACCCACTCCATTCACATATCCCTGAGACAAATTTGGATATTACAGTAATGTTAACTTATTACAGTTGCAGTTAAAATGATAATAACTGCCTATGTAAGTATATATAAAACAATTAAAATGGCTAAGTGAATCTAAGTAGCTAAGAGAAATAAATACTTAAAACTGACTAAAACTATAATATACATACAATATACATAATGTCCATAAAGTGCAGTAATATGTGTAAAGGATTCCAGATCAGCTGTTCAGCATCCTAACAGCTTGTGGAAGGAAGCTGTTGATCAGTCTGGTGGTTCTGCCTCTGATGCTCCGGAATCGTTTGCCAGATGGAAGCAGTTCAAAGTGTTTGTGCAGAGGGTGAGAGTGGTCCTTAACAATGTTCAGTGCCCTGCTCCTACAACGGTTCTGAAAAAGTTCTTGAACAGAGGGGAGGGAAACTCCAATTACCTTCTCAGCTCCCTTAACTATCCTCTGCAGAGCTTTTTTGTCTGACCTACTGCAGCTGGAGTGCCATGCTGCAATGCAGTACATCAGAACACTTTCCACCACACCTCTGTAGAAGGTCCTGAGGATGCAGATGGGGAGAGAGGCCTGTTTGAGTTTCCTCAAGAAGTGCAGTCTCTGCTGGGCCCGCTTCCTGATCCCCAAGGAATTCTTGCTCCAGGTCAGGTCCTGCGAGATCTGCACTCCGAGGAACTTGATGTTCTCCACTCTCTCCACCGAACAGCCGCTGATGCAGAGAGGGACGTGTTCAGGCCGTGACCACCGGAAGTTGATAATCATCTCCTTCGTTTTGTCCACGTTGAGCACCAGATTGTTCTCCCTGCACCAGCCCTCCAGGTCTCTAACTTCTCCCCTGTACATTGATTCCTCATCCCTCTGAATAAGTCCCACCACTGTGGTGTCATCCGCAAACTTAATAATCTGGTTCCCCACGTGTCTGGACACACAGTCATGTGTTAAAAGTGTAAACAACAGTGGACTGAGTACACAGCCTTGAGGGGATCCAGTGCTCAGCGTGATGGAGTTGGAGATGTTGTTTCCAACCCGGACAGACTGAGGTCTCTCAGTCAGGAAATCCAGGATCCAGAGACATGTGGCGGTGTTCAGACCGAGAAGGAGTAATTTCTCCATCAGTCTCTGGGGAATAATGGTGTTAAATGCTGAACTGAAATCAATGTACAGGAGTCTGGCATACTGTAGGTGTCTTTCTGATCCAAGTGGGTAATGACAGAGTGCAGGGTGGTGACTATAGCGTCCTCTGTGGAGCGATTTGAACGATACGCGAACTGGAGCAGGTCATGTGATGCAGGGAGGCAGGCTGTGATGTGTGGTTTAACAAGCCATTCAAAACACTTGATCATAATTGGCGTCAGTGTGACAGGACGATAGTCATTCAGACAAGACACAACCGCTTTCTTTGCCACCGGTACTATGATAGAGGTCTTAAAGCATCTAGGGACGATGGCCTGACTCAGGGAAATGTTATATATGTCAGTCAGGACATCCGCCAACTCACTCGCGCAGACTTGGAGCACACGTCCCGGGATGTTGTCCGGACCTGCAGCTTTACGTGGGTTGACCCTGATTAGGGTCCTCCGTGTGTCCGCTGTGTTGATGGTGATAGCTGGCCCCACAGATGGTGAAGATGGGCCAGCCCTCCCTCTGATTGTCGGGTTTGATGCTTCAAAACGTGCAAAGAAGTTATTGAGCCTGTCTGGAAGCAAAGTGTCATCATCATCAACCCCCTGCCTAGACTTATAATCCGTCAAAGCCCGTACTCCCTGCCACATCCATTTGGTGTTCCCTGTGTCACAGAAATGTCCCTGGATTTTCTCCGTGTAGGCACGTTTCGCTGTCTTAATTCCCTTTGCGAGCGCAGACCTGGCTGAGCGGAGGGCAATCCTGTCCTTCGCTCTAAAGGCTGCATCTCTGGCTGTGAGCAGCGAGCACACCAAACCCCCAAGAAAAGATTGATAACATTAACAAACATTGCACATCCACTATTGTGGTTTGTTTTGTTTTAAATCACCAACTGTGTGAGTAGGAACCTCTTTTTATAACTACACATTCCATTACACACACATATCAGTCAACCAAAAATTTCTAGTAGCGCTAACGATGCAAAAAGCACCCACTTAAAAACATGAGTAATGACTTCAGTCCTTAAGGTTTGGGGTTTTTCCTCAAAATTTATAACAATTTTCTTATAGTTATTTACTTTTCTCTTTAAATCTAAATTTGAAACCATTTTTCTCAAATTTGTAATTTCCTCTTGTAAAATTGACTTTTCTTGTACATTTGAGACTTTATTATTTGTGGATTATTTTATGGCAAATTTTTGTCTATTTTTTTAAATAAAATTACTGTGTTTTTTTTTTTTTAAATAAACTTGAAACAAATTGTGGTAAAAATTTGACTTTTTTTCCTTATACAATTTACACTTTTGACCATAAGTTTCCAGAGCCAAAACAGAACAATAATTTAACTCTGATTTCAAAGAAAAAATATTTATAAAATTACATTTAATGAAAGACCAAAGATGCATTTATTTCTGTTGAAATATTTCTATATATTTATAGTTTTTTACAACTCTCCTCACCAACCAGACAGCAGGAAAAATCTCCCTTATTTTGAAATCCAAATGTTGGCATTGTTTAGGTTGTTGGAAGACTGCTGATGGATCAAAGTCATTGAATTTGTGAATGTCGGTCATCTTAACTTGCCAGGTACATAATAATGAACATAAATTATTGTAATGGATGGTGAAGTCATTCCTCAGCGATTCAGTCACTCTTGCCTCTTTCCCTGCATATGAAGTCTAAACACACCTGTTTGCTCAGCGACTCTTATGGTTCCCGTTACCAGTGGGTTAAAACCACCATAAATGCTTTCACTGCTTACATACCTCTTGTGATTTTTTTTGCATTTAAAGTACTTTAATAAGCGCATGCTTCTCTCAGACAATGACGATAGTGAGATGCTCTACCTGGAAGGTTTGCTCTGCCTCTGACTGGAACTGTCACATGGGCAGGGCACTTCTGAGCACCGAGGGGAAGACGGTCACACGCGTTGTTCGTGTGCGCACTTGCGGACCGTCATTCCTTTGTATTTTTTTCTTAAATTTATAATTCCTTGGTGTGGCCTAAGCTCACGGACCACTCAGAGGTTGCTTCTGGGCCACATGTAGCCCGCGGGCCGCTAATTGAATCATCAGCTCCAGCTCGTGTCCGAGCATTGGTTTCGTCTTAGTTTTCAGGACGTTGCCATCTGTGATCGATGTCGACGGCGGATGTGGCTCTGAACGCCCAGCCTATGATAGAACTGTCGTGGGCAGAAATCACATTTTATTGTGGGTGGGGGACGTAGTTGGTCATATTTTTCCTGTCTTTGTTTGTGTTTATCATCATCCTGTTGTTTTCTGAGCCTCTCAAATGAGTATGTGCCTTCCCAAGTTCTTCTTCTCCAGGCTGCTCTGTCGGTGGCAAGTTGTTCCCAAGATCTTTTGTCTATGTTGGCTTGCTTCAGGGAACATTTTAGCTGGTCCTTGTCGCGCAGTTTTGGCCTACCATGTGGTCTTTTTCCTGTTTCAAGCTCCCCCTGGAGCATGATTCATGGTAGTCTGGTGGGGTCCATCCGTACGACATGTCCTGTCCATCGAAGGTGGTGCTGCAAGATGGTGGCTTCCACACTAGGCAGCAGAGCATGCTTGAGAATCTCATTGTTTGAAAGTCGATCCTCCCAACGAATGCCAAGTATTTGTCTGAGCTTTCTCTGTTGGAAGTTCTCAAGGCGCTTGATATCACGACAATACAAGGTCCAGGCTTCACAGGCGTAAAGAAGTGTGGAAAGAACAACAGCCCGAAAAACCATGATTTTGGTGCGGATGGTAATCGCATGATTATTGAAGACTCAATGACAAAGGCGTCCATATGCGGAGTGTGCAGCTTTTATGCGGTTTTCGATGTCGTTTGCACAAGTTGGTATTTTTGAGAGGATGTTACCAAGGTAAGAGAAATGCTCCACTTCATCGATAGGATTTCAGTTGATCTTAAGGTTGGTCCTTGAGGAAGTTTGACCAGATGCTGGTTGTTTGAGGATTTTGGTTTTGTCAGTGTTAACTTCCATTCCAAAATGCTCATAAAAGTCATTATAAATGGTAGCTATCCTCTGGATGTCATCAACAGTCTGAGCTGGTGTGGCATTATCATCTGCAAACTGCACTTCATGAACACTGGTGACTGAGGTTTTGGATTTCACGCGGAAACGAGCAAGATTAAAAAGCCCCCCATCCAAGCAGTATCGCAGATTGATACCAGGGGTTGTTGGTGGTATTTCATTTAACATTGCAGCCATATACAACAAAAAACAGGTTGGAGCAAGGACACATCCTTGCTTGAGACCACTAGTGATGGGAACTCGATCAAAGGCCTTCTTGAGGTCCCAGAAGATGAACATAAGTGGTTGTTGTTGTTCTTGGCTCTTTTCCTGGAGTTGTCGAGCACAGAATATCATATCTACTGTACCACGAGAGGGTCTAAAGCCACATTGGGACTCAGGAAGTACATCCTCAGCTACTACAAGAAGACGGTTGAGAAGGATACGAGCAAAGACCTTGCTTGCAATGCTCAGTAGTGAGATGCTGCAGTAGTTACTGCAGTTCTCTCTATCCCCCTTCTTGAAAATGGTGACTATATTTGCATTTTTAAAGTCACTTGGTAACGTCTTGATTTCCCATATTTTAAGTAGAAGCTGCATTAAATAGTTTTTCACCTCGGGACCTCCATGAAGATAGAACTCCAGCAGGATGTTATCTGGTCCTGGTGCTTTGCCTGTCTTCATGTGCTTTATAATTTTATTTAGCTCCTGTAGTGAAGGTGGTGTAGACATCCACTCGCGAGTGGGTTGTTGTGGGGTCTTGCAGAGGAGATCACTACGGGTGCAAAAGTGACTATTTAACAGACTCTCAAAGCGGGACTTCCAACAGTCAAGGATCCCCTTGGTGTCTGTGATAATGGTGGAGCCATTTGCATCTTTTAGGCTGCCCACAGATGATCTGGTGGGGCCAAAGATCTCCTTTGTTGCAGCATAGAAACGGCGCATATCCCGTTGGTTGGCATATTTTTGCAAATCTTCTGCTTTTTGCTGCCACCAAGTGTTTTGGGTTTTACGAATCCCTCTCTGGCATGCCGCTTTTGCTTGTTGGTGTTTCTGTTGATTCTTTGCAGACGGATCATTTTCAAACGCAAGACGTGCATGGTGTTTAGCCTCTATGAGGTCAGTGATTGTTTCATCATTCTCGTTGAACCAGTCTTGGTTTTTCTTGTGTTTGTGACTAATTGTTTCTTTGGCAGCAGCAGTCAATGCATCATGGAGAGTGGTCCATTGGTCTTCAACTGAGGCATTGTCTGGAAGGCTCAGTTCATTCATGTTTCTACCAATGGCCTCTCTAAAGGACTGCAACATTTGGGGATCGCGGAGCTTGTCACAGTCAAAGCGATGGTGAGGAACATTTGCCAAAATGCGCTTTGGTGCATTTGCCAGATCGTAATATTCAGTCGGGAGATCAGGAGGTGGTGATCTGTCCAGCAGTCATCTGCTCCAGGCATGGATCGCGTGATGCAGACATCATTTTGGTCTCTTGTTTTTGTGAGGACATAGTCGAGGGTGTGCCACTTTTTGGAGCAAGGGTGTTTCCAGGTCGTTTTCTGGCGATGGGGGAGTTGGAAAAGGGTGTTTGTTACAATAAGATTGTGTTCGGCACAAAGACCCAGTAAAAGTTCCCCATTTGCTTTGCATTTTCTCATACCATGGTGGCCTATGATGCCTTTCCACAGCTGGTGGTCACTGCCAACTCTGGCATTGAAGTCACCCAGAATAACAAGCTTGTCGGATTCTGGGACTGTCAGAATGGTATGTGTGAGCTGTTCATAGAAGGAGGTCTTGCTTTCATCTTCAGATGTAAGTGTAGGCGCATACACTGAGATCAGAGTGAGGAAACATTTTTGGGTGAGCGGGATTTGGATGGTCATTATTCGCTCATTGATTGCAGTTGGGACAAGGTTGTGTTAGTCCACAAGCTGGGATCGGATGGAAAAGCCTACACCATGGATACGTGGATCTTCTGTATCCTTTTCCTTCCAGAAAATGGTGTAGTTTGATCCAGTTTCCTCGATGTTGCCTTCCTTCATGTTAAAGCGTGCAAGTTCTTTACATACCAGAGCTGTACGACGTTCTGGGTGCTCGCTGCTCCACGTGTCCTGCAGTGTGCGGATGTTCCAAGCACCCAGGATGAAGAGTTTTGTAATGAGAGATCCAATCAGTGGTTGAGAATCCAGGCGGTGGTCGAGAGTGGTTGAGTTTGAGTTTTTATGGTTTTGATATGTAGGTCGACCGCTGTGATGGGTAATCTGCCAGCCACGGCATGCTAGCCAGATAAGTCTGCAGTGTGCGATGTTTGCCCCACCTTTTCTAGGGGCCTCCCCATATGGGGTGGGCTGCGGGAGTCCTAAATAGGCCAGCCCAGTCGCGGATACAGCTACCGAAATCCAATGTCACTGCAGAGTTCATTGGAAGGTGATCATCTTAGATCCGCCGCCAATGTGTGGTTGCGAGCTAGAGGCTTCCAGTCATACCAAACCTGCCCCCGTTACTCGCAGTTCCATCGCCATTGGGCTTGAAGGGATCGTCCAAGTTGAAGACAAAGGCCAATCGCTTGTGAATTTGCTTAGGGTGGTCGTGGCTGCGCGAGGGCCATGCACACGCTCTTGGCCATCAGCATGTCCAACGCGGTTTGGCAGGCCAAAACGTACGATTTTCATGAAGTTGGCTGCAACGGGCTGCCGGGTGCTTTGTTTATCAAGGCCCGCCTCTCTAGCACCTGCCCGCCAGGCATTGCCCTCATCCACTGAAGTAGCAGACTACTCGCCGTTGGGGACTTTCCTAACGGACTATGTAGTCCATATACTATTTAACCCATAACTGGGGATTTGGTTCATGGGTATCAGGGCACGTCCACACGCCGGTGGGCCATGAGTACCGCAAGTCTGGGGGCCAAACCTCCTCCGAGTCCCTGCATTTTAGCCTGGGGCCTCATGGTACCCAGTTTCCATCCATTACCACGAGAAGGTACGCATGGGGCTTGCTGTGGATAGGCTATGTACTAGCAGAGGAGACTTACGCACTTGGCTCCCTTTTCGCTTGCTGTAAACAGCAGGCTAGCTAGTGGTGGGACAGAAGTGTACACTTATATAACGCACTAGACACATCACACAGCCTTTTAATGGATACACCTGGAATAAATACACCTGGAATAAAGGGTTAGTTCTAGTGAAGTGCTTTGAGTGGTGTTTGAGACTAGAAAAGTGTTATATAAGTACAGGTCCTTATTCCTTATCCATCCTACTCTCACTAGAGATCACAGTTTCATCTGCAAACACCACGGTACAAGGAAAATCCCGCCTGACCTTGCCTGTCAGCCTGTCCATCACCATGGCAAACAAGAAGGGGATCAGAGCTGATACCTGATGTAATCCTATCCCCACCTTGAACACGTCTGTCCCTCCTACAGCACACCTCACCAATGTCTCACTGTCCTCATACAGGTGCTGCACCACCCTCACATACAGTACTTCTCTACCAGTCCTGACTTTCTCACATAGTACAGTGATCCCTCGCTACTTCGCGCTTCACCTTTCGCGCCCTCAGTGCATCGCAGATTTTTCAAAAATATTCATCAAAAATTCAAAATTGAGAAATAATGGGCGGGCGCTAGCAGAAGGCAGGGAGACTACATTAGACCATCAGGTATCAATATGGAGAGCCACACAACTCAAAAAATCCACCTCTCTGTTCGCTGTTCTCGTGTTGGCTCGGCTCGGAAATCTCGCAAGCTGATTGGCCGAGACGTTTCACCCACCTCCTCTCCCTGCCGAGCGCCCATGAAGGGAAGGAAGACCGCATTCATTGCTCTTTATCGCTCGTGTTACGTAGTCTCGCAGCGTGGAACTTTTTGCTGTTCTCTTGTGCCATTTTGTGCGAAATAGTCTTCCCGTCGAGCCACTACGCCGCCTCCTGCAGCTTCTCCAGCTCTATCGGAAGCTGCCCTCGATGATCCTGCGCTTCTAGCACCTGACGATGAGGCGTCACCTGAGGAGCAGTAAAGCTCTCATTAACCTGTGAAGTAAATCATCTTCATCTTGAGTTACGTATCTTGTTATAAGAATAAAAGAGTTCTAAAAACATATTTATGTACACTTTATTTACATCTACGTATGTATGTACACGTACACACACACACACACGTATCATATGAGAGAGACAGAGTGAGAGAATGAACGTATGTATTATTTATGGATGACGCCATTAGGGGTGACACTACTTCGCGGTTTTTCACTTTTCGCGGTCGGTTCTGGAACCCATTAACCGCGATAAGTGAGGGATCACTGTACCGCACTTCCTCTCTTGGCACCCTATCATATGCTTTCTCTGTATCCACAAAGACACAGTGTAACTCCTTCTGATGTTCTCTATATTTCTCCATCAATGCTCTTAAGCCCAATTCATGGTGGCAAAAAGGTGTTGGTTCGCAAGCAAGAACAGTGGACACATTTGTGTTGATAATGGACGTTTGCTGCCTTGTAGTGCTGCCTTTACTTCTCACAGTGTCTGGCATTTCATCCACAACTGACTTAAACTCCCTTCCTCATTAATCAGTTAGCTCTCCACTGTGAAGTTTATTCTTGTTGGCCTTTAGCCACAGGTGTCCTGGATATTTTTTTCCTGAGCAATTACAGACCAAACAGAATACCAGTTGCTTTTGTTTCTGGATCCCAGTTTTAGTGATCACACTAGCTTATCTTGAAATGATGCTTTTTCTACGGTCACAATGCCTGCTGGGTATGTCGCTGTCTTTGCTTATTAGTATAGCTAAATGGAACAGAGCCACCGGTGTCATGATTTACAACTGTTCTTTGCTGGTATGACAAGACACATGAAACCTTTAGTGGTTTCAAGGTGATGGCATCGTATGATAAACATCTGCTGCTAAAGCAGATGGTGCAAATGAAAAAGCCTTGCTAATAGTTACAGCCAGCTAATAAAAAATACCCCTAACAATGTGTCGAAATGTTGTGTTCTAATAGAATTCCATGGGCTAGAATTGCTGTTAATGTCTGTTTTTTAATTAAGTGTATTTCAGTGAATAAGTAAACTGAGTAAGACCCTCTAATGCTAAGCAGTCAGTGAGACAGATGGACAGTAGCAGCTGTTAAGTTGGCAAGCCCTAATAAATGCTCTGATTTTGGGCTTCTTAAATTATGTTGAGCACTGTCTGCTTTGTAAAAAGTAGATGACATTTTCAGAGACTTCAAATGTTAATGGCATCTCTTCAGGCAACAATTCATCATTATGGGCTGCCCAACAAGACCGACAAAACTGCAGTCTTTGTCACTCTGTAATTTTCTTCATAACATGACACAAAGCCTCATCCTGCGCTAAGGGAAGGAGAGTGTGATGCAATGCTGGGGTAGCTCCATCTTGTGGATCCACTCTACACTAAAGCACCACATAAGGGAAAAAAGAGTTTAATAGAAATAACACGTTTATATAATTGGAGATAAATGTTGGACATGAATGGGTGTGTGAATATTAAGTATTTACATGACAATAAAGACTCTATGAATATGACAATGACTTTAAAAAATTGCACACTTGGGGAAGGATTCAATATTTTTGAGCCAGTTACTGCTGATTTTGGCAGTCACACTAGAATCCCATCACCACTGTATTAACAGGTAAATTGCTCGTGAAAAGGTCTGGAAATTGTCACACATCATTTGTCACTCCAGCATGAAAATTGATGGCTGTGCTGCAAGTCATGCAGTGCTTATGCCAGCAACAAATGTGTGCCCAGAAACTGCTGTTTGAAATGAGCTCTCAAAGCTGGCTCAGCCTCTTGGAGTGGAAGCAATGTGAGGATGCAACACAGCAAAATGATGACACTGTGGCAGATAGAAAGGGGCAATAGTTTGTCAGTACATTAATCAAAAACAGATGTTGCATGTTGTATATATACAATATTTTGATCCTAAAACAAATTGTGTGGAAAGTAATGAGCAAAGAAGACAGGAGTGCTGTTACACATTTATAAGACTCTCGAAGACACGGGTCACTTGACCTTTAGCATTATGAATAGCAATGAGGAAAAAAATCTGTTCCACTGAAGGGTTTTGGATCTCCTAATCTCTATATTGTTTCTTTTTTTTTTTAAACCCACACTGATGATGAAGTCAGGTGGGGGTATAGTGATCAGACAGACAGACTATTGACGTGTCTGTCTGTCCATGTGTCCAAAGCTGTGATCTGAGATCAACAGGTTTTACCAAACTTGGTACAGGGATTGAATTTGATATTCCTTTGATTGCCGCTTCTTTTTTGAGTTCAAAGGTCAAAGCTAAAGGTTGCAGGGTCTCCTAGTGCATTTCTTTTCACATTTCTTTCTGTTATGTTGCTGGCATTAGTTCTACTATTAACAAGAGCACTTTGAGCAGTTTTCAACTTTTCCATATAATTATTGGGGCAGAACTAAATTATGATAAGCCTGTCATCCATGAATATACAACAAAAATAGCTGTATACAGCCTGTAGCTATAGGTCAGGATCCCAAGGTCCTGTGTACGAAGTTTGGTGAGCCAAGCTTTACTCATGTACTGTAAGAGGGCGTAGGGATCACTAACCTTGACCTTTGACCTTTTGACCCCACACCCATAGTCAGAGGTCATGGACTCAGGGTGAACTTGTGTACCGTCTGGTGACTGTAGTTTTCTTTGTTGTTGAGATATACAGTCATGTGAAAAAATTAGGACACCCTGTATAAGTCTGTGTATTTTTTAACATATTTGGACATACGGATATTTAATATCAATGTTAAAAAATACTGGGAGATTCATGTAATACAACTAAACAGTTAAGAATGAATTAGTCTTTTTTTTTTAATTTTCTGTAAAATGTAATTCTAAACAAATAGTGAGGAATAAATTAGGACACCCCCCATCTTTTTTAAGACTCCCCTACATTCATTCCCACTTTAAATGGCTAAAATAAAATTTAAAAAATGCAAATAAAAACAAAAGCAATGTTAAAAATGGATATGTGAACATTTCTTAATAAAGAACTGAATATTTAAAGGGGTGTCCAAATTTTTTCACATGACTGTAGTTTATATTGCATTTTGATACTGACCTTTCAACTTGCAATCCCAAAACCATAGTCAGATGTCAGGGTCTCAGGGTGAACCGGTGTGACAAGTTTGATGACCCTAGCTTTACTCATTCTATACAGTAGTTCAAATGGAATGTTAACCTTGACCTTTTGACCCCAAATGCATATTCGGAGATCAGGGTGTAAGCTGTCCAAGATTTGTTTTAGATACCAATATGGCATCAGGTTTAAAAGCCTACATCATTTCTTTCAGTAGTTATCATGTTTACAAGATTTAAGGAAAAACTGACCTCTGACCCCTCAAAGTCTATAATTCTTGCAAAAATCATCCAATCTGAGTTAAATTGAAATATGCACATTATCAGTGTATATCAAAATCTGATATTGTGGTGACCCACCACACTCTACACGGACATTTCTCACACTCAGCAGGTCTGGAGGAAGCAGAGGACAATTTACATACAGAGGACAATTCACATAAGGACAGAGAGCCCCAGGGGGCAACCAGAACAATGGACTGTTGTTTATACATCCCCGGATGAGGGAGAAGACATCCAGGTGCCAGTTGGTCACACTAATGATATGTATTGACTGATATGTACTGTATATCACTATGCTAATGTGCCATGCATTCTCTCTCTCTGTATAACATGTATAAAAGAGCTTGCTATACATGCCTCAGCAGCACAGTAGCGCACAGAGCTACAAACTGTGTCTCATTATGTTGGAGGAAAGAAAACTTTGCACCTTTTCAGCTCGTCGCATCTCGCCTGATTTTTTACCTCCACAGTGGTGACGTGTCATGGTGACGCCAGCATCCTCTTCATCCACACTGGAGCATGCTCTCCGGAGTGGGCAGTGCTGGGACAGACACGCAACATGAACAGCGACACGAGCAAACCGAAGGAAGCAGCCTGAACGGGGAAAATCATCGGCGCCATCTGCATTGATTTCCACCAAGCTCCCCGACCCTGACTCACTCCGGACAGCGGACCTCCCGCGCACAGAAGCCCTGCACACACACCGCAGGATTACGAGGACAGTGCAACTTCCAGCTATGTGGTCACTGCGCCAAGAGCGTGCCACGCACAGGGACAAACCGGCTCCACAGACTGATACATCGTCCGCTGCTGCACATGCCCGAGAAGCACGGCCGACCGCTATCCTCGGAACCTTCAGGGCTGCTCAAGCACCTGAAGCAGACATGCAACCCGCACACAGGACTTTGTATGGGTTTCTCGGCCACGGCGCACAAGGGGAATTTAGCCGATTGTTGTCCCCGATGGCTCTAGGGCTGCTTCCGCACCTAAAAGCCAAACTGCCAAGTCCTTCACACAGCTGCAGTTGTTTCACAGCCGCTACGCATCCTAGGGGGAACTTGGCCGTTCGCCTTCCCCACATCCTCGCTGGACCGAGCCGCGAGAGGAGTCAGAGATTTAATTTTTTCACAGCCTCTGCGGATCACCGCCAGGTTGACCGGGAAAGTCCCTCACCATCGTGGATCCACACGCAATTTTTGCACGGCCCAGACACCTTTGACGTCCCGGGCCAGCACTCACTTACTCCCACCCCTCCCCCTCCTCCTCCACAGCGCTCTTCCCGCACCTCGCTCCCTAAAGCCGGCCGATCGCCGGTTGGTTCCATTACGCACGACGCGCACTGGCCCCGTGCGCCCATGATCCACGGCTGTTCAATGTGCCGGGACCCGGAGCGGAGCACACTGTCTTTTCCACCCCTCCCCCATCCCCCCTGCGGACTGACATGCCCTTCAACACTCCTCTACAGCAGGACAGTTCTACCGGAGCTGGAGCCCAAACGACCAGTGGGGATCACAGCCCTTTCTGAGTGTTCTGGGGGGACCCCTGTGGTGACCCACCACACTCTACATGGACATTTCTCACACTCAGCAGGTCTGGAGGAAGCAGAGGACAATTTACATACAGAGGTCAATTCACATACGGACAGAGAGCCCCTGGGGGCAACCAGAACAATGGACTGTTGTTTATACATCCCCGGATGAGGGAGAAGACATCCGGGTGTCAGTTGGTCACGCTAATGATATGTATTGACTGATATGTACTGTATATCACTATGCTAATGCGCTATGCATTCTCTCGCTGTCTGTATAATGTAACCCTTGCCTTATGTTAATTAGGTAAGGGAAATTATTAAGTGTAGACCAGTTGCTAGGTTCGTAAGGGTTACAATAGGGAATTAAAATGAGTGTGGAATGAAATAGCTGGAGGCAAGAAATGAGCAATACTGGTTGTTATTTGTAGAGGTAAAGAGAACAATATATACAAACAATTTACAACTATACAAATATAACAACGGCCGGCATGAAATAAAAACCCAAAAATGTCCTACTGAGCTCAGTGTTTGTTTGTCCTTTTGGTTTAGTCGTTTGACCAGTCAAGATATCTTGTATCTCCAGACTCAGGTTTCTTTTCCTCTTTTAAAGCGGCGGCTTGAGTTATTACCACTTCGAATTTTGTGCATTGGAGAGAGGAAGGATGTTCTTCAGTCGAGATCTTGGTCAGATCTCGGTTCAGTCGCGGTTCAGTCTCGGTTCAGGTCTCGGGTCAGGCTTGCCATCTCCATTCGGAGAGAATCCAGGATCCAGAAGGTTCTTAATCAGCAACCAAAAAAACCTAGCCTGCCCAACAATAATGGTATTATTGTTTACAGCTAGAGTAATTCGTTTTCCAATCTCTTCTTATATAACACTATAGCTTATTGTTTAAATTCTTCTCTCATATTACTATTATTACAATCCAGTAAAATAGTAAGATCTTACAATTCACATTTCTCACCTTACATGCATGTTTTCTTTTCTCAAAATCTCTCTACATCATTTAACCATGAAATTATGATTAATCCCTTTTAACCTTGTCTTTGTAAATCATGAAATGAAATACAATTAATCTATCACATAACCAGGGAATATATTGTCCCATTACTTCCAATATTCCCTTTTAAAATCAGTAAAACCCTGTCTGAGCTACTGGGTTTAGCATAACCTATGCATTTACATAGGAGACCAACACCATGTGCTTTTAGCATCAAACTACACATTACATTCGACAGAAATAGTGAATAAGAACTAAAAGTACTTCAGCATACTGTTGTGAACTGAAATCACATTTAGGAAAACCATACAGACACAAAAATAGCCTTTTCCATTGCTTTTAAACAGAAAAAATCCACTCGCGATTAGCATTAGCATGTATTGTTTAGTACACACTCGGTTTTCACTCACCAAGATGAGGTATCAGTGTGAACACAGCAAAAGTCACAGCCTCATGGCCTCTCAAGCTCGTGCTCCCATCAACTTAGGATAATAAAGGTTTCAAATTAGTGTTTGGACAGTGTTTAGATTCATTTACAGCATCTTTCTAAATTAAACTCACCAAGAAGAGGTATCAGTGTGAACACAGACCTTCCACAGCCTCTCTCGTCCGCTCTCAGATCATAAAAGACCGAAAACCCAGTGCGCGCCTGCTGCCTCTGCTCGGAAGGCGGGGCTAATATCGCTCTTAACGAATGAAAAGACCACAATCTCCCAGCGTGACCATGAAACGGGAATTTAAAAGTTGGATAACGAGGATCACACTTCCTCTTCCCAAAATAATTGTTTTTCAAAATAAAAATCACACAATTGTATTAATACAATTGACATCTGAGAAAAAAAGGGTCATTTTCTCAGCTGGGTTACAATAACATGTATAAAAGAGCTTGCTATACATGCTTCAGCAGCACAGTAGCGCACAGAGCTACAAAGTGCGTCTCATTATGTTGGAGGAAATAAAACTTTGCACCTTTCCAGCTCGTCGCATCTCGCCTGATCTTTTACCTCCACAATATCAAGTTTCAAAACATTTGGAACTAAACTGTAGGAGGACTTGATTTCACAAGACAGTTACTGTCTATGAACTGAAGTGATGTAGGACATCATAAGTCAGGGGTTATAACTTCTATAAAATCATCTGATCAGAGACAAACTGCAATATGCACTTCATCAGGGTATATCACACCCTGGTACCAAGTTTCAACGCATTTGGAATAAAACTGTAGGAGTTGATTTCACAGAACAGGTGGAACTGACAGACAGATGGAGGGACGGAGTATCCCATGATATAATTCCCCTTTGATCTTCAACTGGCAGGGGATAAAAAAAATCCTACAGAAATCATTGATTTGGAGTGTTCTGGACCTGAACTACAGTTGGGGTCAAAATGTTAAGGATCAAATGTACATGGCTTCTTAGGGTGTTTTCACATCGAATAGATGTCATGCTTGAAATGAACTGGATTGAAGCTTTGATCCAGATCCACACCACCAATTTTTGGCAGACCAAATTTCAGCTGTTTGGTGCAGACTGTGGTCCAGTAAAGAATTTACACCTGAAATTTTGCTCAAACTGAAAAGTCAGAAAATCTTGACCAAATTGGTTAGGTGTGAAAGTAGAATTTCACATCTATGTACATTATGTTATTACCATCTGCACCAGGGTCACCAATCCTGGTACAGTGGTTCAACTTAAGGTCCCTTGGCCAGAACAACTTTTTGGGTCAAAGTCCCAAGGTCACCTGGCCTGTAACTCAAATTAAACAAGGGTCACCAGATTTGGTGCGCTGGTTAATCTTGGGATCCTCCACCGACTTATGGTTTTGAGGTCAAAAGGTCACAAGAGCAGCATGGACATACAGTGTGCCACTGATGCATATGCTTGCATTATGATTGACTACTCATAATTAATAAGGGCCCCTTTACACAGACAGAGACCACTGGGTGACCATTGAGATTAAAGATCTCCTAAAGCCTAAATCAAGCCGTTTCTGTATACAGTAAATGTTTGGGAGATTGTTGTGTGATTTTCATGGCATTCTATAGATATCTTTGAAATATCCTTGACAGATCGCTGAGAGACCAGGGGCCTTATTATCACCAGTCAACAGCAGACTTTTGTGCCACGCTTCCCGCTTTACACCAGTGTTTTGTTGGCTGTTTTGTTCATTTCTGTCAGTGCATTGCCTGTTTTTTATACCTTGTGTCAGGCCATCTAATTACCAGTAGACAGTGCATCGGCTTTGCACTGGGAGGAGGTGGCTCATTTCAAAGAAATCTGACAACGCGCAATCTCATGCACATTGGTATTATGGTGCATTTTATGACAATGCACTTTAGATAAGGAAAAAGGAGGTCTGTCATCAGAAGCGCATTGTTTAATGCTATTTCAGCGGCGTGTTTTGAAATTGTGCAAGTTCTACTGACAGGAGCTCATGAAGAAACACAACATACAATGGAATTTTCAGTTATTTTAATGGAGAGAGTGGTAACAGTTATAATCTAATCACCCATCATGTTAATTATGATATGATGATACACTTAGAAGTTTTTTATTCCACCCACATTTTCATTTTAATTGCGAACCATTGGAGCCTATAGATTAGACATTAACGTATGAAGTTTTTAGGGAAATGAATGAATGAATGAATGAATGAATGAATGAACAGGGAGTGTGCCACATTTTACTTTTCACTTTAAGTTCCAGGAGAAACAAGAGGTGCGTCTGCATCTGTCTCGACTGGTGCGGCCTCTGATCGGGTCTGGACAGACCAGTTATTCGGTGCCCTCATCAGCCAGTGTTTACCCTCTCTCACTTCTGTTCAGAGGAGTATTATGCAGGGTCACAAAGTATTATGCTGTCCACATATAATCTATACTAATGTCTGTGTCCCCTCAGTCATTTCCTTCAATCAATCTTTTATCTATTTGCACGTGGTCTGGGGTAATAAAAAATGCACTCTCACATGCTGTTTTTCTGTTAGATGTATTAATCTGAGGACAATTAAGATAAGGTAATTCTTTATGAGACCCATAACAGGGAAATTTACAAGGAGGGAGGAAAGTTGGGTACCCGAGGCTGCCCACACCACGCTTACAGTGGGGGTTCTCAAGTGGTAGGTGCTCCAGACTGCTAGCCCCCAGCAAGTGCCCCGATGGACACCCCTCAGCCCCCAGGAGGGGCCGCTGAGAGTGAGCTCGCTTCATAGCGGGAGTTGCGGCAGACGGGACACCGTGCTGGCTCTCCTCCTTCCCACCTGGGAGGGACTGGGACAGAGAGACACAAAACTTGGGAGGCCCCCGTACAAAACAGGGAGACCCTTGGTCAGTGAAAGCAACAAGAGAGAGAGCCCAGCGACTTCCATGCCACCAATAATGATCCTTCCACAGGTTCACCAATGGAAACCTTGTTATTGTGGGGGGTATAAGGGAAGGATGTGGAGGTGAGGCACGAGCATAGGTCGACACAGATTCTTTATTAAACCCTCTAACATAATGTATAGCCTGTGACCCCGGCGTAGTCCGCTGGGGCCAAGTTGTGTAGAAGAGAAGAGAATCCCCATCTCCCTCTGCATTCCGCTTATATGGCTTTAATCTCATGCATAGAGAGCTGGGCTGGTGCATATTAAATGGGGTTACACAAAGGCAATGTGTGGCACAATTATCATAACACGTTACATACAAATGCAATGTGTGGCACGATTATCATAACACGTTACCTTCCTAATATACATTCACCTCCCTGTGCTGTAGTCTAGAGTGGCAGGAGGAGAAGGCGCCTTAATGTCTGGTCTAATTAACTCTGTGGGGTGCTACCCCCCTCAGTCCATTGTTCCACCCCTCTGTCTGCTTGTGGGTGTGAGATAATGTCCGTCCGCAGTGTGCTGGTGCCACCACACAGCCCCCACCCCCGAACACACAGAAGGGGCTGTGACCCTCCCAGTCGTTTGGGCTCTAGTCGGCGCCCGTGGAGGCTGCAGCGAGGGTTGCCGTTCCGGTAAAACTGTCCTGCTGTTGAGGAGTGTTGGAGGGCATGTTAGTCCGTGGGGGGAGTGGGCGAGGGGTGAAAAACACAGTCTGCTCCGCTCCGAGTTCCAACACGTTGAACGGCTGTGGATCGTGGGCGCATGGGGGCCGGTGTGCGTCATGCATAATGGAACAAAACCGGCAATCGGCAGGCTTTAGGGAGGGAGGTGCGGGAAGAACGATGTGGAGGACAAGGGGGAGGTGGGTGGGAATCAATGGAGTGCTGGCCCGGGACGTCCTAAGTGTCCGGGCCGCGTAAAAATTGTGTGCGGATCAGCCATGGGTGAGGAACTTTCCCAGTAAGCCTTACAGAGACCCGCAGTGGCTGTGAAAAAAATTGAGTCTCTGACTCCTCGTGCGGGTCTGGTCCAGCGAGAATCTGGGGAAGGCGATCAGCCCAATTCCCCGAGGATGCGTAGCAGCTGTGAAAAAACCTGAAGCTGTGTGAGGGAACGTGGCAATCTTCCTTTAGTTGCGGAAGCGTCCTTAAAGGCATCGGGGGGAGCAATCAGCTAAATTCCCCATTGTGCGCAGTGGCTGACAAACAAACACACGTCCTGCGTGCGAGGCCGCATGTCTACTTTAGGTGAAAGGGCAGCCCTAAAGGTTCCAAGGATGGCGATCGGCCATGTTCCCTGGGCATGTGCAGCGGCAGAGGCTGATGTGAAAGTTTGTGGAGCCGGTTTGTCCCTGGTACGTGGCGCGTGCTGTGGTGCAGTGACCACGTAGCTGGAAGATGCGCTATCCTTGTAATCCTGCAGTGTGATCGGGGGGCTTCTGTGCGCTGAAACTCCACTGTCTGGAAGTGAGTCAGGGTCGGGGAGCTTGGTGGGAATCAACACAGACGGCACCAATCTACCCCGTTCAAGCTGTTTCTGTGTGGTGCTTGTCTCGCTGATCCTCGTGCATCTCAGTCCCCGGGGTGCCTGCTCCATCCAGCCCTGGAGGTCGCCATCGTGGAGAGAGGAACGGGCACGCACGCTCCAGTGTGGATGAGAAGGATGCAGGGGCGCTCCCTGGTATTCCGGAGTCCACAGCGCGGTGAGAGGGAGAGACAGTCCATCTCACATCAGGTCACCAATGTGGTGTGCGGCGTAAGGGAGAGAGAGTTCATCTCACGTCAGGTCACCAATGCAGAGAAAAAGGAGTCCACAGCATGGCAGAAGAGAGAGACGGTCCATTCACGTCAAGGGTCACCAATGTAGAGGGTGTAAGGGAAGGATGTGGAGGTGAGGCACAAGTGTAGGTCACTTTAGATAATGTGCCTCTGTGCATTAAAGGGATAGGCAGGAGCACTTCAGATTGAATTATCCAAAACACACCTCTGAATAATCAAACCAGCCTCTTTGTGCTTTTCGTTGGTCCACAGACCGTTTTCCCTGATGCCCATAATAACAATACGAACTGGGCCACACCCACAAACGAGTGATGCATCTCTGACAACTGACAAATGAATAGACTGTCAAAATACGGCCCCAGGAGTGATAGCTGAGGGACCATTGAGAGTTTCTTGGGTGACCAAAGAGGTTTACAGTGGATATAAAAAGTCTACACACCCCTCTTCAAATGCTAGGATTTTGTGATGTAAAAATGTGAGGCCAAGAGAAATCATTTCAAAACATTTTCCACAATTAATTGACCTATAACCTGTACAACCCAATTGAAAAACAAACTGAAATCTTTTAAGGGAAAAATAAAAAATGTGCAAAAACCTGTTTGCATAAATATATGCAGCTAATACTTTGTTGTAGCACGTTTGGCTTTTATTACAGCGCTCAGTCTTTTTAGGTAGGAGTCTGTCAACGTGACACATTTTGATGTGACAATATTTGCCCACTCTTCTTTGCAAAAACGCTCCATATCTGTCAGACTGTGAGGGCATCTCCTCTGCACAGCCCTCTTCAGATCACCCCCACAGATGTTTGATTGGATTCTGGTCTGGACTCTGACGGGGCCATTCCAAAACCTTAATCTTCTTCTGGTGAAGCCATTCTTTTGTTGATTTGGATGTGTGCTTTGGGTCATTGTCGTGCTGAAAGATGAAGTTCCTCTTCATCTTCAGCTTTCTAGCAGAAGCCTGAAGGTTTTGTGCGAACACTGACTGGTATTTTGAACTGTTCATAATTCCCTCCATCTTGACTAAAGCCCCAGTTCAAGCTGAAGAAAAACAGCCCCAAAGCATGATGCTGCCACCGCCATGCTTCACTGTAGGTATGGTGTTTGTGCCAAATATACCTTTTGGAATTATGGCCAAAAAGTTCAACCTTGGTTTTATCAGACCATAGCACATTTTTCCACATGAGTTTGGGAGATTTCAAATGTGTTTTTGCAAAATGTAGCTGGGCTGGGATGTTTTTCTTTGTACTTGTAACGCCTAGAATCTCCAAAAGTACAATGGGAGGCAGAGCCTTCAGTTATCAAGCTCCTCTCCTGTGGAACCAGCTGCCAATCTGGATTCGGGAGTCAGACTCGATCTCTGTTTTTAAGAATAGGGTTAAAACCTTCCTTTTTGATATAGCCTACAATTAGGGAGGGATCATGTGTTTCTGAACCCTCCCTTAGTTATGCTGCTAATAGGTTTAGTCAGCCCCGGGACCTCCAATAATGCACTGAGCCTCACTCCTTTCTTCACTCTCAATGAAATATTTTTTATTTTTTTTGCTGGTCATTAACATCTGTTTATTCTCTCCCATAGATTGCGTCCCCATCGTGCTGTTTGCTCTCTACATGTCTGTTCTTTTCATCTTCTCTATCCCCTCACCCCCCAGCCAGTCGCAGCAGATGACTGCCCCTCCCTGAGCCTGGTTCTGCTGGAGGTTTCTTCCTGTTAAAAGGGAGTTTTTCCTCTCCACCGTCACCAAGCGCTTGCTCACAGGGGATCGCCTGATTGCTGGGGTCTTTCTGCAACTGTGGGGGTTCCCCCTACAGTTGAAAGTGCTATGAGATGACTGTTGTTGTGAAATGGCGCTATATAAATAAAGTTGAATTGAATTGAATTGAAAATAAGGCTTCTGTCTTGCCACCCTAGACAGGGGATTGTTGTTACATGTACTAAACAACCAGTACTTGCCAGAAATTCCTGCAGCTCCTTCAATGTTGCTGTTGGCCTCTTGGCAGCCTCCCTGACCAGTTTTCTTCTCATCTTTTCATCAATTTTTAAGGGACATCCAGTTCTTGGTAATGTCACTGTTGTGCCATATTTTCTCCACTTGATGATGACTGCCTTCACTATGTTCCATGGTATATTTAATGCCTTGGAAATTCTTTTGTACCCTTCTTCTGACTGATAAATGTAAACAATGAGATCCCTCTGATGCTTTGGAAGCTCTCTGCGGATCATGGCTTGTGCTGTAAGATGTGACTATAAAAATGTCAGGAAAAGTCTACTAGAACAGTTGAACTTTATTTGGGGTTAATCAGAGGTACTTGAAAACGGTGGCAGGTGTGTGCTGGCTCCCATTTAACATGAGTTTGAATGTGATTGGTTAATTCTGAACATAGCCACATCCCCAATCATAACAGGGTGTGCACATTTATGCAAACAGGTTATTGTAAGTTCTTTATTTTTCCCCTTAAAAGGTTTCAGTTTGTTTTTCAATTGGGTTGTACAGGTAATAGGTTACATTAATAGTGGAACAAGTTTTGAAATGATTTATTTTGGTCTCATTTTTTACATCACAGAAACCTAGCATTTGAACAGAGGTGTATAGACTTTTTATATCCACTGTATGTATGAATGTTTAGATAAGTATATTTTGTATGTTGTCTGTGTATGTATGTAATGATTTACTGTATACATCACCACTATATATTATTATGTTATATTTATATAACACCACTATATATATATATATATATATATATATATATATATATATATATATATATATATATATATATATATATATACTGTATATATATATATGAAAAAGTGTTTGCTCCCTTCCTGATTTCTCAGTTTTTTGTATGTTTGTCACACTTAAATGTTTCACATCATCAAAAAAATTTAAATATTAGACAAAGATAACACAAGTAAACACAAAATGCAGTTTTTAAATGAAGGTGTTTATTATCAGTGGTAGAACAAAAAAGCCAAACCTCCATGTCCTTGTGTGAAAAAGTGATTGCCCACCCTCCCGTTAAAACAAAAATTAACTGTGGTTTATCACATCTTTGGAAAGCTGAGTTCAATTTCTCTAACCACACCCAGGCTTGATTACTGCCACACCTGTTCTCAATCAAGAAATCACTTAAATAGGACCTTCCTGACAAAGTGAAGTAGACCAAAAGATCCTCAAAAGCTAGACATCATGCTGCGATCCAAAGAAATTCAAGAACAAACGAGAAAGTAACTGAGATCTATCAGTCTGGAAAAGGTTATAAAGCCATTTCTAAAGCTTTGGGACTCCAGCGAACCACAGTGAGAGCCATTATCCACAAATGGTGAAAACATGTAACAGTGGTGAACCTTCCCAGGAGTGGCCAGCCGACCAAAATTACCCCAAGAGCGCAGCAACAACTTATCCAAGAGGTCACAACAGACCCTCCAACAACATCCAAAGAACTGCAGGCCTCACTTGCCTCTGTTAAGGGTAGTGTTCATGACTCCAGCATAAGAAAGAGACTGGGCAAAAATGGCCTGTATGGCAGAGTTCCAAGACGAAAACCACTGCTGCGCAAAAAGAACATAAAGGCTCATCTCAGTTTTGCCAGAAATCATCTTGATGATCCCCAAGACTTTTTGGAAAATACTCTGTGGACTGACAAGACAAAAGTTGAACTTTTTGGAAGGTGTGTGTCCCATTACATCCGACATCAAAGTAACACAGCATTTCAGAAAAAGAACATCATACCAACAGTAAAATATGGTGGTGGGAGTGTGATGGTCTGGGGCTGTTTTGCTACTTCAGCACCTGGAAGATGTGCTGTGGTAAATGGAACCATGAATTCTGCTGTCTACCAAAAAATCCTGAAGGAGAAAGTCTGGCCATCTGTTCGTGACTTCAAGCTGAAGCGCACTTGGGTTCTGCAGCAGGACAATGATCTAAAACACACCAACAAGTCCACCTCTGAATGGCTTAAGAAAAATAAAATGAAGACTTTGGAATGGCCTAGTCAAAGTCCTGACCTGAATCCGATTAAGATGCTGTGGCATGACCTTAAAAAGGCGGTTCCTGCTCAAAAACCCTCCAACGTGGCTGAATTACAACAATTCTGCAAAGATGAGTGGGCCACAGTTCCTCCACAGTGCTGTAAAAGACTCATGGCCAGTTATTGCAAACACTTGATTGCAGTTGTTGCTGCTAAGGGTGGCCCAACCAGTTATTAGGTTTAGAGGGCAATCACTTTTTCACACAGGGCCATGTAGGTTTGGATTTTTTTTTACCCTTAATAATAAGAACCTTCATTTAAAAACTGCATTTTGTGTTTACTTGTGTTATCTTTGTGTAATATTTAAATTTGTTCGATGATCTGAAACATTTAAGTGTGACAAACATACAAATGAGAAATCAGGAAGGGGGCCTGAAGGTATCTCCACCCTGAAGGTAGAGATAGCTGAGAGATCACATGAGGGATTGCTGAGTGTCCAATGAAAGACCAGTAGAGTTCATTGATTGTTGAGAGATCATTGGGAGATCAATGAGACTGTTAAGTGTTCCTTAAGAGATCAATGAGAGATCTTTGACAGTTGGTTAAGAGATGGCTTCCTTTTGGTAATGGTTGAGAGATTGTTTTGGACTGAGTCAAAACTCTGAGGACCATGGAGATCACTGAAGATCACTGAGAGAGCTTGGTGATCACTGAGAAATCGCTAAAAGATCTCTGAAAAATTGTTGAGAGATCTGGCCATTTTTTTAATCACTCAACAATCTCTCAATGATCTCCTCCCCTCTGTAAAGGTGGAGAGGAGGGTTAAAACGCAAGAAACAAATGGAATAGCTGCTTAGAGCTGTTGCTCGAGAATGCAGAGGGAATGTGTGGATCTGTATCTCTTCCTTTTTTCATTTTTAGACAAGAAAAATGATGATGCAACAGAAGCATTAAAAAAAATGGCACAATAGATGGTGACACCATTACCTAAAAAGTGTTTAGCTATAGGATGTAGACTCCTATGTGGGAAGGAAGGAGGTTAAAAAGCACTGAAACAATTCAGGGATGAAGTTTATCAATTTTTAATCAGCATGGCTCCCCCTGGAGAGGCAATTATCTTTAAAGTGGAAATTTCAGGATATACTCTGAGTTTGGGCCCTGCATACTTCTACTCTTAATTACTGTTTCAGCTGGTTTCATTTTTAAAACCTGGGAACTGTTTGGGTATCTACACAGACCTTATTCATTAAAGAGAGTAAAAGATTTTACAGTCACGCTGTGTTATTGCACCTCTACCTATCTCTGTCACCAACAGTGGCAAAGTAACAAAGGTACTCTTGTAAGTGTTTCAGTGCAAAACCCTTGTCAGCATTTCTGTCAGGTCACACATGCACACACATCTCATTTCTCAAATTGGACAGCCTCGATTCCTTCACCACCTCCTCCCCTACATTTTATCCCCTCCAATCACACAGAAGAGTCGTGGTGCGAGGCTCCAGGTCGCAGGCAGCACTGCAGAGGAGATGAGGGAGCACCAAATGGAGAAATGAGAAAAGTCTGCAGTAACTTGTCATGTTGCA
The DNA here is from genome assembly GCA_020510985.1 of Pholidichthys leucotaenia. Taxonomy (NCBI): domain Eukaryota; kingdom Metazoa; phylum Chordata; class Actinopteri; order Cichliformes; family Pholidichthyidae; genus Pholidichthys; species Pholidichthys leucotaenia. The sequence continues at coordinate 310,183,322 of CM035841.1, read as the reverse complement.
GCATCACTGACTGCTGGTAGAAAAGCTTTGTGCTTTATGCTTGGTGGTGGTAGGGTCACACTAGAGATATTCTTTTAACTGGATGTCAGGACCCCACCAGATATCGCTAATTTTCTTTATTGGTTTTCCTCCCAATTCCACCATGTTGTCAGCAGTGAATCTGACGTGTTCGTTACTCTCCCGCTGCCTATGTCCTGGATTGAGCCTCCTCTGAGGTGAAAGAGCAGGGTGGACTTTCCCCTCAACTTACAGACGTGTTTGCAGCATTTCAATTTTTGCTGCTGTTTTGAATTCAGATTTCTTTTATTTTTTTTTTTGAGACGTCAACAATTTTAATTTAAAAAAAACATATCTTTTTTTATTGCCTTGCATATCTTGGCTTACCTGTTTGTGCAACATCTGTGTTTATTGATTGTTTTCTGCTGGAATGGCAGCCGTGAAAGACACTTCTGTGTGTATTATAAACTGATATAGATTTTAAATGTGTCATGAATTGCCCTTTGGGGCAGAGAGGACAGACCCATGCGCTGGACTGCTAGTTTGTGAAATTTATTGGGAAAACAAAACACAAAGTTCAAAACAGTGCTCCGACACAAAATTCAAACTGACAAGCAAAGCAAACTTACAGATAAACCACACCAGAACAAGGGCTGGGTTCTGGAGGAGACAAGGGAAGTGTAACTTAAGACTTTGGCAAAGAGAAATGAAAATAACAGCCCTTAAATAGTGTCAGAAACAACTAAACACAAATAGTAACCGGTGTGAATCACATAAGTGGACTGGGGAGAAAATGACGATCAACTGTGAGTCATGAGGAGAGGAGATGGGGCTGACAGCTTGAAAGGGGCACCGCTCAGAGCCAGGGAAAAAACCCAGAAGTGCCCCTGACAACTTCAACCCCTGGAGAGAGAAAGAAAGAGAAGACACTGGCAAATATAATGTGGGATCAAATAAAGACAAATAAACCCAACTATGTAAATAACAAAACTACACTGAACGTAAAAAGGAAAATAAATCATACAAAGAAATTCAGTTCAATTCAATTCAATTCAACTTTATTTACACTACCGTTCAAAAGTTTGGGGTCACCCAGACAATTATTTTGTGTTTTCCATGAAAAGTCACACTTATTTACAACCATGAGTTGTAAAATGAATAGAAAATATAGTCAAGACATTGGCAAGGTTAGAAATAATGATTTGTATTTGAAATAATAATTTTTTCCTTCAAACCTTGCTTTCGTCAAAGAATCCTCCATTTGCAGCAATTACAGCATTGCAGACCTAACATGATTGCACAAGGGTTTTCTAATCATCCATTAGCCTTCTGACGCAATGAGCAAACACATTGTACCATTAGAACACTGGAGTGATAGTTGCTGGAAATGGGCCTCTATACACCTATGTAGATATTGCACCAAAAACCAGACATTTGCAGCTAGAGTAGTCATTTACCACATTAGCAATGTATAGAGTGTATTTCTGATTAGTTTAAAGTTATCTTCATTGAAAAAAAGTGCTTTTCTTTCAAAAATAAGGAAATTTCTAAGTGACCCCAAACTTTTGAACAGTAGTGTATATAGCGCCATTTCACAACAACAGTCATCTCATAGCACTATCAACTGTAGGGGGAACCCCCACAGTTGCAGAAAGACCCTAGCAATCAGGCGATCCCCTGTGAGCAAGCACTTGGCGATGGTGGAGAGGAAAAACTCCCTTTTAACGGGAAGAAACCTCCAGCAGAACCAGGCTCAGGGAGGGGCAGTCATCTGCTGCGACTGGCTGGGGGGTGAGGGGATAGAGAAGATGAAAAGAACAGACATGTAGAGAGCAAACAGCACGATGGGGACTCAATCTATGGGAGAGAACAAACAAATGTTAGAAACAATACCGATTATGTAAAAACAAACTAGAGATAACATGACAGGCATAGAACTCAAAAATATGACATTATACAAATAAGGAAAAACAAAAGGCAAAGAGACAGAGCACGGTGGAATCCCCCCGCGCTCAGATTGGGACAGAGCCCCACCACCCCAAGGAGTGGATACCAGACACCCCGGGCAACATCAAAAGAATAACAAGGACCCACCCACACTAAGAACCCACCCCACCAACAGATAAGAAAACAACCCCACCCCGGGCGAGAGGGGGGGGACCCAGGCATGGATGGACCGAAACAAACCAGAGAAAATAAGAAGAACTCCCATGACTCACACCCCAGCAAAACCCAGGCTAGGAGGAAACAAAAAAACAAAAAACCCCACTCAGGATCCACACCAGGACAAACCAGGAGCCTAGGCCCCCTGGACCACCGAGCTAGACAGTTCTGGTGGCCAGCCAAAGTCCCAGGCCTGACAGACAATGAGATGGCAAGAGTCGGGTGGCCTGCCGGAGAATATGGGCCACCCAACCCAACGGCACAGTCCGTCAGGCGGTCGACCAGAGTTTTTTAGCCACCTAAACAGAAGGGGTGGCCCAGGAGGCGGCTGCCCCACAGGGAAGCCCCACGTAGAAGGGGACAGATGACTTGGGGAACCCGTGATGATGTTGGGCGGAGGAGAGGGAACCGTGACGGCATCTGGCAGAGGAGAGGGAACCACGACAATCCTCGGACTGGCCTGTAACACCTTCGGTGGTCCTGGACTGGGACATAGTAGCATCTGCGGTGGCTCCGGGCTGAAGCAAAGCTGCACCCGCAGTGGCTCAGGGCAGGAGCAAAGCTGCACCCACGGTGGACCTGTACTGGGCCAAGGCTGCACCCATGGTGGATCTGGAATGGAGTACCCTCGATGACCTCAGTTAACGAGGAAGCAGCGCCCACAGAGGCCTCGCGCCGGAACGGAGCACTCGTGACGACCTCATCCAGAGGGGTGGAGCACCCACAGAGGTCCTGGACTGGGACAGAGCACCCGCCACAACCTCAGCAGGAGGAGCTGGACCAACGGTGATCTCGGGCGGCGAGGCTGGACCCACGGAGACTTCTGGCAAAGCTGAATGATCCTCAGTGACCCTGGGGAAAAACTCAGATGGGAGAGGCAGAGAAACAGGGTCAGGGTCATCGGCGGCAGTGGAGCCTGGCGAGGTGAGTTCAGGTGTAGCTGACAGCTGCACTTGGCTCTCCCCACCAAGAGCCAGAGAAGATCTCTCCAACATAGAAACAACGAAAACAAAGGAGAGCACTTGCCTGAACTCAAGCAACACCACCGTCCAGGACTCCGTTGATCCAGACAACGATGTCTCGGGCCCGGCCTTCTGGAGGTCCAGCTCGGACGCTGTTGTGGTGGCCCAAGCAGCAGGCATGGTGGTGGATGAAGTCCCTAGACACCCCCCCCCCCAGCGAAGTGGCCCACGCAGGTGGACACAGGAGGTCGGCTACCTGCTAGCGCTGCATCCTGTTCTGCTGCGGCCAGGGGATGCTCCATCGTTGGCACAGACTTCAGCTCGGTCGCAGTGCTCTCCCTCCATCCAGACTGTGGCTACAGGGCTGTGACCAGGTCCTCCAGAGCCGCAGGCTCCTCCATCGTCCAGTGGCTCAATCCTGGGGCCGGCGGACACTCAGGGGAAAAAGGAGGAGACACGGAGAGAGCAGGTGAAGAATTAATATGTGCAGCAGGCAGTGAGGACTCAGTGGACTGCATTGGCCAAGACTCACCACCGGGAATCAGGCAAGGTATTTCATTTTTAGGGAAAAGAGATTGAAAAAACACTTGCCTGTATTCCCAGGTCACGATGGTTTCTGCTGCTGCTGGCTGGGAATCAGCCCTCTCCGTGGCTTCAGTGGTTGTAGGCCCCTCAGAGGAACATGGAGGAGCAGCCCCTGCAGACACGGTGATGGGCGGAGCCGGGGAGGAAACAGCCGGACACTCAGCAGTGGGAGGATACGTTGAGGAGATGGGAGTTGCAGCAGCAAAGGAGGATGAGTGGGCTGTCGGGACAGCCGGCGAAGAGAAACGAGAGGAAAAAACTGCTGAGGGAGTTGTCTGGCTCATCGTGGGAGAAACTGCCGACTGAGAGGCGGATGCATTCTTCCGGTGGGATTTCCCTGGATAGCAGTATCCTGGAGCAGGTGGAGCGAGAGCAGGAACGGATGCCGGAGACTGGTGAGGAGCCGTTACTACAGAGGCCAGAGAACGCCTCCCCTTCAGCGTGGGCCCAGGTTTCTTCGTGGAATTCCTCACCATCTCATTGTTCTCACGTTGCAGAGCTGCCACCAGAGAAATTCTCTCCACCCCCTCAGCATGCTCCTTGAGCTGAGGGCACCAGCGAGCAGCTGCCTCTGCAAGACCCAGGTACCACAATGTGTTTTTCGGGGTAGGACCGATGCGAGCTGCGGAGATGAGCCCGTCCATCTCCATAAGGGTTTTGCAGCACTCCCACCCCAGGCTCATCGGGTACCTGCGCCCACCTGCAGAGTCCGTATGGGCTGGGGACATGTCGACTGCTCCAGAAAAACAGGTGAGTGAATCAGAAACAAAAAACCACAAACCACAGCAACTGGGTGTCTTACTGGCGGGAGTCTTCTGTCATGAATTGCCCCTCGGGGCAGAGAGGAGAGACCCATGCGCTGGACTGCTAGTTTGTGAAATTTATTGAGAAAACAAAACACAAAGTCCAAAACAGTGCTCCGACACAAAATTCAAACTGACAAGCAAAGCAAACTTACAGATAAACTACACCAAAACAAGGGCTGGGTTCTGGAGGAGATGAGGGAAGTGTAACTTAAAACTCCGGCAAAGAGAAATGAAAATAACAGCCCTTAAATAGTGTCAGAAACAAACACAAATAGCAACTGGTGTGAATCACATGAGGGGGCTGGGGAGAAAATGACAATCAGCTGTGAGTCATGAAGAGAGGAGACTGGGCTGACAGCTTGACAGGGGCACCGCTCACAGCCAGGGAAAAAACCCGGAAGTGCCCCTGACAACTGCAACCCCTGAAGAGGGAAAGAAAGAGAAGACACTGGCAAATATAATGTGGGAACAAATAAAGACAAATAAATCCAAATATGTAAATAACAAAACTACACTGAACGTAAACAGGAAAATAAATCATACAGAGAAACAATACTGAATATGTAAAAACAAACTAACATAACATAACTGGCATAGAACTCAAAAATACATTATACAAATAAGGAAAAACAAAAGGCAAAGAGACAGAGCACAGTGGAATCCCCCCGCGCTCAGATAGTGACAAAATGTAGGGTTTTCATATATGTTTTATTCACCTACTGATATACTAATAATGGTGGTCCCTCGATCTTGAGGATGACATGCATGTGCAGCTATCCATGGATACGTAGATGGCTATGCAGACCAAGTCTGGACTTGCAGAGCCTGAAACAGATAGGGCACAGGAATTCCGCAGTTGTTGCAGGGACGGACGCTGTTCTGTGGCGACGTTCTCTGGCAGCCTGTGCCTGCTTGCAGCGTTCCTCTAGTGAGGCTAACACTCTTTTTATGAGAGCACGCCAGTACTGCCTGTCTTGTGCTTTGTGAACAAGTTTGGTGGGGGAGATGTCATACCACTTGAGGCTGTCTTTTAAGGCATCCTTGCAGTATTTGCAGGGGCGACCTCGTATTCTGTGCCCTGCAGAAGCTCACCAAACAGTACCTGCTTTGGGATGCAGTGGTCCTCCATCTTGATGACATGACATGACCAGCGGAGCCATGTCTTCAGAAGCATTGACTCAATGGGGACAGACCTGGTTCTATCAAAAACTTCTATGTTGGTGACCCTGTCCTGCCATCGTTTGCCAAGGACGGAGAGTAAAGCACGTTGATGGAACTTCTCCAGCTGTTTCAGATGTTGCCGATAAACCGTCCATGTCTCACAGCCGTATAGAAGTGAGGTAAGGACGACAGCGTTGTACACTTTGAGTTTTGTGGCCAGGGTAATATTGTGATGGTTCAGTACCCTGTTACGAAGTCGTCCGAGAGCTTGGCTTGCTTTGCTGATTCTGGCCGAGATCTCTTTGTCCAGAGAGCCATCACTGGATATTGTGCGTCTGAGGTATGTGAAGCTGTCAACAGATTTCAGCTCTGTGCTGTCAATCACGATAGTGGGCTGTGGAGCATTTGAGTTTGGTGCAGGCTGGAATAGCACCTCAGTTTTTCTCAGGCTAATGGTGAGACCAAACCGCTTTGAAGCCTCAGAGAACTTATTCAGCATAGTCTGCAGATCCTCTGGCTTGTGAGCCATCAGCGCACAGTCATCTGTAAAGAGAGCTTCCTGGATGAGACTGATTTGCATCTTTGTTTTAGCAGTCAGTCTGTGCAGGTCGAACATGGACCCGTCATAACGGTAGGGAATGTACCCACCCTCTTCTAGGTCCTGCACTGCTTGCCTGATGACACAGGTGAAGAACAGATTGAACAGGACTGGTGCCAGAACGCAGCCCTGTTTCACCCCTGTAGAAATGTCAAACGGTTTTGAATGTTCACCACTGGAGAGCACCTGCCCAGTCGTACCATCGTGGAAGAGCCTGATGATCTGGATGAACTTGCATGGACAACCAAAGCGAGCGACCACTGACCAAAGGGCCTCCCTGCTGGCAGAATCAAACGCCTTGGTCAGATTGATGAAGACAGAGTAGAGGTTGAGATTTTGCTCTCGGCATTTCTCTTGTACCTGCCTCATTGTAAATATCATGTCGACTGTGCTGCGACCAGGGCAGAATCCACACTGGGCCTCTAGTAGGCTGGTCTCTGACAACATAATGAGTCTGTTCAGGATGATCCGAGCAAAGATCTTGCCTGCAACTGACAGGAGTGAGATGCCCCTATAGTTTCCACATTCGGCTTTGCTGCCCTTGTTCTTGTACAGAGATACAATCAAAGCATCACGGAAGTCTTCTGGCATCTTCTCTTGCTCCCAGATAAGCTGTATTACATCATGGAAGACCTCAATAGCTCCTGGACCAGCAACTTTATAGATCTCTGCTGGAATGCCATCCTTTCCAGGTGCCCGATCGGTATTCATCTGATTGATGACCTTGGTAAGCTCCTCAATTGTGGGAGGTTGGTCGAGTTCCTCCCTGACTAGCTGTTGAGGGATTTGGTCCAGAGCTGTAGGACTTACTGTTGACGGCCTGTTTAACAGAGTTTTGAAGTGCTCGGCCCATCGATTCCTCAGGCCCTCCTGGTCCTTGATCAGCGTGGACCCGTCTGCTGACAGCAAGGGTGTGAGTCCCGACTTGGAAGGTGCATAGATGGTTTTCAGGGAACTAAAGAACTGTTTGGAATTGTGGGCATCAGCATAGTTCTGAACCTCTTCTGTTTTCTTATCCCACCACCTGTCCTGCATTTCACACAGCTGTTTCTGAGCCAGCCCTTTTAGGTGTTTGTACCTATCGGCCTTGGAGATGGAACTGGGGTCATTCTGCCAGGCCACATAGGCACTGTTTTTCTCTTGCAGAAGCTGGGTGATCTGTCCATTGTTCTCAGTGAACCAATCCTGGTGCATGCACTGTTTTGGACCGAGGATGGTCTTGGCAGTCTCAGTGACAATGTTCTTGAACTCTTGCCACTTCTCCGTGCTGTCTTCAGCAGATGGTGCTCCTACCTTGAGGTTCTCATCTAGCGCTGCCTGGAACTGCTGACAATGTAGGTCATGTCTCAGTCTTGCAGTGTTAAACACAGCCCTAACAGTCTTGGGATGCCGTCGCTGCATAGGTGTGATATGTATGTAGCTGCAGGATTTCTCGTACAAGACTGTGGTCGGTCCAGCATTCAGTACCTCTCATGGTGCGTGTGATCTGTACATCTTGTATGTCTCTCTGCCTGACTATGATGTAGTCTATCAGGTGCCACTGCTTAGATCTTGGGTGCATCCAAGTGGTCTTGAACTTGTCGGTTTGACGAATGAGGGTGTTGATGATGCACAGCGCATGTTCCACGCATTTGCTAAGGAGGAGCAGGCCATTGCTATTCTTGTTTCCCATGCCAGGGGGGCTTAGTACACCTCTCCAGTTGTCTCTGTCCTTTCCGACTCTAGCATTGAAGTCACCCAAAATCAACAGCTTGCTACTGGCAGGGATGGACTTTATGAGCTGGTCAAGGTCTTCATAGAATTGCTCCTTGGCTTCCTCAGTGCTGGTAAGTGTAGGGGCGTAGGCACTGATGATGGTTATATGGCGCGATTTGTCCAGTGGGAAGCAAAGCTTCATAAGGCGCTCGTTGATCCCGACAGGTAGAGAGGGAATGGACTTTGTCAGACTGGTTCTGACAGTAAGCCCCACTCCATGTATTCTGGCTTCAGTCTCGGGCTTTCCTCGCCAAAAGAAGGTGTAACCACCCCCAGTTTCTTAAAGCATTCCCTCATCAGCAAGCCTTGTTTCACTCAATGCAGCGATGTCAATCCGGTAATGCCCTAGCTCCTTTGCAACTAAGGCTGTTCTTCTCTCTGGTCTTGCAGTGTTGCCCCTGTCTAACAAGGTGCAGACATTCCATGCTCCAACTTGAAGCTGTTTATGTTTGAATTTCTTTGCTATTCGACCGCTTGGAAGATGATCCATCAACTGCGGAAAGCTGACCAGATAGTGTAGGGCAAACAATTTTTGGGGTACCTTTTCTAACCCCCTCCCTCATGCGAGAGTGGGCAATGCTGTCCTAAATAGGCTGCCCAGTCACCCTGGATGCTGCCAAACGTCTCTTTTGCCCAGGTGTTGAAGACGACCGACCACTGGTCCAAGGGCCGCCTACGTGCAGGTTTGTGGCTACGACTGCCAGTGATCATCTCCACCTTCGCCACTCTCCTATCGCCGCAGGACTTTTGGAAGGAAACAGAAAGAAAGATATAGGCTGCACATAGAACTTGTGCGGGAGGGTTTTTAAAAGTGGTAGAGTCATTGCACGGGGGCAATGCCACTGTCTCAGCCACAGAAATCAGGTTCCAGTGGTACGAGGTATCGTCACAACTGGAGGCTTTGTTGGCTGCAGTGGATGACTGCAATGTCTTTGGTGCTCTGTCATGCTCTTTGCATTCCACAGTGCACTGCTGCATCGCCTTCTAAGTCGCTGAATCATTAAGATTTCTTCCACCTAGTCCGCAAAGCAGTCTTTGCTTGTTATTTGGGTGAGCAAGTCCCTAGATGGATGCTAGCCAAGGCTATCGGGATCCATCAGCCCAGATTATTAGAAGTAGTACAGGAGTATATATAAGGATTTCTATAGAATGGAACCATTTCCTAACCTTTTTTCTATTTTGTCCAACAAAAGCATGTAGCCATATGATAAAACTACAGAGACATAAGAACAAACCAGCCTGTCTGTTCTTCCATAAATTTTTGACTTTTGCCTCATAAATTTTGGATTTTCCTTTGTAAATTTATTTTTATTTTCTCATAAACTTTTCCCATCATCAGTTTACAACTTTTTCTTTGTAAATACATTTGTTTTATAAATTGGGTACTTTTCTTAGAATTTTGTAACTTTTCTTTTAAATTTGCTCTTTAAATTATTAAATTGACATATTTCTTTGCATGAAATTGTGACTGCCCCCCCCCATTATTTTTTAAACATTTTAAAAACTAAAAATAAATTTACACCCTTTTACATACTGTAAATGGGAAACTTTTTAAAAGGAACATATGATGCATTTTTTTTTCACATTTTGACTTCATTCCTAGAGGTCAAAATAAAATATCTGATACATGCTTTGGTCAAAAGATATCTGAGAAGTCTGAAAGTTGGGACCAAAGTGGTTAGGTGTGAAAGCACCCTAAGAAAACCAGACCATCAATGATGGAGTAAATCATTCTGGCCTGACAAAATCTCTCTGAGTGCTCAGATCTGCTGACCTTGACCTTAAGTACAGCCTACATGCAGACCCATCTAGGATGTGTTCAAGGTCATAGTCAATGGCCTAGGAGCAGTAACGACTTTTGTGAAATTATAAATGTCCAGCTCTCCTGACCTTTGACCTGGATGCAGACAAAGCTGAGAATCAGTGAGTTTGTTGAGAATTAGGGCAATTGACATGGGGGAGTAATCATTTTCATAAAATAAGTGCTGAGATCTCCTGACCTTTGATCCTGACCTTGAGTACAACCTTGATGCAGACCGACCTGATGATCAATGCGCATGGATTTGTTGAGAATTTGGGCAATTTTCTCGAAGGAGTATTGATTTTTGTGAAATCACACAAGTGTTCAGATTTCCTGACATTTGACCTTGAGCTGAGCACAACCTGGATGCAGACCAACCTGAGGATCCTTGTGAGTGAGTTTGGTGACCATTGAGGCAATTGCCTAGGAGGAGTAGCAATGTACAACTAGAAAAGCACTCAAAGAGTGCATACCTCTGCCAAGGCTGCGTCCATCCCTCATGGATCACCTCCAAAATGTAATGGGTTCATGTGTAAGCCACGAGCCAGTTTTGGTGAAAATTGCAGCAAAGTCTATCTAGTAGTTTTGGAGGATTCTTGTGAACACACTGTGAGAAGATAAGAGCCTTAGTGGAGATATACATTCTTGGATCATTCAAGTCCAAGGACTACCTCTGGTGAAAATTTCATCCAAATCCATCCAGTAGTTTTTGTGTAATCCTGCTACACAAATATGGGGCGGCAGTGGTTCAGGAGGTAGAGCAGGTCGTCTAATAACCCGATGGTTGGTGGTTCGAATCCCGCTCTCCCCAGATATCCTGCCGTTGTGTCCCTGGGCAAGACACTTCACCCGCATTGCCTCCAGTGCCCATAACACTGGGTATGAATGTGTATAAATGTTTGGTGGTGGCTGGAGAGGCCGTTGGCGCGGATTGGCAGCCACATTTCCGTCAGCCTGCCCCAGGGCAGCTGTGGCTACAGTAGTAGCTTGCCACTACCGTTGTTGTCTGTCTGGAGTGAATGAATAATGTATCTACTTGTAAATCGTCTTTGAGTGTCTATGATAAAGTGCTATATAAATCTGATGCATTATTATTATTAAATACAAACAAGGCCCTTGGTGGAGGTATGCACTCTCAGATCATCATCAAAATTTAATGGGTTCATCCTTGTTCCAAGGGCTGCCTCTGGTGAAAATTTCATCAAAATCCATCCAGTAGTTTTTGCGTAATCCTGCTAACAAATGGATGGACAAACAGACAGACAGACAAACTGCCCCAATTACATTACCTCCTTGGCGGAGGTAATAAATCCCTTCAGTGCGAAGATCTCCTGACCCTTGACTTTGAGCACAACCTAGCTGCAGACGCACCTGAGGATCATTGTGAGGGAGTTTGGTGAGAATTGAGGCAATAGAGAACCTAAGTCACGACCCCTCTACTTCCGCATATGGGACCTTAAATCAGAAAAAATCTCAGTTGAAGTGAATGGCAATAGAGAATGGCAATAGAGAAGTTATCTTTTGATCCCAACTGAATTTTACACATATGATGTTTGTCAATTTTAAAGATAATTTTCACATAAATAACGGTGTAGGTTGTTGTCTGACTGTTAAGGCATAAGGTTGTGAAAATATGTAAATTGAAAGACTACAAACGCAGACTCACGTAAGTTACAGTATGTCATCATTTTCAAAGAACGCCCAGGAGGAAGTAATAACACCTACTCAGCTCGACTCGCCTGACTCTACTCAGCCTGACACGGTTTAGGTTGTTTTCCATTTCAACTGAGTACCACCTCAAGGTGAGTGGGTTCATTACAGGAAGGCGCCCCATTATGTTATTGGTTTGCTGACGTTTTGCTATCAGAAACGAATACTTATTACAGCAAGCGCAAAATACAAGCAAAGCACAGAGTTAGCATTGATGGCTAGCGAGCTCATTGTCTGCATACAGGAGACAACGGTGATATCCTTGTTTGTTCAAAGTGAGCTTGCCGCCAATGGGATAAATAACATAAAAGATGCTTAAAATCACAAAACACTCACCATTTTCCCCGTGAGCAGCCATCAGCTTGGAGACCTCCTGGTATTTCATTTCAGGTCGCTCCGCCGGTGACGGGGCTGAGCAATTCATAGGCTGAAAAGTTCATAGTGGTCAAATTTGACCAAATGTAGTTTATTTTTCAAGAGCAGGGATCCAAGCGCTGCACCACAGATGGAAGAAGTGTGTGGACTGAAGGTGAGACTGTTGAAAAAATAACAACATTTAGTCAAATTTGACCACTATATGAACTTTTCAGCCCCGTAGCTCTCTCTGGATTCTCTCGTCAGCCACCAGGTACAGAAGAGTCTGCCCCTTGTCATTGAACCACGCTGTTGATTTGTGTGTAGCCATTTATCTCATTGATTATCACAGAAATAATAAAAACTCACGGCCAAATTTACAAATGGTGGTTTTGAATATTGTAAAGACGTCGCTCTCATCCACTGATACTACGACCTGGCCAGTCAGTGGCCTGCAATCTGTTGATGTCACATTTTCAGTTCGACTCAGCACGCTTGGAACCTCACTGGAGTAGGTACCAAAATATTACCTTGAACCAGGTACTAGTGGAAAACCCTACAAACCCAATAGAGTCGAGGCGAGTCGGGCTGAGTAGGTGCTAGTGGAAAAGAACCATAACAGTCCTGTGGATCAGCTCCAGCTCTCAAATTACAATACAGCACATTTGTGTTGTTTTTCTCCCCTTTGGATCCTTCTTTCATTGGTGAGAAAACAGGAGGTGAGCGGGGACCCACCAATATCGTGTTTGGTGACATGTATGGTCTGAGACAATGACCCTGTTTACATGGTCACAAGTAAACCGATTATAATCAGCTTTCTAGATTTACCTGATTATTCAAATTGTCATGTAAACAGAGTAATCTGACTACCTTTATCAGCTAAAAAGGCCATTATCAGTTTATGAGAAAATGGCTTAACACACCTAGTTTATTTGCCCAATAAACCATTTACTCTGTGCATTTAAACACCATAAGCTATTTATTACCTTTATCGGTTTACTCCAGTAATCAGTTTACTCATGACCATGTAAACAGGGCCAACTGGGGATGTAGTCCACTAAGCGGTTCCAAAAAAACTAAATATTACTCATTTATTATGACAACCAACAACTTTAATTAGGTGGAAAAGTATATTTTAAATTGACAGACATCATGTGTAATGTAATGTAATGTAATGTACTTTATTTATATAGTCCTTTAAAACAACCCATAGGTGACCAAAGTGCTTTACAGAAAATTAAACAGCATTAAAAACACACACAGCATTAAAAACAAATAAAATAAACAAAGAAATAAGAATAAATATGTAAAAATGAGAATAAAATAAAAATAAATGCCAAGACAAATATCACCACTACTGGGTATTAAAAGCCATCCTAAACAAATATGTTTTAAGTTCTGATTTAAAAAGGGCCAGGTCAGTGATAGCACATAGGTCAGGGGGGAGATTATTCCAGAGCCTGGGGGCGACAACAGAAATGGCTCGGTCACCCCAATATTTATACCTTGACCTAGGCACATCCAACAAAAGCTGATTGGGTGACCTCAAAGCCCTGCCTTGGTCACGGACAGTCAAAATCTCAGACATATAAACCGGAGCAAGGCCATAAAGAGCTTTAAAGGGCCTATATCATGCAAAATCGACTTTTTTGAGCTTTTAAGCATGTTATAATGTTAATTCCTCACCAAAAACACCCCCAAAGTGGTATTTTGCTCCATTCACGCATCTCTGAGTATTCCTCCTCAACCCTGCTCTCTGAGCTGCTGCTCCGCCCTGTCCCTGATAATGATTGGGTCCCCACGTGCCGCCCACTCCAGAAAGTGCCTGTGCTGCCAGCACCGCCCCCAGGCTAACGCACACACCCACTTTCTCCGCGCAGCTAACGGAGCTGTGATCGGCAAAACTCTTTCACTTTAGCATTGACGCTGTGAAGAAGTAGTTCTTCTCGCACCTAATCTGCTCAGTGACAACAACTGTTTGCTTTTTTACGTAAGACAATGTCTTCTAAGTGGTGTAAATGTGTCTTTGGCTGTGAGAGATTTCGGAGTTTGTTCAGCCTTCCTAAAGAAGAGCCTACTCGTCAGAAATGGTTGGAGTTTATTATTGTCATGAAATGGGCGGCAGCCACAAGAAGGAGAGGCGGAGCCTCAGAGATCGAGGCATCTTACTTCCGGGTTGGAAAAGTAGCTCGCGAAAAAAACTCGTATTTCATAAGAAATTCATTCTCCAGTGTACCAAAGGTAATATACTATCACATACATGCATATAGTTTACTCTGAAAGGCTTAAAATAGCATGATATAGGCCCTTTAAAAACAAAAAGCAAAAGTTTAAAATTAATTCTAAAATGGACTGGAAGCCAATCAAGTGAAAAAAGGATCGGAGTAATGTGCTCTCGCCTAGGTGTGTTGGTCAAAAGACGGGACGCTGCATTTTGCACAAGTTGAAGGTGGCCGAGAGAAGACTGAGAGATGCCAATATAAAGTGCATTGCAGTAATCAAGTCGAGACATGATTAAAGCATGGATGGCTATCTCAAGATCATGACGGCTCAGGAAAGGTTTGGCTTTGGATAACAGACGTAATTGATAAAAGCTCATCTTGACTACATTGTCAATCTGTTTATCAAATTTTAAATGGCTGTCAAAAATCACCCCTAAATTTCTGACAGCTGAACTGAGCCTTAAAGGGAGGGTACCAAAGCCAGCTGTTACAGTATCCCCAAACGCAATACATTCTGTTTTTTCTTCATTTAAGTGGAGAAAATTTTGGCTTAACCACAACTTAATGTCAGTGATGCAATCCAATAGAACACTTTGTGAGTTAGTTTGTTCTGGGTTCAAAGGTAAATAAAGCTGCAAATCGTCCACATACGTATGGGAGATTCCGGACCAACTGTTCAGCATCCTAACAGCTTGTGAAAGGAAGCTGTTGATCAGTCTGGTGGTTCTGCCTCTGATGCTCCAGAATCGTTTGCCAGATGGCAGAAGTTCAAAGTGTTTATGTAGAGGGTGAGAACGGTCCTTGACAATGTTCAGTGCCCTGCTCCTACAACGGTTCTGAAAAAGTTCTTGGACAGAGGGGAGGGAGACTCCAATTACCCTCTCAGCTCCCTTAACTATCCTCTGCAGGGCTTTTTTGTCTGACATACTGCAGCTGGAGTACCATGTAGCAATGCAGTACGTCAGAACACTCTCCACCACACCTCTGTAGAAGGTCCTGAGGATGCAGATGGGGAGAGAGGCCTGTTTGAGTTTCCTCAAGAAGTGCAGTCTCTGCTGGGCCATCTTCCTGATCCCCAAGGAATTCTTGCTCCAGGTCAGGTCCTGCGAGATCTGCACTCTGAGGAACTTGATGTTCTCCACTCTCTCCACTAAACAGCCGCCGATGCTGAGGGGCACGTGTTCAGGCTTTGACCGATGGAAGTCGATAATCATCTCCTTTGTTTTGTCCACGTTGAGCACCAGATTGTTCTCCCTGCACCAGCCCTCCAGGTCTCTCACTTCTTCCCTGTACATTGATTCCTCATCCCTCTGAATAAGTCCCACCACCGTGGTGTCGTCTGCAAACTTAATAATCTGGTTCCCCTCGTGTCTGGACACACAGTCATGTTAGAAGTGTAAACAACAGTGGACTGAGTATGCAGCCTTGAGGTGATCCAGTGCTCAGCGTGATAGAGTTGGAGATGTTATTTCCAACCCGGACAGACTGAGGTCTCTTAGTCAGGAAATCCAGGATCCAGAGACATGTGGTGGTGTTCAGACCAAGAAGGAGTAATTTCTCCATCAGTCTCTGGGGAATAATGGTGTTGAATTTTGAACTGAAATCAATGTACAGGAGTCTGGTGTAGGTGTCTTTCTGATCCAGGTGGGTAATGACAGAGTGCAGGGTGGTGACTATAGCATCCTCCGTGGAGCGGTTTGAACGATATGCAAACTGGAGCGGGTCATGTGATGCACGGAGGCAGGCTGTGATGTGTGGTTTGACAAGCCGTTCAAAATACTTCATCACAATTGGTGTCAGTGCAACAGGACGATAGTCATTCAGACAGGACACAACTGGTTTCTTTGCCACCGGTACTATGGTAGAGGTCTTAAAGCATTTGGGAACGATGGCCTGACTTAGGGAGATGTTATAAATGTCAGTCAGGACAGCCGCCAACTCGCTCGCGCAGTCTCGGAGCACACGTCCCAGGATGTTGTCCGGACCTGCAGCTTTACGTGGGTTGACCCTGGTTAGGGTCCTCTATGTGTCCGCTGTGTTGATGATGATAGCTGGCCCAACCGATGATGGAGATGGACCAGCCTTCCTTACACAACCTTATAGTGGTGGAGGGATTTGCATGCCCTAATGATCCCTGGAGCTATGCTGTTGGGAGCAGCTTGCCCCTGGTAGGGTCTCTCAAGGCAAACGGGTCCTGGATAAAGGGCCAGACCAAGAGTGATTCCCATGAAAAAGCTACAAGGACCCAGTTTACACAACAAGCAACATGGGTCTGCCCTCCAGTGGGGTATGTGAACCGGGCGGCAGTCTGGGCTACTCTGCTTGGACTACTGCTCGCGTGGCCCGGAACCCTAGATAAGTAGCAGAAGATGAATGGATGGAGTAGCGATTCCCGTGAAATGTGGATGGACAGACAGATGGACAGACAGATGCTGCGTCATTGCATTAGCTTCTTTCAGTTTCACAGGAATTAGCTAACTAGAAGCACAAACACTCACAGCAGACTACAGTAAAATCTTTTTAGCTCTTGATGGAATGCTACCCTATTTGTCTTAATAGCAGAACAATATCAGTTTTATCAATAAGAAGACAAAATGAACCTGTTTGAAGTATGCTACCCTTTTGTTATTCTACAATTCCGCTCTCTCGTGGCAGTCCAATATCACTTAATACATGCTTGTATTATTTTCATTTTTTGTCACTACTTTATCAGTTTTATTAGCTATATTAGAATTCTACATACAACAGTTCCACAAGCACAATATATACAGCAGTTAGCTCTGACCGAGCAGTTTGACTGGACAATAGGGATTGCAAGAGTTACTAAAATCCACTGGATATGTATCACTCCGTTTCAAAAGTGTGCATGCAACCGTTAATTACTAAAAGTAATTTACTATCAACTCTCAGTGAGAATTGCAGCACTGTTTTGGATACCTTAATGTTACGTATGGCTCTCGCGAGCCATACAATGAGAGCCGAGGGCGAGCCAGTGAGTTTGCGATGTTTTATTATGATGAGGAAAAGGGAATAAAGGAACATTGTAGAAGAGCTTGGAAGAACAAGGCAGTATGATATATAAACCAAAGTTTATTATCAGCTCCTCTAACAAGTCTCATCTAAGTGCAGAAGCAGCAGAAGGAAAAAGAGACCGAATGCCTCCGGCTCTCTGAACTTATACTTGCACATAACAAAAGACATGCATATCAAAGGCTGACATCCCTCATTATCTTAATCCCCCCATTGTCTTCGTACTTCCTCTCTTCGCCCTGAGGGGTGAGGGCAGCTCCTCCGATCTCCACCGGAGTGTCTGGGAACGTCTTTGTTCTTCACTGGCGGTTGAGAGTCTTTGTCCTTTCTGAGGTGTGAAGTTGCCTTACATATGTAATCACCAAACATTCTCACATGCTTCAACATATGTAGGTTATGGAATATATGATTAATATAGCCCACAGCCCCCCCCCCAAACGACTAAGAAAAGGACAATAGAAAAATTCACAGTTTAAGATAATTACTATGACATACTAACTGCTACACCTCTTGCCACAGAAGAAACTTTCCAGCAGCCATGCTCCTAAGAGAGTTCAGTGGTAATCATAACAGCATAGTAAAATCACAAGTCGGTCCTAAACTGTTACAGCACAATTAGTGAACAACTGTTGAGTAGTTTGCATCAGTCCCTGTGCCGTCTGGGTTTTAATCTTCTCCCGAATCTGCTGTGGGTCCGCTTGAGCGTCCTGCTGGGACCTTCCTGTAAGGAATCTGCAGCGTGGGAAGGAGAGTGATTAATTGTTCCCTGCAGGGGGGCTGAGTCTTTTCTCTTGGGGGGTCTACCCCGCAGAGGTGCTCTCGCCAACTGTGCAGGCTCGTCTCTCAACAAGAAGGCAGGTTTAAGTCTGTCAGTGCTGACTGTTTCTTTTCTATCCCCAAAATCAAGCACAAAGTGTTTATCACCAGGTTCTAGCACTCTGAATGGCCCATCGTATGGTGGGCGGAAAGTTGGTTTTAAAGCTTCATGCCTAACAAAAACGAATTCAGCGTTCTTTAAAGCTTGTGGGACAAAAACCCGTGGAAAGGAGTGATGAGCTGGACCGGGGAGAGAGTCCGGTCCGTTGCTGCCTAAAAACCTCGGGACTGGAAGATGCCCTGGCTCTGGGTTCTCTGGTAAAAATTCACCTGGGAGCCTGAGAGGTTGTGCAAAAACTAATTCTGCTGGAGAGGCGACTAGATCCTCTTTAGGCGCAGCACGCAACCCCAATAAAACCCAGGGAAGTTTATTTACCCAATTTGTATCCGTTAGTGAGGCTCTGAGGGCGGCTTTTAAAGACCTGTGAAAATGCTCGCATAACCCATTAGCCTGAGGGTGATAAGCGGTGGTGCGATGAATTGTTGCCCCTAAGCTGCTGGACATGGCAGACCAAAGCTCCGAGACAAATTGAGGCCCTCTATCGGACGTGATGTCCGATGGGACGCCGAAACGTGCCACCCAGTTTGTCAAAAAAACGTGAGCGACTTCCTCCGCTGTAGTTGACGCCAGAGGGACTGCCTCTGGCCAGCGCGTGGTGCGGTCTATCATTGTTAACAGGTGTGTGAAACCTTGGGAGGAAGGTAGTGGCCCCACGAGGTCGACATGAACGTGGTCGAACCTTCTAGCAGGGATTGGAAAAGGCTCCAGAGGGGCTTTTGTGTGTTTGTGTATTTTGGCGCGCTGACAAGAAATGAAAGTTTTTGCCCATTCTTTTACGTTTTTGCGCAGGGCCGGCCACACAAACTTTTCGGCGACCATTTTAACCGAGGCGCACACACCTGGGTGCGCGAGGGAGTGAATTGAGTCGAAAATACGGCGGCGCCATGTGGCTGGGACTAACGGGCGAGGTCGGCCGGTTGAAATATCGCATATTAGGGGGGGCACGCCGTCGCGTAAACCCCTTTCCTCCAGCCTTAACCCTGTTGGTCCAGACAGGAGTGCGCGCACGTCCGCGTCACTGCTTTGTTCCTCTGCCATGGCTGCATAATCTATCCCTGCATGGATAGGTGCTGCGTATGTGTCCGCGTTAGTGAAGAGTTCTGCGGCTGAGGCAGTATAATCTGTCTCCTTGCGCTCTGGCGATGTCACAGCGCGAGAGAGGCAGTCTGCTACCACGTTAAGTTTGCCTGCCACATGTCAAATGTCTGTGGTGAACTCTGAAATTGCAGCCAGCTGTCTTTGTTGCCTGCCTGACCATGGTTCTGAAAATTTAGCCATCGCAAATGTGAGCGGTTTGTGGTCTACAAAAGCCGTGAAACTCCGCCCTTCTAACCAGAACTGGAAGTGGCGGATGGATAAATGAAGCGCTAGCAGCTCCCTGTCAAAAGTGCTGTATTTACGCTCAGTTTGGTTTAGCGATTTGCTGAAGAATGCTAAAGGTTGCCAGATCCCGCTGACATGTTGTTCTACAACTGCCCCTATAGCTAGGTCCGAAGCGTCTGTGGTTAGTGCAATGCGGGCCGAGGGATCGGGGTGAACCAACAATGTGGCATTAGCTAGAGCGCTCTTTACTTCCGCAAAGGCGCGTTCGCGCTCCGGGGTCCATTCGACCGCGTTGGAAGCTTTCTGTTTTCTGAGCGCGTCATATAGGGGCTGCATGAGCTGAGCTGCGTGGGGGAGGAAACGGTTGTAAAAATTAACCATTCCTAAAAATTCTTGGAGCAATTTGACCGTTTGTGGCCGTGGGAAACTTTTTATCGCATGAACTTTGTCTGGAAGTGGAACTGCCCCTTTCGGAGAAACTCTGTGTCCTAAAAAATCAATTTGTGACACGCCGAATTTGCATTTGGCTGGATTGATTATTAACCCGTGCTCTTCTAGCCTCTGAAAAACTGTAGTGAGGTGCTGCTCGTGTTCTTCCTCAGACGAGCTGGCTACCAGCATGTCGTTGAGGTAGACGAAAACAAAAGGAAGGTCGCGTAATACTGCGTCCATCATCCGCTGAAAAGTTTGAGCAGCGCCTTTGAGGCCGAAAGGCATCCGCAAAAATTCAAAAAGGCCGAAAGGGGTTATTACTGCTGTTTTAGGAATGTCCTCTGCTCGAACTGGGACTTGATGATAACCGCGGACCAGTTCTATTTTTGAAAAAATGCGCGCACCCGCCAGATGCAGTGAAAAATCCTGAATGTGAGGAATTGGGTAGCGGTCATGCGCTGTCGCATTGTTTAATCTGCGGTAATCTCCGCACGGCCTCCAAGAACCGTCGGGTTTCAGAACCATGTGAAGTGGTGAGGCCCAGGGGCTCTTCGAGCGTCTAACAATGCCTAATTTTTCAAGGGTAGTAAACTCATCCCGAGATAGTGAGCTTGGCCGCTTCTAAGCGGCAAGCTTTGGCAAATACGGGTGGGCCCGTTGTGGGAATAAAGTGTTCAACCCCGTGTTTAGCCACAGTGGCTGAGAATTTGGGAATTGTGAGTGCTGGAAATTGGGTGAGGAGTTGCTCAAACTTACCTCCTGCTGTGGTGACGCTAGCCTGCACAGGTGGTGGAGAAACTCGGGCTGAGCAGGGAATAGAAGCAAAGGACAGTGCATTAACCAAGCGTCTATTCGCTAGATGAATTAATAACCCATGTGCACACAAAAAATCTGCGCCCAACAAGTTAAAACTCACCGCCGCTACAACAAATGTCCATCTGTAGTTGCGGCCGTGGATGTGGAGGTGCAGGCTCTTTTCGCCGAAAGTGTCAATGCTGGAGCCGTTGGCTGCCACCGCTCCGTTGCCCCGGGTGCCCATGGCTCGATCTGCTTGGGAGGGCATGACAAAACTCAGTTGAGCTCCTGTGTCAATAAGGAACTGTTTGCCGGTGTGTCCATCCGTCACATATAACAGCTTACTCTTCTCGCCGAGAACCGCTGCCGTTAACGGCTCTTGGTTTTGGCGTTTCCCGAAATCGTAAATTTGCAGGAGGGAACGCATTTGTGAGCCTTCTCGGCGAAGCGGTGGTGATAATAACAGACGTCGCTCCGTCTGTTACGTTTTGGCCGTGTCGCTGTCACTGCGGGCTGGATCTGCTCAGTGGGTTGCGGCTCTTCGTGGCTCTGGGCATCAGCGTTGAGGTCTGCAGATGCTGCTGTGGGTGTCTGCTCCTTGCAGGCGTTGACGAGCCGTTGAGCTTCATTGGCCAGCACGCGGAAGTCTTGCTGGGTGCTGCATCTCATGTTGGCGAGTGTCCCTCTCATGTGTGGCGGCAGCATGCTGAGGAATATGAATTGGAAGAGGAAGTTGTCATTGTCCTCTTCTTTAAGCTGCAGCAAGTCCTCCATGAGGGCTTTAGGTCTGCACCCTCTGTGGCCGTAGACCGCCAGGATCTTCTCGGCTCTCTCTTTGGCTGAGGGGACATAATTCGCCACGATGGTTGCTTTCAGTATTTCATATTTGTCTTGGGCCGGCGGCCGCCGGATCATGCTCCGCACACACCTCGAAGTGGCGGCGTCGAGTTTGGCGACGTTGTGATAGAACTTCGTATCGTCAGCCGTGATGCCCGCCAGTGTAAACTGGGCTTCAGCTTGTTGAAACCACGAGGCGGGGTCTTCCTGCCAGAAGTCCGGCAGCTTGACAGCGACGGCATTTGTGTAGACCGTCACTGATGTGTCCGCAGGGTGAGAGTGCCTTGCTTCAGCTCTCTCAGCGGCGCTGGTGCTCGGTTGAGCCCTCTCAATCTCTTCTGCCGGGGGGGAAAGCCGTCCATCTGTTCCCCTGTCTGCGTGGGCGCTGGCGTCTGCCTGGGTCGCCACAGATGAGTCGATCGCGGGGGAACGCCTCTGGTTCATGCTCGCGTCAGGGTCACCAGTGTAGAAGAGCTTGGAAGAACGAGGCAGTATGATATATAAACCAAAGTTTATTATCAGCTCCTCTAACAAGTCTCATCTAAGTGCAGAAGCAGCAGAAGGAAAAAGAGACCGAATGCCTCTGGCTCTCTGAACTTATACTTGCACATAACAAAGGACATGCATATCAAAGGCTGACATCCCTCATTATCTTAATCCCCCCATTGTCTTCGTACTTCCTCTCTTCACCCTGGGGGGTGAGGGCAGCTCCTCCGGTCTCCACCGCAGTGTCTGGGAACGTCTTTGTTCTTCACTGGCGGTTGAGAGTCTTTGTCCTTTCTGAGGTGTGAAGTTGCCTTACATATGTGTTGCCGGGAAATAATACACACTGAACAACAAATGTATTTTATGGGTTTTATCTGATATATAGAAAATAAAGAGCAGCGCGCTTCAGAATGAAAAGATTTACAAAAAATTTTAAATGTAAATAAAATAAAATGAAATGTACAAAATGTCTCTTTGTATATAACTCTCACGTTTGTGTTACAGTCTGTACTGCCTCAAACACACAGGAGGCAGATCTTAAACAAAATGGTGGGTTACTAACAAAGAAAAATACAATCTGATAAAATGCTCAGTAAACTAATGACCCCAAATAGGTCCGTACAAACGGTAGTGGTGATACTGGAAATGAGAAAGGTACATAATAGCTTTAGTACACCACAAACCTTAAGTTCACACTCCAAATATGCTCAAAACTTAACAAGAAAAGCTTTTCACTTACAACATACACACGACGCCACACCAGCGCGTGATCACTGACTGATCTTCACAGGACACCCGAGTCTCCCTGGTTTGATTGACAGTATAAAATGTTTCAGTACTCGTCACCGTGTAAAACAAAAAAACACATCATAACATTGTGACCAGAGTAGCAAACAACACACTTTTACATTTACACTCATGCTTACATCGTACATAGCCTGATATTTTAACTATATCCTCTTGGATAGGCACTATGTTCAGCCACGGTATACCATGCTAGTCAGGCAGCAAATCTGTAGGTCAATCTACGTCTTATCTGTTACTAGGCCGACTTTATTACATCCTCCTCTGCATAATTCACCGTGTTCGTTAAGAGTAACAATATATTTTAACTGCATTGGTGAACTTACAACGTTTCGTTATGAAGATTATTCCTCGTCTTGCTTGCTTTTCAAATCCGGTCTCCTGAACCGTTTTCCCAACTGAAAAAAACCCAGATATTCCAAATCCTCTACCTGGCATATCCCGCCCACACCCTGAAGTCACTTCCTGTTGAGTCAAGTTCAAATCAAAATATTTAAATGCAAATCAAATCAACAAAGATCCATAAATATGACCCGGTTACATTCTCCCCTGCTTACAAGTCAACGGCCTCGGTGACTACAAATGAGTTTTTGATTTCCCTCACAGCTTCTCTAAACAAGACCGTGCCTAAGTTTGCAAAAATCTGAGCGATTATAGCTGAAGAACTGGGATCCAAAACTGACTTTGGCTCATGGTACGGGTTTGAGTGCTGGCCTGCTGTTGACCTTTGACTCCTGCGGGGAAAGGGAACAGGTTCAGGCATGGCTTTATCTTCTGTATCAGACCGTGTTTCTTGTGAGTCTACTTCAGATTCTGGTTCAGGAAATTCATCATCCTGCTCTGACTCACCATTGATGCTACCTTCTGCACTATTCTCACTGCTAGGGATCCTGACCTGACCATCAGTGTGAGCTGGGTTACGGATGGGACTAAGAGCCCTCACTTCTTCCAAAACTAAACCATCGGTAGGGTCCTCTGAATTTAAACTGTCCTCCGGCGGGGACTCTGGGGACTTTCTAAGACACTGGCTACTCGGTCGTGACCTGAAGACGGGTGGGGACACACATGGTCTGATGTCAACTCTGTTAACTCTTTTTGTCGGTCCTCCTTCTACAGGTTCTACCGTGTATGTAGTTCCTTCAATCTGCACCACACGGTGGGGAATGGGTTTCCAAGCATCTTGAATTTTGTTTCTGCCTGGGGGCCAATTTCTGACATACACAATCTGACCTAGCTCAATAGGGGGACAGTACACCTTCTCGTTATGCATTGAAATGCATTCAGCAGCTTTCTGTTCACAGTACTCTTTGGCCCTGGCATGAGCATCATTCAGACGCCTTTGGTGGATCGCCAGCCAGTCGTGACTGGGCTCTACAGTGGACTCCTGTCCTAAAAGGGCATCAACAGGAAGGTGTGGGTCCACACCAAACAGAAGGTAGTAAGGGGAGTAGCCTGTTGTTGAATGCGGGGTAACATTGTACGCATAGACTAACTCTGGCACATACTCTGGCCATCTGCGTTTTTTTTCAGGCGGGAGGGTGCGCAAGAGTTCATGCAACGTCCTATTAAAACGTTCACATTGGGCATTCCCAGTAGGATGATGGGGGGTTGTACGACTTTTTTTTACACCATACAACTTGCAGAGTTCTGAGATCACCTCGCTTTCAAAATTCCGGCCCTGGTCCGAATGCAAACGCTCAGGGACACCATACTTGAGAAACCACTCTCGCAGCAGAACCTTGGCTGTTGTGTCAGCTTTTTGATCACGTGTTGGGAAAGCCTGCGTAAACTTTGTAAACACATCGGTGATCACTAGAACATTTTCTCTACCATCGCTAGAGGGTTCTAGAAGAGTAAAATCAACTGCAACTACCTCTAAGGGCCTACTAGCTAGAAATGATTTCATGGGGGGGTGAATCTTGGGATTTGGCATTTTTGTTAACACACAGCGTTCACATTTCTTTATCCACTGTTTGGCATCCTCATGAATCCCTACCCAAAAACATCTTTGTCGTAGCAATTCCAGAGTACGCTCAATGCCTTGGTGCCCCATCGAGTCATGCACACTCTCTAACACCTGAGACTTTAAACAGCCTGGCACTAGTAGTTGAAAACGTTCCCCATACCTCACATCCTCAATCACCCGATAAAGCAGTCCCTCCTTCTCCCGAATATATGGCCAATGTTTCAATAAAGAGAGCACTGGTTTTTCAAGGTCTTTCCTCTCCTGAAAGTTAGGTTTACTTTTGCCGTCCCAAAACCTTCTAAAAACTCCCAGTACTGGATCCTGCCCCTGAAATTCCCTTAATTCCTCTTTTGAGTAGCCTGGTAAGGTAGGAGTATTACCCTGGGCTCCAGAACCGGAACCATCTCCCTTTTCGTTCGCCCGCATTTGCCTAATCTTGCAACTCTCAAGACCAGCACTTGTTAGCTCAGTGCCAAGTGTTGTCCCTTTCTGTATCACATTGCAGATAGCCACACACCCATCATAATCCATGTCGTCCGACATTGGTCCCTGCTCCCCTGCAAACGGGTGCCTAGATAATGCATCAGCAGCCCGGTTAGACCGGCCAGGCCGATACTGAACATCAAAATCAAACACTGCTGACTGAGCCACCCATCGCTGTTCTAGTGCTCCTAATCTAGCAGTGTTGAGATGACACAACGGATTGTTATCAGTAAGGACCGTGAATTTAGAACCTAATAGGTAGCCTCTGAATTTTTCTGATATTGCCCATTTCAGAGCTAGAAGTTCTAATTTCATACTGCTATAATTTCTGTCATTCCTCTCTGCATTTCTGAGCCTACGGCTTGCATATGAAATTACTCTTTTCTTTCCCCCTTGTTCTTGATACAATATTGCTCCCAACCCTTGATTACTGGCATCTGTCTCAACAATAAAGGGACGAGTAAAATCCGCATACCCTAGTACTGGGGCGCTAGTGAGTTTCTGTTTCAGAATATCAAACGAGCTTTGGCATTGCGGCGTCCGTAGACTGCACATCCATTGATTCACCTTGGAGGGAGGCCCTGAATTCAAACAGAGATTCACCAGGTTGTGAAGCGGGCTAGCTATCTGGGAAAAGGGCTCAACAAATCGCCTATAATAACCGCAAAAGCCTAGGAACGAGCGCAACTCTTTCAGTGTGGTAGGCACTGGCCATTGCTTCACTGCCTCTATTTTACCTGGGTCTGTTTCAATTCCATCTGCTGAAACCTGGTGACCTAAAAACTTAACCTTCTGCTGCAGAAAGTGACATTTCTCTAGTTTGACTTTAAGACCGGTATCTTGTAGTCGTTTCAAGACTATGGCAACTCTTTCTAGGTGCTCCGTGAATGTCTTGGAAAACAGCAAAATGTCATCCAAAAACACCAGCATTATTTGGAAAATCAAATCATTCATCGCAGTTTGCATCAATCTTTGAAACGTTGCTGGACCATTACAGACACCCATGGGCATGCGCAAGTACTCAAAGAGACCAAAAGGGGTTGTGAAGGCTGTTTTATGTTGGTCATGCTCTTTTACTGCCACCTGGTGGTACCCACTTGCTAAGTCAATTGTTGAGAAAAACTTTGCTCCCTGCAAAGCATCGAAATTCTCATCAATTCGCGGCAGTGGAAAAGCATCTTTTCGTGTCTTCTGGTTAAGCTTACGGAAATCCACACATAGCCGTATACTACCATCAGTTTTTCTCACTATCACCACAGGAGATGCGTAAGAGCTACAACTCTCCTTGATTATCCCCTTTTTCAACAGCTTGGATATGTGCTCTTTAACCTCTGTGTATTGGTTGGGTGGAATTCGCCGATAGGGTAGGCTCACAGGTACATCATCCACTAGGTTTATGTCATGTTTGACTCTGTCTGTGTACCCCAAGTCATCATCATCGACAGCAAAAACATTAACATACTTGGCCAGCACAGTTTTCAATTGATCCTGTTGCTCTTTACTCCCTCCAATGTCTAATTTGTCCAAGACAGACGAGGTGCTGGCATCAAGGGCACTAGGCTGTTCAACTGAGACATGTTCGATACTTGCTGAAATACGGTTAAACTTTACTTTAACTGGGGGTTCGTCACTTAAGCACTCCACAGGGGAAAATACCCCAAGCCGGGTCCTTGCGTTTAGCCACACATCCTCCGATGAAAGATTCACTACTTGCACTGGGACAGTATTACTGCTAGCTTCAACCAATGTGGGTAGGACAACCAGACCCCTTGACAAAGTCATGTTCCCCAGCTCTAGTAATCTCAAGCCGTTACCCTCTTGTACCTTAGGAAACCCTTTTGCCATGACTGTAACTACTGATGCTGAGGGGATGTGGGTTCCATCCCTACCTACCAGCCTAGCCACACTCCGCCTAGTGACTGTACATTTCTGAACCTGATGAAAGGCACTTCTCCAGTCTGAATCAAGTTTCCCCCCAAGGACAGTATCAAACTCAGCATGCACCAGTTGACGGCAGCGGCTAATGATATTCATGCCGACAATCCCTGCAGTTTCTGAATTCGGTGGGTCTTTCACAACGAGGAAACCGCAATCAGGTATTTTCAGTCCCATGGTCTCAATCTCTTAACTCAAGATATCCTAAATATGGGATTTCTAATCCATTAGCAGCAGTCAACCTTAACCACCCCGCTGTAGCCACCATGTCATCATCCTCCCCACACAAATGCTGACGGAAAAACTGTTCAGTTATGGTGCTGACCTGGCTGCCCGTATCTAGTAAGCAACGGGTTACCACACCACGTATGTTAATCTCTACCGTGGGACATGTTCCTACTGCACGGGCCAGTAATTGATCCTGAGTAATCTGTGCTTTAACTGAGTCTGAAGTGTTCCCCCTAATCGCTTGACTCACGGCGACCGGGGCCTCTAGTTTCCCTGATTCTGACCGCTTTGCTGTGCCTTTTGCTTCTGGGTGCAATTCTTGGCTATATGCCCCTCCCCTTGACATTTAAGACAGATGGGTTTTCCATCATCTGTAAATTTCAACTGAGCTCGACGGCGGGTATTGGTCTGTTCACTTGAATTTGTTCTCTGCATAGTTAGGGTCTTAACCGCAGCAGCCAGCTCACTGATCTGCTTCCCTTGCTCTGCTACTACTTTGAAAAGATCACCCACAGTTCCCACTTGCTGTTCCTGAGCCGTTATGGCACTGCACTGGGTCTCTCTATCTCCACTGTCTCCTTTACTTCGGCTTTTAGAAGATCTGGAATGGCTAGTATCCTCCACTGACCACAAATAGGCTTCTTCTCGTACCTGTATCATAGTGGAGTCTGGTTTCTGTCTTGCAAACTTCCTCAGTTCTCGTTTAAGGAGTGGATCACTAAGGCCTTCAATGAACTGATCCCTAAGAACTTTCTGCTCATTAGCTAAGGCATTTGCGTCGTGCTTTGAGATCGTTCTCAAAATCTGACACAAGGCATGTGAGTAGCCAAGGATATCCTCACCATCTTTTTGTTTTCGACTGTATAGGTCATGTAAGAGCTGAGCGGTGCATCTTTTATCTCTAAAGGCTTCTCTGAGGTACTTGAACAGGTCAGCAACGGGTAGTGATTTCCCCCCACTACGAAATCGCATCTCCTCTAGAGCTGCACCCTTTAGAAGTGACATTATGAAGTCATACCGGTCACTGTTTGATTGGTATCTAGAATGCACTACACGCTCAACCTCCTCAATAAAATCCTCAACAGAACGACCATCCTTATCATAATCACCACTGAAAGGGGTGATTTGCCGTTCTCTAGGTACATAAACATAGGATCTCTGTGGTTCCTCACTCAAAGCCGCGATGGCTGTCAAGGCTTCAGTTTGTTTACGTTTCAGTTCAGAAACCTGTTCTAAAAGGTCTCTGTTTTCAGGTGATACCTCAGCATTTCTGCTCGCAGAGGAGTCCTCAACGCCTCTGTTTTCAACGCCCCCCACTGCGCCCTCTTCCATGTTCAAAAGTCTCTCTTACAAGTAGTCGAGGATATTGTGTTGAACTGTCCAGTCTGATGGAACCCCGGGAATTGCAGTCTCTTGGCCCCGAGTCCTCTCCGCTGATCCAAGGTCCACGATCACTCCGGCCGGTCTCTCCGTCTGCACCCCATCAGGCTCCAACCGTCCAGCCGCTCTCATCTGCTTCGTATCACCACTACCGTTTACTGTACACCAACCCACTCTAAACTATCAGATAATTGACCCCACTCCTGGTACCAAAATTTGTTGCCGGGAAATAATACACACTGAACAACAAATGTATTTTATGGGTTTTATCTGATATATAGAAAATAAAGAGCAGCACGCTTCAGAATGAAAAGATTTACAAAAATTTTTAAATGTAAATAAAATAAAATGAAATGTACAAAATGTCTCTTTGTATATAACTCTCACGTTTGTGTTACAGTCTGTACTGCCTCAAACACACAGGAGGCGGATCTTAAACAAAATGGTGGGTTACTAACAAAGAAAAATACAATCTGATAAAATGCTCAGTAAACTAATGACCCCAAATAAGTCCGTACAAACGGTAGTGGTGATACTGGAAATGAGAAAGGTACATAATAGCTTTAGTACACCACAAACCTTAAGTTCACACTCCAAATATGCTCAAAACTTAACAAGAAAAGCTTTTCACTTACAACATACACACGATGCCACACCAGCGCGTGATCACTGACTGATCTTCACAGGACACCCGAGTCTCCCTGGTTTGATTGACAGTATAAAATGTTTCAGTACTCGTCACCGTGTAAAACAAAAAAACACATCATAACATTGTGACCAGAGTAGCAAACAACACACTTTTACATTTACACTCATGCTTACATCGTACATAGCCTGATATTTTAACTATATCCTCTTGGATAGGCACTATGTTCAGCCACGGTATACCATGCTAGTCAGGCAGCAAATCTGTAGGTCAATCTACGTCTTATCTGTTACTAGGCCGACTTTATTACATCCTCCTCTGCATAATTCACCGTGTTCGTTAAGAGTAACAATATATTTTAACTGCATTGGTGAACTTACAACGTTTCGTTATGAAGATTATTCCTCGTCTTGCTTGCTTTTCAAATCCGGTCTCCTGAACCGTTTTCCCAACCGAAAAAAACCCAGATATTCCAAATCCTCTACCTGGCATATCCCGCCCACACCCTGAAGTCACTTCCTGTTGAGTCAAGTTCAAATCAAAATATTTAAACGCAAATCAAATCAACAAAGATCCATAAATATGACCCGGTTACATATGTAATCACCAAACATTCTCACATGCTTCAACATATGTAGGTTATGGAATATATGATTAATATAGCCCACAACAGGGCCTCGTGGGGCCAAAAACACAAATAACAATACGAGGATAACACTTACAAATAATGCAGAACGATGAGCAGGTGGCTGGCGCCAGACAAAGGGGTTCCACCCTTACCCACGCCGGAGAAGAACGTGGATAATGATGTGTGAAGTCACAGCCCCGAATGATCGGAGCTGCTTCCTTAAATACCGGTTAACAGCGCCTCAGCTGATGAGGGTTAATTGGGCTCCAGCCGTCTCGTAGAGTTTGACAGCTGGGAGCCCGCTGAGACGCTGTCACAATAAGAGCCGGGTAGAGGGGAAATATGGCCTGAGCGCCGGATAGCACAGCGTCTCACCCCATATGACACAGCCCTCCCCTCATGGCCGGACTATGAATGGCCCGTAACACCCAAACCCACCACCACCACCACCTAGGGCGGGTGGATGGGGCACAGGTCAGGAGGGAGAGAATCAGCAAACAATCAATCAATACAGAGTACGAGGGGGAAAAACAACCCAAACACAATACTCCATAAATCACAACATGAGGGAAAAAAAAACCAAAAACATTTAGGCAGAGGATAACTGTGGAAATAACAGCCTGAAACACAGGGAAAAACCCCCCCACAATACTCCATAGACCACAACATGGGTAAGAAAAAAAAACATTTAGGCAGAGGATAACTGTGGGAATAACAGCCTGCGACACAGGAAAAAAAAAAAAAAAAAACACAATACTCCATAACCACCACATGCGGAAGAAAAAAAAACCCATTTAGGCAGAGGGTAACTGTGGTAATAACAGTCTGAGATACAGGAAGAAAAAAAAAACCCACAATACTCCAAAGTCAACCATGTACAGGCAAATACAAAGAAAACCAACCCCAGAGACCCCAAAATGAGAGGGAAAACTCCTAAGAGCGAAAAATAACAATACAGACATCCCTCCAATAGGAGGGGAGAAGAAAAAAGAAAATCACGCTAAACGTGGAGCAGTAACAAGGACTTAGCTGTACCCACCCAAAAACACAAGCACAGCAAAGGAAATTCAGTTCAGGGGGTCTCCCCGCACCCAGCGTCCATACCGCCAACAGGGGTGAAGGGAAAAGTTCCGGCGGCCTACCCGAACCCCAGGCCAGAAGACACAGTTCCTTGGGAGGCCGAATCAGATCGCCGAACAGGAAGTCTAATGGGTCGGGCGGCCGAATGGGCACGGCAGACTCTCCGGCGGCCGACCCACATCGCTCAACCACCAGGCCCGTAGGGGGGAGAGAAAGGTCCAAATGGGCCCTAGTGGAAGAAGCTTGGGGGAGAGATGATGACGAGGTGGTCCAATGTCTGATGGCAGGGGATCTGCAGCTCCCTCACCGGACCTGGACACCGCTGGTGCCGAACCCACGTCGGACCCCGATTGGGTGTCTGTTGAGCCCACGTCGGACCCCGATTGGGTCTCTGTTGAACCCACGTCGGACCCCAACTGGGTCGGCGCCGCACCAAAACCGACCTCCGATCTCGAACCAGGAACCTCTGGCACCACGGGCGATGGCAGCTCCTCGCCGGTGACCCTGGGAGAAGGCTCAGGAGAGAGAACAGAACCGGGATCAGGATCACCGGCAGCGCCAGAACCCGGCGAGATAAGCTCGGACGCATCGGACGGCTGCACCCGGCTCATCTCCCCTAGAGACAGGCTAAAGTGCTCTAAAGTGAGGAGAAGAAAGATAAGGTAGAGCACTTGCCTGATCTCGGGTTCTGACGCCGTCCAGGACTGCGAAGATCCGGGTTCAAGCATCAGGAGGTCGTCGTCAGGCTCCCACTCAGCTACGTCAGCCCACGCAGCTGGCATGATGGAATACGCAGCTTGTGAGTCCCCCGGCACCGGTGCCCACGCCGATGGCCCACACAGCATGGTGGCAGGAGAACCTCGTCCCGCTGGACCGGACCGCTCCTCCGTGGAGACCTGGGGACGCTTAGTCATCGGCGTAGGCTCCACGCAGCAGTCCGCTTTCCTCCTCCGTCCACGGCGTAGCTGCGGAACCGGAACCAGGCTGTCCAGAACTACAGGCCCCCTCCTCATCCCACAACGTTGGCCTGGCGCCGGGGACCGCTCAGCGGAGGAAAACACAGAGAATGCAGGATTAATAATTACAGCTACAGCAGGTGGTGGGAGCTCGGGGAGCTGCGAACCCCGAACTCCACCTCCAGGAGTCTGACAGAGCAAATCACAAGGTGAGTGTGAATGAACTGGGACTTGCCTGTGTCCTGGAGGCTGGATGGTGCCTGCTGTCGCGGACGTTGCTCCTCCCTTTCCCCGCCGGGCGGTAACGGAGGACCCCCTGGGAGGACGTCGGGGAGCCGCTCATGATGATTCTGGGATGGAGCTCGCCAGGTCAGGATTCTGGATGCACACAGCAGCCGGGGAGCACGTCGAGGAGGAGGGGGCGACAGCTGAGATGAGCCGGGCCCGGAGCGCTGGCGTAACAGTGGAGGGAGGTGGCTCGGGAGATGAGGCTGCGGGGTTTCCCCTCAGAAGAGGCGCAGGAGTGACAGCTGCGTGGGGGAATGAGACCTTGCGGCGGCCCGGAACTGGATCCGGACGGGATTCATGCTGAGATGGATTGGCAGTGTGACGACGGCTACTCACAGAGGACGAAGCGAAGAAGAGAGCTGGAAATCGCTGCTCCTGAGCAGAGACAGAGGCGAGGAGGGCGTCGAACTCGAGGAAGGCACGCAGCCCTGGATTCCTCTCCACCAGTCTAACTGCCGCTGCCACATGCTTCATAATTAAGGACGGGTGCACAGCGGAGCGAGCAGCAGCCACTCGGTCTCGGACCTTAATTGCAGTCAGCTGCAGATCCTCTGGAGGAATCCCGAGTGACATCGTGCTAGATGGGGAAAGCCCTCTGGCTGGCGCGAACTCCCGGGTCGGAGTGGAGACAGGAGCGGGATCCCGAAGCGAAGGGTGACGTCTCCTCCTCTTCGGCTTCCTGCCGGGATTTCCCTCCAACCCACGGAGCAATTCTCGCTGTGCGGCAATGGCGTCCCTCCTGGCACAGACCTCAGGGTGGTTGGAGTGGCGAGGGAGTCTGTCCAGGAGATTCTCAGCATAATCTAGGTGCCAGCTTCTATCGTTGAGGTTGTCGTACAGGGAGACGGTGAAGAGCATCCCGTCGACATCTTCCAAGGCGGTCGTTAGCTCGTTGCCCAGGCGCCGAACGTGGCTCCTGGGAGACGGCATGCTCACAGAGCAGACACCCGGACAGGGAAGAAACAAGTCCAAAACAGCAAACTCACGGCCGCTGGCAACTCACCTGGCTGTGACTTACTGTTACATGTGGCTCTCGCGAGCCATACAATGAGAGCCGAGGGCGAGCCATTGAGTTTGCAATGTTTTATTATGATGAGGAAAAGGGAATAAAGGAACAGGGCCTCGTGGGGCCAAAAACACAAATAACAATACGAGGATAACACTTACAAATAATGCAGAACGATGAGCAGGTGGCTGGCGCCAGATGAAGGGGTTCCAGCCTTACCCACACCGGAGAAGAATGTGGATAATGATGTGTGAAGTCACAGCCCCGAATGATCGGAGCTGCTCCCTTAAATACCGGTTAACAGCACCTCAGCTGATGAGGGTTAATTGGGCTCCAGCCGTCTCGTAGAGTTTGACAGCTGGGAGCCCTCTGAGACGCTGTCACAGTAAGAGCCGGGTAGAGGGGAAATATGGCCTGAGCGCCGGATAGCACGGCGTCTCACCCCATATGACACTTAATTTCCACAGTGAGGTGCTCTTTGACAAGAAATTATACATCCTTGACCCAAATGTCCCACCCTTTTGAAAAAAACTTTTACAATGTTTGCCCTTGTGTAAACGTTGTTAAGCTATTTCACGTCTGTTTAAAAAAAAGGCAGTGCTAGAGTTGGATTTATTGTCTCTATTAAGAAACCACAATACCTTTGTGGTGATGGACTCTATTTAATCTGAAAACGTGAAGGAAAAGCAAGCAAAGCATGCAATCACTAGCATGCTAACTACTAGCCACTGACTAGCTACCGGCATCTTGATCTCAGGTCTTCTGCAGTACAGACTCAACAGGTGACCAGTATGCAAACTTACTTTTGCACTTGGCAATATTTAATTTGTTTACATGTGTGTGAAATGACAATACGTCTTCATGCTATTTGAGATGTTTACAACAGTTACTGGCTGCATTTAAAATAATATTCAAAATAATTGGTTAAACAGGCAAATCATTATATTTTGTCCAGTATTGCTGTCATTTAATAAACTGTGCTTGCTGGAACTGTTGTATAAAAGCAATATTACACTCGAGGTTGTTATGGTATCATGAATGTACTAACTACAGGGGTGATACTCTAATGCTTCCTGCGTTACTGTAGTCATTGATACAGTACTCCCTCTCGTGTAATATTGCTTTAACCTCTTGCGCTCCGGGATACCGCGGGCGGTCACGTCTCCGCGTCCTAGCGCGCCCTCGTGCACACTAGGACGCACACTGTGCGTCTCAGAGCGCACTGAAAAAAAAGCTGCATTTCCGTTCTTCCACTACAGACACAGCCGCGAACAGAAAGCCAAAGGAGTGCTTTGATTGGTTTAGATTTGATTGACCTCTCATTCGACTAATACGAGCATTGAATTGGGTTTCTGAAATCTTGAAGAACCAATGACTGAAAACCTAGCAAGAAGGACCCGCCTACCAACGGCTGCTAATACAGCGAGCCAATTGAAGCAGAGAAGTTCGACGATTGAAAGCGTGCATCCCGTGCGTAAAATCTGTTTTGTGTAAGCCGCTGGGTGACACAAGCGTTCGTCAGTCTTTTTTTCTTACTACTGTTCTTATTTGTTTTGAAAAATCGTTCGCCAAAACCGCAATCATGGAAGCACAAAACCGCAATAATGGAATCATGGTTTGACCGGGTCGCGTGACCAGAACCATGAGTCGTAACAAGCGGACCAGCGTTATGTTCGTCTGACAATGAGGAAGAGAAGTTCGCCAGCGACACTGCTACTGTGGACAGGTAAGTGTTATAAGTTAAATTATTCTTTATCCCTGAAAATTGTAATCAAAATGACTTTTGACCGATCGGTAAATTACAACTGTGCGTCATCGCCACATGACGGACCGGTCCATGCGCCGCGTCCGGACTGTGAACCCCCCCACCCCCCACCGCCGCCGCTACTCTTCTGTAGTGGATTGCGGATATATTGCAGATATTTTAGTACAACTGTGCGTAGTAGACCGCGGCGCACCGTCCCCGCTGTCCGTCATGTGGCGATGGACGACGTCCGTCCTCTGTAGCAGGGGGTGGGGGGGGTGGGAGTTGTTATCCTCTACATTACAGATATTTTAGTATAATTTTAGTGCACTGTAGGTTATTTTTTCTTGTTAAAAAAAAAAGCCACACATTTTTTATGTGGCATGCTTCTTTGTGTGTGGGGGCTTGTTTGTTCATTCATTCATTCATGAATGAATAAACAAACCCCCCCCCACACACACACACACAGCCCTGAGTGTCACCTTTCATTAGAGCCCAAGATGAAGCTTCTATATTGAATCATTCAAAAGTTACAGACGTTTTTCCAAACTGTGCCATTTGGCACAATTTGGCACAGTTCAAAAACGCCTGGGAACAACCTGACAAAAAAGCTGTGTAATATATTCATTTTTTGTGGTATTGTTACAAAATTTTGACCTCAGCTGGATAACAGTCTACATTTCTGTTGCATTTTCCAGCCCGGATCTGACAGCTGTGTGTTATTTGCAAGCATTTGTATCCAAAAAAACACCCAGGCGAACTTTATTTTCTTCAAGTTCAGTATGTTTAGATGACTGTTACTCAGTGGCAGGAGCACTTAGAGAGATTATGACTGTTTTGCCAAAAAATTCAAAGTGTTTTCTTTTAAATGAGACCAACCCCATGAAGATGCTGCAAAGGGTTGAAGAACAGCTTTTGATTTACTTTGGGTACGTTATTTTTAGGCGTTTTTAGGGAAATTGACCAGAGTGCAAGGGGTTAATTATTAAATAACAGCAATAGAGGAAAAAATATCATGATTTGTTTGTTTAACCAGTTATTTTGCTCTGCAGAGGAAAAACAGTCCCTTCTAAATATACCCAGTTAACTGCTGCTAAGCTTCAGATAGATAGATAGATAGATAGATAGATAGATAGATGTACTTTATTGATCCCAAACTGGGAAATTACAGTATAACAGCAGCATGACAATAGACGACCAAAATGACAGAAACACAGAGCATAATAGACAAAGGAATTACCTAGGAAAGCAAACCTACCTAAATAATTTTATATACATCGTAGATGATGACCCATGTAGATAGATACAGTCATGTGAAAAAATTTGGACACCCCTTTAAGTATTCAGTTCTTTATTAAGAAATGTTCACATATCTCCCAAAATGTCTCAGCAGCATTGAACTCTACAGCGATGGAGCCCTGTCGCTGCCACTGTCTAGCCTGGTTGAGGAATTCAGATGTGCCAAGGTGAGGATGGACATGTTGCTCACCAACTCCCGGGATTCTGTAGTAAGAGGTGCTGCTCCTACCCTAGCAACAGGGAAGAAGTGGACCCCAAACATGGCTGTACTACAGCCAAATCTGCGCTCCTCCATCGTGACGTGGTGAGCCATGTCTGTTCAGTGTGTGGTGGAGGGGGTGACCAGGGTTCTCCATGAAGGGTAACAGTTTGTTCAGTGTCCTCCCCTCCACCACATTCTCAAAGGTCTCCAGACTGAGACCAATTACAGAGCCAGCCTTCTTGATAATCCTGTCAAGTCTGTTGGTGTTGCTGGCTCTGATACTGCTACCCCGACAGACAGCAGCAAAGAAGATGGCACTGGCAGCATTGACTTGGTAGAAAAGCTCCAGCATCTTGTTGCACACGTTGAAGGATCTCAGCTTTCTCAGAAAGTAGAGTCTGCTCATCCCCTTCTCGTATGCAGCATTGGTGTTAGATTTCCAGTACAGTCCGTTGCTTATTATGACACCCAGGTATTTGTAGTCCTCCACTACCTCCACATCCTTCCCCCTAATCTGCAGTGGCTGTGAAGGCAGCCTCTTCTTCCTAAAGTCAATCACCATCTCTCTGGTCTTGCTGACGTTCAGCCTCAGGTGATTCTGTTCAGTCCACTCCACAAATCTGTCTACCAGTGTCCTGTACTCCCCCTTCTCTCCCCGTCTTATACACCCAACAACAGCCGAGTCATCTGAGAATTTCTGCAGGTGGCATGACTTGGTGTTGTACTGAAAGTCGGTGGTGTATAAGGTGAAGAGAAAAGGAGAGAGCACAGTCCCCTGTGGAGCTTCCATATCACTAACCACCACATCAGACAAGGCACTGCCCAGCTGGACAAACTGTGACCTGCCTATCAGGTAGTCAGTAATCCAGGAGATCACAGAGCTGTCGGCCCCCATCACCTGCAGCTTCTCACCCAGCAGCAGTGGCTGGATGGTGTTAAACGTGCTGGAGAAATCAAAGAACGTGATTCTCACAGTGTCTCCTCCGCCAGTAGTTATATATAGAAAAATATAACTATTGTGGGCGGTTCGGTTAACCCCCACAACAGATTAAGGACACTCAGCTCTCTTCTCTCGGTTTTTCCCGCTGCACTACTGAGATGTAATGTGCCATTCATTTATTGTGATGCAATGTGCCATGCATGTATTGTGATGCAATGTGCCATTCATGTATTGTGATGTAATGTGCCATTTGTAGAGGATGCCTTCACAGACGAGACTGAGTTTATTTCTCAGGCGAGGTTTATTCAGAGTTTACATCCTCTAACAAGAAGTGTATCTCAGCAAAAAGAGACAGAACAATCTTTCCTCACAGCTCTTATACCCCCAGAGACACAAAACCCCCAACATCAAATATCACACCTTCAACCCACAGTCCTTCAGTAAACATATAGCCTCCAAGGCTCGTTGGCTTCTCTATTGTCTCTTCCGCCTCGGGGGCTCCTGCTGGGACATTCTCTCTGACTTCCCGTCTCTCCAGAAACCACTTCGCACCTCCCGAGGTCTCTGCCGGGTCAGGTCCTTTTGGATGTTTGAAGTCTCTAGAGTATGCACCGTCATGCCTACTAAATACATGTGAGGGAAAATGCGTACCATACATGCATGCCATATATGCGCCCTAAATGCGCGCCATACATTCATGTATAGTGTTCATGCGTCCTGTCCTTACTGTGACCTAGAGACAGATCAATATGTAGATGTGCCTTGTAACCTCTTTGTCCTGCAAGCTGAAGCAGAGGACTGCATCTTCCTATTGTTATGTAGGTCTTAACAAATGCAAATGTCTCATGCCTGTTCTGCAGTCCCTTTGATCGTACCAACTGCTGTGAATCTGCTTTGATGTATTGTCTGAGTTGGGTATAAATACTGCACAGGTTCTGTAACTCGCTCTCTCAATTCCACTTCCTCAACTGCTGCTGCTGGACACAGACTTTGTGTCCTCCTTCTCTGAGAGCCGCTGAGCTCGCTCCCGGTGCGCATGCACGGCGCCGTGAGCGGAGCTCGTGACGGCGGTATGATTTAATAAAACCTGTTAAAACCACAGCATCGCTGCTTATTTTTTCATCCGCCGCACTATTGTCATTTCACACACATATAAACAAATTAAATATTGGCCACTGCAAGAGTCAGTGTTTATAATACTGTGACGTTTGCAAGGTTCACACAAAGAAAATGGAGCAAGATGGTTATGAAGAACGGGCTTTATTTTACACACACTCTGAGCACAGGCAGGAGGGGAGGTCATTCTCCCAGACCTCCGTTTAAATCACGGTTACACACACATAATAAATCTTGCCTATGAAATACTGCTGGGTAATTATAACACAGTTATAATTACACAGCAGCAGAATAGCTCAGTAATAACATTTACTACACACACAAAGTAACGTTTCAATTGTCAAAGCATGCTGGGAAACCCCTGTCCCCCTTCACATGGCCCCGACGTTACAATACATGCCGGTTTCCTGTTGGATTTGGTTGGATTGGGGTCGGGGTTGTGGTTGGTTGGTGTGCTGGCGGTTTAGCTTTGGCACACTTCATTCGCTCTTTCTTAGCATTTTCAGATGAAGTGAGGAGTTCATCGCCACAAAGGTGTTGTGAATTGTTGGTTGGAGTGATGAATCCAACTCTAACCTTGCAGGATTTTTTTGTTTTTTTGAACAGAGGTGGGGTGGCTTGGGAATGTTTGCAGGGGTAGACTCAGCGCCGTAGACCGAATGGAGTTTTTTTTTTAAATGGTGGGACTTCCAGGTTACCGTGATTATTTCTTTTCAAACAGCACCTCACTGTGGGAGTTAAGGTATCTAATACAGTATTGACGTTCTTATAAATAAAAAGTCAGTGATAGAAATGATAGACTGGATACTAAAAACCATCCATCCACCCATCTTCTTCCGCTTAATCCTTTTCATTAATAATTAATGGTTACTAGAACACCTTTGAAGCAGAGTGATGCATATCCAGTGAAATGTTGGTGTGCAATTATTGTGGAATATTGTAACTCCTGGAATATCTATTGTCCAATCACATTGCGCGGTTGGAACTAACTGCTGTATAATATACTGTATACTGTATTGAGTGGTTGCATCTTTTATGTGCTGGTGCATCCCAGTGTATCGAATATTATGATTGTTAAAAAAAATTTCCCTTGTTTTCTGTAGAGGGATGTTTTTTGGATTTCTTAGTATTGTGGGCAGCTATGGGCCTTTTGGATAAGTCGCTGAGGATTCTGATTTTACATTTGTGACTGATTTGTAGGTCATGGTGTTCAGGTTGCTGAGACGCACTAGTAGCTATACATACTGGTTGTGTGTGTGTGTGTGTGTGTGTGTGTGTGCGTGCGCGTGTGTGTATGTGTATGTGCTATGTATGATGAAATCCTGTCTGATTTAGAAATACTCAAAGAAGTGTAAATTACAATGGATGTCTAAGCTTTTTTTCTCTTCTTTTTTGAATAAGCTTTTAAATGAGCACCTCTTTTTGCATAGTGTGTATATTTGACTGGGATGAATGTATATGTATTGTTTGTTTTTTCTTTTTCTCTCTTTTTTGATATTTAGTATTGGGTTTGTTCTTGTTTTTGTTATGTGTTTACTTTAACATAATAATAAAAAAGAATTCTGTGCTATGTCATGACCTACGTTTCTGTTTAACAGTCCAAAACAAAACAGCTGGTTGACATGCGGCAGACGATTTCCCTGCTTAGTGTTCATCTCTACTCTGCAGCATGCCTCAGGGTAGAGCATCAAGCACCACATGGGAGCGTGGCACTGCATCTCTCTGCTGTTAGCCACCCATCACTCATAGTCAGTGTTGCAGTCACCCACAGGAGCTCCAAAGCCCTGCAGAATTGAAAGCATTAGAGTAAGGATGCAGAAAAAAGCAAATCACAGATACAATTTACAAGCTTCTCTCTCCAGACTACAGCCTCAATACTTGTTCGAGGTATTTGCACATGGATATATCTAAAAGTCAAACCTTAGATATTTATGCCTCAGTGAAAACAGAGGCATAGCGTAATCAGTTAATGTGTTTAATGTGCCTGTGTCTGTCTGTCTGTCTGTCTGTCTGTTACCAGCTTTTCAGCTCGCCCAGTCAAAAGTAAGTGCAACTAAAGGCTTGTATCATTGTGTGGCCATATTTTTTCGACTTTTAATTTGCCAGAATTTTGAGCTAAGGTTTTGTTTTCAAAATAAACACAAATATAACTCACCTTTACCATCAATGAAGCCGGGAAAAGTGGTATTATAATAGCTATGCTGGGCCACTAGAGGCAGCAGTGCGACTTTTTTTTACAGCACATGGATGACTTCCTTTTTTTTATTGAAACAGAGAAAATACAAACTCGTGAGGAGCACGGGGTAATCAAAGGTAGTGTCTAAGACAGAAAAGAGAACCAACTTTAGAACAAAAAATAACACCAAAAAAACCCCAAACAAACACTCAACTAGGGGGTTGAATTAAAAAAAGACCATATATATATATATATATATATATATATAAGCTGGATGAAACATAGAGTTAAGACATCAGTGTTTCACACATGGATGACTTCCTGTCACAGCTGATCTCTAGCTGAGAGATAAATAGTGGTTATAAAATAGTGGTTACTGAAAAAAATCAACGCGCATTCAGCATCTACCCCATTCATTCATCCCATGCGGAGTGAGTGGTCTCAGTCTTGCAGGCTCAGCTTAAATACATTTTTTTAGTTGTGGTTCAAACGGTCTGGATTCGGGGGTCAGACTCGATCTCTGTTTTTAAGAGTTATTTTGCGCTCGCTGTGAGAATTGGACTTTTGGGACTGCTTTCATTCGTGAGTGAATGATTGACGTTTCTTTTCGTGGTTCGCTGCTACGCTTTACCTAAAGCGTTTGCTAGGCTAACACTATCGATATAGCTAACGCCATAGCTAGTCGTAGCACCTAGCACCGACACGGAGAAGCGACTCTGCACCCGGTGATAGGGGCTCGCCGGAAGAACTAGCCGAGGCAGCAGTTGGACGGGAGCCAGATCAGAGCTCAAGTGCAGCGGTGGTGGGAGACGGGGACCAGTGGAGGACCACCGGGACCCAGCCGGATAAGAGCCGAAGTCGGAGCCCAGTTGCAGCGGCGGGGTGCGGTGGAGGAACTCCTGAGGCAGACGGCGGTAGGTGGCAGGGCTCAGCGGAGGATCTACCGGGACCCCAGCTGGACTGGAGCAGGATCGGAGCTCGGCTACAGCGGTGGCAGGACTCGGTGGAGGAGCTGCTGGTACCCCGGCTGGACAGGAGCTCGGTTACGGCGGCGGTAAGCAGCGGGACTAGCAGCGGAGGGGGCTAGCTGAGGCCCAGCTGGATTTGAGGTTGGTCGGATCGGATACTGGCGACACCAGCAGAGATTGTTTTACTATCAACAGGTCAGTAAAAATGCCACCAAAGAAGGAGGAAATGGAAGAGATCAAAAAATCTCTGAACTTCTTGTCAGAAGAACTGTCCAAAGTGGCTAGTCAGCAGTCTAAAATATTAGGGCTAATGGAAGAAGTCCGAGAATTAAAATTAACAATTAAGGAAAAAGACAAAAAAATTGCAGACTTGGAGCGACGCGTCGAGGCTCTTGAACAATATTCTCGTATGGATGATCTAATTATAAGTGGACTAGACATTAAATATCAATCATATTCTCATGCTACAACAGGAATGAGAGGTGAGGATGCTCCCCTGGGCGAATCAGTCTCCCTGGAAAACCAGGTGCTTCAGTTCCTTGATAGTAGAAATATAAAGGTCGAAGCAAATGCAATTTCAGCCTGTCATGCTTTACCCAGAAAGGATAATAAAACAAAGAAATCAATTGTGATGAGTTTTGTGAACAGAAGGGTAAAGAATGACATACTGAGGCA
This sequence comes from Pholidichthys leucotaenia, assembly GCA_020510985.1. NCBI lineage: Eukaryota > Metazoa > Chordata > Actinopteri > Cichliformes > Pholidichthyidae > Pholidichthys > Pholidichthys leucotaenia. The sequence continues at coordinate 310,140,848 of CM035841.1, read as the reverse complement.
GGCCAGAAAGCTACGGGGAACAGAAGTTTACCTAAATGAACATCTAACAAAAATTAATGCTGAAATAGCACGGCAAGCACGGATGATGAAAAGACAAAATAAGATACAGGCAACATGGACAAGAAATTGTAGAGTTTGGATCAAACTAAATGGAACACCTGAGGATGCAAAGAGTATAATAATCAGAGAGATTACTGACTTAAATAAATATAGATGAACACTGATTAAGAAAATTAAGAGACTATGATAATCCATATCCACACACATGGCAAGAATAGTTCTTTTGACATACCATGTCAATGTCCTTTAAAAAAAAAAAAAAAAAAACTAAACAAAACAAACAAAAAACTTATGACTGACTTGAGTAGACATCAATTATACCCAGTCGGAGGAAGTCATTTGACACAGAGTGAGGAAATTCAAACTCTGAAAATATGCCATTATGCTGAACATAAATTACAAGAGATGGAGAATGATATTGATCCTGATAACCACTTTTTCAATAATATTCATAATCATTGTGAATATCACACTGAAAAGCAATTCAAAAGTCAAGTGCAACTAGATGGTAAACTATCAATAATACACTTCAACAGCAGAAGTCTTAACAAAAACTTTCCACAGATTCAGGACTATTTAAAACAGCTAGACAGAAAATTTATAGCCATCGCAGTCTCTGAAACTTGGCTTAATGAAGAGCAGGCTCCCCTGATGGCAATAGAGGGAAATCAGATGTTTCATATTAACAGATGTTTCATATTAACAGATCTCAAAAAAAGGGTGGTGGTGTTGCACTGTATATTGATGACCTGTATAGGTGTAAACTTGTAAATGGAATGTCCTTTGCACTACCAGGGATTTTAGAATGTGTTACTGTTGAGATTGACCAAGATAAAACAAAAAAAATCTAATTATAAGTTGTATATATAGAATGCCTGGAACTTGCATTGAGACATTCAGAGATAAATTAATCGAGCTGTACAATAATATTACTAGTAAGAAAATGGTAGTAATTTGTGGAGATTTCAATATTGATTTACTAAATCCATATCAACAAAATGTAATTACAGAGTTCATGAATTCTATGTACGGTATGAGTCTATATCCCACAATAACACATCCCAGTAGAATCACAGTTCACACTGCTACACTTATTGACAACCTGTTTGTTAATATTATTGATAAGAAAATAGAAAGTGGATTATTGATAAATGACGTGAGTGACCATTTGCCAACCTTTGCACTTATCCATGGCCACACGCAGGCCAATACAGAAAAAATTTTAAAATCATTCAGATACAAATCGCAAAATGCAATCAGTTCTTTAAAAGAAGACTTGCTGAAGCAGGACTGGACAAAAGTCTATGTATCAGATGTAAATGAAGCCTACGACACATTTCTGAACATAGTAACCACTCTTTATGAAAAAAATTGTCCATTAGTAAAGAAAAAGCTTAAACATAAATTTGTCGATAAGCCATGGTTAACCAAAGGATTACAAAAGGCGTGTAAAAAGAAAAATTTATTATATAAAGCTTTTCTAAAGAAAAGGACAAAAGAAGCAGAGCAGCGGTATAAAACATACAAAAATAAGTTAACATATATAATGAGATGTAGTAAAAGAGACTATTACAGTAAAGAACTGGAGAAAAACAGAGACAATATTAAAAATACATGGACAATACTTAACAATATTCTTGGAAATAAAAACAGAAATACAAGCTACCCAACCAATTTTTCAAAAAATAATACAACGACTCAGAGTGTGAATGCAGTTTCACCTGCAGATGAATTTAATAACTTTTTTGTTAACACTGGTCCTAATTTGGCTCGAGAAATACCCATTACAGCACCTACAGGTGATACAATAAGCAAAAACACTACTATAAAAAACTCAATTTTTATAAAGAACACAGACGAGAGAGAGGTCATTGAAATTGTTAAATCGTTTAAAAGTAAGACATCTACGGACTGTGATGGTATTGACATGCTCTTAGTCAAAACTATCATTGAATGCTTAGTGAAACCACTGACGTATATTTGTAACCTGTCTCTCCAAACAGGTATATTTCCCAATGCAATGAAAATAGCTAAAGTAATTCCGATATACAAGACGGGTGACAGAGGGGAACTTTCAAACTATAGACCAATTTCACTATTGCTGCAATTTTCCAAGATACTTGAAAAAATATTCTGTGAGAGAATTGACAACTTCATAATGAAGAATAATTTATTGTGTGAGCAGCAATATGGGTTCAGACACAAGAGGACAACTGCATTTGCTCTAATGGAATTTATAGAAAAAATATCAACTGCCGTTGAAAATAAAGAGTATTCAGTTGGGGTATTCCTGGATCTTAAAAAAGCATTTGATACAGTGGATCACAACTTATTATTAAAGAAACTACAAAATTGTGGTATTAGGGGGTAGCACTGTCCTGGTTAAGTAGCTACTTAAAGAATAGATATCAGTATGTATGTGTTGGTAACAAAAACTCACAGTTATTGAAGGTTGCTTGTGGAGTCCCACAGGGTTCAGTTTTGGGGCCATTGTTATTCAATATGTATATATACTGTATATGATATATGTAAAGTCTCGGAAAAAATGGATTTAATATTGTTTGCCGATGACACTAATCTGTTATGCAGTGGAAGCAATTTGGAACAACTTTTGGATACACTCGGAAAGGAATTAGGAAAGCTTAAACTGTGGTTTGATTCAAACAAATTAACGCTCAATTTAAGTAAGACAAAATTTATAGTTTTTAACAACCATCACAACAACTTAGTGTCTAAAGTCAGTGTAAATGGTGTAGAGATTGAAAGGGTATCTGAAACTAAATTTCTTGGAGTAATAATTGATAATAAACTGTGTTGGAAGTCACATATTAATTATATTAAAGGTAAAATATCTAAATCAATCGCAATACTACACAGAGCGAAATATTTGCTGAATCAACCCACATTATATACTTTGTATCATTCATTAATACTCCCATACATGACATATTGTACTGAAGTATGGGGAAATACATATAAAACAAACATATATCCAGTCTTTATGCTTCAGAAGAGAGCTATTAGAATAATAAACAAAGCTGCTTACAGAGAACCAACAAACCCACTTTTTCTTAAATTAAAAGCTCTGAAGTTGAAAGATCTGGTTTGTGGTCTATATTAATCATATATCCCATAACCTACATATGTTTAAGCATGTGAGAGTGTTTAGTGATTACATATGCAAAGCGACTTCACACCTCAGAACAGGACAAAGGGTCTCAACCGCCAGTGAAGATCAAAGAGCATCTGAGGCACTGCGGTGGAGACCGGATGGGTTGCCCTGACCCCCCAGGGCCAGGTGGAGGAGTACAAAGACAAAAGAGGGAATTAAGACAGTGAGGGATGTCAGCTTTTGATATGCATGTCTTTTGTTATGTGTGAGTATAAGTTCGTAGAGCCAAAGGTGTTCGCTCTCTTACTTCTTCTGCTGCTGCACCTAGATGAGACTTGTTTGAGGAGCTGATAATAAACTTTGGTTTATGAATCACATCGCCTCGTTATTTCCAGCTCCTCTACATGGTTGACTTTAAAACTGCAGTAATAATGTTTAAAGTGAAGAATCTATCACTGCCCACAAATATCCACAAGCTGTTCCAAATAAGGAAGAAACAATATCATTTCAGAGGAACATGTATATTTCAAAAAACTTCAGTGAGAACTACCACCAAGCAACACTGTGTTTCAGTGCAAGGAGTCAGATTATGGAACGATTTTGGACCCGAATTAAAATCATGTACAACGCTTGGACAATTTAAACAAAAACTAAAGGAAGAAATACTCCAAACATATATCCAAGATGACATGTAAAATCACATAAGGATTGTCATATCCAGTCTGTGTTGTGTTGTTGCTTAGTTTTTTTTGTCACATTTTGTCTTAGCTTTGTTCCGAATTGTAATCGCTCTTGTTTTGTTTTTCTTTTGAATTCTTGGATGGAACATGGGTGGGCAATATAAGCTGCGGCTTCAGCTATCACCCATTTCGGATAACTTATGTTGAACTGTATAATCAGAGGAGTTATTGTTTAATTTGACCTTGTTGGATTTTTTCGCCTTTGTTATATTATTCTGTTTCTTTTTAATCTTTACTTTTAATCTATCCGAAATAAAGATTCATTCATTCATTCATTCATTCATTCATACATCACTTTTTTTTTTCAATGTCTGATTTTTTTTTTCCCGTATGGGGACTGCTTCGTTCTATTAATTTAACATGTTAAATAGTTTTCTCTAAAGTTCAGCTGATTTTTTTTAAGTCTTAATACTAATGTCAGTAATATAAACACACCACAGTGTGACATGCTTCATTCACACACTTTAAAATGATTCACTCGCTAAACCAAGCAATTTATTAAGCTGAGGAGAAACATGACATCTGTATTTTTATGTATATATATATACAGTATATATATATATACACAGTGGGACACATATGTGGGTTTCATATGCACAAATGTATATCACATTATGCTTCATATGTATATCACTGTATGCTTACTGTTTGCTTCACGTCTCAGATGAACAAAGGACTGAGCCTCCTCGGAGATATCAAGAGGATGTGAAATGTGGTCTTTGGTATGCAAAGAGATGGCCGTGGGGGATTTCCTGGCTGCCAGTGAGTTTGGGTGGGGGTGATAAGATCTGAAAGGGATGCATTGTTATTTGGGATTAAATGCATTGTGACTGGAGCTTTGAAGCTCCTGGGGTATGAAAAGGGATGAAGGTCTGGGTTTCTCACTTCTTCTGTATTGCTGATGTTGGAGAATGTGAATAAATCTGACTCGTGAGATAAACTCTGTCTCGTCCTTTCACATTTCCACACTGGTGACCCTAAGACAATGAGTGAAAGAAATTCCCCCGAACCAGCCGGGTCAGGAGCTCCCAGCCAGGCGTATGCCGCTACCGTCCAGCTACCGGACTTTTGGCGAGACAACCCGTGCTCCTGGTTCCTCTTGGTCGAAGCACAGTTCACCCTCCGGGGGATAACGGTAGATGAGACGAAATTCTACTATGTAACTGCCAAGCTCGACAACCGCACGTCTCGGCATGTGCAGAGCCTTTTGGTGAACCCACCGGCCGACGACAAATACGACGTATTGAAGGCTGCGCTCATCCAGCGCTTCACTCTCTCAGCCCAGGAGAGAGCGGAGAGACTCCTGGCTCTGAACGACTTGGGAGATGGCACGCCCGTTGACCTGATGGAGGACATGCTGAGGTTGAGGGGCTCAGATGGCGACGACTTCCTCTTCACCCACATTTTCCTGAGAACCCTACCGTCGGCCACGAGAGCGACCCTGGCCGGTTCGCTGTTGTTGGCCCAGCGGGACTTCCGTGCGCTGGCCCAGGAGGCACGCTGGATTCTCAACGCCAGCAAACAGTGCGCAGCCACCGCAGCAGCGACGGGGTGCGGCACGATGGCCGGAGACGGCGAGGGGCCAGAGACCGCGGTAGCAGACCCACCGACGACGGCGGTGGCGGGGGCCAAGGATCGCGGAGGAGACACCCTCTGTTTCTACCATCGCCGCTTTGCAGAGAAGGCACGCAAATGTATACCACCGTGCCATTTCAAGCGCTCGGGAAACGCCAAGACCGGGGGTCGGTAGCAGCTGCGGCCCTCGGGGAGGAGAACAAGCTGCTCTACTTGAAGGATGCGCGCTCGGGGAGGCATTTCCTCATGGACACAGGCTCCCAGTTGAGTTTCATCACACCTTCCTCCGCTGACCGGCTGGCGCCTTCCAGTGGTCCCGGGGTGTCAGCAGCGAACGGCTCGGCGATTAAGACCTTTGATGAGAGGACTCTACTTCTGTCCCTACACGGCCATACATTTGAGTGGACTTTTGTCATAGCTGCAGTGAATTTCAATATGTTAGGGGCTGATTTTCTGTGCTCACATGGTTTGTTGGTTGATCTTGCTAACAGGCGCCTGGTTAATGCACTCTCTTTTTATTCTATTCCCTGTACAGCTCGAGTGGCCCCGCCAACAGCACAAGCCAACGTCACAGCTGCAAGTGGTAAGTTCCACACACTGCTCACTCAGTTCCCAGCACTCACGGTCCCAACATTTTTGGCGGCCGTGGCTAAACACGGGGTGGAACATTTTATTACTACCACCGGACCGCCCGTTTTCGCAAAAGCCCGGCGCTTGGATTCAGCTAAACTGACCATAGCGCGCGAGGAGTTCGCCAACCTGGAAAAGTTGGGCATCATCAGGCGTTCAAAAAGCCCATGGGCTTCACCGCTTCACATGGTCCCGAAAGCTGATGGCTCGTGGCGACCTTGCGGGGATTTCCGCAGGTTGAACAACGCTACAGCGCACGACCGATACCCAATCCTGCATATCCAAGATTTTTCAGTTCATTTGGCGGGGGCACGCGTTTTTTCTAAGATAGATTTGGTACGCGGTTACCACCAGGTCCCAGTACGCGCTGAGGACATACCCAAAACAGTGGTAATAACTCCGTTTGGTCTATTCGAGTTTTTGCGCATGCCGTTTGGGCTTAAAGGCGCGGCGCAGACGTTCCAACGCATGATGGACGCGGTGTTGTGCAATCTCCCCTTCGTGTTCGTCTACCTGGACGATATTTTGGTAGCCAGCGCATCCGAAGACGAACACGAAAACTGCCTCACGGCAGTTTTCCGGAGGTTGGGAGAACACGGGTTAATAATCAACCCAGTGAAGTGTCAGTTTGGGGTGACGCTGGGGCATCGCGTCTCTCCAGAAGGAGCAGTTCCTCTGCCTGACAAAGTGCGCGCGGTAACAAATTTTCCCCAGCCACAAACGGTCAAAGCGTTACAGGAGTTTTTGGGAATGGTGAATTTTTATAACCGTTTCCTCCCCTGCGCAGCGCAGCTCATGCAACCATTATATGCCGCACTAAAAAAACAAAAACCCCAAAATAAAATCGAATGGTCTCCGGAGCGAGAGCGAACATTCTCTGAAGTCAAAACAGCCCTGGCAAACGCTGCGTTGTTAGCACATCCAGACCCAACGGCCCGCATAGCGCTCACTACTGACGCATCAGATGTGGCCATAGGGGCGGTCGTGGAGCAGCATGTAGCCAGGGCTTGGCAACCGCTCGCCTTTTTCAGCAGGACCTTGCGCAATAGTGAACGAAAATACAGCGCATTCGACAGGGAGTTGTTAGCTCTCCACTTGGCCATCCGCCACTTCCAGTTCTGGCTGGAGGGACGCTGTTTCACCGCGTTCGTTGATCACAAGCCGCTGACTTTTGCGATGGCCAAGGTTTCAGAACCGTGGTCAGGCCGGCAGCAGAGACAGCTGGCCGCAATCTCAGAGTTTACTACAGATATTCAGCATGTGGCGAGTAAACTTAATGTAGTGGCAGACTGCCTGTCGCGCGCCGTGGCGGCTCCAGTCCGCGTGGGGGTAGATTATGCAGCCATGGCCGCGGATCAGGTTAGCGACGCGGACGTGCGCGCGCTCCAGTCTGGACCAACAGGGTTAAGGCTGGAGAACAGGGTGCTGCAAGACGGTATGCCCCCCCTAATCTGCGATGTCTCCACTGGGCGACCGCATCCGGTGGTACCCGCTGCGTGGCGCCGCCGCATGGCGCTGCCGTGTGGCGCCGCCGAGTTTTTGACTCGATTCATTCTCTGGCGTACCCGGGAGTCCGCGCGTCGGTCAAAATGGTGGGAGAGAAATTTGTACGGCCGAGCCTGCGCAAACACGTTAGGGAGTGGGCGGCAGCCTGCATGGCCTGTCAACGAGCCGAGGTACACAGGCACACGAGAGCTCCTTTGGAGCCGTTTCACATCCCGGCTAAGAGGTTCGATCATGTTCACGTGGACCTCGTAGGCCCCCTTCTGCCGTCACAGGGGTGCACACACCTTCTGACAATGGTAGACCGCACCACGCGCTGGCCGGAAGTGGTCCCACTTGAGTCAACCACAGCCGAGGAGGTGGCGCGCGCGTTTTTAACAGCATGGGTAGTGTGTTTTGCAGTCCCGTCGGACGTTACGTCCGACAGAGGCCCTCAGTTTGTTTCAGAACTTTGGTCAGCAATGGCCCGCAGCCTGGGGGTAACGATCCATCGCACAACCGCGTACAATCCGCAGGCTAACGGGTTATGCGAACGTTTTCACAGGTCATTGAAAGCGGCTCTCAGAGCGTCGCTTACGGATGCAAATTGGGTGGACAGGCTACCATGGGTTTTATTGGGGTTGCGTTCTGCACCTAAAGAGGATTTAGAAGCCTCTCCGGCGGAGCTAGTTTTTGCTCAGCCACTTCGGCTGCCCAGGGAGTTTCTCCCAGATAATCCTGTGCCAGAATGTTCCCCGGCTCAGCAGTTGCAGCGTGGCACGGAATCGGGCGCGCTGCCTGGCCCCATTCACCACAGTTTTCCGCACGTTTTTATACCTAAGGCTTTAAAAAACGCGGAGTTTGTTTTTGTCAGACACGATGCCCATCGCCCGCCGCTACGACCACCTTATGATGGGCCATTTAGAGTGCTGGAAACAGGGGATAAGCATTTTTTGCTAGATTTGGGGGGCAGGAAGGAGAAGATTGGCATTAACAGGCTCAAACCCGCCTTTGTGGTGGTGGACAACGACGTGCTGTTGGCCAGGGCTCCTCGGCGCGGCAGACCCCCTAGAGTATGTCCCCCAGAACACCCACAGAGATTGACTAACAATTCTCACCCTCAGACAGCAGCCCCCCAGCAGGATGGTGCCACGGAAGTGTTGAAGCCGGCTTACAGCAGATACGGGAGGAGGCTGAGGCCCAAGCAACACGTGGGCTGATGTGTAATGATTTTATCATGACAGGCTGACTGTTATTCCGTTGTTACATCTTAGATGTTTGGGGGGGTCATGTGGGACACATATGTGGGTTTCATATGCACAAATGTATATCACCTTATGCTTTATATGTAAATCATTGTATGCTTACTGTATGCTTCACGTCTCAGATGAACAAAGGACTGAGCCTCCTCGGAGATATCAAGAGGATGTGAAATGTGGTCTTTGGTATGCAAAGAGATGGCCGTGGGGGATTTCCTGGCTGCCAGTGAGTTTGGGTGGGGGTGATAAGATCTGAAAGGGATGCATTGTTATTTGGGATTAAATGCATTGTGACTGGAGCTTTGAAGCTCCTGGGGTATGAAAAGGGATGAAGGTCTGGGTTTCTCACTTTTTCTGTATTGCTGATGTTGGAGAATGTGAATAAACCTGACTCGTGAGATAAACTCTGTCTCGTCCTTTCACATTTCCACAATATATCAAATCTGTAACAATAATCACATTTTTATGCTGTTTTTCTTTCCTGTTTGTCTCTCTGAGGTCCAGGGTGGTGAACCTGGGGGTCAACAGTCAGAGCAGCTGTGAATATAACAGGGTGGAAGCTAAATAAGAATATTACATGTTTACTGTTTATACCTGAAACTGCTACTGTAGTTCAATAAATTAATGTTTGGACAAACTTCGTTTTTACTAGATTATTTAAGAAACTCTCAATATTCATTACACATAAGTGTGAAGCATTCCAAATTGTTCTGATTTAATATCCATAATTATGCTTTTACTTTTGGAAATTTTGATATATTTACCTGCTATTGCATGGCATCATGTAATTATATACAGTATGCATTCAATTAATAAAATCTTTTACTCCAGCATTTTTCTTTGTGCTCCTAATTTTTGTTTCTGTAGGAGTCAAGAATTGAGGAGACTGGATGATTTTTCCAGTAACTGTTTTAATTCTCACTCATCCTACATCCTCTCTCGATTGGAGTGAAAAGAGACAGGACGCAGTCACACACATACATTTATACATTCATCTCTAACAATACATCACACACAAAAGTCACAATACTCAGCTACATCCTTTCATCTGTAATAGAACACCCAGAGTCCTTCTGTTCTCCTTTCCGACCCCCAAAGGTCAGGCCGGGTAATCTTCTCCCCTCTCCTGAGTCCCCAGGGGGTTCAGACACGTCTTCCTCTTGAGGTGTGAAGTCAATACACATGGCTAGCTCAAAGTCTCTCTTGGCTGAATTCAGCCAGCCACATGTGAGTTACATAGGTTATAACTATGGGCTCCACATCACTCCCCCCTTCCACGCGAAAGACTGGGCACCCACATACAGTCATACAACAGTCATACAGCACGTCACCCCCCAACAGAATCTCACAGCAACCCAAACAACCTGACCAAAAAAAAAAACACATCATTCTGCATGCAGCTTAGGTTTCAATCTTCTCCCGAATCTGCTGTATGCAGGTCTCCTGCTCTGTGTTGGGCCGTCCTGCTGTGCATCTGTGGAGTGAGGGGGAGAAGGGTTATTTGCCCCCCGTGGGGGGTCCCGGGGCCGCCCCTTCGGAGGCCTGCCGCATCGAGGCACGCCTGCCGGCCGTACAGACTCGTTATGCAACACAAAAGCAGGCTTTAATCTATCGATACTGATCGTCTCCCTCCTGCCCCCCAAATCTAGCACAAAATATTTCTCCCCGGTTTCCAGCACTCGAAATGGACCGTCGTAAGGTGGGCGGAGACTATGCCGCTGCGCATCTTGCCTGACAAAAACAAACTCTGCATCTCGTAAAGCCTGGGGCACGAACACACGCGGGAAAGAGTGATGAGCGGGGCCCGCTCTCTGTTACTCAGAGACCCCCGGATCGGGGGGGGCCCTGGTGCCATGTGGTCGGGTAAAAACTCGCCTGGCAACCTGAGTGGTTGTGCGAAGACCAATTCTGCTGGTGAGGCATCTAGATCCTCTTTGGGTGCCGAACGCAACCCCAATAAAACCCATGGTAGTTTGTTTACCCAATCTGTGTCCGTCAGTGACGCTCTGAGGGCTGCCTTCAAAGACCTGTGAAAACGCTCGCATAAACTGTTGGCCTGGGGATGGTAAGCGGTCGTGCGATGTACCGCCGCTCCTAAGCCGCTGGCCACTGCTGACCACAGTTCCGACGCAAATTGAGGTCCCCTATCAGACGTAATATCTGACGGGACCCCGAACCGCGCTACCCAGGCTGTTAAATAAGCGCGTGCCACCTCTGCCGCTGTGGTCGATGTTAACGGGACCACTTCCGGCCAACGAGTGGTTTGGTCTACCATTGTCAAGAGATGCGTGAACCCTTGTGAAGTGGGCAGGGGGCCCACGAGGTCCACGTGCACATGATCGAACCTTTTAGCCGGAATGTGGAACGGTTCTAAGGGCGCCTTAGTGTGCCTGTGAATCTTAGCGCGCTGGCAAGCCATACAGGTTTTAGCCCACTCCTTCACGTGCTTGCGCAGGCTTGGCCAAACAAACTTCTCCGCCACCATTTTCACCGAAGCGCGCACCCCTGGGTGCGCTAGGGAGTGCACGGCGTCAAAAACGCGACGACGCCACGCGGCTGGCACCACCGGGTGCGGTCGCCCCGTGGATACATCGCAAATAAGTGGGGGGAAACCGGTTTGTAGATTTCTGTGTTCCAGCCTTAACCCTGTTGGTCCAGACAGGAGCGCGCGCACGTCTGCATCCTCGCTCTGCTCCGCCGCCATGGCTGCATAATCTATTCCCACGTGGACCGGAGCCACGCGCGTGTCCGCGCTGTTGCCGCGCTCTGGGTAAGCCGCCGCGCAATCCGTTTCCGCGCGGACGGGTGCTGTTACTGCGCGTGACAGACAGTCTGCCACCACATTGATTTTACCGGCTACGTGCTGAATATCTGTGGTAAATTCAGAAATTGCGGCCAGCTGTCTCTGTTGCCGCCCTGACCACGGTTCTGAAGTTTTGGACATCGCAAAAGTGAGCGGTTTGTGGTCGACAAACGCGGTGAAACGCCGCCCTTCCAACCAGAACTGGAAATGGCGAATAGCCAAGTGGAGCGCCAGCAGCTCCCTGTCAAACGCGCTGTATTTTCGCTCAGCCTCGCGTAGGGATCTGCTGAAGAATGCGAGTGGTTGCCAAACCCCGGCAACCTGCTGTTCCACTACGGCCCCTATGGCCACATCTGACGCGTCCGTGGTTAGCACTATGCGGGCTGCCAGGTCTGGGTGGGCCAACAGTGCCGCGTTTGCCAGTGCCCGTTTAACCTCTGTGAATGCGCGCTCCCGCTCCGGGGACCATTCAATCACATGGGAGGGCTTCTGCTTTCTAAGCACGGTGTACAAGGGCTGCATAAGCTGCGCTGCGTGGGGTATGAAACGGTTATAAAAATTTACCATCCCCAAAAATTCTTGCAACGCTTTTACCGTTCGAGGCTGGGGAAAATCTGCCACTGCGCGTACTTTGGCCGGCAGAGGAACTGCTCCCTCCGAGGAAACGCGGTGCCCTAAAAAGTCGATTTGTGCCATGCCAAAATGGCACTTGGCCGGGTTGATTATCAACCCATGCTCTCCTAATCTCTGAAAAACTGTCGTGAGGTGTTTTGCGTGCTCCTCCTCGGAGGTGCTGGCTACCAAAATGTCGTCTAAATAGACAAAAACGAAAGAAAGGTCGCGCAACACTGCATCCATCATCCGTTGGAAGGTTTGTGCGGCACCTTTAAGGCCAAAAGGCATTCTTAAAAACTCAAAAAGCCCGAACGGGGTTATTACGGCTGTTTTGGGGATGTCCTCTGGTCGGACCGGGACTTGGTGATAACCGCGGACCAGGTCTATTTTAGAAAAAATGCACGCCTTCGCCAAATGAACTGAAAAGTCCTGGATATGCGGAATCGGGTACCGGTCCTGCGCTGTGGCATTGTTCAACCTGCGGTAATTGCCACAAGGTCTCCATGAGCCGTTAGCTTTAGGTACCATGTGGAGGGGGGAAGCCCAAGCGGACTTCGAGCGGCGAATTATGCCCAACCTTTCCAGGTTGGCGAACTCCTCGCGCGCAATGGAGAGTTTAGCTGCATCCAAGTGCTGAGCCTTCGCAAAAATGGGTGGGCCACTCGGGGTAATAAAGTGCTCCACCCCGTGCTTCGCCACCTTAGCTGAAAAAGTAGGAACTGTGAGTGCTGGGAACTGGTGTAGAAGGCTGTGAAACTTACCACCTGCTGTGGCGACGTTGGTCTGAACTGGCGGCGGGCACACCCGAGCTGCACAAGGGATAGAACAGAAAGAGAGTGCATTTACTAGTCGTTTGTTGGCCAGATCAACTAACAAACCATGTGAACACAGAAAATCAGCACCTAACATATTGAAGCTTGTCAGAAGTCTGAAATATAACCTCACAAATACAGAGTACAAAAAGGTATTAGACTGAATCAAAGATCAGACTTAAGACACGCAGAGTCTTTGAAACCTTTACTTGCAAGGAGTAATCAACACACATACCTTTTACAGGGCGAGTTGAATACTGACGAGGCAGTCTCGTACAGTAACTTTTATAGGCAAAGATAAGACAGTGACAGCTTTACAACCCATTCTTTCCCCCCTCACAGGGGAGTATTGAAAAGAAACAGCACATACAGTTTGTAACCAGTTTGAGCTGATTCATTTCTTAACAGAGGAAAAACATTTCCATATAAGGTATCATGAAGCTCACACAGTTCTCACAAAAGAGAAAAAATAAGAAGCACAGGGTGTACAAGGGACAAGTCTTGATACGGCATAAAAACTTGCATATGTCAACACTCTTTTATCCCACATCATATGGACAAACAGAAGGGTGCATATGTCAACACTCTTTTATCACACATCATATGAATAAACAGAAGGGTGGTGCAGCTTAGTCACTAACCGTGATTATAAGACGAGACACAAATTGTGCTTATGACTAAAAAGAAAAAGCATCTCATGTAATATTATGAACATACATATAAGAATACCAATCTTTGTTTCATGAGTTATTAATAAAATGATAACCATTTACATACATATATACAATTTTCCAACATTTCCCTCCTGTTTATTATTTTATTAATCTTTTTAATCATATGCAATTATCAGTACAATGTAACTTCAAAAGATACGTCAAACAGGTTCATTTTGTCTTCTTTCAATTATTTATCCTTTTTTTTTTTCTTTTTTTTTTTTTTCCTTTGAAAGACAAAAGTAAAATAGAAAGATGTCTTTACCTTCTTTACATGTTTCAACTGCACTGCAGCCTTCATCAGAAGAGTCAGCTGATTGCTGCCAGGTGACATTTATCAGCTGATTTTCGTAGGCGGGGCCAGCTCAGCAGATCTGTCAGATCCGCTGAGCCGGCCCCGCCTCCCGCCGTCAGATGGTCTCTGGAGAATGTGGTCCCAGGTGTGAGAAAGCATAAAGGCCCCCTCATCTCGGTTCATGGTGTCTTTTCCCCGCTTTCTGATCTCTATTGCCTCCTTGATCCAACGTTTGTGTCTGTTGCTCTCCGATCCAATAATTTTTGTGTTGTCCCAGTCCATGATGTGATTATTTCTTTTGCAGTGGTCCGATATAGCTGATTTTAATGTTTCTTGTTCTGCTTTTTCTTTTTGTGATCTTGTGAGTCGTCCTTGCGTTTCCTTCTCACATTCCTTTTGGTGTTCTTTTTTTCTTGTGGTGAATAATCTTCCGGTTTCTCCAATGTAGGTAGGCCTACGAAAATCAGCTGATAAATGTCACCTGGCAGCAATCAGCTGACTCTTCTGATGAAGGCTGCAGTGCAGTTGAAACATGTAAAGAAGGTAAAGACATCTTTCTATTTTACTTTTGTCTTTCAAAGGAAAAAAAAAAGGATAAATAACTTCAAAAGATTTTCTACATTGACCTCCTAATGCATTTATGTGGTGTATAGCTAGAGCACTGCCATACATTGGAAAAAGAGTACCCATTGGTTTTCCAAGAATCCATACCCATCATCATTTGGCCAGAAAACAGTAGGATTATTGCTACAGTTAAAAGTACAATTTTTCCTCTTTAAGGTGAATTTTCCAGCAGCAATATAGGGAAAGTGAAATACATTTCTACAAACAGAATCATAATATGACACTTCACAGGTCACTTCCTTAGTATCATTGCATCTTTGTGAAATACCCAGGTTGAAACTGTTTTTACTACAATTTTTGTGAAAGCAGATTGTTGAAGTAAACAGTGTAGGATTTACTTTCATTAAATGCTTCTTAACTGCAAGCAAAGAAGTTCCAATCCCAATAATATTAAATATTCTAATCTTAGACCCAGTGTAATCAGTAATAGTGACATTCAATCTATTAAGATACCTTTCTGACAAATTCCCCACCAACCAATGTCCAACATTATTGCTTGTATTAAACAGACTGAGACGAGAGTTCATCGCTATTGTCGCTCCGGGCGTTTTCTCTTCACTCAGTGGAACAGGGATCATGGATATTGTAGTCAATCATGGGTATTGCATTCTTGTGTAAATGGGGTAGCAATGAACACACATAGCAAGAAGTATCGATTCCCAGTCCTCTCACCGAAACCACCATTGTCTGGTACCATAGGTTATGCGTATTGTTTATTGTCCGTGCTTCGTGGGTTCCTTGTCCTTTAATCAGAAAGAGATTACCACCCCACTGCCAGGAGAAGTGCTGAACACAGAGTCATCAATAATTTTGGTGCCATGCTTCCACCTGAGAGAGTACCCCTCTGGGCCTCTTTCTTCACCAGGGTTGAGACGGCCTTGTCCTTAAAAGGACATGCCCCCTTTGTACTGGACTTACTCAGGGAAACAAGTTAGTTAGTTCACTTACAGGCACCCGTAGTCTTTTAGCGTGTGAAAGGTGAATCCGAGATGGTCATTCAGCAATACGTACTGCAGTGGGAGTGGGAGTGTCTAGTGTTGTCGGTGGTGGTTCTTTATGAAGACATAGTCTCCAGGTTATCCTTTTCTGTGGAGCAGAGAGAGCTTCTGACAGAAGCAAAACATTCCCTGAGATGTTCACCAAGATCTGTGTATTTGTTAGGTGTGGTTAGTGGTGAGAGGTCAGGTAATACATAAGGATGGTGAAAAAGCACATTCAAAAGGTGATAATCCTGTCTTTGGGTCTAGTATAGAGTTAATGGTTAGTCTGACTAATTTCAGAGCTTCTGGCCAAGTAATACCCTTTCCATGTGTGGTTTTTGCCAGCATTTGTTTGATTGTACCGATACTATGAAATTTGATCTTACTTCTTACAGCTTGGATTAAGTCTTGAACTGTTTGTGCTGTAAAATGAGTTCCATTATCTGCATAAATCAGTTCTGAAACCCCAAAAACGGAAAGAGCATCATTCAATAGAGTTTCACACACACAGATGCGGCATTTGCTGAGGATTTGTGATGAATTCCTGTCCACTTTGTGAAGGTGTCAATCAACACCAACCAATATTGTAGCTTTCCATTGCTCCTTGAGCATTATTTTATAAACAAATGATGCACTTTTGGCATGTTTTTGTTACTTCTCTCAAAATATTAGGACAGTTTTTTTCCAACATCCTCATCATTGATTTCCCTCCTGTTGGCACATAATTGGCCATGTGCCACCAGGACAGCTCATCTGTATAATGTGGGTGGCAGAGCAAATTTTCATCAGACAAGCCAAATGTATATCTAATTATTTACACATGAAACAGGAGGAAGGTCCATATTATTTTGACAGTCTTTTAAAACATCAACATTATTAATAAGACAGACGGTTCCTAAAAGACCAATAGCAGCACAGTGAGTAGCATTATCAGCCAAGTGATTATCGCAGCTAGACAAGTCAGTGCCATTAGTGTGGGCAGGGCAGTGAATAACTGCCACAGAACATGGTAGCATCAGAACATTACATAGTTGCAACAATTGCTGTCGATGTTTTGCTGGTTTTTCTGTGGAGGTGACAAACCCCCGCAGATTCAAAGTAACAGTATGCAGGTGGCATGTGCTATAAGCATATTTACTGTCTGTACAGAATATAGATAAGTTACATTCAGGTTAGTAGCTCATTCAGCTGTTGGAGGTGATGCAGGTTGTGGAATTTTTACACAATCAGGACTCCAGACAACACCGTTACAGCATAAGCACACTTCTATTTTTTACAGAGCAAGCCTATCGCTCGCTTCTTCCTTTGCTAAGTAGAGAGAGAGAGAGAGCTGCTGTTCGCCCCCTCCTTCACAACATGGGAAATGTGTAGGATAATAGAGGGCATGATCTTATTATTTGTATTATCCCATAAATAATAAAAAGGTGGTCTGTATTGCCCAGCCTGTATTTGCAGCCATATGTTTATCCTGGGCACTACAGAAAATGAAATGAAAAGCACTTATGTAAATAAAATTGCATTTATTGATAATTTTTATGCATTATCTATTTTTCTGAGGATTGCTAATTATTTGCTAATTAAGTTCTTTGATACCCCCTGTTTTGATACATGGAGGCTCACATGCAGCAAAGTTACAGGGTATTTGTTTGATTCTTTTACTGAAAGGAAGTGTGTTACCATTTTTAGTTTTAAATAAAATTTGCAGGTAGCCCAGTTCCTTCAAAGATGAGATCTCAATAATTATAGCTTCTTTTTGTGACATCTCTTGAAATAGTTTACAAATTTCATTTAAGAAAAACAAAATAACCATCTGTGCATTTTTGATATGCTTCAGCATTGATAAATAAGATCAGTTTGTCCAGTTGAACACAGATGGGTTGAATTTGAAATGTCACATTCTTTCAGTCAAAGGAAAGGCGGACGTTTTGCCTAATTAGAATTTGATTTAATGTTTTACAAGGAATGTCCCTATTTCATACATTCCTTGGTAAATTATGGAGTGCAATGTAGTTCACCCTGACCCAGCTTGGCCACCGCTGAATCAGGAGAAGCACATCCCTCATTGCTGTCACATTTCTGAAATATATTGTTACCGCACCATTATGTGGTGAGTAATATCAGTATAAAATCATATAAACATTACATTTGTAAAGTCAAAGTCTTTTGAATCAGTACACCTTATGTTATCTACAATGTCATACAAAGTCATACTTGGCTTCAAAAAGTGCTTATCAATTTAAGGATTCTTTCTCCAAGACCTTTGTCTGATAATCCATAGCCTCTGGCAGATCATATGCACAGACACATTAATTATCAATCTGTTTTGATCCTCTGTGCTCTAAATCATGTGATATTGGGTAAACATAAAATCTTCAGTGATTAGGCATTATTAAATGACATCATAATATGATCATAGTATGGCCTGTAGTCACATTGGCACACGTCAGTTCTTTTTTCCTATAAAGTGCACTGTCATGTTTCAGTCAAGGACAAGGGTCAGTAATGCGTCAAAATTGCTTTTTTTTTTAAATATGTAAACAGTTTATCACGTATGCAACATTAATCAAGACCCCACAGAGTTAAATTGAAAAAATAAAAACCCAAAACTTTGTAAAAGTACCCATATTTAGACCACTTTCTTCACAGATCAACCACACACACACACACACACACACAAAGAATAGATAATAGATAAAACAACGTTCTCATTGTCCATTTTAATGTTATCCAGTTTTGCTGCCATTTAATCCGTCCGTCTTTAAATATTATGGTCTAATTATTATGATTTTATTTGCTTCCTCCTTTTCCCAACTTCTTGGGCTTCTTGTGAAAGAGTGGAATACGGGCCCGCCTTAGGTCCCGGTTTGGGGTATGGGGGTGGATTTTCCAATAGTGGGGCCGTACTAACAGTACTAGTTTGAGTTTTCATTTGTTTCTGCTTTTCTCTGGCTTCATCAGCTTTCCGTTGGGAAGCCTCTGCCGCTTGTGACCACAAGATGGCACATTGGAGCTCCGCACTGGGTTTGCCTGTTTTAACAGGTTTATTAGATGTCATTTCAATGGTTGTTAACAATGCCTGGCATTCATCCACGTTCAACGTGGGCTTGAATGAGAAATCCTTTTTTCCATTTATTTAAGTATTTTTCTGGATCCTTTATTTTTCCCTTTTCATTTTGTCTGTTACTGTAATTTTTACAGTTGCGCGCGCTATGTCCTGTTTTTTCTTCTGTTTATTCGTCTGCCTATCTGGTCTTCTAACACAATTCCCCATTTTTAGATGGCCAGGGACGTTAACAGTACGCCGACTGCAACATTATTACCGCCCAATTTGGGGGTGGGTTCGTGGTCAGGGACGTTATCAGTACGCCGACTGTAACACTATTACCGCCCAATTTGGGGTGAATTCCTTCACCCTACTTATTTTAAAACCTGACCACCAAACAGTCGTGAATCGCCATCACACTGTCTCCTGCACCACTTTCTATTTTAAAACCTGGCCGGCCTGTAACTGTGAATCGCCGTCACGTTACTTCCTAAGACCACTGCCTTCCTGCAGCGTTTTTTTTTTTTTTTTTATTTAACCACTAGGAAAAGTACAGGGCGCCGCCTTATACTACCATTACTCGCTCGTCAGCTGACCTGTGGTTCTTTAAAAATGGGAAATTGTGAATTGTTAGGCTCGGTTATTCTTCATATACGTCTACTACAGTCAATCTGAAAAGGGAAAAATTTGTAACTTACTTTTTAGGCTCTATCAGTAAGGACAGCCGTCACCAGGTCGAGTCGGGGGGTAGAACATCACTGTCAGTGTTCCCTCAAGTCGGGTTTCCAAAGCTGATGGCTTCCATCAGACCGTGCACGGTTTTTTTCAATCTGCAGGACGTCCACTCCCGCTCCACCTGGATCTCAGCTGTCCCGGGTTTCGGCACCACCTATGTCAGAAGTCTGAAATATAACCTCACAAATACAGAGTACAAAAAGGTATTAGACTGAATCAAAGATCAGATTTAAGACACGCAGAGCCTTTGAAACCTTTACTTGCAAGGAGTAATCAACACACATAACTTTTACAGGGCGAGTTGAATACTGACAAGGCAGTCTCGTACAGTAACTTTTATAGGCAAAGATAAGACAGTGACAGCTTTACAACCCATTCTTTCCCCCCTCACAGGGGAGTATTGAAAAGAAACAGCACATACAGTTCGTAACCAGTTTGAGTTGATTCATTTCTTAACAGAGGAAAAACATTTCCATATAAGGTATCATGAAGCTCACACAGTTCTCACAAAAGAGAAAAAATAAGAAGCACAGGGTGTACAAGGGACAAGTCTTGATACGGCATAAAAACTTGTATATGTCAACACTCTTTTATCCCACATCATATGGACAAACAGAAGGGTGCATATGTCAACACTCTTTTATCACACATCATATGAATAAACAGAAGGGTGGTGCAGCTTAGTCACTAACCGTGATTATAAGACGAGACACAAATTGTGCTTATGACTAAAAAGAAAAAGCATCTCATGTAATATTATGAACATACATATAAGAATACCAATCTTTGTTTCATGAGTTATTAATAAAATGATAACGATTTACATACATATATACAATTTTCCAACAAAGCTCACTGCCGCCACGATGAAATTCCACTCATAGGTCCGGCCGTGGAAGGACAGAGACAAGGTTCTCTCTCCGTACGTCTTGATGCTGGAGCCGTTGGCCGCTGTCGCTCCGTCTCCGCGGGGTCCCGCGACCCGATCAGCATAGGTGGCAGTGATGAAGCTCCTCTGGGCTCCGGTGTCCACTAGGAATTGCCGCCCGGAGCCCGCGTCTGTAAGATAAAGCAGCTTGTTCCGTTTGTCGAGAGTGGAAGCTGCTAACGGCTCCCGGCCAGGTCGTTTCCCTGCTTTTTGAACTTGCAGGGCGGGATGCATTTGTGCGCCTTCAGAGCGAAACGTCGATGGTAAAAACAGAGGCCGTCATCTCCCCTGCCACGGAATCTCGCCGCTGCCGTCGCCGCTGAGGTGGTCACTGCCGTCTCTGGCTCCACACTGCCCCCGGCCGCCGCGCCGAGGTCTGCCGCTGCCACGGAAGCCTCTTGTTCCTTGCAGGCGTTGAGGAGCCGCTCCGCCTCTTGGGCCAGGTCGCGGAAGTCCTGCTGGGTCAAACATCTCCTGCTGGACAGGGAACCTCTCGTATGCGCTGGGAGGGTTCTCAGGAAAATATGTTTGAAAAGGAACGCGTCGTTGTCCGTCCCGATCATTTGCAGCATGTCCTGCATGAGGACAGTCGGCCTGCGTCCACCTCTGTCGCGCAGGTCTAGTAGCTGCCTGGCTCTTGCCTCAGACGACGGCACGAAGTTCCTGATGAGGGTGGCTTTCAGCGCGTCATATTTGCCGACAGCGGGTGGTTGCTGCACCAGGCTCCGCACACACCGAGCTGTGCGGCTGTCGAGCGTCGCGATGACATTATGGAATTTAATGTCATCCGTTGAAACTCCCCTGAGCAGGAACCGCGACTCCACATGCTGGAACCACGAGTGTGGATCGCTTTGCCAGAACTTGGGGAGCTTAATCAGTCTTGTGCCCCTGCTGGCATTCCCCGGTGAATCCGGGTCTGAGCGGCTGTCTCCCAGCTCTTCCATATCGATCACGAGGCTGTCCTCCAGCCTCGGCGTGCTCAGATTCATGCGTAGGTCACCAATTGTAGGAGTCAAGAATTGAGGAGACTGGATGATTTTTCCAGTAACTGCTTTAATTCTCACTCATCCTACGTCCTCTCTCGATCGGAGTGAAAAGAGACAGGACGCAGTCACACACATACATTTATACATTCATCTCTAACAATACATCACACACAAAAGTCACAATACTCAGCTACATCCTTTCATCTGTAATAGAACACCCAGAGTCCTTCTGTTCTCCTTTCCGACCCCCAAAGGTCAGGCCGGGTAATCTTCTCCCCTCTCCTGAGTCCCCAGGGGGTTCAGACACGTCTTCCTCTTGAGGTGTGAAGTCAATATACATGGCTAGCTCAAAGTCTCTCTTGGCTGAATTCAGCCAGCCACATGTGAGTTACATAGGTTATAACTATGGGCTCCACATTTCTGTATTTTTATGCCTTGGCGCAAAGACAGCGTAGGCATATGGTAATCACTCCATGTGTCTGTGTCTGTCTGTTACCAGCTTTTCAACTCACCTGCTCAAAATCAGCTGGAACTAAAGGCTTGTATCATTGTATCACCATATTTTCTCGACTTTTAATTTGCCACAATTTCCAGATTCATAGTTTTTTTTTTCTCTCCCGGCGCCACACGAGTCGGCCGCCCTTTGCAACAGCTGCTCGATTCCGAGTCTTTTTCCCTTCCTCTCTCTTTTTGATCCGTCTTTTTTTTCACTCCATTTATATCACGGACACACAGATCATCCCAAATGTCTCCTGAGCCGGTGGACGGAGCCACTGTTTATAGCAGGATACGATACAGCAGGGAAGAGCTGCTAGCATTCAACCGCCACCTGGTCCCATTGGAAAAACTCGACATACCGAGAGAACTGAGGTGAAAACGCCGCGGCTGCCGGGCTGGAGTAAGGCGGAGGACAAAAAATATAAGGTACCGACCCTCCCTTCCATCTATTGTCATGGGAAATGTACGGTCGTTACTGGGAAAGGTAGATGAGCTAGCGGCTATCTGCCGTTACGATAGCACATATCGGGAGTGCTCTCTCCTTTTGTTTTCTGAGACGTGGCTAACTGAACTAGCAGCAGATGCTAACATTGAGCTGGAGGGTTTTCACATGATATGGGCAGACCGAACACCAGAGAGTGGCAAAGCAAGGGGCAGTGGAGTGATAATGTATGTTAACAACAACTTGTGCAGACCGGGACATATCACTGTTAAACAACAACACTGCAGCAAAGACATTGAGTTGCTAGCTGTTAGCATGCGGCCTACATATATCCCGAGGGAATACTCACACGTGATCTGCATTGTTGTTAATGCAAATCCGACGGCGAACGCTGGGACAGCGCGTGACGTCATCCATTCAGTAACGAGCAGGCTGCAGACAGAACACCCAGATGCTCTTCTCCTCATCTCAGGCGATTTCAACCATGTTTCACTGTCTCCCATTCTACCCACATTCACCCAGTATGTCACATGCCACACTAGAGACAATAAAACACTGGACTTATTCTACGCAAACACTAAGGAGGCGTACACCTCCTCACAACTCCCCCCACTCAGGAGATCGGATCACAACTTGGTTCATCTCCGGCCGGTGTACAAACCCCTAGTGCACAGACAACCTCCGGCCATGCGCACAGTGGAGTTATGGTCTGAGGAAACAATGGACACTCTAAAGGGCTGTTTTGAAGCCACCGCCTGGAAGCAGCTCTGCGATCCACATGGTGAGGACATCGATGGCCTCATTCACACCTTCACGGACTACCTCAGCTTCTGTGTGGACAAATCCGTTCCCACCAAGACCATACGGTGTTGCTCAAACAACAAACCCTGGATCAACCCTGAGATAAAAACACTTCTGAGAGAGAAGAAGAGGATCTTCAGGTCGGGGAACAGGGAGATGCTGAAGTCTGTACAGAGGGAGCTGAGGAGAAAGATCAGAGAAGGCAAGGACAGCTTCAGGAAGAAGATGGAGGACAAGCTGCAACAGAGCGACATCAGCGGGGTCTGGAGAAACCTCAAAACCATCTCTGGGCTCCAGAATACCTCCCCCTAGGCCACGGGGGGTAGGGAGTGGGCGAACAACTTGAATCTGTTTTTCAATAGGTTTGACCAACCGCCCTCCCCCCTGACTGCACAACAACCACTGCTGCCTCTAAAGAAATCAAGTCCTGCTGCCCACTCCCCACTCCACCAACACCCCCCCACTCCCAACACACAGCCCCCCATCCTGACCCTGACCAGGTCCCAGGTGAGGACGGAGCTGAGGAAGATCAAGGCGAGGAAGGCGTCGGGACCAGACGGCATCAGCGCAAAGCTCCTCAAGTCCTGTGCAGACCAGCTGTGTGGGATTGTGACGTACATCTTCAACCTGAGCCTGAAGCTGGGGAGGGTACCACAGCTGTGGAAAACATCTTGCGTGGTACCTGTACCAAAAACTTCCCACCCCAAAGACCTGAACAGCTACAGACCGGTGGCCTTGACGTCCCACTTGATGAAGACCCTGGAGAGACTGCTCCTTGCTCACCTCCGCCCCCTGGTGGAACCAGCGATGGATCCACTCCAGTTCGCCTACCAGCATGGCATAGGGGTGGAGGATGCGGTGATCTTCCTCCTTCACCGTTCTCTGTCCCACCTGGAGAAGCCCGGGAATGTGGTGAGGATCATGTTCTTTGACTTCTCCAGTGCTTTCAACACCATCCAACCGATGATCCTGAAGGACAAGCTGCTGCGCGCAGGGGTGGACCAGCACCTGTCATCATGGATCCTGGACTACCTCACGAACCGGCCTCAGTTTGTGAGAACCCGGGACTGTGTGTCCGACACGATCATCGGTAGCACAGGGGCCCCCCAGGGAACGGTGCTGGCTCCCTTCCTGTTCACTCTTTATACTGCGGACTTCTCACACAACACAACACACTGCCATCTACAGAAGTTCTCTGATGACTCTGCGATCGTTGGCCTCATCTCCAATGGAGATGAAGCTGAGTACAGAGGGCTTATCCAGGACTTCGTGGACTGGTGCCATCGGAACTGCCTCCAGATCAACGCGAGGAAAACTAAGGAGCTGGTGGTGGACTGCCGCAGGCATGCACAACCCCTCACGGCACCAGTAAATATACAGGGAACAGACATCGAGATGGTGACATCCTATAAGTACCTGGGTGTTCATCTGAACAATAAACTAGACTGGTCACACAATACTGACGCACTCTACAAGAAGGGACAGCGCAGGGTGTTCCTGCTGAGGAGACTCAGGTCTTTTGGTGTACAAGGGGCGCTGCTGAAGATATTCTATGACACGGTGGTGGCATCAGCCATCACTTTTGGAGTGGTCTGCTGGGGCAGTGGCATTACTGCAGCCGATAGGAAGAGACTGAACAAACTGATCAAGAAAGCTAGCTCTGTCCTGGGGCAGCGCCTTGATCCGGTGGAGGAGATGGGAGAGAGAAGGACGGTGGCTAAACTGTCATCTCTGCTGGAGTCCGAGTTCCACCCAATGCAGGACATACTGAATGCACTGAGGAGCTCATTTAGCAGCAGACTACATCATCCCAGGTGCACAACCGAGAGGTTTCGCAGGTCCTTCCTCCCAACGGCTGTCAGACTGTACAACCTAAGCAGGGCTGCTTGCAGAGATAGCAAAAAGACGTAACAAACTAATAGTTTTTGAATGCAAAAGATGCAATAGACTTATACAATGGTCCCCTCCGGCATACAACTAGGAAAATACTGGTCGCTATGGAGGGTGAGAATATGTATGGGCACATAATCATACCATGTAGGATAACTAAGTAGACGGTTATGCTGTTTCATCCCATCTAGCAACAATGCTCTGCACTGTGTGTATTTATATATTTACATATTTATTCCATCTAGCTACAATGCTCCGCACTGGGTGTGTTTATATTTATATATCTATATATTTATTCCATCTAGCTACAATGCTCCGCACTGTGTGTTTATATATCTACATATTATTCCATCTAGCTACAATGCTCCGCACTGTGTGTGTTTATATATTTACATATTTATTCACCTAGCTGCAATGCTCCGTACTGTGGGTGTTTATATATTTACATATTTATTCCATCCAGCTACAATGCTCTGCACTGTGTGTCTGTGTGTGTGTATATATATAGTTTATAGTAATATGTACATATGTATATTAGCTGCTCTTGCTTGCTTGCTTTTTTTCTTGCCGTCTGAGTGTTGCTATCCCTGTGCTGTTGCAATCCTGGAATTTCCCCGTTGTGGGACTAATAAAGGCTTATCTTATCTTATCTTATCTTATCTTAGATAAGGCTTTGTTTTCAAAATAAACACAAATTTAACTCACCTTTACCATCACTGCAGCTACAAAAAAAGGTATTGTAATAACGATGCCCACTCACTAGAAGTGGAAGTTTGGCTTTTTTACAGCCCCCCATGCTACCATGCCACAGGCACCGGTGTCATGTTCGGGGTCGTTCACCAAGTCCATGACCTGTGACTGTAGGTTTTGATTATTGCTTATTAATTCCAGCTGTCAGATTGAGCCTTGCTCTCTGACAGTCCTATGGCCACATCTCCTCCTCTTACCAGACATTCACCTGAGGTATCTTATCACCACATGCACACATGCACACACACACACACACACACACACACACACACACACAGAGTTTCAATCAGTCCCGCACCTGCTTGCCACACGGCTGTGTCCACTTGCCTTTGTTAGGGTTTTGTGTACTAATAGCGAGGCAGTGTGACCAGTCGGTGTGGCAGCTTAAAGTCAACCTGGACATCCTGGCTTGCAGATTGTTGGTTTTTCCCCTGGACCGTACTGTGTAGTTATTCCAGAGCCCTTCCACTCCTACGCGTATGTAAGTCTTGTTATTATTGCCTTTCCCTCTGCTCCCGTTCCGTCTGGAGCACGCTTGGCTTTTCCTTCCCCGCCAACTAAGCTAGAAGCTGGTTGTTCATTTATTCATTCATTCATTCTTTATTTGGGGACTGTCATATGGAAACTGTGTACATATTCCTTCCATAAATAAACACATTACTTACACTGCGTTTTGGGCTCATTGCCAATTCATATGTTTGCTGCGAGGTTACGCAGCGGACATGACAACCGGGCATCACCACTTTGGTGCTTTCATTGAACCATGACTCACACCTATAACACAGTTTTTACCAACATGTCTATTGGTTAACATTTTTATTACATTGGCCAGGATGACTCAGATTAGTAGCAAACAAATCAAGCTTCTCTTTTCAAATATGCGTAGCATTAATATTAATGTACAATTAGCATATGTGCACTTTAGATTCACAGACAAAGGGTAGTTTAGTGTTAATGCATTTAAAATCCAACTGTATTGTTTAAACTGAAAAATTTAAACATCATAATGGTTTTGGAAGAAGTAAAAAAATCTACAGCTTCGTACTATACTACCGCAGTGGGAAAGGAGCTGGTCTATTAGAGGTCATCTGTGATGGTACAAAGCTCTCTGCTCAGGTCAGCAGCACTGCAAAGCTGGCATAGGATCAGTTGTTGCAGGACAAAGGCATTCATTTCCACTCAAGAACCTGCTAAGTTGGCAACACTGTTCACCACTCAGCTTTCCCCCTGTGACACTCACTTTTGGAGTAAAGAGCTTCCTCAAGCAGATCACCGAAGCAACTGTGTTGTTTTTGCTGCCCTAAAAGAGAATCAGACAGAAAATGATTGAACAGTGCCCTCCTCAGTTCAAACAATGCTGTTCTGAGCCCGCACAGGAAATTACAACTAGCTATTAATCTATGATAGCTGTAAATAGAAGACACAGACAGACAGACATATATAGAGTGTGTGGCGGCCAATCTCAGCCGCACCTCGGACATATTCTGAGGACAGGTAATTTTTTCATACATAAGGAGTTGTTCCGAACTCTTTAAACAATAATATAGAGTGATAATAATCAAGTCAGTGGCGGTAATGCACCTGTAAGCTGGTTGCCAACAGCCAATCAAATCTAAAAGAAGAAGAAGAAGATAGCTGTAAATCATTTTCCCCTTTGTGGTTTGCCTTTAGTAAGACTAATAAAAGTTTCAGCAGAAAAAGTTTGAGCAGTCAATAACTTTGATCAGGTTTATAATTTCAAGTAATGAATTTGCTATCTGCAAAATAGACATGTACACCCTCTAATATAAACCGAATCATACCAAATACACAGTAACAGTGTAAATTAAATATTACATGGGTGAAAATAGACCAGTAATGGTTTTAACATAAATTTCAAAGAAACAAAATTATCTGTTCACAATATGACTAAAGATACAGTCATTATAAGTACATTATTACAGTGTAAACAAGTATGTTCCTAATCAAGTTTTGTCTCTTGTGTATAATCTTATAAATCCAGTGTATTTTGATAAGAGATTTTTTTGTTGTCTGTAATTTTGACAGACAAGGTTGTAAAAATTCTGTCATAATTTATTATTACCTGTCATTTTAATTTATTTTAATTAGATCACCCTCTGTGTAATGTCAAAATGACAGACAGATTTTAGATTTTTCAATCACTGCTGAAAAAAATCTGTCAATGGAGGACAATTTTCAATTAACACAACCTCTGATTCTGATTAAGTTCAACTTCAGAGGTGACTTAGAAACCCAATGTCTGATAGTGAGAGAAAACTGGACACAGTTTAAACCAGTAAAATGAAAAATGTATAACCAAATGTGCCTGAGTTTTTTTTTGTTTTTTTTTTTACCTCTGCTAAGGAGGTAGTGTAATCAGGCAGTTTTTGTTTGTCTCTTAGCAAGATTATACCAAGCTACAGGATGGAAGGATGGATTGTAAAGAAATTCTCACCAGGGGTGGACCTTGGGCTACGGATGAAGATTTTGGAGGTGATCCGAGAGCTGTGAATGTCAAAGAAAGTGACAGTACTCCAGAATCTGTATCTTCACCTGGTCACCTCCAAAATCTAATGGGTTCATTCATAGCTCAAGGACCACCTTGGCTGAAAATTTGATCAAAACCTGTCCAGTACTTTTTCTGTAATTCTGCTCACAAAAAACAGACAGACAGATTGACCTTGGCAGAGGTATATGTAATATTGTTGTTTTGTTATGAAGTGCAGTGTAGTGGCGGTCACTTCCTCTTCTGCCACTGCACCGCCCTATAATAACCAGCGGGCATCCCTATTCGACCTTTTTGCCGATGCCCCTGCCTGGTGGCTGTATTGTGTGTGTTTAACCCAATAAAGCTGAGTTCAACTGTGCACCTGGCCTCATCATTACACAGGTATTTACAGACATAACATTTTGGTGACGAGAATAAACATGGAGGCATGTGTTTCACCACTTCAGCCCTTCCTAGAGCTCCTGGGCAAGCCACCTGTGCCCTGGCCAAGACGGTTTGCTGCCTTTCGTGGCACTCGACCTGGGTAAGCTAGATAGACTGAGGGCAGGTGCGCTTTTGGTGCATAATCTGGGCATTGAGGCCCAGCATATCCTGCATACACTCGGGGCTACCGACTCGTATGAGGATGTGGTCGAGTTGCTAGCGTGCCATTTCCACACCCTGGACAATGTCACCTTCCGGAGGATTCGGTTCCAACAACAACATCAGTGAGTGGGTGAGCCCGTCCACCAGTTTGTCACCGACTTGCAGCAGCTGGCTAGTAAGTGTTGTTTCGGGCCATTGGAGGAGGGAATGGTATGTGACCAGCTGGCGGAGCACACAACCAGCAATGCATTACGAGCTAGGCTACTCTCGGCGCCAAGTGACCTGATGTTATCCAAGGCTGCCGAGCTAGCTCTCCAAATGGAGACCACAGACAAACTAGCTTCAGAGCTAAAGTGGCACCAATCACAACGGCAGCTGGGGCCTGCCGCCGCAGCATTAGTAGCAGACCCAGACAGCAAGGATAGTGCGACTGACGACAACGTGGAAACCAACACTATCAGCTGAAGATCTGCCCGAGAAAACCCTTGTGTATGGGTTGTGGGTCCGCGAAGCACCAGTACAAGGCTAGGGAATGCCTGGCTAGAGGGAAGCGCTGTAGCAAGTTTGGACACTTGAACCATTATGCCAGGGTGTGTCGTATGTCCAAGCCGGAGAGCCCACAAAGAAAAACAACTTCACCTGCCCCGACAACTGTCCATGCAGTGTCCCTGAGTACCAACGGGTTCACGTTCTGCAAGGTGACGCTGGATGGTGAGGAGGTGCCGCTGCTGGTTGACACGGGGGTGGAGGGATCATTATTGAATTGGGCCATGGTGAGGAAATTTTTTCCCTACTACAGAATAAGAGGTAACCTAGCGCCGCTCTACAGTTATGGAGGTGGAAGGCTGCGCACGGTTGGAACACTGGAGTTAACGGCTCCATACAAGTCGGCGGTGATGGCTGACTTCACATTCCAGGTGACAGCCCGAGGCAACAACATCATGGGCTGTGATCTGTTTTATGGACTGGGGTTCACGATTAAAGACGACGCTGGGGAAGAGTGGACTGTTTGTGGCCAGCGGAACCATTCGGTTCCGGTGGTGGAGGATGACGCTGTGTGGGATGAAGATTTACTGGGCACCACGGCGGTCAAGCAGAATGAGCCTCACTCAGGTTCGACGCAGGAAAGTCTCAGTGCCGGCACTCGGGGTGCCGTGGAAGAAGGTACCGAGCATGGCGGTGAGATGCCTGCAACGAGCTAGCCTCAGTTCCCTCTGGAGCTCAGCCACAGTGGGCTGGAGGATCTGGAGCTACAACAGCGACCGCTGCAACAGCTTTACAGAGAGTCAGGGCCAGACCGACAGGCATGGAGGGACGGCGTGTCGATCAGCAACACTGCAGGCCGAGCAGAGCTCCTCTGAGAGTTACGGACCTGGTCCAGGCTCGAGGGGAGGGACGTCCATGGCGGATGTGGGCCGAACGACAGCCAGAGGAACACCAAGAGTGGCTACGTATCATGGCTGAGCGGGACGCAGCCTACTTCCAACTGTCAGACAGCTAGTGGAGGCACATCAATGAGCTGCGGCATTCCCAGGAGAAGGCTTCAGATGGCGGGTCTGGACAAGAGAAGTGGCCGATGGCGAAGAGAAGAAGCGCTCTCGTCTATGAGGTCAGCTGCAATCCTGGTGGCATGCCGCTTCCAGGGGCGGGTCTACTGAGGGGCTGCCCTGGGCTCCCCACAAGCCAGTTCTAGTCCTTTCTGCCAGAAGGACAGTAATGTAGTTTTGAAAAAACAAAAAAACAAAAAAAATAATAGAGTAAGTTCCAATGTTCATGTTTGTGTGTGTAAAAAAAACAAAACTAAACTGTTATTGTTCTGGGTGTGTTTTATTTTAGGAACACGGCAATGTTCTTAGTTATAAATTGGCTTTTGTTTAAGTTTACAGGCGGCAGAATAACCCACCTTGCCATGTGGGGTGGGATGGTAGTCCACCCGTCCCCCCTAGCTTAGGTTTGTTGTGTGAATGTGATAGGCCATTTAGTGATTTCAGTTATAGTTTTCTTAGTGCGTGATTCGGGTCCTAAACTGGGGAGGGTCTCAATTGTATGTGTGGTTTTGTACTTTCTTTGGGGAGGGGGTAGTATTGTTGTTTTATTATGAAGTGCGGTGTAGTGGCGGTCACTTCCTCTTCCACCACTGCACCACCCTGTAATTACTAGCAGGCATGCCTAATCGTCCTCTTTGCCAATTCCCCTGCCTGCCTTGTGGCTGTATTATGTGTGTTCAACCCAATAAAGATGAGTTCAGCTGTGCACCTGGCCTCATCATTACACAGGTATTTACAGACATAACAGTATGAGCATATACTGTAATACCTGTGTATGAGTACCAGTTTCTTTGGCAGTGGAGAAGTGATCAGTAGCACAGACTTTAGAAAAATGTGCTCGATTTTATCTGTGCGT
This sequence comes from Pholidichthys leucotaenia, assembly GCA_020510985.1. Classification (NCBI taxonomy): domain Eukaryota; kingdom Metazoa; phylum Chordata; class Actinopteri; order Cichliformes; family Pholidichthyidae; genus Pholidichthys; species Pholidichthys leucotaenia. The sequence continues at coordinate 310,109,578 of CM035841.1, read as the reverse complement.
ACTGCAAAAATAAAACGAAAGCAAGAGCTGCTCTGTGTGTTTGCATATAACTCTATCCAATGGAGGCGCTGTGTAAAAATGCTCCAGCACTGCTCTCGTGGCTCTTTAACTCTGAGGCTCCAGTTTTCCTCCACGTTGGCCGCACATGCGCAGAAGGCGCTGCCACCTGCCGAAAACCAGAAACGAACAAGGAAGTCTATCGCTAATAGACTGGATGTCAAGCTAAACCCAATCTAAACACCCCCTGCCGGCTTGCGCACGTCTGGGGCTCCCTACATCGGCGTCTCAGGATGTTTAAGAAACTGAAGCAGAAGATAAACGAGGAGCAGACGCAGCCGAGGAATGCGCAGTCACCACAGGAACAGGCCCAGGTTGGTTGGTGCTCTGCTACGAGCTCACTGGCTAAGCTAACACATGTTTACTCTGCGGAAGGGAGAGCTTGCTGCAAAAGTAATTATAAAATTATTTTCTCCAGTGTCGTCACATAACTTTACAAGTGTTCGGCTTTATAAACTAGTCTCACCGGTCGGTACTTGAGTTGTCTTGTAAACATGAATGCAATGCTAGGTCTTCCCAAGTTAGCTGTCAGTAGACATCCTGGAACTGGTAAATCTCGTTGTCCCGGATAGGAATAAAAACAACAAGCAGTAAGCCATGGACAGTGTACTGTCGTCAAATTGCCAGCCATTATTACTGTGTCCATCAATGTCAACATGGGTGTGTCTGTGTTATGCTACTTGCGTAGGACCCTAGTAGATGGCAGCTGGCTGCTATATTTGACATGTCAAATCCTGCTCATGCTTAACTCTTCCCCTCCCACTGTGCCATATATAACAATTAAAATAGAGACACAAGCTTTGCAATCTAAAATCAGAAGTACTGCTAAATTGTGTGGCTTCCTTGAATCGTTTGCTGCATGTGTTCATCGTAGCAGTGGTGATGGATGCGGAACCGTACCCATAGAATTCTTGCTACAGATACGGCTCGAATCTGATTGGCCAGAACGTTCTATTAATGCTCATCTTAAAAGCAGCAGGTTACAGGTACAGAAATCTGATGCATTTATTTGTTTCAAAATTTTAATTAATATCTATTTACAACCTGTTTAACCTTACCCACTCCCAAATCCTAAGGCTAACCTCTTAAGTAGGATAACTAAGTAGACGGTTGTGCTGTTTCATCCCATCTAGCAACAATGCTCTGCACTGTGTGTGTTTATATATTTACATATTTATTCCACCTAGCTACAATGCTCCGCACTGTGTTTATATACTCATATATTTATTCCATCCAGCTACAATGCTCTGCACTGTGTGTGTGTATATATATATATATATATATATATATTTATAGTAATATGTACATATGTATATTAAAAGCTCTTGCTTTTTTTTCTTGCCTTCTGATTGTTGCTGTCCCTGTGCTGTTGCAATCCCGGAATTTCCCCATTGTGGGACTAATAAAGGCTTATCTTATCTTATCTTAAATTTCATCTCATATCAAGTAAAACGGTTTGAACAAGGTGCTGATGACAGGATGTGAACCTGCAACCTTCCAATCACAGGCCCACCATACTATCTACCTAAGCCACAGTGGTAGCTGGTTTGGAGTTGATCTGAAAAGGCTTTGTCTGATTGTCAACTCTTCTGTAGCAAAAGAAATTTCATATAGGAATACAGCTTCTGAATCCGTAGCCATTGCCTTCATGGTATTCTGTCTGTTGTTTGACTGATCTACAATACAGCTAATGCAAACTCAGATTTTCCTTACAAAAGACTTGAGTCCACACACTAGTAGATTCATTGCTTTTAGTTAAAAAAAAAAAAAAAAGCAGACGGGATGTTGTTTTTTACAGATGTAGCCCTGTCTATAATTACACTGGTTGACACCAAATTTATTGTCTAAGTTTTTTTTAGCTGATTTAGGACAATTTTGATGTGCTGAATCCAAAAATCACATTGGTTTTGCTCAATCAGGTCAACTTTTTGAATTTTGGCCACATGTTGTTTTATACGTTTTTGTTTACATGTACGGGTATTTTCGCTTTATATGATGCAAAATTCTTTATGTCTTGAAATTCTCTGAATTTTGAACAATGATGACGAACATTCAATTTACATGTACTTACCTTTATAAAAAGGTAAGTAAATGCACAGTACTAAGTAAGTACTAAGTAAGTACAGGTTTTTACTTAGCACCTGATCGAGAGAAACAGATGTCATTTTCGGATTCAGCGGTGCAAAATTGTCTTAAATCAGTTGAAAAAAAACAGACAACTTACAAAAAAGTAATTTTTGTAACACTGTGTTATTTATAGACACAACAGTGCTTATTGTATAAATATAGTCTTTGTAAAGGGTTTAATTTATTTTAATTCAAAGTGTGAAATTGAAATTTTTTTTTTTTTTTTTTTTTTAAAGCTGTTATTGTATTTTGCAATAATTTTCTAATGAGTCTTGAGTTTGGTTTTATTTCATTTCTTTTAAAAAAAAAAAAACCAAAACTGTTATTGTATTTTGCAATAAGCCTGAAGGTGATTTTGTCTTTCTGTGTCATCGGGATAACGCAGAGTTACAACCTGATTAGAAAGGCTTGATTGCTGACAGCCAGGTAAATTCTTTTAATTGCTAATGACTAATTAATTTCATTTTATAACAAAATGTCAATAGGAAATATTACACTTGTCATTTTATTTTTTTCTTGTCAGTTTGTAATGTTATCAGACTGTGTTAACATTGAAATGGCTGCACGGTGGCGCAGTGGTTAGCACTGTGGCAGCACAGTTTTACCCTCGGCCGGGGGAGCGTGGGGATCGTGGGTTCGATCCCAGCCCCCGACCAACAGTGATCTGTGTGGAGTTTGCATGTTCTCCCCGTGTTGCGTGGGTTTACTCCGGGATTTCTCCGGTTTCCTCCCACACGCCAAAAACATGCAGGTTAGGGATACGGGGCGCTTGCGCACGCAGCGACCGACAGCTGGTGGCTTGTCACCAGACTGCAAAACAAATCTACCTACGGGTACAAATAAGTAACAAAAAAAAATGGTTAAAGTGAGCCTAGTTCAAATAGAAATGGACTCTTAGCTATCATTCAGTAAGTTATTAGCTGACTGGAGAGGCAAATGTATTTTTTTTTTCAGAAAGGAAGGGAGATAAAAGAGATTGATCTGGACCCCGATCGGACCGTTTTTTTCAAGAAGACGTACTTCACCACTTGTCTAGGGCCCCTAGATCCTCATCTCTTTTTCCCAGCAACAGCTCTGTCATCACCCACTGCTCTTCTCCACACCAACGGCTGAGTCCAGCGTTTTGACTCCTCAACAATGGGTTCCATCCCCATCAACGACTGTACTCCACCAATGGTCTTTCTCAACATCAAAGTTTTTCCCAACCAACGGTTCTCCTCAGCTAACATTCCAGGTGATGTTTTTCCCCGCCGATCCTTCTGTTTCTGACCTTCAATAAAATTGAGTAGCTACTCCAACATTTCCGTTTGAAGACTATCAGGCCTGCAACGGTGGGAGTGATCTTTTTTAAAATTTATTTTAGTATTTTGAGACATTTAGGAAAATAGAGCTGTGTGCGTGAATGTGTGTGAATGACTGACTAAACACAAGCTAAGTACACACGTTCCCCGCCAGCATGTGCGTGCAGTCCAAGCACACACTGAGAAAGAAATAGTCGTAATCCAGCAAAATGACTTCAAAGTGGAAGAAGGAAATGACACAAATATGCAGGTTCAGCCAGCAGCCAATATTCATTTCTTCACTGGGTCCAAGGCTAAAAAAACCCAGAAAAGTGAGTCAATTAATGAAATGCAGTTACTCAAAAAGCAAGTGAAAGCTTTACAAGAGCAAATTAGTGTTATGACTGTGCATCCATTGCATCTTTCACAACAGATCTCCAACCAGTTTCCTAAACCCAAAGCCACTGCAAGTCACAAAAATGCTTCATTGAAGACTGGTACAGAACGCACTTGCACCATGTTCCCATTCAACCTATTGCATCTCTAGCAATTTGTGGATTAGCACAAAGTACATACCCCTACTGAGGCTATGTTACTGTGGAGATGGAATTCCCAGAAGACATGGCACGAGTTAAAGGACCCGTTAATGTTACTGTATAGCTCTCATTTGCCCACAGCCACAACATTGCCACCAAGTACCTGTTATTGTGGGAACAAATGCTTTTTTGTTCCACAGATTTTGGGAACTTTCAAATGAAAATAGTAACCAAGCTAAACTGTGTTCTATGAGAATACCGGAGTGGTGGCTCAGTTTGTAGAGCATCCGCCCCACACCCGGGAGGCAGGGGTTCAAATCCCAGCCGGGTCATGCCGAAGACCATATAAAAGTGGAACTTCCTGCCGTCCAGCTTGGTGCTCAGCAATAATGGAATGGAGGAGGGAAATTTGTGGCGGCGCCTTGCATGGCAGCGGCCCTCTGATTCTACACTTGGGGTGTGTGTGATTAACACAGTAGATAGGTAAAACACAATCTCGTTCTACTGTACATGATTGGATGTACAGTTGAATGACAATAAAGGGTGATTTAATTTAATTTTAATTTAATTTACAGGCTGTGTATGACCAAATCCAAGCCAAAATTCAGTCAGAAAGAGTGGATGAAATTATTGGACATGTCAAGTGGCAAGGTCCTGGTAACCTTTCAATGCCCCCAGGTGAGAGGCGTTACGTCACCTGTAAAGTAGAACTACGAATGCCTTTGCCCAAAGAAATTGTTCTTGTAGATAAACCTGCAATGCAGTCACTTCCTGGTGGTTTACTACTGCAGACCAGTGTACTCCCCAGCAATGAAATGGATGCTGATAATTTCACAGTGCTACTACAAAATAAGTCCAAAAAATCTGCCTCTGTACCAGCTGGCACCGTCATTGCAGAAATGTATGCTGTTGAAACAGTTACTCTCCCAGGGCCAAACAGCCATCCCTCCGAGAGCTTAGATCTGGAGCTATTTGATTTTGGAGACTCCCCAGTACCTGAACACTGGAAGAGCAGATTACGTCAAAAGTTAGCTGAAAAGAAAAAGGTGTTCTTCTTACATGAGTGGGATGTAGGGTTAGCAGAAGGTGTGCAACATCACATAAAGCTAAATAACCCAAAACCATTCAGAGAGAGATCTCGCAGATTGGCACCTGCTGACATAGACAATGTGCGAAAACACATTCAGCAACTGCTTATGGCTGGAATTGTGAAGGAGTCTCGCAGTCCATATGCATCTCCTATTGTAGTTGTTTGTAAAAAGGATAGCAGCATCAGGATGTGTGTTGATTATCAAACACTTAACAGTCGTACCATTCCAGACCAGTATACCATGCCACACATTGAGAATGCCCTTGATTGTCTTGTCAGGCAAAGTGGTTTTCAGTGCTTGATCTTCAAAGCGGTTATTACCAAATAGCCATGGCTGAGGAAGATACAGAGAAAACGGCATTTATCTGCCCCCTTGGTTTTTACCAATTTGAGAGAATGCTGCAAGGTATTACTGGAGCACCAGCAACTTTTCAGCTGCTTATGGAGAAAGCTGTTGGAGACATGTACCTTCTTCAAGTCATCGTCTATCTAGATGACATTATTGTATTCGGAAGAAGTCTTGAAGAGCAAGAACACCGCCTACTGAAAGTTCTCGATAGACTGGAAGAAGTGGGTCTCAAAGTGTCCATCAACAAGTGTCAGTTCTGTCAGCCCAGAGTCAAGTATGTAGGTTACATTGTGTCAGAGTCAGGAATTGCCACTGATCCAGAAAAAGTCAAAGCTATGAAAAACTGGAAAGAGCCCACAGATCTAAAGTCACTGAATTCATTCCTTGGATTTTGTGGATATAGGAGATTCATTGCTAGCTAGTCCTCCATTGTGCATCCACTGACAGAACTCACAAAAGGCTATCCCCCTACTCAGCAGAAAAGGAGGTTACAAAGTAGAGGTTTAGTCAAGAGCTACTTCAAAACTTCGGAGCCATTTGGAGATCGTTGGAATGAAAGCTGTAAAGATGCATTCCATAAAATCATTGACTGTCTCATAAATGCTCCTGTGTTGGCTTTCGCTGACCCAACAAAACCATACATACTGCATGCTGATGCCAGCATGCATGGCTTAGGTGCTGTACTAAATCAAGAGTATCCAGAAGGCCTTAGACCTGTTGCCTTTGCGAGTCGAAAGCTTAGCACCTCTGAACAGAGATATCCTGTCCATCAGCTAGAATTCCTAGCATTAAAATGGGCTGTGGTGGACAAGTTTCACAACTACCTGTATGGAGCAAAGTTCACAGTAAGAACCAATAATAACCCTTTGACATATGTACTTACCTCCGCAAGACTGAATGCTACAGGCCGTCGATGGTTAGCTGTCTTGGCTACCTATGACTTCAACATTCATTATCGTCCTGGACGTCACAACGTTGATGCAGACCTGCTGTCAAGACAGAATGACAGGGAAGACGCCTTGGACGGATATTTCACATTCAGTCATTAAAGCTATTTGCAAGCAAGCCTGTGCCCTTGAAATCCCTAGTGCTCCAATTAGACTTGTGAACCAGTTAGGAGCACTGCCAACAGTGATTCCTGAGGTGCATGTTAGTCCTGCAAGCCTTAGAACAAAGCCAGTAGATCAGATGAGCCCCAAAGATCTAAAAACAGCTCAAGAGTTAGATCCAGTCATAGGATCAGTAAAATGGGCTATTGAATCTGACCAAACACCTGTTCACGATAAAAATGCTTCTCATGATGTTAAAGTCCTGATCAGAGAGTGCACTAAACTAGAGTTAACATATGGACTTCTGTACAGAGTGAGGAAAACACTGTCTGATAAAGAGATCAGACAATTGGTGTTACCAGAGCCATACCGACCCATTGTGATGAGATCCCTTCATGGTGAGTGTGGGCATTTAGGAGTTGAAAAAACTTCTGAGCTGACCAAAGATCGGTTTTATTGGCCACGCATGACTGCTGAGATTGAAGAATACATCAGAAATTGTGGGAGATGTATTTCCAGGAAAACAGTTCCACAGCAAGCATCCCCACTAAACCAAATAACTAGCAATGGTCCTCTGGATTTAGTCTGTATTGACTTCTTGCAGACTGAACCAGACAGACTCCAAAGGAATCAGAAATGTTTTAGTTGTGACCGACCATTTCACAAGGTATGCACAAGCTTTCCCTACCAAAGATCAAAAGGCCATAACAGTTGCTAAAATTTTGTGGGACAAATACTTTGTGCATTATGGATTACCAGCAAGAATACACTCAGACCAAGGAAGAGATTTTGAGAGCCGTTTAATTAAGGAACTTCTCTCCATGCTTGGGATTCATAAATCCCGTACCTCTCCTTACCATCCCCAAGGTGACGCCCAACCAGAGCATTTCAACCAAACGTTTCTATCAATGCTTGGTACCCTGGACACTGTAAAGAAAAGTAATTGGAGCCAACATATCAGTCCATTAGTACATGCCTACAACTGCACTAAAAATGAAGCTACAGGCTACTCCCCATACTTCCTAATGTTTGGGAGAAATGCAAGGTTACCAGTTGACATTTGTTTTGGCACTTCACCTGATGAAGAGAACGAATTATCTTAACAACAGTATGCAAACCAAATGAGACAATATTTACAGAAAGCTTACAAATTGGCAACAGAGACAGCAGACAAAAGCCACAAGAGAAACAAGTCATGATCTACATGTGAAAGATCTGCCATTGGCAGAAGGTGACAGAGTTTTGCTAAGAAATATTGGTTTGACAGGCAAACACAAACTTCAAGATCGCTGGAGGTCTGCTCCATACGGCATAGTCAAAAAGTTGCCCAACTTACCTGTCTATCAGGTTAAACCTGAATATGGGAATGGAATTATTAAGACTATGCACAGAGATCATCTTTTACCTATTGGGTATCTTGTAAGGTTGCCAAAATCTCACGATGAGCCAGAACCTCTTACAAAGCCCCCTGTCACAAGGTTGCAACACAAAAAGAAAAGCCACAGACACTCTAAAACTCAACAAATAGTACAAAGTGAAACAGGCTCATTCCAACCAGAACTTGGGTTTGAACATGAAACCCCATCCATTGATGTGGAGGATATCAGGAGACATTTTTCTAGTCCAGCTCACTATTCTGAAAATATTACAGATTCTGCCACTGAAAGTTCAGAGTCATCTGAAGAAGAATTAGAGCAGAATATAGCCAGTCCCTCTGAATCAGAACAGACAGTTTTAGAAACTACAGCTGAATCAGACCCCGACATCCCTGTGACTTCCAGAACTTCTGTTAAATGGAAAGAAGCAACACTGATTAGAAAGTCACAAAGAGAAATAAAACCTGTTATTCGTCTAACATATGACTAACATGGTATTCAGACTGAGGAGCCTGTAACCATAGTACATCAGGGCGTGATTATTCAGTTGAACCTTGGTGCACAGGGTAAAGATGTGAACCAGACCGTTCAAAGCCACAAGAAGTCATCAAGCAAGACTAAAAAGAAACACCTATCCACCTTAAGAAAGAAAAACCTAGTCTAATGAGGACATCTAGACTTTTAGAAGGGGGAGGATGTAGCCCTGTCTATAATTATTTATAGACACAACAGTGTTTATTGTGTAAATATAGTCTTTGTAAAGGGTTTATTCATTCATTCATCTTCTTCCGCTTAATCCTTTTCGGGTCGCGGGGGGGCTGGAGCCTATCCCAGCATCTTTGGGTGAGAGGCAGGGTACACCCTGGACTGATCGCCAGTCCATCGCAGGGCCAACACAGAGAGACAGACAACCATTCACTCTCACAGTCATACCTAAGGACAATTTAGAATCCCCAGTTTTGATGCCAATTAACCTAACTTGCATGTTTTTAGCATGTGGGAGGAAACCAGAGAAATCCCAGAGTAAACCCACGCAGACACGGGGAGAACATGCAATTTAATTTATTTTAATTCAAAGTGTGAAATTGAAAATGGTTTTTATTTTTTTTTTATTTTTTTTAAAAAAGCTGTTATTGTATTTTGCAATAATTTTCTAATGAGTTTGAGTGATATATGTACAAAAAGCTGTTAATAATCTATTTACAATGTAACCTGGTGTTTTGATTGACAAGTGCTTTGGAATATAAGTTTTAGGGAACCAATCAGTTTTTGTCCAGAAGGCAGATGGCCGGAGCAATTAATGACGGTTACAAGTGTTGCACCTTAAAAGGCTGGAGTCTCAGGGAGATTCAGCAGTTGATCACAGAAGGCTGAAGGTGATTTGCTCTTTCTGTGTCATTGGGATAACGCAGAGTTAACAGCATGATTAGAAAGGCTTGATTGCTGACAGCCAGGTAAATTCTTTTAATTGCTAATGAGTAATTAATTTCATTTTATAACAAAATGTCAATAGAAAATATTACATTAGCCATTTTTTTTTCTTGTCAGTTTGTAATGTTATCAGACTGTGTTAACATTGAAATGTTTAAAGTGAGCCTAGTTCAAATAGAAATGGACTCTATCATTCAGTAAGTTATTAGCTGACTGGAGAGGCAAATGTATTTTTTTTTTTTCAGAAAGGAAGGGAGATAAAAGAGACCGATCTGGACCCTGACCGGACTTTTTTTTTCAAGAAGACAACTTCACTGCTTGTCTAGGGCCCCTAGATCCTCATCTCTTTTTCCCAGCAACAGCTCTGTCATCACCCACTGCTCTTCTCCACTCCAACGGCTGAGTCCGGCATTTTGACTCCTCAACAATGGGTTCCATCCCCATCAACAGCTGTACTCCACCAATGGTCTTTCTCAGCATCAAAGTTTTTCCCAACCAACGGTTCTCCTCAGCTAACATTCCAGGTGACGTTTTTCCCCGCCGATCCTTCTGTTTCTGACCTTCAGTAAAATTGAGTAGCTACTCCAACATTTCCGTTTGAAGACTTTATCAGGCCTGCAACGGTGGGAGGGATTTTTTTTAATGTATTTTAGTATTTTGAGACTTTTAGGAAGATAGGGCTGATGTGTGTGATTGATGTGTGTGAATGAGTGATTTCAATTTAAAACTGCTGTAAATACTTTTTAAATGTTGACATCTACACTAAATCAGTTCAACTGACTTTAAAATTGCTGTTTTGTGTCTGTTTTAAGTCATTTTAAGCCTTTCCATATAATGTAATTAAATTGTGTCTTGTAAATTATGTTTTTTCATCTTATTGGGAAAATATATACATCTTCATTGATTTATTTCTCAATAAGTGGAGGCACCGAAAATATTAGTCTAAATTTAAAGAACCCGGGACCCCACCCACAGTACTACAACTTTAATACAGGTTTATTACCTTTTAAATAGCTACATGGGTTGGGTGCTACACAGATAAGGCGTAAAAATTAGTCAGTTTGCATCAGTCCTTCTTGTCCTTTGTAAGTCTGCTCTCTTTCTACATTTTGCTAAAATATGTGCACAGGTTGTGTCTTTGCAGCTATTAATTGATTTTTGATTTTTTTTTTTTTTTTTTAAATTTTGTATACTTTATTGATCCCCAGAGGGGAAATTGAGGCCATCCACCTGGATGGATGAAGCAGCCACGGTACGGCGCTATCCCTTTACCATTCACACACACATTCACACCTAGGGCCACTTTTAGAGTCTCCAATTAACCTAACCTGCAAGTTTTTGACCTGTGGGAGGAAACCAGAGAACTCCCGGAGTAAACCCACGCAGACACGGGGAGAACATGCAAACTCCACACAGATCACTGTTGGTCAGGGGCTGGGATCGAACCAGGGATCCCATGACCAAGGGTGAGTTGCTGTGCTGCCACAGTGCTAACCACTGCTCCACCGCACCGCCCACTAATAAGTACTCAGCTGCAGCCATCCCTTTGTAATAGGGTTCAGTCCTGTTGTGCTCATAGTAGCACATTTGTTTTTGATTGACCTTCATGATGCCTGTGCTTTTGCATCTGAACTTCCCTGAACTGCTGCTGAGTTCAGATAATTTGCTTGCTGTGCAGGATGTGCAACATACTTTCAAGGACAGTTTGTAAAAAGTTCAAAATCAGACTTTCCAGTGATAATAGTTTTTTGGCAGTGGCTGTGGATACGGAACCGTACCCACAGAATTCTTGCTGCAGATACAGCTTGAATCTGATTGGCCAATATGTTCTATTAATGCGTATCTTAAAAGCAGCAGGCTACAGGTAGGGAAATTTGAGGCATTTATTTGTTTCAAAATTTTAATCTCTATTTATTACCTTTTTAACCTTTCCCACTCCCAAATCCTAAGGCTAACCTCTTAATTTTAATTCTAAGTTTCATCTCATATTAAGTAAAATGGTCTGGGCAAGGTGCCGAAAGCAAGACATGAACCAGCAACCTTCCGATCACAAGTCCATTGTACTATCTACCTAAGCCACAGTGGCAACTGGTTTGGAGTTGATCTGAAAAGTTTTTGTCAGATTGTCAACTCTTCTGTACCAATAGTCATTTCATATAGGGATATAGCTTCTGTATCCATAGACACTTTCTAGTACAAGTCTTTGGGTATTGTTGGGTTAAACTATTGAAAGATATTTCCTGATTTCAGATTTTTCATTGAGAAGGATTGATATGAATGTGTGATCAAAAGCTTGAAGGACACAGTTCCTCCATTATCTTCATGTAAAGCCTTCATGTTATAGTGCATGGCTTTTCTCTGAGCAGGTAGGATTTGAGGTGTCCCCAGCATGTACTTACAGGAGATGAAGTCAGTTCTTTTGCTTGTGAAGTTGGGTAAGCTTGGGCAAGACCTGCTTCACAATTCAAGATGGCTGCACCCATGTGCCACACATTCTAGTTGGTCATACCCATAGGAGTACCTAATTTCTGTCTCTGAAGACGTTAGTAAGGTGTATTTATACGCATGGTGCCACGTAATGGATAGCGCAGACCGATTCCCTCACCAGGTACAATGAAACAAAAGAAAACTAATTGGAAGAGGTGCAAATTATACCTAAAAGTCAAACAGTTAAATAATTTTTACACCAGGATAGATTAGCCAAATGATTATATATGTCAGTTAAATGTGCCTGAAATCACCTGTAAATGATGTAGGTTTTATGAGTTGTTGTTTTGGAATGCCTTAGACCAGTGTTTCTCAAAGTGCGGCCCCCGTGCCAATGGCGGCCCGCGAAAACATTTCTGGCGGCCCGCGGCCAATCTGTTAACGTCTTAACCAATATATGATCTGAACTAATTGCTTTGGAAAAATTCCGATACACATCTACGTTTAGTGGTCTTTGGCGCCATCTGTAGGCACAAGCCGTAATTACATGTGTTGTCGACCTTGCGATCACTTCATTGCAGCAGCTAGTCCAATTGTATTATGGGAGATGGAACGTTCAGCGCACAGTGCAGAAGTGTTGGTTGGCAACGGTTTCGGAGCACCATTTTGAGTCAGAAGAAGAATAAGAAATAAATATTAGTGCTTGTGGAAGTCGAAGTGTGGAAATAAAGATGGATCAGCGAGAGAAAGAGGCAGAGATGGAGACCGCTCACTCGAGGAAACCGAGAACTGTCAGCGAGGAAAAAAGGCAGTTTCAGGGAAAATGGACTTTGGACTACTTCGTTGAACTTCACGGGTCAGATAAAGTTGTATGCCTCATCTGCAGACAGGTAATCGCAGTGCGAAAAGACTTTAACATCAGGCGCCATTACGAAACAAAACACAAAAATTATGAAAAATTCAGTGGCAAGGATCGCACCACAAAGATGGAACAACTTAAAAGGGGCTACACAGCACAACAGTCAGTCTTCACGCAATTTTCAAAAACCAGCGAAGCAGTAACAGAGGCTAGCTATGTGGTAGCTCATGAAATAGCTAAACGGGGCAAGCCGTTTAGTGACGGAGAATTTGTTCGAGACTGTATGCTAAAAGTGGCAGAGCGTGTATGCCCAGACCAAAAAACAAAGTTCCGTGGCCAACCGAAAACAGCACCACAAATCACACTGCAGTTAAAAGGTATGTTGACCAAGTAACACATACTGTGTGTGACTTAATGACAAGCAATGGTAAATATGAATGATAACTATTCGCTAAGCTTATCTTTTCTCCTCTCTCCACCCCACCCCCTCTTTTTCTCTGTCAGGATTTCAAGGGAAATGGTCCTGAGGAAATTTGTCTTGGACATTCATTCACAAAAGCTGCCACATAACACACACACACACACACACATACTCATACTGTACTTGACAAACTAAAATTGTATTTTCATCAGTCCCAATTTCTTACTGTTAATATGACTTTACCCAAACTAATTAAATCTGATAATTAAAAGGATTACAAATGGAATTGAATTTTCAGTCTTTTTTTTTTTTTTTGCCTCCGTCCCTTTGGTGGCCCTCGGTTCAACTTTGGATTCCCAAATTGGCCCTCACCCATCAAAACTTTGAGAACCCCTGCCTTAGACTCAGGCATAACACCATTTCTTCAGATGGTTTTCAACCTCAGACAGAAAAGGAATGAACCTTTAGACTGACTGAGTGCATAACTGAAGAGTAATAAAAAGTAGCCAGACTTGATCCACACAGTATTGCATTGTAGGCATAAAATAACAAAAAGAAGATCTGAATTGTGATTTTGCTTTGTGTGTTTAACAGATGGGCAGTGGAGACCGGCGCAGCAGCCAGACTCTCCCATTCCTTCATGATGGCGTGCCTTCTCCCAGTGACAGAGAGGTGAGCATGGTGTCACCCTGTTAGAGATTTGCCTTGGTATAATAAGCATACATATACTCACAGAACAGACTGCTGAGATGTTTAAACGCCAGACAAAATGTTTCTGACCCCTTTTAAAATTCTGCCTTGTGTTTTCTTTAATACTCCATGCTCCCCCATAACCTGTCAGCGTCTTTTTGAGTACTATGCAAGATGAAGGGGAATATATGATAAGTAGTACTGTCAGTTTTCGCAGGGCAGACTGTTTACTTTAAATAATATGTGCATATTCCTATGCACCCCTTGGCTTATTGAATTGCATATTGTCTCTATCACCTAAGAATCATTAATGATGCAGAGAAATTACTGCCTTTATCTCAATTTAGGTAGTGTGTTGGAAGTTTTTCATTAATTTTTCTGTTTGTATTTTTTTTATCACATGATCCTTAGTTTAAGAAGCTAAGAAATGTCAAAAGCTATTTTTAGTAGAGCTCATTTGATGACAGAACAGACATGGTTTTCATTGTTATACTACAAAGTTATTTTCACCTAAAAGAAAATCACATTTAGAGACTATGGGAAGGGCATTTTAATGGCAGAGACCAGACATATTTCAGCATGTGTATGAATAATTAATGCATCCTCCTCTCAGTATTTCTGTCTGTGTCAGGTAAAGTGTATTTACTGTGGGAAAACGTTCATAGTTTCATTGGAAAAAGTCAGACAAGCGGTGAGGTAGTGATGAGATTTTCATGGATAAAGACTAATGATGCAATAGAGATGATGAAACATGTTTTTATTGATATTTGTGACAGCTGTTTGATTGCTGGATGTCTCAATTTCTTCTCTTTATTTTAGGGCTGCACCCAAATATTTCATTATTTGAATATCTGTTTGTTACACTGATGTTCTGTTTCCAAATCTGATATTCAGATATTTGCTTTTGTAAATTAAAAAAACCCCAAAACTTTACCAGATTATTAAAAAAAAAAACTCATGCAAAATAAGGTGAAAATTTTTACAAGAAAAAAGTAGTGGCTTAATTATAAAGCCACAAATTTACAAAGGTGGCACATTTACAAGAGAAGCTGCAAATTTATGGGAAAAAAATTCAGATGTACGTGAAAAAGTTTAAGATTTATAAAAACGTCACATTTCTGAAAGCACTCATGTTAATGCAGTTTATTGAGGGAGAAGAACTGTAGAGAACGTTCAGATATTCACTTAGATTAATCAAAGCTACAAACTTTGTATTCAGCACAGCCCTGCTATACTTCAGTATTGTTGACCTCACTTTGATTAATTGGCTGTTTGTTTTAGTCAAGTTTTTCTATACTATATCCACCTTTTAGCAGGACAGGACGTGTCATGTAGCCTCAGCTTAGAAGCTTTTTTGTCAGATCACATCTTTTTTCATCTCACAAATGTGAAACACTTTGACATCTCTGAGTTGATTTCACTGTTCAAAGCTGATTGTGACTGTTTTTCCAAAATCATAGAAGCTACAGTATATGCAGAGATGTTAAACTGTTACTCATCGCATTAAATTGAATTGTTTCACTTCTCCACTTTTCTTGTTTTTTCTTCCAGTTCATCTACAATAATCTCTCTATCTCTCTCTGTCTCAACTCTCTTCCCTCTCCCATCCACCTAGTCTCTATCGACCGGCCTCCTCTGCTCACACTGGCCGGATGCTCCCCTCAGTTCTGTTTCACACTCATGGTGTTGTTTTTCTCATTGCTCTCTGTGTTCCTCTCCTTTCCCCACCTTTCGTCCCGTGACTGCTCTGACGGGTGGGTCAGATGCTGGCCGGGATGATAGCAGAGCCCGCTTTTCTGTCCGAGTATACTATCTTTGCTCTGGACCATTCAAAACGACCCAAAACGGCCCAGGTAGCCAGTGTGGTGAGTTTGTCCTCACTTCCTGCCTCTGTCTCTTAATCTTTTTCCTCCTCCCCCTCCTCTTGCTCCATTCCTTCCTCCCGTCTTCCACGCATTTGGGGAATCAGTAGAGGACTGTGGCCCAAGTAGGGACAGCTTGTTTCCTGCTCCCCGTCTCGTTTGCTTCGGATTTACCATCAAGAAGGCATCTCGGGCATAGCCTAACCCTGCATCTGTTGGGAGTTGGTATTCAGTATAGTATAGAAGCTTCTGTCCATACTGCCCTGTTGGTTTATTGCCCCACCTTTCAGTTATGATGGTCTGACATATAAATGAATGGTGCTCCTTTGTCTTTAGATGCCCTGTAGCTGCTTGCCTTATAGACCCTTAAAACCCTGTTATGTTGCCCGGTAGCCTCCCTCTCCTCTCCCCACACGTCTGTTTATTTGGAGAGTTAATAGTTTTCTTTATGGGAAAACTTCAAAATTAGCTAAAATGTACCTGTAATGTGTGTACCTCTTCCAAGTAAACAAACGGACCCAGGTACCTTTGTAAGTGCACTTACAGAAGCAACGTGATGTTTTGTGTTTTGCTCAGACAATTAAAAGAAATGGGACAGAATTATATTTTAAGATATCTTACATTTATCATTTGTCTTACAGTTTCCTCCAAAACAGATAAGCAGTTAATACCACTTAAGTAAATACAAATCAAAATATCATATGTCTAACAAAAAAAGTCACTTGAAATGTACAAATATTTCTTCTACTTTTTTTGGCTTTGTTGTGGTTAACTTTCTCTTTGTTTACTAAAATCATTACTGTAGGCATAATAGTAAAGTACAAAATTTAACATATAAGATAGTATTCACAATAAGACAGTTCCAAACTATAATAAACATAAAGTTTTGTTTTTAAGTGAAATACTATATCAACAAAGTCAAAAAGACATTAAGCTGCCTCTGAGTATTGTTTTTAATTGCTAGTGTAGCTAAAGTTGGCCACACACAGGATTTTATCTAGAAGAATTTTATTTTAGGGGGGGGGGGGGCACATGTCTTATTTGTTCCACCAGTTATTTGCCAAATAACAGATAGGTGGTGTCATTATTATTATTTTACTTCTCACGGTCGAATTGGAGCCTCTTGGAGCTCAAATAGTAAATAATATCAAACATATTTGTATTTACAGTTCTTGGGCCCTATTTTCATGGTCATCAGCACACTTTTGTGCCAGACTTTCTGCCATTCGCCAGTGTTTTTTTTTTTTTTTTAGTTTCTGCCAGTGCATTGTCTGTTTTTTATGCTTTGCATCCATCCATCCATCCATCCATCCATCCATCCATCTTCTACCGCTTTTCCGGAGGTCCGGGTCGCGGAGGCAGCAGTTTAAGCAGAGAAGCCCAGACTTCCCTCTCCCCAGCCACCTGCTCCAGCTCTTCAGAGAGGATACCAAGACGTTCCCAGACCAGCTGGGAGACATAGTCTCTCCACCGAGTCCTGGGTCTGCCCCGGGGTCTCCTCCCAGTGGGACGTGCCCGAAACACTTCAAGTGGGAGGCGTCCAGGAGGCATCCTAATCAGATGCCCATACCACCTCAACTGACTCCTTTCAATGTGGAGGAGCAGCGGTTCTACTCTGAGCCTCTCCCGGATGACTGAGCTCCTCATGCTATCTCTGAGGGTGAGTCCTGCAATCCTACAGAGAAAGCTCATTTTAGCCGCTTGTATCCGCGATTTTGTTCTTTCGGTCATTACCCAAAGCTCGTGACCATAGGTGAGAGTAGGAACGTAGATTGACTGGTAAATCAACAGCTTTGCCTTAGAACTCAGCTTCCTCTTCACCGCAACAGACCGGTACAACTTCCGCATTGCTGCAGATGCTGCTCCGATCTGTCTGTCAATCTCTCGCTCCATTCTCCCCTCACTTGTGAATAAGACCCCAAGATACTTAAACTCCTCCACTTGGGGCAGGAGCCTGTCCCCAACCCAGAGAGGACAGTCCACCTTTTTCCGGCTGAGGACCATGGACTCGAACTTGGAGGTGCTGAGTCTCATCCCAGCCGCTTCACACTCAGCGACAAACCGTCCCAGCAAGAACTGTAGGTCATTGCTGGATGAAGCCAACAGGACAACATCATCTGCAAACAACAGAGATGAGATCCTGTGGTCACCAAGCATGACACCCTCCATTCCCAGGCTGCGCCTAGAAATCCTGTCCATAAAAATTATGAACAGGATTGGTGACAAAGGGCAGCCCTGGCGGAGTCCAGCTCTCACAGGGAATGAGTCCGACCGAGTGTTGGCAATACAAACCAAACTCTGACAACAGTCATACAGAGACCGAATAGCTCATAACAACAAGCTCGATACCCCATACACCCGAAGCACCACCACAAAAAACCACAAGGGACATGGTCGAATGCCTTCTCCAAGTCCACAAAACACATGCAAACTGGTTGGGCAAACTCCCACGAACCCTCGAGAATTCTCAAGAGGGTAAAGAGCTGGTCTGATGTGCCACGGCCAGGACAAAAACCACATTGCTCCTCCTGAATCCGAGGTTCGACCAACGGCCAGACTCTCCTCTCCAGTACCTTGGCATAGACCTTCCCAGGGAGGCTGAGGAGTGTGATCCCTCTAAAGTTGGAGCGCACCCTCCGGTCCCCTTTTTTGAAGAGAGGAACCACCACCCCGGTTTGCCATGCCAAAGGCACTGCCCCCAACCTCCACGCAGTGTTGCAGAGGCGTGTCAACCATGACAGCCCTACAACATCCCGGGTCTTGAGGTACTCAGGGCGAATCTCGTCCCCCCCTGGGGCCCGGCCACCAAGGAGATTTTTAACCACCTTGGCGACCTCAGCCCCTGTGATAGGCGAGTCATCCCCCTTGTCCACAAGCCCTGCTTCCTCTGTGGAAGGCGTATCAGAGGGATTGAGGAGATCCTCAAAGTATTCCTTCCACCGCCCGACGATATCCCCAGTTGAAGTCAACAGCGCCCCATCCGCACCATACACAGTGTGGACAGGGAGCTGCTTTCTCCTCCTGAGCCGCCGGACAGTTTGCCAGAATCTCTTCGAGGCCGACCGAAAGTCTTGTTCCATGGCCTCACCGAATTCCTCCCATACCCGGGTTTTTGCTTCAGCAACCACCCGAGCTGCACTCCGCTTGGCCTGCCGGTACACCTCAGCTGCTTCGGGATGATGCTTTGCATCATGCCGTCTAATTACCAGTAGACAGTGCACCCGCTTTGCGCTGGGAGGTGGAGAATCGTTTCAGAGAGGTGTGGCGGCACGCAGTCTCAGGCACATCAGTATTATGGTGCATGTTATACGTACTAATGCACTTTTGAGCAGGAAAAAGGAGGTCTGTCGTCAGAAGGGCATTGTTTAATGCTATTTCAGCAGCATGCTTTGAAATTTAGCTGCTCAGGAGTTTATGAGGAAATGGCACACAATGGGATTTTCTGTTATTTTAATAAAGAGAGTTTTAACATTTATAATTCAATTACCCGTCATTTTAATTATAATATGAAAACGTAATAGTATTTTATTCAATCCACATTCTTGTTTTAATTGTGGACTTAATGTTTGACTCTATAGGTTAGGGATTAATGTATAACTTTTTTAGGGAATGAATGAATGAACAGGGAGCCTGTGTGCATTCTGGTATGGATGCAGTGCATGGGGGAGGTGGTGGGGTAGGTTACTGTCAGTCTGAAGATTTTAAACTACAAACTCTTCTGTGAAAATGTTTTGTCCACTAATCTGTCATGTGTTGAATCATCATATCACATCATCATATCTCGTGTCCTTTTGCGCTTGTGCATCCCAATTAATGAAAAAACCATACTCAGCCGGTGTTTTCTGTTAAATGAGGATGGTTAAATACAAACTATTTGAACACACAACTTGATTTTTCACTACATAGAGGGGAAAAAAAATGTTACGGGGATTTATGATTCAGTTCTCTACCAGACTACAGCGGAGCCAGTCTGTCCTACTAGGAAAACAGCTGACACCACGACCCCAGAGAAGAGCAGGTATGTGCGTACAAACCCGATATTCCTTATCTAATGATGACAGTTTTTACAATTTTATCTTCATTTACTGTCATTCTTTCAAGAAGAAAGATTCAAAATGAAAATATCCCAACAGTTGTCTTGAATTAAGACTACAATTTTGCATTCACCAGAGCAGATTAATAGAGCTCAGGCTGAGATGAACGGCTCGCTCTTTCTTGGTTTAAAAGAGAAGCTCGGATGAACAATAACTGAAGGAAAATTTACAACTCTGTCAAACTCATGGAAAAGAGAAAGACTGGCATCATCTGCACGCTGCTAAACCACTGGGCTGCACGGTGGCGCAGTGGTTTAGCACTGTGGCAGCACAGTTTTACCCTCGGCCGGGGGATCGCGGGGATCATGAGATCGTGGGTTCGATCCCAGCCCCCGACCAACAGTGAGCTGTGTGGAGTTTGCATGTTCTCCCCATGTTGTGCGGGTTTACTCCGGGATTTCTCCGGTTTCCTCCCGCACACCAAAAACATGTAGGTTTAGGGCGCTCGCGCACGCAGCGACCAGCAGCCGGTGGCTTGTCACCAGACTGCAAACCAAGTCTACCTACGGGTACAAATAAGTAACAAAAAAAAAAAAAAAAAAATCTCTCTATTGTAGCCTACTTTCATCCGTGGGCATGCAAGGCTGTCTGTTATCATCATCATCATCATAGCAGTCTGTCGCAGGCGACAATGACTGTTTCATTTAGGTCTGATCAGATTCCTCCACGCAGCTCTGTCCTTCGCCCTGCGCTGCCAGGAACTCCTGGCCTTGTTAACCCGGGCGATGTCCGAGCCGCTGTAAGTTGCTTTCAGACTGACCATTTCATGAAACTGCTTGCAAAGTATTTGAGTACTGCTAGCTTCTGCTGGACTAGCGGCAAAGCTCCTTAAAAGCTGCTGCTTGCTCTTAAAGTGACACTCCGGCAAAAATCAAGTTTTTTTCTGTTGTTAACATGTCTATAACATGTTTTTTGTGACTTACAAGGCATATCCAGAGCAAAATCTGACTGCAGTCTCAAGTCTATGTTTTTTCTGCTGTGAATTTCCACTTAGGGAACGCCTCCCACAAACGGGCAAGTTTAGACAGACCATTTCTAGTTACGCAAGGATTCCTGCTTAGCCTGATTGGTTATAACATTAACCAATCAGGCTAAGCACTGAGACCCCTACTTGATTCTCTCGGGGGGAGAGGGAGGAGCCAAGGAGCAGGCACAGACGGCAGAGAGGAGGGAGTGTGGTGGGGCGGGCTTGAATGGGGCCGGCGAGATAATGCTTAAGCTCAAAATGTACCTACCACTGACCACACAGACAGTCGCCGTCCCTTACTGGGGACAGGGCGAACCGACCGTGGCCACCGTTTTCCACTGCTGGGGTTACCGTATTCCGGAGCTCCGTAGACGCACGCGGGGCAGGTTCAGCTCGGAGACCGGAGTCCACTGGCTGCTGGAGGCACCCACAGAGGAGTGGAAGACACACGGTCAGAAGGCTGAACTAAAGAGAGACGTCTGCTCTCAGCAGATGAGGGCGCCAAGACTGCCACCCACCCATCTGCATTTGTTTTTATTTTATTTTTAGGTTGTTTTTGTTTATGTTATTTGTTTTTAATGCTCTGTGTGTTTTTAATGCTGTTTATTTTTTGTAAAGCACTTTGGTCACCTACGGGTTGTTTTAAAGGGCTATATAAATAAAGTACATTACATTACATTACATCTGATTTGCATTTGTTTGACTCAGTTTGGTGAAGGGGTTTTCAGTGGGGACACAAAGCCTCCTGGGCGCTTCATTCAGCTCCCAGAAACTATGTTGTTGGGGGCAGCTTTCCCCTGGTAGGGTCTCCCATGGCAAATAGGCCCTGGGTAAAGAGCCAGACCAAGAGTGGTCCAGCAGATCCCCATGAAAAACTTGCACAAGGACCCAGTGTATGCAATGAGCCACATGGGTCCGCTCTCCGGTGGGCTCACTACCTGCAGGAGGGATCATGGGGATCAGAGTGCTATGCGAACTGGCCAGCAGTCTTGTCATCTTTGCCTGGACTGCTGCTCCATGACCTGGACCCCCAGAGAAGCAGTAGAAGAGGGATGGATGGAACTTCGATAGAGTACAAGCACAGCCTTTAATCAGCCAGTACTCACTTCCAGCTTCTGCTGTGAAGTGTATATAGACACGTGGACAAAATTGTTGGTACCCCTCTGTTAATGAAAGAAAAACCCACAGTGGTCACAGAAATAACTTGAATCTGACAAAAGTGGGAATAAATAAAAATTCTATGAAAATTAACCAATGAAAATCAGACAATGCTTTTGAATTGTGGTTCAACAGAATTACTTTAAAAAACAAACTCATGAAACAGGCGTGGACAAAAATGATGGTACCCCTAGAAAAGATTGAAAATAATGTGACCATAGGGACATGTTCAACCAAGATGTGTCCTCTAATTAACATCACAGGTGTCTACAAACTTGTAATCAGTCAGTTGGCCTATTTAAAGGGTGACAAGTAGTCATTGTGCTGTTTGTTGACATGGTGTGTACCACACTAAACATGGACAAGAGGAAGCAAAGGAGAGAGTTGTCTCAGGAGATTAGAAAGAAAATGATAGACAAGCATGTTAAAGGTAAAGGCTATAAAACCATCTCCAAGCAGCTTGATGTTCCTGTAACAACAGTTGCACATATTATTCAGAAATTTAAGATCCACGGGACTGTAGCCAACCTCCCTGGACGTGGCCGCAGGAGGAAACTTGGTGAAAAATGGAAGAGACAGATAATCCAAATGGTAACAAAAGAGCCCAGAACAACCTCTAAACACATTCATGGTGAACTCCAAGGTCAAGGTACATCAGTGTCAGATCGCACCATCTGTCGTTGTTTGAGCCAAAGTGGACTTCATGGGAGACGACCAAGGAGGACACCACTGTTGAAAACAAATCATAAAAAAGCCAGACTGGAATTTGCCAAACTGCATGTTGACAAGCCACAAAGCTTCTGGGAGAATGTCCTATGGACAGACGAGACCAAACTGGAACTTTTTGGCAAGGCACATTAGCTCTATGTTCACAGACGCAAAAATGAAGCATACCAAGAAAAGAAGACTGTCCCTACTGTGAAACATGGAGGAGGTTCTGTTATGTTCTGGGGCTGCTTTGCTGCATCTGGCACAGGGTGTCTTGAATCTGTGCAGGGTACAATGAAATCTCAAGACTATCAAGGTATTCTAGAGAGAAATGTGCTGCCCAGTGTCAGACAGCTTGGTCTCAGTCTCAGGTCATGGGTCTTGCAACAGGATAATGACCCAAAACACACAGCTAAAAACACCCAAGAATGGCTAAGAGTGAAACATTGGACTATTCTAAAGTGGCCTTCTATGAGCCCTGATCTAAATCCTATTGAACATCTGTGGAAGGAGCTGAGACATGCCGTCTGGAGAAGGCACCCTTCAAACCTGAGACAACTGGAGCAGTTTGCTCATGAGGAGTGGGCCAAAATGCCTGCTGAGAGGTGCAGAAGTCTCATTGACAGTTACAGAAATCATTTGATTGCAGTGATTTCCTCAAAAGGTTGTGCAACAAAATATTAAGTTAAGGGTACTATTGTGGGAATGTGGGAATGACGAGACAGGTTTCTCTCAAGTCAGGTTTATTCACATTCACCATCGTCTCAAAGAAGAAAGAGAACAATACAGGAAACTCTCGTCCTTAAATGCCAGGACTCTCACAGTTCACAAGTCAAAAGCATCACAGACATGTTGCATTATAATTGCCAGTAACAATGCATCTCCTCTCTCTGATAACAACCCCACTGTCTACAATGCATCCTCTTAAATCCTTTAATAACACCCCCCCACATCCTTGCAGCTTCCTGTCATCTCCAAGGAAGCTCTGCCTTTGTTCTGATCTAAAATGTGAGTCACAAAGTAGGTCACATATGTGTGTCCACTACACCAGCCCCCCCCCAACATTTTAGAACAAACAAGGGAATAACAACATGCATGCCGTGATAGAATCAATACACATCAGTCCACATGCTGTCTAGGCTTCAGTCTCCTGCCGTATCTGCTGTAGCTGGGATTCAACGTCTCTGCGGCGCTGTCATGCTGGGGGTTTGCCGTCTGGGGGTGGAAACCTTTTGTCAGTCCCTGCGGGTGTTCTGGGGAAACATTACTCTGTGAAGCCCCCCGTGGGAGTCTACCTCGCCGCGGGGCCCTTGCCAACAGCACTTGCTCATCTGCCACCACAAAAGCGGGTTTGAGTCTGTTTATGCCAACTTTTTCTTTCCTACCCCCCAAATCTAGCAAAAACTGCTTGTCCCCTGTTTCCAGCACTCTGAACGGTCCGTCATAAGGCGGTCGCAGCGGGGTTCGATGGGCATCGTGTCTGACAAAAACAAACTCTGCGTTCTTCAAAGCTTTAGGCACAAAAACGCACGGAAAACTGTGGTGCACGGGGCCGGGCAGCGTGCTTGATTCAATGTTACTCCGCAACAGCTGAGACGGGGAGGTGTCTGGCGCAGGGTTATCTGGGAGAAACTCCCCCAGCAGCCAGAGTGGCTGCGCAAACACGAGCTCCGCTGGGGAGGCTTCTAAGTCCTCTTTAGGCGCAGAATGCAACCCCAATAACACCCACGGTAACTTGTCTACCCAATTTGCATCCGTCAGTGACGCTCTGAGAACTGCTTTCAATGACCTATGAAAATGTTTGCATAACCCGTTAGCCTGCGGATTGTACGCAGTTGTGCGGTGAATTGTGACACCCAGGCTGTGGGCCATTGTCGACCAAAGTTCGGACACAAATTGAGGGCCTCTGTCGGACGTAATGTCCGACGGAACTCCGAAACGCGCCACCCAAGCCGTTAAAAACGCGCGCGCTACCTCCTCGGCCGTGGTTGATGCCAGCGGAACCACTTCAGGCCAGCGCGTGGTGCGGTCCACCATTGTCAGAAGGTGTGTGCACCCTTGTGACGGCGGGAGGGGTCCTACGAGGTCCACATGAACGTGATCGAACCTCTTGGCCGGAATGTGAAACGGCTCCAAAGGAGCTCTCGTGTGCCTGTGTACTTTGGCCCATTGACACGCCGTGCAGGCTGCTGCCCACTCTTTAACTTGTTTGCGAAGACTCGGCCATACAAATTTCTCTCCTACCATTTTGA
Organism: Pholidichthys leucotaenia; assembly: GCA_020510985.1. Classification (NCBI taxonomy): domain Eukaryota; kingdom Metazoa; phylum Chordata; class Actinopteri; order Cichliformes; family Pholidichthyidae; genus Pholidichthys; species Pholidichthys leucotaenia. The sequence goes on along the minus strand of CM035841.1, from coordinate 310,084,845 downwards.
CCGACGCGCGCACTCCCGGGTGCGCCAAAGCATGAATCGAGTCAAAAACGCGGCGGCGCCACGCGGCCGGTACTACCGGATGCGGCCGTCCAGTGGAGACATCGCAGATTAGGGGGGCATACCGTCTTGCAGCACCCTGCTCTCCAGCCTTAACCCTGTTGGTCCAGACTGGAGCGCGCGCATGTCCGCGTCACTAACCTGCTCCGCGGCCATGGCTGCGTAATCTATTCCTACGCTGACTGGGGCCGCCACCGCGCGTGAGAGGCAATCTGCCACTACATTCAGTTTGCCCGCCACATGCTGAATATCAGTGGTAAACTCTGAGATTGTGGCCAGCTGTCTCTGCTGCCGGCCTGACCACGGTTCGGAAACCTTGGCCATCGCGAATGTTAGCGGTTTGTGGTCAACGAACGCGGTGAAACGGCGTCCTTCCAGCCAGAACTGAAAGTGGCGGATGGCCAAATGGAGAGCCAGCAGCTCCCTGTCGAACGCGCTGTATTTACGTTCACTATTGCGCAAGGTCCTGCTGAAAAAGGCGAGGGGCTGCCACACCCCGGCTACATGTTGCTCCACGACCACCCCTATGGCCACATCTGACGCGTCAGTAGTGAGCGCTATGCGGGCCGTTGGGTCTGGGTGTGCCAACAACGCAGCCTTTGCCAAGGCTGCTTTCACTTCTGAGAACGCTTGGTCCCGCTCAAGGGACCACTCGACCTTTTCCGCGGGTTTCTTTTTTTTGAGCGCGGCATACAGCGGCTGCATGAGTTGTGCTGTGCGGGGGAGAAAACGGTTATAAAAATTCACCATTCCCAAAAACTCCTGTAACGCCCTGACCGTCTGCGGCTGGGGGAAATCTGCCACCGCGCGCACTTTGTCAGGAAGCGGAACTGCTCCTTCGGGGGAGACGTGGTTTCCTAAAAAATCGATCTGCGCCACCCCGAACTGACACTTCGCTGGGTTGATTATTAACCCGTGATCTCCCAACCTTCGGAAAACTGTGGCCAGGTGTTTTTCGTGTTCGTCTTCAGACGCGCTGGCTATCAAAATATCGTCCAAGTAGATGAACACGAAAGGGAGATCACGAAGCACCGCGTCCATCATGCGTTGGAACGTCTGTGCAGCCCCTTTAAGCCTGAATGGCATGCGTAAAAACTCGAATAGGCCAAATGGAGTTATTACCGCTGTTTTGGGGATGTCCTCAGCGCGCACTGGGACTTGGTGGTAACCGCGGACCAAATCTATCTTAGAAAAAAACACGAGCCCCTGCCAAATGAACGGAAAAATCTTGGATATGCGGGATTGGGTAGCGGTCGTGCGATGTAGCGTTGTTTAACCTGCGGAAATCCCCGCAAGGTCGCCATGATCCGTCAGCTTTCGGGACCATGTGTAGCGGGGAAGCCCACAGACTGTTTGAACGCCTGATAATGCCCAACCTCTCCAGGTTGGCAACCTCCTCGCGCGCTATGGCCAGTTTAACTGCGTCCAAGCGCCGAGCCTTTGCAAAAATGGGCGGTCCGGTAGTGGTAATAAAATGTTCCACCCCGTGTTTAGCGACTGTTGCCGAAAATGTGGGGACCATGAGTGCTGGGAACTGAGTGAGCAGTGTGTGGAACTTACCGCTTGCAGCTGTGATGTTGGCTTGTGCTGTTGGCGGGGCCACTTGCGCTGTACACGGAATAGAATCAAAAGAAAATGCATTAACCAGGCGCCTGTTAGCAAGATCAACCAACAAACCATGTGAGCACAAAAAATCAGCCCCCAACATATTGAAATTCACTGCTGCTACAACAAAAGTCCACTCAAATGTACGGCCGTGTAGAGACAGAAGCAGAGTCTTCTCACCAAAGGTCTTAATCTCCGAGCCGTTCACTGCTGCCACCCCGGGACCTCTGGAACCTGCTAGCCTGTCTGCATAGGAAGGCGTGATGAAACTCAACTGGGAGCCTGTGTCCACGAGGAAATGCCTCTTCGAGCGTGCGTCCAACAAGTAAAGCAGCTTGTTCTCCTCCCCGAGGGCCGTGGCTGCTACCGACCCCCGGTCTTGGCGTTTCCCGAATGCCAGAACTGGCACGGTGGTACATATTTGCGTGCCCTCTCTGCGAAGCGGCGATGGTAGAAACAAAGGACGTCTGATCCGCGTTCCCTGGCCCCTGCCGCCGCCGTCGTCGGTGAGTCTGGTACTGCTGCCTCTGGCCCCCTGCCGTCTCCGGTCGTCGCGCCGGGTTCCGCTGCAGCGGCTGTGGCCGCGCGCCGTTTGGTGGCGTTGACAATTCGCTGCGCCTCCCGGGCCAGCGCGCGGTAGTCCCGTAGGGCCAACAGTGGCGAACTGGCCAGGGTCGCTCTCGCCGCTGATGGTAGGGTCCTGAGGAAAAGGTGGGTGAAAATGAAGTGATCGTCGTCAGAGTCTTTCAACCTCAACAACTTCTCCATAAGGTTCGCGGGCATGTCATTTTCCAACTCAGTCAGCGCCAGGAGCCTCTCTGCTCGCTCCTCCACCGAGGGGGTGAAGTGCTGGATGAGTGCAGCCTTCAATGCGCCGTATTTGTCGCTGTCCGGCGGCTGGTCGATCAGGCTCTCCACATGCTGGGCCGTGTGGCCGTGTGGTTTTGCGACCACGTGGTAGAATTTTGTGGCGTCTACCGATATCCCCCGGAGGTTGAACTGCGCCTCAATCGCATTGAACCAGGAGCGCGGATTGTTTTGCCAAAAGTCCGGTAGCTGGACTGTAGCGGCATTCGCTTGGCTGGGGGCTCCTGACGAGGCTGGCCCGGGGGAAGTCTCTTCTCGCTGCATGCTCGTCTTGGGTCACCAGTGTGGGAATGTGGGAATGACGAGACAGGTTTCTCTCAAGTCAGGTTTATTCACATTCACCATCGTCTCAAAGAAGAAAGAGAACAATACAGGAAACTCTCGTCCTTAAATACCAGGACTCTCACAGTTCACGAGTCAAAAGCATCACAGACATGTTGCATTATAATTGCCAGTAACAATGCATCTCCTCTCTCTGATAACACCCCCACTGTCTACAATGCATCCTCTTAAATCCTTTAATAACAACCCCCACATCCTTGCAGCTTCCTGTCATCTCCAAGGAAGCTCTGCCTTTGTTCTGATCTAAAATGTGAGTCACAAAGTAGGTCACATATGTGTGTCCACTACACTATCATTTTTGTCCAGGCCCGTTCCATGAGTTTGTTTTTTAAAATAATTCTGTTGAACTACAATTCAAAAGTATTGTCTGATTTTTATTGGTTAATTTTCATAGACTTTTTATTTATTACCACTTTTTTCAGATTCAAGTTATTTCTGTGACCATTGTGGGTTTTTCTTTCATTAACAGAGGGGTACCAACAATTTTGTCCACATGTGTATAACACCTATACTGTGTTCAGCCAGGATTTCACCCATATTGTGTTTCTCCTTTTTGATTTTCACTCTGAAATAAAACAACAACCAGCTGATGGCGTTGATAGTCCTCCATATCTTTTCTAAAATATTCTGTAGTCTGTTTTGAATCTTGAGTGATCAAATGTGATGATCACGCAAAATGCTTTGAGATCTCACGCCATTGGTACCACTGTGACATATCACTCATACTAACGGGATCTTTATGGGCTCGCAGTCTGACTAAATCATTTATGTTTGTGGTCTCCACATTTTTAAATTTGGTTAATATTTGAAAAGCCTCCAGTGTGTGGCCAGTTTAGCACTGCACAAAGTTTCTGTCATTAACTAAAATGTATGTTGATATTGTGAGGCAATGCATCGGTTATGAAATGAGGCCTGCTGGTTAATGGGGTTTATGTTGATTATCCAACAAATCATAAAACATCTAAATGGTAGCATGTATTTGACAGCACTGAAATACAGAAATCATCACAGCGGTGATTTTAGGCTGCAATTCAGAAAAATGTGTTCAGACTTAAGAGGGTGACTTTATGCCATGTCAAAGTTTCTTTTGTAGTTGCAAAATGTGTGTGCAGTTCTGTTAGTCTGTAGTCATTCTAGTTTCATCATAAAAGTCTTAGACAGGACATGGAAGACTTGATACAGATGCACATTAAATTATTTAACCACTATCAAATTATGCCTATTTTGTATTTACATACTTTAAGCTGTTTGTAAATAACATTTATATATTTTTAAAATAAATATAATTTGCAAAGGTAGATGAATAACTTTGAGTGCAACTGTATTTGCTGCTATTATAACGTCTAGGTTAAATATGCTTAAGTACATCCCACTGTAGTGAACAAGTTAACTGTTGACATTTTCTGTTTATACAACTTCTAAGATACTTTGTACAGTAATGGTCTTGAAGTAATGAGCCCCGTTTTTATTGCAGGAGCTAGATCCCAATTCTACAATTTTTTACCAACTGGCTGTGAGTGTTTCCACTCAAAAAACTTCCCTGTACAGGGAAATTTTTGGAAAACTGCTGGGTAGGGCTTGGGATTGACTCAGTGCTGATTGGCTATAACTCGGCATCATGATGTAAACAAAACAGAAGCCAGCCAGCACCAAAAGTCCACCAGAAACATGGTGAAATTAAATGTCTAAGAGTTTTAAATCTCGTGCTGTTGTGATTGCAGAGAGGAATGGTCAGATCAAGTATACGGCATATTCAAATTGTATAGCAACACCGTGAGAGCGTTGGGATTGCAAGAGCATTACAACTAGGGATGCACAATGTTAGGGTTTGATTTGTTTGTGTGCCATCCACACACACATAACTGATATGCCGATATTTGTGCATATTTTTCCACCTATTTACATGTCCTTTGTCTTACAGTGATGAATAGCACACATATATAAAGACATATTCCCCAAGGAAAATAAGACGACTGCCTCAACTTAATATGAAAATAGATGTTTATTTACCTTTTTTTTAGTAATCTATTCAACAGAACTGTAAACTTCCTCCTTTTCATAGGCTTGGAGAATACTGGTCTTGTATCAACCAGTGTCAAAAACAGTAATGGCCAACTTAATATTTTTAATTGCTTTGGTATCAGCCAATTGTTTTGGTGTTGGCTAAGAAATATACAGTACATTTGCATTATATAAAAAACTGAACTACTTTAAAATGATTCAGTCCCTGATGTTTCCTGAATTTGTGGCTGTAGTCTGCTCTTGTTTATTTCAGGGCAAAAGCAATGCCACACGACTGGGACACACCAGAAAAATATCAGCACAGTCAATATTTTTGCTGATATCAGTCAGTTAAGGTAAATACCTGCTGATACCGATGTTAGGCCGATGTATTGGTGTATCCCTAACTTCAACAGAGGGGTACTGCACAGAACTGGCAGCTCACCCCTCTGTTGTGAGGAATTGGATCCACACCACTGGCCAGTGAAGGATGGAAACCCCACTGATGCTGTTCATGCTAGGTGTCCATGCAGCTGTCCTGTAAAATCAATCTGTCCCTCTGCAGCAATGGTGGCAAGTTAGTACTCCACTCTAGATTTATTTTGTGTGTAATTTCTGAATGAGTTCAACATATTTTAGGCAGTACAGCTTGTTTGCTTTGGCGTGGTGTTATGTAGTTGTAACTTTCAAATGATTACATCACAAACAAAACCTATGGGTCCTACCCACAAAATGGAGACATGACACATGAACCAGCTACAGGAACGGCCCTAACCAAAGTTTCTGTCTCCAAGTATTATTAACCATAGTTTCTGCAATGGAAATGGGGCTATAGTCTATAAAGACCAGTGAGTTATTGACCTACATTCTTCAGGTTATAAAATGGTAGTGCCTACAGCTTCCTGAAATATGACATTGTTTTTTCTTGGAGTTAACTGTGAACATCTTAAATCAGTCATCAGATCTTTGTCATGTCTCAACATCAACTCGACCTATTTTTTATTTTTAAATACCATGACAAAATCATTCAGTGTATTTGCTTTTACATTTTTTAAGTTAATATTTATTTTCTTGCAAGCTATGTTCAGTATATTATGTGTCTGTTGGTACTTCATTAGTCACTTCGTAGTCTATACTGTGAGTTCCAGCAAGAATAAGATATACTTTGGACTTTGAAATTTATTCTTGTGAATTTTTTTTTACTTTATCATTTGAGCTTTCAGTCAAGAAATAGAAACGTTGAAGGGTTGGTTTACCGTTTATTTTTCTGCAGTAGTGAGTCATTGCCCAGTTTTGCCCACATGACTAAAAGTAGTTTACTTGTGTAATCCTATCTGTAAATATTTGAGCTATCACATTCCTTTGTAAAATGAATAAATACTGAATATCTTATTGAGTGAATCAGAGGAAGGAATAGCTCTCAGAGCATGTCAAGGGAGGAGAAGATTTCCTAGCTCCGATCCTGCTTTTTAACAAGTCAACTAAACCAACTAAGCTGCTAAATGTATACTTACTTCAGTTATGCCTTTGTGCTTTTATAATAATACTGCTGCACCCAACACTGTCCAGCATCTTTAATTCAAAAACAAGCTCTTCAACTTGACTTTAACTGTTTGTTTATTCTGACCTCATGGCTGTTCTGTAGAGTATTGTGTTAACCCCATTTTGTTTACTGTACAGTAGAGATGCCTTCATTTGTATTTTTAACCCCTTTGTTCTTTCCAAGTTGCATGAGGGTACCCACTGCCCCTGCATTGCTCCAAGCAAGACTAATATTGCTCCCTCCAGAGTAATCAGGGAGAGCCACGCTGGGTGTGGATGACTAACCAGCCCAGGACAAGTTCCCTGGACAAGTTGTTCTTTCTCTCATTTTGTGTATTTTTCTTCAGAGTGCCTGTCAAGGAGCTTCGAGGTCTCCCAGAGGTAGCATCAATGGGGACAGAAGTGCTTCTCCTCAAGTACGTTTATCACCCAGACTTCCTCTCTGAACTTCAAGCTGAAGTATTAGCACCTTTACACATTATTCAGTAGATTTAAAATGCACCCCTTATGCCATTTCCTTACTCTCCAGAAAGAGGAGTCACAGTCGTTTGCCCACAAACTGCAGTTTAAAGTTCCCTCAGTGGAGTCGTTGATTCGAAGCGGTGCCAGTCGTGCAGAAAATTTGTTTCGTTCCTCTTCTAAAGAAAACCTCACCAGAAGTTCATCACGCGAGTCCCTAACACCTTTGGGAGAAAATGAGTCCTCCAGTGGTCCCACATATGATCCACCCTCAGATATTGAAAGCGAGGCCGAGGAGCCACCAGGAACCACAGAGTCTCTCTCCAAAGAGCAATTGGTTCACCGACTGTTGAGAGTGGAGAGGAGCCTGGGGAAGTATAGAGCCAAGTACTCAGAGGTGAGATTGTTATAGATGTGGCTTCTAGAAATAAAATATATTACCATTACGCAACGGTGCACAGAAATTTTGGTTTGGTATGTGCTTCAACTTTGAAGTCATGGTTCCATTTATTTTCTCGACAATAAGGGAAAATACTGCAAAACATGAAATTCCTCATCTTTTATTGTGAATTTTGCAGACATCAACTCTTTACAAGGTTTCTAACATTTTAAAGGCGATAGAGACAACACTCTGACCTCCAGGCCACTAGGTGCCGCACTTATTCTTGCTCCAACTGCTTGGTAGAGACACGTGACACCAACCCAGTTATGCTATTGGCTCTGACCAGCTGTGACATCCTTACCGGCTACACAAACACACACACACACACACACACATATACAGTATATATACTGTATATACTGTATGTCTGTATACAGTATCTCACAAAAGTGAGTACACCCATCACATTTTTGTAAATGTTTTGTTATATCTTTTCATAGGACAACACTAAAGATACGACACCTTGATACAATATATAAAGTAGTCAATGTACAGCCTGTATAACAGTGTAAATTTTCTGTCCCCTCAAAATAACTCAACACACAGCCATTAATGTCTAAACCGCTGGCAACAAAAGTGAGTACACCCCTAAGTGAAAATGTCCAAATTGTGCCCAAAGTGTCAATATTTTGTGTGGCCACTGTTACTTTCCAGCACTGCCTTAACTCTCTTGGGCATGGAGTTCACTAGAGCTTCACAGGTTGCCACAGGAATTCTCTTCCACTCCTCCATGACGACATCACGGAGCTGGTGGATGTTAGAGACCTTGCGCTCCTCCACCTTCTGTTTGAGGATGCCCCACTGATGCTCAATCGGGTTTAGGTGTGGAGATATGCTTGGCCAGTCCATCACCTTTACCCTCAGTTTCTTTAGCAAAGCAGTGGTCATCTTGGAGGTGTGTTTGGGGTCGTTATCATGTTGGAATACTGCCCTGTGGCCCAGTTTCCGAAGGGAGGGGATCATGCTCTGCTTCAGTATGTCACAGTACATGTTGGCATTCATGGTTCCTTTAATGAACTGTATCTCCCAAGTGCTGGCAGCACTCATGCAGCCCCAAACCATGACACTCCCACCACCATGCTTGACTGTAGGCAAGACACACTTGTCTTTGTACTCTTCACCTGGTTGCTGCCACACACGCTTGACACCATCTGAACCACGTAAGTTTATCTTGGTCTCATCAGACCACAGGACATGGTTCCAGTAATCCATGTCCTTAGTCTACTTGTCTTCATCAAACTGTGGACTTTTTTGTGCATCATCTTTAAAAGGGGCTTCCTTCTGGGACAACAGCCATGCAGACCAATTTGATGCAGTGTGCGACTTAAGGTCTGAGCACTGACAGGCTGACCACCCCCCCCCCCCCCCCCCCCCCACCTCTTCAACCTCTGCAGCAATGCTGGCAGCACTCATGCCTCTATTTTCAAAAGACAACCTCTGGATATGACGCTGAGCACGTGCACTCAACTTCTTTGGTCAACCATGGTGAGGCCTGTTCTGAGTGGAACCTGTCATGTTAGACCGCTGTATGGTCTTGGCCACCGTGCTGCAGCTCAGTTTCAGGGTGTTGGCAATCTTCTTATAGCCTAGGCCATCTTTATGTGGAGCAACAATTCTTTTTTTCAGATCCTCAGAGAGTTCTTTGTCATCCATCCGTTTTCTACCATTATTCCGGAGGTCGGGTTGTGGAGGCAGCAGCCTAGACTTCCCTCTCCCTGGCCACCTGCTCCAGCTCTTCAGCGAGGATACTAAGACATTCCCAGGCCAGCTGGGAGACGTAGTCTCTCCATCATGTCCTGGGTGTGCCCCAGGGTCTCCTCCCAGTGGGACGTGCCCGAAACACCTCAAGTGGGAGGCGTCCAGGAGACATCCTGATCAGATTCCCAAACCACCTCAACTGGCTCCTTTTGATATGGAGGAGCAGCGGTTCTACTCTGAGCCTCTCCCAGATGACTGAGCTCCTCACCCTATCTCTGAGGGTGAGTCCAGCAATCCTACGGCGAAAGCTTATTTCAGCCGCTTGTATCTGTGATCTCATTTTTTCAGTCACTACCCAGGTTACATGGTCACAATAAACTGATTGCTGGGAATAAACCTATAATGGCAATAATGAGTTTGGTTGTGTTTACGTGCACTGAATAAATGGATTATTGGAGGGTAAACCACTTGCGTTAATGACCCCCAGTTACAGTGGGGCAAAAAAAGTATTTAGTCAGCCACCAATTGTGCAAGTTCTCCCACTTAAAAAGGTGAGAGAGGTCTCCAATTTTCATCATAGGTATACCTCAACTATGAGAGACAAAATGAGAAAAAAAAAAATCCAGAAAATCACATTGTCTGATTTTTAAATTATTTATTTGCAAATTATGGTGGAAAATAAATATTTGGTCACCTACAAACAAGCAAGATTTCTGGCTCTCACAGACCTGTAACTTCTTCTTTAAGAAGCTTCTCTGTCCTCCACTCGTTACCTGTATTAATGGCACCTTTTTGAACTCGTTATCAGTATAAAAGACACCTGTCCACAACCTCAAACAGTCAGACTCCAAACTCCACTATGGCCAAGACCAAAGAGCTGTCAAAGGACACCAGAAACAAAATTGTAGACCTGCACCAGGCTGGGAAGACTGAATCTGCAATAGATAAGCAGCTTGGTGTGAAGAAATCAACTGTGGGAGCAATTATTAGAAAATGGAAGACATACAAGACCACTGATAATCTCCCTCGATCTGGGGCTCCACGCAAGATCTCACCCTGTGGGGTCAAAATGATCACGAGAACGGTGAGCAAAAATCCCAAACCACACAGGGGGACCTAGTGAATGACCTGCAGAGAGCTGGGACCAAAGTAACAAAGGCTACCATCAGTAACACACTACACCGCCAGGGACTCAAATCCTGAAGTGCCAGACTTGTCCCCCTGCTTAAGCCAGTACATGTCCAGGCCCGTCTGAAGTTTGCTAGAGAGCATTTGGATGATCCAGAAGAGGATTGGGAGAATGTCATATTAGACCAAGAGCTAGGGGGTGTTTATCTGCAAAGAATGAGAGGTTGTCTCATGGGTATTTCTGAAAAGGGTATCCCATGGGACATCCAAAACTGAGGTGCTGATGAGTCACAGCCGGGGCATCTAGGAGATATTAACCCTTTTCCACTTTTTGGGCCGCGTCACAATTTCCGCACTTTTGTGGGGTAGGGATACTTTAAAATAGAATAACTCGGGCACCCCTCCGGCTATGATGCTGTTCTGTACCTCAAAATATTCACCAGGGAATGCTCTTTCACATGATATATCAACTTTGCAATTTTAACCCTTTTTCACCTCACCAGAGGTCAAAAGGTCACGTGACCATGAAAAATCATGAAATTTCGACCCTTCCTTCTTTGAAATTTATAATCATGGACAATACAGGACCAAATCCAAAAAACTTTATATTTTCTCATTGCCCAGACGTCTAGACAGATTTAGGTAGCATTTGGAGTGATTTCATGAATGTAGGGGAGGGGGACAAGGCTTTGAATGACAGGGGCAAAATCAATGAAATTTCATTTATTTGCACATTTCGTCTACAGATAGCTCTATTCACATAACCAAATCAACAGTTTATAGGGACAAGTAAGCATCATCCCAGCTATTGTACACTGCTCAGGATGGAAATGACGCATTTTTTAAAGAGTTTTACTCAGTAATGGTCAATGTAACATGGGTCATATATCCATGTTTGAAGGTCATGCGTGTACAATACCTGAGATTTTCAGAGGATCCTTTCTTTAGGGGTACATGTGCCATACTGTATTAACACCCTGTAGCTAAGGATCCTCTGTGCTGTTGAACTGAAGGCAATTTATCAAATCAAAAACCCAATAGTAAAGATTGCGTAGCTACATTTCACTGCTATTGAAGATTTGCACCACACCCATTCCGCAATGCTAGACCTTTTGAAACAATTCAACAAAACTGGTGACTGGCCATTTGCCCACATCTCTGTCAAGTTAATGCATGGATAACTGTCCATCAAGTAGATGTATACAGACTAGCTAGGCCCACTCAAACTCATCTCCAGAGTCGTCCTCATCTGACGACAGGCTTTCTGTAACCTCGTCATCGGTTTCCTCAGACTCATCTTCCTCTTCGACCACTGATTCTTCCACGACCAATGTTGGTGGCATCTGAAGGCCTTGAAACCAAACCATGTCCAATCTGTTGTTGTCCTTCTCGCTCAACTCATCGCTCAAATTCGATATGGATGGTCGGCGTTTGTATGGCAAAATTGACCGTTGCTGAGACTCAAACTGCCGTCGTCTTTTGCTTGGTTTCACAACTTCAGCATTAGGACCTACCCCCACTTCCATGGTACCCTGCTGAAGGGTGGTAGGATCAGGAACCTGATCACCTGAGGTCACATTTTGATGACAAATCCCAACGGTATCATGGAGCGTGTCCTTACTGGACAATGTTTCCGTAAGTTCATCGAAATTGTCCCAGGCAACACCTGTTGCTAATCCCTGCTGTGGTCGCAAGATGTTCGGCAATAGTTTCTCTTTTTCTACAATGCTATTTGCTATTTCTGTTTACATAGATTCAGCCACATGGTAACTCACAGAATGGCCAAATTTGTTCATAATTTCTACGACTTTGCGACTACCGGTCATGCTTTTCAGCCCTAATCCCATGCACAGATGCTTTGCAGGTTTGATCAGACCCCTACTCACACAGTAGATTACATCATTTGACAATGACAGCACCCGGCGCTCTACATCGGGTGAAGCATCTGTTGGCCCTGATGACCCAGAAAAAAGTGCCATATAGAATGATTTGAGAATAGAAGGTGTTTCTACCTGCCCTTTTTTGAAATCTTCTAAGGACAGAGATGTGGGCAATTCAGGGGCACAGTCAACAGTTGCCATGATTGCTGATCGTAGTATACGCGCAGCCTCGAAGACAGTGAACTCATCCATTGAACTACAACTGTGCGCCATAGCAAATGCAGCTTCTTTAGGGGTACGACTTGAGAACACCGCCAGACCTTTTTTTCTACTTGAAGCATCGATCTGTACCCTTTGCCCAAAGTGACCTTTTATTTTTGAAGCAAGTGTACGCACGTCTCGAATGCCTACATTTTCACTTTCAGATACTAGGCCTGGCCCCTTTAAGGAGTTGACGTAGCGTTCATAAGATAAGATAAGATAAGCCTTTATTAGTCCCACAATGGGGAAATTCCAGGATTGCAACAGCATAGGGATAGCAACACTCAGAGCAACAATCAGAAGGCAAGAAAAGAACAACATCTAGTAAACATATGTCCATATTACTATAAATGTATATATATAGACACACAGTGCAGAGCATTATGGCTGGTAAATGTGCAGCAGAAAGTCTAAGCTCTCTCTCCGCGGATGCAGCGGGCCAGCTGGAAGTCTTTGGGCATGATGGTGACCCCCTTAGCGAAGAAGAGACCACCAGGTGGGCCTCGCTGGTCTCCTGCAGAGCCATGACGGCGAAGCTCAGGAAACGCAGGACGGTCTTGAAGTCCTGAGCGATCTCCCTCACCAGGCGCTGGACGGGCAGCTTACGGATGAGCAGCTCCGTGGATTTCTGGTAGCGACGGATCTCTCTCAGAGCACGGGCCTGTGACGGCGAGGCCTCTTCACTCTGCCGGTGGCCAGAGCGCCTCTCCGAGCAGCCCTGGTGGCTAGCTGTCTCCTGGGGGGCTTCTTCCTCCAGTAGATTTTACGGGCGGTCTGCTTGGTTCTTGCCATCGCTCTTTATTATTCTGTCTTATATTTCTTTCACGCCGCCTAAACTCCAGCCCGGCACCCGCGTCGTTTTCGCTACAGCTCCCGGTATGTCAAGTTTCCCATTAGCACCGGGCGGTGGCCAAGTGCTAGCTAGCACTAGCTCCTCCCCGCTGTAACGTCTCCCGCTGCAAACCGTGGCTCCGTCCGCCGACCCGGGAGACCCCCGGGGAGATCCGTGCGTCCGTGATATATATACAGAGTGAAAGGTGTAGAAAGAAGAAGGAAGATTAAAAAAAAAGGCTGTTGCAACAGGCAGCCTACTCGTGTGGCGCCGCCGGTCCGGCGGAACCGGAACCGGATTCATGAAGTGATTGTAGATATTCGGGGCGATTATTATCAATAACAGAGGCTTCAATGTACCTGAACAAAGAGTCCAAAGCATTGTCTAGTTGCTGTCTATTTTCACTGGTGTCTGAGGTTTGAGAGCCTCGAGCTGAATTCAGATAATCATGTCGGCACTTCTCATGATATTTGACTTCTTTTGAATGGAACCCAATGGCACCTATTTTAGCCAACATTTTATGATCATTGAGAGTTTTAGCAGCCGTTTTGATAGAACATTCAGCTGTGTCCATCTCACACTGTACCAAAGGCACCTTATGTTGCTTCACCTTCAAAGTCTTTTTGTTACAGAAGATACATATATCTGGCAGCACACCAGACGAAGTAGTCTCTAATGAACCTAACGATTGACTCCTCCGGAATGGTCCTGGCTTGGCTGAAGTAGACTTCGAAGTTTCAGGTTCTTCTGCAGATGGTACTGTAGTGAATTTGCGATAGCAAGAGTAATGATATCCAGAGTCTTGTCCTGGGACATCAGGAAGGTTTCGGCATAAAGACAAATACTTCGATGTCTTTCGTTTTTCCAGATGTGTAGAGGCAGCAGTCCTCACTCTTGTCCACTTGGTATCATTGAGGGTGAAGGGCTGGACTTCTTCTTCAGTAGGGTCTGCATCGAAAGTATGCAGGATGCATTTTAGGGTAGCCATGCTGTCCATTCAATGAGGGAAGTATCATTGGCATCATAGACCTGAAAAGCAATAAGACCAAAAATGAATACATGGTATACTAACAAATATTACGAGCGCCATCTATTTTAGGCACCATGAACATATTGACCGCCTAGAGCGCAGTATAGGGCCACTGGCAACTGTAGGCTATGCCCTACAGTCATGCAAACCATTTATGCAGCTTCTAATCGTGTCCCAAAACTAAATGTGTGCTCCCCACAGGAAAATTGCCTATGGCCTCAAAATGGTCTGCCTTCTATACATACATACATACATGATCCTGTGCCTATGGGATGTTGGGTGTGGTCACTTTCACTTTCAATTTGTTCATTATATTACACAGTTTCAAACATAAAATTTGCATCTTTGCATGTGGCTTACCTACCCCAAGGGTCACATGTTGTCAGATGAGGAAGCTAAAATCTGGTTGTTGATCAGTAACATGCTATCTAGACAATGCTGCTGCATATATTAGGGCCAACTGCATCACTAAATGATCTCAGAGAAGGCTCAGTAAGGCAGAGCCATCTGTGGACAAAATATGCAACTAAATGAAATTTCATTGATTTTGTCCCTGTCATTCAAAGCCTTGTCCCCCTCCCCTACATTCATGAAATCACTCCAAATGCTACCTAAATCTGTCTAGAAGTCTGGGCAGTGAGAAAATATAAAGTTTTTTTGATTTGGTCCTGTATTGTCCATGATTATAAATTTCAAAGAAGGAAGGGTCGAAATTTCATGATTTTTCATGGTCACGTGACCTTTTGACCTCTGGTGAGGTGAAAAAAGGTTAAAATTGCAAAGCTGATATATCATGTGAAAGAGCATTCCCTGGTGAATATTTTGAGATACAGAACAACATCATAGCCGGAGGGGTGCCCGAGTTATTCTATTTTAAAGTATCCCTACCCCACAAAAGTGCGGAAATTGTGACGCGGCCCAAAAAGTGGAAAAGGGTTAATATCTCCTAGAGGCCCCGGCTGTGACTCATCAGCACCTCAGTTTTGGATGTCCCATGGGATACCCTTTTCAGAAATACCCATGAGACAACCTCTCGTTCTTTGCAGATAAACACCCCCTAGCTCTTGGTCTATATGGTCAGATGAAACCAAAATAGAAGATTTTGGTAAAAACTCAACTTGTCGTGTTTGGAGGAGAAAGAATGCTGAGTTGCATCCAAAGAACACCATACCTACTGTGAAGCATGGGGGTGGAAACATCATGCTTTGGGGCTGTTTTTCTGCAAAGGGACCAGGACAACTGATCCGTGTAAAGGAAAGAATGAATGGGGCCATATATTGTGAGATTTTGAGTGAAAACCTCCTTCCATCAGCAAGGGCATTGAAGATGAAACGTGGCTGGGTCTTTCAGCATGACAATGATCCCAAACACACCGCCCGGGCAACGAAGGAGTGGCTTCGTAAGAAGCATTTCAAGGTCCTGGAGTGGCCTAGCCAGTCTCCAGATCTCAACCCCATAGAAAATCTTTGGAGGGAGTTGAAAGTCTGTGTTGCCCAGCGACAGCCCCAAAACATCACTGCTCTAGAGGAGATCTGCATGGAGGAATGGGCCAAAATACCAGCATCAGTGTGTGAAAACCTTGTGGACTTACAGAAAACGTTTGACCTCTGTCATTGCCAACAAAGGGTATATAACAAAGTATTGAGATGAACTTTTGTTATTGACCAAATACTTATTTTCCACCATAATTTGCAAATAAATTCTTTAAAAATCAGACAATGTGATTTTCTGGATTTTTTTTTCTCATTTTTGTCTCTCATAGTTGAGGTATGCCTATGACGAAAATTGGAGATCTCTCTCATCTTTTAAGTGGGAGAACGTGCACAATTGGTGGCTGACTAAATACTTCTTTACCCCACTGTATATGGCCTTTATTGGCTTATTCTGTTTACATGGCCACTTGAATAATCAGATCATTCCAGAAATCCAGTCATAAGTGGTTTATTTGTGTACATGTCAACATGGTCAGTGCTTTGGAGTGGCCATCACAAAGCCCTGATCTCAATCCCATAGAAAATTTTTGGGCAGAGCTGAAAAGACGTGTGCAATGAAGGCAGCCCACAAACCTGACTCAGTTACACCAGTTCTGTCAGGAGGATTGGGCCAGTATTCAAGCAAATCATTGTGAGAAGCTTGTGGAAGGATACTCAAAATGTTTGACCTGTCATACAGTTTAAAGGCAGTGATACCAAATACTAAGGAAATGTATGTAAACTTCTGACTTTGAAGAAAATAATAATTTTCTAAAAAAAAATGATTTTGAAAATATAAAAATTATTTAGCAAATGGAAGTAATTTTGGTAATCCTAACTGACTTAAAACAGGAAAAGTTTAGTCTGATTTAATGTCAGACAGTGAGGAAAAAAAATGTCTTTTTTTATACAGTGAATGTAAACTTCTGGTTTCAACTGTAAGTAAAACTTATTTTGAAAAATGAGTCTGAATTACAGTATTGTTACTTTGATCTGCTGTAGTTTTATCCACTTATTTCAGGCAGTGACTTGTCATTAAGCTCCATTTGGTTGAATTAACTGTAACATTTCACCAGCCAGAGTGCATGCTGTCTAAGCTAACCTCTGCTGTGTGATTTCTTTTTGGTGCCATACATAAGCATATTTATATAAAGGAAAAAAATACCCCATGCATACTGTGTATACTGTATTTGTTTTGTACACACAGCTGAACCATACCAAGGAGCACGTACTAAAACAACAGAACAAATACCTGTTCCGTTAAACCTTCAACTGTTAACTATTAATGTTCATGTATGTGATTTTTTTCTCATTAATTCTGTGTACTCTTCATTCAGTTAGTTACTGCATATCGAACAGTACACCGAGATAAAGAAAAAACACAGGTAATTTTGCCAAAATACAAGTATGTTTTCCATTTTTTTGAGGAAATTAGTAACTGGACTGATCAGATGTTCATTTTTGTTCCCTTTAGGCTATCCTCAGTCAGAGTCAGGATAAAGCTCTCCGAAGGATAGGGGAGCTGCGGGAGGTGTGTTTTAGATTTTCTTTCGCTACATAATGTTTTTTTCCTTTTTTGGCACGCCAGTAACCTTAACCAATATTCTGTAGGAGCTTCAGATGGACCAGCAGGCCAAGAAACACCTACAAGATGAGTTTGATGCTGCACTTGAGGAAAAAGACCAGATGATAACTGTCCTCCAAACACAGGTTAGTGTGTCTGTTAGCAGTGTGGATGTTTGTTTATGGAGCAGAGTAAAAACTGCAGCCTTCTTATGTATGGCTCCATTTACTTTAATTGCCAAAATATAATGAAACATAGACCTAATAAAGAGATGGTTTTGTATAAAAACTGCAAGCACAAAATCTTTGGAGCCAATGTTTTGTTACACCAGCTGTGGCAATATTGGACCGAAATAGAAAATTATTCTTGAAGTCCAAATTTTCAGGCTTGAAGGTTTGCAGTGATATGCTGCATTTTTTTTTTTTTTAAAACACAACATTAGGAACTTTCAGTCTTGTCCTTTTTTTTTTTTACTTTTAGTTCAGTTTAGGGATTCAGAAATGTGTTGTTTTGGATTAAGAGAAACCCCTTCTTACTTAACCCACCACTGACTTACTTAGCCCTTTTATAAGCTTATTTGTTAAACGTTCGTTCCGACCAAGTAATTTGATTGTACAATATGAATTCCAAGAGTTACTATATTTTTTGATAACTGCACTCAAATGCTTCACTGGATATGTATCACTCTGCTTCAGTGGTGGTGTAATAACCTTTATTACAGTAACTGTCAGTGGCTTCGTATAATATGTGAGGATTGTAGTGTCTTGTGTACCTTAATTTCCACAGTGAGGTACTACTTGAAAAGATACAGACTTCCCAACCCAGAGATTGTTTTCGTATTTTGGGTTCATGCTAAGAATTATCCCTATTAGCTCATTTTTAAAATTAATAATCCCAAAATTTAAATTAAAATCTCACGGTGTACAAATTCTCTTGAAGCCCCATAACATGATACTTGCTGCTGACTCTTTTCTTCATCAAGATGGCTATAAGAAGATGACGTAGACTCAGAGCAGTGGTCCCCAACCGTGTGCCACGGAGGGCCAAGACCCTGCAAGTTTTACCTCCAACCAGTGTCTTCAACAGGTGATTTCACTGAATTCATTCCCACTCATTGCTGATCAGTGAAAACACCTGCTGAAGAGACTGGGTGGAAGAGAAATCCTGCAGGGTCTTGGCCCTCCATGGCACATGATTGGGGACCACTGCGGTAGAGAATGTAGTAAATAGAGATACATATTGGATGCAAGATAACTAGCTAGCTAGCAGGCTACTAAACTACAGAGACCAGAACAATAGTCTCTGGAAAAGTATTTATATAAACAAAGGACTGGTGAACAATTGCAAATTCAGTTGAATAAATGTGTAAAATGATAATAAAGCTATTATCTATATTATGCACAGTGTTTGTTTTAGCAACATCCAAGAGTAGCAGCATCTTTTTCTGTAGTTTTTCTGGAGCAGTTTATTATTAAATAAACAAACAAAACAATCTGTTGTCCCATATTACTGTCAACGTATAAATTGTGTTTGTGGAAATTATGTATAAAAGTAATATTTCACTCAAAGTTGTGTAGTGTCATGAATATGGTACCGTGGTGCTGTTTTTGTCTGTTCGCACCCATCTCACTATTGCAATATACACGATGCATTATGGAATAATGTGCAAAGATATTGTACATTGTTATTAGATTTAAGAATACCATTGATTGAATAGTCCACAATAAGTATGCATTGTTGTTTTAGTAAACGGTGGCACAGAGGTGAAGATTTGCAAACACAATCCTCCAGAAACAGTACTTTTTCAATGATATAGTGAGCCTGAAATGTTTATGCTGAAATCTAAGGTTGAAAGTTGACCGCTGAGGGAATATCTGACTTCTCTTTGTCATCATATTGAAAGAGTTTTGTGTATTTTGAACACTTTTTTACTTTTAAGGTTGCTCTGTTGAAGAAACGAGTTAAGGGGAGTTCTGGTGGTCCACAGCGCCCTGAAGGAGAGGTCGCTCAGTCTGAGGCTGCTGAAGAGTCTGCTTCTGGCACACAGAGCCCGTCTAAGGAGCAAAGCCTTGAGGCTGAAGTCACAGAGGGTCTGCATATTTCTGTACAAGTCTTTGCTTGTGTTAAAGAGCAAACTGTCTGTTCATGAATCTGTAAGGTACTACATAAAGTTAAATTTAATTCATCTGGACAGGAGAGGGCAACAGTGATCCAGCTAAACTTATGGAGGCTCTTCAGAAAAGAGTGAAGAGGCAAGAAAACCTGCTGCAGAAGTGCAAAGAAATCATGCGCACCCACAAGGAGCGGAACACCCAGCTGAGCAGTGAGAATGAAACTTTGCAGGAGCAGCTGCAGGAGAGACTGCAGGAGCTGGAGAAGATGAAGGTGAATATTTTCTATTAAACAAAGACACATACTGGGAGTTTTTCCAGTTTAAATATTGTACACATATAAAATCTCTGGACAGTTTAAAACTTTATTTAAATTAATTGTTCTTAAGAACAAAGTGTATGTTTCAATAATTTGTCATCCTGAAGGAGTTTCATTGAAATGGGTGTACTGAGCCTCTGGAAATAACTGAGCAAGTTATTTAGGCTCCGGCCGCCTGGCGGCCTTGCCTCCCTCGGTCGTCCCGCTGGGGGCGGATGCCTGGCTTTCCTGCAGCTTGTCAGCCCCGGGCATTTGTGCCTTTTGGAGGTTGGTGGCGCTGCCTTGCCTGCTTGGGGTTTCTGGGGTAGTGAGGAATTGCTGCGACCGGCCCCCCTCTTTGTATGTTTCCTGACAAACCACTCACATGCACACACTTATTTTGCACGTGCTCTCATATACATGCACACGGACGCACACGCACAAATGTCTCCCCTTTAACAGGTGCAGATACCAGAATCATGCTGAGACCTCTTCAGTGGAAAAAGCAGTTTGTCTTCTGTTTGTTTTAGTTGTCGGTTTGTTTGTCTTTTTTGTCTGTTCCTCTCTCTTTTCTTTCCCCCTCCGCACACTTCCTTTCCCTATTCCCCATCCTGCCAGGTCCTTCATGGGTAAAATAATTTAAATAAAGTATTAAAAGTTATTACAGGAGGAGTTTGCAACAATATACAGTACATAGATGGGTACTGTATAAAGCTCCTTTTGGCAAAGTAAATCTGTTTTGGCACAATAAGAGTAACAGATCTCCGTTCTGCTTGCCTAGCTGCCTGATGGGACAAGGGGGGGAAAAAAGGCTCATTAATGTTTTCCTGCTAAATCTCCACCAAAGTCCCTTATGCTCTGCTGGGTATATGACTTCATTATCTCTTGACACAGCAGATTGCTGTTTTTCTCAGAGTCCAAACAGCCGAATTCTCTGGCAGAGCTCCAAAGCGAGGGTTCATGTCATGTCAGCGTGACATGACTGGATCATTGTTTTCATTGATTTCAAAACATTCTACTTCAGTGGTATGATCAGCCTGCCCTCAGATGCTCTGATGCGTTCCATCATATGATAGCAAATTTTTGTTGTGACACAGTCATGGCAATAATAGACAGTTTGTTCATGACTGTATGTTTGTGGACTTTGCGTTTTTTGCCATAAATTGTGTGTTTGACTCCTTGCTTTGTCTGGGACTGTCTTGGAAAAGCAGACATTAACATGCATTTAATCCTTTTTTGCAACAGGATGAAGGGTTATTATGGTGTTTAATTTGTTTACCCTTAAAAGACAAATTCACAAAACTTGTATGAAAATCAACGTGCTGTTGATTTTCATTTCTGCATCGAATTTGCTAAACATGCATCAAAGGCCTGAGATACACAGTCAGCCTAACATTTACTACCACTGGCTAAAGAGTGGTAGACAAAGACATAGCTGCTACATCCCACTGCTATGAATGTGGGCTGTAATTTTGGTCAACTTGTTGGTATAGCTGGGCTTGTGTACACGCTTGTGGGTGAGGCAACCTGGGTGGTGCAGAAAGTATCTAATTATATAGTTGGGTATCTCACCAACGCCTGTCCACCATATGAGTAACAAAATCAGTGATGTGATGTAAACTGGGATTTATATCATTTGAATTTCAATTTTTTGTTTTCTGATTTTTTCATACGTGCTTAGGAGCTGCACACAACAGAGAAGACTAAACTGATCACTCAGCTTCGTGATGCTAAGAACCTCATTGAGCAGCTGGAGCAGGACAAGGTGAGTAAAGGAGTGTCATCATATCTTGATTAATGTTTTCACAGACAATGTGCTTTTTTTTAAGATTTATTTGAATTGAGCATCAATGATACCAGGTATGCACATAGAAATCAGAGAAGTTCTTGGAACAATGCTCACATATTATCATTATTTTTTTTTTAATTCCATCCCCCCACTTGGAACATGCAGAACACCCATCCAGAAAGAAAAAAGAGAGAGCGTATATACAACCTCACCACTGCTGAAGCCATGCATGGTTATGTGTTCACATGGATATGCATTGCAAATGCAAGTGGGCAGTTGAGTGGGCATGGTTTTAAGTTTGCTCAAGTATGTCGACACTGGATCCCAGACAGAAAAGAATTTATCCCTGGACCCCCTGAGAGTGTATTTTATTTTCTCTAACTTTATGAATTGCATTAGGCCATTAAACCACAGAGACATGTTTGGTGGATTTTTTAGCTTATTCCAGTAAAGCTGAACGTAGCTAATGCGATGTTGCGGTATTCGTTGTCTGTCCATCTGACCATCTCTCCACATATCATGTGAATCACGACTCCTCCTCTGTGCGTTAACTTTCCTTTCCCCATTCTGGTATGCTGAGCACCAAGCTAGAAGGCGGAAAGTACTATTTTTATATCGTCTTTGGTATGACCCAGCCAGGATTTGAACCCATGACCCTCCCGGTTGTGGGCTAGAGGACTGACCTCCCGCTGTAGCTTTCACTACTTACAGTAGCTGTGTGCCCTAGGGTCAGTGAAACGGAGACAGGCACCGCCCCACATATGCTGTGGAAGGGGAACTGTCTTAACTTCTCCTTGGCAATTTCCTCAATGCTCACTAAACTCACTCACAGTGATCCTCAGGTGAGTTTGCATCCAGGTTGTGCTCAAGGTCAAAGGTCAGGAGATCTGAGCACTTATGTGATTTTAGAAAAATCTATACTCCTCCTAGGCAACTGCCCTAATTCTCAAAATATTCATGCACAATGATCCTCAGGTGGGTCAGCATCAAGATTGAGGTCAAGAGATCTGGGCATTTATGATTTCACTTAAATCATTACTCCTCCTGGGCTATTGGCCATGACCTTAAGCACATCTGAGATGAGTCTGGATTTCGGCTGTGCTAAAGATCAAGGTCAACAGTCCAGACATCTGAGCACTCTTGGGGCGATTTTGTCAGGCCTCGGTGACAGTCTGGTTTAGATTTCCAACAAAAGTGCCTTTTTTGAAGTGGAGTGGAGAAAGTGGAATCAAATTTTGGTTCTATATCTGCAGGATAAAGATGAACAGCCACTCAGGGGATTTTTCTGCTGAAAGCAATTAAAGACATACTCCAGTGGCTATAAATCCCCTTTAAAAACAAATCTGCATTGTCTAAAATGGGATCTTATGGCCCTTTTTTCTACAAACAAAACCTTTCATTGTACAGTTCCATGTCAAACCCCCCCCCCCCCCAAAAAAAACCCCAAAACGCCAGAATCTGACTAGTCCCAACCCACATACCACAAGGGTAATTGTGGCTAGTGCTACATTAAAAAGCATAAATCCTGTGATAAGAAGACTTACCGGTTGAAGGGCATACTCCCTTGTATGTACAGTGGCCCAGGATAATGACTGACATGGCACTGGTCCTTAAAAGCAGTTTAATGGTAAAACCCATCTTAATCTGAGTCAAGTTTTCAAAGCAGCTAGCCCAAAAATGCAAACTGGCAGGAGACTAACTTCAGTTAGGCCAGACAGTCCTGACTGGCTCAACACTGCTTGCCTGCCAGCAGCTGTACATACATACCTGTGTCACCAAAAACGCTTTGTCTAAATTTGCCTTTTTTCAGGGGGCGGAGCTTAAGTGAAACTTTAAAGCAAAAAAACAGAGATATGACATGAGACATTTGAGTGATTTCGCTCTTGATATGTTTTGTAAGTCATAAAAAAACATGGTACAGACATGTTAACGAGAGGAAAAAAACAATTTTTAGCAGAGTGTCACTTTAAAATTAACAACAGTTAATCCAAGGACTGAGTTGGGATGCAGAATGTGTGCAATGTGCTGATCAGATTAGCATTAGTTTCAGTGTCAGTTTATATGCTCAAATTCTACAGTTAAAACCTTCTTTCTTTTTTAAAGGGCATGGTTATTGCAGAGACCAAACGGCAGATGCACGAAACACTAGAAATGAAAGAAGAAGAGATTGCACAGCTGCGCTCACGGCTACAGCAAGCACTTGTCCAGAAAGAAGAGTTGCAGGACCAGAAAGAGAAGGCTGAGAAATCAGGTGAGTGCAATCCCCACTGCAAAGGTGAAGAAATTTACTGATGTTTACTGAATGTGTGTCTGTTTGTTTTCCTCCTTAAGCATTTGAAGAACTTGAAAAGGCCCTGGCTGTAGCCCAGAAGGCAGAAGAAGCTCGAAAACAGCTGCAGGTACAGCTGGAGGAGCAAGTGAAAGAAGTTGAAAGGGCAAGTGAAGAAGAGAGGAAGAGTCTGCAGCAGGAACTCACCCGAGTCAAACAGGAGGTTGTCAGCATCATGAAGGTCAGGAAGTAGCATCTGTTACTGTTTCCATTTGTTGGCAAAAATATTGCAGTAGTATTCCTTACATTACCCAGTCATCACTGTGTTTTTTAAATGATTATTTATATTTTTTAGAAATCATCAGATGATACTGTTGCCAATTTGGAAAAGCTTCACAGTGAAGCTTTGGCTGCTAAAGAAGAAGAGATGAAGGAGAAAATCAACAAAGCTGTGGTTAAGTTCCAAACTTTATCATTTAATGGCAGGACTTAAAGATGCTCTTGGGAAGCTCTAAAACCACCTCAAAAACCAGTGTATATTTCCCAAAATAGTATATTGTGGCTTTTTATATGCAAAAAAAATACTTTCATTGCCTTAGAATTGCTGGAAAGAGCTTTGACATCTTCCACCTACTTAAATATGCATGGATCTATAATATTCTAATTAGCTCCACCCATACTCCTGCCCACCAGTAGCTGGAAGAAGATGAGGACATTGTACAAGGCGATCTGAGAAGGCGATCCAACTTGAGGAAGTAAAAGTCATAACAAGGTTTCCATAGGGGAACCTGCGGAAGGATCATCCTTGGTGGAGCAGAGAGTTGCTGCCCGGCCCCGCATGAAGGCTGGAGGACTCCACACCAGTCTCTGGTTGCCCACTCACCGTGGGTCTCCCCAGCTCGCTCCGAAGCCACAGCAGCCCCCTATGAGCAGGCTGGCGAGCCACTCGGACCGCTGGCCCCCAGCGAGCTCGCTTCGCCAGCGGAAGCTGGCTTACCTCCTTCACTCCCACTCAGGAGAGACAGTGCGCCCGCCTGCTGGCTCGCCTCTTTCGGTGCGAGCCAGCTTTCCCCTTAAGTGAAACTTTACAGCTAAAAAAGAGAGATGAGACATTTGAGTGATTTCGCTCTTGATATGTCTTGTAAGTCACAAAAAAATGTTGAAGTTTTTTGCTCACAAGGCATTTTACGCAAGGCATAACGTTGAAGTTTTTTTGCTCACAAGGCATTTTAGCCAGTGTTTTATATATATATATATACTGTATACTGTATGTGTCCCCAGTAAGTATAATGTGGTGTTTACTTTTAGTTTTTCCTCTGTCAGAGACAAAGAAACAGTAAATTTCATATAGAATATCTCTTGAAAGTCCCTGTTTTATGCAGTCATGACAGAGGTCTGTGGATATTCTAGCAGCATTATTTGATTTCATGTTAATCTCTTGGCGGTGTAGCTTGTTGCTTCAAAATTCAAGATGTGAAGCTGGGAGCAACTACTGCTAACACAGAAGCAGCACAACACCCCAACTGCCTGACTTTCTGCTAGCCTAGCAATCTCTTTGTTTTTATCCCCAGAGCAGCCTCAACTGTGCGAGAAGATTGTGCTGTGACATCTGCTGAATTGTCCCTCAGAGGGCCAGTTTATAAATATGCCATCTGATTACTGCTTTGTTATGCATTGCCACAAAACACTATTGTTTCATGCTATTTTCATGCTGATAGCATGCTTTGTCAAAGTGGAAATTTTATTGCATTAAATGTGTTTTCTAATCCTGGAAAGTAGAAATGAACAGAGCACACAGCATGTACAGCTGATTGCCCGGATGATTGTTGTGTTATTGCAGTTTCTTCCCCCCCCCCCCCCAAAAAAAAAAAACAACGCTATACAAAACATGCAATCTGCCAAAGTGGCTAGTAAAACTGACTGAGCAACTAGCCAGTCTGCTGCACTGAGCTGCACTTTTATTTGTTGAGTGGACATGTCAGGCTCTTTTCGGTAGTTTTTTGCAACAAAATCAAGTGAAACAGTTAAAGCCTATAACTTGAATGTTTTTATTTAATGGTTGTGCTTTTTAGGAACAGTGCAAAGAGGAGTTTGAGAAGTTGGCCAGGGAGCGAGAACACCAGGCCTCTTTGGCTCTGGAGGATGCCGAGTTACAGAAAACGGCTCTGAGGAATGAAGCTGATAATAAGGTTAAAGAGATTCAGCTGGAGCTGGAGGCAGCACGAACGGTGAGTTTCTTTGATTTTGTGATTAATCTTCTGAGAAATCTTTATTAGATCACATTGAACTTAGTAATTAACAAGGTTGTTGTAGATAACATTTTTACTTACTCTGCCATTAAAAAACAGCCTTTGGAAGTTATGAAAAAAAAATCTTTAGAAGAAGCCAACTTTATTGTCATTCAATCCATACCGCCAGTTATGTACAGTAGAACAAATTATGTTTCTCCTATCTACAATGTCAATCATATCTAGAATCAGGAGGGATCACTGCCATTCAAGGCGCTGCCACAAACAACTTTTCCTTCCCCCATTCCATTATGCCGAGCACCAAGCTAGAAGGCAGGAAGTACCATTTTTATATGGTCTTTGGTATGACCCGGCCAGGGCTTGAACCCACAACCTCCCAGCTGTGGGGCGGATGCTCTACCATTAGGCCACCACTTCGGTCATTGATTTATGGGGGTCTGTATGGGGTTGACTAAAAAATAGTGTTTTTGTAGGTTTTAGCCTTCTGGAAGGTGTCTGTTGGTCACAGGATTATTGAAAACCTATCAAAACACTCACTTTTCTTAAAAAAAAAAAAAACACATTGTTTTTCACTCCAAAAAGCAAAATTGACTGTTCCAGATTTGCCACGGGGTGTCACTGACATAGTAAGCCCAGCCCAGAACCATCTTGGCTGCTCTGTTATTGGCCAGCCTAGCTGTCTGTCATGTGTAGAGCAGTGAGCTAACAAGTTAGCTTACCAAGTGTGGTTTATATTATTTTCTTTAGATTTCAGTCACTCTAATAGGCATCCCTGTTTCTACCTGGTTCTCTAATCTACAGTCGATAATATATCTTGTGTCATTCTGGCTTATTTTCTTAGATTTTTGCCCTGATAAGATAAGATAAGATAAGCCTTTATTAGTCCCACAATGGGGAAATTCCAGGATTGCAACAGCACAGGGATAGCAACACTCAGAGCAACAATCAGAAGACAGGAAAAAAACAAGAGCAGCGAATATACATATGTACATATAAATATATAAACACACAGTGCGGAGCATTGTAGCTAGATGGAATAAATATATAAACACACACAGTGCGGAGCATTGTAGCTAGATGGAATAAATATATAAACACACGCAGTGCGGAGCATTGTAGCTAAATGGAATGAACAGCATAACCGTCTACTTAGTTATCCTACATGGTATGATTATGTACCCATACATATTGTCACCCTCCGTAGTGACCAGTATTTTCCTAGTTGTATACCGGAGGGGACCATTGTGTAAGTCTATTGCGTCTTTTGCATTCAATACTATTAGGTTGTCACGTTTTTTTTGCTATCTCTGCGAGCAGCCCTGCTTAGGTTATACAGTCTGACAGTCGTAGGTAGAAAGGACCTGCGAAACCTCTCGGTTGCGCACCTAGGATGATGTAGTCTGCTGCTAAATGAGCTCCTCAGTGCGTTCAGTATGTCCTGCATAGGGTGGGACTCGGACTCCAGCAGAGATGACAGTTTAGCCACCATCCTTCTCTCTCCCATCTCCTCCACTGGGTCAAGGCGTTTCCCCAGGACAGAGCTAGCTTTCTTGATCAGTTTGTTCAGTCTCTTCCTATCGGCTGCTGTAACACCACTGCCCCCGCAGACCACTCCAAAAGTGATGACTGATGCCACCACCGTGTCGTAGAATGTCTTCAGCAGCGCCCCTTGTACACTAAAAGACCTGAGTCTCCTCAGTAGGAACAGCCTGCACTGTCCCTTCTTGTAGAGTGCGTCAGTATTGTGTGACCAGTCTAGTTTATTGTTCAAATGAACAATAATGCTACATTGATCCCCATTAGCATTAGCTGGCTAGGCGGTTAGCATTGGTCATGTAACTGGCAGGCTGCCTAGCACTAGCTTAAAATCTTTTAACTGTCACAGGTGCTGTTTGGTGCATAACCCCTCGTGGTCAAGAGTGGTAATGATTTTTTGTCAAGAAAGTATTCAGATCACATGTCAGCTTTCCAAGGCTATAACTTGAAAGTTGCAAGAGATAATGGCCTACTGTCAATTAGAAAGATGTAAATTATGATTCAAGGTTTCAGATAGGAGTAAATTTACGCCCCTAATTTGCATAATGCCACAGCAGCTATATCAAATTACATAACTCAGTCAAAAGTGGACTTTGGACATATTTACACAAAGAATGGTTCTGTTTTTTGACACCGTTTTTTGGACAGGGCATTTTCTTATCTTATCTTTAAAGTATATGAACCAGAAAATCAGTACAGTGTAAAGAAACAAAGAAATTTGTCAGTTACCGTTGGTGAAGGGGGCTCGCTCGCTGGCATGGTCGGTCCGTTTTCGTCCATCGTGGTCGTTATTTTGTGTTCTGTCGGTCAATTGTGCTTTCTCTCCCACATCTCGAAACTCTTATGATTATCCCACATCAATTTCGTTTGTATCCTGTGGCAATTTATCGTATACGACGTTGAATATTATTGTCTTATATGACAATGGATGGCGGCCATATTTGTTTTCTGATCTCAAAGAAGAAAAGAAAGAAGAAGAACAAGGATTTCTTCATCTTTGGTGTTTTACGTGTCAGCCATGATTCCTCCAACGCGTGTCTGCCACCTTCTGAACTGGCATGATCAGTACAAATCCTCAGTACAGCTGGGGAGCTAGAGGGATGTCAGATTCAGTTGACAGGTGCAGTTGCTGCACTGTGCCACTAGGGGCACGTTAAATCTGACAGTTAAAAGGTTAACTGTTGATACAGCTTTTTTGGATTGTATTTTTTATAAATTCTATTCACCCCCGCTGGAGTCCTTTTTCATCTACCAACACTTGACCATATACGACGTTCTCAGATGTTATTTTCAGTGACTAGCTAGCACGAGCGAGCTGCTAACTGCTGCTAATGTCACTTAGCCACCTTGGGCTACCATTCACTCATTCTGAAATGTTTCTGTGGTTATTGTACTCCAGGGATTGATCATAACGACCGCCGAAACCACACACCCCTGTCAACCAGTGATGCTTTATTTCATTCATTTAAGACAAACATTAGTTGGCTCAGAATACATCATCTCAGGAGGTAGCCAGCTAATGGTCACAATTGAGATATAAGAGGGAAGGTAGAGTTAACCGGAGTTCCTGGGGAAATAAAATGATATGCACTGAAACAAAGCATTCTCAGAGAGGCTGGAAAAATTGATTCACGAATATGCTGCAATAATTAAATATTTAAAGTAAATTTTACCAAAATATGTAACAAACATTTCATTAAGTGAGCTGTTAATGTGGAAAAGGTACAGTCAATGACCCCCTTTAAAAACTTATTACATCAAAAAAGTGAACTAAAGTTTGGTAATGTCGGTGAACAGGATAACTGTAGTAAATTGCCACAGTGCTTCCTCTTAATCATCATTTCCTTTCCTTTATCCTTTGCATCACATGAGAGACACAGGACCATTACAGTCTGCCTCCATTTATCATCAATTGTCCATCTTATAAATCAAGCGAGATTTAAAGGTCTAGAGGAACATGCAAACATCTAATAAAGCTTTTATAACCCATCCATTTTTGCTAAGTAATAACTTTAAATCATTATATTTGAAACTTGCCTAAAATAATGCCCTGTTTCATACATACCCTTTAAGCCTTCAGTAATTGGTGATAACTGACCCATTTCATTAGTATCTCAGTTATCCAGTTTCCGTTTTTATAGTAACTGCCTCTCTGTGAATCATTAACAGTAGCAGCTTTTGTGGAATAATCTGACTTCCTACATGTGTGGTGTTTGCAGAGGATATTGGAGCTGGAGAGTTCGGTGGACAAGGTCTCACAAGACGGATCGAGCCTCTCCAATGAACTTTCCAGTCACCTAGAGGAGCTGAAGAATAAACACAAAGAGCAAATCTCTGTATTAGAGGAAAAGCATCAGGAGCAGCTGGAAAAGCACAAGGCCACCCTGACCCAGGAGCATAACTCTGGTCTACGAGAGCTCGAGGAAAAACACAAAGCTGAATTGGATACCCATTTGAAAGAAAAAGAGTTGCAGTTCCAAGCACACGTGGAAGAAATGAACCAGAAAACTTTTGAAAAACTGGATGCAAAGCAGGCTGAGTTAGAGGCGCTTTCTGCCGAACTTTCAGAGATGTTAAAGAATAAGCAGCTTCTTGAGGAAAAGCTGGCAGCAGAGGAGGACGTTCACCGGTTAGCACAACAGGAACTAGAAAAGAAGTTTCAAGATTGGGTCTCACAGCACAATGCAGAGCTTGAAAACATCAAACATGAGCACGAGCAGTCCCTTGGAGGTATAGAGAAAACACTAAAGGAGGAACTTAATGCGATGAAAATTGTTTTGACAGAAAAAGAAAAAGAAATTGAACAACACGTCTCAAAGGAAAAGACACTAGAAGAGGAACTGGACTCCACTGCTCAAGATTTGCAGGTAAAGAATAAGGAACTTGAGGAGCTGCAGCAGAATTTATCAGAATCCCAGCGAGAAAATGAAAGCCTAAAAGAATGTAATGCACAGTTAAGTCAGATCTCAGATGATCTTGATCAGTGTAAGAGAGATTTGATGGACTCAGAACATCAGCTGGAAGGAGCAAAGAACGAGTGCCAAGAAAAAGAAAAGGCACTCCAAGAATTAGACCATCAGTTACAGGAGAGCAAAAAGGAACTTTTGGTGAAGGCAACATCTTTTTCTGAGCAACTCAAAACTCACTTGGAGGAACAGACACACCTCAAGAAACAGCTAGATGATGAAAAAGCTGCCCATGATACAAAGATTCAAAATGTTAGAAGCGATATGGAAGCTAATCTGAAAAAACAGGAAACAAAAATGGAAAAATTCAAACAGAAGGCCAGAGAGATGCAGGAGAGTTTTAAGAAGAAGCTTCAGCAGACCGAAGAAAACATGAGGAGGGAGCTTGCAAAGAAGGAGACAGAGCTTCAGCAAAAGGAGCAGCAAGTCCAGCTGAAAATTGTAGAGATGGCCCAGAAAAGTAGCCAGGGCCTTAGCAGTGCGGTGTCAGAGCTCCAGACCAACCACAAGGAAGAACTGGAGAAACTGCATGCCTCTCATAAGCATGAGATTGAGGAGATGGAGCATCGCTGGCAGGAGAAATTAAGTCAGCAGGAGGAAGAATTGACGGAGAAACATTCTCTCCTAATGCAGGAGAAGGGTCAAGAACTGGAGGAAATTTCTCAGCAGCTTAACAAAACCAGAGCAGAGTATGAGCAAGTGGAGTGCAAACTCAAAGACCTAAAGGAGGAACTGGCAATTCGAGAAACCACCGTGCACAAGCTCCAAGAGGAACTCAATGAAGCGGCGGTTAAACTTGAAAGTTCGTCTCAGGGTGAAGCCTTACTGAAGGAACAAATGGAGACGGCGGAGAGGAACCTTAACCAGGCACTGAATGAGAGGAACGTCCTCCAGGATAAACTCAACGCAACAGAAGAAGAGAGTAAAGAGAAGTTAAAGACTTTGACGGATAAGCTGATGGAAGCGGAGAAGAAGGTTGAAGCATTGGAAGGTGCCAGATGTAAAGAAAGTGAGGACTTGCAGACTAAATTTGAAGAAACTTCAATTCAGCTACAAATGAAGGAGGCTGAGTTCCAGCAGCACTTATTTTTGATCAGAAACCAAATGGAACATTACTGTAAGGATGTTGAATCTAAAGTTGAGAACGGCTCTAATGAACTCCAGCAAAGGGTGGATTGTAGGTTGGAGGAGTTCAAACATAGACTGCTCTGTAGCCAGAAAAACATAGGGCATCTCAAAAGCATTATCCAGACTAAAGTAGATAGAATTTGCACTTTAGAGGAGAGCCTCCGCCAGCAGACGGAGGAGAATAAGAATCTATGCATTTCACTAGAACAGACAACTACTCAGGTAAACGCTTACATGGAGCAAGTCAAAGCCTTAACACAAGAGAGGGAGAATCACTGTCAGTCCATCAGTGAACAAGTGCAGAAAATCGAGGAGCTGAGTGAAACAAACAAAATCATATCAGAACGTATGAAAACCAATGAGATGCACATCGCCGACTTGAAATATATCATCACTGACTTGGAAAATAGCTTGGCTAGTAGCATAAAAGAGGAGGAAGCCATAAATCAGCTGAAACAGCAGTATGAAGAGGAGAGACATCAGGCAGCCACTCGGATGGAGGAGAGCATTGAGAGATTGGAGCAGGAGAGAAAGAGCGCTTTAGAGCAGGCAGACGCGCTCAGGAGCAGCCTGTCTGAGTACAAGAAAAACGCAGAGATGAAACTCACCGAGAAAGACAACACTGTTTCATCGCTACGGACACGACTTGAAGAGCTGGACCGAGAGATCTCTGAAAAGAACGAAGCGTTGCAAAGACTAATGGCGAGTGTCCACAATCAGTCCATCAGCAAGTCCGAGATGGACCAAATGTTGAGTGAGAAAGAGCAGAAAGTCAGTGCCCTTACCGCGGAGCTTGAGGGTTGCATCAGCCAGCTCGGCGAGCTCCAAGAGCAGTTGGACTCAAAGACGAAAGAGTGCGAACAGCTCACGTCTGACCTCAAACAGCAACTCGGCATCAGGGAAGATGAGAAGCGAGAGCTGGCTGAGCAGCTGCAGCAGAGCCAGACACAATGCAGCCAGAACAGTCAGTTGGAGCAAGAGATGTTAGAAAAGCTGCATGCGCTCGAGACAGAAAACCAGCAGTGTCAACACAAGCTTGAAAGTCAAAGGGAGGAATTTGAGAAGATGAAAGATGAGATTATCAGAAGCAAGGAGGAGAGTCTGAAGGCAGCCGAGGAGAAGTTTTCTACAGAGAGCACTCGGAAAGTATCGGAGCTGAAGAAGAAAGCTGAGCAAAAAATCAACCAGATCAGAAAGCAGCTAACGACACAGCTCGAGGAGAAGGAGCAGGTTATTACATCTCTGCAGGCTAGCCTGGAGGAACTCAAGAGCAATGAAACCTCTGGCAAAAAACACATGGAAGCATTGGAAGAGAAAACAAAGGCGCTTGAGGACTCTCTTTCACAGCTTAAGGAAGAGCAGGCAAAACAACTTGAAGTTCTGAACAATGAGAGGGTAGAGAAAGAGAAGTCTTTAGACGAGATGAAAGTGATGTATGAAGACAAGCTGACGTCACTTCAGAGAGACACAGCACATCAAGGGGAGCTCAAAGAGACCGAATCAGTGCTGCAGGAAACCGAGGCAAAATTAAAGGAAGCAGAGGAACAAAATGGAAAGCTTCTTGCCAAAATAAATTCCCTGAAAGAAGAAATATGTGTGAAGGATGCTCAGCTTGAGGAACATCGGGCAACTATTAAGCAGGTTCAGAATCTGTCAGAAGTTGATGTTGAGGTGAAGGTGGAACGCAGCAGCATACAGCAGACCATGAGTGTGATGGAAAATGACATGAGCAACTACTCTACTATGCAAGAACAGAATGACGAATCTCTGCAGTCTGTCAAAAACAAGCTGAGTCAGATGAAGAACGAGAAGGAGAAAATCCACAAGGACTTTGTCAGGCTACAGAAAGACATGCGACAACTGAGGAGAGAGCATGAACATGACTTGGAGCAGGTGAAAAAGGAGCTACTGGAGGAGAATGAGAAGAAGCTGAAGTAAGTTCGTCATGACATGGTAGCAGTTAACAGTTTACTTCTCATTAGGGGGTATCAGCACACAAAAATTTAGGTTGACGCCTACCTCAGTACAGAAGTCACAGTTTGGTTTATTTTCAGCACAATTACAGAATGTTTAAAGCAGTTTTATTATTTTATTGCAATTAAACATAAAAGTAAAATAAATTAATTTAGATCAGAAACTGTCAGGGATAAACATCGTTTATGTGCAACTACAAACTCACTAGTGTAAACAGACTCAGTACCATATACAGCAGGACTACTGTCATCTAGCCACGTTTCAGTTAAAATAAAAACACAACGGTCTCTAAGGACATGATGGGCAGACCTCAACGGTCGACCGTGGTTTATTTTATTGTCCAGGGATGATTGGATACTAAGAGCTAGGGTAATTATTGGGACAGCTGGCAGATTTGGGTTAGCCACTGGCCTAGCGTTTTATTTTTACACCGCTTGGAGCTTCTCATCTCCCATGGGGAGCAGCAGTCAGGCTTGGTGTTGTGGTAGGCCGGTGAAGTAGCCTCCAGTTGGGTGATGTCCAAAAAGTTAGCCAGTGCATAACAGAAACTGATGACTGCATGTGTCAGGAAAAGCAGACAAAATTAGTCAATGCAACTCACTTTTACAGAGTAAGAAAAAAATGTACTGTACTGCTGGAAGAGAGGCTGTGTCACATTTAAATATGTCCGTGAGGAAGTTGAATTTGAGGTGGTTGGTTATTTACTGTCAGCTGCACTCGGAGCGTCGTACCGAATTGTTCAGTTACGCTTATGTGTACCATTAAGCTCCTAGTGTATGTTTTTGTTGACGTGAATAAATTCTCTGTGCTATTCGTTCTAACAGGCTGGAATTAGAAGACGTGCAAATGAAGCACAATTCCACTATAAAGCAGATGATGAGGGAGTTCAACACACAGATGGCTTTGAAAGAGAAGGAACTTGATTCGTCTGTGAAGGAGGCCATTGGTGAGAGGAAAGAAAATGCTTCTCTGAAACATTAAACTGGCAAAATTATACTCATGGAGAAGAAATGATAGGAGTTCTCTTGTTCTGGTCAAAACATACTCAGCTTATATCTTAGCTGCCTTAAAACTGAAAATCCAAGTAAATATTTTAGGAGGTTCTCTTTCTTGGAGGATGACTTGGCAACATGCCCTCCCTTTCCCCCACCACTCTTGGTTTGAACAAAGTTAAGGGATTATTGCTTCTTGGGAAAAAAAAAAGTGTGTTTGAACTGCCATGACTTTTTGCTTTTTTTAAAAATTAGAACTCAACATTAGATTCTAGATACTAGAATGTGAATAAGTTGTTTGGATTATATTTATGGACTTATGTTGTTTATTTTCCATGACACAGTGAAAGCCCAGACTGTTGAAGAAGAGCTCATGAATAGCCATCGTGAAGAAGCCAGTGAGCTGAGGAAACTGATATCCCAAAAGGAAGATGAGTTGCACCAGACCGTTCAGAAGTATGAGCAGGTTATCCAGGTACTGTGGAAAATGGGTCTAAAAAGCATTTGAATCTGTTGATCCACTTAATAGATGTGTGTTCTCAATATTCACAAATTATCCATTTGTTGACTTCACTTGTCCATTTAAACTACTCTTAGCTATTAATGTTGTTTAATCAGATATACAGTGCATCCGTAAAGTATTCACAGTGCTTCACTTTTTCCATATTTTATGTTACAGCCTTATTCCAAAAGGGATTAAATTCATTTTTTTCGCTCAAAATTCTACACACAATACCCCATAATGACAACATGAAAAAAGTTTTGTTTTGTTTTTTTTGAGATTTTTGCAAATTTATTAAAAATAAAAAAGTAAGAAATCACATGTACATAAGTATTCACAGTCTTTGCTCAGTACTTTATTGATGCACCTTTGGCAGCAATTACAGCCTCAGATCATTTTGAATATGATGCCACAAGCTTGGCACACCTATCTTTGGGCAGTTTGGCCCATTCCTCTTTGCAGCACCTCTCAAGCTCCATCAGGTTGGATGGGAAGCATCGGTGCACAGCCATTTTCAGATCTCTCCAGAAATGTTCAGTTGGATTCAAGCCTGGGCTCTGGCTGGGCTGTTCAAGGACATTTACAGAGTTGTGCTGAAGCCACTCCTTTGATACCTTGGCTGTGTGCTTAGGGTCGTTGTCCTGCTGAAAGATGAATCATCACCCCAGTCTGAGGTCAAGAGCGCTCTGGAGCAGGTTTTCATCCAGGATGTCTCTGTACATTGCTGCATTCATCTTTCCCTCTATCCTGACTAGTCTCCCAGTTCCTGCCGCTGAAAAACATCCCCACAGCATGATGCTGCCACCACCATTGGCATGGTTATGAGCAGTGCCTGGTTTTCTCCAAACATGACGTCTGGCATTCACGCCAAAGAGTTCAATCTTTGTCTGACCAGACCAGAGAATTTTATTTCTCATGGTCTGAGAGTTTTTCAGGTGACTTTTGACAAACTCCAGGTGGGCTGCCATGTGCCTTAAGGAGTGGCTTCTGTCTGGCCACTCTACCATACAGCCCTGATTGGTGGATTGCTGCAGAGATGGTTGTCCTTCTGGAAGGTTCTCCTCTCTCTACAGAGGAACACTGGAGATCTGACAGAGTGACCATCAGGTTCTTGGTTACCTCCCTGACTAAGGCCCTTCTCCCCCGATCGCTCAGTTTAGACGGCCAGCCAGCTCTAGGAAGAATCCTGGTGGTTCTGAACTTCTTCCATTTACGGATGATGGAGGCCACTGTGCTCATTGGGACCTTCAAAGCAGCAGAAATTTTTCTGTACCCTTCCCCAGATTTGTGCCTCGAGACAGTCCTGTGTTGGAGGTCTACAGACAGTTCCTTTGACTTCATGCTTGGTTTGTGCTCTGACATGCACTGTCAACTGGAGGACCTTGTATAGACAGGCGTGTGCCTTTTCAAATCATGTCCAATCAACTGAATTTACCACAGGTGGACTCCAGTTAAGCTGTGGAAACATCTCAAGGATGATCAGTGGAAACAGGATGCACCTGAGCTCAGTTTTGAGCTTTATGGCAAAGGCTGTGAATACTTATGTACATGTGATTTCTTAGTTTTTTTTTATGTTTAATAAATTTGCAAATATCTAAAAAAAAATCACATTGTCATTATGGGTTATTGTGTGTAGAATTTTGAGGGAAAAATGCATTTAATCCCTTTTGGAATAAGGCTGTAACATAAAATGTGGAAAAAGTGAAGCGCTATGAATACTTTCTGGATGCACTATAGTGCAGGCTAATAATTATAATACATTTAATTTATAGGCGCCTTTCAAAGCACTCAAGGACACTGTACAATAAAATCAAAACACAAAAACAAAGATTAAAGCACAAAAAATGACAAAGTGGAGGCGGTTAAGAGGTAGGTTAGTCTAAACAGATGAGTCTTAAGTTCACATTACTAGCATAAGGTGAGTCAAACACAAATTTTTATCCTAAAATGACACAGATCTAATGTTTTTAGGGCTGTCTGAATGCACAAATCTGATTTTTTTCAGATCAATTCTGAGTCATGTATGTGGCTGTAGATAAAAATACATATCCAATACTTGGCCATGCAGCTTTATTAAGAAGAGTTAGATTGGAATTCATGCCACATTTTACCTCCTCACATTTGTAGGGAGCTCATCAGTCAGCACCATTACAAGCATTAGTCCTAGTAATTGCTTCTGAAACGGTTGCGGCTAAAGGGTGGAGTCTGGCTTGGCTCCATCTTCTGGACATAGCTAGGTCCAGTTGGTTGACTCACTGCTGTCGTCTTCCAGAGCAAAATCCCAAACATATGTTTGCTAAAAATGCATAAATTTCTCTTAAAAATCTAAACTTTGATATCAAAATAAATATGTTACTTCCTTCGACTACAAGAAAGAATAAAGTTTGGAGGCCTGAGACAATGATGGATTAGCTGTCATACTTGAGCTGTGATGCCAAGATGAAACATAGGAAATGAGTAAGCTATTGTAATTTTTTTATTTATTTCTTCTTCAGAGTCGGGAGGAGGAGATGGGAGACAGAGTGTGGCAAGTTCAGAAACAGCTAGAGGAGCTGCAAGCAAAGAGCCAAGGCTCTTCTGAGGTACACACATTCCTGACCCACTGTTACATATTAAAGAGACCGTTGAACATCTGGCCTTTCTGTCACTGGCTGTGTTTGGGACAGCTTACATTGACGCAGATGTAGAAATGTACACCAAGGACTGCTGCAGTCCATTATGAGTGTGCTGGATCAGATTAAATTTATGCAGGGATTTTGTAAAAGATATAAATCACTTCTGACCGCCTGCATCAAATAGCAGTGGTTGTATGAATCACACTTTTCCCGCTGTCTTATGAGAAAGGCTGAAGTCTGATATAGATGTTTGTATTGTAGTTTTCAATAAAATCCAAATGCATTTTTATGTTTGTATAAATCTTTTCAGACTGTTTGAAAGTTCACATTCAGGTCAACAGTTATCACTCATCTTTCTTTGGATTGTTTCAAAGGTGAAGGTTTCCATCCAAGAGCGCAGGGACAATTTTCTTACCTAGTTTCTGTGATCAATCTCACACTGCAGTCATGTGGCATCTCTCCAAGGCTCACCGGATGCTGTGAAGCTCGTTTGAATCACTCAGGAATGTTCTCCTGAGAAACAGACATTGTCAGGCAGCAGCCAGCCTCCATCTCTGTTCCTAATTATCATGTGTGGTGATCCTCAGTCGTAGATTTATACTGCTGCGGGACTTCCATACAAAATGTGCTTACGGGAAAGGGGCCAGATAGGATGACAGTACTCGCGGGAGACGTTTTTGCCCAGGTGTTGGGGTGCCATGAGACCCCTGCAGTGATTCCTTTACCTTTAGCTACATGTCCACACGCACACAAAGAATTTTGCTGCTCCCTTGGCTGCATTTTTCCCAGGTGAGGTAATAACTTTATGGGAAGATTGTATGGCGTTCAATTCAGGGAAGCCTTTTCTTGGGCCTCACATTGAGCCATTGTGACTTTCACTACAGAGAAAGCAGACAATGTGGTTTTCAGGAATACAAGTCTGCTCTGACTCAACTTGTACAGTACTTTAATTATCTTGCTTAGTTGAGGGATAAGGTGATATATTGTATATATTTTATTTGGTCACATTATTGCCCAATAAAGGGAAAAAAAATCATTCTATTACATGAGGTGTGTTTTGTTTTGTTGTCATTTCCAGCACCATTTAGAAGCATTATAATCAGCAGAAAGCCTCTCTACAGCTGATGATTGATCATACTGCTTGCCACAGATAAAAGGTGTTTCTTTGCAATGAGTTTTTTCTTTAAATTTTATTTCCATTTATTTTGAGCTTCACTCAAAAAAAAAATGGAATGTGCTAAATGGGGATTGCATTATTAGCTCATTCTGGCAAACCTGAAAGGAGCTAATGCAATGATATGGCATCTGTCTGTCTGTCCATCCATCCTTCCGCCCACATTTCATGGGATTCATATTTTTCCCCAATGCTCACCAAATTCACAATGATCCTCAGGAGGGTCTGCGTCCAGGTTGTGGTCAAGGTCAAAGATCAGGAGATCTGGGCACTTGGGTGACTTCAGAAAAGTCACTGCTCTTCACAGGAAAAAAACAGCGACGCTTGCCAAACTCACTCACAATAATCCTCAGATGGGGCTGCATCAAGGTTGTGCTCAAGGTCAAAGGTCAGGAGATCTGATCACTTAGGTGATTTTAGAAAAAGCGCTACTCCTCCTAGGCAGTTGCCCCAGTGGTCACCAAACTCACTCATAAGGATCCTCAGGAGGGTCTGCATCGAGATTGTGCTCAAGGTCAGTGTCAAGGTCAAAGGTCAGGAGATCTGGGCACTCGCATGATTTTTAGAAAAATCATTACTTCTAGGCAATTACCTCGATTCTCACCAAACGTACTCACAATGACCCTCAGGCAGGTCTGCATCCAGGTTGAGATCAAGGTCATTGTCAAAGGTCAGGAGATTTGAGCATTTATGATTTGATAGAAAAAACATTACTCCTCCTTGGCCATTAAGCACATCCTAGATGGGTATTGTCTAGGCTGTGCTTAAGGTCAAGGTCAGTAGTCAGGAGATCTGATCACTCATGGGGTGATTTTTTTTTTTTTTTTTTTTCCCCCAGATCAAAATGAGCTACTCCGTCATTGACGGTTTGGTTTTATTTAAACTGGGCTTTATTCTGTGTTTTTTGCAACAATTTACAGCAGTCTATCAGTTGCACCAATTACACATTTATTACAGTTCAGATGTATACCAGTGAAGCTGTGGTTTGCTCAGTTTTTTAACATTTTTGTTCATCTGGTTCAAGAGACCAGAGAGGAGTTTATGCATTCACCTGGTGTAGTAGTAGTCATTTTTGTTGTTGGTGTTGCAGTGGGCATTGTAGAAAATCTTAAAGTTGAGTTTTGCTCTCATCTCTTGTTAATACATCAGTACTTGTTGGTACAGTGAATTAGGTTTAAGAACCAATGTAATAACTGTTTTCTTCCCCTTGTCCTGTCAGGCAGCTAGGTACGCAGAACAGAGATCTGTTACCTTTATTGTGTCAAAACAGATTTACTTTGCCAAAAGGAGCTTTATTCAGTACCTAACTATGTAATGTACAGTGGGGCAAAAAAGTATTTAGTCAGCCACCAACTGTGCAAGTTCTCCCACTTAAAAGATGAGAGAGGTCTCCAATTTTCATCATAGGTATACCTCAACTATGAGAGACAAAATGAGGGAAAAAAATCCAGAAAATCACATTGAAGGATTTTTAATGAATTAATTGGTAAATTCCTCGATAAAATAAGTATTTGGTCAATAACAAAAGTTCATCTCAATACTTTGTTATATATCCTTTGTTGGCAATGACAGAGGTCAAATGTTTTCTGTAAGTCTTCACAAGGTTTTCACACACTGTTACTGGTATTTTGGCCCATTCCTCCATGCAGATCTCCTCCAGAGCAGTGATGTTTTGGGGCTGTCGCTGGGCAACACAGACTTTCAACTCCCTCCAAAGATTTTCTATGGGGTTGAGATCTGGAGACTGGCTAGGCCACTCCAGGACCTTGAAATGCTTCTTATGAAGCCACTCCTTCGTTCCCCGTGCGGTGTGTTTGGGATGATTGTCATGCTGAAATACCCAGCCACGTTTCATCTTCAATGCCCTTGCTGATGAAAGGAGGTTTTCACTCAAAATCTCACGATACATATCCCCATTCATTCTTTCCTTTACACGGATCAGCCGTCCTGGTCCCTTTGCAGAAAAACAGCCCCAAAGCATGATGTTTCCA
This sequence comes from Pholidichthys leucotaenia, assembly GCA_020510985.1. Taxonomy (NCBI): domain Eukaryota; kingdom Metazoa; phylum Chordata; class Actinopteri; order Cichliformes; family Pholidichthyidae; genus Pholidichthys; species Pholidichthys leucotaenia. The sequence goes on along the minus strand of CM035841.1, from coordinate 310,044,071 downwards.
CCCCCATGCTTCACAGTAGATATGGTGTTCTTTCTCCTCCAAACACGACAAGTTGAGTTTTTACAATAAAGTTCTATTTTGGTTTCATCTGACCATATGACATTCTCCCAATCCTCTTCTGGATCATCCAGATGCTCTCTAGCAAACTTCAGACGGGCCTGGACATGTACTGGCTTAAGCAGGGAGACACGCCTGGCACTGCAGGATTTGAGTCCCTGGCGGCGTAGTGTGTTACTGATGGTAGCCTTTGTTACTTTGGTCCCAGCTCTCTGCAGGTCATTCACTAGGTCCCCCTGTGTGGTTTGGGATTTTTGCTGACCATTCTTGTGATCATTTTGACCCCACGGGGTGAGATCTTGCGTGGAGCCCCAGATGGAGGGAGATTATCACTGGTCTTGTACTGTATGTCTTCCATTTTCTAATAATTGCTCCCACAGTTGATTTCTTCACACCAAGCTGCTTACCTATTGCAGATTCAGTCTTCCCAGCCTGGTGCAGGTCTACAATTTTGTTTCTGGTGTCCTTTGACAGCTCTTTGGTCTTGGCCATAGTGGAGTTTGGAGTCTGACTGTTTGAGGTTGTGGACAGGTGTCTTTTATACTGATAATGAGTTCAAACAGGTGCCATTAATACAGGTAACGAGTGGAGGACGGAGGAGCCTCTTAAAGAAGAAGTTACAGGTCTGTGAGAGCCAGAAATCTTGCTTGTTTGTAGGTGACCAAATACTTATTTTACTGAGGAATTTACCAATTAATTCATTAAGAATCCTTCAATGTCACTTCCGGTTATGGCTGCCACGTAGGACGGACGTGTCTCGCTCTGCTCTGCTCCTGGAAAAAAAAAAATCGGCAAATAACTCTCTCATTTGGGACAGAACGTATCCCAGCATTTGGGCGAGGATATGTCAGCGAAGCCTAAGGCTGGAAAACCAGGAAAAGGAAAAAGCGAGCCGCCGAAACAGTCCAAATTAACGGACTTTCAGGTCTGTGACGCAGCAAACAAAACTCCATATATGGCGGAGGAGGCTGGCAACGCTGCGATTTCTGCGGGGAATGGCGCAGATGCGCTGATGGCAGCCATGAGTTCAATGAGAGCGGACTTTTCCTCTAGATTTGATGGGATTATGACAGCGTTGGAAGGAATAAGAAAGGAATTGGGTGACTGTGTAGAACGAACGGCGCAGATGGAGCTCCGTCTCGCTAGTGCTGAAGATGACGTCACCCGTCTTCAATTAAAGGTGCGCACTTTGGAAAAAAAAAATAAATCTCTGGAAGATAATATTTTGGATTTGGAATCTCGGTCGAGACAGAATAATTTGAGGCTGGTGGGTCTTCCAGAGGAATCAGAAGGTCGGGACGTATGTTCCTTTCTGGAAAAGTGGATTCCGGAGGTGCTGGGCAGCGAGGAGTTGCAATCAGCAGTGGTTCTGGAAAAAGCACATCGTATTGGCCCACGGAGAGATAAGGGACCGCCGAGGACCTTAATTATGAAGTTTCTTAGCAACAGAGACAGGATGAAGATCTTCAACGCTGCACGTGCTAAAGGAGAGATTAAACACCAGGACCAGCAGGTGCGGTTCTACCCAGATTTGGCCACAGGAATCCAGCAATTGAGGAAGCAGTTTGATCCCGTACGTAAGGAGCTGCGCAACCTTGGGATTCGTCATGGTGTAATCTATCCTGCGAGACTGCTGATCACGTATGAGGGCAGAACCCACATCTTCAAGACCCCAGAGGAGGCGCAGGAGTTCATCAAGAAGATCAAAGAAGAAGAAGAGACTGGTGGGAGCTAAGCATGAACAAAATATAAGGTAGAATAATTAAGCATTTGCACAGGCATCTGACTGACTTGAAGTAAATAGTAAGTTTACAAAATATAGATTGTATTATATATTAAAAAAACAAAATGAAAACAAAACAAACAAACAAAAAAAACTATGATGTACAAAGTTGTTAAAAATTTTGGAGTTAAGTTGGAAAACTACAGAGGAGAGTTAATGTTACGTCATTAAAAGCAGTAGAGTTAGGGTGATTGGGAGGATGAAGAAGGAGTGGCTTAGGCTGTTCCCCGTGGGTGTGGAACGGTCGATGGCTATATCGGGAGACAGAATTTTTCTTTTGATTTTGGGGGGTTTGCCACAAGTGTGGGAAGGGGAAATTTGTTTGTGTGTAGTTTGTAGGATGAATGTTCAACCACTCATGTTTTTGCTTCTCTGTATGAGCATGTTTACACTGCAAGGTAATCCCAAACTCTCTATTGATCATGGACCAAAGTGTTAATCTTAATTTAACTTCATGGAATTGCAGAGGTCTACAAAATTTAAAAAAACTTAAACAAGTTATGAATAAAATAAAGGACATGGGTTCAAGAATTGTGTTTTTACAAGAAACTCATCTGATAGAGGAGGATGTTAAAAGAATTAGGAGTAGATGGCAGGGAAGTGTATTCACCTCTTCATTTTCATCCCGAGCCAGGGGAGTTATGACTCTCATACATAAATCAGTTCCTTTTCAAGTGAAAAATGTAATTGGAGACAAATTTGGAAGATATGTAATCATTCAAGGTTCTTTGCTATTAGAAAATATAAATCTTGTGAACTTATATGGTCCCAATATAGATGATCAGAAGTTCTTTGCTAATTTATTTCTCATCTTATCATCACTTACAGGGCAACATATAATAGCAGGGGATTTTAATTGTACATTGAATCCAGGTGTGGATAGATCAACAGGACTGGATTGTACGCACATTGGATGTAGGATGACTATTAATCATTTTATGAAAGAATTGAGATTGTTAGATATATGGAGAGAAATGAAACCACAAGTTAAAGCCTATTCTTGTTATTCCAGTACCTACAAGACATTCTCACGTATTGATTATTTTTTGATTTCCACAGAATTAAGGTCCAAGATTCAAAACTGCTTTTATGATAACATCGTGATCTCTGATCATGCACCCTGTTGTCTAATATATGTAGATAAAAAATTGACAAAGGAATCAGGTAGATGGCAATTTCAGCATAAATGGCTTCAGGATGAGGAATTTGTCAAGTATATAGAAAAACAGATAGACGAGTTCTTTGACATCAATACTACACAAACATCAGCATGTGTAAAGTGGGAGGCTTTCAGAGCTTTTATTAGGGGACATATTATTAGTTATACAGGATCAAAATCTAAGAAGACTCGAGAGGAGAGAGCTAAATTGGAACATAAAATAAAAAATCTTCAGGAAAAAGTGTATGCAGGAAGTGACCCAAGGTTGGAGAATGAATTACTGATTTTGAGAGCTGAATACGACAAAAAATCAGCGAATAGAGCTGCCTCGAGTCTTCTAAGATTGAAACAATCTTTTTATGAACAAGGTGAAAAATCAGGAAAATTATTAGCATGGCAGATTAAACAATTGGAAATTAAAACACCAATTACCAGTATTATAAGTAATGGACAGGTAGTTATAGATCCTTTAGAAATTAATAGAGCCTTTAGAGATTACTATGAAAAATTATATGATACCAAAAATGAACCTGATTTAACAAAACTAAATGGGTTTTTGAACGAACTATCTATACCGTGTATTCCAAATGAAAACAGGGAGATATTGGAGTCTAAAATTAGTCAAGAAGAAGTTGGGCTAGCCATTGATAATATGAAATCAGGAAAAAGTGCAGGACCAGATGGTCTTCCAGTTGACCTTTATAAAATATTTAAGAATAAATTAATAAAACCTTTTTTGGAAATGGTTTTAGAAGCATTTCAAAATAATAATTTACCATCATACATAAATAATGCCTTAATTATACTGCTGCCAAAACCAGGTAAGCCCTCTAATAAATGTGAAAATATGAGACCAATAAGCCTATTAAACGCCGACCTTAAGATAATCTGTAAAATTTTAGCAAGACGAATACAAGAAATTTTACCAAATATTATTAATCGAGATCAGAATGGCTTTATAAAGGGTAGACAAGGCTTCCATAATGTAAGAAGACTATTTAATATTATTTATTTTAATAAAGAAGCACCGGATACAGCTCTCCTATCATTGGACGCCGAAAAGGCCTTTGATAGAGTTGAATGGCCCTTTCTTTTTGAAGTCCTACAAAGGTTTGGACTTGGAAATAATTTCATAAAATGGGTTCAAATAATATACAATAATGCTACAGCAGAAATCCTAACAAATAACAATATTTCAAAACCAATAAAAATCAATAGAGGATGTCGACAAGGCTGTCCACTTTCACCTTTACTGTTTACTATGGCAATTGAACCTTTAGCGATAGCGATACGTTTACATTCACAAATATATGGAATTAAAGTTGGACCAACAGAACATAAAATCTCCCTGTACGCCGATGATATAATTTTGTTTATGTCGAATCTAAAAAAATCAATTCCAACCTTGTTGAATTTAATAAAGAATTTTGGGGAAATATCAGGATATAAAATAAATAAAACTAAATCTTCAATATTAATGCTAAATGAGACCCAGAGAAATTACCCAGCCCCTGAGGTAAATCAATTCAATGTTGTAAATCAGTTTAAATATTTAGGAATCCAAATTGTGCCTAAGCTAGAATCAGTCGCCAGTGTCAACTATGAAGCCTTAATGTCAGATATCAGTGAGTTAACTCAGAGATGGATGTCACTACCAATGTCGATGATCGGGAGAATCAATATACTTAAAAGTAATATTTTACCTAAAATACTTTATTTATTTCAATACATTCCCTTATCACCACCTTTAGATCTATTCTCAAGAATAAAAAAAAAGTTAGTGGAATTTATATGGAACAACAGGAGGGCTAGATTACGTTTGTCTTTATTATATTTACCATTTGATCGTGGAGGTCTGAAATGTCCAAATTTTATGTTGTATTATTGGTCGGCATAACTGAGGTCTATGACATATTATTTTTCATCAAATGATCTCCCTCACTGGACTGAAATGGAATCATACAATTTACCTTTACCTCTTCCCATATTCATATACTCAGATTCGGCAAAAAAATTACAAAAACAAGTTAAAAATCCATTTGTAAAGCATATGATCAAAATATGGTGTGAAGCTAAAAACTATTTAAAAGAACCACAGTTATTGTCACAATTTAGTCCAATATGGGGTAATCAATATTTTAAACCAGGGAGAGCGGACGCTGTATTTAAAGTATGGAATTTAAAAGGGATACAAAAGATTCAGGATTTATATTTGCCATGTGCAGACAACATAATGTCTTTTGAAGAGCTGAGGATCAAATTTAATCTCAATAGAACACATTTTTTTAAATATCTTCAACTTAGAAACTTTATTCGATCAAATCAAAATAAAGCTCTCACTCGACCTATTTATTCATCCTTGGAAAAAATGATGATGAAAGATAGTAAAAGAAAGGGTATTATTTCAGAGTTTTATAACTCATTGACACTATCTTCAAGTGAAAATTCACTGAAAAGATTAAACTACTGGAAAGAAGATCTGCAAATTGAAATTTCGGAGGAACAATGGGAATTGGCTTGTACAGAAGCTCAAACCAAATCAATAAATGCACGCCTTAAATTGATACATTTCAAATGGTTAATGCGGATGTATGTTACACCGGAGGAGTTAAATAGATATAACAAAAATATACCAGATACATGCACAAAATGCATGGAAAGTAAAGGAACCCTATTTCATTGTTTATGGGAATGTAGATTAATAAGAATGTTTTGGGAAGAGGTGAGGGTAACAATTGAAAAAATAATCTCAAAACAAATCATATTGAATCCTAAACTGTTTTTGTTGGGTCTGTACCCAGAAAAGCATAATTTTAATAAAAGTGAAAGAACATTCATAGACCTCAGTTTGCTTAATGCCAAAAAATGTATTGCACTATTATGGAAAAAGACTCATAGACCAGATGTGACTCAGTGGTTAAGACAGATGTTAACAAACCTTCCATTAGAAAGAATAACATATATACTGAAATCAAAGGAAATTGTGTTTGAGAATATATGGAGACCTTTTATTGATTATGTAAAAAATTTAAACATAACTCTTGAAGAAGAAGGTGAATGATGTGTGTGGACCTTGTAAATTCCAAACTGGTGAACATAATATGTATACTTATGTATTGGATTGTCTAGACTAAACAGAGGAGCATTGTTGAAGATTTGATTTTGTTGGTGGTTGTTGGTGTTTTTAGTGCATTTTTTTTTTTTTGTAGTACTTTAGTGTTAGTGTTTGATTGTTTGTATCATGTTTGTTAAAAAAAAAAAAAAAAGGTTCAATAAAGATATTGTGGAAAAAAAAAAAGAATCCTTCAATGTGATTTTCTGGATTTTTTTTTCTCATTTTGTCTCTCATAGTTGAGGTATACCTATGATGAAAATTGGAGACCTCTCTCATCTTTTTAAGTGGGAGAACTTGCACAATTGGTGGCTGACTAAATACTTTTTTGCCCCACTGTATATTGCTGTAAATTCCTCTTGTAATAACTTTTAATACTTTATTTAAAATATTTTACCCATGGAGGACCCGACAGGATGGGGAATAGGGAAAAGAAGTGTGTGGAGGGGGAAAGAAAAGGGAGGGGAACAGACAAAAAGACAAAGTGAGAACCATGTGTGACACCCTTGCCTCTATATTTACTTCACCTAATATGCAAAGTGTGGGTGAGGATGGGATACGATACCCAAGGCATGTGACAGGTCCTCAGATGTCTTCCGCCAGAACTTTTGAACCCATGCACAGGACCACATAGCATGCATATAGCTATCTGGGATGTTGCTGGTGCAGTAGAAGCAGATATTTGTGTGACAGGTCCATTTTGAACATCCTTTGTCCTGTGTAATGAATTCTAAGTAAAACTTTATACTGAATGAGTTGTAAATTAGAGTTTTTAGTAATCTTAAAAGTGTTTAAACATATTTGTGTCCAGAAGCTTTCATCCTTATTGATCAATAAGTCTGTCTCCCATCTTGATATTGGAAGAGATACTGGCTCATCCCGTTTTGATAATAGTCCGTATATTTTCAATATCAATTTAGGGGAACGAAGGTTTAGAAACTCTGCCACCTTAACTGGTACCTCTAAATCTGTCTGATTAAGATTGAATCTTGCTTTTATTATGGATTTAAGCTGTTGGTACTCAAGAAACTTTTTATCGCTGATATCATACTGTGACACTAATTCCTGAAATTGAATAAAATTTCCACCTTGAATAAGATGCTCTAAGTTTTTTATTCCCTTCTCATGCCATAGTGGAAAGTTTACCATCCTCCTTTGTTGCAAGATATCAGAATTATTCCAAATGGGTGTGAGTTTGCAAGGGACAAGCGAAGACTCCATTATTTTTAAAAATTTCCATCAAGCTGTCAGAGAGGAGCTGATATTAATGCTTTTAAAACAGTCATGGCGTTTAATACAGGGACTCATAAAAGGTAAGTCAGAGATATTTAGCGATCCACAGAGAGCCTGTTCAGCATCTAACCATGGGTTTGCTAGTGGGGTTGATTTTGTCCATTTAGAAGCAAACTGCAGTCTATTGGCTAAGAAGTAATTTTAAAAATTTAGTAGATCTTAACCTCCACACTCTTTTGCTTTTTGAAGAGTTTTTAGACTGATCCGTGATGGTTTATCCTTCCATAAAAATGTATTTATATTTAAGTCTAAAGACTTAAACCAGGCCATAGATGGTTGGGTAGGAATCATTGAGAACAAATAGTTGATTTTAGGAAGGACCATCATTTTAACGGTTGCGACTCTTCCCATTAGTGATATAGGTAGTGTCCTCCAGCGTGTAAGGTTGTCTTGTATTGTTTTTAAAAGGGGAGTGTGATTTAGTCAAAATAATTCTGAGAGCCTGGGGGAGATATCTATTCCTGAGTATTTAATATTATCTGATTGTATTGGAATAATGGATGTATTTGAGAAATTACAATTTATAGGTAAAACTGTTGATTTACCCCAGTTAATAGAGTAGTCTGATAATGATGAAAATAGATCAATGAGTGCCACTGTCTGAAGAAGAGATCTTTGAGTTTTCAAGGAAAATCAATACATCATCAGCATAAAGACTTATCTTGTGTTCTTTTTCTCTAGTTTGAATGCCTCTGATATCAATATTCTATTGTATGGCTGCTGCTGATGGTTTGATAAAGATGATAAAAAGTGAGGGAGAGAGTGGACACTCTCCTTAGTATCTCTCTGGAGATGCTTCAGGAGTTCTGATCATTTGTTCGGACAGACGCAGTTGGACAGCTATGTAGTGTTTTAATCCAGTTTATGAAAGATGAACCAAACCCAAACTTATTTAACACCATAAAAAGAAATTTCCAGTTAACTCGGTCAAAGGCTTTTGCTGCATCCAGAGATGTGGCCATTCAGCTGGAAGGGACGACATTGTTCTGGGCGGACAGAGAGGCTGCTAGCTCCGGTAAGAGCTGGGGGGGGGCTATGTATCTATATTAACAAGAACTGGTGCATTAACGCCACGTTAGTATCTAAACACTGCTCTCCACTGGCGGAGTTCCTTATCGTGAATTGTCGGCCATTCTATCTGCCGAGGGAATTCACCAACGTGTTTGTAGCTGCTGTTTACATAGCTCCTAGCGCTAATGCTAACGAGGCACTCGGAGAGCTGCACGACGCTATCAGTGAATTTCAAACTTCACACCCGGACAGTTTTGTGGTGGTTGCGGGGGATTTTAATCACACCAGTTTAAAGACTGTGCTCCCCAAGTTTAAACAATGTGTGGACTTTAAGACCAGAGGAGAGAATGTCAGAATCAGAATCAGAATCAGGTTTATTGCCATTGTTCATGTAGTACACAAACTAGGAATTTGTCTCGGTACAGTGCTGCAACATTAAACATGATAAGATAAGAGAAATAAACTATACATGTAATAAAGTGTAGGATAAGGAGAATGTGTTGGACTTGGTGTACACAAACTTCCCAGATGCTTATAAGGCAACATCTCGCCCCCACCTCGGCCATTCTGACCACCTATCCGTGATGCTGGTGCCTGCCTACAAACCGTTACTGAAGCACAGCAGGCCAGTAGAGAAACAAATCAGGATTTGGCCAGAGGGTGCAGCCTCAGCACTTCAGGACTGTTTTCTGCACACAGACTGGGAGGTCTTCAAAATAGCAGCCTACCAGGGAGACAGGACAGATGTGGAGGAGTATGCTGAAACGGTCACCAGCTACATCACGAAGTGCACAGAAGATGTCACTATAGTGAAAACTTATCACTGCACGGGGCAACTATAAACCCTGGATGACGGCAGAGGTGCACTCGCTGCTCACAGCCAGAGATGCAGCCTTCAGTGCGAAGGACAGGATCGCCCTCCGCTCAGCCAGGTCTGCGCTCTCAACGGGAATTAAGACAGCGAAGCGCACCTATGCGGAGAAAATCCAGGGACACCTCTGTGACACAAGGAACACCAAATGGATTTGACAGGGAGTTTGGGCGCTGACAGATTATAAGTCTAGGCAGGGGGTCGATGATGACGACGCTTCGCTTCCAGACAGGCTCACCAACTTCTTTGCACGTTTTGAAGCATCAATCCTGACAATCAGAGGGAGGGCTGGCCCATCTCCACCATCTGTTGGGCCAGCTATCATCATCAACGCAGCGGACACATGGAGGACCCTAATCAGGGTCAACCCACGTAAAGCTGCAGGTCCGGACAACATTCCGGGATGTGTGCTTCAAGACTGCGCGAGCGAGTTGGCAGATATCCTGACTGACATTTATAACATCTCCCTGAGTCAGGCCATCATTCCCAGATGCTTTAAGACCTCTACCATAGTACCGGTGGCAAAGAAACCAGTTGTGTCCTGTCTGAAGGACTATCGCCCTGTTGCACTGACACCAATTGTGATGAAGTGTTTTGAACAGCTTGTCAAACCACACATCACAGCCTCCCTCCCTGCATCACATGACCCGCTCCAGTTTGCATATCGTTCAAACCGCTCCATGGAGGATGCTATAGTCACCACCCTGCATTCTGTCATCGCCCATCTGGATCAGAAAGACACCTATGCCAGACTCCTGTACACTGATTTCAGTTCAGCATTCAACGTCATTATTCCTCAGAGACTGATGGAGAAATTACTCCTTCTCGGTCTGAACACCGCCACATGTCTCTGGATCCTGGACTTCCTGACCGAGAGACCTCAGTCTGTCCGTGTTGGAAACAACATCTCCAACTCTATCATGCTGAGCACTAGAGCCCCTCAAGGCTACGTAGTCAGTCCACTGTTGTTTACACTTCTAACACATGACTGTGTATCCAGACACGAGGGGAACCAGATTATTAAGTTTGCAGACGACACCACAGTGGTGGGACTTATTCTGAGGGATGAGGAATCAATGTACAGGGAAGAAGTTAGAGACCTGGAGGGCTGGTGCAGGGAGAACAAGCTGGTGCTCAACATGGACAGAATGAAGGAGATGATTATCGACTTCGGGCGGTCACAGCCTGAACACGTCCCTCTCAGCATCAGCGGCCGTTTGGTGGAGAGAGTGGAGAACATCAAGTTCCTCGGAGTGCAGATCTCACAGGACCTGACCTGGAGCAAGAATTCCTTGGGGATCAGGAAGCGGGCCCAGCAGACACTGCACTTCTTGAGGAAACTCAAACAGGCCTCTCTCCCCATCTGCATCCTCAGGACCTTCTACAGAGGTGTGGTGGAAAGTGTTCTGATGTACTGCATTGCAACATGGTACTCCAGCTGCAGTATGTCAGACAAAAAAGCCCTGCAGAGGATAGTTAAGGGAGTTGAGAGAGTAATTGGAGTTTCCCTCCCCTCTGTCCAAGAAGTTTTTCAGAACCGTAGTAGGAGCAGGGCACTGAACATTGTCAAGGACCACTCTCACCCTCTGCATAAACACTTTGAACTGCTGCCATCTGGCAAACAATTCCAGAGCATCAGGGGCAGAACCACCAGACTGATTAACAGCTTCCTTCCACAAGCTGTTAGGATGCTGAACAGTTGATCCAGAATCTTTCATACATACTACTGCACCTTATGGACATTATGTATATTATTTGTATATTATAGTTCTAGTTAGTTTTCAAGTATGTCTCAGGGATGTGTGAATGGCTGTGTTGTGGTGGGGGGTGAGGGTGTGTGTGAGTGTGTCTTAAATTATGTTATTTTTACTTATATGGATGCCGAGAGAAACACAACTTCATCTTGCCTGCACTACAGTTGTATGTACAGCAACATGACAATAAAGGTTGATTTGATTTGACTTGATAAAGTTGTAGTTTCTAAGTTATTGATCTTACAGTAGTCTATTAAATTAATAGACTGTATTATAGACTGGAATTCTGTAATTTCCCAGTTTGGGATCAATAAAGTACATCTATCTATCTAAATAGCCTGTGTGTATTATTAGCCGAGTGCCTACCCTTGATGAAACCTGTTTGATCTGGATGTATAATCACCGGAATTATCCTTTCCAGCCTTTTGGCGAGAGCTTTGCAAATTATTTTAAGATTGACATTCATAAGTGAGATGGGATGGTAGCTGGATGGAAGCGTAGGTTCTTTTCCAGGTTTAAGGAGCAGGATAATACTAGCCAAATTGATATTTGGAGGGATTACATTATCTTCTTTAATTTGGTTTACCATTTTAAAGAAAGTAGGTGGCATCACAGACCAGAATTCTTTATAAAATTCTACTGGAAAATCATCTGGTCCCGGAACCTTGTTGTTTGGGATGTGCTTAAGTGCCTCCTGGAGTTTGGACACCAGAAGAGGTGCATCCAGAGCTGTAATCTGTTTGTTATTTAATCGTGGCAAGTTAATATCATCCAAAAATGTATTTATCTCTGAGTCAGATGGGTTAACCTGAGATGAGTAGAGGTTTTTATAAAACTTTCTAAAGGAGTTATTTATTTCTTCAGGCTCATGGGTAATATTTCCAGTCATATCCTTAATACAGTGGATAGTTGTTTTTTCTTTGTTCAGTCTAAGCTGGTTCGAAAGATCTCGCCCCGATTTATTACTGTGTTCAAACTTCTCAAGACACAGTCTTTGTATCAAAAACTGTGTTCTTTAGTTTGTAATTTCTTTTAATTCCAGCTTTAATTTTCACAGATTAAGTGCCTGTTCCTGTGGAGAAACGGCACAGGTCGTTTCCAGTGATTTAATTTTCTGTTCTAACTCCAGTACCAGTGCTTTTTCTTTTTAATTCTTATACGAACAGTAAGAGATTATTTTACCTCGCATGACCGCTGTTGCTGCTTCCCAAAGAACACACGGGGATATTCCTGACACATCATTATAGTCCAGATATGATTCCCACTCTTTATTAAAGTATGTATTAAAGTCTTTGTCTTTTAGTAGTGATGTATTAAATTTCCAGCTCCTAGTTTTCCTTATAGCTTTCCTCTTTTCTAGTGTAAGAGATACTGGATGGTGATCAGTAATAGCTTGATTTGAACATATTTCAGTGTCTGTGATGTCCCTCACAATAGAGTTACTGGCTAAAAAGAAGTCTAAACGTGAAGGTGAACTATGAACTGATGAAAAAAAAAAGTGTATTCCCAAAGAGTTGTGTGAAGAGAACGCCATTCATCACAAAGACCAAAATCATTCATGTATTGTTTGAAAGAGACAACAGCTCATTTACCTTCTTGGATTTTTTGTTTTCTTATGGGAAAAAGCTTCCTTCTCCTTTCCAAGATTTCCTGTGGAAATTGATCATTTAGACCATAATTGGTGTTTTTAAGCTGCCTGCCCTGCCTCTGTACCAACATTTTTTGCTTGAAATGCTCAAATTTGGCAACAATAGGTCTGGGATGTTTATTTTGAGGATTTTTTTTGCCCAATTCCGTGGACTCGGTGGAAGGTAATTGATTTTGTGACTTCGGCGGACAATTTCAGTTGTGTGGACATAAATTCCCGGATCCGCTGTTTTGGATTTTCACGATATTTTTTCAGCAATTCCGGAAAAACCAAGGTTATCTCTCATGCTGCGTGACTGCAAATTGAGAACCGTTTCCTTCATCTTCCTGTTCTCTCTTTCAACAACGCCAAGTCGCATGGTTAGCATGTCTATTGACTTTTTTCAAAGTATTGTTTTCCTCTAAAAGAGAGACGAGCTGCGCCTGACTGTATTCCAGACTCTCATGTACACTCTGGAATTCTTTATGGAGCAGCTCTACTAATGCTAGTGTGCCATCCATGCTGATAAGTTTATTTTCAATAGAAAAAAGGATGTCACTAACCTCAGAGTCACTAACCTCGTGATTTCTCGGGCATCATTTTCGGTGATTCTGCTGGTCTCAGTCGCTTTAACTGAGAAGCAGGTATGGGAGACTGCTCCATGACACAGCAACGGAAATAAAACTTGTTAATATAGTTCTCTAGTTCCTCCAATTCCGTACGAAAAAAGAAAGCTAGAATCAGACAGTCAGTTATTGGATTAATTACAAAAAGCAGAAAAAAAATAAACTACTCGTGTAAAAGTTTGTTTATGCTCTGTCAGCGGGTGCCACCATTTTGAGTTATTGCGCAACAGCCTTGGAACGTCTCGTGGTCACAGCATCGGCCCCTCCAGTCGTGACAATCTCAACCGGCTTAAATGTAATAACTGTTTAAATGCACCACAGGAAGCTTTTCCTGGCTCAGCACCAGCTAGCATTTCCAGTGGTACTGCAGTAGTAGTTTTTTGCTGGACTAGCAAGGTTGACTAGCACCTAAAACAGGACTGTAGTGCTGAGAGTAAAGCCTGGGTAAAGTTTTTTCTTCCTTACCTACTTTTGCAAAAGTGACCTTTTTCTTTTCACTGATACAATCAAGACAGTAGCTCCTGCTCCTTTCCGTAATCAGGCATTTGGTGTTGACTTACAGCATTTCATTGTTGTCCTCTTTCTGTTTCTTCAGTGTTTTCTTACACTGTACTAATGAGCAGTTTTGCTTGAAAAATTAGACGTTGAAAAATGAAGGCAAATTTTACAATTGTCCAGTGTGACTGATGATTTTTGTCACGCACTTATAGAATAGGTTTTAAAATTGTGATAGGCTTCAAAATGTTATTCTAAATATGTTGGGCCAGAAAAAAAAACTGTTATATGTTGTTTTTAAAGTAAAAATAAGCAGGTGATTTCATAAGTTTAGCTCCACAGGAGTCTTTTCTTCTATTCATATCTGCTCTCTTGTTTTTTCAGGCACCGATGACCACACAAGACCTTCAGGTATGACTGTTGGTTCCTGTTCATCATGTTCAAGCAGTAAAATTACCATTAAAAATTGAGTGATTAAAAAAGAGAAAGGAAGACAGTTATCACGTTCACTTCTTCCATCCCTCTCATCCTCAGGCTCAGCTTGCTGAGAAGACGACTTTACTGAGCGAGGCTCGGCTGAGGGAGCAGGGCTTCGTTGACAGAGTGAGTTTCAGGACCCCGTGTGGGCTCTCTGAGGGGATAACTGAACATCATCAAATCCTTTCACTGTATTCCCAGGATTCTGTGGCCTCCAGCAACAACGGCTACTGCTCTCCCGCTGTATTGACTTAATTACACAGCACATCTGTTTACATTTGGTTTAACCCCATAAACAATCGGAGCAGTGCCCCCAACAGTTTTCTCACACATCACTGTTCTCACACACATCCCCTAAGGATGACCACCACAATCCCTCTGTTCAGCCCAGCAGTTATACTAATGCATAGAATTAACCTAATGGACTAAAGAGTTTTTAAATAATCTGTGCATGCTTGTTTGTCTCTCCACACTAGATTCACTTGCTTGAGGACAAGATTAAATGTTTCCATCGAAAGACGGTCGTAACTCATCTTGGGAGCACCCTTAAAGGTAATGTTAACACCATGAATCGCTTAGTTCTGCTCCTTGATCCAATTTCCTTTTAGATGAGCCCAACAAAGCAGGCATGCATAACACCCGAAGACAGCCCACTACCTTGGGAAAGTGCGTTGAGGGTCAGTTAACCCTTTAGTTGTAATGGGGATTGTACAGGCATAAAACGTGATTATATTTTGTGTCAACATTTGAAAAAGGGTAATTGTCCTAAAAGCTGTAACTGCTCTCAGTTTGTGTGTATTTAACAGCGCACACGTCACTTCATGGCTCATAGATGCAAATGAGACATGCAAGATCTGAGCTGCGTTTAATCTGCTTCTGAGCGCATTTTGCCGAGCTCAGCCTGATTGTAGGGTTGCTGGTTAAGAAAGGAGCTGTGGTTATAAAGTTTGGTAATACATAAGGGTTGGGGGGTGAACTCATATCCACTGTGGTTAAGGTTGGGTTAACCTCTGTGGGTCAACTGTAAGTCAATGCGATGTCCTGGGAAATGTCATAACACAAATGCTGTGCATCTGTGTGAGAGGACGGCAGTGAGTTGAGTCGCTGCTGGTGTAATAAAGAGAAGTTTCAGTCAGAGGGGGCGGGGGAGAAGCCATCTTTGGGTTTAATGGTTTTTGCAGAGTGTGGTTTTTCTACACACAGGGTCCCTGCAGCAGACTAGCACAGTCCTTCATATCCAGACCAGTACAATATCCAACATAATAATCTACATCGGGGGTCCTCAAATGTTTTTTCCAGTGGGCCGGAGATCCAGAGCACGTCCAACATGCTGCATGGGCGGATATTTCATTTCCATGTCGGAAGGGACAATAAGTAGAACATTTTCTCCAGAGTAAATATTGAGGGGACACTATAAGTGTTATTGTAGTCAGTTATAGATTTATGAGAGAGTGTACAAATGTTCACTTGTGGGGAAAAAAACTGCACATTTACAAGAAAAAGTCATGAATTTATGAGAAAGAAAATTGCCAATTTACAAGAAACTGTTACGAATTTACACAAAAAGTGGCAAATTCATGAGGAAAGAATATATAAATTTACAAAAAAAAACAGATTTAAGATGCAAAAATATCAGATTTATGAAAAAAGTGCAAATTTACAAGAAAAAAGTTGCAAATTTACAAAATAGGATCCACTTGATTTATACCTATGTCTCACTCAGCTGTCCTGCTGTGGGAGGTGCTGGGTGAATGCAGCGACTTTCAGCAGCAGTTTGCTGAACATTAGTGCACGTAATTGCACCGGGGTTGGGCACACGCACACATGGGCAACGAGCGCACTCTTTGAGCTTCGGTGGCAGCAAGGCCAAGGTGGTATTAGTGGTCAGGTGGCTATGTGTGGACCGCAGTGATCGTGAGCACAGGTGTCGCTCAATGCACGTACACAACGCTGATACAGTCACACACAGGCAGCGCAGCAAAGTTGGTGAGCACAGAGAAGCTCATATGTTAAATAAAGGTGATATAAAATAAACAAGTAATGTAGTTTTCAGTGAAAAATACACAGACTTTTTGAAATTTGCATATTGGACTTCAAATGAAAATTTGAAACATCCCGACCGCTGGCTGACGGTGACTGATTAACTTTCATTTTTGCATCATGTTTGGACTGCTGGTCTGTGGAGTGTGGAGTGTGGTGGTGCAGTGTGCTGTGGCGTGGAACGGGCACAGACCCTGATAATCAAATGTGGGGTGCGGGTGCCCTTTCTAGGTTGTGGTTCTCTGGTCACCAGCAGCAATCGCAACGGTTTTCTGTCCCTCCTCTGGGTGGGGTGTGCAGTGGGGTTTCTCATGCTTGCCTGCCTCCACTGAGCATTTTGCCCTAGTGTGACGGGGCCTTGTCAGACACCTCACTCCATCCAGGGACGTCCTTATGCCATAAACTGTCCAGCTGGCGGCCATTACAATGTTTGAGTTTCGGGATTTTTTTTGTTCTGTCAAAACAATAACAGGCGGGGGCTTTAAGGAGCCCCAGTCTACACTATCCTTTATTTCACAAGGATAACAATTCCTCTTTTTATTCACTTAATTTCATTAGTCCACAATTTTGTTGTACTTTACAACTGTACAATGACAATAAAACCTATTCTTTTAATAATAACCACCTTGAGCTGATTTGTATTTCTATAAATGTGAAGGTCTGTACTCATTGTAAGCTCATCAGAGGCAACACGGGGTCAAAGGGACAAAGGTTTTTTGGGATTTATTGGGACCCATTACTCCACACCTGAGATCAAAGACTAGTTTTCACCACTCAGTCACCTTCTTTTCCTGTACTCCAATCACTCTGGTCAAAAACAAATCTAATAGGCAGCAAGCAAGTGGTTGTTTTTCCATCAGCGCTGTCCAAGTCATAACACAGTCGCTCCCATTCACGTTTTTTAAGGGGAAAATAGTGTTGTAGCTCTGGGCAGAGAATTAATTTGTTCATTCATTAGATTCTATTATGAAATGCCTGCTGAGCCTCACTGCTCTTTCCCATATGTGTAGCTGCTGTTTAATTTGAACTTGCTTCTATGCAGAAGGTGGCTCTGCACTCAGTTCCCAACACATAATAAAGTCGGTTTTATCGCCTTCATTTTCCAGCTGTGAGTTTAGATTCTAACACGATTTTTCTGTTGTAAACTAAAGAAGAAATGAAGTTTGCCCCAATATTAGATCACACAGCAGAGGTTCATGCTTTTGTTTGTCTAACATATTAAACCAGGAAGGATTTTGTTTCCAGATAGTATCCATACATACAGATATTCTTCCTGAAAAATAATTTTAATCTGGCCTTTTTTTCCCCGTTGCAGATCCTGGATTAAACACTGCCAATGCCTTCTCAGAACCCACAGAGATGGAGTACCTGAGGAAGGTGCTGTTTGAATACATGATGGGACGTGAAACTAAAGTATGTTGTTTCTTCTTACAAATTTATACAGAATAAACTGAGTAACTGTATGTATTTTCTAATAGCCTCCAGCTCTGTAAACTATCGGCTAACTCTGAAAACATCAGCTCCACAATACTGGATTCATAACCACAATATTGGAAAAAGTAGCTGATAAAACTGCAGCTGGTGACCTCCATCTGCTGCTGGTTTAGATCGCCATATAAAAGTCATGTCGTGTCCAGTCTTGTTGGTGGTAATTAACAGTGATGTCCCTTATTAACAGTGCTGTTGGCGTGGTCCTAAAGTCAGCAGGAGTTTCCCCAGCTCCTCAACAAACAGTCTCCATAACGACGGGGCAGACCTCCTCTGTGCGGAGGATGTCCGCCAGGCTGCCTGGGAGCTCATACATCTTTCATGACACAGATTTGCCATTTAAAGACATGCTGGCCTTGTTTAGCGTTAGCCGAGTGGTTGGGTTTCCTCCGCAGCACGGCGGCCCTGTTCCTGATTATCCCCTGCGTTTATGAGGGAAATGCATGCTCCCTGGCAGTTGGGCCTGGAGTTGATTATGCATATAATTTTCATTCTTGTAGAGCTTCTTCCTGGGATCTCGTTGGGCTTTGGTTATGCCATCAGAACCTTGATGTCATTGTTTGACGGTGGAGAAGTTGATGTATCTGAAAATTAATGAAAGAGGTTTTCCAACTGCATGCTAACGCCATGGCTTTAAAGGGAATGATTGTTGACCGCTAACCACACAGGCTCTTAATTGACTCTTTCTGATGTGCTCTGCAGACAATGGCCAAAGTGATTACCTCCATACTCAAGTTTCCTCCAGATCAGGCCCAAAAGGTTTTGGACAATGAAGAGTCAAAAACAGCTGTGAGCATCTGTTTACTTATTGACATGCACACGTCATAGAGTGACATTGGAATTGATATTTGAATGATTTTCACTTATTTTCCTTCACAGCCTTGGTTTGCAGTGAGCGTTTGAAGGATTTGGGATCTTCTGGACGAACATCTGCTGCTGCTGCTGCTGAGGGAGAGGACTGGCATAGATTTCATCAAGCCCTTCTCTCTGTGTTCACTCTTACTTTATATGTGTGAGTGTGAGATAGTGTGTGTCTGTGGTTATTATATGGGCATAAGTATGTGTGAGTACAAAAAAACAGTAAGAGGGAGTTAGTCTTCGACAGAAACACAAATCTTCCATAAAATCTACTTTTACTTTGATATTCTCTTGGTTAAATTATGTGTTAGGTGACGATAAATGGTTTTGCTTTTATTTTTTTTATCTAGCGTTCATACGGTTTGGCTTGTGCAATAAATGAGATTCTTAAGAAATGATGCTGACTGTTGATTTGTAGATGTATGTGCAGCGCTGTTGTCTGAATCACTTCCTGTGTAAAACTGCGTATAAGGACCCTTTAACTGTGCACTCGCACCACACTAAGGTACTGGCCTGTGGACCTTGTTTCTTTAACACAGCTTTTCTATGCTATATATTTTGACACCATAAGGAAAGCCCAAAACAAAAGACTGTAAATTGTATTATGAGAATTTAAACTGTATTATAAGGCATTATGACTTGCTATACATTTTCAGACTAATAAATACAATCTTATTTACAGAATTCTTTTTGTCATTCATTTATTATGGTTCTGTTGAACAAATACCCCAGCTAGAAAGAAGTCAGAGTGCAAGCCTCCACCAAGGCATCAAACTTTCGCACTGTCACCTTAGTGCTTGTTAGCTGTCTGCACACAAGACCAAGAGAGCATTCAGAATAGCGCTGTAATCATTTTCCCTCCATGTAAATGCTTCAAAAACACCTGGAGGTTGAGAGTAATTCAGATCACAACAAAATCTAATTAATTAGTCCTTGGTCCATTTCCAGACATTCCTGAAAATAAAAATTCATGAATAACTTTTGAGTTATGTTACACACATAAAAGAAATAAATGATTGAGTGCAGGCAAAAGCATAGCCACCTCAGCAGTGGTAATGAGCTGATTTTACAACAGATTGGCTGCCTGATATTAAATGATCACATGCTGGTAAAGACAGAAAAATCTTTTGTGTATCATTTACTAAGCACTTGCAACTTTCTGTCTGTTCATCCATCTTCTACCGCTTGTCCAGAAGTCCGGGTTGCAGGAGCAGCAGCCCAAGCAGAGTAGCCCAGACCGCTGCCCAGTTTATTTTGCATCATGATCTGTCCTGCAGGTGGTGAGCCCGCTGGAGGGTGGGCCCATATGGCCCCTTTGAGTACACTGAGTCCTTGTTTTTTCATTGGGATCCACTCTACCACCCTTGGTCAGACCCTTCACCCAGGACCAATTTGTCTTGGGAGACTCTACTGGGGGCAAGTTGCCCCCAGCAACATAGCTCCTAGGATCATTAGGGCATGTGAACCCCTCCACCACAATAAGATGGCCGTCCATGGAGGAAGCTTTTGTTTCGTTTATTTCTTCCTTTCACAACAAATGTATGAATGACTCAGAGGTATTTATTGGCCCACAGACTCCTTCATTTAATGAGAATCAGAACAGATTTACTCATAAAGGCCGTTTCTGTAGACCTACAAAGTTTGGCTTTGGCTGTCTTTCTCTCAATATACTTGAGTCATAAATTTGCTAGCAGATTGAAATTCTGTGCAAATCAGTCACCGAAATGACGGAAAACATTAAACTAAAACCAGATCCAGTCCACCATGTTTTTCCTCATAAAATCCTAAACTGGCATTTGTGTAACTTGCACAGGGGATAAATGGCTGGCTTCCACCTTAGTTACTGTGTGCTTAAAACGATCTGAATGTCAGATACTCAACATTTAGCAGCTGAATTAAAAATGACCTCTACTGGAAGACTTTGATTTTATGTATGGACTAGTGTATACAGTTTATACCCACTTGATGCAAATTAACCTTACATGCATGTTTTTGGGCTGTGGGAGGAAGTACCTGGTGAAAACCCATGCAGACACAGGGGAACATGCAGCCCCCACACAGACAGGTCCTCAGCTGGCCGGCTCTGGGGTTTTGAACCCCGGACCTTCCTGCTGTGAGGCAACAGAGCCAACTACTGTTCCACCGAGCTGCTCTGTATGAGTTAATGCAAACTAAAAATGTCTTCAACATAAACACGCTCAGCTGGGAAAACATGGATTGTAATGTGTGGTGCAGAATTAAAAGAAAATACTAAAAAGGTTCTGTGTAATCAAAGGCACTTGGTGAATTTATCTGTTTTCAAAGATGTGTAAAGGCTAGGTTGTCTGCTTAATGATATTCTTCAGGAATATGGAGAAAAAAAAAATTGGGGGCAATATTTGGCCCAAAAAATACTCTGAGACAAATATTTGAGCCCTAAAATGAAGGTAAAACAGTTGAGCTATAAGAATAAACTTGCCTTTCAACATCAGTAAAAGGAGACCTTTTTCTTCCTAAAATGCAGCATTCTCTTAAAAATGTGATGTTATTCTCATAAATTTGTAAATGCTTGATTATAAACTTGACATTATCTAAACGTGAGACATTTTTCTTATAAATTTTTCCTGTACTTTAAAAAACAAACTGTTGTATATTTGCAACTTTCTTCTAAGAATTTTCTTTTTTTCTCAAAAATTTCTGACCTATAACTGCGTGACTAATTTTATAACTTGTTTCCAGAGGTGACTGGGAAGAGCTATATTTGGGGGATGGTGGGGTTAATTCACAAATGCAGGTACAAATGTATAAATTTACATTAAAAATTTAGAAAATTAAGTACAAAAATATGATGAAAGATGCTCATTTACAATTAAAAAAGTCAAAGTTACCATAATCAAGTCCCAAATTTACAAGAAAAAATTACAAATTCATGAAAAACAACTCATGAATGCTAAAAAAAAAAAGACATCCCACGGAAAAAAGTCATAAATTTATAAGAATTGAGTCCCAGAGCAAATGCGCGTCCCACTTTCTTGCCAGCTGGTGAGACTTTTCTTGTAAACTTGTAACATTTCTCATAGAAATTTAACTTTTTATGATAAATGTAAAACTTTTTCCTGGCAAAACTGTGACTTTTCTAATGTTTAGTACTTTCTTCAAATGAGCAACTATTTTGTGACAAATTTGTTATCTTTATTTTTCTGCGCTAATTTATTTTTTCTATTAAATTTGCAACTTTTTTGCTCATAATTTTGCAGCATTTTTCTCGTGCATTTGCAGCTCTACTCTCACCAGTTCGTGGCTGATTCAGTTCTACTGTATAAACTATTTTTGAGCGCTTTATGGGGATGGAGGGGATGGTTTTTGGTCATTCCCCCTCAAATCACCTGCTGCTTTCTTTCTTCCTCTCTTTTTCCTTCTAAATGTGGAGAAGCCAAAATAATTTAAACTCTTATCTCAGATCTTGAATGAGCACACTGCTCAGAATATTGCTTTATCCCCAAAAAAGAGTTGAAAGTGAAGGTGGAAAACGTTAGATGGCAGCAGTGCGCCCTCAGCGCTCAGGTCTGGTGAATTAAAGACCCCCGAAGCTGAAATGTGATGCCTGCGCGCCCCAAAACCAGTCGCGCCTCTCCGTGACGACGTTACTCGTGTCCGTGGACCACAGTACAAGTACATTTTCCGGTTTTCCTTTCAAATTAAAACTTAAGAGCTCCTTCAACGGCCCAACCTGACGACCGTGCTGCTTTTATTTTGAACAAGCCTCGCCTCGTTTCCCAGGGTATTTGTAGTTGTCTTGACCTCTGGTTTAGCTTCATTACAAGGATCCCGCGACCAACCCACTTCCCCACATTGACACAGAATGGAGAGAAGCTGACGCACCGTTATTTGCCGGACCGTTAATCGACTCCTCATGCCATCACAGCCCACATGCTGCACCGGACCAGGAAAAAAAACCAAACCTGAAATATTATTTGTAACAAATTGACCACTGAAGAACGGACACTGCGCTCTTATTTTGTTTTCTGGGTCATTATTATTATTTTTTTTTGGATAGTTTATTTGCGTAATTACGCGCGATGCGCAAAGGGATGGCTTTTTTACGGAGACACAAAACGGGAGTACATCATGTTTTTTATGTTTATGTGTCCATTTCCTTGGCTTATTCTTACAATCTAGACTTAGAACATCCTTTGGTGTTCCGTGGACCAAATTCTAGTTTTTTTGGCTACTCGGTGCTGGAGCATTACCACGACAGCACGCGCTGGTGAGTGCCACTGTGAGTTTTGCAATGTTCGCCGACGTGCCGACTTTGCCAGCTTTGTGTTGCAATGCATTTGTACTTTTTCAGCAAATGACTAACTGCCCCTAGACTTGCTTGCATGCCCAAAAGTCAGCTCTTGCTGTGCTGCAGAATGTTCTGCAGGCAGCAGCTTCTCTGTTCTCACTGGCACCATATCATCAAGTGTCCCCTCTCCTCATGCCTGCAGGGTAATAGTTGGAGCACCAAGGGCAAACTCTTCCTACAGTCGCTCTGTGCACTCCCCTGGAGCTCTTTACAAGTGCCGAGTTCACAGCAACCCAGAACGCCGCTGCACAGAAATGGATCTGGGAAGAGGTCAGTGGCCCAAAGCCTCGGTCCACCACATCACCCATACACAACTGCTGATCACTTATTACCATCCACGTTATTGAAACCGGTCCTGCAGGCCACGCACCCTCATCATCGCTGGTCTGTTCTTTTTCTGTGTTCTTGACCATTTCTGCAGAAGCTGCCCCAATGTCTGTTTTGTTTTTGTCAGAATAATGTGGGTTTTATGCTTCTCTTAACAGCGCACCGTTGTTCTTAGTTCATAACCTTCTATAGCAGGACATACAAAAAGACAAGAGGGTTCTGTGTGCAGAGGTCCCTAAATATTTTGATGATAAATATGATTTATGCCTCTGCTAATATTTTCCATGCAAGTGAGCCAAAAAGTTGAGCTTTAAAGCCTCCCCCCTGCGGCTCTGTTCTTGTGGTCAAGAAAGCCTTGGGTGCAGCCTTGGCTTCAGTATTAGTCAATGTGTGACCAAAAAGACAATATTTGTGTACCTGCAGCACACTGTCACAGAGGAGCACTTCAGCCACGTGCCAATTTGATGGGGACATTATGAGCATATTGTAGGTTATAACATTTTAAAAATCAGTCCTCAAATCGGCATTTGACATAATTTAGATACTGGTCTTCTTCTTGGCAGAGGTTCTAAGTTAGAACTATTCGTACAGAAACACATGCACAAATATGCCAGTGCACCTAAATGCAGGATCATGCTGTAGATGATGTGTCACATCATCATCATCATCACCATCATCATCATAATCAACTGTCACTCGAAGTGGGTATGACTTCTCGTTGGGGTTGTTGCCTTGTGGGTGTTCTGATGGCTGTACAATACTTCTTCAATGAGTTTCTTGTTTTCCTCCTAATTATCTAAATTTCCTGTTTCTGACTTGATTGCACTTGAAAAAATACTGGTATGTATGCAAGAACCAAGGTCACATCAGCAAACAAATGATTATTTTATATGCAAACACATGTAGACCCAGGATGAACATATGCAAGTTGCTGATTTCATTCATTTCAATGTCAAAGCAACGTTACTGGTACTATACTTAACTGTTTCATAGTTTTGGGGGATGAGGAGATGCATGAAAATGCAGGTTGTTCCCATTTCTCGGAAAACTTGCTACAGTTCTTCAGTGGATTTGTAGAGTCTCACCATGACAAGTTAAATCCATGTAATGCCAGACTGAGTTGAGATGAGAGATCTGAGTAGACCGTACTCTATGCTTTGGGGCTCTTTATCACAGTGGGTGTATATATGGCTTACTGCTATTCTGTGGAGTCAATCTGAGACCAGTCAGACAGCAGGCTAATGAAAACAGTACATAAGAATCTGAACACTAATGTACCCTAAAGGGGGGGTTGTACATTTTTAAAGTTTATGATTTGACAAAGAAACCCAGAATGTGAACGTGAAATGTACACAGGGACCCTCTGTTCTGAGTTTGCAAGTATGATACACCTGCAGAGGGGGCATCGAATAAATACGTATGTGGCGCTCTCCTCAGCTTGGATGTACGCCAGTTGCTCACCAAATAAACAGCTTTCTAAGCTTTCAAGTGATGAAAAAAGAATGAAGCAAAGAAAGTGTTACAATAAAAAGAAAAAAAAAACCTTGTCACCACCAAGGAATAATTTCAGTGATGAAGAGAGCTCCACAAGTCCATCAGAATATACTCATGGTGGGGGAAATACACTACTCACAAAAAGTTAGGGATATTCAGCTTTCGGGTGAAATTTCAGGATGCACCTAAAATGCACTATAACCTTTCCAGGTGAACTTGATTTGACCTTCTCTAACCTTTTGAATGCACATGTCTAACTGTTCAAGGTTTCCGTACTTTTTGCATAACTTGCTGTTCTCTAACAAGGTGCTTAACTGCAAAATTCGCAACAGGTGTTTGATCCATGAATCGACCAATAAATTTTGTGGTTCAATTAGAATTGGTATTTAACCCCTTGCACTCTGGTCAATTTCCCTAAAAATGCCAAAAAAATAACGTGCCCAAAGTAAATCAAAAGCGGTTCTTCAACCCTTTGCAGCATCTTCATGGGGTTGGTCTCATTTAAAAGAAAACACTTTGAATTTTTTGGCAAAACAGTCATAATCTCTCTAAGTGCTCCGGCCACTGAGTAACAGTCATCTAAACATAGTGAACTTGAAGAAAATAAATTTCGCCTGGGTGTTTTTTTGGATACAAATGCTTGCAAATAACACACAGCTTCAGATCCGGGCTGGAAAATGCAACAGAAATGTAGAACCAAGTGTTATCCAGCTGAGGTCAAAATTTTGTAACAATACCACAAAAAATGAATATATTACACAGCTTTGTTCTCAGGTTGTTCCCAAGCGTTTTTGAACTGTGCCAAATTGTGCCAAATGGCACAGTTTGGAAAAACGTCTGTAACTTTTGAATGATTCAATATAGAAGCTTCATCTTGGGCTCTAATGAAAGGTGACACTCACATCGCCCCGTGCATCGCCCCGCGGTCCGTCATGTGGTGATGACGCACAGTTGTAATTTACCGATCGGTCAAAAGTCATTTTTGATTACAATTTTCAGGGATAAAGAATAATTTAGCTTATAACACTTACCTGTTCACAACACCAGCGTAGCTGGTGAACTTCTCTTCCTCATTGTCAGACGAACGTGACGCTGGTCCGCTTGTTACGGACTCATGGTTCTGGTCTCGCAACCCGGTCAAACCATAATTCCATTATTGCGGTTTTGCGCTTCCATGATTGCGGTTTTGGCGAACGATTTTTCAAAACAAATAAGAACAGTAGTTTGAAAAAAAGACTGGCGAACGCCTGCGTGTCAGTGCTTCAATTGGCTGGCTGTATTGGCAGCCGTTGGTAGGCGGGTCCTTCTTGCTAGGTTTTCAGTCATTGGTTCTTCAAAGTTTCAGAAACCCAATTCAAGGCTCTTATTAGTCGAATGAGAGGTCAATCACATCTAAACCAATCAAAGCACTCCTTTGGCTTTCTGTTCACGGCTGTGTCTGTAGTGGAAGAACGGAAATGCAGGTGGGTTTTTTTTCAGTGCCTCCTAGGACGCACGGTGTGCGTACTCGGACGCCCTCGTGCATCCTAGGATGCAGAGACGTGCCCGCCCGCGGTACACTGAAGTGCAACAGGTTAAACAGTTGTCTTCATGCTGTTCACATTTTGACATCATGAGACCAAGACAACACCTAACAATTGATCAACAGTACCTCGCCACTGCGAGGCTTTAAACAGGATGTTCTTGGAAAGCACCCATTGAGCTTAGAGTGTCACAGAGTGTCATCAGCAGGTTGCAACAGAGATACAGAGAGACTGGAAGAGTCACAGTAAGGCATAGAAGTGGAAGTCCTTTGGCCACACCCCACGCTAATGACCACTTCTTTGTGAACAGTGCCCTGCAGAACCACACTGAAAAAAATTTCTTTTGAACCAACATAATAAAATCATTGAAAGTGGTTCCATAAAATAAAGTTATGCTTTGCCAACATCATAAAATCATGTGCATGTTTCATGATCTGCATATGATACCTTCACATGATTTTGTTGTTTTGGCAACATAATAAAGCCAACTTTATTGTCATTCAATCCATACAGCCAATCATGTACAGTAGAACAAAGTTATGTTTTTCTCATGTACATTGTTAATCACATCCAGAAGGGTCACTGCCATAAATTTCCCTCCTCTGTTCCATGATTGCTGAGCACCAAGCTGGATGGCAGGAAGTTCCACTTTTATATGGTCTTCATCATGACCTGGCTGGGATTTGAACCCAGGCTTCCTGGGTGTGGGGTAGATGCTGTACCAACTAGACCACCACTCCTAAAGTCACGTACAAACAAAATCATGTCAATGTTAGATATGCATATGTAACATTGACATGATTTTGTTTGTGTTGGTCATGTGCATGTTTCATGATCTGCGTATGTTACCTCCACATGATTTTGTTGTTTTGGCAACATAATAAAATCATGTTTCATGATCTTCATATGTAACATTGACATGATTTTGTTTGCACATGATTTTAGGAGTGTTGGCATAGTGGGGGCCTAGTTGGTAGAGCATCTGCCCCACACCCGGGAGGCCTGGGTTCAAATCCTGGCCAGGTCATGCTGAAGACCATATAAAAGTGGAACTTCCTACCATCCAACTTGGTGCTGAGCAATAATGGAATGGAGGAGGGAAATTTGTGGCGGTGCCTTGCATGGCAGCGACTCCTCTGATTCTAGATGTGATTAACATTGTAAATAAAAGAAACAAAATTTTGTTCTACTGTACATGATTGGCTGTATGGATTGAATGACAATAAAGTTGGCTTTGTTATGCCGCCAAAACAACAAAATCATGTGAAGGTAACATATGCAGATCATGAAACATGCACATGATTTTACTATGTTGGCAAAACATAACTTTATTTTATGGGATCACTTTCAATGATTTTATTATGTTAGTTCAAAATAAAAAAAATTTTCAGTGCAGATGATGAATGCCACTCAACTCCAGGCACATTTAAGGGAGGTGAGAGGCACCCAAGTGTCATGTCAGACCATTCAAAACCATTTACATCAATGTGGTCTGCGTGCTAGACAACCTGCAAGAGTACCTGACCAGACCACCAGGCACAGGCATCATCGTCTTGCATGGGCCAGGGAGCATTTATGCTGGACAAGAGACCAGTGGGCCTCAGTGCTGTTCTCTGATGAAAGGCGATTCATGTTGAGCAGAAATGATGGGTGCCAACGATGTTGGAGACGTCAAGGAGAGCACTATGCATCAGCCGCTGTTGTCACCAGATGAGCCTTTGGTGGTTGTGGTGTTACAGTCTGGGCAGGTGTGTCTAGTCAATACTGAACTGCCCTACACTTTGTGAATGGTACAGTGACAAGCCGATACTACCTGAATAACATCATTAATCCAGTTATTATGCCCCTGCATGAACAACACGGGCCTCATTTCATCTTCATGGACGACAATGCTCCAGCTCATCGAGGTTGCATCATTAGGGAATGGCTGCTGGAGGCCGGGGTACCTCAGATGGAGTGGTCTGCACTTTCTCCAGACCTGAATCCCATAGAAAACCTATGGGATCAACTGAGTTGCCGTGTAGAAGCTCGTAACCCTGCACCCCACAACCTCAATGACCTGAGGGCTGCCCTTCAAGAAGAGGGGAATGGCATGCTTCAGCAAAGAATAAGTTGACTTGTGAATATCATGAGATGTTGTTGTCAAGCTGTAATTGATGCTCAAGGGCACATGACAAGTTATTGAGACACTGACATTTTTTGTTGAGGTATACCCACCACTGCTGTTGGCTTTTGTTTCAATAAATTAGATAGATGTACTTAGATAGATGTACTTTATTGATCCCAAACTGGGAAATTACAGAATTGTTTGAGATGAGGAAATCACCATTGCATGCTTCTCCTTAAATGCTTTTCTTTCATGATATCGTATCACTGTAGTGTGAACTTTTTACATTTTCCATAAATTTCACCTGAAAGCAAAATATCCCTAACTTTAGTTTCGAACATTTATTTCAAACATGCAATACAAAAACAAAAATGCAAGAAACATTATAAATTTTAAATTATACCAAAAACACCATGCACTGTCAGTCCAAAAAGGAGTAGGAAGAAGTAAAACTTATTTAGATCCTACCCTTTTACCATCACATCAGATTAATTATTCCTCCTGAAGTGCAACCCGAAATAC
Source organism: Pholidichthys leucotaenia (assembly GCA_020510985.1). Lineage (NCBI taxonomy): Eukaryota > Metazoa > Chordata > Actinopteri > Cichliformes > Pholidichthyidae > Pholidichthys > Pholidichthys leucotaenia. Next base: position 310,015,120 of record CM035841.1, on the reverse strand, counting down.
CCACTTACATGTAAGTACATATATACATACATACACAGATATTGACATACAAATCTACCTACATAGTACATGCATTATATACACACGTATATACACACCCTCTACAGACAGTATATACATACACACACAACATACAAAATATACTTATATAACCATTCATACATACAGTGGATATAAAAATGTCTACACACCCCTGTTCAAATGCTAGGTTTCTGTGATGTAAAAAACGAGACCAAGATAAATCATTTCAAAACTTGTTCCACCATTAATATGACCTATAACCTGTACAACCCAATTGAAAAACAAACTGAAATATTTTAAAGGGAAAAATAAAAAATAAAAAACTTACATTAATTTGGATTTATAAATATGCACACCCCGTTATAACTTGGGATGTGGCTGTGTTCAGAATTAACCAATTATATTCAATCTCATGTTAAATGGGAGTCAGTACACACCTGCCACCATTTAAAGTGCCTCTGATTAACCCCAAATAAAGTTCAGCTGTTCTAGTAGGCTTTTCCTGACGTTTTTTTAGTCACATCTTACAGCGCAAGCCATGGTCCACAGAGAGCTTCCAAGGCATCAGAGGGATCTCATTGTTCAAAGGTATCAGTCAGGAGAAGGGTACAAAAGAATTTCCAAGGCATTAAATATACCATGGAACACAGTGAAGACAGTCATCATCAAGTGGAGAAAATATGGCAAAACAGTGGCATTACCAAGAACTGGATGTCCCTCCAAAATTGATGAAAAGACGAGAAGGAAACTGGTCAGGGAGGCTGCCAAGAGGCCAACAGCAACATTGAAGGAGCTGCAGGAATTTCTGGCAAGTACTGGCTGTTTAGTACACGTGACAACAATCTTCCGTCTAGGGTGGCAAGATGGAAGCCTTATCTTACAAAAAAAAAACCATCCAAGCCCGGCTGCATTTTGCAAAAACACATTTAAAATTGCCCAAACACATGTGGGAAAATGTTTTATGGTCCGATGAAACCAAAGTTGAACTTTTTGGCCATAATTCCAAAAGGTATATTTGGTGCAAACACAACACTGCTCATCACCAAATGAACACCATGCCTACAGTGAAGCATGGTGGTGGCAGCATCATGCTTTGGGTCTGTTTTTCTTCAGCTTGAACTAGGGCCTTAGTCAAGGTGGAGGGAATTATGAACAGTTCCAAATACCAGTCAGTGTTGGCACAAAACCTTCAGGCTTCTGCTAGAAAGATGAAGAGGAACTTCATCTTTCAGCACGACAATGACCCAAAGCACACATCCAAATCAACAAAAGAATGGCTTCACCAGAAGAAGATTAAAGTTTTCGAATGGTTCAGCCAGAGTCCAGACCTGAATCCGATCTAACATCTGTGGGGTGATCTGAAGAGGACTGTGCACAGGAGATGCCCTCGCAATCTGACAGATTTGGAGCATTTTTGCAAAGAAGAGTGGACAAATATTGCCACATCAAGATGTGCCACACTGATAGACTCCTACCCAAAAAGACTGAGTGCTGTAATAAAAGCCAAAGGTGAATGGTTGTCTGTCTCTTTGTGTTGGCCCTGCGATGGACTGGCGATCTGTCCAGGGTGTACCCTGCCTCTCGCCCAAAGATGCTGGGATAGGCTCCAGCCCCCCCCCGCGACCCCAAAAGGATTAAGCAGAAGAAGATGGATAGATGGATGGTGCTGCAACAAAGTACCGGTATTAGTTTAAGGGTGTGCATATTTATGCAAACGGGTTATTGTAAGTTTTTTATTTCTTATTTTTTCCCTTAAAAGATTTCAGTTTGTTTTTCAATTGGGTTGTACAGGTTAGAGGTCACATTAATGGTGGAAAAAGTTTTGAAATGATTTATCTTGGTCTCATTTTTTTTTTTACATGACAAAAACCTGGCATTCGAACAGGGGGGGTGTAGACTTTTTATATCTGCTGTTTTTGTACACATATATACATACCCACTTAAATACAAATACATACACATCACATATACACATCTATACATACACCCTACATACCAAACTATTCTTCCCTATATATACACACATGCAGTACATATACATTTTATGCATACACGACCACAAACATTTAACACCACATCACCCTTCTCCCCCCTCCCCATACCCTGTGTGCAGCATATTTTTTTATACATTCTTTTAAACTGATTTTTGTTTGGGCATTGCTTTAATTCCACACTCATTGTTCCAGTTTCACACTACATATTGACACACAAAAGCTCTTCCTAGTTGAACGTATGTTAAATTTTTTAAAATTGTATTTCATGTCAAAGTGGAAGCAGATTTTACAAACTACTGTCAATTAATTAAAATTATATAAGGTAAAGGACTGCATAAGTATTCACCCCCTTTAAAATGACTGCCCTAATTCAATAGAGGTCCAGCTAGTTGATGCCTGCAGTCTCAATTAGTGAAATGGAAATCACCTGAGTGCCATTAATGTGTGTCAAGTGATTGTAGTATAAAGACACCTGTGTCTGGGAGATCCGGTCTCTAGTTCATTAGTATTCCTGCTACAGTTGCAACATGAAGACAAAAGAACACTCCAAGCAACTCAGAGAAGAGATCATTGAAAAATATAAGACAGGAGATGGCTACAAGAAGATTTCCAACTCACTGGGCATCCCACAGAGTTAATTTAAATCTAGTGATGGCCAAATGAGGCTTTCTGGAGGACTTGAGGCCTTTCATCAAAATGGTTCATATAGACAAGGCCTCATGTGGGACTTCATTTTCTCTACCACGCCATCTAGTGGACAAAACGTATACAACATGCTGATTTTCACAAAGGTATTATTGGTTTAATGTGTATTTTTTTTTCATTTCAATAAATGCACTGTCTTTTAAGAAATATCAATGATCATAAGGCAAAAAAAAAAACTGAGGTGACTACAGTGAATTTGCTTGCGCTACATATCCATTTTTTTAAAGAAATAACTTTTCAGCAGTCATACTGTCTTTCTCTATACATTCATCTCTGTCCTTATTGTCATGCAGGGCACAGTAGTGCCTCAACATAATGATGTGTTATTGTTGTATCCAAGCTCTTTAAAACACAACAGATGCTTCACTGTGCAAATAAAAAACTATTAAAATGACCCAGCTGGGACTTGAACCCTAGCGTCCCAATTGCAGGACAGATATTTTACCTCTAAGATACCACTTAGTGATGAGTAGTTGAGGCTTTCTTGAACACTTGAGACTTTCATCAAAATGGTTCATATAGACGAGGCCTCATGTGAAACTTCATTTGCTCTACTAGGCCATGTAGTCGACAAAGTATACAGCATGCAGATTTTTCCAATGACATTATTGGTTTAATGTGTATTTTTTTCAATAAATGTGCTGTCTTTTAAGAAATATCAATGATCATAAGGGAAAAAAGAAATAATAAAACTGGAGTGACTACAGTGAATGTGTCTGTGCTACTTTGTGTGCTTGTACTACTTATCCATTTTTATTAAGCAATAATACATTTTCAACAGTCTTATACTGTCCCAGTATATTCAACTCTGGCCTTATTCTCATGCAGGGCACAATAGAAATAGTGCCTCAGCATAATGATGTGTAATAATGATCCAAGCTCTTTGAAAAGCAACAGAAACTTCACCTTGCAAATAAAATGACAAGAATGACATTGCTGGGATTTGAACCCAGGCCTCCCACTTGTAGTGCAAATGCTTTACTGCTAAGCCATCACCTCAGCTGCATTAAATAGCCACTATTTGTGGAAAATACATTAATGGGAGAAATGAAATCCGCTCAAAATGTCCCCGAATAGGAGAAGTCCATCTTTATGCTGTTGCCTCCATGTGAAAATTTGCTGTAACAAATCCCTTACACAGTCAAACATGACAACACAAAACGTGAGGGACGTGGATTTCCACTGGGTATCGCTGCTCATTTTATTTCATGTTTCGTGCAAAATCATGAACGGCTTCCTGACCCAGTCACGTGGTCCGCCGTCAACATATATGTCATGATGCACGCCTCGAAATGCGCCTCGCCAAATATTTCCTGGAAAAGCTCGGAGCACCACTTGGAGCTCCGGAGCCTGCCTTCCCATCACTAGTTAAATCTATCATTTAGAAATGGAAGCAATATGACACTTGTCTAAATCTGCCTAGAGCTGGCTGTCCTCACAAACTGAGTGATTGATTGAGCAAGAAGACGACTGATGAGGGAGGCCACAAAAACACCTACAACTCGGAAGGAGTTGAGAGCTTTAGTGGCCCAGAAGGGAGAGACTGCACATGAAACAACTGTTGCCCAGGTCTTCACCAGTTGAAGCTGTATGGAGAGTGGCAAAGAGAAAGCCACTTTTTAAAAAAGCTCACATGAAATCTGCCCAAAGGCATGTGGAAGGCTCCAAGGTTGGCTGCTTGGCCGGTGTCCTGTTTTCCAGCCTAGCCACGTGACCAAGGAGCCACAGCCTCCCTCTTCTGATGTTGGTGGAGATGGGGATAGGACAGCCTGCCCTCCTGTAGACCTTATCATTTGTGGTGTGGTGGAACCATCGGATGCCGAGGATGTTACGGAGGCAGGTCCGATGGAATGTATCCAGATGGTGGGTGGTTGTGGTGGAGAGGGTCCAGTCCTCGGACCCGTAAACGAGAACAAGGCAAAGAATAATTAACAAAATAATGAACAACTGTGGATAATCAGAAAACCAAGAGTAAGGATAATTAACCAAAATAATAAACAGCCGTGGACAACCGCAGAAACAACCTACGAGAAAACGGAAGGAAACAAAGCACACTGTCAAAATAAAAGCACAGGAAAACATGACAGGAAAAAAACGCAGTGATGACAATCAGGATAATAAAGAAAAACACAAGACTAAACTTAAAGCATGAGCCAGATCCTCCATCCCAGCTCAGACCCTGGCAACAGCCAGTTCGAAGGAGCATAATATAGTTTTTTTGTAAAAGCTTTTTTTAAGCTTTTGTTTAAGCGCAAACCCCAGTAAAATAGTTTATTTGTTTGTCATATAGCAAAGTTTTGATTTTCATTTCACATTTCATACATTGTTTAATATGTATAAATTAAGGACTACTCATGAAGAAATTTATTTTTGATCAATGTGTTTATTTTATTAACCCAAGAAACGTCAAGATGGTCTGATGGAGACTCTGGGGTTTTATTATGTGGATAACTTTGTTTTAACAAAATCTACAGGTATCCTAGTCTATGACTTTTCATAAGTAGTGTATGCGCGTTTTATCTTTTCTGAAGTTTGGAACATAATAAAATTAAACACACATGATTTCACTTACTCCTCAGACAGCCACAGCAGAAACTGCTGTCATTAACTTACTATGATGTTACATTTTCGGGGGATGTATGGATCTGTGCTCCTTTTGTCCACTCCAGGTAGGAAGGGCTGTACTATTTTATGGACACGAATTCATTGTTTAGGAAAGCTTTTTCATTTTATTTATTTGACCTTTATTTTACCAGGTAAAATATTTGAGAGCAATTCTCACCAGGGATGTCCTGGTGTGTCATTGTATATACTTAATGTTTGCTTTTATTCTTGTTCTTAATCCTATTTGTGTTGAGATTTTGCCCCAAGTTGTAAAGTGCATTATACATGAAATAGATTATTATTATTATTATTATTATTATTATTATTATTATTATTATTATTATTATTATTATTATTATGCTATATATAAACAAATGAAAAAATCCTCTGCCGGCTGATGTCTAGTTCAGCACTGCACCGATCTCTATGAGATCATTTCTGTTCATATTAATCTGTTCTGTCATGCCAAATCAAGTCACGCGCAAGGAGAAGCTTTTCTCTCTCTGGCCATGCGCCCTCGGTTCTCGGCAATCACTGTCTTCAGGTGCAGATGAATTAAGACAAGCTTTTTTTGTACGTAAATCCTGGTGCACTTAGCAGGAGATTGACAACCGCAAACCTTAGTAAATCACCTTGCGCCAGTCATTTAAATACTCCCCTCCCTCAAATTTGCAAGTTGACATGACAACTCCCACAAATACATACGCAATGAGACCATGCGCAAAATTAACATAGTCCATGCCTTTCCACTGCTAACTTTGCCCTGTAGTAAATCTCAACAGTAGTTTTTTAACGCCAAAACAGGGTTATGCAGTGGCACAGTACGTTAATAAATCTGCCCCTTTCTTGGCAATAACAGCTTGCAGACGTCTCCTGTATGGAGAAACTAGGTGCAGGCATTGCTCAGGAGTGATTTTAGCCCATTCTTCCACGCAAACTGTCTTCAAATCTTGAAGGTTCTGTGGGTGTCTTCTGTGAACTCTGATCTTCAGTTCGTTCCATGGATTTTCAATTGGATTCAGGTCAGGTGACTGACTGGGCCATTCTAGCAGCTTTATTTTCCTTCTGTGGAGCAACTTGAGAGTTTCCTTGGCTGTATGTTTGGGATCATTGTCTTGCTGAAATGTCCACCCTCGTTTCATCTTCAGCATGTTGGCAGATGGCAACAGGTTCTTATCAAGGATGTCTCTGTACTTCTGTCCATTCATCTGTACTTCCATTATATGAAGTCTGCCTGTACCATGTGCTGAAAAACACCTCCACACCATGATGATCTCACCTCCAAACTTAACTGTTGGTATGGTGTTTTTGGGCTCATGTGCAGTGCTATTTCTCCTCCAAAACATGCTGTGTGTTGTGGCATCCAAAAAGTTCAATTTTGGTCTCATCTGACCAGACTATATTCTCCCAGTATTTTACTGGCTTGCCCAGTTGTTGTGCAGCAAACTTTAAATGAGCTTCTACATGCTTTTTCTTCAGCAATGGAGTCTTGGGAGGTGAGCAGGCATAGAGTCCATGTTAGTTGAGTGCATTACTTATTGTTTTCTTTGAAACAGCAGTACCTGCTAACTCCAGGTCTTTCGGGAGCTCTCCATGAGTGGTCTTTGGCTCTTGCATAACTCTTCTGATAATTCCTTTGACTGTCAGAAATCTTGCGAGGAGCTCCTGGTCATGGCCGGTTTATGGTAAAATGATGTTCTTTCCACTTCAGAATGATGGCTCTAGCAGTGCTCACTGGAACATTCAGCAATTTAGAAATGTGCCTGTAACCAGTGCCATCATTGTTTTGCAACAGTAAGGCTGCAGAGGTCTAGAGAGAGCTCTTTGCTTCCACCAATCATGAGCTCTTTGTGATGTGGTCCATTGTGCTGTTTGCTCTCTACATGTCAGTTCTTTTCATCTTCTCTATCCCCTCACCCCCCAGCCAGTCGCAGCAGATGACTGCCCTTCCCTGAGCCTGGTTCTGCTGGAGGTTTCTTCCTGTTAAAAGGGAGTTTTTCCTCTCCACCGTCACCAAGCACTTGCTCACAGGGGATCACCTGATTGCTGGGGTCTTTCTGCAACTGTGGGGGTTCCCCCTACAGTTGAAAGTGCTATGAGATGACTGTTGTTGTGAAATGGCGCTATATAAATAAAGTTGAATTGAACTGAATTATTGTGACAATCTAATATTCATAGACCTTTTTAAATGCTGTCAGTCAGGACTTAACCACCTGAAATTAATTTGCACTGATGGGATGGCTTCCCAAATTCTGATGGATTTCAGCTGATTTCTTGGCTTTCTATACCTTTTGCACCTTTCTTAATGTGTTCAATACTTATTACCTGTGTCATTCCATTTTATTAAATACAGTTAGGCCCAGAAATATTTGGACAGTGATACAATCTTCATGATTTGGGCTCTGCATGCCACCACATTGGATTTGAAATGAAACAACTACAACAGAATTGAAGTGCAGACTTGAAGGTTTAATTCAAGGGGTTGAACAAAAATGTATGATTAAACATGTAGGAATTGTAGCTATTTGTATACAAACACTCCTCATTTCAGGGGCTCAAAAGTAATTGGACAAATAAACATAACCCAAAGTAAAATGTTACTTTTCAATATTTTGTTGAGAATCCTTTGCAGGAAATGACTGCCTGAAGTCTGGAACCCGTGGACATCACCAAACGCTGGGTTTCCTCCTTTGTGATGCTTTGCCAGGCCTTTACTGCAGCTTTCTTCAGTTGTTGCTTGTTTGTGGGTCTTTCTGCCTTAAGTTTTGTCTTGAGCAAGTGAAATGCATGCTCGATTGGGTTGAGACCTGGTGATTGACTCGGCCATTGCGGAATATTCCACTTTGTTGCTTTAAAAAACTCCTGGGTTGCTTTTGCAGTATGTTTTGGATCATTGGTGAAGTGCCGTCCAATCAACTTTGCTGCATTTGGCTGAATCTGAGCAGAAAGTATATCCCTATACACTTCAGAATTCATCCGGCTGCTTCTGTCTTTTGTCACATCATCAATAAACACAAGTGACCCAGTGCCATTGGAAGCCATGCATGCCCATGCCATCACACTGCCTCCACCATGTTTTACAGAAGATGTAGTGCTTTGGATCATGAGCTGTTCCAGTTCTTCTCCAAACTTTCTTCTTCCCATCATTCTGGTACAGGTTGATCTTAGTCTCATCTGTCCAAAGAATGCTGTTCCAGAACTGGGCTGGCTTCTTCAGGTGTTTTTTGGCAAAGTCAATTCTGGCCTTTCTATTTTTGAGGCTGATTCATGGTTTGCACCTTGTGGTGAATCCTTTGTATTTACTCTCATGAAGTCTTCTCTTTATGGTAGACTTAGATACTGATACACCTACTTCCTGGAGAGTGTTCTTCACTTGAGTGGATGTTGTGAAGGGTTGTTCTTCACCATGGAAAGGATTCTGTGATCATCCACCACTGTTGTCTTCCGTGGACGTCCAGGCCTTTTTGAGTTCCCAAGCTCACCAGTGCACTCTTTTTTTCTCAGAATGTACCAAACTGTTGATTTGGCCACTCCTAACATTTCTGCTATCTCTCTCTCTTTTTTTTTTTTTATTACTTATTTTGTACCCGTAGGTAGATTTGTTTTGCAGATGGAAATAGAAATAGAAATCCATCTCTGATGGATTTCTTCTTTTTTTTCAGCCTCAGGATGGTCTGTTTCACCTCCATTGAGAGCTCCTTTGACCGCATGTTGTGTGTTCACAGCAACAGCTTCCAAATGCAAACACCACACCTGGAATCAACTCCAGACCTTTTAACTGCTTAACTGATGACAGGTTAACGAGGGAAGAGCCCATGTAGCCTTGTTATTTTTTTTGCAGCCTTCTGAGTCAATTGTCCAATTACTTTTGGTCCCTTGAAAAAGAGGCGGCTACGTATTAAAGAGCTGTAATTCCTAAACCCTTGCTCCAATTTGGATGTGAATACTCTCAAATTACAGCTGAGAGTCTGCACTTTAAGCCCATATTGATTATATAATTGTATCCTGAGTATGTTTTTGTAAACAGCTAAAATAACAAAACTTGTGTCACTGTCCAAATATTTTTGGGCCTAACTGTATAACTTATTTTGTGAACACAGTTGCCTTGATTTCTTTGTATGTATGGATTACTTGGGTTGTTACTGATATCTGGTGAAAATCTCAGGTCAGTGGCTCCATCAGAGATATGTTTCATGAGAAAAATGTTGACGTGTTCAATATTTATTTTCCCCGCTGTATATGCCTCTTTGGTCACCCAAGAAACTCTCAATGGTCCCTCAATGATCTCTCCTGGTCTCTCAGCAATCTCCTGTTCTCTCCGTGATCAGAGATTGTTGAGAGATTAAAAAATGGCCAGATATCTCAATCAGTCTCCCAGTGATCTCCCAGCTCTTCATGATCTCCACCCCTGTGTAAAAGGGGGAATTAGATTTAAAATTTCAGTTGACTTGTAACATCTGTTTCATTTGTTTATATAATAAAAGATACTGGAAGTAACTTCACTGTGGCTCATTACAAATGCTTTGCTTTAAAAGTACCAAGTAGTCACACATGAACAAAAGAAATCTTGAATAGAAAAAAGATACATCAATGATAGTTTTGTCATTGCATCTCAGCCCTCCGAATCATAACTGAATGGTACCGGGAAGTGCTTAGAGATTCCAACCCTTACAATATAGGTAGTGTGATTACAGTAGTAATGTTCAAATCTGAAGCAGCTACAAACATGGACATGCATGTGTTTTGGACACACATGAGCATTTTGTGGAGAAAACCAAAATAATAATGTGCAATTAACCCCTATAAACATTTGCCCATATACATATGTCTTGGTCAGTGAATCTATGAATCAGTCTAATAGCAGCAATTTTGATACAGTAAGTTAATCTATGCATGTGTGTGTGCGTGTGTGTGTGTGGGGGGGGGTGTTCTTCAACAAATATGAGATTTATTGGGAAAATGACTAACTCATAATTCAGTCAGAAAAAGACTAAATCAGCACTCAGATTTATACCATATATTTTTTTTAGCAAATAGATACAGTATCTAACAATTTATGGTGCACAAGAACTGATATAAATTTGATTCATAGTTTTGATTCTACCAGCTACTGAATAATTGCTGTAAACAAACATATAAAAGATTGCCTTTTTAATCCCTGATCTTGAGTGTTTAAAGTCAGTTGCCTATAAATTGCTTGCATGTTTGGTAGGAATAAAGAAATAAAACCTGAAACTTATTAAACTGACAAGTCTTGCTGTGAGATATCCTCCGTCCTGATGACTCAATGTCTGTAAACTGCTCTTATTGTCTTTCAGGAAACAGGCAGAGGGAGTCGTGTGGGAAAACGTGCCAAGGAGACAGGGATGATGAGTGGATGGGGGTCAGCCTGGCCCGGCAAAACAGGGCTGATGGCAGAATACTGGTGAGTAGTGCTGCAACGATTAATCGACTAATAGACTACTCAATCATCAGAAAATTAATCGACAACTAATTTGATAGTTGACTAATCGCCTGTGTACCCTTTTCCAGGAAAAATTCTAAAAAATATGAATGTTTCAGGCTCTAAAACATGAAAAGTTGCCACTTTTCTTGCTTGTGCATTATGAGCTAAATAAATTACGATTTTGTAGCGTTTGACAGTTGTGTTGCTACAAACATTCTTGATTAAACTGTTAAGTTCAACTTTCAAACTCATGTTTGAAGGGTCATTATTTTTTTTATTTAGCTATGGGGACCATTTATAAAACATTATATTAAAGGCTGAGGCTGAGAACAAGGTGATATTCTCAGGTGTGCAGACTTAACCTCTAAGCATTCCAGCCAGTTTCCCTAAATTTAACATATGCAAAGAAAATCAAATTCTCACCTGAATTTTAAGGGTTAAATTTGCCACTTTTACCCCTCAGTTTGCAATTTTTTTCTTTTAAATTTTCAACTTCTTTCTCAAAAATTTGCAGTTTTCCTTGTAATTTTTTAAAACTTTTTCTCCAACATTTTCAAATTTTCCTATAAATTTACAATCTTTTTCTTCAAAAATTTGCAACTTTTTTCCTGTAAATTTGCAATTTTTCTGTCCTCAATTTGCAATTTTTTCTTGTAAATTTGCAACTTTTTTCTCAAAAATTTTCAACTTTATTCTTGTAATTTTTTTTTTTTTACCTTTTTCTCAAACATTTACAACTTTTTTTCCTGTAAATTTACAGCCTTTTTCTTGCATATGTGAAACATTTCTTTTAACCCCTTCACATTCCAGCCAATTTCCCCAAATTTAGCTTATACAAAGAAAATCAAATTCTTTCTTCGCTGAGTGGCAGTAAAAATTTTGAAACGTGCCGCCGGTGGAGCACTGGAGAGGTTAAACAGGGGAGGTACAACATGACCTGGAGCCCCAAACAGGAGCCATGCGAAGCGGAAGCAGAGATGGCGGGCATGAGAGAAATAATCGTGATTAGTCGACTAATCGAAAAAAATAGTCGTTAGATTAGTCGACTAGCAAAATGATCGTTAGTTGCAGCTCTACTGGTGAGTTCGGGGACAGAACATTGCGGACGCATCAGCAAACTGTTTAATGCGATGCATGTACGCTGGTGAGGGCAGATCTGATACCAGCATCATCATCACAAAGGTCTTACCATCAACCACACTGTGAAACCACTGCCGCTCTCATCCTTCAGCAACTAGGCGGCTGTTTTCCACTCAGTGTTGACTGGTACAGAATTAAAAATAATGATTCTGAAAGAGTTTTTGCATATTCAAAGTGGGAGTAGCTGCTAACGCCAGACAGATGTGGAAACTGCTGCAGGGTTACATAATTCAGTGAAGCATTTTCCTCATGTGTGGAGCTGGAAGAGTCAGTGGAACAGGGCTTGTCAAGAGTTTGTTTATTAAAAAAAAAAATGAGAGCGTGGTTTAGAGAAATCGGAGCGGTGCTAATCCCACAGGTGCCTTAAGAGGTGTTTGCACAGAGATCATAGGGCAGCTGGCAGTGTTTGTTTAGACTCCAGCCTCTCTGTGGTGGTCCCAACCGAGGGCAGCCTTTCATTAAATATTAACCCATCTCCGGTAGTGGGTGGTGAGGAAACTAGTAGCTGTTACAGGACAGTTTGGAGACGTCCAGGAGGCTGGGCGGCTCTTTAAACACTCAGAACAGGTGTGGATGTGTTGCTGATTAGATCTAGATCACCTTTTTATCAGTTTCTTTCTAGTGTGTTTGCTTTTGGTCCATTTTTTATGCCTCACTGGAATGTACTGGCAGGATTTTCAAACCAATACACTTAGCTTTACAAGTCAGTCAGAACTGGAAAACGTCTTGGAGTTGTCCGTCTTGGGAATTTCAGTTGTGTAACAACAAACATTTTGCTGCACACTCAAGGTTGTGATAGAAAGGAGGTGATGGCTTTACCTCTCCTCTTTTTTTTTTCTCCTGGCATCTGAATGGACTCGCGTTGCCATGCAACAGGAAAGGAAACGGCTGCTTGGCAGATGTGTGCAGTGGTGATTTCATCTGCGTTTTCAGTGCAGGCCCTGTTTGTAACCAGTGAAATCTGTAAAACTGTAAAAAGATGACACCAATACTCGGAGTCCACGCTCCAGCCGTGCAGCCCACAGCTGCTGTACGGCTCCTCAGCTGCCTGTTGCTATGTTTCTGTCAGCTGATGGGCCTTTTTGAAATATCTGAGAATGTAATGGGGCATTGCTAGGTTATTGGCCAGGCTGTGTTCTGAACCACAAGTGTTTCTCAGCATAGCGTCTTGCTTCGAGACAGCCATGTGATGCTTTCTGTGTGCCCGTAGTTTGCCAAACTCTTGTTTTCTTTTGGACCGGCCGAGTGTGTGCTGTGTTGTGTTCTTAGGGGAAATGAAGCGGACTTCGTCTACGCTGAGGCATCCAAAAGTGTCCTCAGAGGCCCCCGGCCACTAAATTATTACCACATTCACACACTGATGTGGCCTGTTTTGTTTAACGCTTAAAATCCATCTGTCTAGTCTGTGTTTTTGTCTTTAGTTTCCACACTGCCTCATTTTGAAAAACAAAATATTGTTAGGAGAATTACTCACTGTCCACTTTTGTGCTCTATTTTTCCTCGCTGCAGTTTAATAAAGTAGGAGTGTGTTCTTTGTCTTTTGATCCACTTTTTTGTTGCCTGTGGACTCTCGATTGCTCCACTTGGCTCTAAAGTCCAGAGGAGTCGTTTTCAAATTAAACCCAAATTTCTATGTGGAGATTTTGTTTTTGAGCTTAACGTCTTGCTGCTTGGGAAAAATGGCTTTCAATCTACAACTAAGCTGTTCACACCACAGACCATGGCAGTTATGGTCAGGGTTATGGATTGGCTTTAATTCCCCCTCTCATTGACGATCATTTGACAGCCACAGAGACGTAGTGGCTCCAGCCCACTGAGGAGGGGGGCTTAGACAACAGTCTGCTGTGTTTGTGTTTACAGAATGAGCACGCCTTCAAGTTTACTGTTCATCCTCTTTTTCTCTTGCAGGCTTGTGCCCACCGCTGGAAAAACGTCTTCTACGCTTCTCAGCACATTCTCCCCCACGGATACTGTGCTGTCGTTCCGCCGACACTCCAGGGCAGGACGAAACCACTCATACCCTGTTATGAAGGTAGAGTAGATGCGCAAGAGCAGAAAGAATGGCATTAGGTTCAGTTTGATTTATTTTAACCAGCTTTAACTTCTCATGTTAAACACACCCGACCAAAGATCTGATGAAATGTTTGTGTCCAATGGAGGAAGACTTAGGGCCAGATTTACAAAAGGTTTGTGGGTACTAAAGCATGTTCAAAGTGCAAACCACATGCTAAAAAATTGTGCAAACTGATTTGCTAAAGTATAAAATCAAGAGTGTTGGGGCTTTTTCACCCTTGCCTTGTCATGATTACGAGCACGGGTCAGTGCCGTGCTCGGGTGATCAAGGTTTTGCTGGTGATTTTCTGTATATGTCTTTGTCCTTGCTCTTCATTTATTATGGTTTGTGCTTATATTTTGGTCTGTCACCATTGTTTACTTCTCTGTACTTTTGACAGTGCCATGTGTTACTTCCGCATGTCAGATCTGTTCGTGCCTGTTACAGCTGTTTAGTTGTTCCTGATTACTTTCTCACTCATGTATCCACACCTGATCCACATTTGGTTTCTCCCCATTTGATTATTTAAGCTTGCTTGCGTGGTTCTTTCCTTTGCTACGACCTCCGCTGTGTACAGACAGGAATTCCATCTGATTCTTGTTTATTTCTTCGTGTGTTCATGCTTTATTCCCCGCAGTATTTAGTCTTGTCTGTTACCAGTAAGTTACCCTTCACGGTTTTCCTTTGTGTCTTTGTTATAGTGACGGCCAGATGAGGCTTTCTGGAAGACTTGAGGCCTTTCATCAAAATGGCCCATATAGACGTGGCCTCATGTGAAACTTCATTTTCTCTACTAGTCCATCTAGTGGACAAAATGTATACAACATGCAAATTTTTGCAAGGGTGTTATCGGTTTGTGTATTTTTTCATTTCAATAAATGCACTGTCTTTAAAAAAATATCAATGATCATAAGGGAAAAAAAGAAATAATGAAACTGAGGTGACTACAATGAATGTGCTTGTGCTACTTATCCATTTTTATTAAGAAATAATAACTTTTCAACAGTCTTATGCTGTCTTTCCCAGTACATTCATCTCTGTCCTTATTGTCATGCAAGGCACAATAGTGCCTCAGCATAATGATGTGTTATTGTTGTATCCAAGCTTTTTGAAACACAATAGACACTTCACCTTGTAACTAAAAATAAATTATAAGAATAACCCCACTAGAAGTTAACCCCAACTCTCCAGATGCAAGACAGACATTTTACTTCTACGCTACCACTTAATGACGGCCAGATAAGTCTTTCTTGAAGACTTGAGCCTTTCCATCAAAATGGTTCATATCGATGAAGCCTAATGTGTAACTTCATTTGCTCTACTAGGCCATGTAGTCGATAAAAAGTATACAGCATGCAGGTTTTTACAAGGGCATTATTGGTTTAGTGTGTATTTTTTCAATTTCAATAAATGTGCTGTCTTTTAAGAAACATTGATGATCATTAGGGAAAAAAGAAATAATAAAACTGGGGTGACTACAGTGAATGTGCCTGTGTTATTGGTGTGCTTGTACTACTTATCCATTTTTATTAAGAAATAATAAATTTTGACAGTCTTATACTGTCTTTCCCAGTATATTCAACTCTGGCCTTATTCTCATGCAGGGCACAATAGCAATGGTGCCTCAGCATAATGCTGCGTAATAACAATCCAAGCTCTTTGAAAAACAACAGACACTTCACCTTGCAAATAAAAATAAAATTACGAGAGTGACACAGCTGGGATTCAAACCCAGGCCTCCCACTTATAGAGCAGATGCTTTGCCACTAAACCATCACCTCAGTTTCAGTTACAATAAATATCCACTATTTGTGGAAAATACATCAATGGGAGAAATGCGCTCAAAATGTTCCCAAATGGGAGAAGTCCGTGTTTTTGGTGCTGCCTCCATCTGAAAATTGGCTGTGACAAATCCCTTACACAGTCAAACATCGACAACACAAAACGTGAAGGACGTATATTTCCAGTGTGTATTCCTGCTCACTTTATTTCATGTTGTGTGCAAAATCATGAATGGCTTCCTGACCCAGTCACGTGGTACGACATCAACACATATGTCAGCAATACATGCCTCGAAACGCGATTTGCCAAATATTTCCTGGATAAGCTCAGAGCATCCTTGAAGCTCTGGAGCCTGCCATCCCATCACTACTTTATCTGTAAGTTGCCCTTCGTGGTTTATTTCTGTTCTGTATTATTAAATATGCAAACTCACAGCTGGTGAGTGGGGTCTTGATTTCTGCCCTGAAATTGCTGTTTATGACATGCCTTAATGAATTTGCAAACTAAGGCATTTTTGTTCCAAAATCCTCGGTGGGGACAACTTGGATATATTCAGTCACCACACACAAAGAAGTTTATCAAGGTGCCAAGAAACTGGTTTGGCTGTTTTTGCATCTGTATTAAACATGTTTTAAAATCAGGTGGACTCTGCTTTGCAGGCAGGTTGTTCCTGTTATTCCAGCAAGGAGGAGCACCTAGGAGGAATGAATATAAGATAAGATAAACTTTTATTAGTCCCATAGTGTGGAAATTACAGGATTGCAGCAGCAAAGGGACAGCAGCACCCAGAGCAATAAGATAAGAATTGGATAGCAAAGCAGTAAATATACGTATGTACACAGAATATGGTGCCAGAAAATTACACAGGTTAATTATTTTGAATGAAAAAAACATAATTTGATATTTTGAAGCAAAATAAGCAGATATTCCCAATTACTGTTGAATGTAAAAAAAATAGTCTAGTTTCTCATAATGCTTTTTTCTCCTCCAAAGTGCCCCTTTACATCTTCCCTAACCACCAGCCGCTTGTGAATGGGAGCACATGAATCTGGTTGCCAGAACATCTTTGGCCTGTTGTCTAAGCAGATAAAACACTGATCAGGGGCCTGGTTTGTTACATTTGCTCAGGTGTCACACATGGAGGCTCCTTCCATTGATGACACAGCTCTTACCGCAGTACACATTGATGGTAATCCATCCTTAAAGGCTGCAGACGGATTTCTGTGTTCATGCAGCAATTCTAAGATGATACCAATTTTATTTGGTAAATACAATAAATGACATTGTGTTATTATGTGCCTGTTGCCCAATTAGCAAGTCAGTCTCCGCTGTTTGGCAGCAGAGGTTCAGGAGGTAGAGCAGGTCATCCACCAACCAGAGGGTTGGTGGTTTGAATCCCACTTCCCCACCCACCCTGCCATTGTGTCCTTGGGCAAGACACTTTACCCACCTTGCCTCCAGTGTCTGTGACACTGGTGTATGAATGTGAATAAATATTTGATGATGGTCGAAGAGGCCGTTGGCAACCATGTGTCCGACAGTCTGCCCCAGGGTAGATCTGGCTACAGAGGTAGCTTCATGCTACCTCTGTGTGTGTGTGTGTGTGTGTCTGTGGAGTGAAGGAATTATAGACTCACTGTAAAGCACTTTGCGTGTCATGAAAGGTGCTATATAAATGTAATCCATTATTATTATAGACAGTGAGCTGTGCTTCAGTATTGGCGGCATCTTATCCACATCCACACTACTTACACACACGCTCACTGGTTTTATTTGTTGAGCTATCATTAAACGCCACCTTTTCTCCTTTCTTTGCCTAATATTTTGCCATGTTCTCTAATTAATTGAGTTTCATTAGTTGTCCTTCCTGTCTGTCCAATGGTATTTCCTCCTACATTTGCCTGGATCAGTCTCCAAACTCTCTATGGGGACATTGTAAGACATGCTAAATCCTTATTAAGAAGAAGACATCTCTGTTGTCATTCAGTACATACAACCAATCATGTACAGTAGAACAAAATTACATTTCTCCTATCTACAATGTTAATCACATGTAGGAGGGGTCACTACCATGCAAGGCATCGCCACAAACAACTTCTCCTTCCCCCATTCTATTCTGCTGAGCACCAAGCTAGAAGGCAGGAAGTACCATTTTTATGTGATGTTTGATATGACCTGGCCTTGATTTGAACCCCCAACCTCCCAGTTGTGGGGCAGATGCTCTACCAACTAGGCCACCACTCCAATGGTAAATTAAGGCCACCTCCAGTTGTTTGCTAATGTCTTCAAATAAGCAACTTTTTCTTGTAAATCATGTGCAAAATGTCCACTAAAGAAAATGTGAAATGTGTCAAGAATTTATGTGTAATTTGGTACCTACTATTTGGGAAAAAATAAAAAAAAAAATCAGGAAAAAACGTCTGTGTCAAACCTGCACTGCGCGAGACTGCTGGGACACCTTGTGAGTCTTGGCTGGGCCCAGATGCAGCCATAAAACTTTACAGGTGTACAGAAGGTTGTGGTAAAAGATCAGTGTGGTCCGACCAGCGAGACCCACACTCCTATTTAAATGTTTACTGCACCATAAACGCAGAATATACACAAAGTGAAATTTGGTTTGAGAATGTGTTGGTCTTTAATTTTGTTTTTCTTGTGAAATTGAGATCCCCAGGTTGGAAATGGTGGGTTTGGTGTGCTCTTTTCTATATATTTTGTTACACATCACCTTCATAGCCTTCATTATAGTTAAGGTACAATAATGCCCAATTTGTTAAAGTGCTTTTGTTTGATCCATTTTGGTACAAATTCCCAGAAATTGGGAGTTTTTAAGGAGCGAAATCAGATCTTGTTATGATTGTGGTAAATCAAATCCATTTGTCTCGCAGATTGTTTTCTTCCACATACCTGCTTTACTGCTTAAAATCAGGCTCCTTTTGTAGAATAAGGTGCTGTATAACAATTTAAGTCGACACCATCTAAATGTGTTCCTAATACATGACCTGGAGATATGTATTAAAGGCTGTTTTACACCTTCATCATGCTCGTGGGTCAGGATTCCTTGGGTAACTCTTGTTGCCAACAGTTGTGAAGAAACCAGACACACGTCGCATGGGGCCGTATTTACAGTGCATCTTACACTGATCCAAACTCAATATTTTTGTAACCTGAGACCAGCATCCCTTCTTCATGTTAGAGGACCGTTTTTGTTGAATGCGGTGCTGCACCCCTTCTTCTCTGTCCATGCTCTGCCCCCTCCGATTCCTTCTGGAAGGGACGGGGGGACTTTGACTAGCTCCATATGGAATGCAGGAAAAACTCCAGTAAATGCTGGCTTGAGCACACAGTGAAATAATTTGTGGTTTGTTTTTTCTTACAGACTATAAGCAGAAGTATGGGGAAGAGCATGGCTCGTGCCAAGCTGGGATCGCAGGAGTTTTTACAGAGGTCAGTAACAGTGCTTGTTCATCTCCTTAACGCATGTAATCCCCCAGTTTAACATACAGATACTGTTTTCTGAAGCATCATTGGTCAGTTATGTTTGCATGTGAATCATATAGATGTGTAGAGCCTGTCAGCTTTTTTAAACCTTCCATAGTGTCTGTTTTTTCTTCTCTGAAGTCTAATTTTCTCATCATCAACACTGCCACATGTCTAATGCCTTAAACAATTCTTTTCCCATCACTCGTTGTTGACTTTGCTGCTCTGAGCGCAGTTACCAGGGATGTTATATACACTGGGTTGAGCTGATGAGGGTTTTTTTGTTTCATTAAAAGCTGTTTAAGATTTCAAATGATGTGGAAAATCTGAGTTCCACAATCAGCCACTAGAACAGCGCTGAGTAGCTGCCGATAAGTGTCAGCTTGTGTTTCCTGTAGCAAAGGCTGCGGCGGCCCTGCTTGACCTCTAGGGTTGTTTCCACGAGATAAAACCTTTACGAAAAAACAAGTTTCCTTTTCTCTGTAGCTTTGATGCTCTGCTGCCTTCTATATTCACACAGCATCATCCTTGGATGCACTTTATCCCTTTTTATTATACAGAACACCTTTAGCTCTCCCTCACACATTTGCAGGGCTGCTGCATTGAGCTGAAGCGGTGAGAGGAAGGTCAAATACGTTTAACTCGTAAATGGATCTTAGCGGAAATATAGTTTGACAGATAAAAAAGTTGCATTGAAGAAATACATTTAGTGATGAAAAATCGATATTTAAGCAGCTCAGACTTTTAGCTTTAAACACATGAGCGATATAATCCTTTCTTGATGTCAGCTGTGAGCTCCGTGTTCTGCTAAGGTTCTTTTTATGTCTCGCATTACAGTTACGCTTAATTTGGAACATACAGTAATGTACGGTGGACTGGAGGAGACTTAGGAACACAGCTGTGCTTTTGGGGGTGAAACGTTTTCATTTTTAAGTTTTATTTAACCTACTGTATGTAAAATCTTATGTCAGTTCTGTAGATAGTCTGGAGCTTCCTCTTGTGCTGGAAATGACTTGTTCAACACTTGTTTTGGCTGGTAGACTCCTGAAGAACTAACTCCTGTTTTTCTTTTTTGGGTTTCATGCCATTGTTGTATGAATACTGCAGCTTTTATTGTTGGACTTTTTGAAAATAAAATAAGACATTTACAAACTTTAGGCAACAACAGACATCTACTAACAGATTAATTGATAAAGTAAATAATATATTGGCATCTACATGAACTGATGGCTGGACATTCTCCTTCAATTCAATTCAATTCAATTCAACTTTATTTATATAGCGCCATTTCACAACAACAGTCATCTCATAGCACTATCAACTGTAGGGAGGACCCCCACAGTTGCAGAAAGACCCCAGCAATCAGGCGATCCCCTGTGAGCAAGCACTTGGCGACGGTGGAGAGGAAAAACTCCCTTTTAACAGGAAGAAACCTCCAGCAGAACCAGGCTCAGGGAGGGGCAGTCATCTGCTGCGACTGGCTGGGGGGTGAGGGGACAGAGAAGAAGAAAAGAACAGACATGTAGAGAGCAAACAGCACGATGGGGACTCAATCTATGGGAGAGAACAAACAAATGTTAATGACCAGCAAAAAAAAAATATTTCATAGAGAGTGAGGAAAGGAGTGAGGCCCAGTGCATTACTGGAGGTCCCCCGGCTGACTAAACCTATTAGCAGCATAACTAAGGGAGGGTTCAGAAACACATGATCCCTCCCTAATTGTAGGCTATATCAAAAAGGTAGGTTTTAGCCCTATTCTTAAAAACAGAGATCGAGTCTGACTCCCGAATCCAGATTGGCAGCTGATTCCACAGGAGAGGAGCTTGATAACTGAAGGCTCTGCCTCCCATTGTACTTTTGGAGATTCTAGGTATTACAAGTAAACCTGCATTTTGGGAGCGTAGTGCTCTGTTAGGATGATACGGTAGTATCAGATCTTTTAAATAAAAAGGAGCCTGATTGTTTAGAGCTTTGTAAGTAAGAAGAAGGATTTTAAACTTAATTCTAAACTCTATGGGAAGCCAATGAAGGGAGGCCAGAACCGGAGAGATATGATCTCTCTTTCTAGTACCTGTTAAAACTCTTGCTGCAGCATTTTGGATCAGCTGAGACTTTTTAAAGATGTTTTAGGACAGCCTGATAATAAAGAATTACAATAATCTAATCTCGAGCTAACAAAAGCGTGGATCAGCTTCTCAGCATCACTCTGAGACAAGATGCTCCTAATCTTGGCAATATTACGCAAATGATAGAAGGCAGTCTTAGAAACAAATTTAATATGTGAATTGAAGGACAAATCCTGATCAAAAATAACTCCAAGGTTCCTCACAGAGCTATTAAGAGAAAGAGTAACTGCATCCAAACTGAAAGTTTGATTTGGAAAGGAATTTCTAAGGTTTTTTGGACCAACAAGAATGACTTCAGTCTTATCTGAATTTAATAGCAGGAAATTACAAGTCATCCAAACTTTGATTTCCTTAAGACAGGCTTCTAACTTGGCTAATTGATTAGTATCATCTGGCTTCATTGACAGGTATAATTGTGTGTCATCTGCATAACAGTGAAAATGTATACAGTGCTTTCTAATAATGTTGCCTAACGGAAGCATATATAAACTAAAAAGAGTAGGGCCAAGCACAGATCCCTGTGGAACTCCATGACTAAGCTTTGAGCTGAGAGAAAACTCATCATTTACATGAACAAACTGGAACCTATCAGATAAATAAGATCTAAACCACTGCAACGAAGTTCCATTAAGTCCAACATAGTGTTCTAATCTATCAAGTAGAATATTATGATCAATAGTATCAAAAGCTGCACTAAGATCTAAAAGGACAAGTACAGAAACTAGTCCATTATCAGATGCAATGAGGAGGTCGTTAGTGACCTTCGCTAAGGCTGTTTCAGTGCTATGATGGATTCTAAACCCAGATTGAAACTCCTCAAATAAACCATTTCCCTGCAGGTGGTCAAATAATTGCGTAGCAACAACTCTTTCTAAGATTTTTGAAATGAAAGGGAGATTAGAGATTGGTCTATAGTTAGCTAAAGCTCCTGGATCTAGCGTTGGCTTTTTGAGTAAGGGTTTAATTACAGCCGTTTTAAAAGCCTGCGGTACATGGCCTAAAGTTAATGAAGAATTGATTATATGAAGAATAAAGCTACCAATAAGTGGGAAGACTTCTTTAAATAACCTGGTAGGAATAGGGTCTAAAAGACAAGTTGAAGGTTTGGATGAGGAAACTATTTTGTCTAACTCACAAAGGTCGATTGGAGTAAACTCATCAAGACAGACATCAATAGAAGGAGTTGTAGTAGTTACAGTATTTAAGTTAACTGTGGGAAGAATCTGATTGATTTTATCTCTGATGGCTGAAATTTTATTATTGAAAAAGTTCATAAAGTCCTGACTAGTAAGCTCTAAGGGAATGCTAGGATTGACAGAGTCCTGACTCTTTGTCAACCTGGCTACAGTACTGAAAAGAAACCTGGGATTATTCTTGTTCTCTTCTATTAATGCAGAGTAATAACTCGTTCTAGCTTTTCTAAGAGATTTTTTATAAATTAAAAGATGATTTCTCCAAGCTAAATAGATTTCATCTAAATTAGTAGAGCACCATTTTCTTTCTAATTGACGAGTCTTCTGTTTTAAGCTACGAGTTTCTGTGTTGAACCAAGGAGTTAAAAATCTCTGATTAGACTTTTTCTTTTTTAAGGGGGCCACCAAGTCTAGAGCCTGATGCAGAGAAGCTGAAACACTATCCACCATGTTATCAATTACAGAAGGAGCAAGCTGTCTATAGCTTATTTCCGTTGTGTTGACACATGGCATAGAGGAAACAATCTGCATAAATTTGGAAACAGCATCATCTGAGAGGCATCTACTGTGATAATATTTTTCTTTAGGAGCCAAATAGTCAGAAATAGTAAAATCAAAGGTTAACAGACAATGGTCTGACAGTACAGGGTTATGAGGAGACACTACAAGATTTTCTATTTCTATGCCATATGTCAGAACAAGGTCCAATGTATGGTGGAGGTAATGAGTAGAATTTCCTACTTTCTGAGAAAACCCAATCGAGTCTAATATTGAATTAAAAGCCACATTAAGGCAGTCACTATCTACATCCACATGTATATTAAAGTCCCCTACTATAATTATTCTATCAGATTTCAGCACTAAATCAGCTAAGAAATCAGGAAATTCGGATAAAAATTCTGAATAGGTTGATGGGGGACGATAAACTATGGCAAATAAAATTGGGTTTAACCTGGAATTGCTAAAGTGCCCAATACTGAGGACCAGGCCCTCAAAGGAATTATAACATATTTTTTGCTTTACATTAACTAGTAATTTGGAATGGTAAATTGATGCTACTCCTCCTCCACGACCAGAACTTCTGGGATTTTGACAGTTTAAATAACCAGAGGGAGTTGATTCATTTAAACCAACATAATCCTCTTGTCCTAACCAAGTCTCTGTAAGGGAAATTAAATCAATCTGATGATCAATTAACAGATCATGGACTAACAGAGACTTGGGAGTTAGAGACCTAATATTTAATAAACCACATTTAATTTTTAAATTATGAGGAGGAACAGAGGCCAAATCATTCAATTTAGAGGCTTTATGTTTAATTTGAGTTTTACCAATATTTTGCTTTATCACTTTGGGATGCTTATACATTATATTTTTATTTACTTTGGAGGGAGCAGACAACGATTCTCTGATGGGGAAGACAGGGGCTAAGCTGAGGGGTGGCGGATGAAGAGGAGCTGCAGAGAGGCGTGTAAGACTGCGACTCTGCTTCCTGGTCCCAACTCTGAGTAGTCACGGTTTTGGAAATTTGGATAAAAAAGATGCCAGATTGTTAGATAAATGAGAAGCACCATCCAAAGTGGGATGAATGCTGTCTCGTCTCATAAGACCAGGTTTTCCCCAAAAAGAGCTCCAATTGTCAATGTAGCCCACATCATTTTTAGGACACCACACAGACAGCCAGCGGTTCAAGGATGACGAGCGACTAAACATGTCATCACTGGTCAGATTGGGGAGGGGCCCAGAGAATACTACAGTGGCTGACATCGTTTTTGCAAACTCACACACCGATTCTATATTAAGTTTCGTGACTTCCGACTGCCGGAGACGGATGTCATTAATGCCGGCGTGAATAACAATTGTGGAATATTTACAGTTACTTTTAGCCAGCATTTTCAAATTTGACTCGATGTCGCCTGTTCTGGCCCCAGGAATGCATGTGACTATGGCCGCTGGAGTCTCTAGGTTCACGTTTCTGACTACAGAGTCGCCAATGATCAGAGTTTTTTCCTCAGCGGGTGTGTCGCTGAGCGGGGAAAAACGATTAGAAACGTGAACAGGTTGGTGGTGAACCGGGGCTTTGCGACTAGGCTTCCTTCTCACCGTCACCCACCCAGTCTCCTCGCTGCAGAGGAGAGCCGGGGAACCGGTGACAGGGGAACCTAAGCTAGCTAGCTCCGCTGCAGCTAATGGGCGTCCGTCGAGATTAACTGGCGCAGACGGTGTTTCAATGCAGCGGAGCCGGGATTCCAAATCAGACAACCTCGCCTCGAGCGCCTCAAAAAGACAACATTTATTACATTTACCGTTATCACTAAAAGAGGCAGAGGTGTAGCTAAACATCTGACAGAGAGAGCACACCAGAGGAGGAGAGGAAAGAGAGGTAGTAGCCATAGCTAGTGGCTCGAGAGCTGGAGAGCAAACCACACAGGCAGACAGCAAAACAGGAAGTGACGATACGTTACCACAAGGAAGTGACGATCCACCATCAGGATTTTATGGTAGAGAGCAGAATTCATGGTTCCATCAATTACTGCAAGTCATCCAGGTCCCGAAGCTGCAAAGCAGCCCCAGACCATCACACTACCACCACCATGTTTGACTGTTGGTATGATATTTGTTAAATAAAATGCTGTGTTAGTTTTATGCCAGATGTTACAGGATGCACACCTTCAAGAAAGTTCAACTTTTCCCTCATCAGTCCACAGAATATTTTCCCAAAAATCTTGGGAATCGTCAAGATGTTTGTTTTTTTTGGCAAATGTGAGATGAACCTCTGTATTCTTTTTGGTCAGCAGTGGTTATCACCTTGGACCTTTCCCATGGATGCCATTTTTGTCAGTCTCTTTCTTATTGTTGAATCATGGCCCAGTGTCCAAACTGAGGCTAGTGAGGCCTGCAGTTCTTCAGATGTTGCTCTGGGTTTTTGTTTTTCATCTGTTCTTGAATTTCTGTGGATTGCGGCATGATATGTTGCTTTTTGAGATCTTTTAGCCTACGTCACTTATCAGACAGGTTCTATTTAAGTGATCTTTAGTGAAATTGAAGTCAGCTTTCAAAAAAAATCTGGCTAATCACAGTTAATTCATGATGTAACAAGGGGTTCAATTACTTTTTCACGTGTGGCCAAGTAGGTTTGGATAGCTTTTTTCCCTTAATAAATTAAATCATCATTTAAAAACTTCATTTTGTATTTATTCAGGTTATCTTTGTTTAATATAATATTAAAATTTGTTTGATGAG
The DNA here is from genome assembly GCA_020510985.1 of Pholidichthys leucotaenia. Lineage (NCBI taxonomy): Eukaryota > Metazoa > Chordata > Actinopteri > Cichliformes > Pholidichthyidae > Pholidichthys > Pholidichthys leucotaenia. The sequence continues at coordinate 309,989,336 of CM035841.1, read as the reverse complement.
CTGAATCATTTAAGTCTGAAAAATATAAGAAATCAGGAAGAGGGAAATACTTTTTCACAGCACTGCATATTCACTCACGTACATTTGCAAATAATTCTATATGATAAGACTTGTATGGACGCTCACAGCTTTCGAGGGGGAAGGGGGCTGAAAAGTTCATAGTGGTCAAATTTGAGCATTATGAACTTTTCAGCCCCCCCCCCCCCCACCGTATATGGTCAGTGTTGTAAAGGGGGTCATTGTCTAACATTGTCTATCATTGTTAGCAACATTAACAGCACTGAACAAAACTGAATTTGCATGATCAGACATTGGATCAGTGGCTCGATTTCTGATACTGATCTAGTGATTTGAGTCATATTCCTTCTCTAGATCCCTATTTTATTACACAGTTTTCAAATGGTGAGTTCTTTCCACAGTTTCAAGTTGGCAACCACAAGCCAAAATGACATGTGTCACATTCCAGTGTAACAAGTCAGAAAACCCCAACTCTAGTGTTAGCCACTGTCAGTTCTGATTTATAGGTCTGCATCAAAATGGTGCCATAGCTCTGGTGTTGCCATAGACCCTATGCTGTTCCCTATGCTGCGGCCTGATGTGCACCTCTCCAGAAATGTAACTACCCATCGTGGCAACTCAGACTGCGACGTCTGTGACTGGTCCGCTTCATCTCCTCATACACATCTCTTGCTTCTTTATCTTTGATCATTCACCACGGCGCCACATCCAAAGAAAGTCTAATAAACAATTGACCAAATCCGAGAGAGATTATTGAGGAAGTTTGCAGATATGAACATTTGTGTGACTTGTCCCCACCCGATTAACGATGGTCTTCTCTCTTTTCTCCATTGCAGTGCTCGTAGTAAAAGTTACTTTTTTCCAATATTTATTAGCTCCAACTCCATCACAGTCCACTTGTTGTCCATCAACATTCTTTGAATAAACAAAAACATGCACTGTACATAAAAGAAATCACTCTATAAGCATTCAAACCAGTGCACAAGTATAGACCACTTGCGAAGGGTACACCGTGGGCTCTGTGTAGGGTTGACACAGAAGTATAAATCAGGCTTTAGCATTGCTGGATAAAAACAATGCAGAACACAGCAATTTTCCTATAAAAACATGGTAGCAACATGCTCAGAAAAAGACAATTCTGTATGTATGTCCAACTAGTGGAAACCTATGAATCAGATTTTGCTCTGCTGTTGATGTGCGATGTATTTCCACATGTTGGTCATGTAAAAGCTCACCCTTGTACACAAGCTGAAAAAACGACTTCATTGAGGTACTTGTGGGGTGTGCCCCCAAACTGACTTGTACATGCCACAAATGACTCTCAGATTCACAGCTGTTACATGCATTTGTGCTTACAGCAGTGTACTGTATGTTCAAGTGATCTTTCATCCTAACTAAACCTCCATCTAAAATCACATTATCTAATCTTTAAAAAGCTGCACCGGTGAGGAGTTTGTAGGCAAATTATTTGATTTATTTTTCTTTTTAATGATTCCACAACAAATACTTGATTTGAAACCAGAGTGTTGATAAAGCCCACTATTTATTCCACAGATTCACAACATCATTGTGGATCTATTAAAGCGTTTGAACAGCTGAAGAATGTGAGGAATTCAAAGAAAAGATGTCCAACTGTTAAACCTTTATCTTGGTCTGAACCTTGGCCTGTATGCCTGGTGGTGCCCAGATGTTTTGACACCACAGCATATGGAGAGCATGCCGCTGAGTAAGGTCCTGACTGTGTTCTTAAGTTTGTTTGTGAAAAAGAAGGTTTCTTAGTGGTAACTTAGCATCCTGCAGCGTAACAGACTCGGGTATCCACCAGGGACACGGCACCTTTTTGAAAGAATGTGTTGCCAAAACAGAGCTTCTCATATTCACGTTAATAGCTGTAGATCCCCTCAACAAAGAGCTGTGAACAACCTTTTTTACAGCTTTCAGTTTTGCGTCAGTTGTGAATTCCTCATAACAACAAAGGAGGCAGCTTCTGTGAGCTTGCCACGTGGATGTGTGCTCAGGACCAAATAGCACAAACCAGTCTGTGGCTGCCGGTTAACCAGATGTTCACCCAACACTGCTTTTCTTTTTGTCTTTGTGGTGACAGGCTGTTGAAATGCAGACAGCAGGTGTATCAATGTGTCACTGAATCTTGAATACCCGCTTGGTTGGTTTTCATTTTCAGGAGCTGGTGGTGATGGGGGCTCCAGGGTCGTACTACTGGACAGGGACGGTCAAGGTATACAACCTGACTTCTGACTCCTTCTACAGCCTGAACAAAGACGAGGTTGACTCCCACAGATACAGCTACCTTGGTGGGTTGATGATGCTGAATCTGGGAAAAAAAGATAATTAAAGCTGGATCTGATTATTATCTGTGCCTCCAGGCTACGCTGTGACTGCTGGACACTTCTCCTCTCCTAATGTCATAGACATAGCTGCAGGAGCGCCCCAGCACAACGGCAGTGGAAAAGTAGGGATCTGTTGCCATATTTCAAGCTGCTGACGACAAGTCGTTATTATTTTGCTCTCTGCAGTAATTTCCCTTTTCTCATGTGCAGGTTTACGTTTTCAAAATTGATGGCGCATCTTTGGTGAAGAGTTTTCAAGCCTCAGGAAAAATGGTATGACAGTCCAGTTTTCAATTTAAATAACCACTGTCCATCGTGGTTATTGCTGTGTTGTAGTCCTTCATTTTTGTTTAATCTGTGCTGCCTCAGGAGTCATGTACTGTTGAGATGCACTGCAGACGCTTGGCTTTAATGCTGCATGTGTTTAGACAGCAACAGCAATTTAAAGAAGAAACACACTTGCCAGAAGCCAAAGCCAGGGAGCAAGCTAATGGTTTTCTTTCAGGATAAACAAAGGAAAATTCATGTTAGCTTGAAGACACTAGTTTTGTAAATGTTTCGTAGAATTTGAGTAGACATAAAAGCAGAAATAAGTCCCGTTAGGGCATTTATTTTGGGAACTGAAGATGTGATCTGACCTGTCACTCTGTGGTTCGATTTGGTTCCAGATGGGCTCTTACTTTGGCTCCTCATTGTGTGCAGTTGATCTGAACCACGATGGCCTATCAGACTTGCTGGTGGGAGCACCCATGCGCAGCCAGCTGCGGGATGAGGGCCAGGTCTCTGTGTACCTCAGCAGGGGTAATGTGAGTATGATGTGTCGGTCATGAAGAGGAGGGTACCAGTTTATTTTACAGCAGCGTGTTTTTAGGGTTTAGCATTAGCGAGCTGTTCTTGGAGTAGCCAGATGAGGTGTAGAAATGTTATCACCATCCATCCATTTTCATTGGTTGTGGGGGTCGGGGTGGACCACCTATCGCACCTGTCAGTAGATGAAATATTTGCTATTAATTATTACAAATAATTACAGGAAATTGGTTTTAAAGAAATGCATACTATAGATTAAATACATTCATAAAATTACCCCCAATTGGTCAAAAATTCCAAAATGGGTTGTATTTGTAGGCTTAAAGAATGTTTAATGGGGCTCACCGTTAAAATTATTTGCTAATTGCACTAAAAACAAAAAAGTTTTCCTAACATAATTAATGAACAGTTAAATGCAGAAGCCAAGAAAGCAGCCATGGTTGCTGCTACTCTTTTTCATTTTGCTTTCTTGGGATCACAGCTGTTATCCATTAATAATGTGTTATTGTACCCACTATCATGAGAATTCAAAATTTAAAAAATATATTGTAGTGATCATGGCTGTTCTCACCTTCCAAGGTTAAGACATTGGGCTAGCTATAGCATGAATAATTTATAGTGTGGCTAAAATTAAACTGCTGGATAAAACTTGCTAAAAATATTAATAGCTGAATTCTCAAAAGTCTGAATAAATTGTTAAAAAGTTAGCTAAACATGCTTATAGAGTTACTAGCTAAAGCCCAGAATGTAAAGCAGGTGTATTATTTTGCTAAAAGTAAAACTTCTAAAACTGAGAGTGTTTAAGAATTGACTAATAGTTAACAGTCGAAATAACAAAAGTTAGCTGTTAATTTTGTTGGCTAATCATAATTGTTAAAATTTAAGCTAGCTAAAAAGCTAAATAAAGTTCAAAATCATTTTGCTATATGTATGGCTAGCAGTTAAATTAATAAACAGGTTAAACTGAAGTAGTATAGATAAGCTATTAAAAGGAGCATATGATGGAAAATGTCATTTTTTCCTTACTGCTTTTATGCATCCATTTGGATATTTGGAGTGGCTGCTGGAAAAAGAGATATAGCATGATAGATTGTCTCTCCCCCCGCCCCCAGGTTGTTTCTATGTTTCTATTCTAGCAACCGGTGACCAGTCACATCCTTTCGACCACTCACACCACACCAATTCAGTCTGACTCCGCCAACAAAGCTAATAGCTAAACAGCTAACATTAGCCTCGAAATGGCACCTGCTCTGAGGCTCGTGAGCATTTATAGAAACTTGCACTGAAACATGTCATTCTGAGGAAGCCTGGTTTAAATTGGTTGAAAATTGTGCTGAAATAATTAAAGCCTGATGTATTTTGACCAAAGAATGCCACAAACATTTCATTGAGACCTCTGAAAACTGTGTCAACATGTGGAAAAAGTGCATAATATGTCCACTTTGAGCTTGTTAGTTTATACTTAAAAAAGAGAAAATATAAAGAAATGTATGTACTATTATATAAACCGGTAGCTAAAAGTAGTAGTTCAAGAGTGTACTAATAATTGTGAATTATTAATTAAATAATGAGCATCAAGCTGGTGAAGTCTGAAATTATTTTGTTCCTAAACTATCTGAGCAAGGATAAGGCCATGATGGGGTTTTTTTTGTTCATCTAACAGAATACAGAGGACAAAAATGGTGGCGAGCCATTGATTTACTCAGACTGGCTTCTGTTTCTACATTTCATATTATTATTTTTAAAATCTTCAGTTTACAAACAATGTGACTGTTTGGTTGGATCATTTGGGTGAAATACCACAGGCCACAGCTATAATCCAGGAATTTTATCAAAGGAAAGCAGTGTCATTTAGGAGCTTTCTTTCTTCCTCTGCCAGCTTTGTACATGAATCGTTATCTTTCCTGTGTCTCTCTTCTCAGGGGGTAATGGAAGAGGATGGGGTGCTGACTGGTGATAACATGTTCAACGCACACTTTGGAGAGTGCATTACAGCAATAGGAGACATAGATGATGATGGATATCAAGGTGGGTACATCTTATGGACCTTTTTATAGTTGAACATTGTCTTGGTTTCTGTCTTTTTTAACTGTATTAAACCTAAAATCTAAATTGCATTGACTCAAAAGGGTATTTTTTTTTATTAGATAATTATACACCACATTCCAAATTATGATGCAAATGATATTTGTCTCTGATTTTCCTAAATAGTCGATGCAAATGACAGTTAGTGTAATTTTCAAGTCATCAACCATTAGAGCATAATTCAAATTTTATTGAACAAACCTCCCAATGATAACTATTTTTTTGCAAAAATAAAAAAAACTCAAAATGCACTGTTCCAAATTATTATGCACAACAGTTTCAAAACATTTTATTGGTTGTAAAGAACTGAAAATGGTCATTTGTTGAATTTACAGCATTAGGAGGCCATATTTACTGAAATCAGAAGCTATTTCAGTCAAAAACATCTTAACAGGCCAAGTTACATGTTAACATAGGACCCCTTCTTTGATATAACCTTCACAATTCTTGCATCCATTGAACTTGTGAGTTTTTGGAGAGTTTCTGCTGGAATTTCTTTGCAGGATGTCAGAATAGCCTCCCACAGCTGCTGTTTTGATGTGAACTGCCTCCCACCCTCATAGATCTTTTGCTTGAGGACGCTCCAAAGGTTCTCAATAGGGCTGAGGTTAGGGGAGGATGGGGACCACGCCATGAGTTTCTCTCCTTTTATGCCCATAGCAGCCAATGACACAGAGGTATTCTTTGCAACATGAGATGTTCCATTGTCATGCATGAAGATAATTTTGCTACGGAAGGCACTTTAGGGGCCTACCAGCTCTCTCCCCATGATTCCGGCCCAAAACATGACACCTCCTTGCTGATGTCGCAGCCTTGTTGAGACATGGTGGCCATCCACCAACCATCTACTAGTCCATCCATCTGGACCATCCAGGGTTGCACGGCACTCATCAGTAAACAAGACTATTTGAAAATTAGTCTTCATGTATTTCTGAGCCCACTGCAACCATTTCTGCTTGTGAGCATTGGTTAGGGGTGGCCGAATAGTAGGTTTATGCACAACTGCAAGCCTCTGGAAGATCCTACACCTTGAGGTTCGTGGGACTCCAGAGGCACCAGGAGCTTCAAATACCTGTTTGCTGCTTTATAATGGCATTTTAGCAGCTGCTCTCTTAATCCGATGAATTTGTCATGTCAGAAACCTTCCTCATTATACCTTTATCTGCATACATCCTTCTTAAGTAGTTTTCCTTTAATTGAGCTCACCTGGCAAACTACTTATGACAGTTGTCTGAGATTGATATCAGTCATTCAAAGAGCCCTGAGACACAATACCATCCATGAGTTTAACTGAAAAGCAAAAAAAAAATGGATGTTTATGACACTAAAATCCTATTTGCGTAATAATTTGGAACGCGGTGTAGACAAGTGCATTAAGGAGTTTTTTTTTCATATTTTGTATGTATGACATTCTGGATAATTCTGGATTTGTATTTTTAAATGTGAAACAGTATCTCATTTTAAGAACTCAGAAAAATGACAATAAACGGAAATCTGACTGAAAGCGTGAATATAATACGTTAATTTCTGTGTAATACTAAAAGCTCTTGTTGCTTTTGTGCAGCACTTGCAGGCACAGAAGTGTTTTTGTTTATAACAGAAAGTTTATATATAGATTTTGTGCTGAAACGGGCTGAGGAGAGGATGTTTCAGCACTCTTGCCAGCATTTTATAGTCTTGTTTCCACTTTCTCAGAGGTCGCACAAGTTTTATGGCCACTAACAACACTTAATTGTCTATTATGAGTCTTACTGTTATAGCTTGTTTCCCAGGCACTGTCCAGCAGAAACTAAACAGTGGGGTTAATGAAGGCTTTTGTGCACACTGATTCACAAACTTATCCTGTCATTTATTTACCCATTCATTCAGTGTTCTGACTTTTCACAGAAACTGTTTTATTTTCTGCATCACATTTGCCTTCAGATGTAGCCATTGGGGCACCGAAAGAGGATGACTATGCAGGAGCGGTGTACATCTACCATGGGGATGCCGCGGGAATTATCAAAAAATACTCCATGGTGAGAATACATGTTGATGTGAAGTGATGATATTTTGTGATCTGTTTCATTTCTACATTTATAGCTTTCTTTATAGGTTCATGAATGCACATTAATGGACATCATGTGTTTGTCTCTGAATGTGTGTAGTCAGTGGAGTAGCTTAGCGATGTGTGGTTTGGTCACAGGTGGTAACAGCCTGGGGAATTTATTTTAGACCCATGTTATCGCTAAACGGGCTAAGACAGTATCTGATGGGAACGTAGTCTGTCAAAGTACAATTCTTCCTCTTCTTTTATTATATTTTATCAAAAACACATTTTCAACATTTATTTAACCAGGAGAGAAGTCCTGAGATTGAGTATCTCTTTTATAAAAGTGCTCTGAGGTTGGAGAGACATTAACCTGACATGCTTTTTTTTTTTTAACTACCTATACATGCATGAAGAAAATGTACAAACTTCATACAGAAGGGTCCTGCCTGGATTCAAAACCTCTGACCTACACAACAATGCTTCAAAACAGAGCAACAGTAATGCATTCACTGCATAGATGCTGAGTTCTACTCAGTTCTAAATATGAGCAACAAGAAAGTTCTCCAAAAAATGAAGCCCATGCGTCTTGATTGCCTCTGGTGGCTGGCTGCAGTGCCGCAATATGCCCCAGCTCATCCCATTATTGTGTGCAGTACTTTGCCAAACTAAAGACTAAAAATATTCCTCAGATGAAATTTTTTCCCAAAGATGGTGTCTGTCCAACTGGATAGTTCTTATTCCCTGATGCATGTTGAAGTGTTTGTTTTTCAGATCAGTTTGTTTTTAATTAATTATTTGATGTTATAAAAAAAATGATGGCATGGTTTGGATTAAGAGGGGCTGCCTATGGGCTGCTGCATAGATTGCAATAGTTGGCCATATAAGCAGGAACTCTGGCTGCAAATAATGCTACCGGCAGCACCCTAAATCCTGGAAGTAGAGCTTCACTTTTCTGCAATGCATCTACAGTGGTGTGAAAAAGTGTTTGCCCCCTTCCTGATTTCTCATTTTTTTTGTGTGTTTGTCACACTTAAATGTTTCAGATCATCAAACAAATTTAAATATTAGACAAAGATAACACAACTAAACACAAAATGCAGTTTTTAAATGAAGACATTTATTATTAAGGGTAAAAAAAAATCCAAACCTACATGGCCCTATGTGAAAAAAGTGATTGCTCCCCATTAAAACATAAATTAACTGTGGTTTATCACATCTTTGGAAAGCTGAGTTCAATTTCTCTAGCCACGCTCAAGCCTGATTACTGCCACACCTGTTCTCAATTAGGAAATCACTTAAATAGGACCTACCTGACAATGTGAAGTAGATCAAAAGATCCTCAAAAGCTAGACATCATGCTGTGATCCAAAGAAATTCAGGAACAAATGAGAAACAAAGTAATTGAGATGTATCAGTCTGGAAAAGGTTATAAAGCCATTTCTAAAGCTTTGGGACTCCAGCAAAGCACAGTGAGATCCATTATCCACAAATGGCGAATACATGGATCAGTGGCCAACCTTCCAGGGAGTGGCTGGCTGACCAAAATTACCCCAAGAGCACAGTGACGTTTCATCCAAGAGGTCACAAAAGACCCCACAACAACAGAACTGCAGGCCTCACTTTCCTCAGTTAAGGTCAGTGTTCATGACTCCACCATAAGAAAGAGACTGGGCAAAAATGGCCTGCATGGCCGAGTTCCAAGACAAAAACCACTGCTGAGCAAAAAGAACATAAAGGCTTGTCTCAGTTTTGTCAGAAAACATCTTGATGATCCCCAAGACTTTTGGGAAAATACTCTGTGGATTGAAGAGACAGAAGTTGAACTTTTTGGAAGGTGTGTGTCCCATTACATCCGGCGTAAAAGTAACACAGCATTTTAGAAAAGGAATATCATACCAACAGTAAAATATGGTGGTGGTAGTGTGATGGTCTGGAGCTGTTTTGCTGCTTCAGGACCTGGAAGACTTGCTGTGGTAAATGGAACCATGAATTCTGCTGTCTACCAAACAATCCTGAAGGAGAATGTCCAGCCATCTGCTCGTGACCTCAAGCTGAAGCACACTTGGGTTCTGCAGTAGGACAATGATCCAAAACACACCAGCAAGTCCACCTCTGAATGGCTTAAGAAAAACAAAATGAAGACTTTGGAGTGGCCTAGTCAAAGTCCTGACCTGAATCCAATTGAGATGCTGTGGCATGACCTTAAAAAGGCAGTTCATGCGCAAAAACCCTCAAATGTGGCTGAATTACAACAATTCTGCAATGATGAGTGGACCAAAATTCCTCCACAGTGCTGTAAAAGACTCATTGCCAGTTATCAAAAATGCTTGATTGCAGTTGTTGTTGCTCAGGGTGGCCCAACCAGTTATTAGGTTTAGGGGACAATCACTTTTTTACACATGGCCATGTAGGTTTGGATTTTTTTTCCCCTTAATAATAAACACCTTAATTTAAAAACTGCATTTTGTGCTTACTTATGTTATCTTTGTCTAATATTTAAATTTGTTTGATGATCTGAAACATTTAAGTGTGACAATCGTACAAAGAAAAAGAGAAATCAGGAAGGGGGCAAACACTTTTTCACACCACTGTAAATAGTGGCACACCATTCATATTTGTAAGGAGTCTTTGCTTTCGCCATTTTAAATCCAACTAAAGTCATGGCCTCACGTTGAAGCTAACCCCTCTTTCACTAGTGTCACTAACGAAGATGAATCAACGAATGATTATTTGAGAGTAAAACCAACATTTTTAGATCTCTTTCTGTTGTCAAAGAATACTGCACACATCAACATGGCCTGGTTATAAAACCAAATAACTAAACGCAGGAAAAAGACAGGTCACATAAAATCAGCTCTGCAAACTTGGTTAAACTGTGAAAAACAAATGCAAATCCAGTTGTTGTTTTTTCCATGCTGGCTCACGTTTGTTATTTAAAGGCTGGTATCTTCTGTTCCAGAAACTGTCTGGGCGCAGTGTTAGTCCTGGTCTGCAGATGTTTGGACAGTCCATTTCTGGCAAAGTGGACATGGACGGCAATGGGTACACAGGTATGTCAAAACACTTTTTTTCTCTTTTCACATCAGAACATCAAAACAGCAAATGTAAAAGGATTAAATGATTAAATTTTGGGGTTTCTTCCCCTACCATCATTTCAGCCTCTTCTTCTCAGGCAACAGGGTTGTGATAGAGGCGTCTTGTTTACTGCATTCCTCAGCAGACACTCAGACTGACGCAGCAGAACAGTTTAAGACCTCTGTGCATTGTTTCTGGTTTGCAGGTGTTAAGAGTGTCGTGTTTAAAATATTGTCCTTATTGGTGTTTTTGTTGCAGATATCACTATTGGAGCTTTTATGTCAGATAGTGTGGTGCTGCTGAGGTGAGTAACGGCACACTTCTCTGTGAAACTGGGAAAATAGCATTTTACTCTACTGCGAAACCTTTTTTAATTTTTAGTCTCTCCTATCCTCTGTTCCCCTGTTCATTCATGTGGCTGCAGGTCTCGGCCTGTCATTACAGTGGATGTCTCCATCTTTCTGCCTGTCTCCATCAACATCTCTGTGCCGCAGTGCCATGAAGGTCACCAGAACTTAAACTGCTTCAATGTCACTGTCTGCGTCCGCTTCCGTGGAAGACAGGTGCCTGGACAAATAGGTAAGGATTAACATAGAAAGTTAAGTTTTAGCTATTCTTTTACACTTATAATTGTGCCCATGTAAAACATTTGTCCTGCTTTGCAGAAGCTCCAAGTCTGTGATGTTGGTGATGATAAATACCCCTGAAGATATAATAATGACAATAAAAATAGTTTTTAAAAAAGTCTTTTAAATACAGTATAGTAAGCTGTAGCTAGATCACAGTTTCTACATGTAGTTATGTTTTTTCCCATATATCGTATTGTATTACAACTTGGGAGCAGGGAAGTAAATCTGTTGTTAAATCTATTAAGCATTTGTATAAACAAGCTTTGAAATTTTAGGTAGAGTGCCAAAAGACACTTCACTGTGCCATCTCATTGCACCTCATTTGCACAGTCTGCCTTTTTTGGTCAAAGCCACATCTCAGTGGAATCTTCTGCCAGATAACATCAGGAGCTGCAGCTCTTTAGTGGTTTTACATGCAGTTTGAAAAGAGTATTGTTCTTTGACTTTCTGAGCTTTGTTTTTTATAGCTTTATTGAATTTAGCCAGGTTGATTGATTCTCAAGTTCCTTACAGTGCTGTAATGCTGAATTGTATTTCTCTTTCTTTTGGTTTTTCTTATATATATACACTACCGTTCAAAAGTTTGGGGTCACTTAGAAATTTCCTTATTTTTGAAAGAAAAGCACTGTTTTTTTCAATGAAGATAACTTTAAACTAATCAGAAATACACTCTAATATCTAATATACATTGCTAATGTGGTAAATGACTATTCTAGCTGCAAATGTCTGGTTTTTGGTGCAATATCTACATAGGTGTATAGAGGCCCATTTCCAGCAACTATCACTCCAGTGTTCTAATGGTACAATGTGTTTGCTCATTGCGTCAGAAGGCTAATGGATGATTAGAAAACCCTTGTGCAATCATGTTAGCACAGCTGAAAACAGTTTAGCTGGTTAGAGAAGCTATAAAACTGACCTTCCTTTGAGCAGGTTGAGTATCTGGAAAAAATTATTATTTCAAATACAAATCATTATTTCTAACCTTGTCAATGTCTTGACTATATTTTCTATTCATTTTACAGCTCATGGTGGTAAATAAGTGTGACTTTTCATGGAAAGCACAAAATAATTGTCTGGGTGACCCCAAACTTTTGAACGGTAGTGTATATATACTGTATATATATACTGTATATATACGTATATACAACCTACCAACAGAGCTACAGAAGAAAGCTAGAATTATGCTAACTCTGGTAAAATACATTAACTGACAATATTTAAATTTAGGATTCTTCATTGTCTCTCTTAAATAAAAGCTAAATACTCTGCTCAGTTATGAAAAAAATATGAAACTGATACAAATTTTGTTGGCCAGTTAGAAATACAAAGTCTGCAAAGGAATAACGTTGATTATCATGCTAATCTTACAGTGTGTTACCACTGTACACAGCAGTTTAAAGAGCAGGTCTTGAGCTTTTGTGCTCTAAAAAAGTAGACAAAAGTACAGTCTTGCTATATAGTCTGACAAGTACATATTGGATCCATTTTTCATAAGCTGTACAGTCTAATGAACATATTTAATGCAAACATTGAGGAAATCGGGTAAGCCAGTTATGATGTGCTGCTTAATGTACATTATCCACCCACACAACATTTGTTCATTTCCAACCGCACCCAATAAAAGTGGAAGTGCCTAGCATTTCATACATCATCGCAGCTGTAATGCCTCATCTGTGTTAGAGCATCCTTGCCACATTCTGATTGTCACTTACCATTCGGCCTTTAACTTGGTCTTGGGTGGGGTGCCTGCTGAGAGATGAGGTGCAGCCTTGTTCCAGCGTTTGGGTGTGGTCGTTTATAGCCCCCCCAGGGGAGCAGGAGCCCTGTCGTTACGTAATGACTACGTCCTGGCTCACAGGAATAAAGCCTCTCTGTTTCGCTGTCTGGCGAAACATCGTGGAAAGTGCAGCACCATGTGTTTGGTGACTCCTATAATATAACCTTCCGCTGCCTCCTCTGGAGTGAGCTCATGGCGTTCCTTGTGTTGGATGACGGAAACAGTAGGCTTTGGTCCGACTTGGGTGTGTACGCCATCCCTCCCACTGTTTCACTGGCATGAAGAAATTACTACAGAATGGGGCTGATTCATTCGGGGGGGACAGACTTTAAATGGTCAAAGGAAGTCAAAACACCGGACAAATTCTGAGTTAAAAATAGATTCAACTTTGTCTCATGTCCCAAAGTCATGAAAGGCAGGTGTAAAACCAGTAGGAAAGTTGTTAATATAATGTCTTCTTTCACAGCGAGACTAGTGCTACGTACATTGAAAGCAGGAAAATTAAATATGACGTTAATCCTTGTGTGAGTTCCTGCTAGACCATGGAATTATCTGCCTTGACAGTCATTATCTCGTCTGGGTCGGCACAATGTTGGCGACAGAGTCGGCATGGGAAGAGGTGCAGGTTAAAGTTTTTATAGATGGCTGGCGCTCACTACGACATGCAGCTATCAACACCAAACTTTGGTGCAGAAATACTATAAGCAAACTTCTACACTCTAAAAAAAATACAGTAATACACTGGCTGAACTTAAAAAATTAAGGTAACAAATTACATGGAACTTTTAGAGTAATTCCAACTCAGAGGGTACTGAGTAAATCCCATGGCACTTGATTTAACCGACATAATTATTTTAAGTTGAATTTATTATTGCAGCAGTAGCTACCTTTATCATTTGCTGCTTGGCTCATGTTCACGTCTATTTCTGACTGACAGGTGAGCAGTTGTGCAAAAAAGTAAACAAATATTCAACCAAAAAAATTTCCTTTTTCAGATTTTTCCACCATTGAAGAACTCCTGCCAGAAAACCCCCACCCGACAAATGTCCCTCAAGATTACCTTTATTCAAACAATCATCTCTGTCAGCTGATGCCGTGTGTAACAGCGAGCGTTTCTGCCTCCTCTCAGAGTTGCTGTATAACCTAACTGCCGATGCGGAAAAGCGCCTGAAGAGTCAGCCCTTCCGTGTCTACTTTGCCCAGAGTGGCTCTCAGATCAGCCAGATGAGCCACCAGCTCAGCCTGGACATCAACAAAGAGCAGTGCCAGTGCTACACTGCCTACGTAAAGGTAAAGTCTGGGTTTTATGTGTGGTCTCACTGCCGCCTGTGCTCGCGTTGGTTTGTCCATGTGCTCTTTGGTGTCCTCAGCCGATCTGTTTAGTTACTTTCCCGTGACGCTGAGCAAACCCACCATGCAGTGCTGATTTGTGATATGAATTCTTTGCTTTCCCACTTTATTTATTTATGAGGTTTCTGGTTGGCGCATCAAAGTCATTTTCTTATGAAATGTTAAGACATGTCAAAACTAGAGAAAAGTTTAAAAAGTCAAGCTAATATTGAGGGGCATCACTGTTTCGCTGTGGCTGGCGGTGAGAATGACGCGGTTCAGCAGGCCTCTGCTCGGAAGCGTTTTCGTGTCGCCCCGCTGTGTTAGGTTAAAGGTAACAGTCGGGCATTGATGGCCCGTGAAACCACGCTGCTCAAGTGTGCGTCTGCAGAAAGTGACAGGAGCAGGAAACAGAGTGTCTTTGTCATCGCATAGTCCCTCCATTGTGCTCCTCTGTGATTTAGTCTCATAGCCACAGTGAGGGTCTTCATCCTGAGGGCACCATCCATGCCTCACCTCCTCGAATACAGAGGCCCACTGCGGGTCTGTAAATTTCACTGGTGTTCTTAATGGTCGTCTCCAGGCGCCTTCACCGTGGGAGGCCACGCTGCCAGCTGAGGGGGGTTGTCAGCACTGTGCTTACCTCTCACTCTTTAACTATTTTCACTAAAATGAGTGACCAGCGCACCGGGCAGTTGAAGCAATAAGCACGTTTTTTTTTTCAACACAAAAGGTGCATAACAGTTATCAGAGTTGATTCAGCGAAGTGATAACCATGTTTTCAGTTAACCTGTAGCGATTTGCTCATCTTAACATTTCAAATTTAATTTCCCCGTCTCTCCACCCATGTTTTAACTCGCATAACAACAGTGGTGTAACTGAGTGTTTCTGCTCAAGAGTAAAGCCCACTTTCCTGCACTTGAACCAAACCTTTAAAGGTTTCTGGGTGGGCGAGTGAATCATCACTCAGTCGTAGCTCGTAGCTGGCACATATCTATGCCCTCTCTCAAACTCTTGGATAAACACACTTATAGTGTAAGTGCCATCCATCAGACCAGATGTTACTTCAAGGACAAGCTTTATTTTGCAGCTCAGCTGGTTATTACAAGACTGGATTACATTATAATGAAGAAAAGGGATTCTTAGTCACATTAAATTTTTGGAAGCATATTTAGAAGAAAATGTGTTAGATTGAAAAAACAGGTTGTTTGCCCTTCTTTATGTTAATTGTCTTCTGGGTCTAGCCTTGCAGGCAGAGGTTTATTTGTTTACTTAGTATCTAAAGTTGTTAAGCAAATTCTTACATACCATACTTTGTAAATATTTAGGACTGCAAAAGACAAGAGGCTTAGGGGCTCAGATTTGGAGCATGGGAGCATTTGGACCGGATTCTACTTGTTAAGTTGAAACAATCTGAAAAGAAATTCTCAGTTTACCAAGAGCTGAAAAGCCACACAGGAGTCTAAAGGTGTGGTGCCCAAATTACTGCCTGACTAGACTGTTTCCAGACTGAATGACCTTTAATCTCTATAAAAAGTAGAGCACCCAAGGATTAAGACTGTGCATGATACACCGTCTAGCATAGTTTTTGTCATCATACAATACACGTTTGAGAGACGAGCTAAAGAATCACCATAATCAGAGGTGATCTGGCTCCTCTCTCAAAGACTGTCTAGTATGCTTGACCAATCGCATCATTTATCTTCCTCATGTGTCTGCCCACATGAGCCAGACCTCCCATTCCCCAGAAGAGGTATGCTAATGGAAACCAGCTGGTTGCCCGACTGCATCCTTGAGGGTGGAGGGATTGTGTGCCCCCGCTCTTCTCTCAGCTTAAACATACAGTAAAAATACAAGGGTGAGACTAGCACCCCAGCAGGGTGCTGGTCTGCTGCTGTGACAACTTAAACTGCATGCTGGCATTGCCGATGGAAAACCCTCACGTCGGGGCTGACTGCTGAAGCCTTGATGCATGAGAGCCGGTGGAAGCGGGCCATGAGCTATTCTGAGGCCGTCTCACGTTTGTTACGACTGTGCTGACCCCATTTATTTACTTACAAACTCTTTGAAATGACTTAAGCTAACAGTAAATCCTGTTAATACACTGTTAAAATTGTCTTAGTTCAAGCTGATGCCCATGAAGATGGCACGCTATCACCATCTGAAGTCACATAAGAAGCTGAACCTGCTGCTCAGTAAATCATGGAGTGCTGAGAACACAGCAGCGTAACTGGAGTTATTCAGAGCATACAGAAGCAAATCGTTTAGCGCAAAACTTTTCCCTCCAATATTATGCAAGCCTTTCATGTTGATCATTTTAAACATGTTTTCATTGGCACTGGCTAACAGCATACCAGTACTCCACATGGTCTTTGTTTGGTTATTTTTAGCTAAATAAACCATATGCCGACTTTCTTTTGAGGTGCCCCTCACATTCCGGGGGTTTGGTGGGTGTCATGATGACGGCTGAGAATTTTAGATAACCAGAGATTATGTGGGTGAGATGGAAGTGACTCATTTAACAAGAGACCTGCCAGGTTTTACTGGAATCCTTACTTTGAAAAGAATTTTGCTTAATTGGCATGTCTCAGGTTATTGTACAAGACAAATTTGCATGTCGTAAAGCTTGAATGTTTGTAATATTATTCATGCTGGACACCTCAGCTATTTAGATTTATTATTTTAAAAAGGAGTTAGTCAGACGAGTATGCAAACAAATCCTAGAATGCACATCTAGTAAAGATGTTTGTTAATATGTGGGCTACTGTTTTGAAACCTTGAGCCGTGTGGGTATCCATATTTGGAAACGAGAGCAAAGCATTACGTTAACTGCTCCTATATCTTGTTGGACCCATAGATAGTGAAGCTGCAGTGTACCGTCTCTTGCTTTTGTAGCCATTCTCACCTGGGTTTTGAGGAAATTTAGTCTCTGAGCTTTTGCTTAATTTAGCTTTGTAGGTTACAGCTTGGAAGGACCACAGTAGTTAGAGGGAGTTAAATAGTCACCAGCACTAACAAGACTTAATTTACAACTACAGAAAGATCTCAGAACTCTAAACTGCAAACCTTAGAAAACTCTGCAGATAAACGCCTACATTCGGTCTGCATAAGAGCCAGAAGAGATCCCGGATGAGCCCCCACTTATTTTACAATCCAGCTCTGAGGCTGCAGCATGAAATGGAACTGAAAAAGCGTTTATAAAAAGTAGGAGTTTTATTTGAAATTGCATGCTTTTTTCCACACCATCACAGTTGTGGACAGTTCTGTCTCCTACCTTCCATCTCCTTGGTTAGGTTTCCTTCAGTTAGAGGACATAAATACGGACATTCCTTTCATCCTTAATCCTTTATTGATCTCCACAGGGGAAGTTCAGGTGTTACAGCAGTGGGAAGTCAGAAATAACAGAAAAATAACAAAATAAATTAAACAAAAAAAACAATAAGTATGCTAAATATGTGAATGATAAGATATAATGAAACCAACAAGACTACAGATACAGTCAAATCGATATTATGATGGTGCTTGAAGAAACAGGACTACCGATACAGTCGTTGCAGTATTACGCCATTGCAAGATGTCCATACCGGACACTGAAGCCTCGTTGAGACAGCGCCTACAGTGTATGGTAATGAAAAAAGCAAGACAGACAGCCTGGCAATTAAACAAGTCAAAAACATGGCAAGGGATATAAAGTGACACATGGTTTATCAGTGCAACATCTTTCCAAAAAAACCCCATAATATTCAAGATGCAAGGTGCATTAACATAGTGGTAGCAGTGATGCTTGAATCAATAGACCAAGAAGAAATCCAACCACAATTCATGGTCTTTTGGGGACGATAAAGGTAAAGTTTAATAATTACAGCCAGAGACACTTGCACTGCCACAGTAAGGCCAGTAGGAGTTGCAAAGGGGCAGAACAGTGGCTCACAAGTTTAATATGCAACTTTCCATTGATCCCGGTTACATAGGTCACAATAAACTGATTACTGGGAATAAACTGATAATGACAATAATCGGTTTTGTCGTGTTTACACACTGAATAAATGGATTATTGAAGGGATAACCACTTGAGGTAATGATCACAGTTACATGGCCTTTACCGGATTATTCTGTTTACATGGCCACTTGAATAATCAGATACCTCCAGAAATCCAATCATAACCAGTTTATTCATGTACATGTAAACATGGTCCTTGTTGGATATGCTCTATAAACTATAAATGTTTCATTATTATTTACTGTGAGACAAATTGGGCATGAGGTGATTTATTTGGCTTTGCTTTGCTGGCTGCCTTCATGAAAATACAGCATTTTAGGTGTTGTTTTGTCCGTATTTATATCTGTGTACCGGTGTATCAGATGTGTTTTACTACAACCACCTCACTACTGTTGAAGAATGACACGAGCTTTGAAATCATGCCAAGAGCCAGTTCCATTTGTGGTCATGAGTGGTTCTGTGTAGCGCTGTAGATGCATCACAGTCTCCAAGGAGGAGCTAAAACAGGCGGCTAAAGGCCTGCCTGTAACAGTTGTCTGTTTAATTTAGGCTGTAAGGTATCCTGCCTCCTCCCTCTCCTTTGGCCTATATTCCAATGTGCCCTATATCTCATGTCCTCACACGGTAACATTTACATGGCACCATCAGCGTAATTACAGAGCCATCAAACTTTATTCTGATGACTGCTGCTGTCATTGAGGCATCTGCAGGATGAGCATGTGTCTGTCAAAACTTAATGCTCTGAAACCTATTCTGGTTTCATGTGACCTTGATCATATAAGCATGCTGAGCAATAAAATGTTTGAAATCTTAAAAGTCATGTAGGTGGTCTCATGAAGTTACCAAACTGATGATACTGAAATGTATTGGTAACTCATTTGGCTAATGCTTCCAATGCCTATTTGTATGCAGTTATATAATATAATGTGCTTGCTGTATACTATATATATATATATATATATATATATACGTATATATATACTATATAGTGGGGTAAAAAAGTATTTAGTCACCCACCAATTGTGCACGTTCTCCCACTTAAAAGATGAGAGAGGTCTCCAATTTTCATCATAGGTATACCTCAACTATGAGAGACAAAATGGGGAAAAAAATCCAGAAAATCACATTGTCTGATTTTTAAAGAATTTATTTGCAAATTATGGTGGAAAATAAGTATTTGGTCAATAACAAAAGTTCATCTCAGTACTTTGTTATATACCCTTTGTTGGCAATGACAGAGGTCAAACGTTTTCTGTAAGTCTTCACAAGGTTTTCACACACTGTTGCTGGTATTTTGGCCCATTCCTCCATGCAGATCTCCTCCAGAGCAGTGATGTTTTGAGGCTGTCGCTGGGCAACACGGAGTTTCAACTCCCTCCAAAGATTTTCTATGGGGTTGAGATCTGGAGACTGGCTAGGCCACTCCAGGACCCTGAAATGCTTCTTACGAAGCCACTCCTTCGTTGCCTGGGCGGTATGTTTGGGATCATTGTCATGCTGAAAGACCCAGCCACGTTTCATCTTCAATGCCCTTGCTGATGGAAGGAGGCCTTCACTCAAAATCTCACGATACATGGCCCCATTCATTCTTTCCTTTACATGGATCAGTCGTCCTGGTCCCTTTGCAGAAAAACAGCCCCAAAGCACGATGTTTCCACCCCCATGCTTCACAGCAGGTATGGTGTTCTTTCTCCTCCATACACGACAAGTTGAGTTTTTACCAAAAAAGTTCTATTTTGGTTTCATCTGACCATATGACATTCTCCCAATCCTCTTCTGGATCATCCAAATGCTCTCTAGCAAACTTCAGACGGGCCTGGACATGTACTGGCTTCAGCAGGGGGACACGTCTGGCACTACAGGATTTGAGTACCTGGCGGCGTAGTGCGTTACTGATGGTAGCCTTTGTTACTTTGGTCCCAGCTCTCTGCAGGTCATTCACTAGGTCCCCCCATGTGGTTCTGGGATTTTTGCTCACCGTTCTCGTGATCATTTTGACCCCACGGGGTGAGATCTTGCGGGGAGCCCCAGCTTGAGGGAGATTATCAGTGGTCTTGTATGTCTTCCATTTTCAATAATTGCTCCCACAGTTGATTTTTTCACACCAAGCTGCTTACCTATTGCAGATTCAGTCTTCCCAGCCTGGTGCAGGTCTACAATTTTGTTTCTGGTGTCCTTTGACAGCTCTTTGGTCTTGGCCATAGTGGAGTTTGGAGTCTGACTGTTTAAGGTTGTGGACAGGTGTCTTTTACACTGATAATGAGTTCAAACAGGTGCCATTAATACAGGTAATGAGTGGAGGACAGAGGAGCCTCTTAAAGAAGATGTTACAGGTCTGTGAGAGCCAGAAATCTTGCTTGTTTGTAGGTGACCAAATACTTATTTTCCACCATAATTTGCAAATAAATTATTTAAAAAATCAGACAATGTGATTTTCTGTTTTTTTTTTCTCATTTTGTCTCTCATAGTTGAGGTATACCTATGATGAAAATTGGAGACCTCTCTCATCTTTTAAGTGGGAGAACTTGCACAATTGGTGGCTGACTAAATACTTTTTTGCCCCACTGTATATATATAGTGGAAATGTGAAAATGACGAGGCAGCGTTTATCTCACGAGTCAGGTTTATTCACATCTTCCAACATCAGCAAAGCAGAAAGAGAAAAAACACAGACATTCGTCCTTTATATATCCAGGACCTTCAAAGCTCACAGTCACATTGTATTTAATCACAAGTAACAATGCATCTCCTCCCAATGTTCTCCTCCCCGAGGGCCGCAGCTGCTACCGACCCCCGGTCTTGGCGTTTCCCGAGCGCTTGAACTGGCACAGTGGTATACATTTGCGTGCCTTCTCTGCAAAGCGGCAATGGTAGAAACAGAAGGTGTCTTCTCCGCGATCCTTGGCCCCCGCCACCGCCGTCTCGGTGGTTCTGTTACCGCCGTCTCTGGCCCCCCACCATTTCCGGCCGTCGCGCCGAACTCCGTCGCTGCTGCGGTGGCCGCGCGCTGTTTGCTGGCGTTGAGAATCTGGTGCGCCTCCTGGGCCAGCGCGCGGAAGTCCCACTGGGCCAACAACGGCGAACTGGCCAGGGTCGCTCTCGTGGCCGACGGTAGGGTCCTGAGGAAAATGTGGGTGAAGATGAAGTCGTCGTCGTCTGATCCCCTCAACCTCAGCATGTTCTCCATCAGGTCAATGGGCGTGCCATCTCCCAAGTCGTTCAGAGCCAGGAGCCTCTCCGCTCTCTCCTGGACTGAGAGAGTGAAGCGCTGGATAAGCGCAGCCTTCAACCCGCCGTATTTGTCGTTGGCCGGTGGCCGCTCCAATAGGCTCTCCACATGCCGAGCCGTGCGGTTGTCGAGCTTTGCAATCACATGGTAGAACTTCGTGTCATCTACCGTTATCCCCCGGAGGGCGAACTGTGCTTCGACCAAGTGGAACCAGGAGCGTGGGTTGTCTTGCCAAAAGTCCGGTAGCTGGACGGTAGCCGCATACGCTTGGCTGGGAGCTCCTGACTCGGCTGGCCCGGGGGACTTTCTTTCATCCATGATACGTCTTAGGGTCACCAGTGTGGAAATGTGAAAATGACGAGGCAGAGTTTATCTCACAAGTCAGGTTTATTCACATCTTCCAACATCAGCAAAGCAGAAAGAGAAAAAACACAGACATCCGTCCTTTATATATCCAGGACCTTCAAAGCTCACAGTCACATTGCATTTAATCACAAGTAACAATGCATCTTCTCTTAAATCCTATAACATCCTCCTCATAGTCTCTGGCAGACCAGGAAATCCCCCAAGGCCGTCTCTTGCATACCAAAGACTAAATTTTCACATCCTCCTGTTATCTCCAAGGAGACCCAGTCCTTTGTTCTACTCTGAGATGTGAAGCTTAAAGTGATACATATGTGTCCCACAATATATATATATATATATATATATATATAAGATAAGATAAACCTTTATTAGTCCCACAATGGGGAAATTCCAGGATTGCAACAGCACAGGGACAGCAACACTCAGAGCAATAATTTAGAAGATAAGAAAATAAGAGCCGTGAATATACATATGTACACATAAATATATATACACAGTGTGGAGCATTGTAGCTAGATGCAATAAACAGCATAACCGTCTACTTAGTTATCCTACATAGTATGAATATGTACCCATACATATTGTCACTCTCCGTAGCGACTGATATTGTCCTAGTTGTATGCTGGAGGGGACCATTTGTGTAAGTCTGTCGCGTCTTTTACATTCAATACTATTAGGTCGTCATGTTTTTTTGCTATCTCTGCGAGCAGCCCTGCTTAGGTTATAAAGTCTGACAGCTGTAGGTAGGAATTATATCAATATTATTATATACAGTATATTATTATATTATATTATATATACTGTATATAATATTCAAATTCTGCTAGCATTAAACCTGATAATAAAGGCACTGTAAGGCAGCTTAAAAGGTTATAAGCCAGAATGTAAATTTGAAACTTGGTGGCCTAGTGACCTAACTTCAGACCCAGTCAATCCTCAAGGTCAAAGCCCAGGTTGAGGTCATTTGCTATTTGGCATGTGTCCAAGACTCCGTACTAACATGCACAAATGTCTTTCCCCTAGCTCTAAACCTTTTGTGACCTTGTGACCTTGACCTTTGACTTTGTGACCCCCAAAACAAAGCAACACACGCTAAGTCTGAGATTCACCCGAGAAAAATTCGGTGATCCTAGCTTCATTCTTTCTCAAGTTAGGCAAACAGGCAGACGGGGGTGACCGCCCTACCCACGCCCTGTTTCTGTCAGCATGAGTAAAAAGGGGAGGACAGTGGGAATTGAAGACATTTGAAGCTTTACTGGAAATATTCCCATGGCTCATATTTGGAGAGTTTTAATAAACAATCTACTATATGGGTGATTTGTTTAAAAAATGTGTTAAACTTTATTTTTTTTTTTTGCAAATGTTTTGCTAGTCGTTTTACAATACAGTATTCAGTCCTAGACTCACAGTGATGCAGGGCAGAAACTGTAGGGCACGACTTTGCGTTATAATGAGAGTGAGCAATAAAAGTGAAATAACTTAAAAGACAGCACTGGTCTGGAGCACTTTCCTGTGATTGGCAAACTGCCTGATAGTATTTGACTTCTATTCAGCAGTGATCTCATCTAAATCAAAGCAAGTCAAAACAAATGTGAAAAGACGTCTACGCTTACTGTTTGACCCCAGGCTGCTCTCTTCAGACAAAAACAAAAAAACAAAAACAGCAGTTCCTGTTGCGGCATCCAGTAGGAGAAGTCCCAGGGCTTCAGCAGTGTTTGGCACGTGGAAACTGAGAGCCGATGCCACACTGCCTGCTTTGTCTGACTCTTTAAACGTCAACAGAAATGTACAATTCCCTTGATGCTGCTCCCCTGGTTTCATTTACCTCAGGCCAAGAGAGCTGATACAATGAAAGCATATAGTAAGAAGGTAATGAAATCCAGCTGTTATATTTCACATGGCAGCAAGTCAGGCAGCTTTTAAAAAATAAAACTAGAGCTGCATATTGTGATAATATATCAGACACTCATGAATGATTTTAACAGGATGCTTTGGCTGCACATATAAAAATGTTTACAGCATTGCCTGGATATTAGAGAAGAGCTGTTCAGGTTAATTTTAGCTCAGAGTTACGTTTTCATCAGGATTTCCCGACATGGCCGTGCCAACATGAACATTACACACTTTTTCTCCATGTCTGCTTCAGAAGTGCACAGCCAGCAGGCTTTTGTTACAAAACAAGTCAGATTTCTCTTGAGGGTCATCTCGTGCATGAGCATGCATGCTCAAAGTGAGGTTTTATTTTTGGTATAGCTGCCCATTTGACTCACTCTGTGTTGCTGCCATAGTAAATCTGTCATTGTTAGTCATATCAAGACGACCAAAGGTTGAGCAGATTTGATGATTTGTTGATTCTGGCATCTTGGCATGCCGGGCAAAATGTTTCTGCAGGCTTTTGGCTGCTTTTCTGCCGCAGGATGCCACTGCAAGGCTACATAATGGGTGGCCAAGTCTGACCACAATGAGAGAGTTTCTCTTGCCATGTTTCCGACTTCACCACAGAGGAAACATGGAGTATATGTGCACGGGTGTTGAGTCATATTTCTTGCCTGTGATGCAGTCATACGTCTTCATGACGCTTTCTCAGCTACCTGCCTAATGCGCTTCTATCACTTCCCGCTACCTGAGCCATTTTTTAATTCTTTGCTGTGTATAATTTGGCATCAGCTCTAAATTTTGCTTCCTGTGTAAACAAGCTGCCACAAAGGAAATGAAACAAATATATACAGAAGACATTTGTTTATGTTGGGCACAGATTGTAAGCTACCTCATCAGGTGGGTTTGACAAATTTGTGTTTGCATGTTTTATCAGTGCTTTGTCTAAAAACAATGGTTCCAACAATAACAGAGGTAAAAGTGCCCCAGATTTGAGCCCAACAATAAAATGAGCTGCAGGAAGCATCTGGAGAGCTCCTCTATCGTCAGGATAGGACAGACTCAAATACAGTCGGGTCTGTCTGAAAATCTGCACGTTTTCAGCAGCTCCTCCCTGTCGCTATCTCATCCAGAAATGTTTCTGCTCACACTAAAATGACTGTCTTCAATCAATGTCTGCTGTTACAGTGCCCATTTAAACTATCCCACTGTGCTTCAGAAATCAGGATCAAGGATTAGTATGATTTTTTTTTTATTAGAAATTGTTTTTTAATCCCAATTAATAACAATACAGATAAGAAAGTTCCTGTTTATCCAGAAGGGAGGTTTATCTGGATCTTGAAGGAATTCATCTCTCAAAGACAGGAAGTCTTTAGATGCTTGTCGTCCTTTGTAAACAACAACGATTTAAAAATAGAATTCTGATGTTTTTATTTTGATGGGCCAATAGAACATTTTCCATATGACACAATTCCAAATTAACCCCCCAAGTCTTCATTTTGCCTTTTGCACGTCTCATTTTAGTCTGAAATAAAAAGTGTTGTTTTGTTGTTTTTTGTTTTGTTTTTTTTGCTAAAATATGCATAATAGTGAAAACAAATATGATTCAGTTGTCTGGTGATGATTTAGGGGCATGGATTTGTCTCTGGCACCTCAGTCCTGCTCCAGTTGTTCTGTACTTTTGATGCATGATGATCCATCTATACAGTGGCTTGCAAAAGTATTCACCCCCTCAGCATTTTTCCTTTTTGTTATGTTGCAGCCTGATGCTACAATCGTATAAATTCATTTTTTCCTTATTAATCTACACTCAGTACCCCATAATGGCAAACTGCAGCTGAATTTTAGGATTTTTTGTAATTCTCTTAAAAAGAAAAAACTGAAATATCACATGTTCATAAGTATTCAGACAATTGAAAAACACTTGAAATTTAGCTCAGGTGCCTCCCGTTTCTCTTCATCATTGCTGAGATGTTTCTACACATTGTTTGGAGTCCACCTTTGGTAAAATAAATTGACTAAACATGATTTGGAAAGACACATACCTCTCTATAGAAGGCCTCACAGCTGATGATTCATATCAGAGCAAAAATCAAATTATGATGTAAAAGAAACTGCCTACAGAGCTCAGAGACAGGGTTGTTGCCATGCACAAATGTAGGGAAGGCTACCAAAAAAATTCTGATGCACTGAAGCACAGTGGCCCTTCTGCCTGGCTTGCTCAGTTTGGCCAGGGGACCAGCTCTTGGAACAGTCCTGGTTGTGCCAAACTTCTTCCATTTACCATGTTGTAGTCAAGACCTTGCCAAGATCATTGCGGCGGCACGCATGGACGCAGCGGCCCCTCTTGGCATCAGCGAGTGTGAGAGTTTTGAGTGTTTTGATCATCCCAGACGTACATTCTGTAAAACTTACAACCGTGAGACCTTATTAAACATCAAGGTACTGCACGCTGCAAGAATCGCAGCGATCGGTTGTGACTTGGACATTCTACGCCAGCATGGAATTCTGGTGGAGTCCCTGCTGGAAGCTACTCGGAAGAGGAGGAAGCGTAGACGGAGGGAACGCAAGCAAAAGCGTGGAAAAAGGGCCGGGATCCATGCTAGGCTAAAGGCTAACCCATCCAGACCAGCAGTACCGTCGCTCCTTCTCTCTAACGTCTGCTCCCTCGACAACAAGCTGGACGAGCTGCGTCTGCTGAGAGAAACCCGGAGAGAGTGGAGGGACTGCTGTGTGCTTGCGTTCACGGAGACATGGCTCCACGACAACATCCCTGACGAGGCCATTCAACTAGAGGGTACGACGGTGTTCTGAGCAGACAGTGAAACGGCGAATTCCGGTAAGAGCTGTGGGGGTGGGCTATGCATCTATGTTAACAAGAACTGGTGTGTTAACGCCACATTAGTGTCTAAACACTACTCTCCGTTGGCGGAGTTCCTTATTGTAAATTGTCGGCCATATTATCTGCCGAGGGAATTCAGCAACTGTTGTAGGCTGTTTGTAGCAGCCGTTTACTTAGCGCCGAGCGCTAACGCTAACGCTAATGCTAAGAAGGCACTCGGGGAACTGCACGATGCTATTAGCGAAATCCAAACTTCACATCCGGACAGTTTTGTGGTGGTTGCGGGGGATTTTAACCACACCAGCTTAAAGACTGTGCTCCCCAACTTTAAACAATGTGTAGACTTTAAGACCAGAGGAGAGAATACTATGTTGGACTTAGTGTCCACAAACACAGATGCATATAAGGCGATACCCCGCCCCCACCTCGGCCTTTCTGACCACATATTCGTGATGCTGGTGCCTGCCTACAAACCCTTATTGAAGCGCAGTAGGCCAGTAGTGAAACAAATCAGGATTTGGCCAGAGAGTGCAACCCCTGCACTGAAAGACTGTTTTCTGCACACAGACTGGGAGGTCTTCAAAATAGCAGCCTCCCAGGAAGACAAGACAGATGTGGAGGAGTATGCTGAAACGGTCACCAGCTACATCGCGAAGTGCACAGAGGATGTCACTACAGTGAAGACCATCACTATGCGGGGAAACCATAAGCCCTGGATGACCGCAGAGGTGCGCTCGCTGCTTTCAGCCAGAGATGCAGCCTTCAGAGCAAAGGACAGGATCGCCCTCCACTCAGCCAGGTCTGCGCTCACAAAGGGAATTAAGACGGCGAAGCGCGCCTATGCGGAGAAAATCCAGGGACACCTCTGTGACACTAGGAACATCAAGCAGATGTGGCAGGGAGTTCGGACACTGACGGGCTATAAGTCTAGGCAGGGGGTCGATGATGACGACGCTTCGCTTCCAGACAGGCTCAACGACTTCTTTGCACGTTTTGAAGCATCAAACTTGACAATCAGAGGGAGGGCTGGCCCATCTCCACCATCAGTCGGACCAGCTTTTACTATCGACACAGCAGACACACGGAGAGCCCTAACCAGAGTCAACCCACGTAAAGCTGCAGGTCCGGACAACATCCCAGGACGTGTGCTCCGAGACTGCGCGAGCGAGTTGGCGGATGTACTGACTGACATTTATAACATCTCCCTGAGTCAGGCCATCGTTCCCAGATGCTTCAAAACCTCTTTCTTAGTACCGGAGGCAAAGAAACCAGTTGTGTCCTGTCTGAATGACTATCGTCCTGTTGCACTGACACCAATTGTGATGAAGTGTTTCGAACGGCTTGTCAAACCACACATTACAGCCTGCCTCCCTGCATCACACGACCTGCTCCAGTTTGCATATCGTTCAAACCGCTCCACGGAGGATGCCATAGTCACCACCCTGCACTCTGTCATCACCCACCTGGATCAGAAAGACACCTACGCCAGACTCCTGTACATTGATTTCAGTTCAGCATTCAACACCATTATTCCCCAGAGACTGATGGAGAAATTACTCCTTCTTGGTCTGAACACCGCCACATGTCTCTGGATCCTGGATTTCCTGACTAAGAGACCTCAGTCTGTCCGGGTTGGAAACAACATCTCCAACTCTGTCACGCTGAGCACCGGATCCCCTCAAGGCTGCGTACTCAGTCCACTATTGTTTACACTTCTAACACGACTGTGTATCCAGACACGAGGGGAACCAGATTATTAAGTTTGCAGATGACACCACGGTGGTGGGACTTATTCAGAGGGATGAGGAATCAATGTACAGGGAAGAAGTGAGAGACCTGGAGGGTTGGTGCAGGGAGAACAATCTGGTGCTCAACGTGGACAAAACAAAGGAGATGATTATCGACTTCCGGCGGTCACAGCCTGAACACGTGCCCCTCAGCATCGGCGGCCGTTTAGTGGAGAGAGTGGAGAACATCAAGTTCCTCGGAGTGCAGATCTCGCAGGACCTGACCTGGAGCAAGAATTCCTTGGGGATCAGGAAGCGAGCCCAACAGAGACTGCACTTCTTGAGGAAACTCAAACAGGCCTCTCTCCCCATCTGCATCCTCAGGACCTTCTACAGAGGTGTGGTGGAGAGTGTTCTGACGTACTGCATTGCTACATGGTACTCCAGCTGCAGTATGTCAGACAAAAAAGCCCTGCAGAGGATAGGGAGCTGAGAGGGTAATTGGAGTCTCCCTCTCCTCTGTCCAAGAACTTTTTCAGAACCGTTGTAGGAGCAGGGCACTGAACATTGTCAAGGACCGTTCTCACCCTCTGCATAAACACTTTGAACTTCTGCCATCTGGCAAACAATTCCGGAACATCAGAGGCAGAACCACCAGACTGATCAACAGCTTCCTTCCACAAGCTGTTAGGATGCTGAACAGTTGATCCGGAATCTCTCATATACACTACCGCACCTACGGACATTATGTACATTATTTGTATGTTATAGTTAGTTAGTTTTTCAAGCATGTCTCAGGGATGTGTGAATGGATGTGGTGGGGGGGGGGGGTGAAGAAATGTGTGAGTATGTCTTAAATCATGTTCTTTTACTTATATGGATGCCGAGAGAAACGCAATTTCATCTTGCCTGCACTACAGTTGTATGTACAGCAATATGACAATAAAGGTTGATTTGATTTGATCAGAATCTCTCAAGATCAAGTCGAGACCAAGATTGAGACCTTTATACACAGTGGTCTTCTTGGTCTTGACAGACTGTAGTTTCGGTCTGGTCTCGACTACAACACTATCCGTTTGAGTATTATAGAGGCTACTGTACTCTTGGGAACCATCAGTGCAGCAGATGTTTTTTGTAGCCTTCACCAGATCTGTGCATGTCAGTA
Organism: Pholidichthys leucotaenia; assembly: GCA_020510985.1. Taxonomy (NCBI): domain Eukaryota; kingdom Metazoa; phylum Chordata; class Actinopteri; order Cichliformes; family Pholidichthyidae; genus Pholidichthys; species Pholidichthys leucotaenia. The sequence goes on along the minus strand of CM035841.1, from coordinate 309,960,032 downwards.
ACCCTGTCTCTGAGCTCTGTAGGCAGTTTCTTTTACCTCATGGCTTGGTGTGTGCTCTCATATGCATTGTCGGCTGTGAGGCCTTTTATCTTTCCAAATAAGGTCCAATCAATTTAGTTAACCACAGGTGGACTCCAAACAAACTGCAAAAGCATCTCAGCAAAAATTAAGACAAATAGAAGGCACCTGAACTAAGCTTTTGTTTTTTGTTTGTTTTGCTTTTATTAAAACATGTTGCAATGCAGACTTATAAGGTGAGGAAAAGCACCTTTTTTCTGTTCGATTCCCTGTTCTCAAGACTAAAAGCTGCTTCCTTAAAAGGATCTCCTCTGGATTCTTTTTTTTCTTTTGACAGCTCTGTTTGTTTTGCTTCTCAGGATGTGTCCTTGTGGTGACTCCTCACTTGCCTGTCGGGTTACAGAGGACATCAGCAGAGGTTAAATGTACATGAACGTAATGACGACGGTCCAGGCCAAAAGTTTTTATTTCGAGGGGAAAGAACCTTTAAGACAGGATGTGCTAATTAGCTCTCACATTCACTGCTGCTGAAGTCCCACTGTCACACTTTATAGCTTTGTGCTGCGGTGCTTTTGAATGAGATGAAGTAGTGGCTCTGAAAATAGTAACTGAAGCAAAAAAAGTGTTGAGAAGATCACAATGTGGGAGCTGAGGGAGAAGGAACTGAGATATGAGTGAGCACATCTGTGTATTTATAGGTGGCTGGCTTGGTTTCAGATCGCGGTATTACACTAATACAGCTATAGTTAGCATTGGCGTTAAATCAAGTTATTGTTGATAGAATGCAGTAAAAATAACACACTGATTAGTTTGGTATGTTTGAGCAGTAAACTAATTCCATCTGTGAGTTTCCACTGGGGACGTGAGGCACCTTTCTCTCCTCCTTTATAAATCACAGCTGTGATTTTAACTGTTAAGGGTCAAATGTTGCAGGCTTCTTTGTGATGACATCGAGAGCATAAAAGTTTGTAATTTGTTTTTGTTTAAAAAAAAAAAGTAATTGAGTCAATTTTTCTGGAAGTCTGAAGTAGAGACGTGTTTGTGTGTTTGGAAGGAAAGTATTTTGCAGATCATGTTTTAGGCAGTTTCTATGTGCATGCTGTGCTGAAGCTGATATACTGGCATTGTTCGTGATGTGACCTGACATGGCATGACGGTACAGATGGGACACGTTTCCTGCTCACTGAAGTGATAGCACTCATCTGTTTTGAACCAGGAGGAAATATGAGTTTACTCAGGGGAGACATTACAGCACACCGACACACATCTAGCATCGTTCAGTCTCACTACAGGTTTGGTTGGAAAATTGTACTCAGGGTCCAGTGTTCTGTCTTTCATGATATAATACAGTAGGGTGGATCAACTACTATTATTATGGTCAGCATATGAGAGGCTAACAAGTGAAAAATGGATGAAATATGGTGGCATTATCAAAATTCATTGTCTGACTTCATGACTTTAAAGGTGCAGTATGTAATCAAAAAAAGTTTTCAGAAAACATTGATCATACTATTAGAAACCCTGACCGTGTTACTATCAAAATAATTTGCTAAAGGTCTTCATCTTTTCCTCCTGCCTGACAGCTCCATGTTCAACATCCTTTGTCCAATATATCCACTATCCCTCCTCTGCACATGTCCAAACCATCTCAGCTTTGCTTCTCTTACTTTGTCTCCAAACTGCTTGACCTGAGCTGTCCCTCAGATATACTCATTTCTAATCCTGTCTCTCCTAGTCACTCCCAATGAGAATCTTAGCATCTTCAACTCTGACACCTCCAGCTCTGCCTCCTGTCTTTTTGTCAGTACCATCGTCTCCAAATCATACATCACAGCTGGTCTCACTACAGTCTTGAAACCTTCCCTTTCACTGTAGCTGCTATCACAGATCACCCCGACACTTGTCTCCACCCACTCCACCCTGCCTGCGCTCTCTTCTTCACCTCTCTTGTGCACTGTCCATTGCTTTGGATGGTTGACCCTAGGGCTGTGCGATATGACGATATATATCGGTGACGTGATAAAAAAATGTCTACTGTTTCATATAAAACTGTATCATTTTTATCGGGATTTAAAAGACACATACCCGTTTCTGCTTGTCAATGCCCCCCCCCCCCCACAGTGCGCCACAGCAGCTAGTGGCAAGCTAATGTTTTGCTGCTACTTCTGTGGAGCCGCTATTTCTGTATGAGGGACGTGGGACTTTTTCCCCACCGTGCTGCATCAGAAAGGATAGTCCTCTAACCTCATTTTAATTGGAGGTAAGTAACGTTAACACCGTCTCTAATTATGAAACGGAAAATGCTAAATGACGACGCTAACTTGTCACTAATAGGAAACATTATAGTGTATCAGACTGTCGTTCTGGTTTAAATCACTGCCGAGTTTCTTAATTTTGTCTGAAAAAATATTAGTAAAGCTGCAAAAGTGTGTGACAGTGGCCGCATACACACTAAATAAATAATAAATTAATTAAAATGTGTCGGAGGAACAAACTGGCTCTTAATATATCTTGAGTTCTAAAAATTTTTAATTAGGCAAGTAGTGATGAATAAAGTTGAAGTCATCTGAAATGCACATGAAAAAACAATTTTATAACACACTGCAAAATTAAGAGGGGAAAAAATGCATAAAATTAATGACTGATGAATTTGTATAATTGTGTAATTTAAATTGTAGAAAAAGTGATGGTCCTTTTATTGGTTATCATATATAAACTATAGAATTTACAGAAAATGTTTATTGTGATATACCTGTTGGAAAAATCTCTTCAACCTATAGTCAAGAAACAGGCAGGATCAACGTTTTAGCAAATTTAATATGCACTGATCAGCAGAAGACAATACAGAGTACAGCTTTCACAGACTGCCGCAGTGCATTGGCTTAACTAACAGTGTGTTTCTGGCTAATATATATCCAAGGGACCGTCAGGGTGGGGTCTCTTCTTGATAAGTTCATTCATGACTCAGTGTGGTAAGGTTTACTGAGCCTCTTGATTATTTCTTTCATGACTAAGATTGTATATACTGAGTCCATGCAGAAAACACTAGTGATAAGCTGAACAGTCAGTGATAGATCTGAACATTCACAGTCACATCAGCGTCCTTCTGTTTTTTCTACTGCTCAACAACTCCAAATATGGTAACAGGATTTCCTAGGTGTACACATTAGGCTTTAAAAAGAAAAATTCATATTCATGAAATTAATATAACTCAGTGTAACATGGAATTTTTCCATCACTATCGTTATCAAATGAGATTACTAATATTGCGATATGAAATTTTGGTCATATTGCGCAGCCCTAGTTGACCCCCCCCCCCCCCCCCCCCCGGGTTCCAAGGTTGTCATAGCCAGGAGCGGCACTGGGGTTAAGCTCCCAGTGCGTGTCTCAAAAAGCCTCTGACAACTAAGTCCAACTCCTAGCCTGCCCGTGTGGTTTAGTTTCTAAGCCCGGCGGAACTGCTTTTACTAATAGGAGAAGGGGTGAGGGAGGGTTTCTGGCACCTCAAAACCAGATGCTTCGGGTAGATGGTGGCCCGTTAACCTGGGAAAGTAGCCCATCTAGGGGAAGGTAAACCCTGATTTCAAACCTCCGCTGCCTTGCGGCATACCCGGTCACGGGAAAGGCTTCGGGAGTCAACCCTGAGGAAAAATCCGGAGTCGGAGTCCCTAAGGCAGTTCTCTGTTGTACTCAACATCATTCTGGCAGCTCCTGCGACGGCGCTGGTGCCAAACTGTAGCAGCTCTGCTGTTCCTTTGGATTCATCAGTGACGTGGAGAGGGGGACATGCTGCATGGGCAACATCTTGTCTTCCATATCTTCCTGCCCAGGCTTGAATCCTACCATCGCCCAACGCTGGAAGGTAGAACACCATCACTGGAGAGGACACTCCAGCTTCGCCTTCAGCGTAGACAAAACACGGGGAATGACAGTTACCGGTTATAAGCCATCACTCAACTGGCGTAGAGCGTGGTGCCAGGGGTTGTTCCCGACGGTGGGAGGGATCATTTGATCTCACTGGACAGCTACCGCCCGCCTCAAGCTGGGCAGTCCCCAGCCAATAAAGTGTTGTCCCGCCACAGCCTGCTTTCCTCATTGGGTGCATGGGGATGAGGTGAAGTCCGAATGGCAGGCTGAGAACCTTCGCACCAGGCAAGACAACAAAACAAAAGAGACCAACTCTAAAACTGGGAACTTGGAGCGTCCGCACTATGATGACAGGACTCGCTGCTAACCTCAAGGACATCAGCGACACCAGGAAGACTGCCGTCATCAATAATGAGCTGAAGAGACTGGAAGTGGATATCACCACTCTCCAGGAAACATGGTTGGCTGACGCAGGCACGCTGAGAGAGAAGGACTACACGTTCTACTGGCAGGGAAAGGGCAGTGACGAACACAGGGAACACGGAGTGGGCTTCGCAGTGAAGAACTCCTTGCTGAAGATGGTGGAACCGGGCAGCAATGGCTCTGCACGACTCCTCACCCTCCACCTTAACACGACTCAGGGCCCAGTCACCCTCGTCAGTGTGTATGCCCCAACACTGACAGCCACACCAGAGGCAAAAGACAAGTTCTATGAGACTCTTGCAACAACTGTCAGGATCATCCCCAACTCTGAACAACTCATTCTCCTTGGAGACTTCAATGCCAGAGTGGGTGGTGACCATGACTCCTGGCCCTCCTGTCTTGGACCATTCGGTGTGGGCAGAATGAACGACAATGGACAGTGGCTGCTCGAGTTCTGCACACATCATGATCTGTGTATCACAAACTCGTTCTTCAAGACCAAGCCCCAAACAAGGTTTCCTGACGACATCCGCGCTCAAAGCACTGGCACCAGCTGGACTTGATCCTGACCAGGCGCACCTCACTGAAGAACATGCTAATCACCCGCTCATTCCAGAGTGCAGATTGCGACACAGACCATTCATTGGTGTGTTGCAAGGTCAAGCTGCAGCTGAAGAAATTCCACCGCGCCAGACAGCCTGGAAAGGCATGGATTGACACCAGCAAGATGGCCCAACCAGAACTTGTCGAGCAGTTTGCCTCCACCTTTGTGAAGGAACTTAGTGAACCACAAGAAGGAGAGGCCGCAAAGCAGAAGTGGGAAGAGCTGCGAAACATCATCCTCCGCACAGCCTTGGCTACCTTTGGGAGGAAGACCTCAAAGTCACAGGACTGGTTTGATGCCAAGTCGACCGTGATGACCCCCCCGTCATTGAAGCCAAGCGCTCAGCACTTGCTGAGTACAAGAAGTGCCCAAACGAGAAGAATCTCCAGATCCTCAGAGCTGCGAGAAGCAAAGTTCAGCAGACTGCTTGGCGCTGCGCCAATGAGTACTGGACTCAGCTCAGCCAAGACATTCAAACCGCTGCCATAACAGGGAACATCCGTGGTATGTACGACGGCATCAAGGACTGGTGTTGAGAATTAGCACTTGTGCTATATACACCTATGCAAAACATCTGGTCTCTCCTTGTGATTGTACTAATGTAATTTGTTATGTCCATATTAAAGAAAGAAAGAAAGAAAGAAAGAAAGCACTTGGTCAGGCTCAGAGCAAGACGGCCCCCCTCAAATCCTCCACTGGGGAGATGATCACAGAAAAGAACAAGCAGATGGAGAGATGGGTGGAGCACTACTCCGACCTCTACTCCAGACAGAACACCGTGACACCGTCAGCCCTTGATGCCATCGATTGCCTGCCATCCATGGATGAACTTGACGCCGAGCCAACCATCGACAAACTCAGCAAGGCCATTGATAGCTTGGCCGCTGGCAAGGCACCTGGCAACGACGGCATACCCCCCAACCTGATCAAGCACTGCAAGACTGCCCTACTGTTGCCATTGCATGATGCCCTCTGCCAGTGCTGGAAGGAAGGTGCCGTACCACAGGACATGAAGGACGCCAAGATCATCACCCTCTACAAAAATAAAGGGGAGATAAGCGACTGCAACAACTACAGGGGCATCTTCCTCCTCAGCATTGTTGGCAAAGTCTATGCACGAGTTGTCCTCATTCGTCTACAGAAGCTTGCCGAACGTGTCTACCCTGAGTCTCAGTGTGGCTTCCGCGCTGGGTGATCGACAGTGGGCATGATATTCTCCATCCACCAACTCCAGGAGAAGTGCAGAGAACAGAACATGCCCCTGTACGTCACCTTCATCGACCTCACCAAAGCGTTCGATCTGGTCAGCAGAGAGGGCCTTTTAAAAATCCTGCCAAAGATAGGATGCCCACCAAAGTTGCAAAGCCTCATCGAATCGTTTCACACCAACATGCAGGGGATGGTGCAGTACAACGGCAACGTCTCAGAGCCATTCAATATACACAGCGGAGTGAAACAGGGCTGTGTACTTGCGCCAACCCTCTTTGGGATTTTCTTTTCTATGCTCCTGAGGCATGCCTTTAGCACAGCAACAGAGGGAATCTACCTGCATACAAGATCTGATGGCAGGCTTTTCAACCTTGCCCACCTGAAAGCCAGAACCACAGTACGTGAGGCTCTAATCAGAGATATGTTGTTTGCAGACGACGCTGCAGTCGCAACCCACACACAGCAGGAGCTTCAGACCCTGATGGATCACTTCTCCCAGGCATGCATGGACTTTGGGCTTACCATCAGCCTGAAGAAGACTAACGTCTTGGCGCAAGGCACGGAAGCACCACCAACCATCACCATCGACGACTACGAGCTGGAGGTCGTGAATCAGTTCACGTACCTGGGGTCCACGATCAGCAACAACCTCTCCCTTGGTACAGAGATCGACAAGAGGATTGGAAAATCAGCTTCCACACTCGCTCGCCTCACCACACGAGTGTGGGAGAATCCCAAACTCTCTGTCAAGACGAAGATGGCAGTGTACAACGCCTGCATCATCAGCACACTGCTCTATGGGAGTGAGACGTGGACAACATATGCCCGGCAGGAAAAGAGACTGAATTCCTTCCACTTGCACTGCATTCGCCACATCCTGGACATATCCTGGCAGGACAAAGTGCCCAACACAGAAGTCCTGTCCCGCGCCGGCCTTCCCTCCATGTTCACTCTACTCAGGCAGCGCAGGCTCCGCTGGCTAGGCCATGTTCACCGTATGGAGGATGGCAGAATCCCCAAAGACGTCCTCTACGGAGAACTGGCGACTGGCAGGAGAGACGCTGGCCGCCCACAGCTGCGCTTCGGAGACGTCTGCAAGAGAGATATGAAGGCCCTGGAGATCAACGCAGAGCGCTGGGAGGACCTCGCAACGGACCGCTCCAAATGGAGAGGCACCCTGACCAGACAGCTCAAGGCGGGTGAAGAGAAACTGACTGCTGCAGCAGATGAAAAAAGGACCCGCAGGAAGAACCGCCACAGACCCAGTAGCATGGAGACCATCCACAAGTGCGACCTGTGTGACAGGGACTGCCATTCGCGCATTGGCCTATTCAGCCACAGGCGGTGCTGTTCCAGCAGAGTAGACATCTAGGATTCTCTTCCATGGTCATCATAGACCGACGGAGGCCGACGACGAGTTGACCCCAGGTATTTAAACTTATCTATCTTCACTACCTCTGCTCCTTGCATCTTTACACCTGCCTCCCTCTCATTCACACATATTCTCTTTTGCTTCTACTGACTTTCATTCCTTTTCTCCTCAGTGCATATACAGTGGATATAAAAAGTCTACATACCCCTGTTCAAATGCCAGGTTTTTGTGATTTAAAAAAAGGAGACCAAGATAAATCATTTCAAAACTTTTTCCACCGTTAATGTGGCCATAACCTGCACAACCCAATTGAAAAACAAACTGGAATCTTTTAAGGGAAAAAATAAAAAACTTACAATAACCTGGTTGCATAAATATGCACACCCTTAAACTAATACTTTGTTGCAGCATCTTTGACTTTTATTACAGCACTCAGTCTTTTTAGGTGGGAGTCTATCAGTGTGGAACATCTTGATGTGGCAATATTTGCCCACTCTCCTTTGCAAAAATGTTCCAAATCTATCAGATTGCGAGAGCATCTCCTGTGCACAGCCCTCTTCAGATCACCCCACAGATGTTTTATCGGATTCAGGTCTGGACTCTGGCTGGGCCATTCCAAAACCTTAATCTTTTTCTGGTGAAGCCATTCTTTTGTTGATTTGGATGTGTGCTTTGGGTCATTGTCGTGGTGAAAGATGAAGTTCCTCTTCATCTTCAGCTTTCTAGCAGAAGCCTGAACATTTTGTGCCAATACTGAATGGTATTTGGAACTGTTCATAATTCCCTCCACCTTGACTAAGGCCCCAGTTCCAGCTGAAAAAAAACAGCCCCAAAACATGATGCTGCCACCACCATGCTTCACTGTAGGTATGGTGTTCTTTTGGTGATGAGCAGTGTTGTGTTTGCACCAAATATACTTTTTGGAATTATGGCCAAAAAGTTCAACCTTAGTTTCATCGGCCCGTAACACATTTTCCCACATGCATTTGGGAGATTTTAAATGTGTTTTTGCAAAATGTAGCCGGGCTTGGATGTTTTTCTTCATAAGATAAGGCTTCCATCTTGCCACCCTACTCCATAGCCCAGACATATAAAGAAGACGGGAGATTGTTGTCACATGTACTAAACAGCCAGTACTTGTCAGTAATTTCTGCAGCTTCTTCAATGCTGCTGTCGGTCTCTTGGCAGCCTCCCAGACCAGTTTCCATCTCGTCTTTTCATCAATTTTGGAGGGACGTCCAGTTCTTGGTAATGTCACTGTTGTGCCATATTTTCTACACTTGATGGTGACTGTCTTCACTGTGTTCCATGGTTTATTTAATGCCTTGGAAATTCTTTTGTACCCTTCTCCTGACTGATACCTGTGAACAGTGAGATCCCTCTGATGCTTTGGAAGCTCTCTGCGGATCATGGCTTGTGTTGTAAGATGTGACTACAAAAATATCAGGAAAAGCCTACTAGAACAGCTGAACTTTATTTGGGGTTAATCAGAGGCACTTTAAATGGTGGCAGGTGTGTGCTGACTCTCATTTAACATGAAATTGAATGTGATTAGTTAATTCTGAACACAGCCACATTCCAAGTTATAACAGGGTGTACATATTTATGCAACCAGGTTATTGTAAGTTTTTTATTTTTTATTTTTCCCCTTAAAAGATTTCAGTTTGTTTTTCAATTGGGTTGTACAGGTTATAGGTCACATTAATGGTGGGAAAAGTTTTGAAATGATTTATCTTGGTCTCTTTTTTTACATCACAAAAACTTGGCATTTGAACAGGGGTGTGTAGACTTTTTATATCCACTGTATACCTTCACCTCATTTTTTCCATCTTTTCCAAGTAACAGTTTCCATTGAAGGGTTTTTATATTTCAGTCAAAACCAGTAATGACTTTTCAGTGCAGAATTTCATGCAGTACCAGGCTACTTCTGCTTACTGAAAGTTCAATTTACTCCTAATTACCATAACTGTACAGTCCCCACATTTGGTTGCATCTTGAGGGAAGAGTAACTTGATAAGCAGAACTATTCCTGAAGTTGGAGAAATGTAATTATTTATATATGGTGTTTAAATTCACTCTTTGTACTAGAGTCACAATGCACATTTAACCATACTTCACTGCTTCAATTAAATTCTTTGTCAGCTTGTTTTTGTTTCAGCAGATTGTGATTTCTCAGACCTATGGCCAAAAACTGGTCACACATCTGAGGCTAACTGCCTTTACCACCAACATCAGCCCCACTGAAATGTTTTCCAGTTTTTGGAATAAACATGGTTCATTTTGACTGGGAACTGATTTCAAAAGCATTCTGCATACATTTGGTATGACTGGTTGTTTGGCCTTTTTAGATCACACAGAATCATTCAATTTTGGCAGAACTCAGGATATTCCAGCCTGAGAGCAATTTTTCTGCTGAATTTTGGCTTTTATTATCCAGATAGACCATAAAGAACATGTTTTCTTTCTGTGAGCCATAAATGATCACAATTTCTAACTAACTAACTAACTAACCTGCACTTATATAGCGCTTTTCTAGTCACAAAGACCACTCAAAGCGCTTTCATTAATACTAACCCTCTATTCTAAGGGCCTATAGGAAACAGATATCTAGGGACAATTTAGAACAGCCAATTAACCTAACATGCATGTTTTTGGCATGTGGGAGGAAACCGGAGAAATCCCGGAGTAAACCCACGCAACACGGGGAGAACATTTCTGCTTATGGAAATTGTTTAAATGACAAAGTGAAAACAATGTGAATGGCTCTCTAATATTTGCGACCCTATAAAATCCGATCGGTTCCTTCTTGAGCTGGTTTGGATATTTTTGGACAGATTTAATGAAATTCTCTTCCTTAAGTCGTGATTGTTGCCTGTGCGAATGTCATAAAAATCAAAGGAGTTGCTCACAGTGATAAGACACGAAGAATGATCATTTTTACCGTGTAAATCAACAGTTGTAGATGTTTTTCCAAATAATACAGATTCCCTTCTAAACTGACTTAATTTTTTCGGTGGGCCAAGCTCCACCTTTAGTAAACTCTTTCATTAAAGTAATTTCATAAGCATTTTCATAACCATTATAGAATGGAGAGAGAGAGATTGACAGACGGATCGGAGCAGCATCTGCAGTGATGCGGACATTGTACTTGTCTGTTGTGGTGAAGAGGGAGCTGAGCTATAAAGCAATGCTCTCAATTTACCGGTCAATCTATGTTCCTACCCTCACCTATGGTCATGAGCTTTGGGTAATGACCGAAAGAATGAGATCACGGATAGAAGCGGCTGAAATGAGCTTTCTCCGTAGGATTGCTGAACTCACCCTTAGAGATAGGGTGAAGAACTCAGTCATCTGGCAGAGGCTCAGAGTAGAACCGCTGCTCCTCCACATCAAAACGAGCCAGGTATGGTGGTTTGGGCATCTGATCAGGGTACCTCCTGGATGCCTCCCACTTGAGGTGTTTCGGACATGTGCCACTGGGAGGAGATCCTGGGGCAGGCCCAGGACACGCTGGAGAGACTACGTCTCCCAGCTGGCCTGGGAACATCTTGGTATCCTCTCTAGAGAGTTGGAGCAGGTGGCTGGGGAGAGAGAAGTCTGGGCTTCTCTGCTTGAGCCGCTGCCCCTGTGACTCGGACCTCCGGAAAAGTGGTAGAAAATGGATGGATGGATGGATAGATAACTGATACAGGAATTCCCAAAATGCTTTAAAACACTTTTAAAATGGAGCTGCAAAAAACGGTGTATGCACAAACACTGAACAGTTAAGAGAGATCCTAAGTAAAACAGCAAGAGGAAATCCACATAAACATCTTGATTTTTAAAATCCAACAGCTTTAAAGGCAGCTGTGATCATTCTTTATGAGAAGTCCTTGAAAATGTCCTTGGAGGAAGTTATTTAAATGTGCAAAGAATATCCCCCCACTGCAAACAAAGAAAAAAAAGGAGCTTGTCCTCGGGGAGTTAAGTTGGATGTGAGAGGTGGCTGTAAAACCTTGTTGCATTTATTCAAGTACATGTAGGAGAGCAGCTCATCAAAGATTTCCCTTGACCCACTTCCGATTATTGTAGGAGGCTGAAATTGCACATGTATCATACATATATCTATACACCTTATTCCTAGCCCCCATGGTGCCTTGTGTGAATTATGTGCGCAATTTCCGGTACTATTTTAGAACGTGGATTTGTCATTGAAATGGGATGCTTTTCCTTGTTAAAAACAATGACTTTGGCATCATAAATGTGGGAACACGATCTTTTACACCTCAGAAACAGTAATATAATCATACCACTTGTCATAAATCGCCCTTCCCAGGGGCGGACTGAACACGCCAAACACAGGCTGTGAGTTTGCACATTTATTAACAGAAAGACATACAAGTACAAAAATACACGAAACACAAACTTATGGATACTGACAGGATACAAACGGGAAACAGACGGGGGCTCTGTCTGGGGATGAGAAAGACATAACTCTAACGTCCGGGTTACAAAAGACCGCTGCGAAGAATGAACAACGCCGCAGTGCTTAAATAAGGATGAGCCAGATGATCAACAGGTGTGGGTGCATGAGTGAGGAAATACTGTAACCAGGTCAGATACCGGGCAGCTGGGACAGCTTGTGAACAGAGTTTGGTAGGAGGAGATGACACCCGGTGCTGTCAACATAAACAAACAGAGGACCAGATAAGGGCAACCTGCGGATCCAGATAATAAAATATACATGAAAGCTAAAAAGCAAAAGGAGAGATGAAAATCAGGAAGATTCCTGAACAAACAGGCAGAAAAATAAAATACAACACCAAATAAACATAGATACACAAACTACAGGGATTAGACTAACATAATAAGACTAAGAATACAGGACAACTCAGATACCAAAAATGTAGCAACGCCAACTCGATACAAAATAACCCCAAAAAGAAGAAAATACAAAACATAATAGAAACAACTGAAGTGAGTGCCCGGTGCTTCCCCCCATGCTTCGCTTCATGACAGGGCTCCCCCTTCAAGGGGTGGATTCCAGACACCCCAGGGTAACATCAAAGGGGGGAAAAAAGAACACCACCATCGGGATAACACAGTAACCCACCCCGGGAGGGTGTTGGGGGAACCCAGGACAGGAAGGACCGAAACAACACAAAAAGGAGAGAAAAAAAAAGGCTCAACCATGACATTTGGGTGGCAAAATAAGACAGTTCAGGTGGATTATAAGAGTCCCAAAGCCACCCGATCATCAGGTGGAACAAATCAGGTGGTCTCCCAGAGTTCCAGAGCCCCACAAGCAGCCAATGAGGTCCGTCGGGTGGCCTTCCAGAGTTCCAGAGCCACCCAAGTAGACGGCGCAGTCTATCAGGTGGTATCCCTGCATCCGTGAGCCCCCCCCCCCCCCCCCCCCGGAGGCTGCAGTTGGACCCCTTGCCTACCGTGGACCACAGGGTCCGCGCTAAGGATGAACTGAGTCAGTGGCTGCAGGGAGCTGGCATCCGTCGATGACGACCGACCAGCGGGGACACCAAATGAAGACGACAGCTGACCGGTGGGGAAGCTGGACAATGAAGAAGACTGATCAGCGGGGACCCCCGGCAACACCTGATGACTTTCAACGCCCTCCGACGAAGGTGGAGGATCCATGACGACCTCAGGTGAAGGGCCCAAGAGGACCTCAGGTGAAGGTGGAGGATCCATGATGACCTCCAGTGAAGGTGGGGGACCCTCAACGACCTCCAACGACAGCGGAAGACCCTCAACAACCTCTGGCGAAGGCGAGGGACCCTCAGTGACCTCCGGCAAAGGCTGGGGACCCTCAACAACCTCGGGCAGAGACGGAGGACCCACGGCGACCTCGGGCGGAGGTAGAGGATTTACGACAAGCTCGGGTGGAGGCAGAGGATCCACAGCAACCTCTGACGGAGATGGAGGACACACGGTGTCCTCTGACTGAGATGGAGGACCCACGGTGAACTCTGGTGGTGATAGAGGACCCACAGTGACTTCCGGCAGAGATGGAGGACCCACAGTGACCTCTGGTGGAGGTGGAGGCTCAGGGAAAGAGAAAACAGACACCGGTTCAGAGTCACCAGCAGCAGTGGAGCCCAGCGAGGAGAACTCAGGTGCAGTTGGCGGCTGCAACTGGCCCTCCCTACCAAGAGCCAAGTAAGACCTCTCTAATATGGTTATAGTGAAAACAAAAAAGAGAACTTGCTTGAGCTCGAGCTCCACCTCTGTCCAGGACTCTGGTGAATTAGGTTGGGACGTCTCGACTCCGGACATCTGGTGATCCAACCCTGGCATGGTCACCTCAGATGGGGAAGAAGAGAGAAACACCGGAACATTACCGGCAGCAGTGGAGCCCGGCAAGGAGCGCTCAGGAGCAGAGGACATCTGCAGCTGATTCTCCTCACCATGAGCCAGACAAGATTTCTCTAGATCTGCAGATGTTAAAACAGAACAGAGTACTTGCCTGGGCTCGAGCTCCACCACCGTCCAGGACTCCGGCGACACTGCTGTGACGGTCCCGGCAGCAGGCGTGATGGTGTTTGCAGCTGAAAGACCTCCAGGCGTGGCAACCAGTGTAGGTGAATCCCCCGGCATGGCGGCTGAAACTGGAGGAGGCCTCATCGCTGGCGCTGAGCCCCATGCAGCCGAAACCAGGGGACACTCTCTTGTCGGCTCAAGTTTCGGCTCACCGGGACCGCTCTTCTCCCATCTGGGACATGGCTGCAGGGCTGGAACAGAGTCCTCCAGAGCTGCAGGCTCCTCCGTCGTTCGGTGGCTCCATCCCAGAACCAGCGGATACTCAGGGGAAACGGATCTGTTTGGCAGATAGTGCGGACCCCTGTTGGAGAGGAGAAGGCGGCGCTGCAGCTGAGCGACGGCGGCTGGCTGGAGTTCTCCATACCCTGGAATGCTTCCTCGTTGGCACAGGTACGAATGAGGAGGAGTTCTCCCCCAACCCGTGGAACATGGGTTGTGGGTTGGTGGCTGAAACGAGGAGGTCCATGAGCTCTGGATGGCCCCACAGGCTGGGGCATGCTTCCAGTACCTGTGCCGTTCCGTCCAGGCATTCCCGGGATGCTCCTGGGGTGCAGGAGTCACGAGCCGCCAACAATATGCCGTCCAACACTCTGACAGCCCAGCCCTCCACCTTGTTCAGTCCCAAATGGCTATAGTCCGTGTAGGCTGACATATCAGCAGGGGGAAAAGCGGACTTCAGCAAAAATCACGGGAGGGAAAAAAGAGAGAGAGAGAAAAAAAACACAAACTCACAGCCGCTGGTGTCTATACTGCGGCAGCAATCTTCTGTCATAAATCGCCCTTCCCAGGGGTGGACTGAAGATGCCAAACGCAGACTGTGAGTTTGCACATTTTTTAACAGAAAGACGTACAAGTACAAAAATACACGGAACACAAACTTACGGATACTGACAGGATACAAACAGGAAACAGACAGGGGTAACTCTAACGTATGGATTACAAAAGACCGCTGCAAAGAATGAACGACGCTGCAGTGCTTAAATAAGGATGAGCCAAATGATCAACAGGTGTGGATGCATGAGTGAGGAAGTAATCAGGTCAGATACCGGGCAGCTGGGACAGCCCGCGAACAGAGTTTGACAGGAGGAGACGACACCCGGTGCTGTCAACATAAACAGAGGACCAGATAAGGGCAACCCGGGGATGCAGATAATAAAATATACATGAAAGCTAAAAAGCAAAAGGAGAGATGAAAATAAGGGAAATTCCTAAACAAACAGGCCGAGAAATAAAATACAACACAGAATAAACATAGATACACAAACTACAGGAATCAGACTAACATAACAAGACTAAGAATACAGGACAACTCAGATACTAAAAATACAGCAACCCCAACTCAATACAAAATAACCCCAAAAAGAAGAAAATACAAAACATAATAGAAACATCTGAAGCAAGCGCCCAGTGCCCCCACCCCCCCACCCCGTGCTCTGCTTCATGACACCAATTCCTACGACTATTGGGGGATGGGAAGATGACCTTAAAAAGTGTCCTTGCAGACAGTAGCTCTCTTTGTTAGCTCCACTGCTAAGATGCTAAAGCTGTAAATAAATAAAAGCTCAGAGATATATCAATATCTCCACTGCAATAAAATTGGTCACATTTTGTTGAAAAATGTTGGGCATAATCTTAAGTTACCTTACAGCAGATGTAGAATCTAGTCAGAGCCACAAAGAACCACAACGTTGTTTGGGTGTTTTAATGTTATGGTAGCTGTCCATTGTACCATGACATTAAAATGCTCATGCTGCTGTCATGCCGTGAATGCTTGTTATTTAACCACATGTTCAGGACAATTGTTGAAAGTTTTTTTCATCTATATTTTGTGATAATTTAAAAATTAATTAATGCATGCCGAAGCAGCTAATATCAAGTCCACATCGTTGCACTGCAAAATTGAGCAGCGCAACGAGTGCAAGAAAAAAATATTTATCTTTCCTTAATCATTAAGCCTTAGGAAGCAAACTAATAACTATTTTTATTTATTATTTTACTTCATGCAGCCTTGCATGAAGTAAAATATCTGTACAATCTGTGACATTCATACAAGTGAAAACATACCTGGTGCTCTTGTGTCTGTCCTGTGTCTGTACCACCAACCACTACGAGCCAACAGTCCTTTTTTAATTTTCGGTACATGATCTACACATTGCTGTTGAAGCCACAGATTTAGCTGTGCTTGTTTGTCAGGAGCCTCCATTTATGCAGTCTATGGCACAACCACGAGCAGCAGCAGCAGGTACCAGAACTATGCAAAAACATTCAAAAATACAAAAACAAGCGTGGAAATTTGCTGCCACTTGACTGCAAAACACATACAGTATGTGGACTATACTGTACATTAAAACAAATTTGAATTTTAAAAAAAACCCGCTATTTTAAATGTCCCACTACCCCACTATTGCTGACTGACTTAACACTACTTCCGGCTGACAGTAGAAATTGGTCACATGGTAATTTGCAGCTCTGAAAAAATCATCTATGACCATGTACATGCACATGTAGAAGTTGTCTGCACGATGGATTCCCCGGCGGACAAGGCCATGCTCAGGTCAGGCGTGGAGTATCGATGATGGATTCCCTGGCAAAGGGTACCACAATTACTGAGACTTACTACACTTCACTGCTGCAGAAATTGTGGAAGGCCATCAAAACTGAGAGCATGGCATACACATAAATGGTTTATCCTTTTTTCCTCCTGTGAACACATTTAAGAGAAAAACCTCCCAAATTGGTGTGAGTAAATTGCCAATATTTAGGGGGGAAAAGCTGAGTTGTGAATTAAAAGTTACAAATTTACATGCAAAAATAGTTGCAAAATTATTACAAAAATGTTGCTAATTTGTAAAAAAAAAAAAAGTCTCATAGATAGATAGATAGATAGATAGATAGATAGATAGATAGAAAAGAATGTTTTAAATTTAAGAGAAAAATTTCACAAATTTTTATCCACAGTCTCAATTGTAAACAAAAAAAATTAAAGGAAAAAAGCATGCACATTTATGGGGGGGAAAATGCTAATTTGCATGAAAAAGATGAAAATTTTATGCAGAGAAGTTTATTTTTTGAAGAAAAAGTCACAAATTGGTGAGAGTAAATTACTCAAGTAACTTTTTTACAGTAGTTGAAACTTTCCTACTTCTTCTCAAGTAAAACTTGTACTTAAACTTATGTAATTAACGTTATACAGTAATGACACATTTAGCTGAGTAAAGTTTCTAGATACTATTTTAAGTTTTGGAAAAAAGCTGCCACATCAGACATTTTGAGGAATTATGTTGACTGTACAGGTCCAAACTCTAATTTTTCTGCCATGACAGGTCATCAGAATGAGTTAGGAGAAGGATCATTTTCCCAGACAGAATAAAGCTGTTCCTGTTAGAGTTCTTCAAAAAAAAAAAAAGTACTTGCTAAAATAATTGGACAACACTCCTCCACTTTTCAACTCAGTTCGTCATTCTAAACGTCTCAACATCTGCTAACCCGTTCTGTGCTGAGCAGCTGCTGTAGTCTGACCTGCAATCACTGATGGTTTCAGTAACCGTTTCATTTCTGGACATATTAGCACACAAGTGGAGATAAGCTGATAAATTTGCCGAATGCTGCAGAGAATAAATACCTTTAAATTCATGTTGTCTCCTATTGTCTCGGTACACACACTTACTCCTGCCCTCTGACAGGCTGAATCTATTCATCATTTGACTAAAAGCCTTTTTCCATTTAAAATAAGATTCCCTGGCATTTAGCCCTTGAACAAAATGGCCTCAACCCAAAAGCCATCCAAACTCCTATTGTCCTAAAAAGGAGTGCTGTGTGTGAGCACGTTTCCCTCCAGCTAATAAAAACTTCCCGTGACCAGGCTTAAACTATATGCTTTTGAGGGGATGGTTTGGCTGAGAAAGGAGCTGTTGTGCGTTGCAGCCAAGCGTGAAGCTTTCAAAGTGCAGATCAGAGGCTTTTGCAGCCTGACGTCAACCCACCATGGTGGAGCTGCTCAGTAAGCATGATTGGGCAGCTTGGTGCATTGCCATTTTGTAGATCAGATTAACATGTCGAAGTCTGCACTAGAGTGTCACTGGAGTACAGATCAAATACAGTATAAATCTATAAATATGCTCAACAAAGTTGTTTTAATGTATACAGTAGCAGCGTCCCTAAAAGCCTAAAAATTCATACAGCTGCAGGAAGCCGTCATGGAGATTGGTGTAAAGTTGGGTGTGAGTTATGTTCTGTAGTACTGTGGAAAAAAGAAACAGGCAAGGCAGTGAACTGGATGACACACAAACTTTATTCTTTTTCCAACATCAAGTACAGTAAAAGAGCTCCTGGGTCTCTGTGCATTCCTCTTTTATACCTTTAATTCCATGCATTGAGACCCGTAACTTCCGACCACAATACAATGTTTGGAACAAAGACCTGTGTGGCACATTAACATGACATAACGCCGGCACCACTCTCACACCCTTTCCTCTTCCAGCGGCCCCGGCAGTTCCTCCTCTCCCTGGGGGGCGTATAGTCCTTACTGTCCCATCTGATAACCCCCAGCAACACTTCCTCCTTCGGTCCATTGTCCCCCCCCTTCCCCAGCTGCCTTCTCTGGGTGGAGAATCCCCCACCCATACCACCACACAACCCTTTGGGCTTCAGCCAGCGCCCATAGTAGCTGTAGCGGGGGGGTCGCCAATCCAGTCGAAACACCCTGCTAGCGAGGTGTACAGGAGGGTACGTCAGTCTGTGGAGGGAAAAAGGGAGGGGAGAAACACATCAGCTTCGCGGGCGCAGTTCTCTACTGAGGGAACACCAACTTGCGGAGCCACTAACGGTGGGCATCTGCATCGGGGAGCTTGGGCCAACACCACCTGCTTGTCTGCCAACACAAAAGCGGGCTTCAGCCTGTCGATGCAGACGGTCTCCCTACGCCCCCCCAAGTCTAACACAAAATGTTTTGCCCCAGGTTCCAACACTCTGAATGGTCCTTTGTACAGTGGGCGCTGGCGTTCTGTAAACTCTTGGGGACAAAAGTGCAGGGAAAGCAATAGTGGGCTGGGCCCGGTACGTTAAAAGCCTCCATGCTGTGCAAAAATTGCGCGGACAGATCAACCTCGGGCGCAGGGTTTTCTGGTAAAACCTCTCTCGCAGCAGCTGAGAAAAAACGAGTTCTGCCGGGGAGGCTGCCAAATCCTGCTTAGGTGCAGAGTGCAACCCTAAAAAAACCCAGGGCTGGCGGTCCACCCAGTTTGTGTCCGTGAGCGAAGCTCTGAGTGCTGCTTTAAGCAACCTATGAAAACAATCGCATAACCAGTTAGCTTGGGGGTTGTGCGCGGTAGTGCAGTGAATCTTGACCCCCAGGCTCTGGGCCATCACGGACCAGAGTTCCGATATGAATTGCGGACCCCTGTTGGAAGTGATGTCCGACAGGGATCCGAACCATGCAACCCAAGCCAACTAAAAAGTGTGAGCTACTTCCGTGGATGTGGTAGAAGCCAGCGGAACCACTTCAGGCCAGCACATGGTACAGTCCATGATTGTCAAAAAGTATAGGAAAACCTTGCGACGGCGGGAGGGGTCCCACCAAATCCAGACCAATCCAGACCATGCTTGACCAAAGCGTGGTCGAGCCTCCTGGCCGGGATTTGGAAGGGCTCAAGGGGGGCTCTGGTGTGCTTGTGCACTTTGGCCCCCTGGCACATGACGCAAGCTGCAGCCCACTCTTTCACATCCTTGCGCAAGCGCAGCCAGACGAATTTCGCCACCATTAGCTTCACCGAAGCGCGCACTCCCGGATGCAAAAGGGAATGGACTGACTCAAAAATTCGGCGGTGCCAAGAGCTCAGAACCACCGGGCACGGGCAGCCGGTGAAGACGTTGCAGAGCAAGGGAGGGCACCCTTCTTGCACCACCCTGTTCTCCAGCCTTAGCCCAGTAGGTGCCGACTGGAGCATGTAAATGTCTGCATCTCCGGCTTGCTCTGCGGCCATCGCAGGGAAATCTGCTCCCATGTAGACCGGGGAGACAAACACGTGCGAGAGGCAATCGGCCACGATGTTGAGCTTACTGGCAAAGTGTTGAATGGCAGTCGTAAACTCCGAGATCGTGGCCAAATGCCGTTGCTGCCGGGCCGATCATGGTTCCAAGACCTTGGACATCGCGTACATCAGCGGCTTATGGTCCACGAATGCGGTGAACTCGTGCCCTTCTAGGTAAAACTGGAAATGGCGTGTCGCCAGGTGTAGAGCCAACAACTCTCTATTGAACATGTTGTATTATTCATTGTCGCGCAAAGTTAGACTACAAAATGCGAGCGGCTGCCACTAACTGGAGACATACTGCTCCACCACTGCTCCTATGGCAACATCAGACGCGTCCGTAGTAAGCGCGATCCGTGCCGACGGATCCGGATGGGCTAGCAACGCGGCATCCGCCAGCGCTGTTTTGGCGTCCATGAAAGCCTGGACTTGCTCGGAAGTCCAGTCGATGTTTTCCGCGGGCTTCTTTTTTTCAGTGCGGCATTCAACGGCTGCATCAGCTGGGCTGCCCGGGGAAGGAAACTGTTATAAAAATTACCATTCCCAAAAACTCCTGCAGGGCTCTCACTGTCTGCGGATGCCGAAAGTCCGACACGGTGCGCACTTTATCTGGTAGCCGAATCGCGCCCTCCGGCGAAATATGGTGGCCCAAAAAATCCATCACTGGCACACCGAACTGGCACTTCACTATAAGTCCGTGTGCTTCCAACCTCTGGAAAACCATCTTGAGATGGGCAACATGCTCCTCCTCGGACACGCTAGCTACAAGAATAAGATAAGATAAGATAAGATAAGCCTTTATTAGTCCCACAACGGGGAAATTCCAGGATTGCAACAGCACAGGGATAGCAACACTCTGAGCAACAATCAGAAGGCAAGAAAAAAAAAAAACAAGCAAGCAAGAGCAGCTAATATACATATGTACATATTACTATAAAATGAATGCCGTCTAAAAAATGAAGGATAAGTCAAGAAGCACTGCATCCAGCATCCTCTGGAAAGTCTGCGCCGTGCCTTTTAATCTGAATGGCATGTGTAAAAACTCGAAAAGGCCGAAAGGAGTTATATCTTCTGCGTGCACCAGGACCTGATGGCATCCGCGCACCAGATCCACTTTTGAAAAAAACACGTGCCCCGGCCAGGTGCACAGAAAAATCCCAGTTGTGCAAAATAGGATAATGATCGTGTTCCGTGACGTTGTTCAAGCGCCGGAAATCGCCACACGGTCGCCATGATTCGTCAATTTTAGGCACCATGTGAAGCGGGGTTGCCCACTGACTGTTGGAGCGCCTGACGATGCCCAACTGCTCTAAGTTGGCAAACTCCTAGCGCGCGCTGGCCAGCTTAGCTACATCCAGGTGCCGAGGTCACGCAAACACCGGCGGGCCTTTTGTAGTTATGAAATGTTCAACCCCATGTTTCGTTATCGTAGCTGAAAAGGTCGGGACCGTGAGTGCTGGGAACTGTGCGAATAAATGTTGGTACTTACCCCATGGAGTTATAACGTTAGCCAGTGTTGTTGACCCAGCTCCCCGAGCTGTGCAGGGGAGTGAGGAAAGACAGACAGCATCTACTAATCGCCTATTAGCAACATCGACTAACAACCCATAAGCACATAGAAAGTCTGCGCCTAAAATGGGGGCAGCACATGCAGCTATCACAAAGTCCCACTGGAAATTGCGTCCGTGCAAGCATATCGTCAGTGTCCGTTCGCCAAACATCCTGATGGTGGATCCATTGGCAGCCGTCGCTGCCTCCTGCCAACCTGTCTGCATTGACCGGCAGGATGAGGCTCTTCTGGGAGCCAGAGTCCACCAAAAACCATCTCCCCGAACGTGTGTCTGTGACATAAAGCAGTTTGTTCCTGTCGCCAGTGGTTGCAGCTGCAACTGAATGCCGAACGTGCTGTCTTCCTGGCTTCTTGAATTGGTATGCGACAGGCAGCGCTGGGCATTCGAGCCGAAATGGCAATGATAAAAACAGATCGCCCCGTTCCTTTGTCTCCTGGTCTCCGTCACGGCTACCACCAATGGCTCCTTGACCTTGCTGGAGTCCCTCATGGATACTGGTGCCACTGCCTGCACTCTGAGAGTTCTGGTTGCCAAAATGATGCGGTCCGCTTCCTGCGCCAGGGCGCGGTAGTCCTTGGCAACCAGCCACGGGGAGTCAGAATCAGAATCAGAATCAGAATCAGATTTATTGCCATTGTTCATGTAGTACACAAACTAGGAATTTGTCTCGGTGCCATGCTGCAACATTAAAAACATGATGAGATAAAGAGATAAACTAAAAAACTAAAAGACTAAAAACATGCAATAAGTGTAGAATAATAAGTAATAATAATAATAATAATAATGAGTAATACTAGTCAAGGCAGTTTTAAATAAATTAGCAAGTAGCAGATAATATGGGGTACCACAGTGCAGTCGATAATGCAACAGAAAAACAGTGATGAACGACATGAGCTGCTGTACATAGTGCACGAGAGTCAATAAGTCACTTAATGTTCAGCAGTCTGATGGCAGAGGGGAAAAAGCTGTTCATGTGCCGGGAGGTTTTAGTTTGAATGGACCGAAGTCTTCTACCTGAGGGGAGGGGGGCAAACAGTACGTGACCAGGGTGTGAAGGATCGGCTATGATCCGGCCTGAGTTGGCCAGGATTGCCCTCAACGTAGCCGGTAGTTTCCTGAGGAACAAGATGGGCGAACAGGAAAGATTCATCATCCTTCCCCCTTAGCGCCAACATGCTCTCTATGAGCTTCTCTGCTGATCTGTCACCTAACGCCGAATGCGTTATGAGTCTCTGCCCTCTCACTTTCAGAAAGGGTATAGCGCTGGAGTAGCATCCTATTGAGCGCTTCTTATTTCCCCTGGGCTGGCGGCTCCTGGAGCAGGCTCATCACCTGTTGCATAGTGCGCGCATCCAGTGCGGCGACCACGTAGTGATACTTGGTATCGTCCGTTGTTATCCCGCGGAGTGCAAACTGGGCTTCTATGTGCAAGAACCACACGGTCGTTTGTGAAGCCAGAAGTCTGGGAGCTTGTCTGAGACAGCGCATGCGGCGCTGGTGCTCTCCCTCCAGGTAGTCTCCGGGGCGGTGCTTGGCTCTTTCCATGGCACGTTTTGGGGTCACCAATGTGGAGAAAGGAAACAGGCGAGGCAGTGAGCTAGACGACACACGAACTTTATTCTTTCTCCAACATCAAGTACAGTAAAAGAGCTCCCGGGTCTCTGTGCATTCCTCTTTTATACCTTTAATTCCATGCATTGAGACACGGAACTTTCGACCATAAATCAATGTTTGGAACAAAGACCTGTGTGGCACATTAACATGACATAACGCCGGCACCGCTCTCATGCCCTTTCCTCTTCCAGCGGCTCTGGCAGTTCCTCCTCTCCCCAGGGGGCACATAGTCCTTACTGTCCCGTCTGATAACCCCCGGTGACACTTCCTCCTTCGGTCCAATGTTCCCCACTTCCCCAGCTGCCTTCTCTGGGTGGAGAATCCCCCACCCGTACCACCACAACACCAAATAAAGAGTTCCTGAGTGTGAATATAAACAGAGTAACAGTATATTGGCAGAAACCATGTTCCAGAGTGAGGGATCATGTGACTTGAGTTGTTTTCTCTCAAAACATGTAGCATGGCAAATAGACCTGCATCCTGTGAATTAAATATGGGAATAATCAGGAGGGAAGCGCTTCTAGTTAGTGTGTCATAAAACCAACCGCAGTAACATACAGATTTTTCATCCTATGGCCTAAAATTTGCAATTATGCTGGGAACTGCTCTAAAAACAGTTGCACCCTGCTGTGTTTTCTGGCATCCGCTCAATATTGACTGGAAGCTTTACTAGTTAATTTTGCCCATGGGAAGATATGTTTTAGAATATTGTTAGGCAATTGTGTAGATGAAGTTTAAACAATTACATACAGGAAACTGTAAATAATTTGTAGTGCATTCCTTTTCAAGCTGCACATCAGACTGAGTGTGTCTTTCAGCTCATGAAGTATGGGGAAACGCTACACAGCGTTTTGCAACCAGAGGCACCTCTTGAGTCTCTTGGGGCCCTATAGGCAAAAAATCATAGAGGGCTCCTCCAACCAGTGTTCAGCCTGATAACTGAGCAAACAAGATGAGTACTGGTGTCCTTACCGTGACACCCAGGTACTCACATGGTCACATCGGGACCAGCAGAGGCTGGTTCAGTCAGTGTTTGCCAGCAGTGGCTAATGAGAGTCAGGATTTTGTTACTTGCTAGACCGGAACAGTCAATACGGACATGGCATCATCCTGACATCCTGATTTTGACCTCCAGATGTAAAAGTTCCAAACTACTACAGTCTTGTGAAAAAAGGGTCCCTGTATAAGCCTGTGTGTTTTTTTTAAATATACTTGAATATATGGATATTTAATGTCAATGTTAATAATAACTGGGAGTCACATGTAATATAACTAAACAAAACTGAAGAAAAGAGTTTTAAAAATTTTCTGTAAAATTTAATTCTAAAAAAATGGTGAGGAATAAATTAGGACACCCCCACATTTATTCCCACTTAAAATGGCTAAAATTAAAAAAAAATAAAAATAAAACCAACATTCGACATTGATATGTAAACATCCATCCATCCATTTTCTACCACTTTTCCGGAGGTCTGGGTCACGGAGGCAGTGGCTCAAGCAGAGAAGCCCAGACTTCCCTCTCCTCAGCCACCTGCTCCAGCTCTTCAGAGAGGACACCAAGATGTTCCCAGGCCAGCTGGGAGACAAAGTCTCTCCATCGTGTCCTGGGTCTGCCCCGGGGTCTCCTCCCAGTGGGATGTGCCCAAGTGGGAGGCATCCAGGGGACATCCTGATCAGATGCCACCTCAACTGGCTCCTTTCAATGTGGAGGAGTAGCGGTTCTACTCTGAGCCTCTCCCGGATGACTGAGCTCCTCACTCTATCTCTGAAGGTGAGTCCAGCAATCCTATGAAGAAAGCTCATTTCAGCCGCTTGTATCTGCGATCTCATTCTTTTGGTCATTACCCAAAGCTCATGACCATAGGTGAGAGTAGGAACGTAGATTGACCGGTAAATTGACAGCTTTGCTTTAGAGCTCAGCTCCCTGTTCACCACAACAGACTGGTACAACGTCCGCATCACTGCAGAGGCTGCTCCGATATGTAAACATTTCTTCATAAAGAACTGCATGTTTAATGGGGTGTCCTAATTTTTTCAAATAACTGTAGTTTGGTTATTTGCAAATTTCTACCAAATTCAAACTACCTGACAACCAGCATATAAAGTAGCAGTGACCCCTGTGGTTTTAGCTCATTTTGGCAAAGGTGAAATGATTCAGTGCACTGCATCTGTCATCATCTACTTGTCCACTTGTCTGTCCATCCATATTTTAGTCAAATGGCTACTTCTCAGGCCGGAATGAGCTACATCATCATCATCATCATCATCATCACTGACAATCTGGTTTTACAATATTAGCAAAATTACTTCAAACGTTTGGAAAGATTTGCATGAAAATTTTACAATAAGCAATGCTCAGACCAGCACCCTTCATTATCAGGGTTTAACAGTGTGATAAAGGGCAAAAAAATGCCATTCTGCATCATATAATCAAAAATACTTGTTAAAGTTGAAAGGGGACATCTTCTTGGTTTTCTGTCAGGTTAATCATAAGTAAAACAATTTAAATAAAGTATTAAAGTTTTTACAAGAGGAGTCTATAAATACTATTTATATATAGTATACTATACTGTATATCAAATATGAGCAAAGCTCCTTTTGGTAAAGTAAATCTTTTTGGCACAAGAAGGGAAGCAGATTTCCATTCTGCTTATCTAGCTGCTAGACACAACAGGGGTAAAAAAAAAATTAATAATTTTGGTTTTCGCAGAATATCTTGTATCACATATTTATCCCAAATCCAGGCATCCATTTGAGGATGTAAATTGTCTGAAGCTACTCTTTTTTTATAATTGGTCAAAGCAGCCATTGGGAATAATAGTAGAACCTTTTTGAACATCTGAACAACTTTTATTGGGGGCCGCTCGGGGTATATTTAAACTGTAATTCCAGCTCTCAGATATCACATATTCCTTCCATTCTGTCACATGATCTGATCTGAGATTGAGGGGAGCAACTTTACCGGTTCTGTTTTTGAAGGACATTGGACACAACACCGGCTTATTGAGTGGACAATCTCACATCAGACTTTCTCTCTTCTGAGCTTCACCAGCATGTAAGGGACGGTTGTTGCTCTACTTTCCATAAAGGTATTGGGAGCAGGCAGTCCAAACTGGCCAGCGTCTTTCTTAGCTGGAGCTCAGGAGCTCCTCCATTTATTAAACACAGGAATTAAAGGCAGGATCAGGTGGGAGTAAATGACCCGGCCAGGGGTGTGGACTCGGGTGGGGCAGATTGGCAGCATTGATCAAGGGATAATAAAAGCTTTGGCCGAGTGTTAGCTAACAGACTCTGGTTCTCCAAATGTTAGTGAGCTGTTAGTCTTGAGAGCTTTCCAGTTAATTAGCAGTCCTTAGTCCTGTTTCAGGGAGGAAGTGATACTACGTCTGCACAATAATAGAAGTCCTGTTAAAAAGAGCACAAAGTCCCTCCACAGCACACTCATACATTGGAATAACT